>OZ007593.1:338969713-341369713 GCA_963931845.1 Maratus michaelseni | reverse complement strand
ATAAAGTAACATCAAATTAAACATTAAAGGATAAAAAAAGTTCTCAAAAGTTCATTTTATCATGGAAAAACCTTGGAAGTCTACAGGAAATTATAATTGTGTCATTGTTCTTTCTGTCCCTTCGCAAACCATTGGTTTTGGTAATTTCATTTAAATGTCAGCAAGAACAGCTGAATATGTTGTCTCATCATCAAAGACAAAATTGTATGCTGGCAAAAGTCTTTTCATATACTTCATTTCAAATTCAATTTCACTTTTATTTATGATTTCTGAAACATAATAGCATATGGCTCCTTTCTTTTTCCCACACACTTTGAGTAATAGAAAATCTGCAATATTAATAGAAACGCTTTCTCTTTCTTCCATATCATCCTCAAAAATACTTTCTCTTTCTTCCACCTCATCGTCAGAAACACTATCACTTGAAGAGAGCTTCCAATCTTCGTCTTTCCCATAAATTTTTATTTACAAACTTTTTTTTTTTTTTTTTTTTGGGGGGGGGGGGGGTCATTAATTTTGAAACATTAGAAGAATACTTATTTATACCTTTATTTTGCTTTTCAATTCTTTCAAATGTTTCCTGCTCTATTCTACTTTTTACAGGTGTATCAGTCAATATTTCTGATTTCCTCTTTCTTCGATTCCTCTTACAATTATCAGGTGCATGGCATTTTGGTAGAGGCCTTATTAGTTTGGGTGACAAAATAGGATCATCAACTCATCAACTTTCTGGTTTTCTACCATAGATAAATTTAAATTGGAGCACCCTGGTTGCTGCTCTTCTGTGAATGGTCTTCTGGACGTGTTCCATTGTGCCCCTATTAACATGTCCCACTGTACCCCCCAAGGTGTATTTTTAAATCCAAAGTCAAAAGTTTCACAAAATTTATTAATAGAATTAAGAACATTGCCCACATGTAATGAAGAAAGTTTAAGCTTTAAATTAATGCAATGATATTCATTATTAGATGATATTTTATTGCTCAAATCCAAGAAAGTAAAATTTACAAGATTTTTCCAACATGGCTGTAACTTCCTTACAAAATGAAATGTGACTGAGATTAGTTTATACAGTGTTGCCATACAGGTTAACTAAATGATGCATACTTTTCTAATTGTTGAGTACTGGAATGGTAGGAAAAATACCCTTTGTCCCACTGTGCCCCCCTTTCCCTTACTTCCAAAAGACAAATTCGTGAAATACAGAGTTAAATAAAAACCACAGCATGCTACCATGAAAGAAAGTTAGTTTCCTCTAAAAAAATCCCAGAAAAACCAACCGCACATTCTGCGTATTTAAAAAAAATATTAATTTAATAGTTTAATTTCTTTTATCATTTACATCAAAAGTGAAAGAAACTTACCAAATGTAATTGCAAATACTCTAGAGAATGAGTACTGTATATTTAAAATCAAACTATCTGGAAATAAAGGTAAATTCAGACTGCTTGTTGACTGCCTCTATCAACAAGAAACAGCAGAGATAAACCTGGACCTCCAAGATGGCGATGTGTACTCTTTTTGCCAAGTCTGATTCTAAGAACGATCAACATTCGTGACATCACAAATAATATCTTAGCTATAGAATGTTTTCCTTGTACTTATTCTTTTGTATGGATTGTTTAATACAGTGTTGCGATATTTTTTATGATTTTATTGTGTAACTGATAATATTTTTTAAGTGTATTTAGATTATAACTCTATATATAACTCTAGATTATAACTATTAAGTGTAGATTATAGCTATAAAATAATGAGGAGGAAATGTTTTGTTCCTGGTTGCAAATCTAAGTACGATACTGAAAAGTCGTATACTAAAGTCTTTAAATGTCTGACTGATAAGGAAAAGAATAAAATTTTGTTTAAGTAAATTATATCGTGATAATTTTACTCCTAGTGCAACAGCAGTGGTCTGCATTACACATTTTAATGAACGTTTTGTTATTCGGAGAAGATATAATTAAACGAGATGATAAATAACTCTGACGACGGATTCGTGTTCTACTGTTAATGAAAACATTCCAGCATATTTGAATGAACGTTTGCCGCTAAAACAAATAGTCCATTTAAAGTCCCGCAGTGGCGCGGACGGTAAAAGCTCGGCTCTCGTAAGATCGCCGAAAGCCAAGCAGCATCGACCACGGTCACTGTTTGGGAGGGTGCATCGTCAATCCTCTCTCGTCTGCCGCTGCTGTGGGACCTTGTACGTTAATGGGAGCTGGTGCACGTTAAATCTGTTCGTGGCTCCAAAGTCCTCCAAGTTCTAAATAAGCGTTACCTCTGGGGATGCCAATCCAGATGCAGGTCTTTCATCTGGAATTGGTTCAAAATTAGGAGACCTGTTTGGAGTAAAGTCAGACTTCTAACCTTGGGTGCTCCTGGTATCTTGTACTAACAGAAGCTGCTGCATTTCCCTTTACCTTGATTCTGGAGGTCTTTGGTGTCGTGGGGATGATTTAGCAGCGCTAAACCATCTGGGATTAGAAACAACAACAACACAAATAGAGCAAAATGATCGCTGGAAAACAAAAAGTAGGCGATAAACAGTTTAAGAAAAAGAGGAACGATGACATTATAACATCGTTTAATGATTTTACAGATAAATAGGTAAATTTATTCTGTGGTGTTAAAAAGTTTATTTTACATTTGATATTGCATACCTTTTAATTCGTAACAGTAAAGATTCTACATTACGTTCTACATTTTATTTAAGAAAATTGACTAATTGAGCTAATAGTCCAACAAGCTCATGCAAAAGTCTAAAATCCTACTGAAAGTTAGAAAAAATAGAAAAGAGTGAAAAGAACATTAGAAGAAAATACCTAAAGTTTTAAGTTTCAATTACCATGAAAAGAATATAGGAAATGTCCTTGGCGAGTGAAGGAAATTTGGTAACATTTTCTAGCAACATATCCACTGTTTCATATACAGAAACAATTTTTCAATATTTATACAATTTATTTAATATACAGAAGACATTTATCTATTTTTCTAGGCCAACAAAAGTGAATTATATATAAGAAACAACGAAAACAATACACACACACACACAAACACACGCACACACATATATATATATTTATTTATTTATACATGTGGTTTTCGTTTTTTTTTTTTTTTTTTTTTTTTTTACATGCGAGGGGGTGTTCAAATGAAAAGGTACGACATGTCGCGTCGTAACAACGAAATCGGTTTAAATTTGAATATGCCGCTTTGGGATACCATAGTAAGACATCTAGTGACGCGGATGGGGTGTCGGCGTGGTTGTGCGCATGCACGGGCGCATGAAGCAGGAGAGAAGCAGGTAGTTTCAACTGACGCGGCAGTGCGTGTATAACATTTCTTGAGGTCGTTCACCTTGTCGATGAGTTCAGTCGTGATTACTGTGTTTGCCTGGCTTTGTCTCTGGTCATCACTCAAAAACTCCCGGCCTTCACGAAGGCGGGCACTATACTTTCTCACGCACTTGTCAGACGCACAGTATCCCCCGTATATGGCCACCATCCGGCGATGAATATCGTCTAAAAGAAATCTGATAACACATTGCTGCTCTTCAATCGCCGAATTTTACAATGGGAACGTCATGATGTCCTCTCATGCACTGCCGCGTCAGTTGAGGGGGACACACAACTGCATGTTTCTCTCTCCTGCTTCATGCGCGGTCACCCGCGCATGCGCACAAACACGACGAGCACTCCATTCGCGTCCCTAGATATTTCACTATGTTATTTCAAAGCTGCATATTCAAATTTCAGCTGATTTGGTTGTTACGACGTTTCGTACCTTTTCATTTGAACACCCCTCGTATATATACAAACATAAAAAGTCGTTACGTTTATTTTTATAGCTGTTTATATCATTTGGCAAAAAAATCTCACTTTCGGAAGTCCGAATTGCGCCAATCCTTTTTTAACCACCAAGGTCCATGTAGTCGGAAAGTACCTATTTTTATATTTAAAATTATATTTATTGCGTTTTAATTAAATTATGGTACATAGTGGTAAAAGAAAAAAAAGTGGTGGTGGGTGGTATTATTTTTATAAAACTTTTGTGAGATTTATCATAATTTTGGTTTGTGTACTTGTTGTAAAACAATGTTTTTAGGAAAATCTGAATTAATGTGTTCAATCAGATCTATTTATCTTAAGATTTGTTTTACTTAACTTTTATTTACTTTTACAAAAAAAAAATAATATATATATATATATATATATTAATTCCTTTTTTTTCACGATTATGAAATTTACTATTATTATACATAAAATATACAATTTATAAGAACGGAAATTCAAAATATCTATACTTATCAAATCTGTCTGCTGGGATGTATTGACCAGAAAAGATCACGTTTGACGTCACTAATACTAGAATCAGGCTCTATAAAAAGAGCACACAATGCCATCTCGATTGTCCCGGTTAAACACCAATAGCAATGAATAAGCTGAAATCAGCCGTTGTCTTCCAATATATTAAACACCCCGACACTCTCTGACCCGCCTGTGTATGTTTTAAATTTATTTAACGTTCCTAGTGCTAGGTTTTAAATTTTTATGAGTGATTTTAGTTTTGCATGATATATTTCTATTAAATGTAGCTTATTTCTACGAAATGGCTATATGATTTCATTTATTCAGTTTAAATTATTATTTCATTTTTCTGGTTCGAAACCTTAAAAAACAAAAAAAAAAAAAAAAAAAAAAAAAAGGGATCAAATAAGACCCCAATGGTACTAGGAGGTGAATTTAGCTTTTAAATTTTTCAGGTGAGATTTTCCGTGAACAGGTCTTCTACCATTCGGAACATTGTAGAAGGGGAGAAAAATAAAGTAAACAAAATGTGCGTTTATTTAAAACTATTTAATTAAACTTTTTACACGAAAGTTTTTTAGCTGCACAATACTTATTGTGTAGCGCACAAATATAACGAAGAAGTGTTTAATTGTGACTTTCAAATAAACTAATATCACTTCTTATTATGAAAATATTCATTTCTTATGAAATTCAAAGGCATAGCGTAAAATATTTCGTAAAATTATTAAACATACATAAACAGTGGTTTTTATGTTAATTTTTAAAAACAACTGCATGTTGTTTTCCGAATAACTTCATGAAAACAAGTGTAATTTATTTATATAATAGTTGTTCTATTGAAATAAAGAACACAATATGCTACAACAAAATAAAGTAAATTTTATAAATGCTTACTTTTCTAATTTAGAAATGCATATTTTCTCTTCTTGTAATTTTCATTTTTTGTTTCAGTAAAAACGTTCAGAAAATATTTGAATATTTTTTAACACTTTTTGAAAACAATCTTAAAACAATCTTACTAAATCTAATTGAAAGTGCTATTACTTTTAAATAGAAAATACTCTCTATTTAAAGTCAAAATATATTTATATAAAGAAAATTTTAGACTGCGTGTTTACTAATTTTGTCAATAAAAAATTGTTAAATTAAATACTAAATAGAGAGTACTCGTTTTGTTTCAGAGAAGTATTCGGAATTAAATTTAATAAAACAGCCTTATTTTTGAAAAAAAGGAAAAAATCTAAATAATTATTTAATGTTAAAAAACTTTCAATAATAAAAAATCAAAATATTTTTTTTTAATATTAAAAGACTTTCAATAAGAAACATTTATTAAGTAAACAAAATGTTATAATTTCACTTTTTTAGAAGAAAATTGTATTTATCTCCAATAGCATGCATTTAAATTGTTAATTTTAAACTTTCATATAAAACAATGTACACTTGATTATGTAAAAAGTCATTAAAAATAAATAAATGACGCAATAGAATATTGTTCCATAAATCAATTAAACTAGTTTCCGAAAACTAACATTTTATAAAATTAAATAATAGACAAAACAGTAAAACACAACATAGACAAACACAAACACTAAGGTAAGAGATTCCCAAATATTCAAACTCGTTTGAAAGCATTCTTTGTATCTTGATTGCTTCAGAGGTCGAAATATCATAAAGTATATTACGAAAACAAAATCCTAAAACATTTACGAAATCTTCCATTTTAGCCGATTCAAACATTCTTTACATTCTTTCTCAGAATCGCTTTCAGAAGAATCCACTATAAAATCCGGTTTTCTACATTATACATGTTTTGTTTTTCTCTTATGTTTCGAAAGCTAAGTATCACGAACTCCACCTTTTAGCATTTTAGCGAATTTGTAGAAAGCTAGTAAAGTACTTACCAAAAAGAAAATGGCACAACAATGTTTTGTTTCGTTCTTTTTGTACCAATCAAGAAAAGCTCCTATAGTAAGAAAAAAGTATTAAGAGGTTTCTTGATAGAATCCTTGATAGATCCAAAAATATTTCTAGATTGATGTTAAAGAAAAGATGTAATTTAAAAGTTGTTTTTAAGAAAAAAAAATAACTTACTTTACAAAATTGTTTCACGCTATTGTATTGATATATACTTATTGCACGTTAGTTGGTGAATATATAATATGACAATGTGATATATGTATATATAAATGGGTGTGTGTCTGTGTCTCCTTCTAGTGAAAGGCGGTTAAAAATCAAATACTTTATAACAGTTAGTGTTTGTCTGTTTTTAGATACGGTAAATTAAACTTCCTGTAATGCTTAGTCTAGCTTATTTATTGATTAAAAATAGATCATATATATCAAGTACAATCTAAAATTTAGATACAAAAATGTGAATGACAAGGAAAATGAAGAATAATTCTGTAGCATTTTTCTAATTAAAAAAATCACGCAGAAGTAAAGCGCATTGTAAAAATGTTTTATTTTATTTTAAAGAAATCATCTTGCTGTATTAGGTAGTGTGTTTTAATTTTAGTATTTTACGAACTGACTCGCCCGGTGTTGTTCGGACCAATGATAATAACAAAAAATCAGTATTGAATTATTTTATACTTTAAAAAAAAATTGTTAAACGGAGAATAGAGTTGGTGGCTCTACTGCCTCCGATAGCGTGCACAAGGCGTGCTACACATGCTCCGGTTTGCTTCGATTTTACTTTTTTGAAAGACAATCTTTCCAAACGAATCTAAAGTTGGGCGCACCACAGCATTCTGTAGCAGGCGCCCTGTGTACACCATGAGTGCTCCACACGCTCTGATCTGTTTTGAATTTATATTTTTAAACGAAAATCTTTCCAAACAAACCTAATTCTGCAGTATTATACAAATTTGTAAGTTTTTTAGATTGAGTTCCTGAAAATAAATTCATGTGAGAAAAATGTGCGAAATCGATTTTTAAAACATACTTGCCAAGTAGAATAAAATTGGCCTTGAATAAATTAACTTATTTCAATAGAAGTTGGTAGAGATTATTGTTTTCTTGCAAAGCATTTAATTAAGATACTGGAGGGTTTCCGTTAGAGATATTATGTCCTGTAACCTTATCTTTTACAGAAGCATTTTTTCGAGGAATTCGCCATTTTCAATCTCAAGAAAATTTCATTTTATTACACAAAGTTCCCTAGTACATTTGACAGCTAGCAGACATTAAAACGCTGTAAAATTTATTTATTTTGTTCCGACACAAGAAAGTTCCAAATTTCCTTGATTTGAGTGCTCGATTTCAGATTTTGTAGAAACATCGGTCAAGTGGATCCAAAAAAAAAAAAATTCAAGCCATTTTCTCACAGAATTTCTCATAAATATAAAATTACATTTAAAAATGAAAGTATTTTTTTTAATTACCCAGCAAGTAAAAATTTATTTTATTTGACTAATTAAATTTTTCACACAAAATAAATATTTTTAAAGTTGAAACCGCAAACTTTGATAACTGTTTTTGTTTTGTGAAAAATATTTTTCTCCTCAGCGAAATTTCAATAAACGCAAACCGACAGGACTTATGTGGCAAATTCAACTGCTGGGCAGAAAAACAAAAATGACTCAGAAATGTGTATCGACTTCCATAGCTATAATTGCAGTGCTTGTAAATTTTATTTTTACGCCTTTTTGTACATTACCCGTATTTCTTAAGAATTGCTGGAAATTTTCAAGCACTTTATTCAGAATTCCTTGAAAGAAAATGTTAGACTGTTACAGGTGACTTCTCGTTTAAAAAAATTGAAACTGTTCAATATATATATATTTTAATTCTTAAATAATAATATACCAGAAATGTATTTTAGAGGGCACATTGGCACGCGTGACGTTTGATGGGCAACACTGATTTAGGACATAATGCAATCATTCACCAAGTTTTCACATCTTGTAAATTCTCTACTTTACAAGTGCAATATAATACTCACTTGTGTAATCACTGGAATGTGAACTTGAATACTCATTACAATAATAATATGTAAAATCGTTTACTTGTAGTTGACACAAGTGTCAACTATAGATGCAGGAGAATTATTCAATTTTGCTATTAGTTGACATTTATGTCAACTGTTGGCAAAATGGCAGTATGAATGAGCTAATACTTGACACTACTCGTAAAACTAATATTTTAATACACGATTAAATTGCACACATGTAAATGAAAGGTACTTAGTATGAATAAACTAACACTAGCAATAAACTAAATTAAACAATTGTGCAAGGAAATCCTTAGTTACGAGTAACACGCATTTCACAATCATTAAATTCTGAAATGTCGAAAAGCAGCAACTGATGTCAGTGTTATAAAAAATGAGCTATCTTCTCATACAGTGATGTTTGATTTAGAAGTAGTTCTGAGATCTATGAGAAGATATTTTATGTTTTAGATGATGCGCAGTGCAAATTTGTATCGTATTTCAATTTCGTATTTATTTCAACAAAGGCGAAATGTGTTAAAATACTGGCAAAGTCTCAAATACTGGTATGTTCACTCTACATGTAATCTATATTTTTCCTAGAGTTTTCCAAACAGAATCAATCGAAATATTAAAGTGGTTAAAATTCAGAAGAAATTGGAATCATTCCAAATGCATCATCTTGATTATGCATAACAATACTTTTTAGATTCTCAGTGATGCGCGAAAGAGGTTAAAAAAAATACCGTATTTACCCGCGTATAGGTCGAGAAATTTTGGACAAAAAGAGACTTTAAAGGTGGAGGGGTCGACTTATGCGAGGGTCCTTAATTTTTTTTTTTCAGAGTGGATTTCATCCGGATGTCCAACATTAAAAAAAGGCGGTAATATTAGAAAATCCGACATTGCATTAATTGCCCAGTGGTTTAAAGATGCGCGGAATCAAATTCCTTCCGAAATGATTATAAAATCGTTCAAGAATTGTTGCATAGGCAACGAACTAGACGACACAGAAAATGATGCCATTTGAGAAAGTAATAACGACGAGGAAGAATGTTGCGATACAGAGATTGAAAACGTGTATCATGATGAGCCGATGACGACGAAGGACTTATGTGAAGGGTTTGGCGAGTCCGATATTGAATCGGACCTCGAATCAGTTTAACTTTGTATATTATTATCTTCATTATTGTATATTTAGTACTTTTTCTTTCAGATGATTTCGAATAAATGTACAAAAAAAGTAATAAAGTTCCTTTATTATTGTATATTTAGTATACTTTCTTTTTTTTCCAGGGGATTTTGAATAATGTATTTTGAAAAAAAATCAAATTTATTGATCGGAAAAGTGGGGGGTCGACTTATACGCGGGATTTATAAAAATTCAAATTTCTTGATCGGGAAAGTGGGGGACGACTTATACGCGGGATCGACGTATACGCGGGTAAATACGGTATATATATTTATTTTCATACAGCATACCAAATGAGAAACACGTTTCTGAAAAATTACAAAATTTAAAGTTAAATATCTTTGTAACATTTTCCAGCATAGTTGAAAAGAGTTTATGAATTCGGTTTGTCTGTCTATCAGTATACCGTCTGTCAGCCTCCTGGCCGTGTTCTAACTCATGTAAATAAATACAGATTAACATTAAATTGATATATCTTATTTGCGTTTACTATGGAGTGTTTGGTATTGAAAATGAAGTGTGTAGCATTTATGGTTCGTTCACAGGGACTCTCAAAAGAATTCCGTTCAGACGGTCTATGGTGAAAATTATTTGCGGCGTATTTTAATGACGTAATACTACTTTTAAAATATTCAAATTTATACATATCGTTCATTTACAGGGACACTCAAAAGAACTTGGTTACCGATCAGTCTATGAACAATAATTGCTGGTAGCTCGTTTATAGTTGTAGTACTCGTTTTTAAATGTAACTATTTTTTTATGCATGTTAATTTGTGTATATAATTCTATACATTATACACAGGGCTGCTCAAAAATCTCACTTACATATCCGTTCATTGATGGAAATTGCTTAAGAGAAATTTTCAATTGTGCTATGTATTTCTAAACTGAAATAAATTTTAGAATATACTTTTTAGTTTGCAATCAAATCTATAGATTATATGCAGGGCTGCACAAAATTATTTCAGATATTTTATTTGACTATTGGTACTGATTGCAGAAAATGGCTTTTCAAATGCGTTATGAGTTTTCTAAATTTTTCACTTACTAAACTGTGAAGTTTTGTTAAAGTATTCTCAATGTGTTGGAATGTGTTTTATAATCTATGCTTGACGCATGATTTTTTGTTCGTGTTTAATATATTAAAACAACTCTGTTGCAGGTACTTTTAATCAACAAATAAATAAATAAAAACTAAATAAATAAAGCTATTTTATATTATTATATATTTACATTGAAAAGTTTCTAATCAACGGGAAATTGAAATTGATAGTACGTATATGTAAATACGTACAAATAAAAGAAATCCTGAACAATATTAATAAAGTACAAATTTAAATTCCCTTTGTTAAACGTTCCATTTAAACTTTCCATTTTCGAACTCTGTCTTAATAGTAAAGATAATATATACTTTATCTTTTAATTTAGTCATTTTCAATGAAATTTGTATGTTTTACTCAAAATAGTTCCAGTAAATATTTAAAATATTGTTTTCTCTTTTTTAGATAGTATAGATTATTTTTGACGTTTACGTTTTGAATATTAACTTTCAGAAAAAAAAATTAAATTTCTCAGCGGATTTTCACTATACATTAAAATTTACACTGATAATTATTCATGATTATTTCTATGTACATAAGAGATTTGAGATAGAATAAACATTTTAAAATAAGTCTTACTTGTGAAAAAAATTTAATAACGCTATCTTGCCAATTTTCAGAAAATATGTATAGAAGTAATAAGATAAACGATTTCATATAAAACAATGAATAATCAGTTGAAATTAAAGTGGGCAAATATTTTTCATCTTTACCAGACATTTCAACCAAAGTTGTTTTTGTTAACCTGTTTTAACCCTTTCCGGCGCCGAGTAAGTCTGTTTGTAAAATGATGAAATAATAGACTGACACCAGAATTTACACCCGAATTCATCAGACAATAAAAACTGGCTTATTATCCAGCACTTAATAAAAGGAAAATTTTAATTAAATATTCTTTGTGCCGTTTGCCGACTTTGGAATTAAAATTAGGTGTCCTTTTTTGTGGACACCGCCCGTTAAAGTGTTAAACTATAACTAATTAAAAAATGAAACTTTTTTGTTTAGAAATCTTCAATATTTCCATGATAATCACTCCGCATCATTTAGTTCTGAAATTTTAATTCGAATATTTATAGAGGTAAATATACTTAAATATTTGCGCAATTAATAAAATACATGGAATTTATACACACTGTTAAAAAAATTTCGTTTATTGACAGGTTGTCTTCCGTGAATTTTGATCAGAAAGTTTCCCTTTTGTTAGAAAAATGGAATATCTCCCGTATATCTGTTGCTACCCAGCTAGAAAAAGTTTGCAAAAAAAGTGCACAAAATCCGAGCGTATTTGGCACATCTACTTATGCATAAAAACTGCAAACTGAATTGTGCACAAAAGGTGCATAAACTGTATCCCTAAATTGCACACGTTTTAGACTTTTAAGATTACAGAGTTTCAAATACGGAATTATTAATGTAAAAATCTATCATTCAATGGGATTGCGGTATTTTGATCGCCACACATGCGTTTAAACTCCTTCGCGTCTGTATCGCTCCATTTATGGACTACAAAGACGGAACATTCCTCAAAAACAGAAACATTAAGGCAACTCTGCTGCCAGTCCTTTTTACGTAAATTGACGGAATTTTTTTTTACAGTATACTGTTAAAAGTAATCTGAAATTCACGGGTATTTTTTTCCTGAATTTCACAGAAAAAGTCCCTTTTCATGACAAAAGAGCATTTTCAGTTAAAAGCAGAAAATTTCCTCATATAAGAAAGCAGCCAACGGAGATATTCCGTTATCTGCTGCATGTTTATTTTCAATGTTTCAAAAACTGAAATGTTGCTGCACAGAAAAACTAAAAATTCCATAAATTAAAATTTCAAGTTTATTTAAAACAACAACAAGAAAATAGTGCTTTCGAATTTAAAAAAGCACAAATTAATTCTTTCCATTCTTTTAATATTATTTGCAATTCATTTTTTAAAGTTATAAAAAAGTATTCGCACTTAAAATATATTCTAAACAAACAGATTAATATATATATAAAATAGCTAAATTAAGTGAAAAAAAAATCGATCCTATTTAAAAAAGCAACAAACAAAAATAATGCTTTCGAATTAAACTCATTCCTTTAAAATTATTCGCAATTTATTTTTTAAAGTTATAAAAAACACTCACACTGAAAATATATTCTAAACGAACACATTTAAAAAATACATAATATTTGATTAAAAATCGATTTTCGCAAAAAAGCAAAAAAAATTATCGAATTTAATTCAAAATATAATATTTATATTTTGCATCTAACAATCAAATTAAGAATATATATAATTCATGTTTTTATCTTCTATTAATACTATAGTTTTCAACCATCATCTCCTTACGAAATATCCCCGCAATTAACTTGAAAATTACCAGTTTTCTAAACCCCAAATTGTTTAAGTCCCAAGCTGCGATTTGAAGACATCCCGTATAATTGTTTCCTACTCTTACTCTAGCAAGGACACGCTGGTCTTACAGTAAAGCACTCGGCTCAAGCCGCTAATGTCCCCAGTTCAATCCTCAGGTCTGGCAGAAAATGTTATTCCATTATATCAAATATTAAATACTCCCGTATGAATCAATAGATGGCAGCACAAATAGAGATGACATTTTTTTTTAAACCGAGTTTATTTACAAATAAAAAAATAAAAATAAAATAAATAAAAAATAAATAAATAAAAATAAAATAAAAATAAAAATAAAAAATAAAAGTAAAATAAAAAAATTAATAAAAATAAATGACCCTTCCTTTATCTTTCAAAATGGAAAATGTACTAACGGAACGGAAAATGTCCGGCAACTTTGCTGCCAGTAGTTTTACCGTGAATTGACGGATTTATTTGTAACAGTGCATATCCTAATATGAAATGATTTTATGTAGTGATTTAAAAACTATATGAAAAGAATATTCGATAATGTTCAGGAATTAATTTTCAGTAGTAATATTTTAAAAGATCAATTATTCTTTAATGTAATTTTTAAAAAATATATATAAAAGAATTCCACGATACAATTAAAAACCGGTATTTATGTGTAAAAAATTATAATTGCAAATTTTACACACATTTCTTTCGCAAATAATCAAATTATTTTTATGTTAATTATATAGTTTTTTTAATTATTAAAAACAATACGTATTATTTTCATTTTAGAAATCTAAAGTATGTTACGATAACCAATCTATTCTTCTATAAAGAAAATTTAAAAGGGTATGTAACAGAACCGGAAAATGAGCACAAGGCTCAAGAGTTATAATATAGTGCTCTGATTAATTGCCTCAAAGAAATATTCAGTATTGCATCTTTTATTCTACTAATTGTTTTTCCGTTACTCAATACTGTCGGAAATTGTATTCTGTAAGGCTTTCTTCAAGATACTAAGCATTATTACATAAGAAAAGCAAATAAAACAGCAATTTCTTTACGATGAGTTTCGATAAAAATCACAGTGTTATAATAATTATATAGACCACATGCCAGTAAATATTACTAAAATTAAAGTAATAAATATTTTAGTTACGCAATACTGCCGAAAATTGTATTCTGAAACGCTACATTCCTCAACATACTAAGCATTATTGCAGAACTAAGAAAAACAAATTCAAGCAGCAATCTCTTTCCGATGAGTTTCGATAAAATTCACGATGCGATGATAATTATGTTGACAATATGCCGGTAAAGATTATTAAAATTAAAGTAATAAATATTTTACTTAGTATTTGTAATATCATAGTATGGAAAAAAATGTGTACATAAATCGTCGCACATATAATATATCTACCGAAAGCGACCTAAACAACAACAACAATTATTTATAAAGGGATTTTTTTTAAGTTATAGTTACAAGTTGCATAACTGAAAGTTCTCATGATTATCAAAGTATTACCTCAAACAATTTTCATTTCTAATATTAAAGTTCTAAACTGAATGTTATTACTATAAACATTATTTACCCGTTAGAAATGTAAACATTATTTATGATATACAACATTCTCTTCTTCAATAAAATAAAGTAAAATTTCTTTTAACAGAACGGAAAATTGTACACATTGCGTAACAATATAACTGTATTTGGTAAATGCTTTCCCGTTACTCAATACGATCGGAAACTGTATTATGTAAGGCTTTACTCAAGAAATGATGTGTTATTTCAGTAGAGAAGAATTTAAATTGCAATTTCTTTTGAAATATTTCCGATAAAAAAACTCGATGCGATAGTAATTATATTGACAATATGCCGTAAAGTAGAAGATAATCCTTGTCCAGCGTGCAGCGGATCTCCCCAAAAAGTGTAAAACGTACAGGCAGCAAGTTGCGGGAACACCCCTGTGATTGAAAGATATTTTTCCGTTATTTGAAGAAATTTCCGTCATTTGAGCGACCAAATTCAATAAATTTCGAATTTAGTTTCCCGAATTTTCGGTCTTTTAAAGAAAAAAATACTTTTGTGTTTTAAAGGAAAGGGGGCTAATCAAAGCGGAAATTTTCATACTTTAACGAAATATAATAATCGGAAATATTTGATTCAAATCACGGATTTTTTTGAGTGTGTATTAAAAACAAAACGCTTTCAGCGACATCCAAAGATTTGCGAAGCGCCTTATTATAACAAATACATAGCTGCGAATTTTTCTGATTTTGTGCCTGTATAAATTTGTTTGAAGCCTAATATTTATGTAATAAAACATTTTTCTTCTTAAGTTGTACTTATTTGAATTTCATTTAATTTATATTTAAAATATTTAAATATCTTTAAAAAAAAAGAAAAAAACCGTAAAATTTGGTATTTTTGTCAAATTTCTTTTTTGTACAAAAATGATCCCAAAACAGGGGAAAAGGCCACTCGATACACATATTTCGTCTCCACATTAATTCAAATGCCTGTAACGTGAATATACTTCTTTCGTGCAGTTAAAAGCTACAAATGTTTGACATCTACAATACGACTTTATGCTAATAGCTCCTGATGACATATATTTATGCTTCCTCGTGTATCATTGTTGTACTGTAGTAAACACAGTGCTAGAAGGTTTCGCTTTCTTGAGTGCTTTTGCAGAGCTTATATACAACCCACTCTTGTCTTGAAACATACATAGTTAAAATTTTGCAGTAAACTGCCCAGTCATTCCATCGTGTATGTATGAAAAAGTTACATAACCATAATTTATCTCTATTCAGAGCACAATTTGGACAATAATACGTGAGATACGCTTTATACACTGTAAAAATAATATCCCTGAAAAAACGTAAAATGTACTGGAATCAAAACTGCCGTCTATTCTCCGTTTTGATATTCACCTATTTTCAAGTAGTAAATTTTCCGCTACTCAAGAAAGGGAATTACTGTTTTTATAAAGAGATATGAGCAACAGCTTAATAATACAAAAAATCTGTATAATGATTACATATATTGATGTATATTTACACGGAACACGTATTTGTAGTGCATATTATCACGCCCGTTTTTTATCACCTTGCCTTCCTCGGGTATCGAACCTCAGCACTCGCCATTAGAGGATAAATGTTCCGTGTTCCCTGCACCACATTGCCACATCCTACGACTTGGTTATAGTTCAAAACGTCAATTTCAAAAATTTAACATGATATTTTCCGTTTCCTCTCAATTAAAAAGGAACATTTCTGTCTGTCTGTTTTAGAAGGATTTTTTTTTAACATTCAACGAAGAAATATAAAAAAGGAATATAAGTTTATTCCAAGAAACTGTACGATTTCCACTCAAAAAAAAGTGTCCATTAAAAGACACAAATTTCACATAAAATCACTACTAAAATGACGGAATTTTTTTCACAGTGTGAAATGGTGAAGTAACCGTTATATTTTACAACGGTTGAATGACTGGGCAATTTGATGCATACTTTTAACAGTTTACGGGTGTATATATATTTCCTTCCTATGTTATTTAACTGAATTATGTGTGAACCACAGAACTTAAAATTTTATAAATGTGGTCCTCGAGCGTGAAAGTTTGAAGACCACTACTGTAAAGTACGAGGGGTAGTCAAAAAGTTCCCGGAATTTCGTTCTAACTATTTATTTCCACAATATAGGTACGAATTTACTTAATTGCCTTCAAAGTCTTAACACACACACACACTTGTTCCACCGCTCCTGCCATTGCTGGTAACAACGATGAAAGTCCTATTTTGGTATCTTCCCAAGTTCAGCCGTCGTGTTGGTTTTGATATCTTGCGTCGGCTTTTATCTCTGTGTCGTTTATGTCTGTTTACCTTCGAGGCCCATGTTGATCTTGGGGAAGATAGAGAAATCCGATGGTGCTAAATCTGGTGAGTAGCAAGATTGGTGGAGGAGTGCAACATTCTTTTCTGCAAGCCATGTCTGTACAACAATCGATGTGTGGGAGGGAGCATTATCATGATACATTGGCCATCCTTTTTGCCATTTGATGGGATATTTTCTTCAGATTGATTCCCTCATTCTTTTGAAATCTTGCACATACAAAAGGCCGTTAACAGTTTGTCAAGCTGGTACAAATTCATGGTGCACCAAACCTTCGTTGTCGAAAAACTCAATGAGCATCACTTTTGCTTTGGATTTGACATGACGTGATTTCTTTGGTAGAGGAGATGACGCTGTGTGTAAACAAATAGATTAATCAAATTGTGGTATTAAAGAGTTACAACGAAATTCCGTGTACTTTTGGACTCCCCCTTGTATGTTTAAAATCAATGTATAACATATTTTATTATAAATGTATAACAATGCAATAGGGAAAAATGTGTTAATAAATTGTTTTACAGTAAATTTAAATTTACACAGAAAGTATAGCGAAATACGTATGAGTTGCGGATTTGATATCATTGAGGGTTTATTTTCGAATATTAGTATTACAAATAGTCCTTTTTTCTTAATTTAAATAGAAAAAAAATTTCGTAAAAATTTACAAATTTAAGCAAATTTAAAAAAGTAAATGCTTGATACAATTTAAAAAAATCCTTCCGGCCTGTACCTGGAGAAAAAGTTGGCTTTCATAGTCCATGTTTTTAAAGATTCAACTCACTTTACTCAGACATCCGAAACTAAATTTCTTGGAACCCGATTATGGAAAATTTAATCCCGGTTTTCATTAATACTGAATCTGAATGCGCTTTTCAGCATGAGAGTTACAGCATAACAAAAATCAGATTGTTTCAAATTGTCAGCCAACATAGAATTTCAAACTAACATATCTCTGCCATTTTTTAACATAAAGCAAAAACAAAAAATGTTCCATAATCTTTGTATCACGATCTAACACTTAATGGAAATAACGTTTTCAATTTATAATTTTTTATACATTTTTTTTTAATTTAAATTTTTTTTTTATTTACTTGCCGCCATTTTGAAACAAGATGAAGCATTAAGATGGCCAACGAACTCGCTCGAGAACTTGGTATGTTCTGTACACATGATCAGTCACATTCATATCGGTTCATAAATACGAGAGTTACAGCATAACAAATATCCGATTGTTTCAAAATCTCGGCACCCTAGAATTTCAAACTGCCATATATCAGTCATTTTTTAAGATATAGCAAAAACAAAAAATGTTCCACAATTAATGTATCACTACACTATTCTAACACTTAATAGAAACAATTTTTTCAATTTACAATTTTTTTGTACATGTAGTACTTCGTACTGCAATAGGTAGCTTTTTGTGTTGAAAGCTACCTAAAACAGAAAAATAAAATCAACTAGAAAATTTTGAACGTTTATTTTTCTCAAATAATTAAGCTAGTTTTATGACAAATAGGTCTTTTTAGTTTTTTAAAAAAAAGTTTGTTAGTTTTTTCTGATAGAAATGACAATATATTTTTTATCATAAGTAACGCCATCTGCTTCAATAATGAACATGTAAAATTAATTTTAACATAAAGAAAAATGAGCATAAGACGCAACAATATTAATGTATTGTTCTGATTAATTGTTTCAAAGAAGTAGTCACTATAACAACTTTTATTCTCTTAATAGTTTTCCCGTTAGTCAATACTGCCGGAAATTGTTTTCTGAAAGATTTCCTTCTAGATACTTAGCATTATTACAGTGGAAAATAACACAAGATGCAATCTCTTTCCAATGAAGTTGATAAACGTTACGATATGATAGTAATTATATCTTCAATACGTCGTTAAATCATCTTTAAAATATATAAATGCTATACTTTAATAAATATATTTGGTAATATAACAATAAGTATCATTTTCCTGTTTGAATTTGGAATTTTGGTTTCATAAGCGATGCTCTGTTCTTACACTGTAGAAATACCACTGCACTTTCTACAGGAAAGAAATGATGGCAACATGGTTACCAGCATATTGAACTGTATATTTACACCAGTTTTGTTTCTTATGGGTAAACAGCAAATTTGTTAATTGTACAGCATTTTTTGCTGTTAATTTTACAGAAAAGTTGCTTTTTAGATTTTATAGCAAACCTTTAGTAAACCTGTAGTAAACCTGTAGTAAACCTGTAGTAAAAGGATTTTATAGCAAACCCTACTTTTTGCTGTTAATTTTACATCAGTGTTTACAGTAAAAAATTGCTTAGAAATAAGTTTTTTGTTCAAGATATTTTTTCTTTTAATTTTTACTCTGTCGAATTGTTTATTTTTTATTATTTTTCTTATTTATATATACTGACATTATTTAAAAAGAATAAGCAATGCATGTTATATTTATGTTTATTTTATGTTATTCTTTTAATAGTATTATGTTATAATAACTTCTTTCATATATAAGTAATTTTTTTTCGTGTGTGTGTGTGTGACGAATTGTACCAGCAAAAATTTTGGAGATGCTAGTCTAGAGATTAAATAATAGTCTAGAGACTAAATAATTTACTGTACCATCCAATATTTTTTCACATGATTTTGTTTCAGTTTTCATATCATAATATATTTTTTATGTACATGATAGCGTGTTGTGTAGTGCGCTCTAATTGCGAGAATGAAGCCAAATTTTGTAGGATTATTTAACAAGACGGTGGATGAAGGATTCCACTGGATAAAAGATTACACATATCTCAATTTCCCAAAAAAGTAGGAATATAGTTTATGAGGTATACAAAATATAGCTATATTCCTACTTTGTTCGAGAAATTGAGATATGCCTTATTAAAGCATGGTATAAATTTGATAGCCTGCCCTCCACGAAAATTGAAAGATTTAATTTGCACTAAAATAGATCGAATCCCGGAAAATGAAATTTCGGGTGCATACACTGTTCCTTTTACACCCGACGACAATAATACAATGGAATATTTAGGCATGACGAATAGGAAATTTAAGAGTTAAAGAGCACAAAGCATTAAGAGTTAAAGAGCACGAAGCAGATATTAGATTTGGCCGCACGTCTACCGCTTTACCCCGGTTAAATTGTAAACAAAATATTGTATTAGATTTCAACCAAACAAAAATCATTTATCCATCATCAAACTACTATACATCCGTTATCCTATAGATATTTTGTGTAAAAGAGATCACGTTTGCAACGATACAGTCTCATACAATGTACCCAATATATGGTGTAATATCCTGAATATTAGATGATAAAACTCGTGAGCACCTCTCTCCCCCCTCCAAGTCTTTTTTGCATAGTTTACAAAATTGTTTGCATTACCATTCAGTGTATCCATAGAAACCAACTCAAGCAAGTCTCAAGAAATAATGGAATTTTCCACCTAAAGACAAAGCTAGAGTTCAGATGCGTAAGACGGCAGTCAAAAAGGGTTTTCGCTCCCTGTGGATGGTCGTGGTTGCCGACCGAAATTACTTAAACGGTTTTTAAACATTTTAAACATCTTTTAACATTTATTTGTGTCTTTTAAATGTCACCAGTAAAGTAACAATGGGATCTATCGAATCTCATTTTGATATTTTATAAATAAAGTAAGGTGAAAATTTTCATTTCGCCCTATGTGTTTTGACTATCAAACTATTACTTAAATCGATTGTTAGTATTAAATTATTTTACTTAAGGAAGACATTTCAGTTAAGAACATTTCTTAACTGAAATTCTTCTAAATACCATAAATCAATTAATCGGTAAAAGTGTAAGATCAGAAAATAAATAAATATAGGATTCCTTCGTATTATAGCATTTCTAATCTAATTTGTACCAAATATTTTTATTTCATAGTTGCTAAATGTTAGAAAAACTGAAAAAAGACATTGTGGTTTAAGGATAAATCTGAAATGGAACCACATGCACCCCATACTTTTGAAGGAAATTTGAATTAAAATTATTTATAAAGTAAATATACGTATTATCAATATAAATCCATATAATATATTTTTATAAGCATTTAACCTGTTCTTAAATATTTGTCAGCGTATATTCCAATTCCAAATTGCATTAAGAACGTAAACATTTTAAATGCCCGCTTAAAAATCTTTCGAATGCTGGAATTGCTTAAAAAATAAATATTGAAAGATAAATCGTTCAGTATTATGAATAGCTATATTTCATTATATTATTCTTAATGTAGCTGTTGAAAATGTTTCCCAGTTTATTCATTCTTCGAAATATTTTCGTCAGAATACCCCTGTATTTGGGTATCCAGAGTGCATATCAAATGAAACGTATGTGTTTCAAAATCAATACGACTGTGGATCAGGTGGCGAAATATATATTTTAATAAACAATTCATTTATTAAAAAAGTAAATTTCTGGATAAACAAACAAAAAAAAATCGAAATTGTTTATATTCTGCTTCAAAGTATAAAATCCAACTATTATTTTAAATTCTTGAATGAGCAGATTTGTGCTCGGAATTTCTTTTAAATATTATAAATTTTCCTTTGAATTTTATATTTTATAATTTGTTGATTGCCTATTTAAAGTATTCTAAATAAACCAGAATTTCTTAAAATTTGGTATAATTCTTTTTTCACATGCAATCTTTTACGTGTTCGAGAATATAATAATTTGATACGCAAAAATTCTAGATATATGTGACAATTTAAAAAGATATTTGGAAATATTTATTCTGCTATGATACGCTTAAAATGCATTTTTGCACTTTTCAGTATCTATTTAGTTCTCTATGGAATATTCTTACAGCTTATAGGAATTTAGTCAAAAGCCATAACTTTTATTCATACTTCATCAGAAATTTATTCTAGAATAAAGTTCAGCTAAATAGAGTCCAAGTTACATGCACTAAAAAAAGCCCAAAATATGCATGGAAATATGCACTAAAAACTTTTAAAGTATGCAAAAAATGAACTAATACATACCACTAATACATAACACGCGTTTCTTTAAAAATAATAATAACGTCTCGGGTAACCAAGAAAATGATTTTCTATCACATATAATATTTTCTGAGCCTGATTGTCGGATAAAATATCCTTATCTATGAAATTACAGAAAAGTCTGAAATGTGAAATATTTCAATCGCATTGTGTATAGTATTCCAGTTATATATATATATATATATATATATATATAATAAAGCTTCATTAATCCAGATTGCTGATCTCATTAATTTATTTTAATCTAGTGGTAGCGTAAATATTAGGATACATTACGGTTTAAATTTTTACTTAGCATAGGTTCTCTTAGAAAGATTTCCTTAATGCAAGATATTAGTTTATTTACTGATACGCAGTTTTCCCTGTTCTGCGGAGCGATGAAAAGTTTCTGTCAAACATAAATCGGATTGAATATCAGGAAAGAATAGCAATTAATTGACTGTAGACATCGGTAAATACACTCGCTTCCAAAAGTTAAGGTACAACATGTTTTCCGAAGCTCACCAGACAAAAAATGGCAGTCAGATTAAACTTCATAGTTTATATGAATGACAATAACAAGCTTTAAAAAAACTTACGCAAAAATTACAGCTATCACTTTTATTTTATAGAAAAGAATAGGTATTTTTGAATGAGAGAAAAATATGCAATTACGAAGCTTTCGTAATTTCGCGTGTAAGTTTTGTTGTATTCGAACTATTGTTGTCAGTTTTGTTCACAACAACCAGTAGAGTCTAGAAATGTCTAGAAAAAGTCGTTTGCCCGATTCATTAAGGTGGCGGGCGGTAGGATGGATAAAATGGGGTTGTCACAGACCGATATGCTAGACGGCTCAATGTATTTCGCAGTGTAGTCCAACGACTCTGGGATCAGTATGAATCCGAAGATTCTGTGTCCAGAAGACATGTTCCAGGCCACCCACGTGTTACAACACCTGCAGAAGACCGGTTTCTAGCTCTTTCGGCCCGAAGGAGAAGACGCACTACTGTGCCGCAATTCATTGCAGACTACTTTGCAGCATCAGGGAGTAGAGTCTCCGCTACTACGTTGCGAAGACGTCTTCACAATGCAGGTCTCTATGCAAGGCGACCAGTTGTGTGTGTCCCCCTCAACAGACGACAGAGAAGGGTCCACTTATGTTGGGCAAGAGAACATGTTTCCTGGACCAGACAACAGTGGGATTCTATACTCTTCACAGACGAGTCCAGATTCACACTGGAAAGCGATTCAGGACGTCTTCTGATCTGGAGAGAACAATGCACTCGATACCATCAATCAAACACTGTCGAACGCTGTACAGAAACGGTGGAATCATGGTTTGGGCAGGGATCTCACTCGGAGGCCACACTGACCCGCATGTGTTCCATGGAGGAACTGTGACTGGTGCGAGATATCGGGATGAGATCCTTGATTCATATGTGTGCCCATATGCGGTGCTATTGGCAATAGTTTCATTCTAATGGATGATAATGCGAGACCACACCGAGCTGTGATTGTTAAAGATTATCTTGAGGATCACGGTTTGGAGAGAATGGAATGGCCAGCTCACTCTCCAGACTTGACCTCGCATTATCATCCATTAGAATGAAATCATTGCCAATAGCACCGGCATATGGGCGCACATATGAATAAAGGATCTCATCCCGATATCTCGCACCAGTCACAGTTCATCCATGGAACACATGCAGGTCAGTGTGGCCTCCGAGTGAGATCCCTGTCCAAACCATGATTCCACCGTTTCTGTACCTGTGTGTTTCGACAGTGTTTGATTGATGGTATCGCGTGCATTGTTCTCTCCAGATCAGAAGACGTCCTGAATCGCTTTCCAGTGTGAATCTGGACTCGTCTGTGAAGAGTACAGAATCCCATTGTTGTCTGTTCCAGGAAACATGTTCTCTTGCCCAACGTAAGCGGGCCCTTTTCTGTCGTCTGTTGAGGGAGACACACACAACTGGTCGCCTTGCATAGAGACCTACATTGTGAAGACGTCTTCGCACTGTAGTAGCGGAGATTCTTCTCCCTGATACTGCGAAGTGGTATACTATGAGTTGCAGCACAGTAGTGCGTCTTCTCCTTCGGGCCGAAAGAGCCAGAAACTGGTCTTCTGCAGGTTTTGTAACACGTGGGTGGCCTGGAACATGTATTTTGTACACAGAATCTTCGGATTCATACTCATCCCAGAGTCATTGGACTACACTGCGAGACACATTGAGCAATTTAGGAGTACCGGCCTGTGAAAACCCCATTTCCATTCATCTTACCACCCGCCACCTGTATGAATCGGGCAAACGACTTCTTCTAGACATTTCTAGACTCTACTGGCTGTTGTGAACAAAACTGAAAACAATAGTTCAAATACAACAAAACTTGCACGCGAAATTACGAAAGCTTCGTAATTGCATATTTTTCTCTCAATCACAAATACCTATTCTTTTCTATAAAATAAAAGTGGTAGCTGTAATTTTTGCGTAAGTTTTTTTAAAAGCTTATTATTGTCATTCATATAAACTATGAAGTTTAATCTTACTGCCATTTTTTGTCTGGTGAGCTTCGAAAAACATGTTGTACCTTAACTTTTGGAGGCCAGTGTATTTAAATGCCAGTGAGAAATCTGCCAAGAAGCTTCCCATAGACTTAACATTAGCTTGCGCGTTTTATAGAATGACTAATGTAGGCTCTTAAGAAGTAAAATTTTTAGTCACAAAGTCAACTCACTGAGTGGTGTCATTTCGTCTCAAATGTGATATGACCAACGCGCTTACAGTGACGTCACAATGAAATCACAGCAGCCATGCTTTTTACACTAGTATTAGTGAGAAACTTGTTTTATTGCTTTTTATTATGTCACTAGCAAGCTACGCCCGCTACGCTGGTCAATTTCTCTTAACAAACTTTTAATCAAACAAAATATTGACAATTTCATAATTCACTCTTATATTTTAACAGAATAATAAGGCTACAATAATTTGTGACTCGTGCCAATATACACGTCAGGACACGTCGCTCTTATCATTATCTTTTTACGCATGAAGATTTCGCTGTGGTACTCCATTGTGAAATTTGGTAATTTCTCAAATTCAATATTTAGAAAACGGCATAATCATTAGATTTCAAATTTATGTCAAGAAAAATAATTTTTTTTTACCTTTCAAACGCAGTTTGTCTAACAATTTTCTGACAAATACTTTTCGAGCTATTATTTTTTTCAGTAATTTCAAATGTTTCATTTTCCGAGATTATTCTGTGGCAACAAATAGCGAAAAACCCACTCGTCAGCAACGCATAGCTTTTTATTAAAAGATGGCTGTTGAAGCAGGGATTGTCACCATCAATTTGCCCCCATCACTTTTGAAATCAGTTCTGTAGTTTCAGAGGTTCTATAGAAATTGTAATTTAGAATGATTTTAAAACGCTTTTCGCTCATTCACCCTTTTAAATTTCTTTTTTATTATTATTATTCTTAGAGAGCATTAACATCTTATAAGTAACTACAATGCCAAATTACAAATTTCTAGCTCCTTCAGTATAAAAAAGTTGCAATTTTCGAACATTTTTCGGTTCTGCACATCATTGGGATTAGTAGCATCGACATTAAATATAGCCTATGTTGGAGCAGGGATTGTCACCATCAATTTGCCACCATTACATTTGAAATCGGTTCTGTAGTTTCAGAGATTCCATACAAATTGTAATTTAGAATGTTTTTAGAACGTTTTTCGCTCATCTCACCCTTTTAAATTTCGAATTTTTTTTTAGAATTTTTTCTTAGAGAGCATTTACATCTTATAAGTATTTACCATGTCAAATTTTATGTTTCTAGCTCCTTCAGTATAAAAAAAATCAAAATTTTAGAACATTTTTCGCTTTTGCACCACCCTGGGGGTAGTGGCAACGACATAAAATATAGCCTATGTTACAGCAGGGACTGTTACCATCAATTTGCCACCATTACTTTTGAAATCAGTTCTGTAGTTCCAGAGATTCCATAGAAATTGTAATTTATAATGTTTTTAGAACGCTTTTCGCTCATTTCACCCTTTTAAATTTCGATTTTTTTTTTTTTGTTCTTAGACAGCATTTACATCTTACAAGTAACTACAATGCCAAATTTCAAATTTCTAGCTGCTTCAGTATTAAAAAAATAGCAATTTGAGAACATTTTTCGCTCCTGCACCCACTGGGGATAGTGGCACCGACATAAAATATGGCCTATGTTGAGCAGGGTTTGTCACCATCAGTTTGCTACCATCACTTTTGAAATCGGTTCTATAGTTCCAGAGATTCCATAGAAATTGTAAATTAGAATGTTTTTAGACCGCTTTTCGCTTATTTCACCCTTTTAAATTTCAATTTGTTTTATTTGTATTTAGAGAGCATTTACATCTTATAAGTAACTACAATACCAAATTTCAAATTTCTAGCTCCTTCAGTATACAAAAAAACGCAATTTTAGAACGTTTTTCGCTCCTGCACCCCCCTGGGGTTAGTGGCTCCGGCATAAAATCTAGTCTATGTTAGAGCAGGGGTTGTCACCATGAATTTGCCACCATCTCTTTTGAAATCGGTTCTCTAGTTCCAGCGATTCCACAGAAATTGTAATTTAGAATGTTTTTAGAACGCTTTTCTCTCATTTCACCCTTTTAAATTAATTTTTTTATATATATTTGTTTTTAGAGAGCATTTACATCTTATAAGTTACTACAATACCAAATTTCAAATTTCTAGCTCCTTCAGTATAAAAAAGTTGCAATTTTCGAACATTTTTCGGTTCTGCACATCATTGGGATTAGTAGCACCGACATTAAATATAGCCTATGTTGGAGCAGGGATTGTCACCATCAATTTGCCACCATTACATTTGAAATCGGTTCTGTAGTTTCAGAGATTCCATACAAATTGTAATTTAGAATGTTTTTAGAACGTTTTTCGCTCATCTCACCCTTTTAAATTTCGAATTTTTTTTTAGAATTTTTTCTTAGAGAGCATTTACATCTTATAAGTATTTACCATGTCAAATTTTATGTTTCTAGCTCCTTCAGTATAAAAAAAATCAAAATTTTAGAACATTTTTCGCTTTTGCACCACCCTGGGGGTAGTGGCAACGACATAAAATATAGCCTATGTTACAGCAGGGACTGTTACCATCAATTTGCCACCATTACTTTTGAAATCAGTTCTGTAGTTCCAGAGATTCCATAGAAATTGTAATTTAGAATGTTTTTAGAACGCTTTTCGCTCATTTCACCCTTTTAAATTTCGATTTTTTTTTTTTTTTTTTTTTTTTTTTTGTTCTTAGACAGCATTTACATCTTACAAGTAACTACAATGCCAAATTTCAAATTTCTAGCTGCTTCAGTATTAAAAAAATAGCAATTTGAGAACATTTTTCGCTCCTGCACCCCCTGGGGATAGTGGCACCGACATAAAATATGGCCTATGTTGAGCAGGGTTTGTCACCATCAGTTTGCTACCATCACTTTTGAAATCGGTTCTATAGTTCCAGAGATTCCATAGAAATTGTAAATTAGAATGTTTTTAGACCGCTTTTCGCTTATTTCACCCTTTTAAATTTCAATTTGTTTTATTTGTATTTAGAGAGCATTTACATCTTATAAGTAACTACAATACCAAATTTCAAATTTCTAGCTCCTTCAGTATACAAAAAAACGCAATTTTAGAACGTTTTTCGCTCCTGCACCCCCCTGGGGTTAGTGGCTCCGGCATAAAATCTAGTCTATGTTAGAGCAGTGGTTGTCACCATGAATTTGCCACCATCTCTTTTAAAATCGGTTGTCTACTTCCAGCGATTCCACAGAAATTGTAATTTAGAATGTTTTTAGAACGCTTTTCTCTCATTTCACCCTTTTAAATTAATTTTTTTATATATATTTGTTTTTAGAGAGAATTTACATCTTATAAGTTACTACAATACCAAATTTCAAATTTCTAGCTCCTTCAGTATACAAAAAATCGGAATTTTAGAACGTTTTTTGCTCCTGCACCCCCCTGGGGTTAGTGGCACCGACATGAAATGTAGCCTATGTTGGAGCAGGGGTAGTCACCATCAATTTTCTACCATAACTTTTGAAATCGGTTTTATAGTTCCAGAGATTCCACAGAAATTGTGATTTAGAATGTTTTTAGAACGCTTTTCACTCATTTCACCCTTTTAAATTAATTTTTTTTTATTTGTTCTTAGAGAGCATTTACATCTTATAAGTAACTAAATGCCAAATTTCAAATTTCTAGCTCCTTCAGTATACAAAAACTCGCAATTTTAGAACGTTTTTCGCTCCTGCACCCCCCTGGGGTTAGTGGCACCGACATAAAATATAGCTTATGTTGGAGCAGGAGTTACCACCATGAATTTGCCACCATCACTTTTGAAATCGGTTCTATAGTTCCAGAGATTCCACAGGAATTGTAATTTAGAATGTTTTTAAAACGCTTTTCACTCATTTCACTCTTTTAAATTTCGATTTATTATTATTTTTTTTTTGTTCTTAGAGAGCATTTACATCTTATAATTAACTACGATGCCAAATTTCAAATTTCTAACTCCTTCATTATACAAAAAATCGCAATTTTAGAACGTTTTTCGCTCCTGCACCCCCTGGAGTTAGTGGCATCGACATGAAATATAGCCTATGATGGAGCAGGGGTTGTCACCATCAATTTGCCACCATCACTTTTGAAATTGGTTCGGTAGTTCCAGAGATTACCCCCTACAAACAAACAAACAAACAAACAATCTTTACTCCTTTATAATATTAAGTATAGATTAAGAATAATTTCATTTATACACTTTAATCCGTACCGGAAAAGAGATTTTTTATGTTAACACACCATGAATTCTCACCATTAATCGTACAATAATAAATACAAAGGAAAACAAATATCACTGAAAAACGAGTTTTAAGGAAAAATAAACTTTCGAATTTTAAATTTGAAAAAAAGCAAAATATGCTGCATCTGCTGTATGTCATGCCATTTGTGTAAAAGCTTTTTGAGCTAGAAATAAACAAAAGATAAAAATGAAAATTAAGTTTACTGCTCAAGTGCTTTTAAGTACATTTTGATATCAAAATTGGATAAAATGTGGGCATATCTTTTAAATCTCTTGTATCTTATACGAAAGAACAAATATATTAGTAATACAAGAGGAATTTTTAAAATGCAAAAACATGTTAATATTAGTGATTATCTTGAACCTTTTGACAAATCAAAATAAAAATACTCATAAAATACTGAACTTTGAAAATGTGTTTCTAAATGTAAATTGTAATGGCGTTGAATTTTGGATGTTATTTTCTTATATTTTTATCATGGAATTATAGCTGCATATTTTTATTTCAGAACAGTTTATTCTTTTAAGCCATTTTTTATAAATTTTGATAAAAATGAAAACAGTTGTAGCGTAAGAGAGAAAGTATTATAGAACTGTCCCAACTTAGATATGTATTAATTAGTTTTATTTATATTAAATTATTTTTTATGTAAAAATATATCTGTATATATTCATATGAAAATAGTATATTTATTTCATATATATCGCTATTTATTTTCAATATTATAAAACGCATCCATGACATTTTATCTAACAGGGGATTATATTTCACCCATTTAAAAAATAATTTTCTTCTACATTCCTTTTTTAGTTTTTTGATTTCGTTGTAATATTAAGTGTTAAAGAATATAGAGATTTTCTTTCTCTCTATAATATGGTCATTTTACACTGTGAGCACTCTATTTTATACAGGACTAGCTAACTTGCCGGGGTCCGAGATAATTACAATATCAGAGAAAGGCGTTAACCCCCTCCCTCCCCATACCCAACTACCTACTCCCCATACCTACAAATATAATGAATAATTTGTTCAAGAGAACCACCGTCACCTACATTAACGAGATCATTAAAAAAGAATTACATTTTTCTGATAATTAGAACATAACGAAGACGCTACGCTAAAATAGCCGGCAGATGACACCCTTCCCGACCTCAATTTCAAATCTATATCTTAATTAGTTACTTAAATTTCTGTTCATTAGTAAAAATTGGCAATTATTTCCTTTCATTTTCGCAAACTAAATGGAGGGATCGGCCAGAGAAACAGATCTCTTTGTAGTTCAGTTTTTAATGAAAGCAGATCCCTGTCTGAAACTTTCTCGGATTGTTTTCACTGGCGCCGGCAGATTTTTGGCAGTTTTTTGCATAAATAAAAAAAAAATATCGACCGAATATTTCAAAAATCACATAGTCAGATGTAGAGTATTTTTTACATATGCTCAGAAATTTTCAAATTGATATCTCAATTCGTTTTCTTAAAATTCGCTAAAATAATTTCGAATTCGTTCATTTCCGCTTGCAAGTTCAATGCGCCAGTTCGTTTCTTTCGCCATTTTGATTTAAAAGGTGTCATTTTAGAAGCGATGGTTAATGTGAATCTAGGCTAATTATCAAAATATTAAATTTCTGAGGGTCAGGTGCACCAAGAGAGTGTTTGGACTACCTCACACACTGAGCGAAACTTTATTTTCTTAGTATAGATATAAGCTATTAAAAATCAATGTGATTTCACAAATAAAAATTAATTAAATTTACAAGTACAAAAAAAATCTTTAAAAACATTGAACAAAAATTTTAAATGTACGTCAATCAGTCCATTACACATATATGTCTAATTAAATTATGGAAAACAATAGGATTGAAGTCTATGATTTACATGATTAATTCATTTGTAAAATATTTACATTTAAAATTGTTTTAATATAAATACAACTGAATAAGACATGTATACGTTGAAAAGATTGCACAATATTTTCTGTTTAACGCCACAATGTGTTGCGTTTTCATATGAGGCAACAAATTTATGAAAAAGAATTTCAAAACGAACCAGTTATGAAATATATACTTACTGTTACAATTATATGTTAAAATATAATAATCGGTCTAATGCAAGTCTTAGTCGTATAGTAATGGTTCAGTACATTAAATTTAATAATTACTAGCTTCAATATTGCAAATGCGTCAGAAAATTTTATTTCACTTTCTGATATGGACTTTAAAGTTTCCTCATATATTCGATTTATGTTGAGGATAAGTTGTTATAAAGGCTGTCATAAATGTTCAGATGTGTAGTAAAATTACGCTCATTGAGCATCATCTGTAACAATAACATGATTACCCCGAAATAAAACTTTAAGAAATCACGGGTAGGATCTAATGAATGGGCACTTTGTCTTAGTTCAGATATTACAATTCCATAGGTATTCCTATATTTATAGCTTTCAGTCGTTAGTATTTGATGAAATTCTTCAATAATATTGTCCTCGACATACATTGTATTGTCTAAGAAACAGGAATATTGGTAGAACGCTAGATATTTGAAAATAAAAGCAGTTAGTTAAACCAAATATGAGAGCTGTCCATACAATATATTCGTATGCGTAAAACAATACCACATGTCATAATTGAATTCTACTGGAATGAAAAACTATCCATATTTTTCCCTCTAAATGAAAGAACTTGTACAAAGTTTAAACTTGGCAGAGTGCCAACTATACTTCAGAAAGATGTCTCAGAGATGTTCCTGAGAAGTCACTTGTCAATCATATTGGATGTAATGGTAGACAATTTTAATTCGATTAAAAAAAAATACGTTCAACAACTCGAAACTTGGTGACTCATTTTTAAATAAAAAATCATGATGCTTGCAGGCATGATTATGGAAGTGATTTGAAATCGAAAAGTTTTTTATTATAAATGAATTACATATTAGGTTGTAAGCGATTTTTGAATCAAAACTACTCACTTTTAATGTCTGGGTTCTTTGAATTATTTTTCAATATTTGTCTTCAATAATTGAATTCAATTGCAATAAAAAACGTTGACTATTTATTACTATGATTCGCCTTACTTAAAACAAAGATCTTATACAAAGTTTAAATTTGGCATTGTTAATTGCTAATTACGACAATTTTTTTTGAAAATCATTATCAACAATCCTTGAATTATTCTACGTGAATGTGCCTCGAGCGGCCCTCAACACCTCCACTAATTGCCCGCAAAGCACAGTTTGTGTGTAATAGGAAAATCGGATTTTGTCAAAAACGATGGGACGTACAATAAAAAATATACTTTTCCTGCTCGGTTTAAATAAACTCCTACTACCCCTAATTTTTTTCGGTACTTTTCGGTTAGCCGGGCGCCACTGAAATTTATATATCTATGTATACATATATATACATATATCTATACATACACACATTTATATATGCATGTATATATATATATACATATATATACACATACATATATGTGTGTATGTATACATATATATGTATATATATATAGATATATACATATCAGTGGCGCCCGGATAACCGAAAAGTACCTTTTTTTCATAATAATTTTAGTTTCCGTAGATTCGGAAAAAATGGGGAGGGCATATTTTTGAAGTACATTTTCGACGACATTTTTAAAAATATAACACCTAAAATTAAAACAAATATATTTTTGAGTTCAGTGATACGCCATCTTTCGAACGATTATGAAAAATGTTGTATTGAAGTAAAAAAAATTTTTCTAAAAATATTTATGGATGGCTAATAATCTATAAATATGTGTGTCAATAGCCTTTATAACACTGCAAAGTTTGAACTTTCCGCGTTTCATAGTTTTCGAGAAAAACGGCTGTGACAGACGGACGGACGAATGATTTTATAATGGTTCCGTTTTTACTTTTAACACTAAAAATAATCAAATCAAAAATTGAAGTGACGCAATCTTCTTTCTTTAGAAACATTATTTCACGATTTATAACATTTTTTTAATCTTAATTATATAAAAACCTTAAAATATTTTCTAATTCTTATCAAATTCTAATAATTTAAATATCTAATGTTTTTTTTCACTTAATAACGCTCGTGAAATTATATCGAAACATTTAAAAATAAAGCCTACATTTTATCCCTTTTTTATATCGAAGCATTCTTAAAAGATTTTGAGCAGTAAACCTAATTTTCGTGTGTTTAGTTCTATCGAAGAAAGCTTTTAAACAAATGGACTTGCATGTTATATTATTTATTTTTCTATTTGGAAAATGTAACATTTATATGCATATTTTTCTTATATCTAGTTTAAAAAAAAATTATTTTGCTGTATTTTATATTTTTTAATATGCGTTTAACTGTAATCTCAAATAACAAATCGAATGCATGAATTATCTATTGTATCTAAAAATAAATATTATAAATAACACAACATCATAATAGGAAAATTCTATCTATATTAATAAAAGAAAGTTTCGCTCTGTGTGTGTATATGTGTCTGTTTGTTGGTTTGTTTGTTTTTATGTCTGCGATGGCTAGCAAAATCTAGCGTGTCTAGACGATTGAAAATTCATATTTAGGTAGTCCAAGGCCTGAACTGATGCGCCTGAGACTCAGAATTTTAATATTTTGATAATTACTCAAGATATTAATTAGAATCTCATTAACCGTCATTTCCAAAATTCCATCTTTTTCTGAAAATGGTGCAAAAGAAATGTGAAACCGGAAAATGAAGTGTGTGTTAAGAGAGGGATGAAAGATTTTAGGTTTACTCGAAAAAGGGCGGGTTACCATGACTTTTAACTGCGCTTTTTCGCAACATGTCGAAATAGCTGAAACTAGTAGGTCTTTCAACACGAAAATTTGCAGACCTAGATAAACAAAAAATTGCAAAATCAAATAATCAAATTCCAAAAAATTCCATCCACAACTTTCAGAAATATTAATTAGAAAAATTTAATTTTTCGAACGATTTAATATTGCAAAGAACAATACATTTTTGATAAAAAATTCGAGCCGCCACAGGTGTCTGGATAATGAATCCGCAAAGAAAGAGGTACTAAGAGATTTTTTAGGTGACTCAAATTAATAGTTCTAATTAAGCTACGATTTTAAAATTAACACCGCTCGAATCCTCTCTGTTTTTATATTACAAGTTTGTAAACTATAAGATTATCCTATTCTTATAAACGAATATATTTATTATTTCGCATTAAATATTTGATTTAAATAAAAAATATTTTAACTTTTTTTTCTTTTTTTTTTTTTTTACGATCAAGCATAGCAGGCATGATGTCTGTTATCTCATCTTGAATAAAGAAGGATACAAAACAAGTAATAAAAACTTGTATTGGAACTTGTATAAACTATATTGGACAATAAGACGTATATTGAACTATAAATCTTGTTAATAAAGGATGTATAAAATTATTAAAAATCTTGAATTGTTTGATTGGAAAATTATGCATTCTTACTTAAAAAAGGCTAAGAATTAAAATTTTCAAAAATCGAAAAAATCCATCAATAAGTTTTTTTTATAACTATCTTCATTTTTAGGAAAAAGAAATAAAAGCTTATTTGACAATGTGTGTGATAACTAAAGAAACATTTGAACAAATTATTCTCATTATTTTTCAAATTATTCTCATATATTCAAATTATTTCTTGAACAAATTATTCGTTGTACTTGCGTGTATGGTATGGGGAGGTTAACGCCTTTTTATTTAGTATCGCATTTATTATACTTCATCGCACACCCTCTGGCGGTGGTTTATTCAATAATTGAGCTTATTAATAAAAAAAAAAATGTATTGCTCAGAAAAATATAAAATAAATTCCATTTAAGACATTTTTAGATTTACCCGTAGCGTTTTATAAATTTTATATATAGAGAATACCTGAAATTTCAAATACCGATTTTTGTTAAAATTAAATTTATGTTCCTATTAAAAGCGTACAACCCGGATTCACTTGATGCATATCAACAATCAAATTGGTTTGTTGTTGTGCACTTGACCAAGGGCCTCCTCACGGACAAGGATTTTTCTCTAACTGCATTCTTATCTCGGGTTCTATGGGCCCGATCACAACGGGGTTTGGATGATTCGATTTCGTTTTCCATCACGTTACAATTTTAATTCCACCTTCCACATCTGGCCCCATATAGCAGGCGTACTGAGCACGCGCTTAAAGTCCATTAGTTACACCTTCTACCCCCAGTTCTATTGACAATATTTCGACGGGAACTGGTTCTTCAACTCACTTGATACAATGGGTATACGTGTCGGATGTTCGTATATAACAAATTGTGGCCCCTGGTGGTGGAAGGTGGGACTTTGCAACGCGTGCACAGCACGCCTGCTATATGGTAGGAGAGGCAGCAGGGACACGTATCGGAGTTTCGTTCGGAATGTGTTTTGTTTGGTACAGAGTACGCCCTCCGGTGGCGAAAGGTGGAACTAAATATTTTGCAATGCGTGCACAGCATGTCTACTATACGGTTCCGCAGGCGAAGGAACACGTGTAGGAGGTTCGCATGCGCCCCCTGTCGGCATAAGGTGGAAATACCGGATTTTCCGTCGCGTGCGCAGCACTTTAAAATAAATAATTTAAAACAAACTGGGGTATAAAGATATAAAATCATACAAACTTTAGATTTGTTTAATTGTATTATCATGGGCCCCGGCAATGCCGGGCGGGTCAGTTAGTTTATATATAAATGCATATATTTTATATGCTTTTAGTTCTACCTTTATTGCATTAAATAATTTTTTCCCATTTTAAATTTAAAATAAACTTTACAAAAATGCCACTTTATGCATTTTTCGTATGACGATGTACTGCTTTATTTTACATGAATAAATGTCTAAGAAGTAATATGTATGGGAATTTCTCTTTGTAAACATGACTTAATATAAATACATCTGTATAAATTAAATCTAGTTTCGAAAAATCATATAAGTTTTCTATCGAAAATTACACAGTGCTCCGATTTCAAACACAACAAAAGAAAAATCTGAAGAGAAAATTAAAATCAAGAGTAATCAAATTCATGCTTACGTATAAAATTACATGTTAAAATATATTACTGATAGCATTGGGAACTGCTATATTATAATTATTTAGAAACACATGTTTTTAATTTTTACCCGTATTTTCATTTTAATTTGTCAAAAACCCCAACTTAATTATTATTTTTAACACTCTGCTACATTTTAAAAATCCCCATCGATTTTCCAAGACATTTTTGATCTCATAACTCCAATATTATGTATATTGATACATATAAAAGGGATCCCTACATTTTATCCAGAAAATCAAAATGCACTAAAAAGCGTTTGAGCAGTAAATTTAATTTTTGTTTTTTATTCTATGTTTATTTTTGTCTGAAAAAGCTTTTAAATAAACGTTATAATTTCATGTCGTTTATTTTGCTATTTTGCAAATTTAACATTCGGGTAAGTGTTCCTTCTTGAAAAGACCCATCAGTTTTAATTCTTCAAAAATTCGATTTTTTGTTTTTCACACTTTCAGAAAACATCTACAACTTTAAATTGAAGAAAACCAACAGTATGAATATATATTCAAATTAGGACCGGAACTATTTAAGGCTCCTACAATCAGGACTGACTCACGCTGCCATTTAATTGCCCGTAGAAGAGGGGCGATTGGCCACGCCGCGTGGGCAACAATCGCTGATTGGTTTATGTGGGCAGAAAAATGCTTGATGATTCAGCCTGTATTATAGTAGCCCTAGAACTATTTGAAACTGATAAGTGTCCTGTAACAGAGGATGGAATTGATTTTTAACTATTATTTCCGCCATTCTGAAAACTAGGTTTTGGTATTTCGCGCAGAAAGAAAAAAAAAGAAAGAAACGGTTGCAGACATCTACTTTTACGTACTTTCTTTTAACTTACATTTCTGTATGTCCTTTTTCAACCACGTCCTGTTGACGTGGAGCTTTGAAATTTGGAATATATGTATTCCTGAGGGCAATACATGAATTAGACTTATTTTTTAAAAAATCGATCCCTAGGAGACAGAGGTTAATATCGGTTCCAAAACTTGCATTTTCCTCACAGAGAAGCGTAATGATTGTTTAATTGAAAGAATATCTCCATTGTTACAACATTCATTCATTTTCAGCACATTGTTGCCCGCATCGTTTTGACGTCAGCATTGAGCGACGCGCACATTTATGCGATATACTATATGTTCATTTTTTTGTAAATCTTAATGAATGTCTTTTTAAATTACATTTAATTATTTCTTTCTCTTTTGTACAAATATTAAAAAACTTCTTATGCCTACAATCCCCACTTACTGTTTAGTCAAATAAGCATAGGAAATTTTATTTGTATTGAATGTGGTTTTTAAGTGTATTCACCTTAACTCCTATTTTTTTTTTTTCAATGACTCTCTAATTAACTCACGTATGAAACACATAAATGACAAGCTCACATTTTATCCCCTTTTCGATATCGAAATGTACTTAGAAGCATTACCAAAACACACTTAATTTTCCTTCTTTGTTTATTTCTGTCCGAAAAAGCTTTTAAACAAATATTATAATTTACATAACATGCTATTTAGTTTGCTGTTTTTCAAATTCAATATTCGGATGTGGATTATTTTATAAAATTATTTTTTAATGATATTTGCTTTATAGTGAATGTATGAATTCAGGAAATTTAAATACAAAATTTGAATTTCTACATTAAATATAGTATCTAAGCATAATTATGTCTAATAATGTAATGGAAAAACAGAATTTTCCATAAGTAAATATGTTTTATTTATATTTACCTCTACTGTATTGAATTTAAAAGTTCATTTTATATTTCAGTTTTAAATTTTAATCGAAGTACATTTCTCAATTGCTAATTCTTAAAATAAAGAATTATTTGTTAATTTCAATATTATTAAAAGTGCTACCAGTAATATAAAAAAAGTATAATATAGTTTTCTAAAGTTTATAAGTTTTTCCTACATTTTCGGCTTTATGCTGACAATATTCAATGAAATAACATATCTTTACTATGATTTGTGCTTATGAAAATCTTCTAATGGTTCCAAATCACATTCATATTTTATATTTTTGTATTTTCCTTCTACATTCTTTAATGTTTGTTTAATTAATTTTTCAATTTATTTTAACCGATGTGTTTTCACAGTAATTATACATTTGTATACCATTGTATTTCCTCTTTGCAAACGGCTATATAACTCTCTCAAGTAGCTGTAGATGTAAGAACTAGACAATAATTGCCTAAGTAAAGGATGGAAAGAACATTTTGTTCGCGCGCACACAAAAATGCTTCTTTAATAATATTGTAGAAGCCTTACACAGAAGATCACCTGAGCGGACTAGGAGAGAGCGGATCGCGACCAACGAAATTCACGGCCGATTCATGACGTTTAAAACTTCACACGGTGTGGATCATCTTTATACGACGATTGGTACAAAACAGCGCGCCCATCCTTTTGTGCCAATCATCGTGTAAATATTATCCATTCGGTGTGACGTTTTAAAAGTCATGAACCGGCCGTGTATTTCGTTGGTCGAGAGCGGACGTCATACAAATACGTCACATGAAGTGACATTTAATGCGGAAAGAAAAAAAATATCACCATTCAGAGAGTGTCAAAGATCAAAATTAAGAAGTACGATGACAGTTTGTGTTCAAATATTAGTATTCTAAAATGACATGGCGTAACTTTAAAGACTGTTTTAAGAAAGGCGAAGAAGTTATCATATACTTATCAATATAACATTCCGAGTAATTACGAATCTCTTTATTTCAAGTTGACCTTTTCTTATTTTCATTCCCCTATATATATATGTGTATGTGAGTGTGCGTGTGTGTGTAATAATAAAAAATTTTGACATTTTACTTTAGTTAATTTATTCCAAATTCTTACAATATCAGCCTTTTATCCCTGTCTTTTAATAACATCTTAAATATAATTTGTATTTTAATTTCATCGTTTTAATCAACATATTCTTTTAATTCTTATTCTTTGAATCTTAATCTGTTATAAGCAACACTTCTTTGTAAAAAAAAAACCCTGATTTATTCCTTCCTATTTTGAGACATTGAAATTTTATTTCTTTAGAACGTTTCTTAATACCATTTTTATTTTATTAAAAGTATCATTCGATATCTCAGCGTTCATCACACATAATTCCCGCGTCCAATTTTTCACCATTTTATCTTTACGCTTCTGATAAAGAATACCGACTTTACGTCAGGAATTTGCCCGCCTCGCTAATCTTTTTCAACAAATAAACAAAAAGCCACTCCTATCTCTTTCCCCTAGCTCCGTCGTAACTTGAATTCCGTTGGCGCTTAGATCGATACGTCAACATATCCTTAAGTGAATTGCTAGTATTTAACGTCGTTACTCAGCCTTGAGAATCAGAATTTTTACGTTTTTCGAATTGCTAAACAAAACTATGTCACTTGGTGGAGATGTTCTACAGATCGGTGTTTTTCTAATATTTTAAGGTCTTCGTTATTTTCTATGGCGTAACATAGCCCATATATAAACTTCAAATTGATAACTAGTGGAATCGCCTCTGCTTTTGTAAAGTCAATAAATTCATTGTTGATGAAAATGCAGTTCCTTTTATTTCAACGGGAAAATTTCCAGTGATTTCATAAAACATCGCCTTCCATTTTGTTCGCTTCGACTGCAAAAAATATGTGACTCTACTAATAAATCGCTTATCCGAAGTAATATGTCAGTGGTTCTTCAACATACTTTACTACGAAATGGAAAGTATTTCATATTATAAAATTCAAAATTTCGCATTTTATAAGGTTTATTCCATAACAAATTTCCCTTCTAAATTCATCCTACAGCCCTAGTTTATTAAATTATTTCCTATTTTAAATAATAATCCTTTTATTTTATTTATTTAAATCTCTCTTTAAAATGCGTAATTTAATATTTAATGCTCTTCAAAATATCCTAAAAAACACTTCTCGTAATTATTTTTCTTGAAAAACCTTTATATTTCTCAATTCTTAAATGCCGAATTCGTTCTATTTAAACATTATCACCTGTATCATTTTACGTTTCCTACTTTTTTATTCCAAAAACACGTTCGCGCACTTTCTTACTGATGCATTTTCACAACAAAATTCTATTTCTTTCAGTAAAAAATTCAGAGATCACCTAGCTCTGTCATTGCTTGGTTAGTAATACTGCAATGTCATAATTAACTTCGAGCGCTGGAGTATAAAAAATAAAACTTGTGTTCTGAAGCTAGAAATTATATAATATTGTCTTAACTAAATAATCCGTTGTTGCCAGTAAGAGAGACTGTATGAATTATTTTGAAATATGCGTTGTAACATCTTATTAAATGGCAATTACTAAAAGTTTTCAATGATGTCTAGTGGAGTTGAAAATGTTCATCATTATATTATTATGAAGAAATAATAACTATTTCTTCGATGATTTCATTTCTTCTTTTCTTCTGACTTATCTCAATGACTATCGGCCAGAACAAGTAAAATTTGGAATACGACTGCGAAAACTTCGATGTGATATAGCTATTTGGTGTTTGTAGCAGGGTAAATTTTTAATATCGTCACACACACACACACACACACACACACACACACACATATATATATATATATATATATATACAAATTTTTGGTTTTAAGTAAAGGAATATTTTTACTTTTTATTTACTTAATCTTCATTCATATAACTAAGCTACAACAAGCCAATGAGGTCACACAGTTGGGAAAATAATAGACTTTATAAACGCTTAAAATATAAGATTTCAAAAATTAAAATCTAGGCCGATAAATATATTACATACCTTGCATATATAAAAGTTAAATTGTAAATCCAACAAGATTTTTGACTGAATATCATGATGTTAGATATGTAAAAAATTATCTAAAACTCAAAGTTTAAACTTTAACTTTTATTGTTTATTTTCTAAATTACGAATTATTAACAGTGTTGTTTATATTGTTATCTATTAGCTTTCTAAGTTGATAAATAATGTTTTTCATCTGTAAAAATTTATATATATATATTTTTTAATTGAAGTGAAACTATGTTTTATTAAAAATATTATTAAACTTGCGTTTGTACTGAAGATCGTGGTCTTTTCTATATACGATAGTCAAATTGATTTTTTTTTAGATACAGCTAAATGGTACAAATTAAACTTAGCATCTTTGCGTAGTTTGTAGACGATTTATAGATCAATCCGTAGTTTGTAAACGAATTCTCCAGAGATTAAAAGCCTCAAGTCAGACCGTTCTTAGAATAGATGTCTAATGTGATTTTATACCTCATCAATCTTATCTTCGGAATGAAAACAATGCTTATGTAATTTTTTTAGATTGAAAAACAGCCAAAAATCCCACATAGCAAGATCAGGAGAAGAGTTCTATCAATTTTATATTTTTGTTTAAGAAATTCAACTGCAGTCATTGCTGAATGAGTCCAATAACATTCACTTCCTGAAGGATTTTTGGAAGACACTTAGTAGTGTTACAGTTAGGTGCAACTGTCTTCAGTTCCTCTAGATTTAATGACTTTGATCAACCCTGTGCTTATGAAGAACACGTGATACATTACTTTTTTCATTGTTTGTTCTCTTTTTGCCATTGTTGGTTTGACGTCAACTGCAAAGACCCATATATTACTTTCTTGGCACGTTGAAACGTCTACGCTTGTTAGTTTTCTTTTAAATTTTGGGAGACCCAAAAACAGGCATTTTTTATACGCATTTCTAGACAAATGATTTTATGCATATCCGCGGATAGCATGTTAAGTTACTTCTGTATCATTTGGTAAATACAGCAATTATAAACGATTAACAATTTTCGAATGGCCGAAACATTTTCTGGGACAACAGCTGTATGTCACTGTGTATTCTTCATCCAGGAGCCAATTTCGACCTCTCCTAAAAGCTGTAACCACCCCAGACTGGGACAATCCACAGACAACGCTGCCAGCCTGATGTGTCCGGACCCAAGAAACGCCGCATCAAGGAGTAAGGAGCCCCACTGAGAAGCTCCGTAAACCAGATGCCGCTGGAAGTTTAAATTTTCCTCCTACGAACGACTCAACAAGCCAGCTTTAATATAGACCCTTTTTTCGTTGATTGAAGAAAAGAAGGAATACGGAGTGAAAGGAGAAAGTTGACCTAGTTACGATCGGCGCTGAACGATATTGGTGCTAGGCGATTAGAGAAGTTACGAAAAAAAAGGAGCCGCTTTATTTATGTGCTAAAAGATTCATCTCGTAGTGAGTGAGTGAGTACAGATATTTATTATTATTATTATTTCTCGATTTTATCTCTTTCGTAAAAGTGATGTTAATAGATATCCCCCAAATGAAAGCTGTTCTGAAATTAGCTAAGGCAAATAAAATAAAATTATTGCACCAGTTTATATTTAATAAAGATGAAAATAGGCAAAATCGAAATAATTTGCGAAATTTCGAGGGCTTTTCATTTGCGATTAATAGTGACGATTTTAACGCTAAATTACTCGAAATAAAAGACGCGTTTTCAAAATGATAATTGATTAGCATAGCCAACCTATTATCCGTTGAATTAGAAGGGGACGAGGATGAATTAGCCCGTCGTATGTTGAGTGCATTGACAAATTTAGAGGCATTTTCCTATGCACTTGGAGTGATCAGTGATTCAGAAAATAAAATTATTGCACCAGTTTATATTTAATAAAGGTGAAAATAGGCAAAATCGAAATAATTTGCGAAATTTCGAGGGCTTTTCATTTGCGATTAATAGTGACGATTTTAACGCTAAATTACTCGAAATAAAAGACGCGTTTTCAAAATGATAATTGATTAGCATAGCCAACATATTATCCGTTGAATTAGAAGGGGACGAGGATGAATTAGCCCGTCGTATGTTGAGTGCATTGACAAATTTAGAGGCATTTTCCTATGCACTTGGAGTGGTCAGTGATTCAGAACCCGAAGATTTTAATCCCGTTCCTTCGACAATACATACTAATGCAAATACGAGCTTGCAGACAATAGGTAACCCAAGCGGTGTACAAATTTCTCCGAAACCACTAATTTCATTCGCGAATTTTGAAAATTTAATTTCCCCTTTTTGTGGCCGGGAAACAGAGAATATTAATAATTGGATAAATCGCTTTGAAAATCTAGCCGAATCATTTTCACTTTCTAAATACAAAAATTTATATTTATTGAGCGTGCTTTAAAAGATATAGCATTATTATTTGTACGCAGCGAGCCACACATAAACTCGTACGAGAAAATTAAAAAAGCGTTACTAAAGGAATTCGGACACTATTCCTCACCTGCCCGTATTCATGGGTTGTTAACAAATCGTAGACGGCGGCAAAATGAGAGTTTAATTGAATACTTTTTGCATATGCGAGAAATCGCAAATACGGAAAATATAGGTGAAAGATCGCTTATCCACTATATAATCCAAGGCATAGATGATTCGTCGCGTAATAAGGCTATTCTATTTGGATGCACTGATTTGGCTCAATTTAAACAAAACTTTTAATTTATGAGGAAATCTGCAGCTCGACATGCGAAACCAGAACGCGTACCCAAAACTACAGCCAGAAAATGTCCCCTGCCATCGAAAAACAGACCAAGTTTAGCTGTTATTTATGCGGAAATCTTAATCATAATGCAAGCGATTGTATACATAAAAGTAAGGGAACCAAACGTTTTTCTTGTTTTCGTTTCGGTCACAAAAGTGTCGAGTGTAGAGAACGCGTTGCCGATAGAAAGTCTTCAAACCCAGGCACCCCCTCTCAAAATTGCGCGACAAAGCGTGATAGCAATATCCACGTAGTAGAATCAAATGAATCGCACGAAACCTTGGACAACATACTAAACAACTGATAAGTGTCAAGAACAGTACTGAAAACCTCATGAAAAAACATTCGATTTTTTTTCTTCTTCTGTGATCTACGTAAAGAAATTCTGTTTGTATTGGAGTGCATTAAGTGGAAAGAAAAGTATTAAGTGTAAAGAAAATTTTCAGTATCGCTTGAGTGATTTTGTTTGTTTTCAAGCTGATATATCATATATTTTCCCCAAATATCTTATTGTGGTTTTTCTTCTTAACAATGATGCCCAGTGATTTTTTTTTGTGGGCTCATACATTTATTATTGTTTTTTTTAACAATTTTAGGAAATTCAAGTGAGATTTTTGTTTTTGAATTTCCACAGTAAAAGTACAACTGACAGAAAGAGTGATTTTTTTTTAATTTCTGGTCAGTATAAGTTGTATTTTTTTCCCTACTAGAAGTACAACTGACAGAAATAGTGATTTTTTTTTAATTTTTGGTCAGAATATGTAGTGTGACAAAGTTTTTATTTATATTTTTCTACTTTTGTAGATGATCAAGAAGTAATTTTTTTGTTGTTGTTGTTGAAGATAGGACGATGAACATTCGTAATTTTTTTGTCAATGGTACTTTCGATGGACGATGTCTAATACAGGACGATGATGATACGATGAATAACGAAGTACGATGATTCATGGACGATGGTATGTCTGAATAATATATTACGACGGACGATGGTTATAAAAGGACGATGATAAAACAAGTAGAGATGTAGTGACAGTTCTGCAAATTTCTTTTTCTGTTTTCTGTTGGTTTGAAGTTGTAATTGAATTGTATGTATCTGTATTTTATATATTTGTGTATTATACTCATTGTTGCTATGCAGACTGGGGGTCCAGTGTAAAGTCAGATGCCCGGGTGTCGGTATTGCTGAAGGACTTCACAGCCCATAGCAACAGTGATACACGTGTAAAGACTAAGCACATAGCAACAAACATACTCAGCGATTCTGTTGTGACGTAAAACCCTTTCTTTAATAATAGTACTTGCCATAGCAGAAAAATGGAGTAGAATCATCTATTTTCCTTAACTCAGTTATGATTGAACTAACTTCTCTTTGTCCAAAACAGCAGAGTCAGCTGTTATTAAATCTATTAGTAGGAGTATGACAGTATTGTGTCGGGTAGTTGGGAGCAGAATCGCACAGGATGTGTTGCAGAATTGTAGTACGGGACTAAGATGTAAATTCCCGAATTCCCCTATTATTATAACTCCCCATGTAAATACTGTAAATAGTCTATAGATTAGTAATTAAAACTATAAAATGTTAAAGAAGTTGTACTCTTTTCCACCTACAAACACCAGAGAGCGAGAATCTGCTTTACTCTTCGTTCTTAACATATATATGTATAATATATAATATATATATATATATATTATATACATATATAATATGGTATATATATATATATGTATATTAATAATAATAATAATAATCCTGAAATCCAATATTATGGTTGCTATTAATAACATGAATGTATAGAATAATTTGATCAATAAAATAACTCAATATTAGGAAACTTTCCATGACTTCTACATCTCTTTCTCTACGGAGGTGTACTGAAATTTCCATCTTATTGTACAACGGTGTTTTAAATTGTATGTATCACATTTTTAATAATAACTTTTTACTAGTTATTTGTTGCAAAACATGCAAAAAATGCACAGCAGAAAAAAAACACAGACTAGCATTTATTTGATATGATAAAAACGTGAAAAATAAAAAACTCAACTGCCCAGTTAATCTGAGTGCACTGAGCTCTCAGGCTATTCACACTTATTGCACATTATACACTTATTTCAAAGAATAAGCCCCTCGAAAACTAAAGAAATCGACAATATATTAAGGAGGGATCACCCCCCCCCGTCCCCCCACCCCCTTATAGTTAACAATTGAACCCCCAAAACTAATCAGGGAAGCCCCTTATTACAATGAACATATATACTAAATTCGAAGCAAATTGGATAATTCTGCATGGAAAACCCATTTATCTAAATTAAGGGGGATTTCCCCCCTTCGTATCCCCCTTTATACTTAACCAATGAATCCCAAAACTAACTAGGGAAGCTCCTTACCACAATGAGCCTATATACAAAATTTTAAGAAAATCGGATAATTCTCCATGAAAAACACAGTCATCTAAATTAAGGGAGGGAGGATAAGCCCCCCTTTACCCTCATTATACTTAACCGAAGAACCCCCTAAACTAATAAGGAAAGCGCCTTATCACAATGAACCTATATACAAATCTTAAAGAAAATCGCATAATTCTGCATCAAAATCGCATTTATCTAAATTAAGGAGGGGGGGTCAGCCCCCCGTTACCCCCTTTATACTTAAACAATGAATCCCCAAAACCAATCAGGAAAACGCCTTATCACCATTAACCTATATACAAAATTTGAAGAAAATCGGATAATTCTGCATGAAAAACCCATTTATCTAAGTTAAGGGGTGGAGGGATTAGCCCCCTTTTGCCCTTTATACTTAACCAACGAACCCCCAAACTTAATCAGGGAAGCGCCTTATCATAAGGAACCTATATCGAAAATTTGAAGCAAAACGGTTATTTCTATCAAGAGTTATCGCGTTACGTACATACATACGTACATACATACAGAACGGGCAGACACATTAGCTCTCAGGCTTTGATAGCCTGTGAGCTAAAAAAAATATTTAAAAAAGATTAGTTTTCCGGATAGTACAAATCCTTGACAAAACTTTTTTATATCTTTGTTTAACCTTCAAACACTTTCAGTCGCTCTAAGCTTAGATGATGCGTGGGTTAAAATATACATAATTTTCTTCCTAGTATTTGATTTTTTCGAAAAATAACTTCAAACATTTCAATGATAATACTTTATTTTATCAGAAATTATAAATAACACTAGTTTACAGAAAAAAAATTGTTCATGAAATGAAACATATATTATTTATGTAGGCTGTGGACGGTAGTTAAAAAAATATATTTTAATTTTTTGTAGCACGTCACAATTCTGAGATATGAAGGTCTTTGGTTTTTATCTACCCTCAATTGTTTAAATACGTTTATCGCTTTATTTTGTAAACCACTGTGTGATTCAAAAGTCTTATTTTTATATAAAAATATCAGCTAGAGTGTGTATACTACATACAAACCGATTTTGTTATGTTTGTGGCAAAATTGTTCAGTTAAATTGTGGTTTTCCTATAACAAAACCATTGCAAGAAGCCTATTTACATTATTTGGGATTTCTGGTGTCAAATCAAGATAAAAATTGGGTTCCTTATGTGATTTGCACTAATTGTAGATTGGTCCTCAGCTCCTGGTATTCAGGTAAAAATAGATCCCTGAAATTTGGTAAACTAATGATATGGAGAGAGCCAACTATCCACGTAACCGATTTTTACTTTTGTTTAACAAAAACTTTTGATTTTAACTCAAAAAATAAAGATAGCATAAAATATGCAGACGTTCCATCAGTGACTAAGCCGGTCCTTCATTCAGAGCATTTACCAGTTCCCACACCACTTAGAAGAAATGACCAAACTTACAGAGATACATCAAGTAGTATTACATTGCACGAAAATAATGACAGTGAACAATCAAGCTCAGATGACTTTGTCGATTATGAGGACAATCCACATTTAATAACTCAGTCTGAACTCAACGATCTTATAAGAGATTTGCAGTTGTCTAAGTCAAAAGCGGAATTACTTGGCTCCAGGCTGCAACAGTGGAAATTGCTTGCTCCTAGTATAAAAGTTAGTATTTATAAAGAGATTGTTGAAAATTTATTGAGAAATTACGAGCGTATGGTTGTAAATATGTCACTAAAAATTCCTTTTTTGCATTCCTATTTAGATTTTTTTCCAGAAAATCTTGGTGGTATGAGTGATGAACATGGTGAGTGATTTCACCAAGATTTAAAATCATTTAAACAAAATTATCAAGGTTTTTGGAACCAAACTATGCTAGGTGACTATTGTTGGTCTGTTGTGAGAGATACAGATGAAAATATTTATAAAAAAAGAACAAAAATTACGTATTTTTAACTGTCTATTGTTTATTTAGATGTAGTTTTTTGTAAAAATCTTCTTAATAAATATTTAAAAAAAAACTGACGTGCTGGATTTTTTAAAATATTTATTCCTAGATGTACATACCCAAAGTAACATAACCGTATATATTTCATTTCATGAACAAAAGTCATGTAAAGTAGTGTAATTTTTAAACAAACTGATAGTACAGACTCTCAAGAATATCAAATGAATATTTCTCAAAAATAATCCAATAAATGTCATTGTCAAAAAACTGTTTGTCAGTTTAGTATACATTGAAGAAAAATATACTTATTTCAACTTCTATTCGAATTAACGAATCAACGTTACCTTTACAAAAAGAGCTAGAAATGACTATGCGTTTTCCTTATTTTGTGAGTTTTCATTATTTTACCGTGCTTGACGATGTTCACGTAATGTAATCATGGCAATCATGCTGCAGAAATGGACACATGCCTTCATTTATTTTCAGAAAACAGGTCAAGAATGGGAGCTTTGACTCGGAGTAAAGCACATTAGTTATTTTGAATTTTGGATATAAGTTAGTGACAAATGGAATGTTATTTCAATGTTTTCGAAAGACAACACTACAATATCGTTGAGAATGTATTATTATTTTTTTAATATGTTGCATCTGGTAACATATTGGTTTGTATTTCTTATGCTTGTATGTAGAATCTTCGTTTATTCTCAGTAATCTATTCAAAAATATTAATTTCAAAAGGATATCAAAAACAAATATATATATATATATATAAATTACAATGACTAAAAAAGTTTATATATGAAGAATCCTACTTAATTTTTAGCAAGAATAAAAAATCACGCATCACGCATAGATCATGTTACACTTCTGAAGAGTCTCAGAATATTGTTACGAAATTTCATTTTTCATACGACGAAATAGACATCTATATAAATATTTTATAAAACACATACAACATATGATAACCCTTTGTAGCAGTTACTGTTCATAAACGGTAATGTATTCCAATTTTTTTATGCAGCCCTGCTCCAATTTTTAGATTTTATAGCTAAATATGTATTTATATTTAGCCATAATTTACTCATTCTGTTCAATTTGCAACAACCATACTTAATAGTATATATGAAACTAAATATTTTATTTATAGTCATTTATGAATACCATCAAAAATTAATAAAACTTGCATGAAAACCACAAACCAAGACTTTATAGAGCATTTATTTTGTGCAACGCATTTTGATACATTAACGCGTGTGCCCATTGTAACTCGAAACACATCCATACTATACTCAATTTCGATCCGTGTAACCAAAACTTTATTACATTAAAAGATTTAGTTTCATGTATACTATTAAGTATGGTTATTGCAAATTCAACAGAGTGAGTAAATCATGTGTAGCTGCATGTGACAAAAATATTACTTTATAAACACGTGTTTTGTGTTTTGCTGATTTTCTTCTTTTTGCTTAGGTACACCGTCATCTATCGAAATAGAATATTTTTAACAAAATAATAAGAAGAAGCTTAGAACAAACTCTTACATGATTTTATTTTGAATTTTAAAATTGGCCAGTTAATTTTGAAACACATATTAATTTCAATATTTTTGCTTTGTTAACACTTCCCAACATAGTTGAAAGGTGTTTTTGAATTCGGTTTGTCTGTATGTCTGTCCGTGCTGTAAATCGTGCAAATATACTCGCAATGAGATAGTTACTGATGTTCAATACAGCATGTTCATTATTGAAATTGAAATGTGTCGCATTTACAGTTGCTTTACAGGGACACTAAAAAGAATTACTTTACACTACGGTGTATGAAGAAAAATCGTTTGCATTGTATTTTAATGATGTTACACTATTTCAAGATTACAAGAAAAACTTTTCAAGGTGAAATGTACTTACAGTAAAGCAACTACACACAGTAAAACAATGTTCACACAGTAAATTCCCCTCACAGTAAAGCAAGTAGCTTCCATCTCATCTCAAATTACATATACTGAGCTTAATACAGAGCACCTGATTCCATCAATTTTTTGTTGTTTTATAATGGCTGCTGAGACCACCAACTTTATTACTGCATTACTGCATTAGATGGTCTTAAAAGAAGCTAACTCAGTTCAACGACACAACCCTCAATTTTCAAAGGCACAACCCTCAAGATTCATACGGTGAAACGTGTCATTTGCTATGATGTAACACCGATTATTACCATTGGAAAGAAAAAGAGTAGTTGTGGCCGCAAAACTTGCAAGACTTCCATCGTAAATGGATTTCCTTACAAAGGAGAATTGAAGAAAAGTGTGGAGCGTACAATGTGGATTCTTGAAAGAAGAAAAGTGTGGATTCTTGAACAACAGTAGGGAGATACTGAAAGTGGAATCAGGTGTCAGAACAGGAAGAAGGAATCCAAAAACGCCAAATCAACACAAAAAACCAAGGTGAAAACCTTGGCTTTTTGTGTTGATTTGGCGTTTTTGGATTCCTTCTTCCTGTTCTGACACCTGATTTCACGTTCAGTATCTCCCTACTGTTGTTCAAGAATCCACACTTTTCTTCTTTCAATCAGCGAGAGGAGTTGGACTTGATAGAAGATCATAGGGACACTCCCCTCCTCGATTAATGACGAAAGTGACGATGAGTTAGCGGCTCCTCTGGATGATAAAACTAGTAACGACAATGCACTATGCATTTTCTGCGATGAACTCTTTTCTGATGATGTTAGGGGTAGAAATCGGATTCAGTGCTACAAATGTGAAGTTTGTACTCATTCCTCATGTGCTGCTGTGTTAAAGGAATATACATCTGTGACTTACACAGGTTAAAAATGCCTGTGTAGTGACTTTTTTTTTTACTTAAAATTTCATGAGAGTAGTTTAATAAGTTTTTTTAATCAAAATTTTGTGTTTTTTGATTTCTTACGAGATAAATTACTTCTATAAAATATTTGGACCACCACTTGAAAACCGAAATTTTCACCTTTTTGGAATAAAATGATGTTTGAAAACTAAGACTGGTTATTAGCGTTTTTGACGTTTATATCACATTCAAAACTGTTCTAGAAGTACGTGACATAGAATTTATCCATTTTTAGCAATTAGCTAAATTGATAGTTTTCAAAGTGAAAGTGGTAGGCCATTTTTTGGACCATCACCTCTAATAAGACGAATTATTTAAAAATTTGCATTTTAGTAAAATAAAAAATACAACAATACAATTTGTACATTTTTCTTATATCTATTTTATGATTTTGAGCATTATTTCCACACGTTCAGAAAAAGAACGAGGTTCTTTACATGCAATGTGAATGATTAAAGTATATTTCTACAACATTTTATTTAATTTTTGTCATGAGAAATTTAAATTTTATTTAAATATATTGAACAACGCCAATATGCACTAACACAAAATAGCTAGACAAACTAAAAGTATCTTGAAAAACTAAATGCTTCAGACTGTAATATTTCTCCCTTAACATATGAATTAAGTAAATATAGTTCTCGTATAAAAATCATTAACGTAAAAGTATCTTTTTTTATTCTTCCTTTTGCTACATTAATCTGTTAGTATTAAAGAGATATATTTCTTATAGACAGATAAAAAATAAACTTTTAATAAATCTACCGAAAATGTTCCTTTGACATATAATGGCTATCAATCCTGTAAGATTTCCAAAGAAATATTTATTCTGTCTTTACAAACGCTTATGGAACTTCAATCATATTTCAAACTAAAAGGTTCTGTATTCAGTGATTCTACTTTGGAAGAAAAAATATGATAACAAATGGCGTTTCTAATGTGCCTGAATGGAATTTAATATCCAACAATTTTACAGATTTTTTTTACTTTAGTTACACTAAGTTTCAATAATATTTCATTTTTCATTTGCTGTATTTAAATAATTTTTTTTCTCTTTAAAATAATCTTTTAAAAGTGTTTAATATATCTTTGTACAGTTAAATGAATACTAAAATTGAATATTTATGAGTTTGAATATGAGTACACTACAAAATGATAACTCTTCACTTTTATATTTATATTTATGTTTTGTAAATTTGAATAAAATAACCCAGTGAATATGAACTGAGGTTGATGCGTGATGCTTTACCTTTAATGTACGAGATAACATGATATTCGCATAATACTTTGATTGACACTAGAACGGCGGTAGGGGTCATTTGACCCCTGATCACTTTTGTCCGCTGATTACTATTGTTTGGCTGGAAGAAATTTTTTGAAATTTTTTAACTTTTCCTAAATAGATAACAAGTATTAAAAAAATCAGCATTCTAGATTTGTTAGTTTTTGAAATATTGGATAATATTGAATATAAATATACATATATGAAATATTGATGGAAAAATATTAATTTATAAATTGTATTTTATTTCAGTTAGCATTAGTTTTAATTAGTGAAACTAATCAATTTTTATATCAAATTAATGAGTTATTTGCGTAGTTGTAGTATGATCCAATTGATCGCCCTGTAGGCGTTACATTTACAGTACCTAAAAAATTTAATAAATTATCAAGTAATTTTAAATATAAATTAAATATAAATTATGAAATACACATAAATTACATATTTTTTCCGATGTATGCATTTAAAATTGTTTTATCTTTGATATTTCAGTAGTTTCATCGAGGGGTGAAAATGACCCCTTCCCGCCGTTCCAGTAGGTAAAATATTCCCGCCGTTCTAGTGTTAAATTTTGTCTTTAAAACTTTTAGTTAAACTTCACGAATGTGTACGTTTTGCCATAACCAAGCATTATCAACTCAGTTCTGCCAGTGTAAATGATCTTCCATAAAATTTTGACAAGCTTCTATCAGAAAAATATGCTTTTATATAATATATGGGAACATATTTTGTCAGATTACTACATGTTTTATAGTAAAACAATATACAGGGTGATTATAATTAAAGTCCTACTTTCAAAGTGCTGTACATAAAGAACCACTGGTCAGAATGACTTCAAATTTGAACTGAATAGACTGGAAGAAAGGGGAAACAGTATGGCATAAGTTGGTGGTGGTTGGACGATAGTTCCTTTTTTTATACAGTGGAATCTTGTTAATATTCCAAATAATATATATATATTTTTTGGCTTGTGATCAAAAGCATATAGTGAGTACAGTGTTGTTATGGCCGCAAAAGACCACTTCGACATGACATTAATTATTAAAACAAAGATTTGTTAAATAAATTATTCATGCAAATTTATAATCAAGAACAATGAAGATGAAAGTAAAAATTGTTACCTGTAGTCATCTAAAAGAAATAAGATAAAGAGCAACTGAAAGAATTTGCATTGCAAATTTTCATCTTTGAATAAAATCTTTATTCATAAAGAGATTTTCTTCTAAAAAATATTACTAAATGAATGATCATTTTTATAGCTACATTTTTTTTAGCACAAATAATCGATACTTTTTTTTAACCTTCCCTCAGGGAGTTCGGAGGCAGCCATGTTAAAAAAATATATTTTCTACGACTTGTCATCAACCGAATACAGAACGTCACAGTATTTGAAACAGAACAAAATTAATTATCCGCATACAGGACCAGTAGGATCACAAATAAGAACCACTCATTGCGTCTCCATTGTGGAACTGCAAAAACCTTTGCCGTACTTAGACGATATTGTATAGGCCGTCAACTATCACATTCTAAAAAAAGAAATATTTTCTTCATATCGTACTTTAGATGTACGCATTTTGTACATTTTTCACAGCAGCAAGCCAAGCGATCACCTTACACTCTTATGGCAAACGTCTCAGTGTCTGTGTGTGTGCGCACAGCTTCAGCACTGACTGGGAACGGAGGAGAGAGGGTGCCAAAAATTAAAAAACACCAATCAGCAGAAATAAAAAATTACGTATTAGAAACATTTGAATTTGATTGGCAAGGGGCGGAGCTTAGAACAGGAAGTGGGCATAGCAAAGAATGTTATCGAAGCATCTAGTAAAATCCCATTCCGGAAGTGCAGAGGTAACAATCACTATCATTTTTTTTAAAGCGAAATGTTATGCAAGAAAGAAAAGTTTTCAAGGGAAGATTTAAAAAGGAAAGAATTTAAAATAATTTTGAATGTGAATTTTAAAATTAAATGAATAAGGACTAATAAAATATTTCTTAAATTGAATTAAAATATGGCAGTGGTTGACAGAACCACAACATATACTCCGGCCTCCCCAAGAGAAAATATTGGTGAGATGGAGAAATTTAACAATTTTGACATGGAGTGAATATTTTCTCACCTATATACAATATACATATAACTTGACATAATGAGAAACAAAATAAAAAGAATAATAATAATAATAAATTTACATTCTTCTGGCAAAAAATACACAAAGTCCTTCAAAATATAGTTGCTAACAGTCCAAAAAGTAAACAGTCTATTAAAAAAAGATGCTGAAAGTACAATAGTAAATATACTCTTTCAAAATAAAGTTGCTGAAAGTTCATTGACTGATATGTGAAATAGCAAATATAATACTATAAAGTAAGTTCAGTAGCAAAAAGTGAACAAAGTCTTTTGAAATAACGCTGCTAAAAGTCCATTCACTGATATGTGAAATAGCAAATACTACACTATAAAGTAAGTTCAGCATATACTAAAAGAGTAAAAAAGGTTGTAATATTGTACACAAAAACAAATAATATTATATGATGCAAATTGGTAATCATACTAATAATGGCTTTCCTAATTCAATATAGCATAATATTAGCAATAAAACATTTCCATTTTGGAAAAGAAATAGCAACAATAAGACCTTTGAATCACAACTGTATTTCTAGTCACAGTCTATGAACTATATTTCAATTTTGCATTAACATTTTTATGAGAACAATGCTTATATAAATTCAATAAATTACTCATTTGAGAATTTTTCCATAACAAAAATTCAAAATGTAAGCAAATGTTCAAGAGAGAATATTTAGACTCTCATTGTAAAGAAATATATATATATAGCACTTTCTAAGAAATCAACTTTTCTTAGTTGAACAACTCTAGTACAACAACATCAATACTTTAAAAGTAAATAATGGCAAAGAGAGGATATTTAAGCTCTCAGAAAAGTACATAAATAAATGTATCATTCTACCACATAACTTTAATAATATTGACCTTGTAAAAAAAATATCACACAACATATCTGTACAAAAATATCCTGAATGCTTATTGAATGTTTAATTCGAATTTTCAAACATTTTTAAGAATAAACATGTAATTTTAATTTTTTACATATAAAATACATAAGTATTTTATTTAAATGTAATGACTTAAAACAAACTTTGGATCCAAAGCATATAATTTGCATATGCATAACATTCTTTTCAATTTGTGGGTTTTCAAACACCTATAGAGCTTAATGTATTACCAACCCTTTTACATAATACACCAACAATAATAATATTAGAAGTATTAGCATGCATACTCTTTAGATGTTAAAAAGAGGTTAGATGTTAGGGCATGCAAGAAGTAACATTTGTATTATTCTAAAAGTCATAATAGGGAAAGTGATGACATATGTACTCATATTATACCTTATATCAATAACAATTTACTTTTTAAGTTAAATTACCTTATCAAAATAATTTAATCAATGACATTTCATCTCCAACTATAATACTGAATTATAAGTTTTAAAAATAATTTACAATTTAAATCAAATACTGAATTTTAGAGTTTTAAGCTATCAGCACATTTTATATTAAACATAAATTCCAAAAATGAATATGGTTTTGAAGAAATATTTTAGTGAGAAACATAGTTAACAGGAGAAACCAAAAAAAAAAAGATTTACATACTTTTACAAGATGACAATTCCATTGTGTCAAGGCGAAGGTGACTTAAAAAAAATAAACATACACAAATGCTGCCTGCAGCTTTGGTAGAAGAAAACAAATAAAAAATAATCAGTCAGTCTTCACATTTGACAATCCAATCTAGCTAGCATAGATAAGATTTTTAGCAATGGCAGAGGCATCCTAAGAAAAAAATGAAGATTATTTTACAAGTTATACTGTTTATGATTACGAGGGCGAAGATCATAATGGTTTTTACTTTGAGTAGATTTGTCTAGAACTGTAGTGTTACTACCAGATGCTTGTGAATGTACTGAACTAAGTGAATGCGAAGATGTTTGCTGGCACTTTGAAGAGGTGTGAATTTGAGGAGATGTATTGTTATTAGTGTGAGAGCAAGAAGAACACAATCAGCAGTATGAGCACGAATATGTCGTTTCACAGGAGAAGATGCACTATCATCAGCTGGTTGATCATGTGTTGCACTTCTAGATGAATCCGCAGGATGAAGCAATGCTTCATTTCTTTTCTGGAGTTTCAAGATTCTGTTAGTATGAATTAACATAGGTGATGCTTGATTATTGTTGCAATCTTGAATTTGAATAAGTACAGGTGAAATTATTTTCTTTATCATATAAGGTCCTTGTACTTTTTTGTTAAATACACTGGGGAATTTTACATAAACAATATCATCAACTTTGATATTAGCAAATTTTAATTTTTCCCTTGATTTTTGATAAACTTTTTGTCTAGAAGACTCGTTATTTTTGTAAGCTTGATAGTATACTTTTTCAATAACATCCATTAATTTGTGAATTTCATATGTAGTGTTAAGAATTTTCCAGGAAGAATGGGTTTTATAATTAGCATAAATATCATTCACCTCCCTTCCAAAATGAAGAAGATTTGGAGGGAATTTTGTTGCTGGATGAGGTGTAGCGTTATATATTGACTGATGCATTTTTAAAGCAGTTGGAACATCAAATCCTTGGGAAGCCATTGTATTCACAGATGACTTTATTTGAGTGTTACATCCCTCACTCAATCCATTAGCCTGTGGATGCGCTATTGTACTGTGCTCTAGTTTTATGCCAAGTTTTTTGTTGAAATAAGAAAACATATCACTCGTAAACTGGGAACCATGATCAGTAAGAGATAACTCAGGTTTTCCATGATTGTGCAAATGTAGAAATGTAATGCAACAGAACTTTAGTAACCGACTCAGCATGAATGCTATTCAAGGCATATAATTCAAGATGACGAGAAACTGGTCGATTTCAGTCATAACAAATTGGTGATTTCTCAAAGGACCAAGTAAATCCATCGAAACTTTTTGATTGGGAGCTGTAGGAAGTGGTGCTGGGAGATATGGAGCAGTGTTTTTTTTATGATGTTTATTTACTAAACAAATTTCACAAGAGTTGACATAATTGATTGTATCTGAAATCTGTCCTGAGATCTGTGTCTGAGTTTTCCAAGTGAACCTTTTCTTTAAATTAACAATGGTTTTATAAATACCAGTATGAGTAACATGAGCAATTCTTAAAGCTTTAGCTCTAAGTGAAGATGGTAAAACAGCTCTATGTAGATCAATGTCTTCTGAAGAGAAATGTCCATTATAACAAAGCAAATTATTACTTGGATTAATGTAATAACCATTTAAACTTTTAGATTTTTTATTAGTTTTAATATCTTCATAAATTTTCTTAATTTGAGGATCTTTTTGTTGCTCATTAAGGATGGTTTGATCAACGATTTCTAGCAATGGGTCTTCATTATTAGCACTATTTGTAGATGGAGAATCAATTTGGAGATGGCAATTATGATGGGTTTTTACAATTAATCCACATGGATACTGAACAATTTCATTATGTAGATCGTTTTGATCATCAACAATAGGCAGTATTTCTTGTTCATAAATGAGATCTGGATTAGTATGGAGATCTTTAGTAGGAATGTGAGGTGTCCTATTAGGAAATCTGCCAAGACATTCTCTTTGCCTGGAACATGCTGAAATGTGTAAGAGTATGCAGACAGTTCTAACATCCAACGTGTAGTTATGTCAGCAGGAGATGTTGATTTTTTGTAGTTATTCAGGGGTTTATCATCAGATAAAAGAATGAAGTGTCTGCCAAAGATGTAATATTTAAAAGTTGTTATTCCTTTATAAATGGCATACAGTTCTAATTTTATGGATGGGTACTGCTTTTCAGACTGAGATAGAGTTTTGGAGTAATAAGAAATGGGGCGTAATACACCTTGAATTTTCTGCATAAGAACAGCTGAGATTGCTGTCTTTGAAGCGTCGCTATTCACATAGAATGTCTCATTCCAATTTGGAAGATTGAGCATGGGTTTTTGGAAGAAAATTTCTTGCAATTTATTAAATGCATTTTCTTGCTCAGATTTCCAACATAATTTATTTTTAGGTTTAGTGATTTCAATAAGAGGAGTTATCAATCTAGCAAAATGAGGTATAATTGACCTGTAAAATGAACATAAGCCAATAAAACTTTTTGTTTGCCTCTTAGTTTTGGTTTTTGGGAAGGAAGTAATTTTCAAAATATTGCTCGTAAGTGGAAGAATTTTATGATCTGTGAGTTGGAAGCCTAAAAAGTTAATGCTAGTTTGCATAAAAGAACACTTTTCAGGAGAAAGAGTAATATTGTTGGCAATAAGAGTGTCCAAGAGTCTTGTGAGTTTCGCAACCATTTCTTCAAACGAATTAGCGCCGACAACTATGTCGTCCTGGTATGCGTAGCAAGAGTCAATTTCAGACAATTGAATAACAGAATCAATTAACTGTTGAAAAGTACTCGCAGCTGTCTTCAAGCCAAATACAAGACGAAGGTAGGTAAACAGTCCCCATGGTGTGATAAAACTGAGCTTATCTTGCATCTCCTTAGGTACAGCGATCTGCCAGTACGCAGAGGGCAAGTCCAGTGTAGTGTAGAATTTAAATTTTGACAATTGTACTATTAGATTTTGAATGCGAGGTAGAGGATATGAAGATGGAATAATAATAGAATTTAATAATCGTAAATCCAATGCCAAACGATATTTTTGAGGTTTTGACATGTCAGTTCTTTTTTTCTTAACAAGAAGCATGGGACAAGCCCAAGATGAATTTGATCTTTCTATAATGCCAGCATTTAGCAGTTGATTGATCTGGTCAAGAGCTTCTTGTTCTAATGCCTGTGGCACACGAAAAGGTAGGGTTTTCACCGGGTGAGAATTCATCATTGAGAACTGAGGATTAACTAGGTCTGTATGACCCAAAGTGTCTAAGGATTTAGAAAATGCTTGAGCTTTATTGCACAATAATTTTTTTAAACAGTTACTTTCATGTGGGGGCAAGTGTTTTAAGTCAAAATCATTTGGTGACAGTTCTTGTATCCGTTTTCTTTTAATTTCCTCAGATGGTAAAATTAAATTACAATATTCATTTTCTAAATCTGAATCAAAGGAATATTTTTCAATATCCTTCTCATCTACATTAATGCATTCACCAAGAATTGTATTTTTATTTAAATGAACATCCACTTTGGATATATTCTGACATACAACTAAAAATAAGTCTTTTTGAATTGCAGATTTAGAATGCAATGATTCATGCAAAACAAGAGCTTTACTTTTCAAGGCAGGTTTAAAAATAAAATATTCAGATGGAGAATTCAAGTATTTGACATGTAAATACACAGAAGAATTGGGAGGGATTAACTATCTATTTACAGCTTGTACCATGTTAGAATTCAATAAATTTTTATTACCATTTTTCAAATTGGTATACTTTTTACCAACATAAATAATGTCATTGTCACCTTCACATGTGACATTATTGTCATCAGAGGTAATTTTGGTATTATTGGTATTAGAAAAAATATTTATAACATTAGCATAATCAAAGTTTGTGTCGGTAGGAAAATAATTAGGAATCTGGGTAAAAACTTGAGCATGACCATCTAAATTTCTGATATTAGCATTCATTAAAGAATTATCATAAGTCATAGCAGTATTACCAACATTATTTATAAACAAACCATTATTTGAGAAACTGTAATTGTAAGGACAATTTTCATAATTATGTAATAAATGCAAATAATTATCACCAAAATTTCCATTCACATTATCAAAAAAAGTACCATCATTTGTGTTAACTGACATAGAATTTCCATAAATAGGCACATTGTGTGTATTAAGAGAATATGGAACTGTTATATTGTCTTTAGTATACTGAGCATTCAAATAATAACTGGTAGGAGACTCTTTTTGAATGTTAAAAGGTATATGTTTATCTTTAATTAATATAGATTTAAAAGCTGGAGAGATGGTTATCGAATGCTTATTTATAAACTCAAAACCAAGTATGGCTTCAAAATTAACATTCTTTATATCAGTAAGATAAAAGACGTGATGGAAAAAGAATTTATCTATTTTGAATGCAATCTCGATACATACTTTAAAGAAAACTTTAGAGTTTATGGCTGAAACAGACACATTTCTAGATAAACATTTATAATGGATTTTGGATTTTATACTATTAAAGCATTCATTATCCAGCAAAGATAAGGTTGAGCCTGAATCGATGAGAGTTGATATTTCATTATGTTGAACATTCATAATTATACATGGAAGCGAATACATGTTGTCAAAAGAGCTGCAAATTACGTGTCGTTGTTGATCATCAATTTCAGAAGAGTACTTTGATGACAAAGAATTTTCAGAACAGAAAGGAGATGTTTGTGTAGCAGCGCTTCAAGGGGAAGTAGTCAAAGAAGGATGTTTATCAATGTGACATTCGTTTGTTTTGTCACAAGGGTGTACTGACCCTGACGAGGAAGATTGGGAGAGAAGGCGGTCAGCGGGACCAATCTCCCTTACCTGTTTAATGGTAATTTTTGTAATTCTTTTTGTTTTTAGAAAAAGAACTAAAGTTTTTCTTTCTCTGAGAAGAATTCACAGAAAACTGAGAGTTTTTAGTGTGGTTGGCATTTTGCCTAGATGAGTCAATTAAATTTTTAAACTTGTAACATGTTTCCATAAGGTGGTTTAATCGTCCACAGAAGGCACATTGAGTAACATTTTATTTGTAAAAAGACTTTGAAAAGCCTTTCTTGTGAGAAAACTTGTAAAACTTTGGCCGAAAGAAAGATCGTTTTCGATATGGCTTATGCTGAATAAAGTTTGTTTTGCTTTTAGAAGCAATGTTTTGCCTAACTGGAGAAGAAGAGTAAGTTACATGATTTTGCTTAACATTTCGAAGTCTAGGAGAACGTTAATTATGAGATTCAGATGGTGATAATGCAATTTGCGAATTTTTATAGACTCTGTCCTTTCTACGACTGATAGGAGCTTGTTCAACAAAACTATCAGAAAGTTTTGAATTTTCACTACTATTTTCATTATTAAGACTGTAAACTTGGTCATAGTGTTGAAGATTAGATTTTTGAAGAGGTGGTGAATCATATATATTCTGTAAAAATTGTGCTCGTTCAAGAGCTAACTCAAAAGTGGAAATATTTTCTTCTTGAATTTTTCGCTTGTTTTGTTTTGGCAAAGCTTGAAGAAAATGCGTAAATTTTAAAGAATCTAGAGCATCTTGTGCTAACATAGGATACACAAGTCGAAGCTGCTTAGTCAGGCGATATGAAAAAATTTTTATGGACTCATTCGAATCCAATTTTAAATTTTGAAGAGATTTGAGAGAGTCAGTTTTTTTACTTGGCAGAAAATAGTTAATAAAACCATTTCGAATGCTTTGTAAGTTAGAGTTTTTAAATTGAAACTGTGTTTCAAGAAAGAAATCCCAGCTAGAAAAAGTTTGCAAAGAAAGTGCAAAAAAAAAGTGCACAAAATCCGAGCGTATTTGGCACCTCTACTTGTGTATAAAAAGTGCAAACTGAATTCTGCAAAAAAAGTGCAAACTGAATTCTGCACAAAAAGTGCATAATCAGAGGTGCCAAATACGCTCAGATTTTGTGCACTTTTTTTTGCACTTTTTCTGCATACGAAATAATCCCTAAATTTTGCAGTTTTTATGCACAATCAGAGGTGCCAAATACGCTCAGATTTTGTGCACTTTTTTTTTGCACTTTTTCTGCATACGAAATAATCCCTAAATTTTGCAGTTTTTATGCACAATCAGAGGTGCCAAATACGCTCAGATTTTGTGCACTTTTTTTTTTCACTTTTTCTGCATACGAAATAATCCCTGAATTTTGCAGTTTTTATGCACAATCAGAGGTGCCAAATACGCTCAGATTTTGTGCACTTTTTATTTTACACATTTTTTGCATACCAAATAATTCCTAAATTGTGCATTTTTTATGCATAATCAGAGACTCTGATTATGCATAAAAAATGCACAATTTAGGATATTTTTGGCATGCAAAAAATGTGTAAAATATAAAGTGCACAAAATCTGAGCGTATATGGCACCTCAGATTTTGTGCATTTCTTCAAGTAGATTTTTTGCATACCGAACATTTTAAGCATATATTTAAATCAAGATTCAGCTTACTATGAAATTTACAGCTATCAATGTATAATAAACCCAGTTTTGGAAAGATGCATAATTATACATAGGATTATGAACAATAATTTTATCAGACATGGTACAAGTTCACCAACATGCGGAAAAAGATAATAAGCTTAAATTTAAATATATACATTTTATAATTAAATATAACACTGCATACAGTAAAAAACATGTCCAATATTGTTAAAACACAATAAGAGAAAATTATTACACTTACTTGAAAAGAGCTGCACTAAATTCTAGTTATTAGTTGAAAATGTTTTAAGTAATGTATTTGAACTTAGAAAAAGGCATTAAAAAAAAATCAACTTTACTTATTTTTGTTTATTTACACAAGTGCGATCAGCTTTTTCTCATCATTTCACTTCCAATCCAGTCATTGAAAATTTTGATTGTTGCAACTGGATGCAATCATTTTTCTGATTGCAAAGAGCTTTGATAGACAACTGCTAAAATCTAGCTGCTGTTGGGAAAATGTGAAAGAAACCACAGCACACACAAAAAAATGACCATTGCAGTACAGCTGCTGCATTTATTTGAAATCACAACATAAATAATAAACTAATGATACTCTGTTCCGGTAATGTAATGTATACAGTAAATGTTCCGGATTTAAATTTTATTGCTTTTAGATTTAAACAAAATAAATTCTGACAGTCTGACAGTCACATTGTGGAGGTGTATCTGTGGATGATTTACTTTTATCACACCAATTTCAAGCTGTATCCTGTTTGTTTCCTGTGTAAAATAAATAAATAAATAAATAAATAAATAAATAAATCATGCAAAAATATGCAAACTGAACTACTTTACAGACATTACATAAATATAAGAATTCAATATTAGATTTTATTAAGTAGTTTGTTTTTCTACAGGAAAAAATTATAGTTAAAATTCACTTATTTTCATGTGTAATATATGGACAAACTGGAAAATGTTGTTCATATAAACAATTTCTCAAATCTCAAACTTGAAATTTACTATCTATACTATTAAAAATGCATGTGTGTAACTATATATCTATATTAACCTCAAAGGCTCAGACTGTTGGGTGCAGAGCTGAGAAATTTTTAATAAAGTTGCATAATAGGAAGGACCATAAAAAAAAAATCCAAAATTTTAATTAGATTTTTTTTTATGTGATGTGAATTTTGTTTATGTTTTGTGATTTTTGCTCAGCCAATTTATATTCAGAGTCGCTAGAGGAAAGGGGGGAAGGGAAGAAGTAGTTGTCAGAAGAAATATATAAAATTTAGGAAGCTTGAACAGTATTTTTTTTTAAAAAATGTTTGTGTGTGAATGTGAACGAAAAATTTGATTTTCAATTAATTTTTAAATAAAAGATCATTTTTACATAGTGTTCTCATTTGATGTTTTTCAAAGGGTGCTGCACCCTGCCCTTTTCCATTAAACTTGCCGATGCACCCTGTCCGTTTTAGATAATGATATTGTAAAAGCGCCCGGCTCGTTTCCCCCCAGTAGCTTCTTTTTGTATCTTCTACATATTTTTTAATATTTGGCTTTTTCCTCTCATACCTCCCCCCCCCCCATAAAAAAAACAGATGCAACAACTGCATATTGTATTTCTTTTAAATGCTAAGATGTAAATTAACAACATAATACAAATATAACTTTTATTAGGTTGTTCGACATGTTTTGACTCACTCCGGGTCATTTTCAAAAACATTTTGAACAACATTTTCCAAATCTCAAACTAGAAATTTACTCTAGATTAATTTTAACACAATTATTCAAATTCTTGGCCCGGACATTTTTTGTCCAGTTGGAAAATTACAACTAGTGATGCACAGAATATTTGGTATGTATTTGGCCATACTACAAATATTTAATTACACTGTAAAAAATTTCCAACCCTTTTCCGTTTCGTAAAAGATAAATTTCCTTTACGATACGGAAAACAACCGATAAAATATTTTTTCCGAATCACAACAGAAAGTTTACCTACAGTCATAAAAATAATCTTTTTATATCGTATTAGTTTCCGAAAAGATGGAAAATAACTTCACCGGACTTACTGCGCAGTCTCGCTCTCTGCTGACGTATGAAAGGCGTGGCGTCACGTGATTGATAACAGAACAGAATCGAGATTTTCCATGAAGAAGATGTCCGCCATGTTGTTAAATATTGGACAATTGTTCTACGTAGTTCTAACTTCGCAATGGTAAGTACTAAAATTTATGTGATTTTTAATATTTGGGATTTGATATGTCCATATATTTACAGTGCATGATTATCAAACCGAATAACATGTTTAAGGAGCTGCGTAGCCTGAAATAAAATGCATGTTATCTTATTTCTCGCTCAGTTTATTTTTTATGAGAAAAATATCCCCAATCAAAAAAATATTTTGATATGCCAGAAATTTCTAACTTAGATATTATCTTAATGAAAACTCAATTTTTGTAGACTGCTTTTTAAGTAGTTTTTAACTTATTCTAAATTCAGGTACTTGTTTATTTGTTTAATTCTGTAAGGCATCCAGTGTTGAATTCAGGAGATAGCCGGGGGGGGGGGACATTCCTCTCTCCCGGAGCATTGAAATGGCCACCCCCTCTGAAGATTTCGGATTTTATGATTTAATGGTCAAAAAGTGCAATTCCCCCCCCCCTCGGAACTCTATAATATGCCCCCAGGAGCCACAGAAATCCCTCTCGGAGAAAAATGCCTGAATTCAACACTGAAGATATCAATAACATACCTATGATCTTAAAATAAATTCATGAGATTTTTCTGTATTCGATGCCATATCAGAATCATATATTGTCTTTTTTTTTTTTTCAGGTACTACATTATTATAGAATCAATTTAACATTTTATTATTTGTAGTGTATTAAAATTCAGTTAAAAAGGAATGTCCATTAAATTCTATAATGTTGATTAAAAAATTGAGAAATGTATGTCAGGGTGCTATAACGAAATTTATAATGGTATATGGTAAAATAAATTTCAGTAGTCTTTTAATATCAGACAATATTTTAGTTGTGAAAAACGTAAAGTAGAATATGCTTAATACCTTGAGGTTGATTTTACCTATATTCATGCTGTAAAAGCTTGCATGCAGAAGCTTTCAACAGCCCCACCCTGTATATTCAAATTTAATTGATTAAATTTTATTTTTCTCACATTATTTTGAAAATAAAAAATGACTTTTAATCTTTTCTAATAATTTAAAATAAACAGAATAAAAAAAAGCAAACAGGGAATTTTTGTCAGTAGAGGTGCAGGGGGGGGGGGGATTTATTTTAAAAATATAAAGCTTCAATTCTTCATTTAAAAATAAAAAAAGAAAGAAAAAGAAAACCTGTAATAGCTTTTGTTACATTTCTGTATTGTTTTTCATCCTAATTTATATAAAAATTATCTTGTATGTGGGTTTCTAACAAAAAAAAAAATATCTAATTTGATTTTATTTCATATTTGTGCTTTCCTTTAACTAAATCTTGTCATGTATTTAAATGCACGTGTTAATACTGTGCAAATTTCAAGAAATAAAAAAATGTTCAAATGAGTCATAATGTCAACATATAAATCATAAATGTTCTGAAATTTCTGCTATTTTTGGAGTTCACAGAACCCGAAATATCATTGTAATAGAATTTTTTTTAGCTCACAGGTTATCAAAGCCGGACCCCCCCCCCCCCCCCGCTTAATTTACATAAATAGGTTTTTCATGCAGAATTATCCGATTTTAAATTTTCAAATTTTATATATATGTTCATTCTAATAATCCGATTCCTTGATTAGTTTTGGGGGTTAAATTGCTAAGTATAAAAGGGGGAGGGGGAACGGGGGCTGATCCCCACTTAATTTATATAAATGGGTTTTTAATGCAGAATTATCAGTTTTGTTTCAAATTTTACACATAGGTTCACTCTGATAAGGTGCTTCCCTGATCAGTTTTGGGGGTTCATTTGTTAAGTTTACATGAGGGAACTGGGGGCTAATCCCCCCCCCCCTTAATTTAGATAATGTGTTTTTCATGCAGAAATATCCGATTTGTTTCAAATTTTGTATATAGGTTCATTCCAATAAGGCGCTTCTCTGATCAGCTTTGGGGGTTCAATGGTTAAATATAAAGGGGGAACAGGGGCGAATCCCCTCCCTAAATAAATGGGGTTTTCATGCAGAATTACACAATTTGCTTCAAATTTTGTATATAGCTTCATTGTGATAAGGCGTTTCCTTCATTAGTTTTGGGGGTTCATTGGTTAAGTATAAAGAGGACAACGGTCATTAATCTCCCCCACCCCCTTAATTTAGATAATGTGTTTTTCATGCAGAAATATCCGATTTGTTTCAAATTTTATACATAGGTTCATTCTGATAAGGCGCTTCCCTGATCAGTTTTGGGGGTTCATTTGTTAAGTTTACATGAGGGAACTGGGGGCTAATCCCCCCCCCGCTTAATTTACATAAATAGGTTTTTCATGCAGAATTATCCGATTTTAAATTTTCAAATTTTATATATATGTTCATTCTGATAATCCGATTCCTTGATTAGTTTTGGGGGTTAAATTGCTAAGTATAAAAGGGGGAGGGGAGACGGGGGCTGATCCCCACTTAATTTATATAAATGTGTTTTTCATGCAGAATTATCCGTTTTGTTTCAAATTTTATACATAGGTTCACTCTGATAAGGCGCTTCCCTGATCAGTTTTGGTGGTTCATTTGTTAAGTTTACATGAGGGAACTGGGGGCTAATCCCCCCCCCCTTAATTTAGATAATGTGTTTTTCATGCAGAAATATCCGATTTGTTTCAAATTTAGTATATAGGTTCATTCCAATAAGGCGCTTCTTTGATCAGTTTTGGGGGTTCAATGGTTAAATATAAAAGAGGAACAGGAGCTAATCTCCCCCTAAATTAAATAAATGGGTTTTTCATGCTGAAATATCCGATTTGTTTAAAATTTTGTATATAGGTTCATTCCAATAAGGCGCTTCTTTGATAAGCTTTGGGGGTTCAATGGTTAAATATAAAGGGGGAACAGGGGCGAATCCCCTCCCTAAATTAAATAAATGGGGTTTTCATGCAGAATTACACAATTTGCTTCTAATTTTGTATATAGCTTCATTGTGATAAGGCGTTTCCTTCATTAGTTTTGGGGGTTCATTGGTTAAGTATAAAGAGGGCAACGGTCATTAATCCACCCACCACCTTAATTTAGGTAAATGGGTTTTTCATGCAGAATTATCCGATTTGTTTCAAATATTGTATATAGGTTCATTCTGATAAGGCGCTTCCCTGATTATCTTTGGAGATTAATTGATTAAGTATACAGGGCGGAACTGGGGGCTAATCCCCCTTAATTTAGATAATGGGTTTTTCATGCAGAATTATCCGATTTGTTTCAAATATTCTATATAGGTTCATTCTGATAAGGCGCTTCCCTGATCAGTTTTGGTGGTTCATTTGTTAAGTTTACATGAGGGAACTGGGGGCTAATCCCCCCCCTTAATTTAGATAATGTGTTTTTCATGCAGAAATATCCGATTTGTTTCAAATTTAGTATATAGGTTCATTCCAATAAGGCGCTTCTTTGATCAGTTTTGGGGGTTCAATGGTTAAATATAAAAGAGGAACAGGAGCTAATCTCCCCCTAAATTAAATAAATGGGTTTTTCATGCAGAAATATCCGATTTGTTTCAAATTTTGTATATAGGTTCATTCCAATAAGGCGCTTCTTTGATAAGCTTTGGGGGTTCAATGGTTAAATATAAAGGGGGAACAGGGGCGAATCCCCTCCCTAAATTAAATAAATGGGGTTTTCATGCAGAATTACACAATTTGCTTCTAATTTTGTATATAGCTTCATTGTGATAAGGCGCTTCCCTGATCAGTTTTGGGGGTTCATTTGTTAAGTTTACAGGAGGGAACTGGGGGCTAATCCCCCCCTTAATTTAGATAATGTGTTTTTCATGCAGAAATATCCGATTTGTTACAAATTTTGTATATAGGTTCATTCCGATAAGGCGCTTCCCTGATCAGTTTTGGGGGTTCAATGGTTAAATATAAAAGAGGAACAGGGGCTAATCTCCCCCTAAATTAAATAAATGGGTTTTTCATGCAAAATTTCCCAATTTTCTTCATATTTTTTATAGAGCTACATTGTGATAAGGCGCTTCCTTTATTAGTTTTGGGGGTTCATTGGTTAAGTATAAAGAGGGGAACGGTGATTATTCCTCCCCCTTAATTTAGATAAATAAGTTTTTTATGCAGAATTATCCGATTTGCTTCAAATTTTGTATATAGGTTCATTGTGATAAGGCGCTTCCCTGGATCAGTTTTGGGGGTTCAATGGTTAAATATAAAGGGGGAACAGGGGCTAATCCCCCCCTCTAAAATAAAGAAATGGTTTTTTCATGTAAAATTACCCAATTTGCTTCGTATTTTGTACATAAGTTCATTGTGATAAGTCGCTTCCCTGATTAGTTTTGGGAGTTCAATGGTAAAGTATAAACGAGGGGAACGGGGGCCAATCCTACCCTTAATTTAGATAAAACGGTTTTTCATGCAGAATTATCTAACTTGCTTCAAATTTTGTATGTAGGTACATTGGTGAAGTATAAAGGGAAGAACAGGGACTAATTCCCCCCCCCCCTCTCAATCGAGAAAAATGATTTTTTAAAGCAGAATTATCCAATTGTTTCAAATTTTTTTTATAAAAGGTTCATTCTGATAAGGTGCTTCCTTGATTAGTTTTGGGGGTTCAATGGTAAAGTATAAAGGGAGCGAAATGAGACTAATCCCCCCTTAATTTATGTAATGGGTTTTTCATGCAGAATTATCCGATTTGCTTAAAATTTTGTATTAGGTTGTTTCTGATAAGGCGCTTCCCTGATCAGTTTTGGGGGTTCAATGGTTAAATATAAAGGGGGAACCGGGGCTAGTCCCCCTAAATTAAATAAGTGGGTTTTACATGCAAAATTATCCAATTTTCTTCATATTTTGTACATAAGTTCATTGTGATAAGTCGTTTCCCTGATTAGTTTTGGGAGTTCAATGGTAAAGTATAAAGAGGGGAACGGTGATTCTTCCTCCCCCCCTCAGAACTCTATAATATGCCCCCAGGGGCCACAGAAATCCCTCTCGGAGAAAAATGCCTGAATTCAACACTGAAGATATCAATAACATACCTATGATCTTAAAATAAATTCATGAGATTTTTCTGTATTCGATGCCATATCAGAATCATATATTGTCTTTTTTTTTTCAGGTACTACATTATTATAGAATCAATTTAACATTTTATTATTTGTAGTGTATTAAAATTCAATTAAAAAGGAATGTCCATTAAATTCTATAATGTTGATTAAAAAATTGAGAAATGTATGTCAGGGTGCTATAACGAAATTTATAATGGTATATGGTAAAATAAATTTCAGTAGTCTTTTAATATCAGACAATATTTTAGTTGTGAAAAACGTAAAGTAGAATATGCTTAATACCTTGAGGTTGATTTTACCTATATTCATGCTGTAAAAGCTTGCATGCAGAAGCTTTCAACTGCCCCACCCTGTATATTCAAATTTAATTGATTAAATTTTATTTTTCTCACATTATTTTGAAAATAAAAAATGACTTTTAATCTTTTCTAATAATTTAAAATAAACAGAATAAAAAAAAGCAAACAGGGAATTTTTGTCAGTAGAGGTGCGGGGGGGGGGAATTATTTTAAAAATATAAAGCTTCAATTCTTCATTTAAAAATAAAAAAAGAAAGAAAAAGAAAACCTGTAATAGCTTTTGTTACATTTCTGTATTGTTTTTCATCCTAATTTATATAAAAATTATCTTGTATGTGGGTTTCTAACAAAAAAAAAAATATCTAATTTGATTTTATTTCATATTTGTGCTTTCCTTTAACTAAATCTTGTCATGTATTTAAATGCACGTGTTAATACTGTGCAAATTTCAAGAAATAAAAAAATGTTCAAATGAGTCATAATGTCAACATATAAATCATAAATGTTCTGAAATTTCTGCTATTTTTGGAGTTCACAGAACCCGAAATATCATTGTAATAGAATTTTTTTTAGCTCACAGGTTATCAAAGCCGGACCCCCCCCCCCCCGCTTAATTTACATAAATAGGTTTTTCATGCAGAATTATCCGATTTTAAATTTTCAAATTTTATATATATGTTCATTCTAATAATCCGATTCCTTGATTAGTTTTGGGGGTTAAATTGCTAAGTATAAAAGGGGGAGGGGGAACGGGGGCTGATCCCCACTTAATTTATATAAATGGGTTTTTAATGCAGAATTATCAGTTTTGTTTCAAATTTTACACATAGGTTCACTCTGATAAGGCGCTTCCCTGATCAGTTTTGGGGGTTCATTTGTTAAGTTTACATGAGGGAACTGGGGGCTAATCCCCCCCCCCCTTAATTTAGATAATGTATTTTTCATGCAGAAATATCCGATTTGTTTCAAATTTTGTATATAGGTTCATTCCAATAAGGCGCTTCTCTGATCAGCTTTGGGGGTTCAATGGTTAAATATAAAGGGGGAAAAGGGGCGAATCCCCTCCCTAAATAAATGGGGTTTTCATGCAGAATTACACAATTTGCTTCAAATTTTGTATATAGCTTCATTGTGATAAGGCGTTTCCTTCATTAGTTTTGGGGGTTCATTGGTTAAGTATAAAGAGGACAACGGTCATTAATCTCCCCCACCCCCTTAATTTAGGTAAATGGGTTTTTCATGCAGAATTATCCGATTTGTTTCAAATATTGTATATAAGTTCATTCTGATAAGGCGCTTCCCTGATTATCTTTGGGGGTTAATTGATTAAGTATACAGGGCGGAACTGGGGGCTAATCCCCCTTAATTTAGATAATGGGTTTTTCATGCAGAATTATCCGATTTGTTTCAAATATTCTATATAGGTTCTTTCTGATAAGGCGCTTCCCTGATCAGTTTTGGGGGTTCATTTGTTAAGTTTACAGGAGGGAACTGGGGCTAATCCCCCCCCCTTAATTTAGATAATGTGTTTTTCATGCAGAAATATCTAATTTGTTTCAAATTTTATACATAGGTTCATTCAGATAAGGCGCTTCCCTGATCAGTTTTGGGGGTTCATTTGTTAAGTTTACATGAGGGAACTGGGGGCTAATCCCCCCCCCCCCCCCGCTTAATTTACATAAATAGTTTTTTCATGCAGAATTATCCGATTTTAAATTTTCAAATTTTATATATATGTTCATTCTGATAATCCGATTCCTTGATTAGTTTTGGGGGTTAAATTGCTAAGTATAAAAGGAGGAGGGGAGACGGGGGCTGATCCCCACTTAATTTATATAAATGTGTTTTTCATGCAGAATTATCCGTTTTGTTTCAAATTTTATACATAGGTTCACTCTGATAAGGTGCTTCCCTGATCAGTTTTGGTGGTTCATTTGTTAAGTTTACATGAGGGAACTGGGGGCTAATCCCCCCCCCCTTAATTTAGATAATGTGTTTTTCATGCAGAAATATCCGATTTGTTTCAAATTTTGTATATAGGTTCATTCCAATAAGGCGCTTCTTTGATCAGTTTTGGGGGTTCAATGGTTAAATATAAAAGAGGAACAGGGGCTAATCTCCCCCTAAATTAAATAAATGGGTTTTTCATGCAGAAATATCCGATTTGTTTCAAATTTTGTATATAGGTTCATTCCGATAAGGCGCTTCCCTGATCAGTTTTGGGGGTTCAATGGTTAAATATAAAAGAGGAACAGGGGCTAATCTCCCCCTAAATTAAATAAATGGGTTTTTCATGCAAAATTTCCCAATTTTCTTCATATTTTTTATAGAGCTACATTGTGATAAGGCGCTTCCTTTATTAGTTTTGGGGGTTCATTGGTTAAGTATAAAGAGGGGAACGGTGATTATTCCTCCCCCTTAATTTAGATAAATAAGTTTTTTATGCAGAATTATCCGATTTGCTTCAAATTTTGTATATAGGTTCATTGTGATAAGGCGCTTCCCTGGATCAGTTTTGGGGGTTCAATGGTTAAATATAAAGGGGGAACAGGGGCTAATCCCCCCCTCTAAAATAAAGAAATGGTTTTTTCATGTAAAATTACCCAATTTGCTTCGTATTTTGTACATAAGTTCATTGTGATAAGTCGCTTCCCTGATTAGTTTTGGGAGTTCAATGGTAAAGTATAAACGAGGGGAACGGGGGCCAATCCTACCCTTAATTTAGATAAAACGGTTTTTCATGCAGAATTATCTAACTTGCTTCAAATTTTGTATGTAGGTACATTGGTGAAGTATAAAGGGAAGAACAGGGACTAATTCCCCCCCCCCCTCTCAATCGAGAAAAATGATTTTTTAAAGCAGAATTATCCAATTGTTTCAAATTTTTTTTATAAAAGGTTCATTCTGATAAGGTGCTTCCTTGATTAGTTTTGGGGGTTCAATGGTAAAGTATAAAGGGAGCGAAATGAGACTAATCCCCCCTTAATTTATGTAATGGGTTTTTCATGCAGAATTATCCGATTTGCTTAAAATTTTGTATTAGGTTGTTTCTGATAAGGCGCTTCCCTGATCAGTTTTGGGGGTTCAATGGTTAAATATAAAGGGGGAACCGGGGCTAGTCCCCCTAAATTAAATAAGTGGGTTTTACATGCAAAATTATCCAATTTTCTTCATATTTTGTACATAAGTTCATTGTGATAAGTCGTTTCCCTGATTAGTTTTGGGAGTTCAATGGTAAAGTATAAAGAGGGGAACGGTGATTCTTCCTCCCCCCCTCAGAACTCTATAATATGTCCCCAGGGGCCACAGAAATCCCTCTCGGAGAAAAATGCCTGAATTCAACACTGAAGATATCAATAACATACCTATGATCTTAAAATAAATTCATGAGATTTTTCTGTATTCGATGCCATATCAGAATCATATATTGTCTTTTTTTTTCAGGTACTACATTATTATAGAATCAATTTAACATTTTATTATTTGTAGTGTATTAAAATTCAATTAAAAAGGAATGTCCATTAAATTCTATAATGTTGATTAAAAAATTGAGAAATGTATGTCAGGGTGCTATAACGAAATTTATAATGGTATATGGTAAAATAAATTTCAGTAGTCTTTTAATATCAGACAATATTTTAGTTGTGAAAAACGTAAAGTAGAATATGCTTAATACCTTGAGGTTGATTTTACCTATATTCATGCTGTAAAAGCTTGCATGCAGAAGCTTTCAACTGCCCCACCCTGTATATTCAAATTTAATTGATTAAATTTTATTTTTCTCACATTATTTTGAAAATAAAAAATGACTTTTAATCTTTTCTAATAATTTAAAATAAACAGAATAAAAAAAAGCAAACAGGGAATTTTTGTCAGTAGAGGTGCGGGGGGGGGGGGGAATTATTTTAAAAATATAAAGCTTCAATTCTTCATTTAAAAATAAAAAAAGAAAGAAAAAGAAAACCTGTAATAGCTTTTGTTACATTTCTGTATTGTTTTTCATCCTAATTTATATAAAAATTATCTTGTATGTGGGTTTCTAACAAAAAAAAAAATATCTAATTTGATTTTATTTCATATTTGTGCTTTCCATTAACTAAATCTTGTCATGTATTTAAATGCACGTGTTAATACTGTGCAAATTTCAAGAAATAAAAAAATGTTCAAATGAGTCATAATGTCAACATATAAATCATAAATGTTCTGAAATTTCTGCTATTTTTGGAGTTCACAGAACCCGAAATATCATTGTAATAGAATTTTTTTTAGCTCACAGGTTATCAAAGCCGGACCCCCCCCGCTTAATTTACATAAATAGGTTTTTCATGCAGAATTATCCGATTTTAAATTTTCAAATTTTATATATATGTTCATTCTAATAATCCGATTCCTTGATTAGTTTTGGGGGTTAAATTGCTAAGTATAAAAGGGGGAGGGGGAACGGGGGCTGATCCCCACTTAATTTATATAAATGGGTTTTTAATGCAGAATTATCAGTTTTGTTTCAAATTTTACACATAGGTTCACTCTGATAAGGCGCATCCCTGATCAGTTTTGGGGGTTCATTTGTTAAGTTTACATGAGGGAACTGGGGGCTAATCCCCCCCCCCTTAATTTAGATAATGTATTTTTCATGCAGAAATATCCGATTTGTTTCAAATTTTGTATATAGGTTCATTCCAATAAGGCGCTTCTCTGATCAGCTTTGGGGGTTCAATGGTTAAATATAAAGGGGGAAAAGGGGCGAATCCCCTCCCTAAATAAATGGGGTTTTCATGCAGAATTACACAATTTGCTTCAAATTTTGTATATAGCTTCATTGTGATAAGGCGTTTCCTTCATTAGTTTTGGGGGTTCATTGGTTAAGTATAAAGAGGACAACGGTCATTAATCTCCCCCACCCCCTTAATTTAGGTAAATGGGTTTTTCATGCAGAATTATCCGATTTGTTTCAAATATTGTATATAAGTTCATTCTGATAAGGCGCTTCCCTGATTATCTTTGGGGGTTAATTGATTAAGTATACAGGGCGGAACTGGGGGCTAATCCCCCTTAATTTAGATAATGGGTTTTTCATGCAGAATTATCCGATTTGTTTCAAATATTCTATATAGGTTCTTTCTGATAAGGCGCTTCCCTGATCAGTTTTGGGGGTTCATTTGTTAAGTTTACAGGAGGGAACTGGGGCTAATCCCCCCCCCCTTAATTTAGATAATGTGTTTTTCATGCAGAAATATCTAATTTGTTTCAAATTTTATACATAGGTTCATTCTGATAAGGCGCTTCCCTGATCAGTTTTGGGGGTTCATTTGTTAAGTTTACATGAGGGAACTGGGGGCTAATCCCCCCCCCCCCGCTTAATTTACATAAATAGGTTTTTCATGCAGAATTATCCGATTTTAAATTTTCAAATTTTATATATATGTTCATTCTGATAACCCGATTCCTTGATTAGTTTTGGGGGTTAAATTGCTAAGTATAAAAGGAGGAGGGGAGACGGGGGCTGATCCCCACTTAATTTATATAAATGTGTTTTTCATGCAGAATTATCCGTTTTGTTTCAAATTTTATACATAGGTTCACTCTGATAAGGTGCTTCCCTGATCAGTTTTGGTGGTTCACTTGTTAAGTTTACATGAGGGAACTGGGGGCTAATCCCCCCCCCCCCTTAATTTAGATAATGTGTTTTTCATGCAGAAATATCCGATTTGTTTCAAATTTTGTATATAGGTTCATTCCAATAAGGCGCTTCTTTGATCAGTTTTGGGGGTTCAATGGTTAAATATAAAAGAGGAACAGGGGCTAATCTCCCCCTAAATTAAATAAATGGGTTTTTCATGCAGAAATATCCGATTTGTTTCAAATTTTGTATATAGGTTCATTCCAATAAGGCGCTTCTTTGATAAGCTTTGGGGGTTCAATGGTTAAATATAAAGGGGGAACAGGGGCGAATCCCCTCCCTAAATTAAATAAATGGGGTTTTCATGCAGAATTACACAATTTGCTTCTAATTTTGTATATAGCTTCATTGTGATAAGGCGTTTCCTTCATTAGTTTTGGGGGTTCATTGGTTAAGTATAAAGAAGGCAACGGTCATTAATCCCCCCACCACCTTAATTTAGGTAAATGGGTTTTTCATGCAGAATTATCCGATTTGTTTCAAATATTGTATATAGGTTCATTCTGATAAGGCGCTTCCCTGATTATCTTTGGAGGTTAATTGATTAAGTATACAGGGCGGAACTGGGGGCTAATCCCCCTTAATTTAGATAATGTGTTTTTCATGCAGAAATATCCGATTTGTTTCAAATTTTGTATATAGGTTCATTCCGATAAGGCGCTTCCCTGATCAGTTTTGGGGGTTCAATGGTTAAATATAAAAGTGGAACAGGGGCTAATCTCCCCCTAAATTAAATAAATGGGTTTTTCATGCAAAATTTCCCAATTTTCTTCATATTTTTTATAGAGCTACATTGTGATAAGGCGCTTCCTTTATTAGTTTTGGCGGTTCATTGGTTAAGTATAAAGAGGGGAACGGTGATTATTCCTCCCCCTTAATTTAGATAAATAAGTTTTTTATGTAGAATTATCCGATTTGCTTCAAATTTTGTATATAGGTTTATTGTGATAAGGCGCTTCCCTGGATCAGTTTTGGGGGTTCAATGGTTAAATATAAAGGGGGAACAGGGGCTAATCCCCCCCCTCTAAAATAAAGAAATGGTTTTTTCATGTAAAATTACCCAATTTGCTTCGTATTTTGTACATAAGTTCATTGTGATAAGTCGCTTCCCTGATTAGTTTTGGGAGTTCAATGGTAAAGTATAAACGACGGGAACGGGGGCCAATCCTACCCTTAATTTAGATAAAACGGTTTTTCATGCAGAATTATCTAACTTGCTTCAAATTTTGTATGTAGGTACATTGGTGAAGTATAAAGGGGAGAACAGGGACTAATTCCCCCCCCCCTCTCAATTGAGAAAAATGATTTTTTAAAGCAGAATTATCCAATTGTTTCAAACTTTTTTTATAAAAGGTTCATTCTGATAAGGTGCTTCCTTGATTAGTTTTGGGAGTTCAATGGTAAAGTATAAAGGGAGCGAAATGAGACTAATCCCCCCTTAATTTATGTAATGGGTTTTTCATGCAGAATTATCCGATTTGCTTAAAATTTTGTATTAGGTTGTTTCTGATAAGGCGCTTCCCTGATCAGTTTTGGGGGTTCAATGGTTAAATATAAAGGGGGAACCGGGGCTAGTCCCCCTAAATTAAATAAGTGGGTTTTACATGCAAAATTATCCAATTTTCTTCATATTTTGTACATAAGTTCATTGTGATAAGTTGTTTCCCTGATTAGTTTTGGGAGTTCAATGGTAAAGTATAAAGAGGGGAACGGTGATTCTTCCTCCCCCCCTCAGAACTCTATAATATGCCCCCAGGAGCCACAGAAATCCCTCTCGGAGAAAAATGCCTGAATTCAACACTGAAGATACCAATAACATACCTATGATCTTAAAATAAATTCATGAGATTTTTCTGTATTCGATGCCATATCAGAATCATATATTGTCTTTTTTTTTCAGGTACTACATTATTATAGAATCAATTTAACATTTTATTATTTGTAGTGTATTAAAATTCAATTAAAAAGGAATGTCCATTAAATTCTATAATGTTGATTAAAAAATTGAGAAATGTATGTCAGGGTGCTATAACGAAATTTATAATGGTATATGGTAAAATAAATTTCAGTAGTCTTTTAATATCAGACAATATTTTAGTTGTGAAAAACGTAAAGTAGAATATGCTTAATACCTTGAGGTTGATTTTACCTATAATTATGCTGTAAAAGCTTGCATGCAGAAGCTTTCAACTGCCCCATCCTGTATATTCAAATTTAATTGATTAAATTTTATTTTTCTCACATTATTTTGAAAATAAAAAATGACTTATAATCTTTTCTAATAATTTAAAATAAACAGAATAAAAAAAAGCAAACAGGGAATTTTTGTCAGTAGAGGTGCGGGGGGGGGGGGATTTATTTTAAAAATATAAAGCTTCAATTCTTCATTTAAAAATAAAAAAAAGAAAGAAAAAGAAAACCTTTAATAGTTTTTGTTACATTTCTGTATTGTTTTTCATCCTAATTTATATAAAAATTATCTTGTATGTGGGTTTCTAACAAAAAAAAAAAAATATCTCATTTGATTTTATTTCATATTTGTGCTTTCCTTTAACTAAATCTTGTCATGTATTTAAATGCACGTGTTAATACTGTGCAAATTTCAAGAAATAAAAAAATGTTCAAATGAGTCATAATGTCAACATATAAATCATAAATGTTCTGAAATTTCTGCTATTTTTGGAGTTCACAGAACCCGAAATATCATTGTAATAGAATTTTTTTTAGCTCACAGGTTATGAAAGCCGGGACCCCCCCCCCCCCCCCCCGCTTAATTTACATAAATAGGTTTTTCATGCACAATTATCCGATTTTAAATTTTCAAATTTTATATATATGTTCATTCTGATAATCCGATTCCTTGATTAGTTTTGGGGGTTAAATTGCTAAGTATAAAAGGGGGAGGGGGAACGGGGGCTGATCCCCACTTAATTTATATAAATGGGTTTTTAATGCAGAATTATCCGTTTTGTTTCAAATTTTATACATAGGTTCACTCTGATAAGGCGCTTCCCTGATCAGTTTTGGGGGTTCATTTGTTAAGTTTACATGAGGGAACTGGGGGCTAATCCCCCCCCTTAATTTAGATAATGTGTTTTTCATGCAGAAATATCCGATTTGTTTCAAATTTTGTATATAGGTTCATTCCAATAAGGCGCTTCTCTGATCAGCTTTGGGGGTTCAATGGTTAAATATAAAGGGGAAACAGGGGCGAATCCCCTCTCTAAATAAATGGTGTTTTCATGCAGAATTGCACAATTTGCTTCAAATTTTGTATATAGCTTCATTGTATTAAGGCGTTTCCTTCATTCGTTTTGGGGGTTCATTGGTTAAGTATAAAGAGGACAACGGTCATTAATCCCCCCCACCCCCTTAATTTAGGTAAATGGGTTTTTCATGCAGAATTATCCGATTTGTTTCAAATATTGTATGTAGGTTCATTCTGATAAGGCGCTTCCCTGATTATCTTTGGGGGTTAATTGATTAAGTATACAGGGCGGAACTGGGGGCTAATCCCCCTTAATTTAGATAATGGGTTTTTCATGCAGAATTATCCGATTTGTTTCAAATATTCTATATAGGTTCTTTCTGATAAGGCGCTTCCCTGATCAGTTTTGGGGGTTCATTTGTTAAGTTTACAGGAGGGAACTGGGGGCTAATCCCCCCCCCTTAATTTAGATAATGTGTTTTTCATGCAGAAATATCCGATTTGTTTCAAATTTTATACATAGGTTCATTCTGATAAGGCGCTTCCCTGATCAGTTTTGGGGGTTCATTTGTTAAGTTTACATGAGGGAACTGGGGGCTAATCCCCCCCCCCTCCCGCTTAATTTACATAAATAGGTTTTTCATGCAGAATTATCCGATTTTAAATTTTCAAATTTTATATATATGTTCATTCTGATAATCCGATTCCTTGATTAGTTTTGGGGGTTAAATTGCTAAGTATAAAAAGGGGAGGGGAGACGGGGGCCGATCCCCACTTAATTTATATAAATGGGTTTTTCATGCAGAATTATCCGTTTTGTTTCAAATTTTATACATAGGTTCACTCTGATAAGGCGCTTCCCTGATCAGTTTTGGTGGTTCATTTGTTAAGTTTACATGAGGGAACTGGGGGCTAATCCCCCCCCTTAATTTAGATAATGTGTTTTTCATGCAGAAATATCTGATTTGTTTCAAATTTTGTATATAGGTTCATTCCGATAAGGCGCTTCCCTGATCAGTTTTGGGGGTTCAATGGTTAAATATAAAAGAGGAACAGGGGCTAATCTCCCCCTAAATTAAATAAATGGGTTTTTCATGCAAAATTTCCCAATTTTCTTCATATTTTTTATAGAGCTACATTGTGATAAGGCGCTTCCTTTATTAGTTTTGGGGGTTCATTGGTTAAGTATAAAGAGGGGAACGGTGATTATTCCTCCCCCTTAATTTAGATAAATAAGTTTTTTATGCAGAATTATCCGATTTGCTTCAAATTTTGTATGTAGGTTCATTGTGATAAGGCGCTTCCCTGGATCAGTTTTGGGGGTTCAATGGTTAAATATAAAGGGGGAACAGGGGCTAATCCCCCCATCTAAAATAAAGAAATGGTTTTTTCATGTAAAATTACCCAATTTGCTTCGCATTTTGTACATAAGTTCATTGTGATAAATCGCTTCCCTGATTAGTTTTGGGAGTTCAATGGTAAAGTATAAACGAGGGGAACGGGGGCCAATCCTACCCTTAATTTAGATAAAACGGTTTTTCATGCAGAATTATCTAACTTGCTTCAAATTTTGTATGTAGGTACATTGGTGAAGTATAAAGGGGAGAACAGGGACTAATTCCCCCCCCCCCTTTTCAATTGAGAAAAATGATCTTTTAAAGCAGAATTATCCAATTGTTTCAAATTTTTTTTATAAAAGGTTCATTCTGATAAGGTGCTTCCTTGATTAGTTTTGGGGGTTCAATGGTAAAGTATAAAGGGAGCGAAATGGGACTAATCCCCCCTTAATTTATGTAATGGGTTTTTCATGCAGAATTATCCGATTTGCTTAAAATTTTGTATTAGGTTGTTTTTGATAAGGCGCTTCCCTGATCAGTTTTGGGGGTTCAATGGTTAAATATAAAGGGGGAACCGGGGCTAGTCCCCCTAAATTAAATAAGTGGGTTTTACATGCAAAATTATCCAATTTTCTTCATATTTTGTACATAAGTTCATTGTGATAAGTCGTTTCCCTGATTAGTTTTGGGAGTTCAATGGTAAAGTATAAAGAGGGGAACAGTGATTCTTCCTCCCCCCCTTAATTTACATAAATGGGTTTTTCATGCAGAATTATCCGATTTGCTTAAAATTTTGTATATAGATTGTTTCTGATAAGACGCTTCCCTGATCAGTTTTGGGGGTTCAATGGTTAAATATATAGGCGGGACAAGGGCTAATCCCCCTAAATTAAATAAATGGGTTTTTCATGCAAAATTACCCAATTTCCTTCAAATTTTGTATATAACACATGGGCTGATAATTTCCCGGTCTGGCACACAGATGGCGTTGCAATTGCCGAACCGATGTTTTTTTTTAGTAAATACGAACCTTTAAAAGGTAGCAGAAAAGATGTCATGATGATTCGCCGTGTGGATAAAACGTTAGAGTGGTTTTATTTGAACAACTTTGTTGATAAACAAAAAAAATGGATAAACAAGAATTTCAAGAATTGTATTTTGATGGGAAAAAACACCGTTCAAACAAAAGCTTGGCTTGATAAGCATTATCCGGACATTGCACCAGGTAAATCAAACATTATTGACTGGTTTGCTGAATTTAAACATGGTCGTACGGACACCAGTGATGCACCACGCAAAAGAGGTGGTTACTCCGGAAAACATAAAAATAGTCCAAAAAATCGTTTTGGGGAACCGTAAAGTGAAGTTGCAGGCGATAGCTCAGACTCTGAAGATATCCAAGAAACGTGTAGGTTTTATTTTGAATGAGCATTTGTCTATGAAAAAGCTGTTGTCAAAGTGGCTGCCGCGCGTGTTGACTTTTGACCAAAAACAACAACGAGTCAATGATTTAGAACACTGTTTGGAGCTTTTTCGTTATAAAATTATGTTATTTATTATTAAACTATTATTATTATTTATTTATTAAATTATTATTATTAAATTATTATTATTTATTATTAAAGTTATGTTATTTATTAAAGTTATAAAACTCATAATGTTTTGTTAAAAAGTTGTGTTTTCTTTATTAGACCGGGAACTTATCAGCCCATGTGTTAGCTTCATTGTGATAAGGCGCTTCCTTCATTAGTTTTGGTTGTTCATTGGTTAAGTATAAAGAGGGGGACGGTGATTAATCCCCCCCCCTTACTTTAGATAAATGACTTTTTTATTCAGAATTATCAGATTTGTTTCAATTTTTATATATAGGTTCGATGTGATAAGACGCTTCCCCGGATCAGTTTTGGGGGTTCATTGGTTAAATATAAAGGGGGGAACGTGGTCCAATCCCCCGTAATTTGGATAAATTGATTTTTCATGCTGAATTATACAATTTGCTTCAAATTTTGCATATAGGTTCATTGTGATAAGGCGCTTCCCTTATTAGTTTTGGGGGTCCAATTACTAAGTATAAAAGGGGTGGAACGGGGGCTGATCCCCCCTTAATTTAGATAAATGTGTTTTTCATGCAGAATTATCCAATTTGCTTCAAATTTTGAATATAGGTTCATTCTGATAAGGCGCTTCCCTGATTAGTTTTGGGGGTTCATTGGTTAAGTATGAAGGGGGAATGGAAGCTAATCCCCCCTAACTTAGATAAATGGTTTTTTTCATGCAGAATTATCGAATTTTCTTCAGATATTGTATGAGGTTCATTGTGATAAGTCTCTTTCCTGATTAGTTTTGAGGGTTCATCGGTTAAGTATAAAGGGGGGGGGGAACTGGAGGCTAATCCCCCCTCCTTAATTTAGATAAATAGGTTTTTCATGCAGAATTATCCGATTTGCTTCAAATTTGGTATATAAGTTCATTCTGATTAGGCGCTTCCCTGATTAGCTTTGGGGTTCTTTGGTTAAGTATAAAAGGGGGAAAAGGGGTTAATGCTCCCCCTAATTTAAATAAATGGGTTTTTCGTGCAGAATTATCCGATTTTCTTCAAATTTGGTATATATTTTCATTGTGATAAGGCACTTCCCTGATTAATTTTGGGGGTTTATTGGTTAAGATTAAAGGATGGAACGAGGGGCTAATCCACCTTAAGTTAGATAAATGGGTTTTTTATGCAAAATTATCTAGTTTGCTTCAAATTTTGTATATTGATTCATTGTGATAAGGCGTTTCCCGCATTAGTTTTGGGGGTTCATTTGTTAAGTATAAAGGAGGGAACGGGGACGAATTCCCTCCCCTTAATTTAGATAAATGGGTTTTTCATGCAGAATTAACCGATTTGCTTCAAATTTTTTATATAGGTTTATTCTGATAAAATGCTTCCCTGATTCGTTTTTTTTTTTTTTTTTTTTTTTTTTTTGGGGGGGGGGGGTCATTTGGTTAAGTAAAAAGGGGGAACAGGGACTAATTGTCCATTTTAATTTAAATAAATAGTTTTTTCATGCCGAATTATCCAATTTGATGCAAATGTTGTATACCGGTTTATTTTGATAAGGCGCTTCCCTGATTAGATTTGGACGTTTATTGGTTAAGTATAAAGGACGTAAATAGGGGAGCTAATGACCCCCCCCCCCCTTCTAATTTATATAAATGTGTTTTTTCTTTGAAATAAGAGTATAATATGCAAATAGTGTGAATAGCCTGTGAGCTCAATGCCATCAGTTTGACTGAGCACTTTTATTTTTATTATTTTATTTCCAATTTAATATATATAAATTTTTTTAATTAATATACCTTTTAAAAAGTTAGTATCCAGCCGAATATTTGATAATCTGCTAAATCACTATTTGTTACATATCGTAAAATTATTGTTATGTTTTTCTACTATATTCCTGTGGCACCATTTTTTTTTTCTTTTAATGCTGATTGTGAAATCCCATATAGTAACCTATGTAAATTTTAAAGAAATGATAAATTCCGTTATACAATTATCAAAATATAGCTTTCACCAGCAGGAAACAGATGTCCAATGCTGGTAGAGTACATTTTTAAAAATTTCCTTAATTTTAAAATTTTTTAAAAATTTTATGAATTTTGAATTCTTTATTCAAAGGAAAATTTTCAAATATTTTGTTCTTAAAAATACTTATCGCTGAAGACGAAGTGTCCCCTTAATCATTCTTTGCTCTTGTGCTGTTTTTTTATATTTTTAAATATACATTGTCACTAGCAATTAGTACAATAAAAAAAATTAATATTATTACTGTTATTATTACAGGATAATACTGCAGTGATCAATGTCGCCTTACAGCTAGAACAGATCATCCTTGCCTACTAGAGAATGAGGATGTTAGAAAGGACGTCAAGGTGTTTTCGTATGTTGATGGTGTGACACTTTTTTCGGAGAAATGTTCAACTGAGTCAATTTCGTTGCTCTAGCATCCTACTGGGTGTTTAATTAAGACTGTTATCAGGCCGGAATCTAGGCAGGCTTTTTTACTAACTGCATCAATTCTAAAGGAATACATACATGCCAATAGCATATACATAGCATAAATACAGTGCTGTAATTTGTTTTATTAAAACATTTTGATTTATAGTTTTGTTGAAAATAAATTTTATTTTTCAGTATAAATGTTTGTTTTATTTTTTCTGTCTTTTGTTGTTAGCCAGAAAAAATCGAGTAATTTATAAATTTTTTAAAAAATAGTATTTAGTCAATTTAATGTTTGTGTAAATTAAATGCACTTGATTTATTTTAATAAGTTTAAGTAAAAAAAAAAAATAGCACATACATATTTGCTAAGAACGATTTTTTATTGAATTCACTATTTTATAGATATTTTTTCTGAATTATTTGCAATTTTTAATATTCTGCTATTAAGTGATCTGCCATTGAGGAATAAAAGACTCACAAACATTTATTTCTTTGTTATTAATCATGATAAAAAAAAATTGTAATCAATATACTTTTTAAAAAGTTAGTACTCAGCCGAATATTTGATAGTCTGCTAAATCTCTGTTTGTTACATTTTGTAAAATTATCACGTTTTTCTACTATATTCCTGTGGCATCATTTTTTCCCCTTTAATGCTGATTGTGAAATCCCATGGTAACCTACGGAAATTTTAAAGAGGTGATAAATTCCCTTATACAATTATCAAAATATAGCTTTCACCAGCAGGAAACAGATGTCCAATACTGGTAGTGTACATTTTTTAAAATTTCCTTATTTTTTAAATATTTTTTTAAAGTATCTTTACTTTAATTTATATTTAATATATATATATATTTACTGGCAACTGGACTTCCCTGTAAGTAAGTGCTTATATATTCCATATTTTTGCTTTTTTCATTTGTAAAGAGTTTATAAATATTATTCACAAGTCCTTAATTTATTTCTTCAAAATAAAATGCAGGTTTTAAGTTATCAAATTGGCTTTTGATAAGTTTATTTAGCTGATTCACCAGATTGGTGTTATAACTTTTACTTCAATATAATCTTTTGTTAAAATATTGTATGCAAGTACATGATTTTGGAAAGAAATTTTTTTAATTACTTTTTTTTACAGCAATTGGTAAATTTTGGTATCTTTTGAAATCTAAGCATAGTTTCATTGCCAATTTCTTCAACGTTATCTAATCAGTTATAATACAGAAAGTTCAGAAATCTTAAAATATTTAGATCAATAATTGAAATTATATTTCAGCACTATAATCTCAATTTAAATTAAATAATTGCTAAATAACACTTGTGTAGTCTAACAATTTTTAATCAGAGTTCATTGATTTAAATCAACTGGATTTCAATCCTGATTTAAATCAACTGATTTATTTAAATACACTTTTTTTTTTTCAAATTTAGGTTAAGATATTTCATTATAAATATTATTTTTGACAACAATACATTGTAAATTTAAGGACTGGGGGAGACAACACTCAAAATCCTTGCTTTTTGAATTTTATTTAAATCAAATATCACACTTAAAGATAAAAATTCTAATTTAAAAATAGAGAATCTCAGCTGAGAAATGTTAAAAGATTAAAGCATAAATTTATTTGTTAAAAAAATATGTACAAATCTTATGTGAATTTTTTAATACAAAAACATGGAGGGTTTCTGCGAGGATTTGTAAAATGTTAGAATAAATAAATATAGGTCAATCAAAAGTATATTTATTGTTATTTATATTGATATCTCATGACTTCATTGTGCACATGTAAATAACAAATGGTTCGATATTCCAATGTAATTTATTTATGGAAAGACTCGGAAAATAAAGATTCCATGGTTAGTAATACTCTGAAATGTTTATATATATATTTTAATATAATTTTAATTACTTATAAATGTAAACTAATAAACAACTAAAGTGTTAAAATCTTTAAAAAATCAAACACCTGATTTAAAAGTATCTTTTATTTTAAATTTAAAAAAAATCAAACTTTAATTCACTGCAAACTCTGTAATCGCTTATAAAGAACTCATAAAGCTGGAAAATTGGTGTTTCTTTTCAAACATTTTAATAACAAAGAATAATTTTTTCAGATCCATTGAAATTTATACCCAGATAATCATAAGTATTTTTAATATATGCTCCAACTTCATTAAATGAATAGTGTATGTATTCTGTATTCCAGAGTAGTGTATATAATCTGGAATAGGTATGTTTAAAGGAATACTGTATATAATCCAGATCTAGAGTAGGATGTTTAAAATTTCATTTTTTTTCTGAATAAAATTCTTACATTATCTTTTATATTTTAAGATTTTTAATCGAGAAATTTGGTCAAAACAAAAAGATTTAGCTTTTAGTAATGAAGAGTTTATATGCTTTTTATTTTATCAAAGGGGTAATTTAAGGTGGTATATATTTTATACAGAATAGGTCAATAAAAAGTATATTGTTAAATTGCAGTTAGTGTAAATAAGTGATATATAACACAAGACAATTTGTTTAATTTATTTCATGTTTTCAAAAGTAAAAGAGAATTCACATTTTCAAATTATATCATTTTCTGTTGCTCCATTTTTTAACTATATTTTTAACTGTTTATATGATTAAAATATTTCAAATTAAACAAGTGAATGAGTTTCTCTATATATTTTTAAATTCAAATAAATTTAAATGAGCTTTTCTAATTATTAATTTTAATGATTTAGTAAAGGTTATTTTACTTTAAAACGCGTAATTTTAAAATTGTATTTTGAAAAAAAAATAGCTGATTTAAATTTTAACAAAAAATGATTTTCATTTACTGAGCCTTTTTGTTATGTAATTTTCAGTTGAGCTTCAAGTTCAAAGTCTTGTACATTTTCAAATTGTATGGCTTCTGATAATTGTTTATCATCAACGTATTTATTAGGGTTAGCTGAATTCTGTATATTCTTATAATTTACATGACTTCAAAAGTTTTTAGATTTACTTTATTATTATTATTATTTTGTGTGTGTGTGTGTAATAGAGCAGAAAAGCACCCAAATTGGGTTATAATAGTTAGGTGCAGCAATGTTCCTAATTGGAAAGTGTCTCTGTGACACAAATTGGGTATAAAAAGTGACAAATTTGAAATATATGCGCAGGGTGTATTTGGGGACAAAAAAGAACATTTAATCTCCAAACTGTCACTGTAAAAAACAAAGTTATTCTTCTGGAAACTGTCTTTTTTAATTTAATGTTGAAAAAAATAAGCTTAGAGGGTCATATTCATGCCGAAATTGTAGCAAATTCAATAGATACATCTAATTGGGGCATCATGTTTGGCTTTTTCAGTAAATGTTGCCCTATGATAACAAACTGGAATTCACTCAGTCAAGTAGTTTTGAAATTATGAAAATTTAAAGTTTGTAACTCCTAATCTGTAATCGTTGCAAATCAGACTGTAATGTGGGTAGTGTTTTAAGCATAACTTAAAAACTACTTAGCGGAATCAGCTGTGATTTTTGATTTGCATATTTGAAGTTTTTAGAAATCTATTTCTATTAAAATTAATTTTTTAATTAATTTAAAAATACATTTTTTTTATAAATTAAACCATAAAATAAACCATAATCTATAATTTTTTAACCGAAATAGATTTCGAAAAGCTTCAAATAAAATATACGAATATAAAATTATTACGTCAAGTATTGAATTATATAAAAAAAACTCCACCAGCTGTTTAACATTAGGAGTTCCAAACTTTAAACTTCATAATTCTTAAACATTTTGACCTAGTGACTTCCCTTTTGGTATCTTTGAGAAAAAGTTACCGAAAGAGGCAAATATAATGTCAAAGTTAGATGTACATATTGAAAAGTTTGGAGTTCTGTGCAACTTAAGAACGAAGACGACCCCATAAGCTTGTTTTTTTTTTTTTTTTTTTTTTTTGAGGCGTAAATTAAAAGAAGTTCTAGTTTTTTAAAAAGGGGCGGTCACTATTGTGATTAAAAAATGTTTTGTATGTCCTTTGTTTTGGATATACAGCAATAGAAAGTCTTTCCAGTACCAATAAAACTTCAATGTTAGTTGCATACACTTCATACGCATGCAACATGTCATACACTTGTGCTACACCCAATGACATAAGTGTGGGTTTTAAATATCCAGTCCAAATTGAAAATATTTTGTTCCGTTTTTAATATCTTATTTAACAGTTTTTGGCATCACCTAAATATTTAGTGCTTGGGGCAATTATCTCCCACACACACTTCACCACTGGCTACACCTATGTATATTCTGGCACTAATAAGCTGGCATCTCTGTACAGTCCACTTTGCTATACAGACAACAGATGAAAAGGTTTGTTTTGGACACTATTTGGACTTTCTTTTATATCGCTTAAAAAAAATATATATTTTTTTATTTTTTTTTTCCCTAGGAAACATATACACATATTCTAAAGAAAATAAAAGTATATTATGTATTTTATGAACATAAAATCCATTTCATTGTGTACTTTTTATTTATTTATACACTTTTCTTTTACGAGAATGACTTCTCCTTGTTTATAAAGATACTTCTCTAGCATTCCTTGTATAAAATACTTATTTAAAAAAATGTAAATACCCATGAGCTAAACGTATCAGTATTACTTGTAACAAATAAATAAAATTTCAAGCTGATTCTGTATTGTAAAGAAACTTTTGTTATAAAGAGTAGGACCAATAACAGATGAAAATATTGCTTTTGGACACTATTTTGATTTCCTTTTATCTTAGTTAAATATTATTAAGAACTTTTTTGAATACATACATACATTTTAAGTATTTTGTTATCATAAAATCCATTACATGTAATGCATTTTATGATAACAAATACTTAAAAATGTGTGTATGTATTCAAAAAAGTTCTTAATAATATTTAATTAATATCAAAACAGTGTCCAAAAGCAATATTTTCATCTGTTAATGTTCCTACTCTTTAAAACAAAAGTTTCTTTACAATGCAGAAAATTTTCCGATCATAATGAAAAAAAATTCCGTAAAGCAAAGAAAAAGTTTCTATAGTACACAAGAATTTTTAATTTTTTCATGATTAGTTTACTGACTGATTCGGAAAAGTTTCCTTTTTAAAACGGAATACTTTCTGTCTATTCTACCGTTCTACCAAGACATTTCTTAGTGTGAATGGAAAGTTTTCCTTTTTAAAACGGAATACTTTCTGTCTATTCTACTATTCTACTAAGACATTTCTTAGTGTGAATGGAAAGTTTTCCTTTTTAAAACGGAATACTTTCTGTCTATTCTACCGTTCTACCAAGACATTTCTTAGTGTGAATGGAAAGTTTTCCTTTTTAAAACGGAATACTTTCTGTCTATTCTACCGTTCTACCAAGACATTTCTTAGTGTGAATGGAAAGTTTTCCTTTTTAAAACGGAATACTTTCTGTCTATTCTACTATTCTACTAAGACATTTCTTAGTGTGAATGGAAAGTTTTCCTTTTTAAAACGGAATACTTTCTGTCTATTCTACCGTTCTACCAAAACGTTTCTTTATGTGAATGGAAAGATTTCCGTAAGACCCAGGAATTTATTCTGTGTCTAAAGATTAGTTTCTGAATCAAACAGGAAAAGTTTCCTGACGGAAAGAAAAAACTTTCGTTTTTTTTCGTTTTTTTTTCCGTGTTGGTTTGGAAAAGTTTCCTGTACTATACGGGCAACTGGAAATCCTATTCCTACCGGAAACTTTTCCGAATTTTTTTTTACAGTGTAGTCTGAAAATAGGTCGCACTCGGCCTAACCAAATATCAAACTATTCAGTTTTGCTGAATATCTTTATATATGGCCCAACCACCAGGGTTGGCAAAAACCCGGGTTTTTTCAGAAAAAAACCAACCCAGTGGGTTTTTGGGGTTTTTTCAGGGGTTTTTCGGGTTTTCGGGAGTTTTTCAGGGTTTTTTCGGGTTTTGAGGATTTTTCTTCTTGCCGTTCTTTGTTTGTTTGTTTTGTAACAACTATATAATTAATGGGATGAAGTTTTAAAAAATAAATGTTAATACTTTAATAATTTTTATTTAATATATTATTTAATTATAATTATTTAGAATTTTTATTTAATATATTATTTAATTATAATTATTTAGAATTTTTATTCAATATTAAAAATAGTTTAAAAATTTGTAATGATTTTAAAGACATTTTATGACTGAATTGAAAGAAATTTTTTAAAGTCAAAATAATTAAATTAATAGTCTAAAATTTTGTTTATTTCTCTTTTATAGATAAAAATTAGATTTAAACAGTGAATCATTTACTTTTGTTTTATTAAAATTTTCTTATGTAGTAGAATTTTATCAAATGTTTGGAATTATTGTCCTACTAGGGGGGGGGGATGAATTCACTTTTAAACCATCTAAATTGTAAGCTTAAATTCCTAAATCTTCCAGAGATCTTGATGTATGGGAGGGGGAAAGGGGGGGGTTGCATCTCAATAGCACAGAATAGCTGCATGTTGTGTCATAGTCTGCGATCGCCCATCCTTCTGCTTTTGGCGAAATTAGATAAGGAGGGGGGGGGGGAGGTATAAACAAAAGAACTATCTCAAGAATAAGAAATCATTATTTTTAAAAAATTATTTAACAAAGAACTTTATATTACATTATATTTTAAATACTATATTTACGTAAGAATATTTTATAATTGAATTTGTTTGGATCATCAATACTTTAATTGGAAAATGAAAAAAATACACTCCAGTGTATCTTTCTTTTGTTTTATTGATGGATTTTTATCAGGTCAATTTTCTTTTCCCCAGCTGGCTGCTGATGACTGAGATTTAATTAAAGTTTTAAACTGCAAATAGAAATAATAATAATTAAACCAAGAACTAAACGATACTTTTTTCTTTTCCTTAATTATTTAAAAAAAAAAACTTTTAACTATCCGATTGTGTTTAAATTTTCAGCAAATTCAAATAATAATAAATTAGGCAGCTTACCAAATTTCTATTAAAATACAATAAGTTTTCAGAAAATTAGAATCCCCCCCCCCCCAAAAAAAAAAAAAAAAAAAAAAAAAAAAAAAAAAAAAAAAAAAAAAAAACTACTATCACTATCTTAATCTTGCATCTGATAATGAATGTTCTTAGCTATGCAGAAGAGATTCATTATTATGGAGGGTTGTGCTGCACTATAATACTATTTCACTAAAGAAAGTGAAATGAATCAATGATCTACCCTTTATGTTTTTTTTCAACTTAATTTAGTTTTATGCTTAATATATTTTGAATCATACTAAAATACCCGTGTCTCTAATTTTTAAGAATTGATTGAACCCCTCACTGTTTTCGTCATATTGACAAATAATCCTGATTTTTAATTGTTTATATAATTTTACATGTATTTTTTTTAAGATAATTATTTTCTCTGTGAATTTTCCAAGTTTGTTTCAGATACAGCAATTATGCCCATTTAGAATTTTCTGAAAACTATATCTGTGACACATAAAATGTATATTATGTTTGGTTTAAATTGATATATTTATTATTAGTTAGATAAGTGGAATTTTAAATAAAGATTTTGATAAAACCCACTTGGGTTTTTTTCAAGGGTTTTTTCAAGTGGGTTTTTTCGAAAAAACCCACCCGGGTTTTTTCGGGTTGGGCAAAATTAAGCCAACCCTGAACCAAACAGGCTTTTAAAAATATTTTCAAAAAATTTAGTTAAATTTTATTTTTAACTGTTAATAAATAAAGATATCCCGGAAAATTAAGAAGTAGAATTATATTCAAATAAGAGAGATTACTTGTACATTTATGTATTTCCTGTTTGAAAAGTAACAACTAAGAAAATTAACTGTTAATGACATTCATAAGAACTAATAATGCATAAATGTAAGATCGTGAACATTGTTTTCTTTTTCAAAACTGAGTGTTTCTAAACAAACATAATGGAAGATAATGTGCAGCTTTCAGGGTAAAGGTGAAAATAAGCACTCGCCAGTCGCCATTCATCGATTAAACTTTAAAAACTGGCCAAATGCAGGATTTCCTGATTGCCCTTTTTCCCTAAATTTTGCGATTTTTCAGCATCCATTCGACGAAATTCGTAATTTTTATGTACCCGTTCGAAGAAATTCATGGCTTTTATGTGCCCGTTCCAAGAAATTTACGATTTTCTGTGCATAATCAACAAAATTCATGATTTTTTACACAGCAATCGATAAAATTCATGATTTTTACGCATTCGATCGATGAAATTCATGATTTTTAGACGTTCGATCGATAAAATACATGATTTTTACATGCTCAGTTGATAAAATTAATTTTTTTTACAAGCCTGGTCAACAAATTTCATTATTTTTATGCGTTCGGTCGATAAAATACATGATTTTTACACGCTCGGTTGATAAAATTAATTATTTTTACACGCCCGGTCAATGAATTTCATTATTTTTACATGCTTGGTCAATAAAAATTCCTGATTTTTACATGCTCGGTCGATAAAAATTATGATTTTTTCACGCTCGGTCGATAAAATTCATGATTTTTTTCACACTCGGTCGATAAAATTCATGATTTTTTCACACTCAGTCGATAAAATTCATGATTTTTTCACACTCGGTCGATAAAATTAATTATTTTTACATGCCCGGTCAACGAATTTCATTATTTTTACATGCTTGGTCAATAAAAATTCCTGATTTTTACATGCTCGGTCGATAAAATTCATAATTTTTACATGCTCGGTTGATAAAATTCATAATTTTTACAAACTCGGTTGATAAAATTCATGATTTTTACACGCTTGGTCGATAAAATTCACGATTTTTTCACACTCGGTCGATAAAATTCATGATTTTTTCACACTCGGTCGATAAAATTCATGATCTTTTCACACTCAGTCGATAAAATTAATTATTTTTACACGCCCGGTCAACGAATTTCATTATTTTTACTCGTTCGGTCGATAAAATACATGATTTTTACATGCTCGGTTGATAAAATTAATTATTTTTACACGCCCGGTCAACGAATTTCATTATTTTTACTCGTTCGGTCGATAAAATACATGATTTTTACATGCTCGGTTAATAAAATTAATTATTTTTACATGCCCGGTCAAGGAATTTCATTATTTTTACGCGTTCGATCAATGAAATTCATGATTTTTACAAGTTCAATATACAAAATTAAGGATTTTTACGCGTTCGATCTACGAAATTAAGGATTTTTACGCGTTCGATCTACGAAATTAAGGATTTTTACGCGGTCGATCGACGAAATGCAGGATTTTTACGCGGTCGATCGACGAAATTCAGAATTTTTTAGAGTGTCAACAATACTCCAGATTGTAAAACATGCAATGGGGAGTTATGAGATGAAAAAAAAAAGAGCAAAATATTAATTGGTTATTTTTTTAAACCAAAAACATTGGGAAGGAGGTGTCCATTAATGGCATATCTACATAGCTGCAACCTTGGCATAATCGTAATTGTGAGGGCCGCAAGATAACAAGAAGATAACAAAATTCCTAAACAGCGTAATTAAACTGGACACTGTAATAAAATATAATGTAATAAGATTTATTAAATTATAAAATAATACTTACATGAGATGTATCAACAAGTCTCTGTTCAACCACATTTTACTAGCAGCTAAGCTTCCACTCTGGAAGAGAAGAAAATCAATAACAACCCAATACAAAATGGCTTATAACTGAATATAAGAACATTTTATAAATTTATTTTAATTCACAGAAGAAGCTACAAAGTTTAATTAATCAAAGTTTAACTAAATTAATTAAAAAAAGTTTTAAGACTATACTCTTTTTAAGTTATAACTCAAAGCTAAAGCACAGTTTGTTTTTTTCTGTAAAGGCTTCTTGTAAAAAGGTCTGGTTCATAAAATGGCAGTATCTGTGTTAAATATTATGTAAAGTTGTTTTATAATTTAACTTTTAATACTTTAGTCTGAAATATAAAAATATTAAGCCAGCCGAATATTCGGTATACTTGTGGGCTGAATATTCAGTATTCGGCCAAAATCGCTATTCAGTGCATCCTTAGTTTATAGTAATTTAAATTTACTTTATAAGCTTTTAAAATTTTCGTAATTACATTTTAAAAGTTACAGATTACTAACTAATATGCTAAAACATATGTATCAACAATTATACATCCCAAGAAGGAAATCCATATACTGCGATATTTTTTAATATTCCTTTAGATTCCGGTTTCAGAGGTTTTATCAAATAAATACTTGACAAAGTTGATTACATAGTTAAATATTATGTACTTTATGATTAAAATAAGTTGGCTATTATTTACTTTGTGGAGGAGGAAGAGGTAAGGGGATCAAAAAGTATGTTTACCTCCTGTGAACAAAAACAGCATTTTGGCCTTGAATGAGGATTCCTGCAGTGGAGTTCCCCCCCCCCCCCCCAACAAATTTTGACAAACAAAATCAAAGCATATTTTTATATATTTTAAATATTTTTTTAGTTTACTTTCAATTAATAACTCCAAAATAATATTCATCCACATTTACTTATTATAAACACATTATTTAATTTTATTGAATAATTTATTTATATTTAATAATATAAGTTAAAATGTTTTGATTTAACTTGGTTATTAAGGTGGGTCGAAAAAACCGAAATTTATATAATCGAAACGTAATAGTGCGGAAAAGTTGCCATTGGTAATAAGGAATAAATTCACAAAATATTACACCAAATGGTTAATATCTTTTAAATATCTTTTACCGCTGCAAAGAGGGCAAAGTTTAAAAAAAACCACTTTTTTTTTTAAATTAAATTATCAAACTATACCAATACAATTTCTAATAGAATGCAAAAGCTACATCAAGATGTTAGTAATGTTCCAATAAAATGTCATTATGGTGAAATTATTTCTATTACCGCCGCAGGGGCAGCCAAAATTTTTTTTAAAAAAGGCAAAAATTTCAATTTTCCGTTTTTTACTTTTTTTCAAATTCATATTATATGTCTACTATTAAAAAAATTTACATTATTTCTAGTAATACCTAATAAATGTCTAGTAATTTTGATGATCGGGATTGCCAACCAAGGGCGAGAGGGGCCCGCCCCTCTTAAATTTTGGAAAAAAGGTCTTTTTGAAGAAATTTTTGCGATTTTATGGTAAATTTAAGAATTTTTTTAGTAGGAAGAAATCTTACATAAATTCCCCCTCAATTTTCACTTTTTCTCCCCCTCCCAACAAAAAATCTCTAAAACGTTCCGGAAAATCACTTCAAAAACCCTTTCTCTCAAATTTAGGGGGGGGGGACGGGCCTCTCTCGCCCCTGGTTCGCAATGCTCATGATAAAAATTACTACACATTTATAAGTTATTACAAGCTATAATGTAAATTTGTTTAATTCTAGACATATAATAAAAATTAAAAACTTTAAAAACGAAAAATTGAAATTTTGCCGGTTTTTTTTTCAAAATTTTGACTGCCCCTGCAGCGGTAATAGAAATGATTTCGACCCGATTGATTATGTCAGAAACTAAACAAATGTTTTGATTTATCACTCAAGGTCAGAAATCTCATTTTTTAAATCAAAATATTTTTACTTTCATTATTAAATATAAATAAATTAGTCAATAAAATTAAGGGGGGGGGGCTTCAAAAAGTATGTTTACCTCCTGTGAACCAAAAAAAAGAGCTAGTTTTGGAATTGAATGAGGGTTCCTGCAGTAGAGTTCCTCCCCCCCCCCCCGCCCCCACAACAAATTTTGACAAACAAAATCAAAGCATATTTTATATATTTTAAATAATTTTTTAGTTTACTTTCAATTAATAATTCCAAAATAATATTCATCCACATTTACTTATTATAAACACATTATTTAATTTTATTGAATCATTTATTTATATTTAATAATAGAAGTTAAAATGTTTTGATTTAACTTGGTTATTAGGGTGGGTCGAAAAAACCGAAATTTATATAATCGAAACGTAATAGTGCGGAAAAGTTGCCATTGGTAATAAGGAATAAATTCACAAAATATTACACCAAATGGTTAATATCTTTTAAATATCTTTTACCGCCGCAAAAAGGGCAAAGTTTAAAAAAAGTCGCTTTTTTTTTTTTTTTAAATTAAATTATCCAACCATACCAATACAATTTCTAATAGAATGCAAAAGCTACATCAAGATGTTAGTAATGTTCCAATAAAATGTCATTATGGTGAAGTTATTTCTATTACCACCACAGAGGCAGCCAAAATTTTGAAAAAAAAACGGCAAAAATTTCAATTTTCCGTTTTTTACTTTTTTTCAAATTCATATTATATGTCTACTATTAAAAAAATTTACATTATGTCTAGTAATAACTAATAAATGTCTAGTAATTTTGATGATGGGGATTGCCAACCAAGGGTTAGAGGGGCCCGCCCCTCTTAAATTTTGGGAAAAAGGGCTTTTTGAAGAAATTTTTGCGATTTTATGGTAAATTTAAGGATTTTTTTAGTAGGAAGAAATCTTACATAAATTCCCCCTCAATTTTCACTTTTTGTCCCCCCTCCCCAAAAAAAATCTCTAAAACGTTCCGGAAAATCACTTCAAAAAACCCCTTTCTCTCAAATTTAGGGGGGGGGGGCCTCTCTCGCCCCTGGTTCGCAATGCTCATGATCAAAATTACTACACATTTATAAGTTATTACAAGCTATAATGTAAATTTATTTAATTCTAGACATATAATAAAAATTAAAAACTTTAAAAACGAAAAATTGAAATTTTTGCCGGGTTTTTTTCAAAATTTTGACTGCCCCTGCAGCGGTAATAGAAATGATTTCGAACCGATTGATTATGTCAGAAACTAAACAAATGTTTTGATGTATCACTCAAGGTCAGAAATCTCATTTTTTAAATCAAAATATTTTTACTTTCATTATTAAATATAAATAAATTAGTCAATAAAATTAAGCCTCTTGTTTACCTCTTGTGAACCAAAAAAAAAGAGCTAGTTTTGGAATTGAATGAGGGTTCCTGCAGTAGAGTTCCTTCCCCCCCCCCCCCCAACAAATTTTGACAAACAAAATCAAAGCATATTTTATATATTTTAAATAATTTTTTAGTTTACTTTCAATTAATAATTCCAAAATAATATTCATCCACATTTACTTATTATAAACACATTATTTAATTTTATTGAATCATTTATTTATATTTAATAATAGAAGTTAAAATGTTTTGATTTAACTTGGTTATTAGGGTGGGTCGAAAAAACCGAAATTTATATAATCGAAACGTAATAGTGCGGAAAAGTTGCCATTGGTAATAAGGAATAAATTCACAAAATATTACACCAAATGGTTTAATATTTTTACATTTTAATTAATATTTTTAATATTAATTTTTAATATTAATTTTTAATATTAATTTTTAATATTTATAATTCATTAATATTTTTATATTTTAGAAATTAAGTTGTAATATCTTTTAAATATCTTTTACCGCCGCAAAGAGGGCAAAGTTTAAAAAAATCGCTTTTTTTTTTTAAATTAAATTATCCAACCATACCAATACAATTTCTAATAGAATGCAAAAGCTACCTCAAGATGTTAGTAATGTTCCAATAAAATGTCATTATGGTGAAATTATTTCTATTACCGCCACAGAGGCAGCCAAAATTTTGAAAAAAAACGGCAAAAATTTCAATTTTCCGTTTTTTACTTTTTTTCAAATTCATATTATATGTATACTATTAAAAAAATTTACATTATGTCTAGTAATAACTAATAAATGTCTAGTAATTTTGATGATGGGGATTGCCAACCAAGGGCAAGAGGGGCCCGCCCCTCTTAAATTTTGGAAAAAAAGGGATTTTGGAAGAAATTTTTGCGATTTTATGGTAAATTTAAGGATTTTTTTAGTAGGAATAAATCTTACATAAATTCCCCCTCAATTTTCACTTTTTCTCCCCCCTCCCAACAAAAAATCTCTAAAACGTTCCGGAAAATCACTTCAAAAAACCCCTTTCTCTCAAATTTAGGGGGGGGGGCTCTCTCGCCCCTGGTTCGCAATGCTCATGATCAAAATTACTACACATTTATAAGTTATTACAAGCTATAATGTAAATTTATTTAATTCTAGACATATAATAAAAGTTAAAAACTCTAGAAAAAACGAAAAATTGAAATTTTTGCCGTTTTTTTCAAAATTTTGACTGCCTCTGCAGCGGTAATAGAAATGATTTCGACCCACCCTATTGATTATGTCAGAAACTAAACAAATGTTTTGATTTATCGCTCAAGGTCAGAAATCTCATTTTTTAAATCAAAACATTTTAACTTATATTATTAAATATAAATAAATTAGCCAATAAAATTAAATAATGTGTTTATAATAAGTAAATATGGATGAAAGGAAATGAGAAACAAAACAAATATGTCTTGATTTAAAAAACAAGATGGCACACAGCAGGTTAATCACAAAGCTGTTCCTTTATTACTTTATGCAGTTTAACCCTTAATTGCTGTCACAAAAACTGTTGCATACATACTGTGAGTGGTTTTGGTTTCCAAGACCGCTTGATTGAAAGATTAATAAAAAGCTCGAATAACTAATAAGATACTGCTTCTGTTCTAAACTTTATGTAGGGGAGACCGGTACACAGTGGACCACTTTTCCAGTTAACATTTTTTTTCTCTTTAACAGACTGACAGATCTGTATGAAAATATTTTTGAATATTCCTTAAACCTTCTTACATCCATCATAATTTTCTGACAACATAGTTTTCAATACATTTTTCAAAAAAAAAAAAAATTATATACACTTGTGAAGTGGACCAGTGTACCCCGGAAGCGGGGTACAGTGGTCCACCCACCGTGGTACAGTGGACCACTATTAGGTATTATCTAAAATACAATATAAATCTATTTTTCATTAATCTAATTATTTTTTGTTGCCCCTTCACCCACAAAATAACATAGTAATATAAATTTTGAAGCAAAAACAAAAAAAATATATTTTGAAAATAATAACAGATTAATACAGGAACAATTGCAATTTAGTTGAAGTTATTACTTAAGTACAAAAAATCCGCTCACATTAAAATTTGCAAATTAAATTCTTAAGTACTTATGAGTAAGATTGAGTCTGGAATTTTCAAGAAATAATTTTGGGTCTGAGAGCAACATTATGAAATCATTGACATCAACAGCAGATTCATCTACAGTTTCAGAAGAAATAAACTGATTTCCATTCAATTTGCGTCTCATAAATCTTACTTGAATAAAATCATCAACAATTAGACTACAGTTATATTTATCAAAGACAGTAAATACAAAACAAAATATTTCTTACTATGTTAAATAAATTGTTGTTTTTATTTGTTTACTTTATTTTACAGTTAAATCTACTTTAAAACAATCTTTCTTTATAGAAAATAAGCAATTATTAAATATTTTGAACATTCTGCATTACAGGAGCAGAGTGGATTGTGGACCACTGTGCCCCAGGAGTGGGTGGTCCACTGTACCCCATGTTGAAGTTCAATAAATAATCATATTAATATTGTTCATAGCTTTCTTTTAAACATATTAACTTTAAAGTAAAATAAAAACAAGTATCTTAGCTTTAGTCATATATTACAGATACAGAGGACAGTCAATTCTCAAATACTCATCATACATCACATGCAGATAGATTTTAAAAACCAAATTTTGAAGGGAAAACTTACGGGTATGTACAAACAAAACAAAAACACAATTTGATTATTTTTTTTTTTCTTAGAAGGACAGTAATTACTTGAACTTCATTTTTATAAACATGGGAAGACTTATTTTACTTTCTTTAATCATTGTTGAACGCTAAATTATACTTTGTGATAATTTAAGAAGTATTTTGTTTTGTTTATTTAAGGAGTTTAAGTATCTCCTTGGAAACTTTTTAATTTCTATGGAGTTTCTAAGTAGTGTAAGGCGTCTGTATGACCCCTGCTATAGTTAAACTGAAAATCACAAGTTACTGTGAAAATTGATAAAAGCACTACCGCTAAAAGCAGCTAAAAGATTTTTTTTCCCCAAAAGCCGTAGCATTTAAGCCTAACATTTATAACTAGGATTAGGGTGGTTTTATTCCAAACAAACGTTCATTTACAATGTTTTTTAGAGAACATTACAACATAAAATTGAATAATTTACCTTTTTTTTCTGTAAAATAGACAACATCAGGCGAGAAAAATTGGGTTAGAATCTTGTATATACAATTCTTGTTTACGCTTGCCTCATGTATCTCGACAACAGAAGGAAAGGCACCGCGCACGCGCAGATGGAAACTAATATATTCTCCACTCCTGTCGGCCTGTCACACTGTTCAAAAAATTAGCAGTTGGAATTTTATTTAATTAGTTTTAGAATATATGCTTTATGTAATTTAGATCATTTTCACTGTCTCTGGGAGATGTAGAATACCCCAACTGTGCATTTGAGAGAGGTAAAATTATAAAATTTCAAATCTTAAAAATTTAAATAAAAAAAAAAAATTAAAATTTTTGAAAATTTACCGAGAAGAAAATTTTGAGATATTCCTCATTTAAGTTTGTAATTTTTAAAAACTTAAAATTTTAACAAAAGTTTTTTTTTTTTTTTTTTTTTTTTAAAAAATTATTAAAAAAAAAAATAATGTACAGTAAAATATGTGTTTTAAAGCTGTATTTTTCTTTATAATATCTATATAATATATACATATGTACATACGTCCAATTCAATGAAGGGATTACCCCCCCCCCCATTGAATTATTATTAAAAAATGTTGAAAAAGAATTTAATCTTATATTATTAGTCAAATTGCAGGTCATAGAAGAACAGAAAGTGTGAAATATGTTTTATCCCCCCCCAGCCCCACCTTCACATCCCTCGAGTGGGTGAGGGAGGAAAATATTGCTGGAAGGGGGGCACGAATCTGTGACGTTGAAGTGTTTCTTTTTAGGTAATATTGTATTCTCATAGGAAATACATGCACTTTTGAAAAAATTTACAGATTTGAATTGGCATCATTATGCATAGAAATAATCAAAACTTGGAATATAGAAATTTTTACATCTATAAAAAGTAAAGACTTTTGTGCATAAAAAATGCACACTTTTTCGAACACGGAACAGGCAGTTATTTTATGCAAAAAATTTGCACAGTTTTTGAAAACAAAAAATATGCACTTTTTTGTATGCATAAAAAATGCATATAATGTGCACACAAAGTGTACACTTTTTGAAATATTCAAAAATATTCACTTTTTTTGCACAAATTGTACACAATTGAAACTTTTTTGCAAGAAAAGTGCAAACATTTTCTAGCTGGGATGTAGTGCACTACCCTGTAATTTTGATTTGAAAAGTGCAAAAATTCCTTTGTCTGAGTAATTATACAATTCCTGCATATCTGATAACTGATCGAAGAAAAATTCGACCGTCTGAGGATTCCCGTCAAAAGGTTGAATAGAAAGGTTTAACTTTGCTTTCGGAGGCATGGTGACAAATTTGAGAATAATTCTTAATAAATTTCAAAATAATGTGCTTTATGAATCAACCGAAGTTAAACAAAAATTAATTTTCATATGAAATCACCTTTTAAAATAATGTCAAATCACCAGAATAATTTTTAAGAATGCAATAGTTCTCAAAATATTATCAAAACAAAATGGTATAAATCGAAATTAATCATTCACTTATAAGTAAGAAAATTATTTTTCTAAACTCATCTTCTTTTGTAAATAACAACATAAACGACCATTTTTTTATTAATAAAATGTAAATATTGCATAAAAGAACACCATGGATTATGTAGAATCATATGAAAACGTTTTGTTTTCAAAACAAAATCCTATTATAAGTCCAAAATCCTTAGAATAAAATTGTATTTTCCTCATAAAATTTTTCAAAAAATATGCATTAAACATTATTAAAATGACTTGTCAAAAGTAAATAAAACACACAATGCAATTATCTGGCAAAATTATTTTAAATCCAAACATTTTAAAATACTTAAGTAAGCCACTTATCAAATATATCACATATTCCACTAATCAAATATTTCAATAAGAATGCAATTTTTTTTTTAATTTTATAATATAACAAAATATAATTTAATAATTGTCATGTCGTTAAGGTTTCCAACGGTTCACGCACCAAAGAGAGAACTGTGGTGGTTGGACGATAGTTCCTTTTTTTTTATACAGTGGAATCTTGTTAATATTCCAAATAATATATATATTTTGGCTTGTGATCAAAAGCATATAGTGAGTATAGTGTTGTTATGGCCGCAAAAGACCACTTCGACATGACATTAATTTTTAAAACAAAGATTTGTTAAATAAATTATTCATGCAAATTTATAATCAAGAACAATGAAGATAAAAGTAAAAATTGTTACCTGTAGTCATCTAAAAGAAATAAGATAAAGAGCAAGTGAAAGAATTTGCACTGCAAATTTTCATCTTTGAATAAAATCTTTCAATGAGAAAAAAATCTGACCTTCTCAACTAGAATCTAAATTGTGGCTCTAGAAAAAATAGTTCCATGTCATCCGTATAAATTCTAGTTCCCTTTCCTAGAGAGTTCTAAAGTCTCCTATTAGAATTCAAGTGTGTTTTCCTATATTCTCGGGGTCAAACTTATTTAAAAATGCCTGCAAATAGATGCGAACACAAGACGCTAGTTTTAGTAACTATAATGCTAGTTCATAAATCCATTCCAGAAATAAAGTGATAATTTCTAGCAGTTAACACTATTCATTATAGTTTAGTCACCTAGAAAACAAGAGACTAGAAATTCTCGATCATTTCGTCTATTCAGTTTAGTTACTTGCCCTATTCGCATAGCTCGGACTTCTATATTTCTAGTTTAGGGATTTAGAAAAGGTCTAACTATTCATTCTAGTTGAAGGAGGTATATTTTTTTTCTCAGTGTTATTCATAAAGAGATTTTCTTCTAAAAAATATTACTAAATGGATGATCATTTTTATAGCTACCTTTTTTTTAGCACAAATAATCGATACTTTTTTTTAACCTTCCCTCAGGGAGTTCGGAGGCAACCATGTTAAAAAAATATATTTTCTACGACTTGTCATCAACCGAATACAGAACGTCACATTATTTGAAACAGAACAAAATTAATTATCCGCATACAGGACCAGTAGGATCACAAATAAGAACCACTCATAGCGTCTCCATTGTGGAACTGCAAAAACCTTTGCCGTACTTAGAAGATATTGTATAGGCCGTCAACTATCACATTCTAAAAAAAGAAATATTTTCTTCATATCGTACTTTAGATGTACGCATTTTGTACATTTTTCACAGCAGCAAGCCAAGCGATCACCTTACACTCTTATGGCAAACGTCTCAGTGTCTGTGTGTGTGCGCACAGCTTCAGCACTGACTGGGAACGGGGGGAGGGGGTGCCAAAAATTGAAAAACACCAATCGGCAGAAATAAAAAATTACGTATTAGAAACATTTGAATTTGATTGGCGAGGGGCGGAGCTTAGAACAGGAAGTGGGCATAGGCAAAGAATGTTATCGAAGCATCTAGTAAAATCCCATTCCGGAAGTGCAGAGGTAACAATCACTATCATTTTTTTTTTAAAGCGAAATGTTATGCAAGAAAGAAAAGTTTTCAGGGGAAGATTTAAAAAGGAAAAAAATTAAAATAATTTTGAATGTGAATTTTAAAATTAAATGAATAAGGACTAATAAAATATTTCTTAAATTGAATTAAAATATGGCAGTGGTTGAAAGAACCACAACAATTATCAACTCAGTTCTGCCAGTGTAAATGATCTTCCATAAAATTTTGACAAGCTTCTATCAGAAAAATATGTTTTTATATAATATATGGGAACATATTTTGTTAGATTACTACATGTTTTATAGTAAAACAATATACAAGGTGATTATAATTAACGTCCTACTTTCAAAGTGCTGTACATAAAGAACCACTGGTCAGAATGACTTCAAATTTGAACTGAATAGACTGGAAGAAAGGGGAAACGGTATGGCATAAGAAAATAAGTTCCAATGTGTATCAATAGATGGCGTTGTAGGCGGCATACTATGCAAATTAAAAGACACTCATACGCAGTTAAAAACCAAATCATTATGTGCTTTTTATGCGGTTTTTGGCCCAAAGACAATTAAAAACCGATTTTTCCCATCCAATGTGGTACGACCTTGCCGTGGTGGATGGGCTTTCCTCTAACAGTACCACAAGTGTTGACTGATTTGGAAGTCATTTTTTCCGTCAAACAACCGAAACACTCATGCACATTGAACAGTACGGCTGATTTACTGTGCAACTCGTGCCAAAGCCATCCTATATCCATTAAAAATGCCACTTGTAGCCGAATCCACTTTCGTTATGCCGCTTACAGCGCCATGTATTGATATACTTTGGAACTTTTTTCTTATGCCACACCATTTCTCTCATCTTCCAGTATATTCAGTTCAAATTTGAAGTCATTCTGACCAGTGATTCCTTTTTTACAGCATTTTGAAAATGGGACTTTAATTATAATCACTCTGTATTGAAATAAATTTACGCATGAATAAACTTGAAAAATATAGCTCTGTAATTAGTGTGCCAAATACTTCCAAAAGAAGAGTAGGCTTCTACTGTTTCAAAACACATATTTTATTTTAAAGTACCAGTTACCAAAGTCTTAAACACCAACAAAATTCAATAGCTAAATTCTGTTTTTGAAAAACAGGTATCGTTGAAAACTTGATATTACAAACTCTAAACTTTAATAGTTCACACATAATTTTATATGTGTACAAATCTAAAAATATCATACAAAAGTCTTTAACGAATTTTTTTCTCTTTCAGCTATCTTAATTTGTTTTGTATTAAAACAATATTCTTTATAGACACACTAAAAAAAACCGTTTACTAAATCTACAAAAAAGTTTCACTGATATATATTAGCCTTCCATTCTGTAAGTTTTCCATATAAATATTTATTTATGCTTTTAAAACGCTTATGAAACTTGAAACATTTCCAATCTCAAAAATTCTGTATTTAGCACTTCCCCAATGGTAGTAGAAAATGTATTAGCCAATAGCTTTTCTCATGTTGCTGGATTGAATTTAATACGCAACTTTTTTTACTTATATCCTTTACTTTAATTATGCCATGTAACAAAAAAAAAAAAAAAAAAAAAAAAAATGTCAATTGTTTAATAGCTTACAATTCGAATTTGTACATTTTAAATTATAATAAAAATTTAAATAAAAGATTTCTGCATCAGCACAATGAAAAACAAAATAATATTTATTTATATTTAAATATATATTTAAATAATTTGGAACTTTATTTCCAAACGCTGCAAAAATGTGATGGACGATGCTTTAAGCAGTGTTGCCAATTTACCGATTTTTTGTGCAGAAATCTTTCATTATTTCCGTATACTAAGTTTTGCCTTATTCATTGACAGCTAAATAAAGTGAATAATAATATTTGATAATAGTCTTTCTATTCTAAAAATACCATCTAAATCGACCACACCGAATTTATGTGCAATGAGATTGTTTACATATTATTTCGAAAATATTTTATTAAATTTTTGTGTTGAGATTTTTTAATCCTAAATACAAGTAATCAATGCAATAAAAAAATCACTGTTATTGAAATACAAGTATCGTAACTAAATTTATACAATAAACTGTAGACTTTATCAGTTACTATGTTGAATTAAATAAATATAATTCTAGTATACAAAGTTATAACGTAAATGTTTTTTTTTATAGAAATTTTCCTTCAGCTACATTAATCTGTTCAGTATTAAAAATATATTATTCTTATAGACACGTAAAAAACATTATACGAAATGTAAAAAAAAAATAAAAATAAAAATAAAAAATAAAATAAAAAGTTTCCGTTGACATATAATGGTTATCTATTCTGCAAGTTTTCCATGGAAATATTTATTTAAGCTTTTGAAACGTTTATAGATCTGCAATCATTTTTCAAAGTAAAAGGATCTATATTCAGTGACTCTCCTTTGGTAGAAAAAATATGATAGTAAATGCCTTTTCTGATGTTCCTCCATTGTATTTAATATGCAACATTTTTGCAGATATATTTTACTTCAGTTATGCTATATTTCAATAACATTTCATTTTTCATTTGCTCTATTTCAATAAAATTTATCTTTTGCGTAAAAGACGTTTAATATGGTTACAATTTGATTTCGTAAAATTTAATGACAATTAAAAATTAACAGCTAAAATTGTCGATTTAAGAAAAGTTAATTATGCACAATTAAAATTTGTTTCCTCTTCTATAAATTTTAAACATTGTGAAGAAATATAATATTTTGAAACGTGGTACTGATATTTGCATGTTGAATTATTATCGTTAAGATCATAGCAAGTTATTTCAACTTGTACATCTTTATAACTATTAAATATAGAAAAATGACAGGAAAAAACATTAGAACAGGGCATTCGGAAGACAGAAGCGTAGCATGTAGGTATCATTGTAAAAATAATCTTCAAAAGAAGAAATGCTTTCACTAATAAAATAGACGTTATTGAAAGCTGCAATTTTTAATAATAAGCGCATCAAAATTACATCATTTTTATTTATTGTACACTTTAAATGTGATATTCTGATTATTAAAAAATAATTAAGAAAATAACAATATAAATATTTTTTACATATATAATAAAATTAGTTTTTTTTTTCCAAAATCAAAAATCCTTATGTAATGCTACTGTAGACCATGGAGTGTCAGCTATTTCTTTAATAAAAAACGATTTTTTTTATTATTATAGCAGAATGACAAAATAAGACAAGGCGTTGCCGTATTAATTTAGAACCTCGTTCATTTATTTTATCAGCAATGTTCATCATTACTTTTTTTTGTTCTGTAAATTGCTTTTCATTCGGTCAATAGTGTCCGAAATTTAATTCCGAAAGACTTTTTTGCCGATACTTAGGAGTGTTACTGCCAATAAAAAAGAGTACATGTTGCAATTTGTCTTTCTTGATTTCCGATAAGAACAGAGACGCGATAGTAAACTTATTAACTTAAAATAGTACAACAGAATAAAGTTAAAATTGATATTATTTAGTTTCTAAGGAATATAATATATGATTAAAAGGCGATAAATTTTATACAGAGCATATATTTATATAATGTAATTTTGTAAAAAAATATTCTAAAAATGTCTTTGTTTTTTAAAAAGTATTTTACGTGTAAAATCGTTGTTATTTGTCCAATAAGGTTAAATTTCACTCTTTGGGGGGATTGAAGCATCATTCAAAGTAATCGATTGCAATTGAATATACATCATGAAACTTATGTTGGCTACTTTGTATTATTTTGATGCAGGTAATTATTTTATCTATTAGATAGCATTCCTTTTTAATATACATGACAATCACTATGATAATATTTGACCTGTTGGTTTCTTTATCTGTAATGGGGAGGTTAGAAGACAATTTGATAAATATTGACAGCGAATTTGACATATGCCCACAAAATGGATACGTGGTTCTATTAAATTTAAATAAGTAACTTGAAAAGGGCCCGTTATTCCTTGTAAACAAATACAGCTATATAAATGAATAATTTAGAAAACGCATAACACAGTTGATTACCCAATTTCAACAATGAGCGCTCCTAGTATATAAGGTATTCCAATACTTTTGATCAGCCCTGTATATGACCTATCTATTTGACTACACACCACATGGTTAACTATAAATTATTTCAGCTATAAAACGGATAACACTTTATAAAATTTATTTTCAGCATTTTCCGCTCATAGAGGATAATATGAAATTATTTGTGCAGCCCTGTATATGATCTTCAGATTTTTGTACACACCAAATATTAAGCTAAGGTGTAATTCAGTTGGGACACGCATAACACAGCGAAAACTGCACTTCCAGCGACTATCATATATAGATGGCAAGATGCGAAGTTGGTATTATATCTGGAAGGGTTTTTTTTGTGTGTGTAACACTGTGTATAAATATTATTATACTCTGCACCCATATCTTAGCATATTAAATGTAGTTAAGCTGTAACATTCATAACACAATTAAAAAACACGTCGGAGCAAGTCACGCAAATAAAAAGTAACTTTTCCTTTTTTTTTTCTTTCACAGCCCAGTATAAAAGGATAAAGAACTTATGCACGTTACATAATGTACTTCAATTTGTTTAAGATTAAAACTGCGTACCGCATCTGAAAACGCACTTTTAGCGATTATCGCACATAGAAACTACTGTAACTAAATTATTTTTGACATCCTGTAAATGGCGAAATGAATGCTATGCATTCCACATTATACAGTATGCATCTTGTAGTGCACCGCAGCAATCCACATCAATTTCATTAAGTTTCAAATAGTGTAACACCTTTAAAATACCCTGCAAACGATTTTTTTTCTATATGCCAAAATGTAAGGGAAGTATTTTCTGTATTCCTGTAACTTAATCATAAATGCTATTCACTCCATATTCTACACAAGGAAATCTGTATTATATCTTAATAATACATATAAATTACCCTATGTTTAAAATACTCGTCGTATAACTTTATTAAAATACACCGCAAATGATTTCCCCCCTACAAGATAATGTAACGAATTATTTTGTGAGCCCCTGTAAACGAACTTTAAATGAAACACACTCCATATTCAATAGGGGAAAGTCCTATGGTAAACCTCAATTACATATACCAAGCAAATTTAAATCCAAATATATTTACGCAAGTTAGAGTACTCTCCGACAAACAGAAGTCATAAATGTTTTTAATTACGTTCAAAATTGTTAAAGAAAATCTTATTATTTTGCAGGACCGGGATGGATACTATGCTCTACAGACTTGTACTACAAGTAGTCACTCTTAGGCAATCGAATCAAACAAATATATGGTTAATTAAAAAAACCTTGTCCCCTTAGCAATTCTGAAAAGCTAATACCAGTCAAGTAATGTAGCTATGATAAACATATTTCTTGTTAAAATCCAATAAAAAAAATTCTCAAATCCTTTTATTAATTATTTGACTTAGAGCATGAACACACTTGAAAATTTCCAATTATTTTATTTTAAATTATAATGACAAAATATGTATTATAAAATATTAATTAATTGTGTGAAAAATTTGCAGATGTTACAAGTTCTCAAATTAATTTGTTACTATGTCATATAAATAAAAATAGTTTGACTACATTTACTTTTTGAATCTAGTACAAAACGGAATGACGAATTTGTCACAACTGTATATAATAATGGATTCATAAACAGTACATATAATATGTTGGAAAAATACTTAATTTTTCTTTTAAATTTTAGGAACAATTAACTTATGCAGAATCACAAATGTTAATAATATGAAATCTTTGTTAAGTATTTAAAATTGTATTTCTTCAGTACATAATAATTGCATAAAATGGAGTAAGTTTCATTTATTCTATTGCCTCTCTTTAGGCTAAATTCTTACATACCGGTCAGTAAAAGAAAAATATTTTGCAATCGCATGTAAATAGATAAAATCAGCTGTAAATATAAATATTGAAATAAATGATTCTAAATGTATTGTTTTAACTATACGCGTACAAATCTATTTCGTAAAAACATAAAATTGGAATCGTGGTGTGGTGAAATCTGTCTTTCTCAATCATAAATGTCAATATACTGAACGGAAATAATTTTACTGAAACGTACAATGTATTTTTTATATTCTTTTTAATGGCTTTGGTATTAAAAAAACACTAAGAATTACTAGTAAATGTGAAATTAAAACACGTTTTGAAAATCATTTTAATAGGTGTTTTTGACAATTCAATTTGATTCATTTTAATAAATGTACAATAAATCGCTATTAATATATAATGTAGAAAATAAAATGTTTCATATTTTTCGGGATCTACAGTTTAAATACAGGTGTAAGTATAATTACTTACGACAAGACGTTGTAGTAAAAATAATCATGTGCTAAAATTTTTCAAATAAAATTACTGGAAAACATTAATAAAAAAAATTCCGACAAATAAAATCTAGCAACAGATTTTTCAATGATTTAGTAGATATTATTACATATTCTTTGTTATTTTTATTTTTATTTTAATTTGGTAAATTTAATTTTGATTCATTAGATCTACGATTTAATGCAGATAGTAAATTCGTTAAAGAACAGTTTTATCAATTTAAAAGTTGCATTACAATCTGTACCTTTCTTTTTTGTATCGTCTATGTATACACATTCATTGGAGCAGTGTAATTCAATAAACGTTTTGTAAAAACAAGCATCAATTAAAAGGTATAGCTTTTGGAAAGATGATTTGGTAAATTTTAATCGAAGGAAAAATAACAGAGGTGTAATATGTACTATAAACAATTTATTTATTCTTCGAAAGAACTTTTAACAATCAAATCGTTTATAGCAATCATGACTTTATTATTATTGCACAGATAGATTAGAAATATTTAGGACAGTTTTCCTTATACATTATACTCAATTTCAGTTAACATACGTGAAAGTTATCTTCAAAATATAGACTTTACAATGTAAATAATACATATTTTACATATTTTTCACTGGTTTTTAGATTTAAATAAAAGTCTACTTAATTTTAAGGTTCGTAAAACAGGTTTTTTTTATAAAAGAAATGAGTAAAAAAAGTAGAAACCATTTACCGTATTTCAAAAAAATAAACGGAAAACACTAATAGCCATTATTTTCCTACGAACAACAACAACAGAAAACCTCTCTCAGAGATTTATTAGAGATTTTTAAATCAACTGGGCGATTCTTTAATTTTCCTACTTTTTAATTTAGTGTTAATATTGATCCATTAGGTTTGTTTAACGATTTAAAGAAGAAGACAAATTCTTTAACTAACAGTTTTATAAATTTCACTGTCACAAGTCATTTGTACTTTTTTTGTATCACCAATGTTTGCACTGTAGTTTTAGCTGTGGAAGTCGATAAACATTTTGTAAAAATGTAAGTATTAAAGAAAATTAATGGTTTCTGTGAAGATGTTTTGTTACATTTTAATAGAAAGAAAGATAAAATGAACGTGATAGATACAATCTTTCGTTTTATTTTTTCATAAGGGCTTTTATCGGTAAAAACATAATTAGTAATCGTGAGGTTACTGTGGAAGTAGGAAGATATGTTTAAAATATTTCTTAAATTTTTACTCAAAATTAATAAAGGTATGTTACAGAAATCTTGATTGTATACTCGTCAAAGTAATTGTTAATTTCATTTACTCTTTTTTTACTGTTTTTGAGATATTTAAATAAAAATAAACTTTATTTTAATGTTTGTAAGAACAGGTTAATTGTTTTTAATTACAGGAAAAATACAAATATAATTCATTTATTGAACTAAAAGAAATATAGCAAATCTTTAATAGTCTTTATTTTAACGAAATTAACAATGAAAAAATATATTATCTGTGTTTTATCAAAGATTTTTAAATCTATTTGATTTTTCTTTATTTCTCCACTTTTCAATTATAGGTAATTTAATCTTGAATAATTAGGTTTATTTACGGATTTAAAGAAAATAAAAAATACAAAATTACAGCTTTACCCATTATAAATTCAGAACTCATTTGTATTTATTTTATTGTTATTTTATCACCTCCATTTACATATAGGAACAGTAGTAGGCTGTTGAGAATATTTCTATTGCCCTTTAATCAATGAAACGATAAAATAAATATAAGAGATAACAGATTTTATTTACTTTCTTCGTAATGACTTTTAACCATAAGACATGTATTAGCAATAATGACCTTATAGCATATGCATACTGCAATGTTTCAATTAATTTTAATCATTTGACTGAATTTGAATTATGACATGTAAAAGAGTTCCTGATTATTAAACTCGATTGCCATCCTCAAAATACGTACGTTATTTCTGTCGTTGTATCTTCGAGATCACATGATGTCAATGTCCATATTTATACACTTTTTTGCAGCGATATTTCGGAGAACAATAGTAATTGAAAGAACTGTGTGTTTATAACAAAATTTAAATTTTATAAAAAATGCATGCCAAATTGGCGTCTGCAAAGACTCCTTTGGAGCCAAAAAATTTCTTGAATCTTTCAGCTACAAAGGATAGTAACCGAGTGTTAATGTTTTACTATATAAATAATAACTATTTTCCAATTTGATACTTGTTTTTGAAATATTAAAAACATATTTAATTTTAAAGGTTACTAAAGCAGATATATTTTTTTAAATGCCATAAAGTAAAAGTAAAAAAATTATTTACTAATATGAAAAAGCAGAGAATTAATGCCTTTTCTCTACAAGTAACAACGAAAGAAAAAAATCATTAGTGATTTATTAGCAATTTCTAAATATACTCAATAATATTTTTTCTATTTCTTATTTTCAATTGACTGAATTTAATCTGGATTCATAAGGTTTGTTTAAAAATTGAGAGAAATTGATAAATTCTTGTAATAACAAATTTATCAATTTACGGCTCAGAATTTAATTGAATGTTTTGGTTTTATTGTCTCCGTTTACGCTGTCATAGGAACAGTACATTAGTATACATTTTGCAAAAAAAGATTTTATTACAATGAGTCGCACCTTGAAAACTATATTGTTGCATTTAATCAGAGAAAAGATAAAACACACGTAACAAATAATATCGCTTAATTATTTTAACACAATCATAATGATTAATAATCATATTAATTTTGAACTCACATCTTATTTGTACTTTATATTTAATTGTATCACTTGTGTGAAGCAACAACAATGAATAATGTTTGTGTTAATAAAAGTACCAATGAAATAAAATGGCAGCCGAAAAGACGTTCTGTTATTTTTTAAGCAAAAGATAAAATAACTTAAAAGTAATAGACAATATGCATTAATTTATTTTGTTTGTACAAAATTTTAACTTATAATAAATGTAGTTTAATATTTTATTAATAGCATTATCAATTTTGTTCCAGTATGTATAAATATGAATATTTTTGCCTGATTTATTGTAATATGTTAATTTCATTTAAATGGATACTTTGTATCTTCATTATAATAAATATTGTCGCTTTTTTTTAATTAAATTTTATCATATAATAAATCGTTTTCACAAATACATGAAAAAATAAAACCGATATCGAGAACTTTAATATAATGATTTTTATATAAATACTACATGGTACCCGTCAAAACATGACGGAAAAAATTACAATAGCAATATTAGTAAAATAAGCTTCTTTATTACATATGAAACAATCTTTCAAATATTTTATTAAAAAAATTTTCCCCCAGTGAATTACGTTATTATTTCCGGTGCAAACTTCAAACAAACAATCCGTAAACAAAATGGAAATCAGTTTGACATTACCGCCCTATTCCCCACGGCAAGAAAGAAAATTTCATGAACCTATGAAGTATCATACAAATAGCATATCCCTACGTTCATCTCATATTTAGTCAATAAAAGAACATATTAAATAAGGCATACATTCCCCCCCCCCTGTGATAATGCAACCAAATGAGCTCCTATGCGCATGTGCATTGCTTCTCCCAAAACGCACCGTCGAAATTCGACGTTAAAAAAGTTTTAAAATGTTTTGATCAAAATTTTTAAAATGTCTTCTTTAATCATTGTTCGTTTTAAATCCATATCTTCTGAAACGCATCTATTGTTTTAAGCTAATCAATTTTTATGTAAAGATGAAGAATTTTTTTTTTACAATAATAAATCAATCTACAGAAAAAGGAGATTTTTAATGTTTTCAAGTGTAATTTATTTGTATGGTTTCTTCATTCCTTTACATAATCAGGATGATTATTCATTTTCCATAATTAAGAGAAATAATGTAAATAAATAAATATCCAAGATTATTTTTGATTCTGTTTTCATTAATATATTGTAAATTTTATTGTTAAAAGTTACTGATAAATGATACTTTAGTAAATGGGGCTTTTCTTAATTATTATTATTATTATTCTTTTTTTGAGACTTAATGGCAACATTCTTCCGTTTGTTTATTGGGCGCTACAGTTTGGCGAATTATTTGAGGTACTTTTCCGTTAGCAGGGCGCCAATGAAGTATATATATATATATATATATATATGTGTGTGTGTGTGTGTGTGTATGTATAGTATATACATACATAGATACAAATATATATAATGTATATAGTTTTGTTTTTCTAGTACTGAATTTATGTGGTTTATAGATTTTGGTTGGCTTTTGTGATAATGATTCTGCAAGTAATTTTCCATTGGAGTTTGTTATTATGTGTGTATATATATATATATATATATATACTTTATTGGCGCCGGCTAACCGAAAAGTACCTAATTTGCATATAGTTTTTTTTTCTTAATCGGACGACGGGATAATGCACGGAATTTCGACGGGATAATGAATATTTTTTATGGTACCAGAATATTTTTAAGTATTTTATAGTTATATTAAGAAATACATATTTTTGTGATTTGATGAATCACTTAGTTGTTTACTTTTTCATGCATTATATTATTGAAGGTTGTTAGTTCTCTTATTCGTTTAAATATAACCTACTTATATAAAAATAGTGTGTGTTCTCTGTGGTGTTTCGCATAAACGTTGTAAAATTCAGGTTATTAGATTTTATCCAACTTTGCTGTCATAACAGCTGATGAAGCAGCCATTTTCGGCGATTTTTTTGTTACCTGTAACATGTTTGTTTTTGGTATAGCCCGAACTAAGAAAAAATTGAGTACTTTTCCATTATACGGACACCATTGTCGCCAAGCATATATTTACATGTATGGCATGGTGTCGGTATAACGGAAAAAAACCAAAATTTGCGATCGATCAAATAATTGAATTTCGTTAAACATTAAATTTTCTGGTACTTTTCATAACAAAAAGTTATCGCCAAACTGTAAAATTAAACGCCAAAAATACAGCCCGATTTACTTGATGTCAGAAGCATTATACGTGTTTGTTACGTCATCAAGTGGTTTTTAATTCGAGATTTGCGTCTATTTTTCATTATGTTTTGCTGATTTATTAGTTATTTCATTAATTAAAATAACAATTGTGTCCTTAAATTCATGTATTTTATTTATTTATTTATTTTGATATTCCAATGGCAACGTTCTCCCGTGTATTTGGCGTTACAGTTTGGCAATAGTTTTTTTTATGAAAAGTGGTCGACGGGATAATATAGAAGTACCAATTTTCTTATTTTTAATCTGAGAAAGAAACAATAATCATGGATTTAATTAATTTTGCAATATTCGGTGCAACCAAAATAATTTTGATTAAATCAGTACAGATATCGCAGACGCACCTGGGTTATTTTTTGGCACCTAAATGACGATTTTTGCTTTGTATGGCAACCTGGTGTTTTATAATAAATTTGAATATGTGTGTAAATAAATAAAATAAAATAAGTACTTTTATGTTAGCTGGGCGTCCAGGATAACTCTCCAAATCTTGTTTCAATTGGAATCATTTAAATTGCAACATTTTACGTGAGATTTTTTATTCATATTGATATGTTTACGTTTAGATATTTTATTATAATTATATTCTAGCTGATTAAGTTTTTTTTTAAAAGATTTTATACTACAATGTTAAAATATTACCTAGTTGATATTAGTTAATGTCAAAAGATTGGCGAACCACAGGGTTCAGGGAAAAAACTCTATGCCCTGAAAAGTGGGAGTTGTCAACTTTATGACGTCATAAGCAGAAGTAAATGTTTAATTGAAAATTAAAGCTAATTAATTAAATTTTCGAACAAACGAATGCACGATAACAAATCTGTGTCCTAATATCTTTCATTTAAAAAAAGAATGGTGTAATTTGATGCAGTAGTTTGTTCTAACGGATTGTCGAAAGAAATCGCTTAGCGTTTTAAATATATAGATAATGGTTTTTGACAAAGTACGTAATTTTACCAATTTTTGTTTCTTTGATAGAACAGATATTTTATTGTAAGACATTCATTACAATTACTACAGAATAAAAAATCACTAAAGCTAAAATTTGTTTAAATTGTAGACACAACATTAAAAGTAAATGTAAAAATTTTATCAGCACTAAAGGTTTGACATTTATTATAGTTAAAAAGCATTGTAGAAGTAAAATCTTTCATTTATATCATTACAAATTAAGTTCCATTTTTCATTATATTAAAAAAGTAAAAATAGCAGAAGAGTTTAGACATAATGGAATTTGTATTAAAGAAAATATTCATATAACATAGAGCTTTGGAAATAAAATTGATTAATTATAAAAAACCGGATCAAAAAAGTTAAAATTCATTACGTCATAAAGAAAATGCATTATGAAAGTAAAGAAAAAAAATCCAAATGAGTACTTTTACCCACTATGTGAAGTAAAAGTATGCAGAACTGGAGAAAAAATACGCTACATATATAGTATATCCAATATTAGGCCAGTAAAAATAGGATTTTGCTAACCAAAAATTCGCGGAAAGCTGGAAATTGTTTTAATCACTTCGTTTTACATCTAAATGAAGGGATTTGAAATTTGTCCCATTTTTCCTGGTGAGCTTTCGATGTACACTGTGTCTACAAATTTTTATGTCTACAAATTGTAGAACATAAAATTCTGCGTCGATTGAGTACTACAGACTAAAAATTCCACCAATAATAAGCGAGATATGATAAATCAAAACGTACATTTTCGTAAAATTTTCTTAAGGAATTCAGAAAATTGATGTTTTGATTACCAATTGTCGGTTAAATGAATCATTTCGCTTACAAAACAATATAATTGCATAAATCTCCGAATGGTACTGTTTAATTAACAACTTCAAAATTTAATTACATCAATATGGGATTTTCACCACCCTTTTCAACAGACGATTACTCTTGTAATGCAATCGATTTCCCCAAATTAATTTTAATTCTGTCGGCTGTAAGCAAATTATTTTTTGAGGTGTATAAATGATTATATTTTGAAAATCCAATGAAATGATGAATATAACGGATAGGTAATTGGAAAATGAAAGAATTGTATGTGTACTTAAAATTATGTATTTTACAAAATGTTGGAAAAAATATAACAGAAAATCAAGAAAAATAATTTATTTAAAAAAATTAGTATAAAAGCAACGGTAATAAAATCAACTCAAGTTACTTGAGGGAAATACAGGAAAATCGAGATTAGAGCGTTTTTTTTTTGTTTTTTTTGCTGGACCTTGAGTTGTGTATTATTCTTCTTCCTCCTCTAGATTAGTGCTGCACAAACTTTTTGTATGAAAATAGTTTGCCACCACTAACTTTGAAAGGTAAGCTTTGATTTATTTAATAGCAAGGTTTCCGTCATTAACCTAAGGTAAATTTTTCTGTGTAAAAATAGTTGTAATGTTGGTGGCCCGCGGGTCACAGGTTGTGCATCCCTACTCTAGATGGAAAGACTCCTCGTCCATATCTACTTTTACGTCGTATCCGATTTGTGGGTCTTCTTCCTCCGCGGTATTTGTGCACGACACACTTTTACAGTGGTAACATATAGTTGAGCCATTTAAGCCCGTTCTTTCAACAAGAACATAAACCACCTTTGCACCAATTTACACAATTTCATGGCAGAGTGTTTAGGAGCTCTGGTGGGGCAGCTACAACGTTCGTGGTAACTGGAAGTATACCATGCCTGAATGACTTCCAACCCCAATCAGTGGAATTCATCAGCCTTCCATTCTAAATATTGATCTGAAGAAAACCTCTGAATGAATGTTGTGTGGTTGCATCTTCAATTGGCGGCAGAGAAGCGAGGTTAAATTGGGTCTTCATAAAGTATTTTGCAAATATGTTGTAACGCAATTTGTGCAGTGTTGTGGCTTCGTCATTGTATAAAGTGGCAACAAATTTCTGCCCCGCAGCACTTACTTTCTGAGTCGTAGCATATTGGTTATTAAAGAGTGTTGGAACATCCTGTAAGTGAGTATTTTTTCCAAAAGCTTGACAAATTTCATTTTGTTCTGCCTGCAGAAGGCCGATGTAGAATCGCAGCCACTAAAAGCATGCAGGAATACGATGTTATTCTTCACAATCGGCGAGTACTTGAAACTTAATGGTGAATACAAAACATTGTCTGACTGTCCTTACCCAGGTTTCAAGAAGTATATTTGGATGAGCTTGGAGCAAATGCAGTCAAAAGCACAAGCAGATTAATATCTTCCGCAACTATGATGACAAGTTCTGACTGCTGATCAAGTTGGATGGCTTCCATCATCACGATGGTAGTATCTGCATCCTCGGCAGCTTGCTCCACAGTAAAATTGTCTTGCTCCAGTTTTTCAATGAGCATTTTTATTAAACGGAGTTTACTGCCTTCATTTGCAAGGAAGTGCTCTTTTTGCAAGTCTTTCCAAAGACTAATATTTTTTTTTGTCCCTGACTATCAGCCAGATTCAGATATTCACTCTACGATCTTAAAGTAAAGATCTCTAAAAAGATGTGTTTTAATTGGTTGATCGAATTTCTGGTCGTGTGTCTGGCATTATCGCTTTGACTTTTGTGTTTTCCCAAGTGTCAATTTTAAACAATTCAAACAAAAAATGTTTTAAACCAGAAAATTGGTTTTGCAAATTATTTCTTAAATTTGTGTTTTATATTTGATTAATTTTAAAAAGAGTTTTTTAAATTGTTTTAGAATTCAGAGGACGGAAAACTGAGTTTCGCTGAATTCTCAAATTGTCCCCTAAAAAGTAAAATTGCCCCAAGTGGGGCATGCGCCCCCCACCGGAAACCACTGCTCTGTGTGCTTGTAACATAACATACATACCCCAAAACCTTCATAGTTCAAAATGAATATAGTGTACATTTAAATATTTATAATAATAATAGTTCTACTATTTTATACTTGGTCTGCAAGGTTTCAAAATTGTAATCATAAATGCAAATATATGAGTGAGTACTTTTGGTTTGGTTATATGAGGACTTTTTGAGTTGTTTAGTGTCAAAAAACCAATTTTATGAGTTTTTTTTAGAAAATGTACTTCTTTGAGTTATGATATCTCGCTTATTATTAGCGGAATATTTAGTCTGTAATGCTCAATCGACGCAGAATTTTATGCTCTACAACTTGTAAATGAGGATATTTTCTGTACAGTGAACAGTTTTTGAGTTACTTACGAAATACTGAAAAAAGTCCGAAAATTTTGAGGTTTTTGTGGTGCTACGCATAAAGCTCACCAGGAAATATGCGACAAACTTCAAATTCCTTCATTTGGATGTAAAACAAAGTGATTAAAACGTTTTCCAGCTTTGCGCGAATTTTTGGTTAGCACGGCTCTTTTTTGAACTAATTTTATTGGCCTATATACATATATATTGGATTAAATATACATTGAGTCGACTAACAAAATAATATACGTTTCCTTGTTACAATTGTCTCATGGAAATAAATCTTTCAAAAATTAGAGTATAACAATAAATATTTGAAGTGAAGTAATTAACGTATGATACATATTTTTATATTATTACTGATGTAGAATCCATTTATTTACTTCTAATAACTTTGATGACACTGTTGACGATATATATATATTTTATTTTAATGTTTAATTTTAATAAAGTCTTTTAAATACTGCATTGCATTAAAATGATTGAAACACATAAGTAATCTAATTATTATTAATTAAAAAAATTTTTATAAGTTTGAGATATTTTAAATTGTTTTTGATATATTAAATTTGATAATTAAATAAATCTCTATCTTTTTCCATTTTTCTATATATATATATATATATATATATATATATATATTATGATGATATTAATTCATTAACTAATAAATAGAAGTATGAAATCTTAACTATTTTCGGTAAATACTATTTGATATATAAGTAGATGGAAGGTAGCAATATGTATTATATAAGAATTCATTAACTTATTAGTAGAAGTATAAAAAATTAATTATTTTATGTACATTCTATAATATATATAAGTAGATTACCATAGATGGCAGCACCAGCACTATGTATTAAAAGAAATATCGCTTTTACATAATATTTACTCTTGGTAAGAATCTTTGAAATACTATGTAAAATAAATATAATTCTGGTTCAATTTAATTCATATAGGATTTTGTCCGATGTTAATGTAAAACTACAATGATATTATTATTTTTTACTATTTATATATATTATTAAATCTAATATAATAAATATGTAAATCAAACTTAATTTTTATTCGGATAGAGGGCAGCACATTACTTGTCAAATAAATAATAATAATGTTAATAATATTTTTAATTTACCTATAGAGGGCTCTTATCAATTGTGTATTTAAATTTTACTTTTAAAGATTAAAATTAATTGGAAAATTTGTATATTCACAAATATAAATTTGTTTTTGAGTGTATTTAACACAATAATAAATTTGTGTGTTTTAAATCAATTTGTGTTAAGGTGTAATAATTAAGGTGTTATTTCAAAATATGTTCTCTCAACTTAACTATCAAATAATTTCTCTCAACTTGACTATATCATCAAGTATATGATATTTCATGATGTGCGCCATGTGGTCGTATTGGTATAAATGAAGACCTTGGGTTGTTTGAGGATTTTCGGATAATTATTGTGACTAAAATATTTTATCTATTCTTTACAAGTTTTTTATTTCTAATTTTATTATTTCCAACTGTTATCTGGTAATAATTCAATATAGTGTTGTTTACGGATTTTCGGATAATTATTGTGAGTAAAATATTTTATCTATTCTTTACAAGTTTTTTATTTCCAATTTTATTATTTCCAATTGTTTCCTGGTAATAATTCAGTATACCTGGATGATTATACTGATCTTAGCATATATGCCAGTATAATTATGAAATACTGAATTATTTTCAAAACACGTGTGGATACATCCAGGCTGAAGATTATATCTACGCGTGTTTTTTCATATCCAATTCTAATTTAAATCTCTTGTTATCGCATTTTCCATTATATTTAGTTCATATATAACATTTTATGTTTTATTATATATATATATATTCTCTCTCTCTCTTTTTAAATATTCTTCATATTTTCAGTATTTTTGGCCAATTACCATTGAAGCACAAGCTATGGTAATATTATGATTGCACTTGTTAATTTATTAACTATATGGTATTCTGTCTACACATTATTATTCATTATCTCTATGGAGATATAATTAGAATGTTACAAGAACTTGATATGTTTTTTGAAATCCATAGATATTATAATTATATATATATATATATATATATATATATATAAGTGCACTTTCTCCCACCTTTCCCATTCCTCTAATCAAATTCTCCAGTTAATAAAAGAAAAACTAGTCGTTGGGGGCAACCGTGATACTTACCCATCATGGATATACATAATGTAAAATATTAAAATAACAAATGTGTAAACTACTTATAAAATGCATTGCAATTCGAATAAAATCGTGGCTTGATGACGTCATAAACTTTAAAGTCTCGATTACTGAATTGATTAAAAGAAACATCCTTATAACTTCAAAAAGAATAATCCTAATATCTAACGGTTTATTGCATCTGATTAAGCGTCTTATTTCCAATTAAAATATATCTTTGAATTGAAATTTGGATAAAATACAGGGTCATGAAAAATCAAAGAGTGTGGTAAATAGGATTACAAATATCTCGGGAACTCATTATCCGATCGACTTCATGCTTTATGCAGAATTAATGTTTTTTTATTGTCTTTAATATTCTCTCCTTAAAATAAACGATTTCGAAAAATTTTCTATACCTTTTATCAGAACGAATATTTCGAGAGTCCGAAAACAATAGTTCCGGATAGTCGAGGTTACTGAAATTCAATAAGCATCTTCTCATTATTACATACTAAGTACATACCAAATATCAAGTCTCTATCTCAATTTTTTCGAGAGATAGAGCGTTTACAGACCAACAGACACACAGACACACAGACTCACGGACATACAGACACACAGACGGACGGCAATTTTTTTTCTCTAAAAATATGTTTTTCGTAATCTCCAGTGTCTGAAACGTGTAAATGCGTCAAAAAAAACTTTCGATTTTCAAAACGATTACAAACGATGACCCTGTGCATGAGATGTATGATGGGTAAATAAATAGAATCCGCTTTGTTTCAATTAGAAAAATTTTGATTAAATATTAAATAATTAGATACAAATAAATAAAGAAAACTAATAAAATAATATACGTTTACTTCATAAATTTCTGCCATGGAAAAAAAAAAAAAAAACTTTTAAAAGTTTCAAAGTATACCAGAAAATATTTTAAGTGAATTAATTAACGTATGACACTTATTTTTATATTATAGCTGACGTAGAATCATACACTCTTTTACTTTTAATTACTTTGATGATGAAATTAAAGCAATTTTTATTACGTAAATAAATGAATTAAAAAAAATAATAAAGGTTTTTGTTTTTAACAGAATAGTAACTATATTTTAAAGTGATTCGCTAATATATTTCGACTTTTAATTAAAAAAACTGTTTTTTTTTTGTTAGATTACTTGGTACTTCTAAATTATCCCGTCGACCACTTTTCATAACAAAAAACTATCGCCAAACTGTAAGATTAAACGCCAAAAATGCAGTCCCATTTACTTGATGTAAGAAGCATTATACGTGTTTGTTATGTCATCAAGTTTTAATTCGACATTTGCGTGTATTTTTCATTATGTTTTACTGATTTACTAGTTATTTCATTAATTAAAATAACAATTGTATCCTTAAATTCTTATTTTTTTTTTTTTTTTTTTTTTGATATTTCAATGGCAACGTTCTCCCATTTATTTGGCGTTGCAGTTTGGCGGTGGTTTTTTGTTATGAAAATTGGTCGACGGGATAATAGAGAAGTACCAATTAATTTCATTCACGAATTAAAAAAATAAAATTTATGCTTCTATTATTTTCTTTTTTTTTCAAATGTATTAACTGCTTTCTTTTAGCTGCTGATGTATTGCTTCTCTAAATCATTATATATATTTCACTAAATGTTATAGCAGTACCATTCACTACAATTAAATTATAACGTGGCTATGTTATTTGAAAGGCAATGATCAGCATTGTAACATGTACTTAGAAAGAAGACTTGTTTATTTATAGAAAAAAAGTGGAATGAAGAGTTAAAGAAAAGGTATATGCTAATGTAACGAAATCATATCTTACCGGACAAATCAACAACAGCAAGGATAAATATATAAATAGAGGTGGTTTATCAATAGAGACAGTTGAAAATTCTTATGTTTATATGATTCCACTCGCTTCTGTTAACATTGGTGAAAAAAAGAAAAAAAATAGCCATACGTACTCTTCAAATTACGTACAAAAATACGTACTTTTCAAAAAGAAAAAAATAATACTTGAAGAAATTGTTGCATGGAACCGAAACTTTCAAAAGTTAAATTATAACAATAAATATTTGAAGTGAAGTAAATAACATATGATACTTATTTTTATTTTCATGCTGACTTAGCATCCATACCCTCACTTTTATTACTTTGAAAAGGATATTAATGATATTTTTACTATGTAGTTCTGTATACGGGGGAAAATGTAAACCGGCCTTTGTTTTAGACAGGACTTTAAATAGTTTTTAACAGTCATTCTGTAACATTATTTAATTAAAATTAAAATAACTGTTATTTTCTTTAATGAATTTTATGGATAAATTAAAAATATGGATACCACTTTATGCATCTATTTATTTTAATTATAATCTCAAAGCTGTTAAAATAAATTAAATAATCTTGAATTCCTTAAGTGTTTTAAATTAGACACAAACATGCAGTTTACTTTATTTCATACATGGCATTTGTCTCACTAAACGGACATACTTTCATTCTATAGCGTAAAACAAGTTGGAAATTGTACGTTAAACGTGACAAAAGAGGTACGTTCGTATTATAACTAGTTTTACAATGTAAATAAACCATTGTTATTTCTTTAATGAAATGAATTATATCGTCTGTTGTGAGCTAGATGAGCATGCCCTTTTATTTTTCTTACTAGCTAATCCGCCCGGCGTTGCCCGGTCCCGAAATATTAATAATCTGTTCTATACGAATATGACTGAAATCTGTAAGGCTATCGAAATCAAGTCGAATGAGGTAAACTTCGTCGTAATCGGGTCCATAGAACCAGATATACTCCTATAGTTCCACTTTCCACCGCCAGGGGGCGCAGTCTGTACTGGAAGAGGCCTTTTCAGAACACTTGACCCAACCAAATTTCCTAGTAGAATTGAAATTTAACTACGGATGAACATTGCCAAAATAGCGGAAATCGCGAAAGTGGGTTACGTAATCGATCGGTTTCTAAAGGGTTAATGTAGATATTTTTTAAAACCCAACGATGCATTTTGAAAAAAGTGAACGTGTCTATGATCTGGAGTCTCCTGTTTGTCCGTACTTGCATTTCCCCGGTCGATGCCGATTTTTAAATCTGGACCAAAAAAAAAAAGAAATTCGCGTGAGTTTTGAAAAGGATTTTTTTTCGGAGGGTTAAAATTAAATTTTTTCAAAACGGATACCAGATTTTAAAAAATAAAGGGATATAGATTAGGCACGGTATTTTTAGTTTTTCGTATCTTGTTTATAAACGCCAATTCGGATTTTTAAAGATAGGAGAAATAGTTAAAAAAGCGAAATTGACTTACGGTTAAAAACGTTTTCGAAAAGGGTTAACGTGATTTATTGTATGATTTTTTATACTAAAGGTTTCTGCCTAAACCCGATAGAACGTAGATGTCTTTAGGTGTGTTTGCGTTTTGTTTGGTTATTTTAGACAGCCAATGCCAGATTTAATATATAGCAGAAAATCGGAATTCGCAAAAGAGAGTCCTGCGCACGAATTTTTTTTGAAGAGTTAATATTCGCATTTTTCAAAAACAAATACATATGTCAAAAAGGAATAAATGTAGATATTGTCTGGTATTTTTAGTTTTTCGTACCTGTCTCTGAATCGCCGATGCAAAATTTTAAAAAATGCCAAAATCGCAAACATTGCAAAACGGCATACAGAAAATATACTTTTTCGAAGGGTTAATTTTTGTATTTTTTAAAACCAAAGGTGGCTTTGAAAAGGACAAAAACAGTTCTTTAATTTGGTGACCTTCGTTTTTCCGTATCTTTTGTATTCCGGTAGATGCAAGGCTCGGAAAACGGGAGAAAATAAAAAACACGAATTCGATGCTTTTTGATTATTTTTTTTTGAAAGAGTTAAATGTAAAATTTTTTCAAACCAACCAGATCGTTCGTGACGTAAAAGTATGTTCCTTTAGAATATGTAGACGGTTTTTCCGTATTTTTAGCCGTTTGTCCATGGCGAATTTAGAAATACTTTAAACAAAAACGGAATGTCTTCTGCTTTCTTTCTTCTGTTCCGGAAGATACGGAAATTGGTTTCTGCACATGCGCCAGCTCGCTTCAGAATAATGACTTTTTTATTTGTGATCTTTGATCAGTTTTTAATTGATAACTACTTTAATTTTCAAAATTTTAAAATTCTGACGCTCAGGTATACCAGGAGAGTGTTTGGACTACCTAAATCTAAATTTACAGACTTCTAGATGCGCTAAATTTTCCTAGCCATCGCTAACAGACACACACACACACACACACACACACACACACACACACACACACACACACACACACACACACACACACACACACAGAGACACACAGAGCGAAACTTTCTTTTATTAGTATAGATTACGTATGCCACGTTTACAGATGCGAATTTTTTTTTCGACACCAGACAGCGCTTCAAAATTTATCATGGAGATCTTGCTTTGCGAATGATTACCCCCATGGTTTAATATTTCTATGAATCACGATGAACGAATCTCTTGTGCTTATTTACTTTAATGGCTTGAGATATTCGGCTGTTAACCTAATTACCACTGAAGGTATGTTAGAATGTATAATTTTTTAATGTAACGCATCTCTCAAGCAAACAATTTTTTTCAACGATTTTTCTAAAAATGTAACTTTTATTTTGCAATTTTATTTGATTTTATTTGAAGAAGTAATTTTGAATAAAAACGGGCTCTTGGCACATGAAAAAAGAACTGGTTACTCCGTATTTGTTTTCCTCAGTCACAGCACTTGCGCTTTTACTATATAGATTACATATGATAGGGTTTAATAGAATAAAGAAAATTTCTATTAATATATTTTTAAGTTTTGATTCTATTTTCCTAAAATTTGAAATGATTCGACAAAACTCTTAAACGATGATTATATATATTAAATTTCAAACTACCCAACCATTCAGTTGGGTTGTTTGACTTGAAGTTTGAAGTTTGTGCTGCGTATTTATATAAATAAGAACACACCTAAAATGAAAACAGAAACTTAATTAAAACACATTCTTTATTTGTCTATCTTATATACAATTAATATTCAGATTATTTTTTAAATGTTTTTAAGACTATTAGTCTGAAATTCTTGTAGAATAAGAACTAATTTTATTGTTTATATTAGAAATGATATTTTGTAAAGTCGTACAGAAATTCGAATTGGTCACTAGTTTAAACAATTGAACATATTTTTCCAAAAATCTTGTTAATATTTGTTAATGTTTATAGGATAAATTTAATCTCAACTCATCATTAATGGTTATTAATGTTTATAGGCTCGTCTGTTTTTTTCTTTAACGTAATTCAGTAGTTTCGCACACTTTTTAGACAGATCTAAGTATGCAAAAAAACAAACAAACACCGTGTTTAAATTTTACCGCCTACAGGCAGAAACTCAGATTTATTATATATTTACGTTTTTATGTGAGTTCGTAATTATACAAATACTTAGCACCTATAGTCGTCTGCAAAATTGTGTCGAGTTATTTCAAATTTTATGAAAATCGGATGAAACTTAAAAATATATTAATAAAAGTTTTCTTCATTCTATTAAATGATATCATACGTAATTAATTCAATGATATTTCATGATAGGTAATGATTTCATGTTGCCTGACTACGTCATATTTAAGATAGAGTCATATTATTTCTGTATTACTGAAATTATAAACCGAATTTGTATACTAAATTTGTTAGTTATAGCAATAATATAATCTACCGACAGTTTTTTGGATAAATTTTTCCGGAGAAATAGATATTAAATGGAAAAAGAGTCTAAATATGGATTTCAATTTCTGAAACCTTAAAAACTAGGCTTAAGATTCACATTGGAATTTTCAGTAAATATGTCAACAAAATATAAAATGTTGCCAACATAAAATGTTTTACTTATCTTATTACGGAAATTAATCATATCATAATAACAGACGATATAATTCATTTCACTGAAACTAGTTATAGTACGAACGCACCTCAATTGTCACGTTTGACGTACAATTTCAAACTTGTTTTAAATTATTATCAAAATACCAAATATTGAAGTGTATCAAATACTTCATTAGACCTTTTCAAAGGTTGTGCAAAGTATACGTTGCACTTAATTTAATTTCCAACTGCCTAACTTGTATAATAATTTCTTTTGTTTATTTATTTTGTAAAGCACGTAAAGAAAAGCATTTATTTATTTCCAAATCAAATTGTACGTAACTTTTGCTGGCAGTCAATCATTTCAACATTTTACAAACTGAGTTATTTTGTTAGAGAAAGGGTTCAAAGAGACCTTTTATTGAAAACGATATTTCAAACTGGAAACTAGTTATAACCGAATTATTGCTTCTTTGAAAATTATTATAGTATTTAACCCATATCTTTTAGAGTAATGGTTTGTAATTTCTTTAATGTACCAACCTAAAACATTTACGTCTTTAAATATTATTTGAAAGCGTATATTATCTAAAATAATTTGCAGTGACTTAAATACACTTTCGAATGAAAAACATTTATCGAAATCATTAATCTTTCGAAGTTTGTCCATTTAATATTAGTGATATAGAAATCTTCCTGCTTTAAAATGTTATGAATAGAGATAGTCAAGTTAATGTACTAACATAATGCATGATTCCTATCATAGATATGTATCTTAAATACTACAGGAAAGATAAATCTGAGGAGATGTGCTTCATCCGTATACCATGCAGTAATTACAAAGTCAGTAAAGTTATCAACGTAATAAATTCATGTCTCTGACATTTTATATTAAGGAATCACTCAAACCTTCCGTATCAGTTATTGTCAAAATGAATATGTCATCTCAATTAGATTAAGTAAAAATTATTTTGAAATAAAGTTTGAAAATGAAAGATCTAAGCTTCCGTACGTTAAATTTCGATTGATATGGATTGACGGAACGTACTAGCAAAGGACCGAATGTAAAATGCCTAAATATCGTCTCTCAAAAAAACAATTTGTAATTTAAAAAATTAAGATAGAGCTAAAAATGCCCAAAAGGTTAATTTAACGAGTTCTATTTTTTACCTACAGTAGCTAGTATTTTACAGAAACAATATTCTGGGTCATCGAAAAAGGTTGGACAGATTTGAAAGAATCATAACTCTAAAAGTAATTGAGTAAATGCAATTATTTTCTTTCTAAATTACTCGGCAATTACCAAAGATTTGTTAGATTTTTAGGTGTGGTAAAGTCGTGACATTGAGACGATGCGCAGAATCAGTGATCTGAAAATGCAAATCGCACCACACATTCGCAATTTTCTTCGATGATTGAGGAGTGAGAGTTATAAATCTAGAACTATTGTAGGTATGAGGAAAATGTCAATTAGAAAGTTCTTTAGCATCGTCGATTTAGTAGAAAAGGATCCATTATATACACCAATCGCCTTAGCAAAAAGTGAAAATTGCGAATGTGTGGTGCGATTTGTATTTTCCAGATCATCGATTCTGCGCATCGTCTCAATGTCACGACTTTAAATTTGCTACATCAAACAAATCTTGGATAATGCCGAGTACTTTGGAAAGAAAATAATTGCTTTTACTCAATTACTTTTAGAGTTATGATTCGTTCAAATTAGTTCAACTTTTTTCGATGACGCTGTACATATCTACTATATATATATAACACAAACGGAAATTTCGTTCCGTTCCTTTATAACTCGAGTTCTGCTTTATGTAATTTGATGGAACTTGCACTGTTAGATAGATAATTTTTCAGGGAAAGTTTTAGTATATAACATATTGTTCTACGTACATTAGTTAGAGAATTATGGTGGAAAGATCTGTTATTTTGGACAATAAGGTCACAATAGGTCATTTTTTGGCGACCATTATTGTTGGCGAAAGAATTGAAACGGATATATCAGAAAATAATCCAAACACGTAGAAAAATAAAAGAAAAATTATGTTATTAATTTTATTTAAAATCCCCCCCCCCTCCCGCAAAAAAAGAAAAAGAAAAAACTGTTTTTATGAGGAGTAATATTTAATTTAATGCTTAAAAATATAATTTTTAATGTAATTTGTAATAGTTTGTAATGCTTAAAAATATTTGCAATGCATGAGATTGCAATTCAGATTAAGTCAATATTTGGCGATTTATCGTTTGCGTCAGGTTAACAAAGATGCATCTGATAATTTGATTTAATAAAATAACTATTTTTTTTTTTTCTTTCTGTTAATTTTTTATGTAACTCTCCTATCACGTGTCTTACAAGAGGAACTAGCAGATGTAATTGTAAAAATGACTGCATTTATCAGTTACATGTTATTTGTTTATTTAAGGTTTTGATTTTACTTTTTTCGCCAAGCAATGAGATTTTAAGCCAAAAATGCATAAGCGTGACAGCAGCTTGAGCGGTATTAGCAATAATAGTGTTTTTTCGTGTATACAAGATCTTTTTTGGAGTATTTTTTTATATTTAAATGCAAATTATATAAATAGCAGTTATTGTTATGAATATGGGGTCAAATATTTAAATTTTAGTGAATGTCTGCCATTCAAACACATATTGTAAAATAATTAAATTTTAGATATTTAAAAATTTACTACGGAAACATGCCGGTTTGTATTCACCAAACATATTATTTTTATAGCATTGAACTCAGACCAGCGAATATTGTCTATTCTTTTATTTTTATTTTATTATTTTTTTAATATATCGCCAATTTCACTTATAGAAATATTCACTGTTTCAAAAGTTAGGAACCAAGGAATATTCTTAAGGACATGTGTACATTTATGCGTTATTACTATCACAAAAGGCTACATTTTGCAATAAAAATTGTTTGCTGAAATAAATTTTCGATGCTCTTTTTGATTCGTCATTTCTTTTTAGTTTTTTCTGCATATCTTCCCTTGTTTCAGGAAGGTTTTTAAAAGACATTGGACTAATTGTCCATATTCCGGTCACCTGCCAGTTGGCATTTTTACTATATTGTTGGATGTTTCGTTTATGTTTGAAGGTTACTCTAGACGACGATTCAGATTACAGAAGATTAGACGACTTTTGAAATTAGCGATTGCTAAATTTATGGTTTTTTTTTTCATTATGAAGCAAAGTTTTACCAAAAAAGCAATGCTTCCAATGTACGGTTGGTGGATTTTATGACGGCCGATTATCTACACGAGGGATACAGAACGTGGGGGGAGTGCCCTCCGTGGGGGTCTTTCTAAGGGATCCTAACACGTATTTACGGCAAGGTTCGATAAAAACCACGGAAAACTCCGAACGTTTAGGTCAACGAGCGCGACAGGGTTTTGAACCCAGCACTTCCCGTATGCCACTTTTGAGAGCAGAACATCTCAGCTACTGTTTTGGCGCTTTCAATGTACGGAAAAACTTTATAATGTTAATGGTGGCGAATGGAATAAATAATATTTGTCGATTTATCATTTCAGGCTGGATAAAAAAAAATCGAGTACCTGGAATACTGATTAGATAATTTTTCGATCATTATAAAGCCTTTTCGACCTACACACAGCCCTAGCAGCTAAACATAGTGAGAAATGAATTTATTTCTGCGTATTATTATGCTCTTTAGAGAAATGCAAAAAAATCTTCTGTTTAAGTATTCACTAAAAATAATATTACTAAACATTTTGCATAACTATTTTTATCATTGTCAGTTTTATTTAAGGTATGGAATTTTGTTAATGAAAGATCTATAATTGAATTAACAGCAATTTGACATTATTTAATGGAACATAGCTTGGCGCGTCACTAACTTCATTTTGTAAGTAACTCTGGTACATTAGCAACCATATCGTTTCAAGCACTTCTAATGTTTGACGTCAAACTTGGATATCGGCAAGATTATGGAAGATTAGGAAGGTTTTATTGGATACAAAGTAGAGGATTATTCTTCGACCAGAGTTAATCATTGTTTTTTTTTTTTCAGATTAACGGTTACATGAATGCAACTGTTCTAAAAAATGGAAATACACTGAAAATGGCGTCATTTTAATTTTATTCATATTCAGCTTTAAAAGTTCACTTTTTTATGTTTCACTATTTTTTTTAAATATAAAAGTTAAACACTGTTCTTTATGTGCAAACAATATATTACAATTTTCACTGTATTTACTCTGTTGGAATCGAACGATAAAAAACCGTAGACTTGAAGCCAGAAGAGGACGTATATTGCGAAATATAACGTAACATAGAGTGATATTGTACTTACGTTACCAGAATCTCACATGGAGACAAGAAAGGGGGACGCTGTTCGAGAACTTACAGATGAAAATGAATCACCCGAACATTATTTAAGTTCAATGGTCAATCTATGCAATCATTGTAATGCTTTCTCTTTTAGTAGTATGTTGACTAGAGAACATGTAATTTCCTGTTGTGATAATCTCATAATGGCCTCATTTCCCTACCAAACTCTACTATAAATGATCAACTAAATGAGTTTCTTCTTTAGCCCAAATTGTGTCCAATATATAATATAATATAACGCAATGTCATTCACATCGTTTACAGGAACATTGAAGAAAAATCCAGGTGAATCCCCTTTTCTCAGAAAATTTTTTAATATGAGCCACATTTAATCTATTACTCTTTGATGGATATTATTTTTTTTAGTATGGACTGCAATAATTTCTCAACTAAAGGATTCGAGGATTTTTCATTAATAGAAAAATGTCATAGAAAATGACTTTCCTTGCATGCTTGAATTGAATTTTTTATTTAGCATTATTCACGATACTTCGGTTATACTATGTATGAATAGCATTTCATTTTTCATTTGCTGTATGCGCGTAAATCGTTTCTGATGTAAAATAATCATTTAATTTTTTCAATATATTTTTATGCATTTTAATTTCTGTTACAAATGTATAAGTAATATGTACAATTTTGACTGCAGCATCTTTACTTTCGTTAACTAAGTAAGTAAATATGTTCTAAAAACATTGATAAAAATTACACTTTCAATTCTGAGTAAATCGATGTTTTCATTTTGTTATGAAACTCTCTGTTTCAAATATGATGATCTAATGCTTTCATTTCTGAAATACGAGAAATACTCAGAATATTGAAACATGGACATACTCAAAACTGAGTACATAGAGGTCAGTCCATACACATTTTTGAAACATGGACATACTCCAAAATGATTAGGATCAGTTCAAACTCATTTTTGAAACATGGACATATTAAAAAAATGAGCACATGATGTTTTATTCTTGAGTGTGTGCACGTTTTCAGAAATGAGTATATACATGTTTCAAACTTGAGTAATTTTGATTCGGAGCCATTTTGACTATTCGACATACTCCGATTTGAGTACTTTTTGCTCAGTTTTGAAAATGTCATTTTTAGAGAGCAATATTATTTAATATAAAACATTTTTTACATATTCTTTCATGGGCATTATTTATTTTAAATACTAAACTGTTATATTTCTTATAGACGAATGAAAAATATATTTTTTAGAAATTCTAGGTATAGAGTTCCGTTGATATCCTATAATGGCTATCCATTCTTTAAATATTTCATAAACATATTCATTTAATCTGTTTGGGAACTGCAATCATGTCTTAAAGTAAATGCCACCCAGTGCTTCTCCCCTTGTAGAAAAAAAGTGCACAAAATAACTTTTCCGATGTGCTTGCATTGAATTTAATATTTAAAATTTCTATTGATACATTTTACCTCAGCTATGATATGTTTCAAAAGCTTTTCATTTTCAATTTTTCTTAAATATAATACAACTGATCTTCTGTGAAAGAATCGCTTTAATGGTTACGATGCGGTTCTGTACAGTTTAATGTGTCATAAAACTAAATCTTTTAAAATTTGCATTTCAGTAAAATACAGAAAAATTTAATAGAATTTTTATATTTATATCTCTATATTTTATAATTTTGTGCATTATTTTAAATCGCAGTGAAGGTGATAGGATATTTCTAGCGAGGTGCTTTACATGGAATGAGATTGATTAAATGATATTTCTATAACTTAAAAAAAAATCATGAGCAATTTAAATCTTAGATATAAATATTGAACACTGTATACACAAAATAGTAGAAGAAAAAAAAACTAAAAAATTCCAACTGTAATCCTTATCCCTTAACATATGAATTAAGTAAATGTAGTTCTCGTATAAAAATCGGTAACAATTTATTTTTCTAATCTTCCTTCAGCTACATTAATCTGTTTATTATTAAAGAGATATATTTCTTAGAGACAGATTAAAAATAAACTTTTAATAAATGTATCAAAAATGTTCCTTTGACATATAATGGTTATCAAGTCTGCAATATTTCAAAAGATATATTTATTTTATCTTTACAAACGCGTATGAAACTTCAATCATAATTCAAACTAAAAGGATCTGAATTGAGCGATTCTTTATTTGTAGAAAAATATGATAACAAATGCGTTTCTAATGTGTATAAATGGAATTTAATATTCAACATTTTTACAGACATCTTTTACTTTAGTTGCGCTATGTTTCAATAATATTTCATTTTTCATTTGCTCTGTTTAAATATATTACGTATTTTAAATAATCCTTTAAACGAGCTTAATACAGTTTGTACAGTTTAATGAATGTCAAAAATGAATATTTAAAAGTTTGAATATGAGTACACTACAAAAAATATATTAATTTACTTTTTCTATTTACATTTGTGATTTTAATTTTTTTTAAACACAGTGAAGAAGAACTAATGTTGATGAGTGTTGTTTTACGTTTAATGAAAATAATAACATGTTATTTCCATAATCTACCCTATTAAAATCTGTGCGCGTATCTATCTATATAACCTCAAAAACTAGGAAACCACAGGGTGAAGGGCTACTAAATTCGGCCCACGGGTTGCTGGTAGGGGTCCCATGAATGATTGGACAAAAAATTCGAAATTTTTAAATATATATATTTTTTAATTTTATGTTTTTGACGAATTTTTGCTTTTTTTAATGTTTAATCCGTAATCGCACGAGTTCTAACCAGTTCTAAATGTTTACTGCATACGTATTACGTACGCCACGCTGCAATAGTAAGAAGCTGTAGCGGGTACTACGATAATTATTTTACCTCGCATGCAAATAATTAGAGATTATTTAATTGCGCTTAATTATTACCTTTTTTTTTAAAAAAAATAAAGAAAAACATGTTAACACAAACATCAACAAAACTTTTTATTCTATTTATTCCCTTATTCCAAATATATCGTTTTATCGTCTACTGACATAACAACCTTATAAAGTAAATTTCATTAATAAAAAAGAACAGTAATAGATTAGTACTAATTATTTAGTAATTAATTATAAGTAAAATTATTATTTATTACAATATATATACAAAAGATATATATATATATATATTAGGTTGTAACGAAAGTTTCCTGACACAACTAATACCGTTTGTGCAAAAAACAGTTCCCGTTGACCTGTTTACTCATACTTTGTCAAACTATTTTTGGTATTTGAAAGAAAGGGACTAGTTTTAGAACAATGTGTTGTGAAAATTGTAAAAAAAATATCATATCATTAAGGCTGCTCGTCAGTAAACTTCCCGATTCCCCTCGCTAATGTTATTCCTATGGGCGTAGGATACATTCGTATTTTTAAAATATCTCCTTGGAAAATTAATATTTTTAACTTCTGTCTTCTTTGTATTGTTCTTATAGAATGTCTCTTTTTTCCTTAGTTGTCAATTTTTTTTCTAAAATATATACTTAATTTTATATGAAATGTTAAAATCGTATTCAGTTTCGCTAAGATTTTAACACATATAAATATAAATTAAGCACATAGTTTAGAAATATTTTGATAACTAAGAAAAAAAGAGACATTCTTTAAGAACAGTACACAGGAAACAAAAGTTAAAAATATTAATTTCCCGAGGAGATATTTTAAAACTACGAATGCATCCTACGCCCATAGGAATAACATTAGCGAGGGGAATCGGGAAGTTTACTGACGAGCAGCCTTAAGTACGAGGTTTGTGAAATGCAACTATCACGCTATCAGATTAGAACCATCATTTACTTGCAGTTCTGTTGCAAAAAGTCATCTATAGAATGTCACCGAATCATGTGTACAGCTTTAGGTACTACTGTTGTATCATATGACACTGTGAAGGTTTGGTACCGAAAGTTCAAAAATAAGGACTATGACATTCAACAAGAAAAGCGCTCTGACCGGCCTACTGATGTTTTAAAGTCCCTCCTTCGAGAACTAGCGGAAGAAGATCAGTATGCAACACTCGAGAGCTAACTAAAGAGTTAGACGTTAGTGTCATGTCCATTAGTCGCTCTATGCATCGCATAAACATGACGTACAAGTTCAATCGCTGTGTGCCACTTGATCTGACTCAAGCAGATAAGGACAAACGTGTTCGGGCCTGCACCAATCTGCTCGAATATCAACGCAAGGACAAAATTCTGGACCGGATCGTCACTTATGACGCAAAGTGGATTTACTTCAACGGCACAAGCCAAAAAGCGGTTGGTCTGCTCCCGGTGAGCTCGTCAGCAACGTCGCAAAGCGCAATTTGACTAACAAAAAAACAATGCCTTGTATCTGGTGGGATTGCTGTGGTATTATCCACAAAGAGGGTAAAGGGTAAAACCATGGACAGTAAGGTGTACAGCGATATGCTAGTCCGTGTTGACGCTGCTATCAAAGCAAAAAGTTAATCTGAGTTCCGACGCAAGAAGGTAATGTTTCATCATGATAGTGCTAGACCACATGCGTCTACATTCACCGGCTGTACTCTGTATGGGCTCGAATGGGCTCTTTTGCCACACCCACCATATAGCCCCGACACCGCTCCTTCGGACTTTTACCTTTTTTCACACCTGCAGTTACATCTTGCTGGTGCTATCTTTAATTCTGCACATGATGTCCGAAATGAGGTTGATCTGTTTTTGGACTCGTGGCCTCCAAGTTCCTGGCTGGAAGCGTTTGAAAAACTACCAACACGTTGGCAGAAAATCATAGATTTGGGTGGTTATTACTACCCGCAATAAAGGTACTGCTTTCATGTTTTTTTCTAACTTTATTAAGAACTTTTTTAATGGAAAACTATTGTTACAACCTGATATATATATATACTAGCTAACCCGCCCGGCGTTGCCCGGGCCGGAGATAATTATAATCTCAGAGAAAGGCGTTAACCCCCTGTCTCCTCATACACGCAAATATAATGAATAATTTGTTCAAGAAAACCACCGTCATCTACATTAACGCGATCATTAAAAAAAGAAATACATTTTTCTGATAATTAGAATATAACAAAGACGCTACGCAAAAATAGCCGGCAGATGACACCCTTTCCCGACCTCAGTTTCAAATCTATGTCTTAATTAGTTACTTAAATTTTTATTCATTAGTAAAAATTTGCAATTATTTCCTTTCATTTTCGCCAACGAAATGGAGTGATCGGCCAGAGAAACAGATCTCTTTGTAGTTCAGTTTTTAATGAAAGCAGGTCCCTGTCTGAAACTTTCTCGGATTGTTTTCACTGCCGCAGGCAGATTTTTGGCAGTTTTTTGCATAAATAAAGAAAAATTACAGACCGAATTTTTCCAAAATCGCATAGTCAGATGCAGTTTTTTTTTTTTTTTTTTTTTTTTTTTTTTTACATATGCTCAGATATTTTCCAATTGATATCTCAATCAGTTTTCTTAAAATTCGCTAATTAGTAAAATAATTTCGAATTCGTTCATTTCCGCTTGCAAATCAAATGCGCCTGTTCTTTTTTTTTAGCCATTTTGATTTAAAAGATGTCATTTTAGAAGCGATGGTTGGTGAGAATCTAATTAATATCTTGGGTAATTATCAAAATATTAAAATTCTGAGACTCAGGTGCACATGGCCAGACCTTGGACAATCCCCACTTAAATTTTTAGACTTCTACGTGGGCTAGATTTTGCTAGCCATCACAGAGAAATACAGACACAGAGAGAGAGAGAGAGCGACAGAGCGAAACTTGAGAACACAGAGTGAGTACTCCCGTGCGTAGAACGGGTTACAGTCAGGAATGTATACGTTTTTCCATAAGCAAGCATTATCAACTCAGTTCCGCCAGTGTAAATTTTCTTATAAACAAACATTATCAACTCAGTTATGCCAGTGTAAATTTTCTTCCATAGAATTTCGAGAAGCATCTATAAGACCATTCAGTATTTATATCTCATATGCGAAGATATTTTGTGAGACTCCGACATATTTTATATTGAAAGAATATATAACGAATTCTACTCATGCATAAACTTGAAAATTATATCTGGACAATTAGTGAACCACATTCTTACAGAAGAACACGAAACTTTTATTTCTACAAAATCTAGATTTCATAATTAACTGCCGGTCACCAAAGTGTTAAACACCAACAAAATGCAAGAGTAAAATTCTGTTTATGAAAAATAAATATCTTTCAGACGTTCAAAAGTTCATATTACAAACTATTAACTTTATTAGTTCATATATAAATTACGTAAACGGTGTTCTCATATAAAAACCTTTAATGTATTTTCTTGTTATTCCTTTTTCAGCTACATCAATGTGTTTACTATTAAAGCGATATTTTTCTTATAGACACATACAAAAAAATCATATAATAAATCTGCATAAAATGTTTCTCTGGCATAGAATAGTCATCCAGTCTGTACGTTTTCCGTAGAACTATTTACTTATGCTTTTTAAACGCTTTTGAAACTTCAAGCATTTTTCAAACTAAAAAAGTCTCTATTCAGTGCTTCTACATTGGTATAAAAAATATGATAGTAAATGGATTTTTCCATGCGCCTGCATCGAATTTAATACGCGACATTATTACTGATATCCTTGACTTCAGTTATGCCATGTTTAAAAAATATTTCATTTTTTATTTTCTGTATTTGAATAAAACTTTTCTTTCTTGAGTTAATCGTTCAATAGCTTACAATTTGATTTTATTTTATACATTTTAAATTACACTAAAAATAAAAAAATAAAAAATTTCCTTATCAGTACATTGCAGAACAAAATAGAACTTATTTATATTTAAATCTCTATTTTTTAACTTGGAACATTTTTTCCAAACGTCGCAAAAAATACCGAAAATTGGATGCGCGGTTCTTTAAGCAAGTCAAAAACAATTTACCGATTTTTTATGCAGAAATCTACCATACTGTATAGTAAAATTTTATTTATATAGTGACAAAGTAAGGGGAATAATATGATTCGGAAATAGCAGTAATATTCTAAAATATCTTCTAATTTCACAGATTGCATTTATGTGTAAAGAAAATGTTTACATTTTATTTCCTAAGTATTACAGTAAATTTTTGTGCTGAAAATTTTAAATCTGAAATACAAGTATAACACTAGAACTGTGGAAAAATATTACCTACTGGAACGGCGGGTAGGGATCATTTTAACCCCTCGAATAAATTACTGAAATAACAACGATAAAACAATTTTAAATGCCATACATCGGAAAAGTATGTAATTTATGTGTATTTTATCATTTGTACTTAATTTATATTTAATATTACTTGATAATTTATTGAATTTTTAAAGTACTGTAAATGTAACGCCTACAGGGCGATCAATTGAATCTTACTACAACTACTCAAATAACTCATTAAAAATTGATTGATTTCACAAATTAAAACTAATGCCAACTAAAATAAAACACAGTTTTTAAGTTAATATTTTTTTCATAAATATTTCATATATATATTCAATACTGTCCAATATTTCAAAAACTAACAAATCAAGAATGCTGATTTTTTAATACTTGTTATCTATTTAGGAAAAGTAAAAAAAAAAAAAAAAAAAATCCAAATATTTCTTCCAACCAAACAAAAGTAATTATCGGTCAAAAGTGATCAGGGGTCAAAATGACCCCTACCGTCGTTCTAGTGATAAATCACCGAGAAAGAAACAATGAAATAAAAAACACTGTTTTTATAAAACTATACCTTGAATAAATTTAAACAGTAAACTGTAGACATTATACGTTACCATGTGAATTAAGTATATGTGGTCCTAGTATACAAAGTTTTTACTTTAAAATATATTTTTAAATTTTTGTTTTAGGTACATTAACCTGCATACTGTTAAAAAGATATCATTTTTATAGATACATAAAAAACAAGATGCCAAATGTAAAAATGTTTCGTTGACATATAAGGATATCTATTTTATAAGTTTTCCATGGAAATGTTTATTAAGGTTTTTCATACGCTTATGGATCTGAAATCATTTTTTTTAAAGTAAAAGGATTTATATTCAGTGATTCAACTTTAGTGGCAAATATATGATAGTAAATCTCTTTTCTGATGTGTATCCATTTAATTTAATATGCAACATTTTTGCCGAAATCTTTTATTTTAGTTATGCTATATATCAATAACATTTGACTTTTCATTTTCTGTATTTCAATGACATTTATCTTATGTAAAAATGTCGTTTAATATGGTTAAAATATATGGTTTCGTAAAATTTAAGGAACATTGAAAGTGAATATTTAAAAATGTGGAGAGAGAAAAGTTAATAAAACATATTAAAAATAAAATTTCTTCCCTGTCCTATTAATTAATTTTGAACTTTGTGAAACTATGTGACTTCATGAAATGCGTTACTCCTATTTGTATTTTGAATAATTATGTGTTATGATCAATAATTTATTTTATCTGGGTCATCTTTATAGCTGTTAGATATAGAAAATGTAATGGAAAGAACAAAAATAGGAGCACGACAATCTGAAGAAAAAATATTGTATGCAGGTATCATTTTAAGAATATATTTTAAGATACCAAAATTTGAAAAAGAAGAAATGCTTTCACCAGTGAAAATGACGACATTGAAAAAGTCTATTTGAAATGTGAAGTCTGCTATACTTTATTAAATGTGCATCAAAATTACATGATTTTTATTTACTGTGCAGTGTAAATATGATCTTCTGTTTGCCATAAGAAATTTCAGAAATTAACTATATAAGTAATTTTTAAATGTAGAATAAAGTTAGTCCTATTTTCAAAATAGAAAATCCTTATGCAATGTTAATTCAGCCCATCAGGTCTCAGGTATTTTTTTAATAAAAACCGTTTATAATAAAGTTTTTTTTTTTTTTTAAGAAGAATGACAAAAGAAGCAAGGCGTAACAGTAATAATGTTCAGGCTCGTTGATTTATTTTATCAGAAAAGTTCATCATTACTTCTTATTGTTCTGTAAATTGCTTTCCATTCGGTCAATAATGTCCGAAATTTAATTCCAACAGACTTTTTTGCCGATACTTAGGAGTGTTACTGCCAATAAAAAAGAGTACATGTTGCAATTTGTCTTTCTTGATTTCCGATAAGAACAACGACGTGATAGTAAACTTATTAACTTAAAATTGTACAATCGAATAAAGTTAAAATAGGAATTCTTGAGTTTTTAATGAATATGATATGTTCTGAAAATATGATAAATATGTATAATATGTATATGTGTCATACAGATGTGATAAATATGTATATATACATAAATTTAAATCTTACCTTAGTTTCTACCATTCCTCAGGCATTAGTATTTTCAAGTGCAGAAGTCGTATAAATGCCCTTTTTTTAATAGTACTATTATTGTTAATTACCATTACACTTCTTTAAAATAAATTTATTTGTATTGTCATTAACATACATATATTAAAAATCATCATTAAAAACATAGTCAGTTATCCACCTTAAAAACACATATGATTAAGTTCGAAGTTTAAAAAAAAACATAATCCATACCCAGTTCTTCAAATTAACAATAATTAACAATAATACTACTATTATTCGGTCGCTTGACGGTTAAACCTCGCAAGCTCCTATAACAAAAAAGCACCGATTTTCCTTTTTATTAATCAAATTTCTTAATAAATATTTTTATTTATATTGGCTAAAGTTTTGATTCAATTTTAATAAAATTTGAAATGTCTCGACAAAATTCTGCAAAGATAATACATCTTAAATTTCAAACCATTCAGTTGGGTAGTTTTTGCGTTGTTATATGCGGACGGATGGACAGACGGACGGACCAGACGACGATAATGGGTGCTACGTAATTTATATAATTACGAACGCACCTAAAAAGGCACATTTATATGACTACTGCTCTTGAAAATAGTAATGCCTAAGAAATTGTAGAAACTAAAGTAAGATTTAAGTATATGTACGGGCATTTAAAAACAGGATGTTCTGTATTTGAACTGTTTGATTATATATACACATTTTGTATAAAAATTCGATTTAATTGAATTTGATAAAAAATAATCTAAAAAGGTTTTAGTTTTAAAAAAATATATTTACCTGTAATATCATTGAATATATTTTTTAAATAAAACAAGTAATAAATTTCAACTTTTCAAACCGAACAAAATGTTTCATTTAAATTTTAATCTTACAGTGATTTTTAAATGACAACGAAAACCCTGCTGAAAAATGTTACTGAGTGTAGTGATGTGGGGACGGCACTCAACAGTTGAGTCATCATCAGTGAACAAGTTAATTATCCCAGAATATAAAAGTGCTTCATAAAGGACTCGTAATCTTTATAATTCAATAAATCGTTAACTTTAATAAATAAAAACAAGAACGAAAAATCATGCATCAAGCATAGACTATGTAACACTTTCCAACACCTCCAAAATAATTTAAAAAATCTTTACCGTTTAATAAGGTGAAAAATGATATCCAACTAAATAAGGTCAAGGTCAAACCAGGCGGGGAAACCTGCCTTTCGGCTTAAGCTCAACTAGCTGCGATCTGCAGGTTTGTTTACCTAATTATACAAAGCATTACTAAATTATACTTTGTGATATTTAACAATAATTATACTGTGTAATGCTGAAACACAAATTCTGAAAATACAAATTCCAAAAATACAAATTCTGAAAATACGTTCTGACCAATCCTACTGGGCAATACTAAATACTACTATGTTGTACTGAGCAATAATACTTCCATTTAATAATACTGTAAGATGCTGAAGTAGATAATAATAATGGATATAAGTAAATACTAAATGAACAATAATGAATGAATAATAATACTAGAGTAAACAATGATAAATTATGCTAAAATACTAAATAACACTGTATATCCACGTAAACAAGATCACCCAGCCGGAGCACCCACCTGTGAGGGTTTGCGGTGTAAAACCTCCGGTGGTACTTTCCCCTTCACCACCCAGCAATATCACAGCTCAAAGACGAATTTGAAACACAGGGTAGTTGGAATTAAAACAAAACAAAATAACAACACCCCCACCAACTTAGTGAGAAAACACTGCTTCACGCAAGGAACTAGTAACAAAACGAAGCGAACCGAAAACATAACTCTACTAAAACTAATTTACAAACTAAGAATTATAACAGACTTTAAAGACAGATTGGAGTTACATCTGTCTCACTAAACCTAATTCTAAAGCTAAAATAAACTATAAATACAAATAGTAGGTTCCCAAACAATTAGGTAAGTACACTAAAATACAATTACCAATTATATAGCCATTGAAATCACAAAATTTTCAGCAAAGAAACAGAATAAAATTACAGAGCATCTCACCACGGAGAGTTATCAGATATTACAAATGAAACATGAGTTGTGAGCAGATATCTTGCTACCTATATGCATACACACCTGAAAATGCAAAAGTCAATGTAGATCACCAGAATTTGCAACATCCAGTATTGATATAGTTGAGTTCATTACTACAGAAACCATGCCAGAGCTATTAAGAATGCAGTCTCTTGAAAATCACTAATCATACATTTACTGACCGAGATCCAATGAAAGCACTGTAGCTTACAAGATAGCAACAATATTCTATAACTGTAGTAAAAGTAGCAGCCAGAATTGAATGCCAATGTTCTTTAACACATAAAGTCCAGATTTGCTACAAAAGTAAATTGCAGAAATTAAATTCCAGCGTTAAAATCACACAAAAAATATGAAACAAAAAATGTAAATAAAAGCATTAAAAGATTCATTCATAGTTAACGTTCTAGAATATATCAGCGAACCAACTGCAACAGTGACAGCTGAAGAAGAGTCAACTCTGTAAAGCACTACTTTAACTAAAGTGTAGTCGCACGATTTTAACTAAGTAGAATGAATATCACTGCAACTTGCAAGAATTAAAAAAAAAGTACAACCGAAAAGCAATGACAACTGAATAGTCTTGGAAAACTGAAGAGCAGGTGCATAAAAGAGAACAGTTCAACGCATTACAAAAGCTCATTCTGTCAAATAGCAGAATTAAATGAGTAACGTCCACCATGTCCATAGTCTTAAAAACTTTGACACTAAGCCTGGTACGCATTAACGTGTGCAAATAATGGAGAATACTGCAATTAATGATTTACACTGCAACTTCACTGAAACTTGTTGAAGAAAAATATTAGCTGAAAAAAAAACACAAATATCTGAATAAACTTGGTAGACTGTATCAAACGTGTGTAAAAGACGTGTATAAAAACGTGTATAAAATTTTGTCTGTCTTCTGATAAAGCACTGCTCCATTATAGAGAAAAGATAAACAGGAAAGTCATACTTGAACACCGCTTTAGCATAGCTTTAACAAAGTAAAACTAAATCTATGAACTTGATAATGATTAACGTACAAAGATTGGAATTGGCAACTCGCAGCTAACATACACCTCGAAAACAGTAGTTACACCATGACACAGTCAAAATTTATATCTAATTAAAGAATATAAATCATTCAACTTATTATAGTTTAAAGTCAGACGAGCAAAATATTGAGGATTTAAGGGGACAGTGGACTTCAAAATCATGAAATGTGACTGAAAAATATATTTTTTGTATTTGAAGAATTATGAAACTAGATTCTCAAATTTATCTGACGCAAAAATAATTTTGCGATTCTGAGGCTTCTTTGCACAGATATGATATTTTATTTTTGTTAAAACTCTACATATTTATACAGTTTTTTTAATTAAAATTCTGTTTTATCAAAAGTGAAAATTTTGCACATTTCTAACTTTTGAAACGTTCCATGCGCATTCCTACCCAGCTAGAAAAAGTTTGCAAAAAAAGTGCAAAAAAAAAGTGCACAAAATCCGAGCGTATTTGGCACCTCTGCTTGTGTATAAAAAGTGCAAACTGAATTGTGCACAAAAAGTGCATAATCAGAGGTGCCAAATACGCTCGGATTTTGTGCACTTTTTTTGCACTTTTTCTGCATACGAAATAATCCCTAAATTTTGCAGTTTTTATGCACAATCAGAGGTGCCAAATACGCGCAGATTTTGTGCACTTTTAATTTTACACATTTTTTGCATACCAAATAATTCCTAGTGCAATTTTTATTCATAATCAGAGCCTCTGATTATGCATAAAAAATGCACAATTTAGGAATTTTTTGGCACGCAAATGTGTAAAATAAAAAGTGCACAAAATCTGAGCGTACCTCAGATTTTGTGCATTTTTTAAGTAGATATTTTGCATATCGAACATTTTAAGCATATATTTAAATCAAGATTCAGCTTACTATGAGATTTACAGTTATCACGGTGGTAAACCCACTTTTGGAAAGATGCATAATTATAAATAGGATTATGAACAATAATTTTATCAGACATGGTACAAGTTCACCAACATGCGGAAAAAGAAAATAAGCTTAAATTTAAATATGTAAATTTTATAATTAAAAATAACACTGCATACAGTAAAAACATGTCCAATATTATGAAAACCCAATAAGAGAAAATTATTACACTTACTTGAAAAGAGCTGCACTAAATTCTAGTTATTGGTTGAAAATGTTTTAACTAATGTATTTGAACTTAGAAAAAAGTATTAAAAAAGAGCTTTGATAGACGACCGCTAAAATCTAGCTGCTATTGGGAAAAAGTGAAAGAAACCACAGCACACACAAAAAAATGACCATTGCAGTACAGCTGCTGCGTTTATTTGAAATCACAACATAAATAATAGACTAATGGTACTCTGTTCCGGTAATGTAATGTATCCAGTAAATGTTCCGGACTTGTAATATGTTATAAAATAAATATATTTAAAATTTTCTGTAATAAATATATAGCATTTTCATAGTTGAGTTGAAGAATATGACTACCGTCAACTTGTACAGTTCAATTCAACATTAAAATTCTTTCACCCAAATAATTATGAAAGAAAAATGGGGAAATTTTCTTGCTTTTAGGTTTAAACAAAATAAATTCTGACAGTCACATTGTGGAGGTGTATCTTTGGATGATTTTCTTTTATCACATCAATTTCAAGCTGTATCCCGTTTGCTTCCTGTGTAAAAAATAAAAAATAAAAACAAATCATGCAGAAATATGCAAACTGAACTACTTTACAGGCATTACATAAATATAAGAATTCAATATTAGATTTTATTAAGTAGTTTGTTTTTCTACAGGGAAAAATAATAGTTAAAATTCACTTATTTTCATGTGTAATATATGGACAAACTGGAAAATGTTGTTCATATAAACAATTTCCCAAATCTCAAACTTGAAATTTACTATCTATACTATTAAAAATGCATGTGTGTAACTATGTATCTATATTAAGCTCAAAGGCTCAGAGACTGTTGGTTGCAGAGCTGAGAAATTTTTAATAAAGTTGTATAATAGAAAGGACCATAAAAAAAATCCAATTAATTAGATTTTTTTTTGTTTTGTGAATTTTGTTGATGTTTTGTGAATTTTGCTCAGCCATTTTATATTCAGAGTCGCTAGTGGAAAGGGGGGAGGGGGAGAAGTAGTTGTCAGAAGAAATATATAAAATTTAGGCAGCTTGAACAGTGTTTTTTTAAAGAAAAACTTTAATTGTGTGTGAATGTGAACGAAAAATTTGATTTTCAATTAATTTTTAAATAAAAGATCATTTTTACATAGTGTTCTCATTTGATGTTTTTCAAAGGGTGCTGCACCCTGCCCTTTTCCTTTAAACCTGCCGATGCACCCTGTCCGTTTTAGATATGATATTGTAAAAGCGCCCAGCTCGTTTTCCCCAGTAGCTTCTTTGTATCTTCTACATATTTTTTAATATTTGGCCTTTTCCTCTCATACCTCTCCCCCTCCCCCAAAGAAATCATGTAGACTTTTGAAAACAGAAGTTCTGTTGGTCTGATTGACTCATGTGTTGTAAGTTTTAAATTAACCTAAAAAAACACAGATGCAACAACTGCATATTGTATTTCTTTTAAATGCTAAAAAGGTGTAAATTGACAACATAATACAAATATAACTTTTATTAGGTTGTTTGACATGTTTTAACTCACTCCGAGTCATTTTCAAAAACATTTTGAACAACATTTTCCAAATCTCAAACTAGAAATTTACTCTAGATTAATTTTAACACAATTATTCAAATTCTTGGCCCGGACATTTTTCGTCCAGTTGGAAAATTACAACTAGTGATGCATAGAATATTTGGTATGTATTCGGCCATACAACGAATATTCGATTAGGCTGAATATTTGTCCTAACCAAATATCAAACTATTCGGTTTTGCTGAATATCTTTATATACTGCCCAACCGAACAGGCTTTTAAAATTATTTTCAAAAAATTTAGTTAAGTTTTATTTTTAACTGTTAATAAATAATATCCCGGAAAATTAAGAAGTAGAATTATATTCAAATAAGAGAGATTACTTGTACATTTATGTATTTCCTGTTTGAAAAGTAACAACTAAGAAAATTAACTGTTAATGATGACATTCATAAGAACTAATAATGCATAAATGTAAGATCATGAACATTGTTTTCTTTTTCACTACTGAGTGTTTCTAAACAAACATAATGGTAGATAATGTGCAGCTTTCAGGGTAAAGGTGAAAATAAGCACTCGCCAGTCGCCACTCGTCGATTAAACTTTAAAAGCTACCGATTAAAAACATTGAAAGAACTGGCCAAATGCAGGATTTCCCGATTGCCATTTTTTCCTAAATTTTGCGATTTTTCTGTGCTCGTTCGACGAAATTCGTAACTTTTACGCGCCCGTTCGAAAAAATTCATGGCTTTTATGCGACCATTCGAAGAAATTTACGATTTTCTGTGCATAATCAACAAAATTCATGTTTTTACACGGCAATCGATAAAATTCATGATTTTCATGCATTCGATCGATGAAATTCATGATTTTTACGCACCCGGTCGATAAAAATTCATGATTTTTACACGCTCGGTCAATAAAAATTAATGATTTTTACAGGCTCGGTCAATAAAAATTAATGATTTTTACATGCTCAGTCGATAAAATTCATGATTTTTATAGGCCTGATTGACTAAATTCATGATTTTTACACGTTTGATCAATGAAATTCATGATTTTTATGTGTTCGATTGACAAAATTCAGGATTTTTACACTCCTGATTGACGAAATTTTATTTTTTCGTAGCCGATCGACAAAATTCATTATTTTTTTGCGCCGATCAACGAAATACATTATTTTTAAGCGGCGATCGATAAATTAATGATTTTTACACGTTCGATTCATCACACGAAATTCATTATTTTTGCATACTCGGTCGATAAAATACATTTTTACACGCTCGGTCGATAAAATTATTTTTACGTGCCCGGTCGACGAAACTCCTTATTTTTACACGTTCGATCGATGAAATTCATGATTTTTACGTGTTCGATCGACGCAATTGGGGATTTTTACACTCCCGAATGACAAAATGTTATTTTTACGTAGCCGATCGACAAAATTCATTATTTTTCTGTGCCTGATCGACGAAATTCGTTATTTTTATGCGGCGATCTATAAAATACATGATTTTTACATGTTCGATCGCCGAAATTCATCATTTTTACGCGCCAATCGATAAAATTCATGATGTTTACACGTTCGATCGACGAAATTCATGATTTTTACACGTTCGGTCGATAAAATACAATATTTTTACACGCTCGGTCGACAAAATTATTTTTACACACCGATCAACGAAATTCATGATTTTTACACGTTCGATCTACGAAATTCAGGATTTTTACGCGTTCGATCTACGAAATTCAGGATTTTTACGCGTTCGATCTACGAAATTTAGGATTTTTAAGCGTTCGATCTACGAAATTCAGGATTTTTACGCGTTCGATCTACGAAATTCAGGATTTTTACGCGTTCGATCTACGAAATTCAGGATTTTTACGCGTTCGATCTACGAAATTCAGGATTTTTACGCGTTCGATCTACGAAATTCAGGATTTTTACGCTCCCGAATGATAAAATATGATTTCTTACGTAGCCGATCAACAAAATTAATTATTTTTCTGCATCTGATCGACGAAATTCATTATTTTTACGCTGAGATCGATAAAATTCAGGATTTTTACATGTTCGGTCGATAAAATTTATGATTTTTACATGCTCGGTCGATAAAATTAATTATTTTTACGTGCACGATCGACGAAATTCATGATTTTTATGCACCGATCGATAAAATTCATGATTTTTACATGTTCAATCTACAAAATTCATGATTTTTATATAGAGATCAATATATAGAGAGTGTGCGCTAATAGCAGGAACTGAAAAATGAAGTAGTACGCCTGGTAGCAGAAAGTTCAAGATGGGCGATGCATGTTGCAGATTTTTTTTCCATGGAACTTTCTTCAGCTCATAGATTTTTTCCCCCTCCTTCTGCAGATTTTTTTTTACTTCGTCAGCGGGTATGATGCCCGCAAGCCATACTTTTACTCTCTCATCACTCATTGCAAGCTAAATATCAATCGCAGACACTGAAAATTTTCTGATGCTGGGGTTGTGTGAAAATCTAATTAAATAATTGGCATGAATACTCCTATTTATTGGAAAAAAAGTGCTTCATACATTCTATTATGTAAAATTTAAATTTGATTAATTAGCTTTTCAGTTAAAAAGATTTTAACACTACTGAAATTACAATTTTAGTAGCCACATGGGGTGTCCATTAGTGGAAAGAGACTAATTAGGCATTCCGTAAGGGACACCAGTCCTAAAATCTTAACAATAAATGAAATTTTGAAAATGGCCATTAGTATATAAAATTCCAAGTTTTATAGTACTATTCAAACAAAAACGCGCAATTTTTGCAAGAAAAAAAAGGAAGATATAAATTAAGTGAAGCCAGCTCTTAGCATGTTCATTAATTTTTACAAAAAAACAATGAAACTGTGAAACATTTTTCTGCTTCCTGGTTGGTTTGATTAAGAGTGTCAACAATACCCCAGATTATAAGACATGCAATAGGGAGTTATAGGATGGAAAACAAAATATATATATATATTAGTTGGTTATTTTTTAAACCAAAAACACTGGGAAGGAGGTGTCCATTAATGGCATATCTACATAGCTGCAACCTTGGCATAATCTTAATTGTGAGGGCCGCTATAACAAGAAAAGGCTAAGATGCTTTACACTCACGCTGAAAAAAAAATAATCGGTTAAAAAAAGGAAAAAAGTCGCCAAACTTTGGGGACTGTTTTTCTTTTATGGCAACCCGGCTATTAAGCTTGTATTTAGTTACTGGTGTTGAAATTTGTTATTGTAATCCGTATTTGCGTGGATGTTAAGGGAAATGTTTGCGCATGTCTGTATTACGTCATTGATGATGAAAAGTAGAGAAAACGTGATTGGTTGTAGAAGAACGTTCTGCGTGTGTGTAACGCATTTGTTCCCAAGAAAATAACAAAATTCCTAAACAGCGTAATTAAACTGGACACTGTAATAAAATATTTATAATGTAATAAGATTTACTAAATTATAAAATAATATTTACCTGAGATGTATCAACAAGTCTCTGTTAACCACATTTTACTAGCAGCTAAGTTTTCACTCTGGAAGAGAAGAAAATCAATATCAACCCAATACAAAATGGCTTAAAGCATACCTGAATATAAGAACATTTTATAAATTTATTTTAATTCACAGAAGAAGCTACAAAGTTTAATTAATCAAAGTTTAACTAAATTAATTTAAAAAGTTTAAAGACTACCCAACAAACACGAGATTTTTGGCCACCTGTTGTAAACGTTGTGGCCAAAAAAGTTTGCGGCAATTTGTATCCAGCCATTAATGTATTTTAACTGAAGCGCCCGCACACCGGATGTCTATCGCCAAATCGTTAATGGGCAAATGGCGGGGAAACTTAATGCAATTTCAGTGCCCAATAGCGAATGAAAGTACGTTTGCGGCCAAGATATACAAATCTCTCATTGTTTAAAAGTCAGTGGCCCAGTATAATCTTCTCGACATTTTTATTATAAGAAATAAAAAGTATCTTTACTTCACATTTTATAAGATGATTTTCGCTATTTTAAACCTGGATTTATCTGAAACTATAAAATATGCTGCATTTAAATATTACATCTAATATTGCATTTAAATAAATGCAATAAAAAATACACAAAGTACCCTTCTTTAATTTAAAGAGTTTTTATGGAAAAAAAATCATAAAAACTGTAGATGTTTTTGCTTTTAAAGTATGCATTAATATCTTTAAATGAATATTTTTTGTGAGCACCTAGAATGAAAATGAATATTGCAATCTTTAGGCATACATATTATATAAACATATTAAAAAAATTAATGATAAATGGGAATTTATTTCAATTTCAATTTCAATGAAAAAATATTTGTCAAAAGAAATAAATGCCACTTTGCAAAAAGCAGTTACTGTTAAACGAGAGAAAAAAAAAATCTTTTTTTTCTTGGGGGGGGGGTGATTTTATATTATCTGTATATTATCTATAAATCAGTTCCACAAAATAAGTTATTTTCATTTTTTGAAACACTCAAAATTTAGATTTAAAAGAAAAAAAATCTTAACTATCTTAAATAAGCAATAATAGCAAATACCGATCCCCCCCCTCCCACTCCTTTCACACGGCAAGCCGGGACCGGGAGGAATGCAGGGAAAGATAAACTAAGATTTCCCCTTTTCCGACACATTTTTTTTCCCAGTGGGGATTTTTGTAAATACATTTTTAAATATTTTCCGCTTTGTAATAATCAGCATTGAAAAATTTCCACTTTTAAATTTATTTAATATTGTATGAGAAATTTTGAAGATAAAAAAAAACCTTGAAAAAAAAAAATAAATCTATTGAAATATAGCTTTTTTTCTGAGGTCTCGTAGGGATTTTTATGTCTTTTTTGCAGCGTCATCGCAGCAATGTTTACATTTTCCTTGCCTGGCATCGCATCGTGTTCGTGGCGTCGTCTATGTCTAAAAGTCTCGTCATTCACTGGTTTTTGGATATTTAGATTTACAAATTAGGTAAGATTTTTTTTCTATATTATTCCAAGAGTTAGTTAAAAATTAGTTTTCATCATTCTCAGGGACAGATTTAAGTTCAAGATAAAGAAAGCTGAGAAAAAGCATCAGCAATTGTGTAAAATTAACTGCATTGCTTTGCTTATTATGCGACTTAATTCTACAGAAGTGAATAAAAAAAAAGTTCTTTACTGATCTTACATCTGCCCTGAATATGCTATTAATAAGTTGATTGTAATTATATATATATATATATATCAGAGTAAAATGTATCCGTAATGAACAATCTCGGAAGTTTTTGGTTTATAAAAAAATTCAGCTTTTATTTTTTTCATAATTCTCCGTTGCCTGTTTTATAATTTGCTTTATTGCTGACAATCTTAAACCAGTCAGGAAGCAGAAAGTAATATTTTACAGCTCCGGTGTCTTTCAGTGAAATTTTACTTCATATGTTAAGATCTGGTTTTAATTAACTAATATATATATATTCTGATGATACTGGCATATTTTTGTTTTGATAGTAATAGAAAACTTCGAATTTTATGTACTAATTAATGACCATTTGCAAAATTTCACTTATTTTTAAGATTTTAATAAAGTAGGTAATTTATTTTTAATTCATTAATGTGATTTTTATTTAATCATGTCATGGCAATAGTGCCCAAAATGTTTTGGTTTAGCCGAAAAGCTAAGTAATCTGATTTAATTTTTAAATTCCACTTATCAGAGTGTAATAGGAACACAACTTGGTACTTTTCTGTTATACCAACACATGCCAAAATATACGCTAATCTGCCATTTATTTCTACCCTAACCGTGTAAAGAATTTTTTATTGCAAACTGTACCAAACATTCTGATTGGACTATTTATTGAACGTGAATCTTTTATTTTTATTATTATTTAATCGTAACCTCATAAAACATCTTAACTTGCTACTTTTCAAATAGAAAATATTTATTAAATTATAACTTGCATTTATTATTGACACTGAAATGAATTTTACCATTAAGCTGTTACTTGATGATGTAGAAGCGGCAATAAAATTGTTTTAGGACTTTAGATACATAAAAAAAAGTTTTTATCAAAAGAACTCATAAACATCTTCATTTAAAAAATGAAATGTTTACAGCAGAACAATGTAAAGAATTTTTTATTGCAAACTGTACCAAACATTCTGATTGGACTATTTATTGAACGTGAATCTTTTATATTATTATTATTATTTAATCGTAACCTCATAAAACATCTTAACTTGCTACTTTTCAAATAGAAAATATTTATTAAATTATAACTTGCCTTTATTATTGACACTGAAATGAATTTTACCATTAAGCTGTTACTTGATGATGTAGAAGCAGCAATAAAATTGTTTTAGGACTTTAGATACATAAAAAAAAAGTTTTTATCAAAAAAACTCATAAACATCTTCATTCAAAAAATGAAATGTTTACAGCAATCCTAAGAGACATTTACAATTTCAAGCCTGTAGTTTAAATAGAGTTTTATTTTATTACCTTATTTAATATTTATTTGTTCTTTTATTTTAAGTGCATATTTGTATTGCAATTTTCAAACGTTTTATTTTTAAGTGCTTAAATTTGTGCCAACAATGTTATTTTTGTTTTCAAATGATTCGTTTCATGTGAATTTCCTTTTGTGCCGATTATTACGCTTAGCGACAATGGTGTTGGTATAACAGAAAAGGACCCAAACTTTTTATAAACAGTTGCGTTTAATATATTTTCATGTTGTAAATATTTTTTTAATAACAAACCAGATTAATTTTTAATGGGTTTTTTTCCTAATGAAAGCACATAATTTGTTTAGGTACATTTTGGTTAGCCGGGCACCAGTGATATATATACAAGTATTGTATATATACACATATCTATGTATATACACATATGTCTGCATATACACATATACATACATATATTTATGTACATATATGTATGTATATACATATATAGGTATATACATTATGTATTTATATATGTTGATATATATCACTGGCACCCGGCTAACCGAAATGTACCTTTTTTTGTTTCAAAGTATTGCATCGTCCCTTACCCCTCCTGCAAAAACAAATTTGTCTTTAAGGACGTCTTCCTTTTTAAAACTTGTTTTAAGCCTTTGTAAGTATTTTTTTTTTTAACCTCATCTCCCCCGTGTCTGAAATTTTCTTTCTGTGTTTGTGACAACATACTCTCAAAGCATGCAATTTCTTTCTTGGAATCCAAAATAGTTGCACACTGTTATACTATACTGTTACATTTTTTTTTTACACCCATCCAAAATATTAAGAGGAGAGAGCCTGTCTGATATTATACTTTTAATTTTATGTTAAATAAAACATTGGATACTTTTCCGTTAGCCAGATGCCAATGATGTGTACAAGTACATACATGTATATATATATCACTGGTGTCCGGCTAACCGAAAAGTACCAAACATTGTATCAATTATCTTCCTTAATTACTTTCCTGGAATTATAATTTATCTCCATCTTTTATATTATGTTCTGCAGTGTTTTTCTTTTTCAGTACCATAATTTCAGTAAAAAGCGCTATAGTGCATATGCGTGTAAAAATTTAAAATAGTCTAAGTGCACAGCACTTCTGCTGGTGTGGCTGATTCAGTAATTTTTTTTTTCTTTTCCTCCCCATAGCAATATTTAGATAAGATGCCATTTTATTTAATGCAAATTATGTGTGTGTGCATGTTGAAATAAGTTTTGATTTAAAAGAAGAAGAAAATGATTCACTGGCATCAGTTATATACATTAATCAGTTGTACTTTTTCTTTTTAATTTTCTAGTTGAATATGATAAATGCTTAATATTGCAACCTATTACAATTTATTTTCATATTTTTCAGGAGACTGTGGTGGCGCAGTTCAGAGATGGCAGCAGAGATAGATAGTGTAGAAAAGATGACTGTGCAGCATAAACTCGTTTGGCATTCAAGCAAACGTAAGTTGTCAATTTACTCAGTTTGTAATGCAGGGCTTTTATCTTAGGGCCCATTTTGAAAAAAGTAAAAGTTATTTGTGTGAAATTTATTCTTTTTTTTGTGAAAGATAACATTTTGTAATGAATATGAAATTTAGTTACTCCAATTTGAACCAAAAAACAAATTTGTCTTTAAAGACTTCTTCCTTTTTAAAACTCAATTTTTTTTAAGGTGCCTGTGTTATTTAAAAAAAAATGGGAAGAGATCCTGTTTATTAAAAGGTATATTGTGAAGGGACCTGCTTTACTTGGAAGAATTTTGGGATGGTCCCCTAAATAGGCTCCAAATTTTGTCTGTATTGATCAATTTACATTTGCATTTACTGTATTTTCTGTTTCTACACACTGCTTCTTTATCCAAAATCGTAGTCTTTTCCAACAGTTCTAAAAATGACTTTTTTTTTTTTTTAATATAAAACTAAACTTTAATTTTGCATGAGGTTTTTTTCTTTATCTGTTTCTATGTGTTATAGATAATTTTTTTATGTACCGAGTAAATAGTTTTTATGAAATATGGCATATATTATACATTTATATTCAAATAACTTTTTATAGATCATTTATTGTCTTTAAATATGCTTAAAAAATGAAATTCTTGCAACTACTCGGCTGAAATATATCTGATTAACGAGTATATACCAAGTACTTGGTACAGCTCTAGTTTCTCATAAGCATGGCTCTTTTCTCAATTTTCATAGAAAATCAATATCAATGTTTAAAAATGAAAGCTGTGTGTTTTAGAGATTGATACAAAAATGTGGAGAAATCATGATACAAATATAAAAAGCTAGAAGAGGGCTAAAATAAAATGCCTTTTTAATATATAATATGCCAATATATTCAAAGTAATTAAAACTTAAGTTTAATTGTTGACTCCAGTTGAACATTAAAATAATTATTCATTACATACATTGCCACTTTTTATCTGGTGTTCACAATTTTACCAAGTATTTTTTTTTTTTTTTAAATCTTGTACATCATCATGTACTGATACTATTAGTTCTGTTTTTCACTTGAGTGTGTGTGCAGTAATGTTTGCTTCAGTTTGCCTAATTTTGATATTATAGTGCAGAAATTTTAACATGTGCAGGGTAAGGTGTGTTTGAATTCAAAATTCATTATACATTACAAAAGAAAGAAAACTGACAGGAAAAATAGTAAATAAAAGGTTTTTTTGTTTTACTTTAATAAAATTTTGTATTATGCACATCACATACTTAAATTTTTCTGGTGAGTTTCAACTTACATATGTAACATAATTTTAGAAAGCAAGTTTTTCAAAATGATTTATTAAAATGTTGTTTAAAAGGAAATCCTCATTTCTATCTCTTGTGTGAGTTTTATAGAGTTTTTACTGTGTTTTATATATGGGAAAATATAATTAAGTCATTGTTAACTTTGATTTAAAACTTTTAAGACAAAAATATTCTTGTCACCTTGATTTAAAATTAATCACAAAGGAATATATAAAATGAGTACACAAATTACATGTTTCATAAAGAAGTTATTTAATTCATGTAATTTATAGAATTGAAGAATACTCAATACATCATTAAAACTATAATAAAAAAGCTGTTAAATGATATCTTTTAAGTGACCAATTTTTTAAATTTAAGGTATTTTGAAAATATTCTTATGTTTTGCCCAAAATTATTTTGCAAATGTAAGATTCTGGAGAGGGGTTGAAAGCTCAAATCCATGTTTTATAAATTTTTGATTTAAATCATATATCAAATCATAAACATGTGGATTTTTACATTGCTAACTAAGCATAAAACCGACAGAGTGAAAAATGTCCAAGCCTGGAAGTTTGGTTACGCTTAGTTAGCAATGTAAAAATTCGCATGTTTATTATTCAGTAATTTCATGTGAATTTCACTGCTGAAAATTAATTGAAAAAATAATTAAAATTACTCAAATATAAAGTTTTTACAATAAAATAACTGTGGCATATTATAATTTTTTATGCTGAAAAGAACTTTTCCTAGTATTTTTATTTAGTATCCAAAATATAACTGTGTAATTTTCATTCATTAAAAAAATTGTATATGTGAAAAAAAATATTTAACAAATACCACAATTTTGGGCTTATACATGTTTAAAAATAAAATTTTACCTATATCTACCAGTGCGGCATTTGATAATCTGAAGATGTGGTTACATTAATGGGTCGTGGGAGTGTTCAACATTGGCTGAGGACTCTGTTTCCCTTATGGGATCCCGGCTACGGAGCCGTTGTTCACTTCCGCGTTCCGCCCAAGTGTGTTGGGGTGGTGTCCTCTGAGTTTCGGCTCCTATAAGGGGAGCTGATGCATATCCATTCTGTTTCCCAAAATAACCGCCATATTGCAACCCAGCTCAGCATTAGGAAACCACCTGAGCAGGTGTTTGCCGTCCCTGTTACTGTCACTCGCCGTCCACTAGTATGGTAAGCTAACCGGTTTTAGCTTAGTTTTTGGTCTGTTGGGTTATTAAATGGCGATATGATTCAGCCTGTAGTATGAGAGCTCTAGGCTCCACCGTATCATCATAGCGACCTCTGTCGTCATTCATTTGGAAAATGGTGATGAAGCGCAAGAGGCTTAAGCCCCTGCTTCTCCCCTGGCCGAAGAGCACCGCCTTAGAGCTGTCCGGGTAAACCTGCCCTTTTTGGTAGTGACCTCGTATAGGCTCACGAGAGCCTGGAATCGGCGGTGAAGTACGACTGCCTTCGGCAGCCATAGCTTATCATATCTACCAGTACAGTGTATACGAAGCATTCGTGTTTATTATTTTTTTTCCTTGGAAAAAAAAAACCCAATCATTTAATATTGTTGAGTGAACAGCCGAAAACAATATTAAAATTGCTTTTTTCATGGGTCTGCAATAATAATCACTCAAAATATGTTGTGCCCCAAAGCAGAATATTTTACAATGTTCTGCAACGAATCTTCAGCTGATCAAAAATGTTCTGTGGGAATTTTAAAAAAAAAAACAGGGAGATGTCCTTGTATATGTATATATAGGAGTGCAATTTCATCTTTTATAGAAATGCAAAAGACGTTTCATAAAGCACTGACACATACACACCAAAAACACGTTATTTTGGGTTAAGATTTATTTTTAAAACTGTCGCATTGACAAAGAATTTACAGTTCTGTCAATAACTATACAAAAGATATATTTTGAGATATCACCTTTATAGAGGAAAAGTCTGGAAATTTGGTCCATACATAGTTATAAGTCCAGCTTTTAGAACTTTTCTAACAGATTTATATCCAAGCGGAGGCCCATGGGATTTTCTTTTGTTACTGAATACATGTTATTAGTAATATTTTTTGTAGCAACTTCACTGTACATGAGATTTCAAATTTTTTATTAGTAATGAATATAGTGTTGACACTAGAACTAAAGCGTAGCCGGATGGAAATATTTTTAAAACGGTCACACTGTTCTCCAAAAGAGCACTCTTGCATCCTGTTCAAAAGATATATTTTGAACTGGTTTGTTTATTATCCCCACTTATCAATAGAATTTTGCGATATTTTCCCATGACCAATTGACTAATTTTGCGACCGACTGACAAATGGGATTTTTTTCCACGACCAAGTAACAAATTTCACAATATTTGAGATTTTTCACTCGATCGACTGGCGAATTTCACCATTTTTTCTCACAACCGATCAATATAGGTGAAAACTGGGAAATCGGATTAGTAGCCAGTGACCGGTAGACTCGGTTTCATTAATGGCCACTTTTTAAAGTACTGACTGATGTTTCAAATTTTCTAGATACAGTATAATCATATAGAAACATATTTTTGTATAAATCAGAGTTTTATACCAGCGAAGTGTTCATGATAAAAATAGGGAAGAAGTCAAAATTCAGGAAAATTTCCTTAAAATCAGAAAGTCTATCACATTAATTTTTTTAGAATATGTACATGGATTATTTGTCAGGGATGATTGTGTTCCAGTTATATACTGGAATTGCAGTATTTTTTTCTTTTTCAATACCACAATGCCTTTTTTTTTGTATAGATCGGTCATAGGGAAAAAATCTCGAAATTCGTCAGTCGGTCAGGAAAAAAAAAAAAAAAAAAAAAAAAAAAAAACCCGTAAATTTCGTCAGTTAGATACGGGAAGAATATTGCAATGATCGTCAATTGGTTGCAGGAGAATATAGCTAAATTTGTTAATCAATTGCATGAAAAAAATCTTGAAGTCTGGAAATTCTTTAGTCGGTCGCATGAAAAACCCCCGCAAATTTCGCTAGTAAGCTGCAGGAAAAAAACACGTAAATTTGCTGATTGGCCGCAAGAAAAAACTGAACAATAAGCCAATTGATAGGAGGGAAAAAAAGCGTGAAATTCGTCAATCGGGTAGCAGGGAAAATTTGAGAAATTTTTCAGTCGTCAATCCTAAGAAAAAAAATCCCCAAATTCTTCTGTCGTTCACGAGGTGAAACTTGTCAGTTGATCAGGGGGAAAAAATCGTGCAATTCGTCGATCGATCATGGAACAAACCTGCAAAATTTGCCAGTCGGTCAAGTGAAATTATCATGAAATTCGATCGTCAGGCGTGAAAAAAATTGTGCTATTCGTCAAACAAATGGAGGAGGGGGGGGGATCGCAAAATTCTTAACACATTCTTGGGGGGAAAAATCTTAAAATTCGTCAGTCACTCAAGAATTACAATGGAATTTGTAACTGGTAAGTGACCGCATAGGGGTGGCAGGATATCAATGACAATTTTTTAATCGCCACAGGGCAAATGGCAAAAGTTTCAAGATTTTTTTTTCTACGACTTATTGAAGAATTTTGCGATTTTTTCCCGTGACTGATTGGAGAATCTGTGATTTTCTTCTCGATAGACTGATGAATTTCACAATGTTTTTTAGATTTTACCCTTGATTGACAGGTGCATTTCATAATTTTTTCTTGCTACCAGTGAACGATTTTTGAGATTTATTTACTGCGCCTGGTTGAAGAATTTCTCGATTTTTTCCGACAATCCACTGACGAATTTCATATTTTCTTTTCTCAAGCGCCTGAAGAATTTAAAGATTTTTTTTCACGATCGACTAACGAGTTTCGTGATTTTTTTTCCTGTGACTGATTGTAGAATTTTGAGATTTTTTTTTTTCCTCCGACAATCCATTGACTAATTTTAAGATTTTTTACCACGATTGGCTGATAAATTTGGCGATATCTTTTAAATGGCCAAAAAATCATTTTGTAAACTTTTTCATATTAAAATTTAGTTAAATTGTAATATTTTAACAAAACTGTATTCAAAACGTTATCATAAAAAAATCTTCGTCTATTACCAATTGCATAGGAATTGTTCATTTTTATTAAAATTATTTTATTCAAAATTGTTATTTTACAGTTTGTTAAAACAGTTTAGCAGAGTTTCACGAAATGTAAACATCTTGTACAATGGGTCCTTCAAATTACTCAAAATTTTGATGCTACAGCTCATGTGCTTAGAAAATGTTTGCTTTAAATGTTTTAATATTTGTTTCAAGAGTGATGATTCAGTTTTGTGATTATTGTGACACTTCTGGAAATATAGTGCATCTAATCTGGACGTACATTTAATAAAAATTAAATTAATTTAAATTTTTGAAATGTAAAATTTAATAGAAAAAGATTGAGTATTTTTTAAAGTTTTGCAGAAATGTGTCAAATAATTTTTGTTAACAGGGTTTTTGACTTTCATGAACTTTGACAATACTTAAGATTACACAGATTTATGCTAAATAATTTTTTTTAATTTATGCTATGTATGTAGAAGAGGAAGGGAGAAGGTGATAAAATTTATTTAATCTTCTGACCTCTAAATTAAGGATTTTTTTTTAATATGTTGTCATATAAATTAATTTGGATTTTGATTATATGTATAATTTTTAACAAATTAAAAATAAAGCAGATTCTTTGGAGAAAGGGACCTTCTTTAATACTTTCTTTGACCCTTTTTTCTTAAGAAACTTTAAAAAATGATATTTAAATTCAAGGTATTTTTAAAACATTCTTATGTTTTGCCCAAAATATTTTGCAAATGTAAGATTCTGGAGAAGAGCTGAAGGCTCAAATCCATGTTTTTAAATTTTCCTTTAAATCAAATATCAAGTAATAAAAATGGTGATTTTTTTTCATTGCTAACTAAGCGTAAAACTGACAGTGTGAAAAATGTTCGAGCCTGGAAGCTTGGTTACGCTTAGTTAGCAATGTAAAAATTCACATGTTTGTTATTCAATAATTTCGAGTTAATTTCACTGCTGAAAATTAATTAAAATTACTCAAATATCAAGTTTTTAGAATAAAATAACTGTGGAAATATTTGTATTGGAGTAATTAGTGTTTCCCCTAGACGTTTTCGAGAGGGCGCAGCACCCTGCCCATTTTTTTATAGTTGTAAATGCACCCTGCCCGTTTTTATATAGCTGGAAATGCGCCCTGATTATTGTGGATTCGCAAGAATTTGCTTTCGCGAATTTCACCAAAATGTAGCGGGAAAATATCACAAAAATCATCTATCGGTCGTGAGAAAATATCGCAAGATTCGTCTATCGGTCACAGTAAAATATGACAAAATTTGTCACTTGGTCGCAAGAAAAATTACAAAATTCAAAAATCTCGAAATTCGGTAGTTTGTTGTAGGAAAAAAAATCAGGAAATTTGCTTATTTGTCGCAAAACCTCCCTCCCTGCACAATTCGGCAATTGGTAGCAGGAAAATATTCTGAAATTCATCAGTCAGCTGCGGGAAAAATCACGAAACTATTTAGTCAGTCATGGGAAAAAATAGCGAAATTCTTCCATTGATCGCATGAGAAAAATTGCGAAATTTGTCAATCGATTGCGGCCAAAAATAGAGAAATTTATATATCTGTCATGGGCAGGGCATTCGGGGCACGGGCCCAGGGTCCCCGATTTTCAGGAGTCCCCAAATGCTACTAAAAAATTTTCAATTATTGGCCAAAACAGTTTTAACTGTTAAAAAAACAAAATTAAAATGGAAACATCTGTTTGTCAGAGATTGTCTATGATGTGTCAAAGCAGTGTTGGCAAGTTTCTTCCAAAGTGGAAAAAACCAGCTGGAAGAAATAGGTTTCTTCCAAGTGGAAAAAATGGAAGAAACTGTTTTTCTTTAAGAATTTACCATATAAGTTACAACTTTGTAAAATACAATAAAAATAAATGTATTTTCTAATAGATAACCTTACATAAATTTAATTTGACTTATAAAAATTTAATTATGTATGATAAATTGATAATTACACCAGTTTTTTAGCCAAGATCACACACCTGTCTAAAGCTTTCCAATCATTGTGTACCTGAATAAAATAAATGGGACTTTTCTAACACCATGCCAAAATGTATGCTAATGTGCTATTTATTTCAACCCTGAACGTGTAAATATTTTTATTGCAAACCGTGCCAAACATTGTGATTTGCTATTTATTGAACATGACACTTTTTAATTATTATTATTATTACTTAATTTACTCTGTAACCTCACAAAACATCTTAATTTGCTATTTTTCAAATAGAAAATATTTAATATTAAGTAGTAACTTATATTTATTGTTGACACTAATGTGGATTTTACCATTTGGCAGTTACCAGATGATGAGGACGCTGCAATAAAATTGTTTCAGGACTTTGGATACATAAAAAAAGTTTTTATTCAAAAAAAAGTATGAACGTCTTCATTCAAAAAGTGAAATGCTTACTGCAATGCTAAGAGACATTTACAATGCTATGCCTGTAGTTTAAATTGAGTTAATTTTATTAATTTATCATATAATATTTATTTGTTCTTTTATTTTAAGTCTATATTCGTGTCGATTTAATAAAATAGTTCGTGAAAGTCTGTAATTTTCAAATGTTATATTTTTAAATGCTCAATTTTGTGCCAACATTTTTTTTTCCAATTGAATCCTTTCACATGAATTTCATTTTGTGCCAATTATTGCACTTGGTGACGACAATGGTGTTGGTATAACGGAAATGTACCAAATAAATCTATCCAAAATACACAAAATCAATTAAATGTAATTCAATTCAAAAGAGGCACATTTTTTTTATATATATATAATTTAAACTTCTGTAACCAGTAGTAAATAGTATGTGGATCATTTACCTATTGTAGAATGAAACTCTTTTAAATAAAAGACAGTGCTTTGAATTTACGCCCATTTTATTAAGGAAACTAATATACAGTAATTACTGTATTGAAGGATTTCATTAAAATCTCCATTTTCCTTACTACAGTGCAACATTGTATAACAAAACAGATGTAATTTAGCTTTAAGATGCTGCAATCAATTTCTCAACTTAGAATGGATGAATGCAAAAGATGCAAAAAATTCTTATCCCTGTAGAGTTTATTTTTAGAACATTTATCTTTTAAATCAGCATGCTAGTATACATAATTACAAATTTGTTTGTTTTAAGTTTTGCACAATAGTTTTTAAAATATTACATTTTTATATGATAAATAAAGAATTGGTAGGGTTTTTCTTTTTTTTTTTTTTTTTTTTACAGAAATTATATGAACAATAAAAAAATACCACCCCCTACCTCTAAAGTTGTAAAAAACATAAAAAATAACTTATTTTTCCATAAATAATATTTTTAATATTAATTAAAATTTCCAATTTAAATTTCATATAATTAGGTTTTGAATTTAATTCTTTTATATAGTTAATATATTTTAATTTTGAGCATCTGTTTTGTTTTCTGTTGTTTTCTTCCAGTTTTTTCCATTTCTTCCGGTTTTTTCCAATTTCTTCCGGAAGAAACCCAACCCTGTGTCAAAGTAACTTCATTTTTTCTTTATTGTCTTTTAACCCTTTGAGGCGTGGTGGGATATATTATATCCCACCTAATTTTAATACGATTCAAACCAGAAACTTTGAATTAAATTTTACTTTTTTAACTTTGACGGGGAAAAGTTGAAAAATTGCTTTTCCTTATTTTGAACTAAATTACGGTGAGAATTGAAATGCTATTGTTTTATGAGTGATAATATCAGATTTATAACTTGAAGGTACACAATGTATTTTCCTACTTTACAAAGCCATTTTGAAGGAAATGTTATGTGAAAATATAAAGTGAAGAAAATAAAGAACTGCTGGTTTCTAGCAATACAAATTCTAGAAACATTGACAAAGTGAGCAATTCGACTTTTATGAAATGAAAGAAAGAGCACCCATACATCATATGTAAAGAATATGAATTTATATATTTGAAGTTATTAGAAAGAATTTATAGAAAGCCTGTTTTTATTTTGTTTTAGTGATTAACACAGAGATAAAGTATTTATTATATACAGCCCCCCCCCCTGCTCTTAACACATAAAAATAGAAATAATATTATTGTTAACATGGTTGCAAAAAGAAATGAGAGAATATGATATAACATAAAATTGCCACCATGAAATGCAGTTTCGCACCTAGAAAAAAAAAAAAAAAAAAAAAAAAAAGGAATTAGGCGTCATTTGACAACGCTGCCCTTTCATGAGTTTTTGTTAAAAGCAAATATAGGTATACTGCAATAAAATAGTTTCATTGTGTACAAATAACTTGAACTACAAAGCTTTTTGTAAATAGTTTTTTTAATTATAATTTCTGTTCTGATTATATTTATAAATGGCTAATTAATAAGTGGTGTTTTTTAAGTAAGGCATTTTAATTTTGTTTTGTAAAATTTATTTTTTGTTTTTCAGAAGAAGAATAAAAATCTGGAAAGAAAAAAGTTCTCTGTGAAGATGACTGTAGATTTTCAGCTCTTGTTTATCAACTTAAATTAAGAAACATCAGAAATTTAATTGTAACAGGATTAAATTTTCTTGTAAAATATTTCTGATAAATTTTGAGCATCTTGTAAATACATAAATAAATGTTTTTTGGTTGGTTTGTTTTACATTTGTTGTGAAAAATAAAATTTATATGAAAAAAAAGCATTCAGTTCTAGTGTTTTTAAATATATATATTTATTTATGCAAGTGATGTTGTTAAAAAGGATGTACTATATATTTTCCCCTTTCTCATTCTAAGAACATTCCCCCTTCTTTTTACAGGTTAAGATATAATTCAATAAAAGTGTTTTATGTAGGCTATATTTTAAAAACTGACAGCCTGATAAACTGTTTTTGTTGGTTGATTATAAATTAGCATTGCTTGGAGATCAGGTATTAAAAATAATTTGCTGTATAAATACTTTTGAAAATTTTAATAAAAATTTCATCATAATCTCATTAAAAGTTGAGATTAAAATTTTAATGTACATAATATTGTATGAATCAGTTTGAAATTTTGTTAGTCAAAAAGTCACATACCTCCTGCTGGAAGGAAAAATATTTTAAAGATTTCTTTATTGGTAATATATTAAAAAAAAAAAAAAAAAAAAAATCAGTACTCATTACTTGCTAATCTTTAAAAAATAAAAACAATGATATATTATTATTTATGAGTAATGTTTAGTCCATTTAAAAAAACAAACAAAAGATTTAGTGTATGAATGGTGAACCTGCCGTGTTCTAGAAGATCAACTGCCACTACTATTTTGAAAAAATATTAAACTTATTTAATAAGAGAAATTTTAAGATTACATAAGAAGGAAAATAGTGACAATTGGCTTTCTGTCAATTAGTAATATTTTGTAAATATATATACATTGAAATTTTGTTCTATGATGTGTATAAGGGGGGTAGAGTCCTTAACAGACTAAAAAATTACTTTAAAGGAATACTGCTACATTTTTCTGATATTATATGCCAAAGAGATGAAGATAGTGAAATGACATTTTTTGAACGGACCTAATTTACATATGTATAGTTACATCATTAAAAAAAATTCTTAAATTTCAATGATCAGTAATGTCAACATTTTACCAATTTTATAAAATAGAGATCCTGCATTTTTGTTTTATTTTCAAGCTGGATAATTGGAAGAAACATCCAGGTAAGAAATTGTATTATAAAAGCACCAGTGGACCCATGCGAAGATTTCACACTGCAGTCTAATACTTTTTAGCAATATCTAATACTCTTTAGATGCAGGTTTAAACTTGTAAAGGAAAATTAAGGACTGAAACTATCTTCAAACAACATTAGTCGAGCCAGAATATCATCTCGTTTATTCCATCACAGTTACAGTAAAAACTGATCGAGCATAGCAAAGACAAAAATATATATATATCTATAGTTAATTAACTGCTTTAGAGGATGACATCAGTTTCGGAAAAAACATGGGACAAAGAAAAATAAATTGAGCATTTCAATTTTGCTTTTTAGTCATAAATATAAAATAAACCCGTGCAGCAACTATGTCCCACTTTATCTTTTTTGTAGTATTTATTTTTTATAATCATTTTAAGCATTATATAATGTGGTATTTTATTTTTGTGGCCACACTAATTTGAGGAAAGCCTTTCATTTCTTTTATGAAAACAATGCAGATTTAATTTTTAATTTACAGTAATTTTTAATCAAAAAATATGTTTTACCGAGATGTGAGTGCAGTATGTCAGAAGCTGGTTCAAAATCCTTTCTTATGGCATCTCGTTCATTGTTTTGCATTTCATATTTTCTGAGAAAAGGGGATGTTGATAACAGAAATAATATATACTAGTGGGCCTGTGTGAAGATTTCACACTGCAGCCTAATATTTTTTAGATGCATGTTTAAACTTCTAAAAAAAAATAAAGCCAGAATATAATACAATTTATTCTTTCACATTTTACAGTAAAAACTGACTGAAAATATCAAGAGCGATATATATTGTGTTTTAACTACATTAGAGGGTAACATAATGTTTTGAAAAAAAAAAATTGAGCATTTGAATTTAAATTTTGCTTTTTTATCATAAATATAAAATAAACCCATGCAGCAACCATGTCCACTTTATCTTTATTGAACATTTTTTTTTTATAATCATTGTTGTGGAATTTAATTTTTGTGGCAACAGTAATTTGAGGAAAAACTTTCATTTCATTTCTGAAAACAATGCCTATTTAATTTATTACTTGCAATTTTAACCAAAATACATGTTTTAAAGAAATGTGAGTGTACTATGTCAGAAGTCGCTCGAAAATCCTTTCATATGGTATCTCATTTAACATTATGCATTTTTTATTTGCTTCGAAAAAGGGATGTTGAATATAATCATTAGATAACAATTTTCAATGGAAATTCTGGCTGGACAATCCACCTGGTGAATTAACTTGAAGAAACATAAATTGAAACTACTTAAAAATTTACTCCTTTGAATAGAATGTTTAAACCTATAATTTAATTAAAAATTGAAGAAAATTAGTTTTTTTTTTCGTATTCTCACCATCATTGGTAATTTAACGCTCAATATATATTTTACACCTTGTGTTATCAACTTTTTTTTTATTAATTACAATTATGGCTTTTGCAACTTTTTCAGAATAACATTAAAAAATAAATCATAACCATATGGCCTTTTATTCCGATCTAATGAGATGAGTGGATACGGCCAATTTTTTCCTCCATTGGGACACTTTTTTTTTTTTAAATTATTATTATTGCTTCCAGATTGAAAGTATTCTATACAAGATCTGAAACACTTTCGATTTTATTGTATTTTGACCTTTTTAATATGGGGTGCTTATAACACCATTGCAGTTTTTAACTGAAAAATATTATAATAAAGTGAAACATGTATGCATAAAAGTCAGGTTGGTGTTATGAGCTCTTGTTAAGAAAAATATTCCAATAGATTTTTTTTTTTTTCAAATTTTGAATAAAATATTTAGAGTTTTCAGACAAAAATTATGGACCAGTAAATTTAGATTCTAAAGTTTAAAATAAATAAGCATAATTTCCATCTCCACCGCCGATCGACGATTGGGACTTTTACGCTTTCTGATTATTTGTAAAATCAAACGCTTTTTAAGTCATTTCCGGTATAGTAGAGGATTATGAAGATATAATATTAGAAATTAATATATATTATTAGATTATATAGAAATATTAGATTAGATAGAGATTAGATTATATAGAAATTAATTAGATTATATTACTATAATATTTATTATATTACAGTTATAAATTAATTAGATTATATAGAAATTAATAGATATTATATAAGAAACCAAGTTCAACCAGTAATGACTTAAGAAGCGTTCGGTTTAACAACTAATCAGAAAGCATGATAATCGCAATCGTCTATCGGCGGTGGACAGGGAAATTATGCTTAAAATAACTTAAAAAAGAAAAAAAATTGTCCCTGCCAAAGGAGTAAAAATGAGCCTTTCTTGCTCAACTTTACTTTTTTGAGGACCATAAAAAGTATAATTCTGGCCAGCTTCCATTCATGATATCTAATAGTGGCATGAATATGGCTAGCCCCATTGATGGCGACAAAGTGGCTAGCTTTCGGCATGCATTCATTAATGATTACCATTGATGGCAACAAAGTGGCTAGATTTCGGCTTGCATTCATTAATGATGGCAACGAAGTGGCTAGCTTTCGGCTTGCATAAATTAATGATGCCCATTCATGGCAACAAAGTGGCTAGCTTTCGGCTTGCATACATTAATGATGCCCATTCATGGCAACAAAGTGGCTAGCTTTCGGCATGCATTCATTAATGATTACCATTGATGGCAACAAAGTGGCTAGCTTTCGGCTTGCATTCATTAATGATGGCAACGAAGTGGCTAGCTTTCGGCTTGCATACATTAATGATGCCCATTCATGGCAACAAAGTGGCTAGCTTTCGGCATGCATTCATTAATGAATAGCATTGATGGTATGTGGATGGCTGGCTTAAGGCTAGTTTACATTTATGATGACCAATAAATTAACATTTATGGCCAGATTGGGGTAGCTTTTATTCTTAACAAACGCAGGTGGCATGGCTGTGGCGATCTTCTGGCTAGATTTTATTCACGATGATCGTTAATGGCCAAACTGTGGCTAGTTTTCATTAATAATTGCCACTTAAAGTATAACTGTGGCCAGTTTTAGGCTATCCGTCAATTATGATTAACCACTTGTGGCACAATTATGGGCATCTTAATGTAGTTATGGCCAATTCTGTTGCGGCCACATTGTGGCCGGCGTGACAGTTTTTTTAAGTTGCCGTTACGGCAAACGATTGCGGCCCCTCATCTACTAGTTTGGGCCAAGGCTAACGTAGCCATCAGTGGCCCGCAAGTTCTGTGTTAGTTGGGTATCCTCTTTTTAAGTTATAACTCAAAGCTAAAGCACAGTTTTTTTTTATTTTTTTTGTGTAAAGGCTTCTTGTACAAAGGTCTAGTTCATAAAATGGTAGTATCTGTGTTAAATATTATGTAAAATTGTTTTATAATTTAACTTTTAATTCTTTAGTCTGAAATATAAAAATATTAGGCCAGCCGAATATTCGATATACTTGTGGGCTGAATATTCAGTTTTCGGCCAAAATCACTATTCAGTGCATCCTTAGTTAATAGTAATTTAAATTTACGTTATAAGCTTTTAAAATTTTCTTAATTACATTTTAAAAGTTACAGATTACTAACTAATATGCTAAAACGTATGTATCAACAATTATACATTCCAAGAAGGAAATCCATATACTGCGATATTTTTTAATATTCCTTTAGATGCCGGTTTCAGAGGTTTTATCGAATAAATACTTGACAAAGTTGATTACATAGTTCAATATTATGTACTTTATGATTAAAATAAGTTGGCTATTATTTACTTTGTGGAGGAGGAAGAGGGGAGGGGGGGAGGGCATAAAAAAGTATGTTTACCTACTGTGAACAAAAACAGCATTTTGGCTTTGAACGAGGGTTCCTGCAGCAGAGCCCCCCCCCCCCCCCCGACAAATTGACAAACAAAATCAAAGCATATTTTTATATATTTTAAATATTTTTTTAGTTTACTTTCAATTAATAATTCCAAAATAATATTCATCCACATTTACTTATTATAAACACATTATTTAATTTTATTGAATAAATTATTTATATTTAATAATAGAAGTTAAAATGTTTTGATTTAATTTGGTTGTGTCAGAAACAAAACAAATGTTTTGATTTATCGCTGAAGGTCAGAAATCTCATTTTTTAAATCAAAATATTTTAACTTTCATTATTAAATATAAATAAATTAGTCAATAAAATTAAGGGGGGGGGCTTCAAAAAGTATGTTTACCACCTGTGAACAAAAACAGCATTTTGGCCTTGAACAAGGGTTCCTGCAGCAGAGCCCCCCCCCCCCGAAAAATTTTGACAAACAAAATCAAAGCATATTTTTATATATTTTAAATAATTTTTTAGTTTATTTTCAATTAATTCCAAAATAATTTTCATCCACATGTACTTATTATAAACATGTTATTTAATTTTATTGACTAATTTATTTGTTTAATAATAAAAGTTAAAATGTTTTGATTTAACTTGGTTATGTCAGAAACAAAACAAATGTTTTGATTTAACTGGGTTTTGTCAAAAACAAAACAAATGTTTTGATTTAACTGGGTTATGTCACAAACAAAACAAATGTTTTGATTTAACTGGGTTATGTCAGAAACAAAACAAATGTTTTGATTTAACTGGGTTATGTCAGAAACAGTGTTCGAAATCAGCAGTCAGTCATCAAATGCAACTACATAGCATTTGACGACTACAAAATTGTTCCCGGGAGTTAAATTTGATGCCTAACCTTTTTTAACACTTATTTCTAGTTTAACTTAGCCAATCACTCGCTTTTGAAAATTTGGTCGGACACCAAACATCATATATTCTAATACGAGCAAATCTTGTGGGTGGTTATATATATATGCAAAAATTATCTTAAAAACGGCTCGAACGATTTTGACGAAATTTCGTATCCTACCGTTTTGGGGCACCAGAAAACCATTGGGCTAGGTAACATGCTCGAGAAAATTCGATTAGCGGGTCATTTTGGGTCATTTTGGGTCATGGTCTAGCTAATTGTATCTAAAAAACGGTTCAAACGATTTTGACGAAATTTTGTGTCCGACCATTTTCGGGCATGAGAAGTCAATTGGGCTGGGTCACATGTTCGAGAACTTTCGATTAGTGGGTCATTTTTGGGTCAACGTGGGTCAAATTAATTTTATCTAAAAAACGGCTCTAACGATTTTGATTAAATTTTGTGTCCTACGAGTTTCGAGCACGATAAAAGCATTGGGCTAGGTCGCATGTCCGAGAAAATTCGATTAGTGGGTCATTTCTGGGTCATTTAGGGTCAAGATCTAAAAAGCGGCTCAATTTACACTAAATTTTGCATTCAAAGGTTTCCGGGCACGAGAAGACTGTTGGGCTAGGTCACATGTTCGAGAAAATTCAATTAGTGGGTCATTTTGGGTCATGGTCAAGCTAATTGTATCTAAAAAACGGTCCAAACGATTTTGACGAAATTTTGTATCTGACTGTTTTCGGGCACGAGAAGACTATTGGGCTGGGTCACATGTTCGAGAACTTTCGATTAGGGGGTCATTTTTGAGTGAAAGCGGGTCAGATTAATTTTATCTAAAAAACGGCTCTAACGACTTTGATTAAATTTTGTATTTTACGAGTTTCGGGCACGCGAAAATCATTAGACTAGGTCACATGTTCGAGAAAATTCGATTAGTGGGTCATTTCTGGGTCATTGTGGGTCAATATCTAAAAAGCGGCTCAATTTACACTAAATTTTCAATCCTATGGTTTTCCGGCACGAGAAGACTGTTGGGCTAAGTCACATGTTCGAGAAAATTCAATTAGTGGGTCATTTTGGGTCATGGTCAAGCTAATTGTATCTAAAAAACGGTCCAAACGATTTTGACGAAATTTTGTATCTGACTGTTTTCGGGCACGAGAAGACTATTGGGCTGGGTCACATGTTCGAGAACTTTCGATTAGGGGGTCATTTTTGAGTGAAAGCGGGTCAGATTAATTTTATCTAAAAAACGGCTCTAACGACTTTGATTAAATTTTGTATTTTACGAGTTTCGGGCACGCGAAAATCATTAGACTAGGTCACATGTTCGAGAAAATTCGATTAGTGGGTCATTTCTGGGTCATTGTGGGTCAATATCTAAAAAGCGGCTCAATTTACACTAAATTTTCAATCCTATGGTTTTCCGGCACGAGAAGACTGTTGGGCTAAGTCACATGTTCGAGAAAATTCAATTAGTGGGTCATTTTGGTCATGGGTCATGATATTTGAACTCAAATTTAATTTTGACCGAGCATAGCTCGGTCTTCCCTGTTCGTAAATTCTAATGCGAGACAGTTTGACAGCGATTTTTAGCAGAGTGTACAAATCCAAATGAATACATTAATTTATGCAAACTTCTAAACTTTATATTGAACCTGCCATTTAGCACTGCTGAATGTGAAAAGGGATTTAATCAGTTTAATTTAATAAAAAATGATATACATAACCGTTTATCCACTGATATTGTTAATGATTTATTAATGGTAAAACTGTATAGACCCAATTTAGCAGATTTTTGTCCAGATAAAGCTATAAATCCCTGTGAAATGATGTAGCTGAAGAATGGTTAGACATCCTGATTTTATTATCTAACTTTATTAAAATTAGCAGGTATTGTTCGACTTTCATCTTTGCAATCTACATGCAGTGATGCAGTCAAGCATTTTAGCATTAGATTGCTTAATGAGGATTTTTGCTTAACATGAATTGATAATGAAGATAAGATGGTACTATTATTTTAATGTTTAACACACACACAAATGTGGTCCTTTAGATTTCATGTTAACAATAAAGTTTTTTTTTTTTGCTAAATTTAAGTAATTATTAACAACGGATAAAATTTTGTTAGGTTTAATTTTGTTTAACATGGTTAAGTGCATTTTTCTGTTAACCCCTTGACTGCCGCGTGAGCATATATATGCCTTTAGAAAACATATTCTTCTTTTACAGGTTTGACAAACCCGCATGCCAATAAGGCATTTTTCATTACCAGTTCTGCATTTTGCACACGGTAACATCTGTATTTTGTTATCACTATGCTAGAAAAGTTATCTTCACCTTATTTATTTGCAGAATTCTCTGATAAAATAAGGTATTGGGGATCTTGTCAGATTCCGTTGGCAGTTAAGGGGTTAAATTTGAAAATGTAGTGTTAACTAAAAAAGCTTTATGAGTTTTACAGTTGCTTCAATAATTATAATATTGTAGATTATGAACTTCAATAATTTAAATAAAAACAAAATATTCACAGTTTTCTGTAAAATAGCATATAACGATACAGTTATGTGAATTTTAGAAATTGCAACTAGAAATTTTTATTAGACGCCTAAGATAGTTACATCACTTCACACCTACCTTTCATTTCTCAATCTATTTCTATCACCATTCTATCACTATCAACTATTTCTATCACTGGTCAGAAACAAAACAAACGTTTTGATATATCGCCTGCGGTCAGCCATCTCATTTTTTAAATCAAAACATTTTAACTTATCTTATTAAATATAAATAAATTAGTCAATAAAATTAAATAACGTGTTTATAATAAGTAAATATGGATGGAAAATATATATGAAATGAGAAACAAGACAAATGTGTTTTGATTTAAAAAACAAGATGGCACACAGCAGGTTAATCCCAAAGCTGTTCCTTTATGCAGTTTAACCCTTAATTGCTGTCACAAAAACTGTTGCATACATACTGTGAGTGGTTTCCAAGACTGCTTGATTGAAAAATTAGTAAAAAGCTCGATTAACTAATAGGATACTGATTCTGTTTTAAACTTTATGTACATGACTAAATTAAAATTCACCTTTTCAGAAGTCTTTAGCAATAATATTAAGGCTTCAAACAAAACAACATTTCACTAGTACCTATAGCAGGGTTCATACAGACTTGAGAAGAAAGAATCCAAGGAGTTAAGGAAAATTCTAAAGAGTACAGAATCTAAAGGAATAGGAAAACATATCGCTGTATATGGATTTCCTTCTTAGGATGTATAAATGTTGACATATGTTTTTGTATATCAGTTAGTAATCTAACTTTTAAAATGTAATCAAGAAAATTTTAAAAGTTTATATGTATGAACCCTGCTATAGTTAAACTGAAAATCACAAGTTACTTTGAAAACTGAAAAAAGCACTACCGCTAAGAGCAGCATAAGGAGGGGTTAAATTTAGGTATTTTTTTAGGTTACACTAGATATTTATATGACCGACAGCTAAAAATACTTAAAAGTGATGATTAACTGTTTTATAAAACTGTATATTTCATTCATAAAAATTAGCAAAATTGAAACGGCAAGAATTTTTTTTCCCCAAACGCCGCAGCATTTAAGCCTAACATTTATTACTAGAATTAGGATGGTTTTATTCCAAACAAACGTTCATTTACAATGTTTTTTAGAGAACATTACAACATAAAATTGAATAATTTACCTTTTTTCTGTAAAATAGACAACATCAGGTTGGGCAAATAGGCAACATCAGAAAAATTGGGTTACAATCTTGTATACAACTCTTGTTTACGCTTGCCGCCAGCTTACTTATGCTTATGCTTATGTTCTCGACAACAGAAGGAAAGGCACCACACACGCCCAGATGCAAAGTAATATATCCTCGTCTCCTCGACGAGAGAGCCTGTCACACTGTTAAAAAAATTAGCAGTTGGAATCAATCTTAATAAATATATATGCTTTATGTCATTTAAATCATTTTGACTGTCTCTGGGAGATGTAGAATGTCCCAACTGTGCATTTGACAGGAGTAAAATTATAAAATTTCAAATCTTAAAAATTAAAAAAAAAAAAATTAAAATTTTTGAAAATTTACCAAAAGGAAAATTTTCAGATATTTCTCCTTTAAGTGTGTAATTTTTAAAAACTTCAAATTTTATCCAAAAAAATGTTTTTTTTTTTTTTTAAATTATTAAAAAAATTAATAATGTAAAGTAAAATACGTGTTTTAAAGCTATATTTTTCTTCATAATATCTATATAATATATACATATGTACATACGCGTCCAATTCAATGAGGGGCGGGTTAAACCCCCCCCCATTGAATTATTAATAAAAAATGTTGAAAAAGAATTTAATCTTATATTATTACAGTGAAATTGCAGGTCATAGAACAACAGAAAGTGTGAAATATTTTTACCCCCCCACACCCTCCTTCACATCCTTCGAGGGGGTGAGGCGAGAAATATTGCTGGAATGGGGCACAAATCTGTGACGTTGAAATGTTTCTTTTTAGGTAATATTGTATTCTCATAGGAAACTTGACTCTCATGCACTTTTGAAAAAAATTACAGATTTGAATTGGCACCATTATGCATAGAAATAATCAAAACTTGGAATATAGAAATTTTTACATCTATAAAAAGTAAAGACTTTTGTGCATAAAAAATGCACACTTTTTGCGAACACGGAACAGGCAGTTATTTTATGCAAAAAATGTCCACAGTTTTTGAAAACAAAAAATATGTACTTTTTTGTATGCATAAAAAGTGCATATAATGTGCACACAAAGTGTACACTTTTTGAAATATTCAAAAATATTCACTTTTTTGCACAAATTGTGCACAATTGATACTTTTTTGTAAAAAAAGGGCAAACATTTTCTAGCTGGGTAATTATCAGATTTTTTTTTTTAATTTATTCTGTATATCCTCTATATATTAATGAATAAATGTTAGCAGAAAAAAATGTATCTCAGGAAAATATTAATGTTCAAATAAGTGCGCGTATGAAAAAAATGCTACTTTTTTAGAAAAAAAACAAGTTATAATTATGAAAATATATTTTTTCTGACTATACAATCAGTGAACATTGACAATTCATGCCAACTTCCATCCTAATATATAAAAAGTCCCTTATAAATAAATATTGTCTTATTTTATGCAAAAGAAATGCGCATGTGGCATTTTAAAATACGATAATTTTTGTTAATTTTAAATATAAAAATTGAATATTTAAAATTTTTTTATTATTTTAACACCAAATTTTGAATATGACTGTTTGGGCTTGTCATTTAACTACTCGGCCAATTTTCAAATGAATCCATTCAAAATTCTAGGATTTGGTTTTTAATGCCCATTGTCCCCTTAAGATGACATTTTTTAAGTTCCACATTACAGACTTATCTCTGTCAAAAATGAAGTGTTCTGGCATTAAAGAGCATTTACCCAAAATGAAATGAAAAACATCTCCTTTCTTGCCAAAGTCACAGAGGTCATTTCTACGTTTTCCTATTTTAAAGAGGAAACTTGAAAAACTGCCATGACTAGAAAGATAATAAACTAAAATTTGTTTATTGAACCAAGTAAACAATTTGGAAAACGCATAAAATATTTAAAAATCCAATTTCAGGAATTAACAACAATATTCGGAAAAAATATCCGATCTATTTTGTGTAGCCCTGTACATGATCTATAGATTTGTATATATACTACATAGAATGCTAAATTTGAGTTCAGTTAGGAAACGCGCTGCACAGTTTAAAATTTCCCTTATGGAATTTCCATCAATAAACGGAAATGTACTCAAGCATTTTTGAACTTTTTATGCTACCCTGTATATATTCTACAGACTTTATACACACCAAGTAATAGCTAAAAAATGAGTTACATTTAAAAACGCGTTCATCAACTGAAAAAGCATCTCTAGTAATTATTGTTAACAGAGAGCACAGAGTTCTTTTATGTGTCCCTGTAAATGAACGATGCATGCTATAGACATAATATTCTATAGTAAGCCTCCTGTCATTCAACTTAGTGATGTATATCAATTTCAATATGTTTGAAATAATGAAACGTTATAAAAATGAACAGCAAACGATTTTTCTACATAGACCATAATGTTAGGAATTTTTTTTTCAGTGACCCTGTAATGGAACTATAAGTGTTATTAGCACATATAAGTGTAATTAGCACATCACATTCTACATTAAGCCTCTAGTAGTGCAACTCAGTGATATATATGAATTTCAATTTGTTTGAAAGGTGGTTGGCTAAAATGTGGTTGGAACCTGATTATAGAAGATTCAATCCTGGTTTTTGATAATGCTGAATTTGAATGCACATTTCAGCATGAGAGTTACAACATAACAAATATCAGATTGTTTCAAAATATCATCCAACCTAGACTTTCAAACAGCTATATCTCAGCCATTTTTTTTAAAGATAAAGCCAAAAGAAAAAATTCCCCGGAATCTTTTTATCACGATCCAGCACTTACCAGAAACAACTTTTTCAATTTACAATTATTTATACATTTTTAATTTTTTTTCATAAAAAAATTTAACTGGCCGCCATTTTGAAAAAAGATGATGAATGGAGCTGGCCAACGAACTCGGTCGAGCTCTTGGTATGCCCTATACACATGATCACTCACATTGATATTGGTTCATAAATACGAGAGTTGCACCTTAACAAATATCAGATTGTTTCAAAATATCAGCCGCCCTAGAAATTCGAACCGCCATATCTCAGCCATTTTTTAAAATAAAGCTAAAATAAAAAATTCTCAGGAATCCTTTTATCACGATCTAAGACTTAACGGAAACATTTTTTTCAGTGTATAAATTTTTTGACACATTTTTGAATTTTTTTTTAACTGGCCGCCATTTTGAAACAAGCGCTGGCGTATGAAGCTGGCCAAAGAACTCGGTCGAGACCTTGGTATATACTATACACATACTCAGTCACATCCAAATCGGTTCTTAAATAAAAGAGATAATATATATATATATATATATATATATATTAGGGTGGTACTTATTTTTGAAGTTTTAGAATTCATTGCTCGCACCCTCTATATTTGTTCCATTATATCTAAAAATATTTCTTGTAAAATTTAATCCCTAAAAACTAATATTTATAGGAAGCTCAAAGAAGCACAAGTTTCATAATTTGGGGTCATTTTGTTGTTTTCTTCTCCTGTTACTTGAAAAATATATCTATTCCCAGTAGTAATAAATTTATTTCAATATATTAAAAAGTCACTCATGTACACTATCAAATCCATAAAAACATTTGTAAATGTAATTATTAAGTTAATTATTCAAATATAATTCATTGATATAAAGATAATAAACGTCTGGAATTATTCGAAGACTGAAGACTGGTTAAAGAAGAACAAAGTAAACTAAAAAGCATGCATTTTCTTCAAAATTAGATAATTTATTTCATATTGCTCATGCCAATGCATTAAACATAATCAAAATAGCTGAAGAAAGAAATTTCTTGCTAGCACAGCGAGAAGATGGCAGACGAGCATCAATGATTGATATTGACATAAATAAATCTCTTGCGGAAGGAATTAATTGCTTATAAAAAGAAGAATCTTCTGAAGAATAAATTAGAAAAAATGAAATGTTCACAGGAGAAAGAAACAAAAATAGCAGTACTTGAATCTTCTACAGATAGCTCAAATGAAGAAGATAGAAATGAATGAAAATGAACAACACAATCAGGAAATAAAACTGTTTGAGGATACAGCATCAGATCCTTGTCCATCCAAAGCTAAGAGAGGGGAGGGTGTATGGATATTATAACTCCAGATTTAGCAACAGCTCTAGACTGGACAAATGCAGTGTTGAGTTCAGACACTTTTCTCTGGGAGGGATTTCTGTGGCCCGGGAGGGGGGGGGGATTGGACTTTTTGACCATTAAATGCATGTAATCTCAAATCTTCCAGGGGGAGGGAATACCCCCACCGGCCCAAGACACAATTCAATACTGGGACAAAAGTATCAGGCAGTATTTGTAGTTGCCGAAACTGCAGAGTTTAGGATATGTATTAAAGAAGTCTCTCTGGTTGAAAAATAATTGTTCGTAGAATTAAACAATCACAAAAATTAAAAGAACGGCTACAAAGAAATGCTCCTCTCGTCCATAGAAATGGGAAACTTTTACCAGAATTAACTGGTAAAGAGAAAATAGATAAACTACCAATTATATTTTCCAGAAAAGGAATTTCTCTGATGCTCTCGGTTACTAAACTACTTTCTGCAACAGGCAAAGCACAAGACTTGCAATTTATAAAGTTCTGAATGAATCGGATATTGCAGATAAAGTGATTGGAATGAGCACTGATACCACACAAGCAAATACTGGAAATGATAAAGGTGCTTGTGCCCTTTTAGAAGAAAAGCTTGGGAAAAACTTTTTTTTTTGCTGCCGTCATCATATTATGGAAATTATTGTAAAAGTATTTCATAATTATTTGAGAACTTTGTCATCAAGTCCGGAAGTACCTTTAGTCAAACGTTTCCAAGGGTACTGAGGATTTCTAGATAGAGACAAATTTGAAACATGTTTGAAAGATAATATTCGAGTTCTTGTACAAACTGCAAAAGATGAAATTTTGGAGTTTGCTACTAGAAAATAATCATGATCAACATCTTGATCCATCAGCATCTGGATCAAGAGATGATTATCAAGAATTTGCAAAACTTATTATTTTTCTTGGAGGAATACCTGTCAAGGGAATTCGTTTCATGCTTCGGAGGGCAATGCATCGTGCTCCTTGGATATCTAAGATGATATACTCTTTGAAGATATTCCTCTTGAAGTCCCAATTCATGCTTACCAAAAATAAAGAAGTGACGTTTGTGTTTTTATAGTGAGTATATTTTAAAGTTTGTATTAGTGCTTCAATAACAGAAACCTCACCAAACAATGGCTTTCAGTTAATAAATAGTTTATTAGAGTATTCAAGAATACATGAAGAAATTTCAAAAGCTGCATCTGAGAAATTTTCAAAGCATCTGTAATATTTGTTAGATCATTCTGTACTGTCCCTTTTCGATAGCCATGTACCTGTATTAGAATCCCGAGAAGAAGATAACTGCTTCCCTTAAACATTTTCATGAAAAGAAGTTTGAAGATCTTGTTACCAAAGAACCTTTCAAACTGTTCAAAGAAAATAATTTATGGCTGGTAATAAACGGCTGGAATAGGTAGATTTTTGTAAAAAAAGCTATCTAATAATTCATTTTCGAATGGTTTTTTTATTATTAAAATCTCAGCAAATTATGAACCGATTTTTGCGAAAATTAGATTTTTGTATATAGATTTTTTTTATGTATAAATGCATTGTTTTCAAATTGATAAGAAAGTAGTTTTCATAATTTCACATAGCCTAAAATATCCCAATGCACTTTTTATCTTGTGGTTTTATTACTTTGAGCGTGAAAATCTTTACTGAAAGGTAGCCTCGCTTCGGGGTGCTGTTTGAGATTAAAATATCGCATTTTCGGGAGATTTTAAACAAGTTTTTAATTAATATCTCGGGTAATTATGGACCGATTTTTACAAAATTTACAACAATGAATATAGGACAAAAGTTACTATATTAGGATAAAACATTGAAGCCGTATTGTATTTATTAATGTAGAAAAATCGCCTCAAATTAAAAAAAACGCTCAAAATCGCATAAAATATTAAATAAAAAATATATATTGAAAAATTCCAAAATCGTGGTTCAAGGTACAAAACTACATAGAGGTACCTTTCTACTAAATTTTGCAGCTCTGTTGGCAACGGGGTCTTCAGAACATAGTCGACAGGCAGACACACATACTTCTACCTGTATTAAGTTTATAGATAGATATAGATATATTATTAATTTCAATATACCGAATAGAAACACTTTTTCTGAAACGTACAATGTATTTTTGATATTCTTTTTGTATTTAAAAAAATAATTATTAATAAACGTGAAATTAAAACACGTTTTGAAATGATTTGTAAAAGGCATTTTGACAACTTGATTTAATTAATTTTAATATAAATAGAATAAAACGCTATTAAATTATAATTTTAAAAATAAAATATTTTATATTTTTCCGACTCTACAGTTTAAATACAAATTTAAATATACATAATTAAAAAAGGAGATTATTTACAATAAAAGAAATAATCATGTACTGAAATTTGAAAATAAATTTACTGGAAACCATTATTTTTTTTCCGACAAATAAAAACTAGACGCATCTTTTTTCTGTGATTTATTAGAGGTTTCTAAATCTATTCTGTTATTTTTATACTTTTCAATTTGGTAAATTTAATTTGATTCATTGTGTATATTTATCAATTTAATAAAAATGATTAAATTTTTCAAATAACAGTTTTTTCAATTTTAAAGTCACATTACATATGTACTTTTCTTTTGTGTATCATTTATGTTTACACATTTATTGGAGCAATGGAAGTCGATAAACCTTTTGTAAAGCAAATGTCAATGAAGATGAATGGCTTCTGGAAAGACGATTCTTTACATTTTGAACAAAGAAACAATAACAAGGATGTAATCTATATACTATATATGTATTTAGTTGCCTTCGGAAAGTCTGTTAACATTCTGACCGCTTATTTTTTTTTTCTCAAAGTCCTATCAACCAGTATGTAATCGAACAGTATCTCCTCTATTATTGCATATTTCAAATTACTTCAATATTACTTACCCATCATACGTAGTATAGGGTAAGTCATGTAATCGTTTTAAAAATTGAAAAAAAAATTGACGGATTTACACGTTTCAGACACTGAAAATTCCGAAAAACATATTTTTAGAAAAAAATCAAAAATTGCCGTCCGTCTGTGTGTTTGTGTGTCTGTAAACGTTCTATCTCCCGATCAAATTGAGATAGAGACATGAAATTTCGTATGCATTTAGTATGTAATAATTAGAAGTCTATTGAATTTCAGTAACCTTTATTATCCGGAACTATTTTTTTCGGACTTTCGAAATATTCCTTCTGATAAAAGGTATATGAAAATTTTTGAAATTGTTTGATTTAATACATTGGCGGACAGTAGGAACAAGTGAAGTTCGAAAATTGACACTATATGTTTTTGTAATTTTTAGAATATTAGAAGTATAGTTTTACTCTTTCTGCTTAAATAAACTTAATTTTGATTAATTCAGTACCTTTAATTAGGTTGCACTACTCCCTTCACAACCACGTCAGGGTGGCTAGTGGTCAGGGAAAAATACAGTAAAAAAAAAGTGATAAAATCCAGTATATTCTTATAGAAAAATTTATAATGATTATTCGATCAAATAATCAATTTGAATTTTTCTATAAGAATATACTGGTAATTATAATTTTTTTTACTGTATTTTTCCCTGACCACTAGCCACCCTGCACGTGCATACTGAAGCTGCAACTTGTATAACAGGTGGAAAACTAACTTCAACCTAAAAAATTGTTTCCAAAACATGACACTGGGCTTCTACTTGTACGCCGGTAAATGCACATTTGTGCTGCTATAGCTGTAGTGTATAAAAACGACCGTTTTATTTTGGGCGGCTATTGCCGTCATGCCACATAGTGAACTTCGCTTTGAGGGCTATAGCCGCAAGTGTCCGTCAACGTGTTAAGGAGTGAATATAAAAGATAATAAAAAACATAAATTTTTCATAAAAAATGAAGTCGGTCGGATAATTAGTTGCCGAGATACGTGTAATCATATTAGCCACACTCTTCGATTTTTCATGACCCTGTATTTCATTCAAATTTCAATTCAAAGAGATATTTTAATTAGTAAATAGACGCTTAATCCGACGCAGTACACTGTTAGTTAATAGGATTATCATTTTTAGAGTTATAAGAATATTTCTTTTACGCAATTCAGTAATCGAGCATTTAAAGTTTATGACGTCATCAAGCCACGATTTTATTCGAATTGCAATGCATTTTATAAGTAGTTTACACATGTTTTATTTTAATATTTTATATTATGCATATCCCTGATGGGTAAGTATTACGGTGGCCCCCAACGACTAGTTTGAACTATGTAGTAAAATTTTTATTTGAATTTTCACTCTTTGACTGTGGGAATTTTTAAAAGAGAATTGCTTCAAAAATTGTGTACTATGTCATTCTTTTTGCAAATGTCTTGCCCATGGAAATCGCGGGATAAACGGCCAGAGTGTTAACCATAACATTGTTTATAGCAATCATGACTTTATTATTGCACTGGCACACAAGAAATATTTCGAATAGTTCGTTCTTATACGTTTTACTCAATTTTAATTAGGATACTTCAAAGTTATCTTTAAGTAAATAATACATGTTTTTTATTTTTTCACAATTTTTAAAATATTTAAATAAAATTATACTTAATTTTAATATTTGCACGATAGGTTTTAAAAAATAGATTAAAAATGAAAGTAAAAATAATTTGCTCTTTTATTTGAAGAAAGAATAAGAAACCACTAATAGCCACTATTTTCAAACAAGTAACTACAATAACAAAAAAAAAATCCCCTCTCAAAGTGATTTATGAGAGATCTCTAAATCAAACTGGCTTTTATTTTTCTTCTTTTCAATTCAGTGAATTCAATATTGATTCATTAGGTTTGTTTAACAAATTATAGAAAGATTTAGATTCTTGAAATAACAGTTTTATCAATTTTAAAGTCACAACTCGTTTGTATTTTTTTGTTGTTGTAACATCTATGTTCGTACTGTGTTTGGAGCAGTGGAAGTCGATAAACTGTTCGTAAAAAGAAATATTAATGAAAATGAATGGACATTTAAATAGAAAGAAAGATAAAATAAATGCAATAGATACAATCTTTTATTTTCTTTGTAAGGATTTTATCCGTAAACACATAATTAGTAATCGTGAGGTTATTGCAGAGGTAGAAGAAATAGGTTTCAAATATTTCTTACATTTTTACTCAACATTGATAAATAGGATAAATCCAGGTTAGATGCCCGATAAGATTAGTTGCCCTAGTCACTGTATTTGAGCCGTCGGAGCTAGTGACGTTCTTCTAGTATCAATCGTAATAAAAACGATGTAACAGACGACGCTACAGCGATTTATTTCTTCGAATAAATGTCTTATCCATCACATAAAGGTTAAATTTTGGCTGTTGTTGTATGCTCTTGTAAGATATAAACAAGTAGAAGATGAGGTATAATGTGCTTACTAGAAATTGTTCATGAAATATTTAGTGAATGTTGTTGAAACATGTATCGAATAATGTGTTAGTTATAGGTTGCAGCTTGTTTCTACTTCCAGAACTACTTGTTAGAGCATTTATCCCGGATTAAAAGAATGGCTCTCGATCGAGTTGACCGCACTCGTCGTTCTGCCGGCGGGAGAAGTCGGAGAGAAATTCCTCGGGGAGACAACCGAAGCCAGAACATGTCTATGCGTTCAGGGATGCCTTTCCTCGTCAACCCAGGTTGGCGAGAGGCCACTCCTCCTCCCCGCAGCTGATGAGAATTATCGTAGCCTCCATAGGCGTTCGATGATCGGAAGCTGCGACAAAGCAAGAGTCTTTGGGGATGCCCGGTATTCGGCCTAGGGCCCGGTTCCTTCTTTTGGGTTCCGGCTCCGAAGCTAACTGGGGACTCCAGCTTCTCCCCAAATGTTGAGTAGTAGTGTCCTAAGAGGGTGGCCACATTCCGATAACCTTAGCGACCTTTGTCGTCACATACTTCGGAGAATGGGAGTGGTCAGCAGGTGGCGGTGCTCCCACAACCGTAGAGCATACAGGAGGACTCTCCTGGTTGTGTTCGTTAAAAGTTCCTCAGAACTTGAGTAAGGCGCTTGACGTGCCAGACGGGAGCCCTCAGGTGCCTGGCGGCGCATCTCAGTTTTATCCGGGATTAAAAGGATACATGCCCCACCTGCATCGCGAATATATGACTCACTCGCGATTCGGGATACGACGCCTGATTTATAATTATCAAATAACTTTGATAGGTGAGAATTATTTTTAAATCTTCATGATTGTGAATAAAAAACTGTTTCCTCTTTTGGTTGACCATGGCTCTTCCAGGAGGAACATTACCTGACAAGTTAGGGAGCGGTGTTAGTAGTGATAAACTCTAAATTTAAGAAATGTTTTAACCCTTAACTACTGTGACAAAATTAAATTGTCGCATGGATGATGTGAGCGATATCTGAGACCGCTTAATTTAAGGACAAATAAAAAGCTCAATTAGCTCATAGTATACTGTTTCTGTACCAAACTTTATGAACGAAAATATTATAATTAAAATTTGCCTATTCAGATGGATCTAGCGATAGTGCTAGGACTCCAAACGGACAAAATTTCATTATTACGTATAGTTAAACTGAACATCATTACACGTTAATCGCTGGAAACTGAAAAAAACAGCTGTATCTAAGACCACTAACAGCAGTTAAAAGTTATAATTTTCAATTGTTACGTTTTAGAAATTTGGTTCAAAAAATTGGAATTCTCTCACATTCTTTAAGCGAAAAATATTTAAATGTTTGGTATTTATAGCTTCTCTGAGAACATTTTAATTCACACATTCCGAACTTTTCGTCTTTTTATATCAGAATATATTTAGAAGCACTAAATAGAAATCTAAATAAAAAATTGAAATCTAAAATCCCTTAAGTATATCATTCTCACAGAAATTCGAAAAGCATAGAATATACCGGGGCAATATATTAGAGATATAATCCTTTTTATGCTTATTTATTTATTTAAACAATATTTATTTTATTGATGGCAAGTTTTCTGCCTCCCCCTTAATTTAAATTACATAAGTCGAATCTTCCGTAGAATATAAATATAAAATATTTTGAACTCATTCATTGAGAAACATAAAAATCTAAAGCATTTAGTTTGAGGATATTAAATTTGCTTCCCGAATTAGTGTTTAGTGTTTGTACATGGAATTTAAGAAGAGGGGGGGCGCGATTCCTCTTAGTTTAGATTAAACCAGTTTAGTTTACGTTGGAATTATCCGATTAGCTTCAAATTTTGTATACCCATTTATTCGAAGAATTGGAAATTACAAATATTCTTAAATGTGGGAGTGTAATGAAGGATTAGTATACAGAGTCTGTAAGCTCAATTAAAATTTTTTCATTAAATTTCATGTAAGTAGGACGGCCTAGGGCCCGGTTCCCTCTTTTGGTTTCCGGCTCCGAAGCTGTCGGGGGACACCAGCGTCTCCCCAAGCGTTTAGCGGTGGTGTACTAAGAGGGTAGGCACATTTCACTAATCGCAGCGACCTTTGTCGTCATATACTTCGAAAAATGGTCAGCAGGTAGCGGCGCTCGTACAGCCGTACAGCATACAGGAGTACTCTCCTTGTCCGTATTGGTCTATATTAAGTGAAATGCAAATCCATATTTTCAATTATGAATGTTAATTACGTATGCTTGCTATTCTTTTACCAATGGGTCATCTATCCCGATCAAGTGGGGTGTCTAACTCTAAGGTATGGGATAAATGGCCAAAATCATTGATTAAGTTTTCTGATAAAAACACTATTTATATGGTATTTATATTAAACTAATATATTTTATGATGTTTTACATAAAATTAGGAGGATAAAGGTTACATGTGCACTATAAAAATCATTGCAATAAAAACGAAAAATTAAGAGGGCTTAAGTAGAGCAACTGTCCCAGATTTACCCTATATGTTAAATACATCTTGATTATATACTTTACAAAGTAAATGATATTTTCTTTTACATATTTCTACTGTTTTTTAGATATTTAAATAAAAAAAAATATTTGATTTTAAGATTTGTAAAAGCAAGTTTATTTTAAAAATTGCAGTAAAAATAATTTATTAAACTAAACAAGATAGTAAACAATTTACAGTCATTAATTTCCCACAATTAACAATTAAAATACATTTTCCATGTGATTTATTAGAGATTTATTAAATCTACTCAATAATTCTTTTATTTCTTTACTTTTAATTATAGTGAATTTAATCTTGAATTGCTAGGTTTGTTGACGATTTAAAGAAGAAGAAAAAATGTAAAATAACGATATAATTCGATAATTCTTTTATTTTTTTATTTCTCTACTTTTTAATTATAGTGAATTTAATCTTGAATAATTAGGTTTGTTTACCGATTTATAGAAGAAAAATTATATACATATATATATATATATATATATATTAACTGGTTTAAAGAAGAAGAAAAAAATTATAAAATAACAGTATTATTCACTTTAAACTCAGAACTAATTTGTACTTATTTTTTGGTGATATCACCTCCGTTTACGCATAGGAACAATAGTAGGCTGCTGTAAAAATGTTCCATTATTTTTTAATATAAGAAATGATAAAATAAATATAATAGATAATAGCTTTTATCTACTTTTTTCGTAAGGAATTTTAACCATACGACATTTATCAATAACCAGGACCTTATTGCACTTACATACTGCAATATTTCAAAAATTTTTAATCATTTGACTGAATTGGAATTAAGATTATTTAAAAATTGTTGATTGTTACTGTTTCACAATATAAATAATAAAGTCTTCTCCACATTGTTACGTTTTTTGAGATATTAAAAATATATTTAATTCTAAAAATTTTAAAAGCAGTTATAAGTAGTTATATAAAAAAATGCCATAAATAGAAAGTCAAAAATCATTTACTGATATGAAAAAACAAGCCGTTAATAGCCATTCTTTCTCCAAAAGTAACAACGAAAGAAAAAAAAAAACGTTATCAGTGATTTATAAGCCATTTCTAAATATACTCGATAATACTTTTCTATTTCTACTTTTCAAATTACTGAATTTAATCTTGATTCATTAATTTTGTTTAAAGATTTTATGAAATTGATAAATTATAGAAATAACAGTTTTACCAATTTTAATACCATAATGTATTTATATATTTGGTTATATTTTCTCCGTTTACACTATCGAATAGTAGAAGTTAATAAATAAATTGTAGAAATAGTACTTATGACAATGAATCGCACCTGGAAAAATATATTTGCTATACCTAATCGGAGAAAAGATGTAACATATAAAACAAATAATATCGCTTAATTATTTTAACACAATTGTACAGATTGCTCACCCAGTTTGAAAAATTACAACCTTTAAATAATATCAATCACAATATTTTCTTCCGAAGAACTTTTAACCGTAATAGATGTCATGACGTTATTGAAAACAAATACTACAAACATTTCAGATAGTTATTACTAGATATTTAAATAGGATTATATTTGTTTTTCTGTTTTGTAAAGAAGGTTTATTTGAAAGAATTTCTGTAAAAATAAATGAAAAATCATTTACGGACATCTGAGAAAACAAAAATTAAAATAATTAATATACGTTATGTTTCAGCAAGTAACAATGAAAATAGATTATACAGTGATTTATTTTAAATACCTAATTCTACACAATAATGCTTTTATCTTCTGGCTTTTATATTTATTGAATTTAATATTTCTTCTTTAAGTTTGGTTAATGATTTCGAAATAGAAAGTAAATCTCTAAAGTAGTCATATTTTCAATTTTAAACTCCTATCCTATTTGTACTTATTTTTTAATTGAATAACTTTTTCTTCAGTAAAAGTGCCAGTGAAAACAAAGAGCTGCTGCAAAAAATATATTCTATTATTTTTTAATTGAACAAAAGATAAAATATCTTAAAATTAACACACAGTATAATTTATTTTATTCGGAATGTACAGACTTTTAACTTTGAATAAACGTAATAGCAATAATATTTTATTTCCAGCGTTATCAGTTTTTTTCTAGGCTATATAAATATGCATTTTTTGACTGTTTTATTATAACATGTTTATTCCGTTTAAATTAATAATTTGTATTTTCATTATAATAAATATTTTTTATCTAAAATGCAAACGATGAAGACCACAAAAAAGCTGGATGGACGATATAAAATAGCCATGAGGGATAGAGGCCTGGAGAAGGAATGGACCTTTGGCTGGAGAAAAAAAATGTAGTGGTTGCTTGTAGATTTGTCCGGTGGCGGAACCTGACACCATAAACTTAGTTTATATATACATAAATGTCACAAAATTGAGGACATTTCTGACACACTCTGAATTTATCGGCAATCAAAAATTAATTTGCATCTTAGCAGCCGAGTGTTCTGTTGATTACAGAAAATAAAAACACGATGCAGTCAAATTCATTTCAATCAAACACAATCAATCGTCTTTAGATTCTGGGGAAATGCTCTATTTACAAAACGATAGCTTAACAACTTGTTTATTAACAACTCTCCATAGAACGACGTTGCATTGCATTCCAAATCCGTCCCGTTTTCTTTAGCAAACAGCCGCTCATTTTAGTTAACACCAGCCGTCAAAAATTCCCCTGAAAATCGAGTCTGTTTCGGGTTTTAACTGCCTTCGCGTAAGATAACAACATACGTCACGTGACACGGATTCTCGGAATCATAAGGGCTTTTTAAAGGGACTTCATTCGCATTTCCGGCGCAATTAGTTTTAGGTGATTTTACTTCTGCCCGGGAAAAAATTCTACATGCTTCTATACTCTTGCTACCAGATGGATGACGTGTCAACAAATCAAAGTCTCTGCTTTGAGGCTGTGGTTAAAACTTCGAATTTAATACGCAATATAAAAAAAATGAATCTTTGATGTAGAAAAAAAAAGAACGAAAGCATTTTGGAAATATTTTAATAGACATTTAATATTTAATATTATAATTTTTTTTTAAAAAAAGAAATGTATAGAAATATATGGAAGTTTAAGAATTAAGGATCTATAATAGTTTTTAACAATGTACTGAATTTGACTTTTTTTGAGCCGAAGAATTTAAGAGATATGATATTTTAGAATTTAAATAAAGAATTTTATAACAGTTTGATTGCATGGGAATATTAATAATGAATTTTATTAATGGATTAAAAATAAAGATTTTATATTTAAAGAATAAATTTAAGTAGCTATCGCCATTTTTAGATCTAAATACTTTGGAATAAATATTATTGAGTGCATTAGGATAAAATGGTTTTAAATATGAACAGTAAAGGACTATTTTAAGAATAAGAATTATTTTAATAAGCCGGGGTCATATACGGAACATTACTAAATGGAAAAATTGTATAGTATAATTTAGCAGATTGCGGAAAAAATTAAATTTTGTAATATTAATCTAAAATGCATTTACCTCATATGTTATTCACTGTTTTTCGTTAAATTTTACTACATAATAATAAGTTTTCACAGATACATGAATCAATATAAAATATATGGAAGTTTAAGAATTAAGGATCTATAATAGTTTTTAACAATGTACTGAATTTGACTTTTTTTTTGACAAAACAGACATTTTAATGTAAACTATGTATTGGAATTACTAAACGAATAAAAAGAAATGAAGAAAAACGTCTTAAATTGTAGGTACAACATCAAAAAATAAATGTACAAATTGTATTAATACTACAGTTCTAATATTTTTCGTATTTTACAAATCTTGTAGAAGGAAAATCTATCATGTATGTCATTATAAATTAAAATAAATTTTGCATTACATTCCCCTTTATAAAATAGGAGAAATAAATATAAGTGCTCCTAATGAAATCTTCATTATAAAAAGACATAAAAAAGAGCTTTGAAAATATGTGGATTCATAATTTATTAATTTAAAAAGAAGGATATACAAAAAGTAAAAAACTATAAAGAAAATGTTCTATAAAAGTTTTTTAAAAAAATCTAATGATGTACTTTTACCTACTACGTGAAGTAAACGTCTCAAAACTAGAAGAAAATAGTATGCGCACTCAGTTTTTTTTAAATTGATCATACCAAAACTCCTCACATATTCCACACTGGATTCTATCCGCATCACATGATGTATTTTGGACCTATTATCTCCTGAGCATTTGCAGAACGTGTTGTGGGAGTTGCGTTTTTATTGAATTCAGAAGGATTTTATTTTAATCAATATTTCTCTTTGTCTTTTATTTTTATTTTCTCTTTATTTTTACTTTTCTAAAAATTATGAATGCTTATGCTTCTTCTTTCTCAAATCTGGTCTCAGCACATTCATAGCTGCTGTGATATTGTTTCGATAATTCATTATAACTGCTTCTCAAAATGAGATATCAGCACCGTTCACTGCAAATAAATTTTAACGTCAGCACGTTGTTTGTAAAGGAAAGATCATCATCATGACATTTGCTTAGAAAGGTAGTACTGCTTTATTTACAGAACAAAAAAAAGAAATGAATACTTCTCCAAAGGAAAACAACATCCTCATAAAAACAAATCATATCTTACTCATCAAATCACCAAAACAAGAAAACACGTTGGAAATTGTACGTCAGACGTGACAAACGAGGTCCGTTCGTACTATAGCAAGTTATATAAATATTAAGATCTTGAAGATTTTTAATTCTGTGAAATGAATTACATCGTTTGCAGATATTAATTTCTGTAATAAAATAAGTATCTCGATCGCTTGACGATTCAACCTCGGAAGCTCCTATAACAAGAAAGCATTGATTTTTTTTTTTCAAATTTCTTAATAAATATTTTTATTAATATTGTCTAAAGTTTTGATTCGATTTTAATAAAATTTGAAATGTCTCGACAAAATTCTGCAAAGATAATACATCTTAAATTTCAAACCATTCGTTTGGGTAGTTTTTGCGTTGTTATATGCGGACGGACCAGACGACGACTATAGATGCTACATATTTATATAATTACGAACGCACCTAATAACTAGTCGTTGGGGGCCACCGTAATACTTATCCATCATGGATATGCATAATGTAAAATATTAAAATAAAAATGTGTAAACTACTTATAAAATGCATTGCAATTCAAATAAAATCGTGGCTTGATGACGTCACAAACTTTAAAGGCTCGATTACTGAATTGCTTGAAAGAGGTTTTTCCTTATAACTCCAAAAATAATAATCCTATTAACTAGAGGTTTATTGCATCTGATTAAGCATCAAATTTTCAATTAAAATATATCTTTGAAGTGAAATTTGGATGAAATACAGGGTCATGAAAAATCGAAGAGTGTGGAAAATAGGATTCCAAATATCTCGGCAACTAATTATCCGATCGACTTCATGCTTTATTTAAAATTTATGTTTTTTTATTGTCTTTTATATTCATTTCTTAAAATAAACAATTTCGAAAATTTTTATGTACCTTTCATCAGAACGCATATTTCGAGAGTCCGAAAAAAATTGTTCCGGTTAATCGAGGTTATTGAAATGAAATAGGCTTCTTCCCATTATTACATACTAAGTACATACCAAATTGCAAGTCTCTATCTCAATTTTTTCGGGAGATAGAGCGTTTACAGACACACAGACACACACACAGACACACACACACACAGACACACACACACACACACAGACACACAGACACACAGACGGACGGCAAAAATTTTTTTTTCTAAAAATATGTTTTTCGAAATCTCCAGTGTCTGAAACGTGTAAATCCGTCAAAAAAATTTTTTCGATTTTCAAAACGATTGCAAGACTTACCCTATACAACGTATGATGGGTAAGTACAAATGAAGATAGTTTTAGACCTTTCAAAACACTCATGTTCATATGATCCCACTAGCTTCTATTAAGACTATTGAGAAAAAGAAAAAAAAATATGCTTACACTTACCCAATTTCGCACCCTTACTCCTCTTTATCCTATTAATCTCTTAAGTAAAAAGAAAAAAAAACCTGAAGAATCCCCGTTGTTTTAATCACATCAATGGATAAATAATTAGAAAAAAATAAATTTAGACAACTAATAATAATTATATCCGATTGCTTGTCTAATTTGTGGTATAGAACCAAAACATGCAAAAGTTGGAGTACAAGAATAAATATCTGAAATGAAGTAATTATTATATGGTACATATTTTTGTATTATTGCGGGCGTAGAATGCGTACTATCACTTTTAATAATTTTATGATATAATTAGTGATATTTTTATTATGTTGTTATGTAAACAGCAAAAATAAGGAAGAAAGAAGAAAAAAACATGCGAATGTTTTTATCAGAATAGTATGCAGATTTTAAAGTGATCCAGTAACATATTTCTTCTGTTAATGAGAATGACTGTTGTTTAGTGAAATTCATTGACAAATAAGAAAATAAATACAATTTTATTCTTCTATTTATTTCAGTCTTAATCTCTTCCTCTTAAAATAAATTAAAGATCCCAATCGTTTTAAAGTACACGCACACTTGTAGTTTACTATATTTCATGCATACCAGTCCTCTCACTAAATGGACATATGCTCATTTCATCGCACAAAAGAAAAAATTTAAACAAAATATTAAATCACACTCTTTCATTAACTAACTAGCTTATATACAATTTATATTTAGATTACATATGGACGTTTTTAAGAATATTAAATTGCAATTCTTGTAGAATAGGAGCTATTCTAATTGTTTGTACTACAAATGATACTTCGTAAAGTCGTACAGAAATTCGAATTCGTTAATAGTTTTAAAGAATTGATCTTAATTTCCAGAAGGATTGCTTAATGTTTTTTAATGTTTTTAAACTCAATATATGCCCGATTAATCATTAAATGATATTACTTTTTATAGGCTCATTTGTTTTGTTTTTATAAACAATTCAATTATTTCGTTGATTGTTAGATTTATCTAAATATGTGAAATTGTTCGATTTAATACTTCTATATTTGCTTTATATTGCACATAGGTGATAATCTGAAATTTATAAAAATAACCGTTAATAAATAATTTAAATATGCTGTATTTGAAAAAAATTAATTTGACTTTAAAAAAAAAAAAGAAAAAAAATCTTTTTTTGAATTTAAGAACCTATAGGCAGATTTTGAGAATATTTTTGTACATCCGTTTTTTAAATTATTATCAAATGCCTGTTTACCCTTTCAAAAGGCAGTGAAAACTATGTTTTGCGCTTAATTTAATTTTAAACTGCCGAAATGCTTTTCTAGTGCACGCGAAGGAAAGCATTTATTTATTTCCAAATCAAATTTTTCGTAGGTTTTGGTGGCAGTAAATCACTTCAACATTTTACCAACAGAATTATATTGTACGTGAAAGGGTTGAAAGAATCCTTTTATCGAAAATAATATATGAAATTTGAAAATCGTTGCAACCGAATTATTACATCTTTGAGCATTATTATAATAATTAACTAACATCCTTTAGCGTAATACCTCGTAATTTCTTTAATATACAAACATAAAACTTTTCTTTAAATATTGTTCTAAACCGTATACACTGAACTCTCACTTATGCACCGCCTCTTTTATGCGTCTTTTTCATTTATACGACGATTTTCAGTGGTCCCTGCTCATTATATAGGAAAATAATGATAATCATCATTCGTTTATGCATCGCTGTGAAAATAAATATTTCACTTATGCGCCAAAATTCTTTTTTACAATAACTTTTTTTTTTTTTTTTTAACAATAGCAAAAATGTGTTGCCCGATGCAGTGCAATAGTTTATTTTCCTCAATTCTCAATGTACCCTTTCGACTTTTGTAGTTTCTACAAAGATATTCTTTCAGTAAACAAATGAATTTCGAATCTGTATCTTATGTGTTACACCACCTACATTGAATATCCATTCATCTTGAAGGAAAAGACATGTACTATTGCTATTGCCCAGAGGCTAGTCCTATCCCCATTTCTAATGCTGTTTATAAGCTGTCATACATCTTCCCTTATCTCGGTAAATAAAAAGGGTGGTCTGTTTAGTGACAAAACAGTAATCAAACAATCTTGTCTGCAGCATGGATAACGGCAAAGATTTTCTGCTTAGTGTACACTATCTATCCGTTTTCACTCTTTTTGATCTGGTCAGCCGCGTCTTTCATATGACATACTGGAGAAATCCTGGACGTCCTACAAAAGGGAGACCTTAGTTCAAGGTCGATCTAATCCTCTTATCTCGCTTCCAATGTTTAATCCATTGTTGAAATTCTCCCTTTTTTTGTCAAATCCCCGCCTTCTTTTCTTCCACGCGTTTTATTGCTTTATCATGAGACAGACGATTTTAACTGAGTCTTAAGCTTTCCTTTTTTTATTTGAGTTTTAACAGTTTAGTAGCTAACAAACTTTAGCTTGTGCAACATTTAAGATTTGTCTCTCAACGGAATGGCAGAACGAAAGAAATTATGCTTGACTTTCAAAGTGAACGTTATTAAAAAAATTAAAGAAAATCCATCAACTACTAAAAAAGCTTTAGCTGATCATTTTCAAATTCCCGAGACAACTTTAAAAGGATTTTTTTAAAAAAGGGAAGCAATTCTAACTGCTCAACGAGAATGCGGTATTCAATCCTCGAAGAGAAGCCGAATTCAAGCAAGAAAGCTTCAAGAATTAGAAAGTGTTTTGTTACAATGGTTTAAAGAAGCCCTTGCCTCTAACATTCCGGTTAACATTGAGCTTCTCAGGCAGAAAGCTGTTCATCTCTCAGAGACTTTGAAAATTGAAAACTTTAATGCATCACATGGATGGGTGGAGATTTTCAAGATTCGGCACGGCTTAGAATTTCGTACTCTATCTGGAGAAAGTGCAAGTGTTGAGGAAAAAACTATAGAGCAATGGATAGAGGACTTACTATCTTTAATGAAAGGATACAAACCTAAAGACATTTTTAATTGTGATGAGACTGACTTGTTTTCCAAGATGATGCCTAAAAAAACATTGGCAATTAATGGGGAACCCTGTCACGTTGGAAAAAGCAGTAAAGAAAGATTAACTGTTTTTTTATGCTGTAATGCAGATGGATCCGAAAAACAACCCCCTTTAATCATTGGGAAATTAAAAAAAAACCTCGCTATTTTAAAAACATAAAGCGGCTTCCACGTGAGTACTTTAACAATCGTGCAGCATGAATGACGTCAAATATTTTTTTTAGATTTTCTTCATAAATTTGACAAAAAATAGAAAAGAAAAAAGAAAAGTTCTCCTATTTGTGGATCAATGTCCTGGTCATTCACGAGATCTGCCAAATTTTGATAATATAAAAGTAGTGTTTTTTTCCGCAAACTGTACGAGTAAGCTACAGCCTTTAGATTTAAGTGTAATCTGTTGCTTAAAAGTGCATTATAGGAAAACTTTGATTCGTCGATATCTTGCCGAATTAGAAACAGGCAATTCTACTGCAGTCGATGTAAAAATTTTAATTCTTGATGCTATGAATTTGGTATGTGCTGCATAGAGAAGTATCGGTGATTATACCATAAGGAATTGCTTTAAAAAAGCCGGATTTTTATTTCCTGATGAATATGAATGTTGTGATCAAATTAATGAAATTGAAGAAGATTGTGATATGGTCTCACTGATGACGAATAGCAAACAGTATCTGATGGACTTGTTTGTTTTAATGAATTTGTTGACATTAATGATAATTTAGTAACGACCGAATTAAGAGATATTGAAGACTTTTCTAATGAAGTGGCTGATGGTGATGGAGATGGAGATGATGATAATGAAGAAGATGATGCAAAAGTTCCTCCAAAACATACGAAAGAGTTAGAAGCTTTGGACACTATTCGGGACAATTTGAAAGTTTAAATCAGCTGCTTAAACTTCCTTTTCTTATTTGGATGAACTTGAAAAAACTGTTTTACAAAGTCATCTGCAAAAAAAAAAAAAAAAAAAAAAAAAAAAAAAAAACATATATTATAGATTATTTTGAAACGAAATAAATTATCATTAGGTATGTTACACTTTCTGTTTTATTATGCATTAATATTTTTTTTGTTTGTTTACTTATTTTTTTTCATTGATTAGTTACAGTAATTACCAAATCATTATAAATTTCAACATATAATCTTTAGAAACATTCTTATTCATGCTCTCATTGCAATTTATGCTTCGTTTTAGAATTTGATTAGACCCTTTTTCATTTATGCGTCTCTCTCACTTATGCGCTTTTTTCTGTTGGTCCCTTGGGCCGCCGCATAAGTGAGAGTTCACTGTATTTTCTAAAATAATTTGCAGTGACGTAATTACACTTTCAAATGAAAAGTACATTTTGAAATTATTAATCCTTCCAAGTGTATTCACTTGGGCGATATAGCGATTTTTTCTGCTTTAAACGTTATGAATAAAGATAGTCAAGATACAGAAATAGTAGAATGCATGATTACTGTTATAGATATGTATCTTAAATACTACTGGATAGATAAATCTGTTGAGACGTGCTTCATTCGTATACCATACGTTAATCACAAAGTCAGTGTAGTTATTCACGTTATGAGTTCATGTCTCTGGCATTTTAGATTGAATTAATCACTTAAAAGTTCCGTATCGGTTATTGTTGTACCTAATATTATTTTTTTATTCATTTTAGATAACATACTTTCACAGTTTTATTCTTTAAATAGAAAGGTGAGTGCTTGCAAGTTAGGAAAAAATGAGAATGAGTAATAAATATTATTTTGAAATAAAGTTTTAAATATCTATCTATCTATCTATCTGTCTGTATATATATCTCTCTCCCTCTCTCTCTATATATATAATAAATAGCGAGAGAAAATAGAAAAATATTAAACGGTTAATATCACATGACTTTCACCACGAATTCATAAATAAATTACGTTATCACCGTGTTTTATATATGATCTTTCATAATGTCATTTTATAACTTAATAATTCTCTGAACTACCTATTTTTACAGACATTATTTTAATTTTTCAATATACAGATAGCATTGTACATTTTTCGAAAGTCTTAAAAAAATCTCTAAAATCACATAAAACCAGTCATATGTTAAATGTTTTCCAAAAGTAAAATATTTTCACCTGTTGTCCCAGGCATCTCCAATACTGATGTTATGGTTTTCAGATCTGTCAATCGAGTTATTTGAAACTTCCATTCTGCCTTTTCCTAACAACATCTGTCGCCATCTTGTATCAATTTTGGCGTGATCCATGTCATTGCAAGTTTCTGAATTTGATGTGTATATTTATATTGCTTATCTCTGTAATGCATTGTTTAAATTATTGTAATTGGCTAATTTTTCAACATTATTGAAGTCTTTTGTAATTGGGGATTTATTGTTTAACCTGGATAATGCAGTGGTTGATTTACTTAGGTTTATGTCTCTTCTGTGTTCTTTCATTCTCTCTTAAATTTTTCTTTTTCTCATGCCTACATATGAATTATCTTTTCCTTCGTTATCTTTGAAATTAATTTTGTATATCCTTGGTGTCTGTTGATAATTAAGTTTTTCTGTATCTGATCTGATTAATTTGAAAATGGATGGATCTGGAGTGATAGGAGTATTTATTCCAAGTTTTTTTAATTATCTTTTTAATTTTAGAGAAATGCCTTTTATAAACGGAATTGTGTTCGTAAATTTTATTTCTTTTTGATCTGGTTGTATCCTATCATATCTTGATGTCGCTTTTTCGATTAAGTTCTGTATAGTTTCTGTGACGTGTCCTGCATCCTTAGCTATTGTTTTAATTTTGTTTATTTCTGCGTAAAAGAGGTCTTCTGTTGAACATACTTTAAGGGCTCTATGAATATATGTATTTATTGCAGCTATCTTGTATGGGAAGGGGGTGCCGGAGTATTTTGAGACTATGTGAACATTTGCATTTGTTTTTCTGAATACTGTTGTCAGTAGTTTATTTTCTGATCGAATGGGTTGTACGTCCCGGAATGCTAGTGTGTTATCTTTATCTGTTTCTATGGTACATTGTATATTTTGATCGTATGAATTAAGTTTTACCAGTAAGAGAGGGGGGGGGGAGTTTGGTAATTTTCGTAGTTATTACAAATATATCGTCTACGTATCTTACCCATATTTTGATTAGATCTTTTAATTCGTTTATAATAGTTTTCTTAAGTAATCGCATTTTCCATTCAGCTATTGTATTTGATATTGGAAATTCCATCGGTACACCTTTAAGATGTTTATATATCTGGATTTTAAATTTAAAATAGTTTTCTCGTAGTACTAAGTTGCGCTTTGTAATGTATTTCTGATATCACAATCTGTATATTCTGTGTTTATTTTCGTATTTATAATATTGGCCATTTCTTCTGTATCTATGAATGGGTAGATGCTTGTTACGTCTAAACTAATCATGTAGTCATCTGGATTCGGTTTATATTCCGTTATTTTCTGTATAAATTCATTTGTTGAGATTATTGATACGTATGATGGCGGTAGTAGATTTTTATAATAGCTTTTTAAATATGTTTCTAGGCCATAGGTTGGGTTTGAGCGTTTGTTAACAATAGGTCTCATTTTAATCGGATTTTTATGATCTTTTAATTTCCCAAATATTATAGGTGTGTTAGGGGTAATTTTCTTTTATTTTTTGGTATCTTTCCATTTGGCCATTTTCCATCTCTTAACAATCTATTTCCTATTTATCTTATTGTTTGGATCTTTATTAATCCTTTCCACCCCCATATTTTGTATTGTCTCTTCCATCATTTTTATACATTCCGTTTTATCCATTAAAGCAATTTTTCCTGTTTTGTCTGTATGTAGAAATGTTATATTCTGTTTTTGTTTTAAGTCAGAGATAATTTTTATATTTTCATCTACTGTGCTTCTTGATTTTCAAGTTTAGTTAGATAAGAAATTAAATTTCTGGCTACAAAAACGTCTAAATACAAAAATTATTATAAAGACAGCACACCTTAAATACCGTATGTAAATATCTCGTCTTACTGTTAACTGAAAAAGAAGATAAGTGTTTTGAACTGGGACCAAAATATGTACCTGATACAAAGATAAACCTTAAAGATGCAATCCCATAGATTGAACAAGCTTAGAAGATAATGCAAGCCGAATAAGAAAATTAGCGCAAAACGAAATAACAATACAAAATATGGGGGAACAAAGGTTTAATAAAAATACAAACAATAAGGTAAATAGGAAATACGAAATATTGCTAAGAGATGGAAAATGGCGATAAAGATAATTCATAGGAAATTCATGGAAAAGATAATTCATATATAGACATGATAAAAAGAAAAATTCAAGAGTGAATGAAAGAACACAGAAGAGACATGAACCTAATTAAATCGACCACTGCACTAGCTAGATTAAACAATAAATCCCCAATTACAATAGACTTCAATATGTTGAAAAATTAGCCAATTAAAAAAAAATTAAACTATGCATTACAGAGCGAAGCAATAGAAATATACACATCAAATTCAGAAACTTGCAATGACATGGCTCATGCCAAAATTGATACCAGATGGCGACAGATGTTGTTAGGAAAAGACAGAATGGAAGTTTCAAATAAATCGATTGACAGAGCAGAAAACCATAACATAAGTATTGAAGATGCCTGGGACAACAGGTGAAAATATTTTTCTTTTGGATAACTTTTAACATATGACTGGTTTTATGTGACTTTAGAGATGTTTTTAAGACTTTCGAAAAATGTACAATGCCTATGTTGAAAAATTAAAATAGTGTCTGTAAAAATTGGTAGTTCCTAGAATTCTTATGTTATCACAGTTTTTACAAAAGGAAACACAAAATAGATACTTCTATTAACAATAAAAAAAAATCACATTTTATTAGAAAAAATTTGGAATTCATGTGGATAAACCAAATGGCTAAATATTATTGTATGATAATAGGATATTGTAGATGACCACTTCAGGACATTTACAACATCATGCATTTAGTACCGCTCTAATTTTGTACAATCAAATAGATGGAGTAAATACAGAAAATTGCCCAAATGTCGCTCTTTTAATTAAAATTAGTAATTTTAAAAAATAAGATAGAGCTATAACCCAAACCCCCACAGGGCTCTCTAACAAAATGAAAAAAATAAATTTAAGCAACTTTGCTCTTTACCATCAAAATCTATGGTAACTGGGCAGAATTACCTATAGTAGTATTTTCCTTTGAGTAAATAAAATGAAAGCAACCAAATTTTTCAGAAGGATACCTAATTCTGTGGCTTTTGTTAAACTTACAATCCTATAATATTGGTTTAAACTGTTACTGAAGTGGGAGGATGAATTGTACGTACTTCTCCGATTTTGTTCTGCTGGTCAAAATTTGTTGGGATCATTTGAATGTGGAATTTGAAGCAGGAGAATTTAGGATTAGATGTATTAAAAAGATGTTAGCTGCTTCTGGCCAAAAGATGAACCTCACTGGCCATGCATATTTCGAACGTGAAAAAGATGCTCCAATCTACAAATATCAATCATGCAATATTAAAGTAATGGGATGTGCAAATCCCATAACTGTTTTCTATCTCGTACAAGTTTCACATACACCAAAAAACAATCAGCGCCAATTTATGTCAAGGTCTTACGAAATCGGAAGTTTGATAAAATTCTGTGCATTAGTTCTTGAGATATATCTATCAGGAAAATCCTGAAAAATGTATCATAGTAGTGCGACCTGTTGAGTGATTTACACCAAAGACTAATAAGCACCAATCTGTATCAGGGACTAACTGAATATAAAGTTTTATTAAATTCCGCGTATTATTTCTTGAGATAGAGCGTCCAAAAAATTTCTGCCTCATCCACACTCACAGACTCATGGACAGACATTTTCTTAAAACAGTCAAATCGTGTTCAAGACCCTCTAAAACGTATAAATCCGCCGGAATCCGACAGTCGAAATTTTTTTCAGAATCCAATATTTTCTTCTTGTAAAGATAGAAGAATGTGAAAACATACTTAGAGGCATCAGAATAAAGTTTTAAAATTGAATAACAACTCTAACGATCGATTCTTCTCACATTATTGTTGAAAAAGAGCACGCTCAAAGAAAACATTTTTTTCCACATTTCTGTCAATACTCGATTAGCAGCGCAGATTCGATTCGTGATACTTCCTAGAGGTTATAAATGTAAGCAAAATTGTTAACACGTGGAGAGCAATTGGTAGAATGACGGATTTTGGACAGTTTACTCTCTGTAATAAAAACAAACAAACAAACAAACAAACAAACAACGAAAAAAAAAGACATGCTTTATATAAATTTTATAGAAGAACAAGGCATTGACCATAGCTACGAGGTGAATATTATTTTCATTATTTAATATTATTTGGAGCATAGCAAATTCGAATACACGGTACTCGTGTAAAATTGGAATTTGTTTTAATACGTGGAATTTTCTGCTTTAAGTGTATGAGGTATGTGTGCAAAAAATGTAAATTTACGCATACAAAAATGCACAAAATAAATCCTTGTTAATAACAATGTGCTCGTTCAAGACAAAATTAACTAAAGTTATTACAAACATATAGATTTTAATGCACCCGTCACAATAACGAATTTCTAAAAAAATATGTTTACAACGAATACCCGTATATTTAATGTTAATGCAATATTTCGAATTAAATTAACAATTTAAATTAATTTACATCTTAAAAGCTACAAGTTAATTTTATAAAAAAATTATTCTTACTACTTAATACATTGATCTTAACGTATGAATGAAATCTTAATTTAGATGCTTGAAATTATATCAGTTTCAAGTTGAAACTGATATAATTTAATTTGATTTTAACTATTTTGGGAACAATCGGGATGTTAATAACATACATTATCGTTGGCATAAAGCATGCTTAGCCTTTACTTGGTAATATGGTGCAGGATTAGCTAAGTCCTAGAAATAGAAGGTCTAATAAGATATCTATATTATAAAGAACAAAGGTGTACGTGCGTAACGCTGACGTTATTTTGCGAATGGCAACACTTGACGATGAAATTTCAGTTTTGCGATTTTGGCTATTGGAATTTCTGAAATTTCTAAACATCGCACATTTTCTACTTTTATACAGTTATATAGGGGAAAAAATGTACTTTCAAGTGCAATTTGTTTGAAAACTGTATTTTAATTCACTCATTTATTATAGCATATAAATTAAATTTCAAGAATGCTTTTTCTGTTAAATCCGTTTGCACTTTAAACAGTGTGAAAAGTTCAGTATTTGTTTCCAGCTAATAGTCCATAAAGCAATTAAAACTTCGCTACTAAATAAATAAAACAGTATAAATAAAACCCAAATGTAACAGACATATTTAATTGAAATAAGCGCTTAAAACCGCTGAAATTATCATAGTAATAATAAAAAAGAAACTGTAGACAACGAAATTTTTAACGATCTCTTAGGCTATTAACTTCTGGCGCGAGGCCAATACGAAATTACTGCTTTAAATAAATTTATAAATTTTATTAAATGTAAAAAATCTATTAGAGTTTTCAATAAAAAATAATTTGTTTTCACAGACATTCTACATCCCGGGAAGCCCGGGTTGAATGCCCTAGTTATTATAAATATACAATGTTATAGTAAATATATCCTGAAGTTATTTAATAGCTGCGAACAACAATCTAAGTATGGTAAATAGTTTTTTTTTTTTTTTTTTTTTTTTTTTATAGTGAGATTTGTATTTGCATTTGCTCTCGCAATGTAACATGAAACAACGTTCGCGGCCATTATAGGCCCGGAGCATTGTAAAATAACTACGTGTAGGGATTTTAATGGTAATAAGGAATAAAATAAAAGATAAAATTTTAATTATAGAAAAATTTAAATTAAATTTAAATCAAATATTAAATGTACATATTTATTATTAATATTTAAAAAAAAGGATACTATTAGGCAGAAATTCATACGAATTTTGGATTTAATGGTTGAGATAAATTTAAATAAATAAATTTTAAAGGATAACTTAGATAAACAAAATTGTAGGTGTTTTTCATTAAATAAAAATTAAATTAGTCAATCAGTTTGGTAGGAATGTAAATATCCGTTATAAGGTAAAAGGAAAAGTTCATTGCGCCTAGATTTCTGTTATCAACGATGGTAGAAAGTTGTTCCAGAGTATGTTGACAGAATTATACTCCCTGGGTCGGAAAGGTGGTGAGATTTTTTTTTTTTTTTTTTGTAAAGACTTTTGAAATATCTTGCAGCGGTGAACGAACTACTTCGTAAACAAAAAAAGAAGCAAAACAAGATTCCTTCCTGTTTGCCAGACGCTTTTTCCAGAATTTTGTGTTTCATGGAGGTCTGTATTCCTCGTGACGTTTGGTTTACACATTTGTACATAAATGTGTCATAATGCGCAAAGCAGAGGGCTCCCTCTGTTTTTTGTATCGAATGTTAGAAAGCAAGGAGGTCTAGAAATGTCGCGCCCCTTTTCTTCGTAATTGGACAGTGTGTTCTAGTTGGGAGGGGGGGGGGGCAAGACTGGGTCCAGTTTTTCGGTTGCGTATTTTTCTTTTAAGAGTCAGACAGAACGAAATGAATCGTTGGAATAGAAGGGAGGCAACGACGGGTTCGGGCCCTCTGGCTTGTTTCCCGGGAAAATATTCACTGCGAGTTGCGGTATGATCGAGCAATCGATTTATAATAAGGTACGGGTAGTTTTAGGCCTGTTAAATCGTGAGGAAACCAGGAGAGAAAAATCGAAAGGCGTATTGAGACGGAGTTTGAGTGGAAGCAAGTGAACAAAGTGTGATAGTTGCACCTTACAAGAAGGTTCCGAGGGAAGTACTAACAAGGGAGTTCTCCTTAAAGTGCATATTCAGAATTTTTTGGATAAAAATGCTAATGAAAGTACTCATGTACGTAATAAAGGACCAATCGAATTTAGCTGCGGAATCCCAGTAGAAATTCTGTAAAAACGCAAAAGGAGACGATTTGGAGAGCGACACATTTTACTCGCCAAATGCAAGCGATTTTAATGCATTTGGAAATTCTTGGTTAAATAATGACTGTTTAAATGTGCAGTACTTTATGAATTTAAACATAAACGATTAAATGATTTATTATTTTTTCTGTAAGCTTATATAATAAAAATACAAGTTACGTGTTGTTGAATTTATTTAATTTTACACAGTTTCACCGGCTGGATAAGTTTTAAGTGTATTTTAACAGCAATTGAACGACTAAGAACCCCTTTCAATATACTTTTCTATATTGAATAGTCGTTGTTTCCATGGCAACAATAGTCTTCTCTTGTTGTCTCCGACACCAACAATATCGAAGTGAAATTGACAATGCTCAGAATCGGACTCTAATTTTTAGTTTGAAGTATTTTTAATCAATTTAAATTTTGCTCTAAACCATAGAATACGTTCATTAATTTTCTTTATATATGCATATAAATATATAAAGCAAAACCGTAGTTATAAAAGTGCATTAATTTAAGTTAAATTTACTTAAAGTAGTTCAGTATGAAAAATAGAAAAAGTTTTCCCGAAAAGAGTATTTATCGTAACAGAGTTTTTTTTTTTATTATTATTATTTCATTGTGTTGCTAACCAACAGTAAACTGCAAAAAATGAAATTTTTATTATTTTTTTACAGATGTTATATTGAGGTTCCGCAGAATTTGTTTTCACAGACATACATATCTTCATGAGGAGAATATTCTGTAATTTTTTCAAATATTTCTGAGTATGCGCTTATGGAGACTTTCCTTGTAAGATCCCGTACCTAGCAAGAATTTAACCGTAAGTATTTTGCATTCCATTGCAGATATTGAGGGTAGGAGAAAATTCGCTAGGGGTTAACGCCGCGAGAGTCCGGAGATTCTATGCTGGCGCGCTATAAAGATGATTTAGAACAAATCCCTTTTCTGCCGTCGCTTTTACCGACGATTTCTAATGAAGAAAATTGCTCAGTTTCGACGCTCCTAGATCTGTGAGCGAAGTTTGTGCCAGATATCCTCTGTCGAAATTCAATTAAGGGAACCTCGGTGGTGTCAAGAAATTGGTATTCCTCTCCATTGTCTCAACGAGAGTCACATGTATAAGGAGAAACAACCCCTGATTCACCGAAATATGTATGACCAAAATGACATATAAGTGATCCGACTACCTTGGTAAGTAAGTCTTTTTCCAAATAAGTAACTTTTGAGCGACTTTCAATTCAGAAGAACATTATCTGGATTTGATTTAAAAAATGGATTTTTCTTTTGGAAAACTGATATTTATTAAAACTGCTTATCCTGTTCGATTAGGAGTATGAAACGTCTGAAATTGTGAATTATTCTGTTTACTGTTCATATACAGGGTTGTTATAATTAAAGTTCGCCTATTCAGAAAATCTAGAGCCGGTTCTATGGCTCTAAACGAAACAAAATTTTACTAGTACGTAGTTGAAGAGATGCGCTCTACGAAAATCGAAAAAAAAAATAGTTACATTTTTCGTCAGTCGGTGGCGCTGCGCCAATATTTAAGGTATCTGCCTACGTACGGAGAACTTTTTTTTTTAAAAAGGACAGTTTTGAATAAATATAATTATTTTTAGTTCAATTGTAATACAGAATGATAAGAAAACATAAAATCCTAGCAATATCTTTTTAATATTTTTTAAAATTTGGGGGTTTTTGCCATTTTTTTAGCAAAATTTCATGTTTACGCCAGACAGCGTACACTCAATTCAAATAAATATATTTCAATTTCCTTTATGCTGCATACTTCTATGACACTTATCTGTGCACTGAACTAGGAGTTTTACAATATCTTCAAAAATAACCGAAAATTTTCAAAATATGTAAAAAAGTACATTTTTTTTAGTAAAAATTACCATTTTTTCATATTCGAGTACCTATAAAATAATTAAATTATAACATATAGCTTAGATCCTAGTTCAGAGCATAGTGAGTGATATGGAAAGCATTCTCACAAAATTTCACTGAAATATCTTTAAAACTTTTTATGTAATGAATTTTATCGCACATGGAAATAACGAAAAAACTGATTTTCCAGAAATCGCATTTAAAGATTTCTTTTTAGGCAAAAAACTACAATATTTAATTGTTAAAATTGCCATTACTCCTCTTCTAATAATCGTAGGAATAAAATTAAAACAGATTTAGAATCGTAAAAGATTGCTCTTTCAAATAAAATATTTTCACCAAAACAGCCAATTTGATGTAGGCAGATACCTTAAGGCGATGTTTGCAGATTCATTATATCAATTTCAGTCAATCCAGACGAAGCACACAAATTTAAAAGTTTCAACAAACTTCGACGAACTGCGAATTGTTATAATTAAATTTCACCTAATCAGACAGCTCTAGAGTTTACGTTTACCAACTGTGAAATAAAATTTCCTGCATTTTGTTCTTTACAAATTAAAGGAATCTGCAAATATCGACTTAAATATTGGCGCAGCGCCACCTATTGATAAAAATGTTAACTATTTTTTTTTCGATTTTCGCAGAGCGCATCTCTTCAACTACGTACTAGTGAAATTTTGTTTCGTTTGGAGCCATAGTACCGGCTCTAGAGCCTTTTGAATAGGCGAACTTTAATTATAACAACTCTGTATAACCTCAAAAACCCAAATACCGGAATTAATGTGTGATTTCTACTGAAATTCTTACCTGAAATAATTTGTCTTCCGTATCCAATATTTAAATATTCTTGTTATGAAATCTTGTGTATTTATAAAATTTTCTACATTTGATCTATACTGATCTTGTCCTATGTATGCAAGAACTTTTCATTTTGGAGATTTTTTTTCTATTTATAATTTAATAAACTTTATTAAAATTTAACCATTACTAATGGTCTTTATTTTAAATCGCTTTGTGTGTTTAATGTTTCGTAATAATTGATAATAACTTCATTCGTTTCTAAATTTAAATCAAAAGAGCCATCAATAAATTTTTATTTTTATTTATAATTTATTTCAAAACAAATTAAGTTAAGAACACTTTTAATGACCATTAATAGAAAAACATTATAAGATGATTTTATTAAGAACGCTTGACTTTTTGTTGAATTTAAAAGTCTAAAAATTTAACTTTTTAATGTAAAAATAATTTAATTGTTATGGATTAAGGTGTTTGGTTAATAATTGAAATTAAGTGTTGAATCTAAATGTTTTTATTCTTTAATATATTACTTTTATTAATTCATAATTAAAATAAAATAGGAGCAGTTATTGAATAGAAGCATAGACCCATTATCAGCCACTTGTTTTTCTGGGGTATATGAAATTCCATTTGAATTGACCGATGGCACAAATTCTGCATATATTGGTATGACAAAACGTCGCATCGTAGAGAGACTTAAAGAACACAAGAGTGATTTGAAATACAATAAATTTTCCACTGCCTTATCAAGGACTTTTGCTAATGGACGGGTTAGGTTTATTGATTTTAACAACGTCAAAGTTATTTCCAGATAAAACAATCCCTTTAAAGCCTACATCCGCGAATCTATAGAAATTTCACTAAGAAAACATGAAATTTGCAACGATATCCCATCATTTTCGGTTCCAGCCATATGGAAATGCATTTTAAAGTGAACTTTAATTCCGTTGAACATACAGTGGTGGCCAAAAGTGTGGACATTTTTTGAAAGTTTCATGTTTTTCTAATTTGTGTGCTTGTAGAATATATTACTTTTCACTTAAATACAAACGGTTACATATCAAATTGAAGGAAATTTAATGTAGAATTTAATAATGAAAACAGTATTACAATATCTGTATTACAAAAAAAAGTTATGCAACTACTAGTAAGATCTATCTTAGATTTGCATTTTTTTAAATTGATACTTACACAATCAATACTTAGTAGGATAACCCTTATTTTTTAATACAGCTTCATAGAGTCTTTTCATCGAGTAAACGACTGTTTGGAGTTCATCTTTCGTAATCACATGGTGCCAAGAATCAATTATAGTTTCAATAAGTTGTCTTTTATTGGATGGACGTTTTTTCGTACAATAATTTTCAAACGCGCCACAAATTTTCAATTGGATTGAGATCAGGGCTGTTTCCTGGCCATGGTACTATATCTATGCCTTTATTTTGAAACCATTCTTTGCATACTTTTGCTGTGTGGCATGGAGCTGAATCCTGCTGAAAAATAATCCGTTGTTGGGGAAGAGATCCCTGATGGGAAGGTATCAAATTTGGTTCCAGGACAGTTTCGATGTGATTTTTGGCATTCAGGATGCCATCAATCACTTGAATTCGGCCCACACCATCTGCAGACATACATGCCCAAATCATGACATTTGTTGGGTTTTTTTGTAGTTGCTTCAATGCAATCAGGATGAAGTGCTTCTCCTACTCTACGTGTCACGTATTTTCTACCATCAATACCAAAGAGTGATATTTTACTCTCATCACTCCAGATTACTTGCTTCCATTGATTTTCTGACCATTTAATGTGTTCTTTTGCCCACTTAACTCGTTTTTCGCGTTGCTTTTGATTTAAATATGGTTTTTTCCTTGGAATTCTAGCTTGTAGTCCAAATCCTGATAACCTTCTTCTTATTGTTCTTGAACTTACTGCAATACCCGCTGCATTCAATTCATATCTAATGGCATCTGATGAAATTTTTCTATCTTGAAAGCATAGCCGTTTAATTTTTCTATCGGCAGTAGCACTTGTGCATTCTTTTCGGCCTGATTTGGCCTTATTTTCCACTGATTTAGTTTTTTCATAACGTAAACAGAACTTTCGTACACCAGAACAAGTCGCTGAACCACCAACTTTTCTTGCAACTTCAGCATAAGAGAGGCCATTTTCTCTCAATATGACGATTCGGCTTTTTTTTGTAGATGTCCAATTAGTTCTTCTTGTTGATGACATTGTTTAAAATTAGTTTAATTAAAAAAAAGAACTTTAAATATTCAAAATCAGCAATACTCTATTTAATTGTACTAGTATGCATCATTCCGCAAAATATTTCCACAACAATAACTCTTTTACAATCCATATAACCTAACCTATAGTTACAGACATTTGATTGGTCCTCAAAACAGTGTTTGTGATTGGCTAGTACGCTTTCATTACAAAACACGTCCTTATTCAAAACGATTTGTGTTTGTTTGTTCTACTAAAATGAGCATAACATTGTGATACAAATATTGTAATACAGTTTTTATTATTAAATTCTACATTAAATTACCTTCAATTTGATATATAAACATTTGTATTTAAGTGAAAATTAATATATTCTACAAGCACACAAAGTTGCAAAACATGAAACTTTCAAAAAATGACCAAACTTTGGCCACCACTGTAAGTTCCAGTTACATGGCGGATTCATAGAGGCCGCCACCAGGCGTATTTTGAATATGTTGTTGTAATTTCCGTTATTTCAGCGTCTTGGCAGATTGAATATTGTGACTCAATCATGTAACACATTTTTAATTTTTGCTGTTCATATTTATGAAGGTTTTTTCTCCTGATGATGGTTATAAAGATTAACCGAAACGTCGAGGTTTGTTTTCTATATATGTAGTTTTAAAGTAACTCATATTTATTAAATGAAATTTACGTTGGAAGCAAGTGTTTGATGAGTATATGAACAGTTAGTTTTTTATTCATATCTGAAGTCACTAAAGTTGTTGACTCACAACAAACTTAAAATGATAATTAATATTTTCGTGATTCTTATAAGAAATTATTTATATTGGTCTATAAATAGTAATTGAATTTTACATTTTATATTTATTCTGAAGTGAGTAAATATAGATTTCAAGGCTCCTGATCTTATCTTTATGGGAGATTTTACTGGGTTCTGTTAATTTTCAGTTACGGGTCTAGGAATACAACGCACACTAATTTTATTATTATTTTTATTATTTTAAAATTAACAATTTTTAACTTCTTTTGAAGAAGTTATTTTTTTTGTAATTTTGGAAAGTCTTTTAAAGGATTCAATGCTTTATTTTACTAAATTTCTCTAAAATTAATTAGTAGTCTTCTTCAAATTCATAATTATTGAAAATCATCGGAACATTAGTAACAATTAAATAAGTCTATTTGAATCAAATATAAAAACAAAAACCTGGAATTCTTTTAATAAAAAAGGAGTTAAAATATATTAATTAATTATTAAGATTAAAATAGTACCATAACTTCTGGATTTTAATTGCAAGCGTTGGTTTTCGAATTAGAGTAATGTCACATATTTTCTTCAGTTATTATTCTGAATTAAACTGTTTTTATAATCATGTTTTGACTAAAAGTTTAAATATTGATATGCGTATAAATATTAGTCATACAAATTTAACATTAAATAGTCAATCAATATGTTAAATTGATTAAACATTTTTTCCCTTATTTATTTCAATTTAGAAGATTTTTCTATTATGTGTCTACAAGATTTAAAGAATAATTGTTAAAAAATGATTTTTTTGAAAACTCTACACTTTTTCTTGTTTATAAAACCATATAACATTTAAGAAAATAAAAATTAAATCTTTTGATCAGTTTTTATTCTTAAATATTTAAGTAAATGTTTATTGAAAAAAATCTGCATTATTATTACAATGATCTTAAAATATGCGTGACATGCGCATGATAATTTAGATGTTTAGACCAAAAGAAATTTTAATAAATTATGGAAATTTTTGGAACAATGAGGATGTTACTAATACCAGGCCAAAAATTCCGAATTATAGCACATACAGCGATTTTAGAAGTATAGTTAAATTTGTGGAAAAAAGAAAATGAGTTGCTTAGGAGGTTTCTACCGTCAGCCTTACAGACATGTTGTTCCTTTATTATATAGCCATATTATTGCTTCCAGCTTCTATGCTTAAACATTTCATCATTATTTGACGATATAATACAGGATTAAAAATATCTTTAAATTATAAATCTTAATAAGCTGTAATAAAAATAAAATTTATTTTTAAAAACCTACTGTAGTTAATTAATATCTATTTATGACCAAAGTAAACCACAGTAAAAGGTAATTTTGTAAGTATTCTTGAATTAGAACAATTTTGCTTATTATTATTATTTAGCACTGTGAGCAAAATTGCAATTTTATTAGATTAAAAACTCTTGCAAATAATTTTGTTTGTCCTAAAATTTTAGCCATCAGAAGTTAAAATATATATTTTAAATGGACTATTTATTGCTTTTTGTAATTAGTGCATCTTTAAAAATATTTTTAACATGTATATTTTTGCTTAGCAGAATATTTTGGCAAAAATTGTCGCATTTCGTCCACTTTACCCATTTTCTCATTTATTTAAAAGAATGTTGTTTAATCCAATAATTCGAAATAAATTTACTCTTTCGATTTGTTTATTTTCTTAAATCTTTAATTAAAGTTTGTCAAAAAGTATTCTTACATTTTATTAAAATGAACTTAATTTACATGGGACATGCATATGTTAATTTAGATTATTTGAGCAGCATGAATTTCAAGGAATTCCAGCTATTTTGGGAACAATTAAGATGTTAATGATGTAAATTATTGTTGCCGTAATAACTTGCTTAAGACTTTAATCTTCATTTGATGACATGATTCAGGATTAATTGTGTCTTTTACATAAAACTGTTTAGAAAGTTTTGTTTTAGAATGAAAAACTCTTGAAAACATATTGAAGCCATTTAATAGCAATTAATCATGATGAGCTTTTTTTTTTTAGTTAATTTCAGTAACTTTGCCTTTTATTATTATAAATATAGCTGTTGTTTTAAATTGGAGGTTCTAATCAGTATTAGATGTTCTTATTTAAATAACTGGTAACTTTTAACAAATTAAACAAAAGTAGTACATCAATGTAATTATACACTAAAATATTCGATTAAAATTGAAAATCTATTGATAAATATTTGGTTGTTTGGAAATTTCGTGCCGGTTAGGAAAATTAATTCGTACCGGAAACTTCTAACATTTGATTATTAGACATTGATTCCGATATCTAATGTCTAATAATAAACGGGTAGAATTTTCCGGTACGAATTGATTTTCTCAACTGGCACGAACTTTCCTAACTATCCAGTATTAATCAACACGGCATATTTATGGATTTCCAAATATACTATTGACGATATTATATACTTATTTAGATAAATGACCAAATCTTGTAGAATTTTCAATAAAATTTCATAAAAGTTTCTCTTTATATCCACATTCCTCCTCCTTTTTTTTTTTTTTTTGTCTATTGTACAACATTAAACATGTGAGTTTGCATGACAAAGAAGAGATCATTTCAACAGTCCTATTCTATTACCAGTCAATAAAATATAATAAATCTCAATTTTAATTACATATTTTAACAAAATATATCAGCCTATAACTGTAACAATAATTGAATCAGAATGGCGTTGTAAAGATTCTTAAATTAAGACTTTTTGAACGGCAAAATGACAACTTATTTTCAAGCTAATATCCCCATTATGTTAAAAAAGAAATTAAGCCGAATTCAACAAAAATATAATAAATATGATTATAATGAAGCTTAGAAGAAGAAAACGTTTCGTAATCTCAACTACAGGATCCTTCTAATATGTAGGCAAGAAAAAAAGCTTTAAAATTTTTTAATTGTATGTTGAAATCAAACAAGTCATCAATTTTAACAAAATATACAGGGTGATCATAAAAAAACTTTGCTGATATATGGAGCTCTAGCGGCCGGTCCGTTCAACCGATCGAGGTGAGATTTCAGATATAGTTATTCAGAGGTATGAGCTCGGGATTCTGTAAACGGCAACAAAGTGGTGCTCATAGTTATGGTTATAGGTACAGAAATTCGAAATTTTCCAATGGCAGCGCCCATCTTTTTTTGTCGGAAAATGCTCAGCGCATGCTAAAACCCTAAAGAGCATTGGAACCGTAAGTGTATCGCAAGAAACGGACTCGTTATGCACGCACAAAAAACAGCTCTGCGAACGGCCAAAAAAACATATTCGGGCTTACGAAGGAAATTTGCATATGACACAGAGTCAGTACACCAATCACTGATTACAACACAGATCGGAGAAAAGAAAACTTTTATTTTGATTACACATTTTCCACTTGGGTACCATCACAGGCAATTACACATTGCATGCTGTCAACTGTGGACAATACAGCCGAAAGTAACATCGCATGAGGGATGTTTGCAATCTCACGTTTGATAGAAACTTTCAAATCCGGCAAAGTTTGTGGATTGTACATGTACACTCTAGATTTGAGATATCCCCAGAACCAGAAATCCGTAGAAGTGAGGTCGGGGGATCGCGGAGGCCACGGAAATGGAAAATGGCGTTAGATGACACGGTCGCCAAAATGCTGTTTCAGGACACTGCAAACAAACTTCGCTATATGTGGAGGTGCACCATCTTGCATTCAAACGAAGTCATTCTGTGCATTTCGATTCAGCAATTCTGGTATGACGTAATTTTGCAGCATTGTCGGATAGCGGGAATCTGTTACAGAGCAAGTTACAAATCCCGTTGGTGTCGCTTCCTCAAAGAAGTATGGCCCGAGAATAATTGTGCCTGCAATGCCGCACCACACAATAACTTTGACGTCGTATAAAGGTACTGGTGCCACAGCGTGTGGATTCATGTCTGCCCAGTGCACACAATTTTTGCTGTTGACGTTGCCACTTAAGGTGAAATGTGCCTCGTCCGTCCATAATATGCGAAGAGGCCAGTAGTTCATCATATCGGATAATAAATTCATTAGCAAAGTCTATAAGTCGTTGATGGTCCCCCACTTCCAACATCTAGACGCGCTGGTACCGGTAAGGAAACATGCGGATTACAGAGCGCAGTAGCTTTAGGACCGTTGATTTCGGTATATCCAATACACGAGATGCACCTCTTGCAGTTTGCATGTGACCTGTAGTCACTATGTGATGCATTCCCATAGCAGTATCCTCAGGAACAGTTGGTCGTCCGGATCGCGGTCTATAACAGGTGCAGCCAGTTTCTTCGAATTTCTTTACTAAATCACGAAGAGCTTGCGGGCTACATGGGCCACGTATTTGGCGATGGTTTCGACGGTAAACACGCAAGGTTTTTGCAGCATTCATCCAATTTTGATAATATAGTTTTAATAATTTACCACGAACTTTCGCTGGAAGAATCATTTCATCAGCATGTGCGAGCTCCCGACTGAAGAACTATCATTCCCACCCCACTTTTTATCCGTTTTCTATCTGGCGAACGGAGTTCCGTGATTGGTGTTTTGCCTCTGTCATATGCATATTTCCTTAGTGCACCCTGATCCTGTTTTTTTTTTGCCGTTCGCAGAGCTGTTTTTGTGCGTGCATAACGCGTCCGTTTCTTGCGATGCACCTACGGTTCCAACGCTCTTTAGGATTTTCGCATGCGCTGAGCATTTTGCGATGAAAAAAAAATCGGCGTTGCCATTTGAAAATTTCGAGTTTCTGTAACTATAGCCGTAACCGTAAGCGCCAATTTGTTGCAGTTCACAGAATACCTAGCTCATACATGTGAATAACTATATCTGAAATCTCATCTCGATCGGTTGAACGGACCGGCCACTAGAGTTCGATATATCGGCAAAGATTTTTTATGACCATCCTGTATATTATTACTATTATTTTAATTTTCATACATGCCCTAGCATGAATAAATATATATGTATATGTATATGTATTTATAAATATAGAATAAGCATTGTTTACAACTACACTATAAATCATTAATCTGAACTAAACTACATGGCACTACAATAGCCTAAATCCAGTTTCGTGACGATGGGCCAAAAGTATTATATTACATAGTATATCCCAGTCAAAGTATCATCCTAACGCGAATCCATAGATTTCAGTTTTCAAGCAAGCCAGATTATTTTATTTTTACTCTGAAGGAATGAAAAGTTAATTTTCTCATGTTTTAATTTCGAATGGACATAATGCCACGAGTTTTGGCATTGCTGAAACGTACAAAGGAAACATTTAGCATCCTTATGCTGATAGTAATTTTCACATTTAAATATTTAACCAATTTATGAAGATATTATATTTCGCATATATACGTATTAGTATATGACATGAATTTTCTCTATTATTTGTTCGACACTATCCTTTTATTGTTTATATTTTAAGGAGTTGTGTTGTTCCATATGTTATTTGTTTACTACCTATTAAATTTTTATAGGAATATATTTTTTGTACGAATAGGAAAGAGTATTTTTTGAATAATATTTCAGATTTCTTTTGGAAAAAAAATTGCACGTAGAACATATTTATAACTACATATTATTTAGACACTTACTTCTATCCAAAATGTCTTCAAAATGGGGTTTCTGAAAAAAAAAAACAGCCATTAAAAAGTTAAAAAGCATGAGATTAAAATAAAGTATAGTCTATTTTTTCTCTCTCTCTTTCTTTCAAAAAAGTGTCCACCTAAGATAAGAATTTGATTTGAGAATTCAAATTTCTCTTAAACAAAGAAAGGAATGAAGGAATTAAATTTTTTCAATAACAATGGAAAATTCAATAAAATAAACTCGTTAATTTTCATTACAAATACACCGTTATTACAAGCGGTCAAATTAAATACAAATTTACAGCTATGACACAAAAATATATACATTATTCTATATTAGAATCAATTGTATTAGTGATTTTTCGAAAATAACAAAATTTTCAGGATCCATTAATTTGAAATAAATTATTTCATTCGACTACTTATTTTCTGAAAACTTAATTAAAAGTTATCGAGGAATTTGGTTTATTCTCTATTAAACTAAACTTAATCTGTGAGAACTCTGTTAATTACATGTATAGGGAAGAAGGGATTACAAATTGTTCTGGATATTTCAGTAACAATTAAACTCTCGATGCAGGTTGTGGTTGCTAAGAAAAATATGACTAAGCTTTTAAATATAAATTTAAGAGAAGAGATAGAGATAAATAATTAAAATACTAAAAGTAATTAAAGTGTATATTAAAGTATATATATATATATATATATATATATATATATATATATATAAACTTACTGTAAAAATTAACTATCGAAACAGAAGCAACTGACCATGTACAATGAGATTACTATACCATATAGCACTGTCAAATTACAAATTATAAAACATAGTCGTAATATATGAAGTATTATTTATTCAAAAAGTGAAACAAAAGTATAAACACAAATGGAGGCTTATAATGTAATTCATTTTTTCAAGGGCAGGGAAACCACATTATAAGCAAAGAATGATTGTTTTCTGTAATTGACACCAGCTTAATGCCAAAAATTGTGTCAAATCCTTGCCCAAACAATCATTGGAACAAGATTTAAAAACAAGGATACAATTGAAAATGGAATACTACAAATCAAACCAACAATTTGATAAAGAGGGGAGAAAATAAATAAATGTATAAACAAATAAATGAAAAGGAAGATTAAGAAAATCCATTCATTACTACGTCAATTATTTATCCATATTCCGAAGCAAAATTTGAAAAGCACATGGTAAAAGTGAATTCAATAGAACAGGTGAAATTTACAGTTAAGTAGCATCCTCCATATCAGAAACTGTAAGTAACAGTTGCAGTTATTAATTTAACCACAGAGATTTCAACTATTACTAAGTTAAAATTTAATAAATACAAATAAATAGTATAAAATCTAACAATTCAATTAATATAATTATATACATATATATTGATAATATCAAACGATAAATCTTTTGCAGAGCAAACATCACAAAAGCCTAATAAAACCAGTTAACCACTTGAAAACTGGAAATCTCAGCAAACTACAGCAACAATTAATATATGTATATATGGGGGAATAATGAGAAGCAACAGCATCAATAGTATGAACTCCATTTAATAATAATTCACGAACCGCGATAAAGGCGAGAAAAAAGTTGAGTTCACGCCATGCAAAAAGAAAATCACGCAAGCATGAGCAGGCGTTCTGTAGATTTCAGCCATGTTTGTTGGGTGAATTTTGATTCAATGCTCAGAGAAGCGTTTTAATTATGTTTAAATTGAGATACGAATGTTTTATCATTCATAAATATTAATCTAGTTATATATTTGTATTTGAATCCAATCCATAGTTGTATTTGTTGTTATTTCATTAAACCTTTTTTGTTTACATTATATTTGAAGAATCTTCTGTTCTCTTGAAACTATTATTTATTCATCACAATCACACAACAATTTTGGGTGTTCTTGTCGGGAATAAAAAGCTAGTTTGTACCGTGATTTGAATAAGAAAAGTATTTGTTAAACGGAAATGGATAATATGAAACAATTGAACTTTTTGCCTGATGTATATGGATAAGACCATAATCTACGATACTATAACATTTTGTTCTGTTGAAGTTTCAATAAATTAAATGATGTCCGTTCTGCATTAAGCTAGAAAAGCAGACTTGTTAACATTGTGTGATGGGCTATGTCTAGTTATACCTCAGAATCCTAGAATTATCGATTTTATAAAGTTAATAACCGAATTAGAAGATTATGAAATTTTTTTTGTTAAAGTTCGAGTTGAAGTCACTGCCGACGAGAAAGAAGAAAGAAAACAGTTACAGCTAGAAGCAGAACAGGAAGGAAACGTTTAGAATCGGAAAAGGAAGAAAACGTCTAGAAGTAGAAAAGGAAGAAAGAAGACAGGAAAAAGAAGCATAAAAGAAAGAAAGACTGGAAAGAAAAGCAGAATGAAGATTATTGAAAAGGAAAATAGAGATGAAGTATAAATTAAGAAAAATGGAGCTTCAAAGCAATATGAAAAATATAAGTGACGATTCTGCAATTGCTGGTTCTGGTAAACAACCAGATTTTTTTAAATGAATGTCTCATTTGAACAGGAAAATTTATATTAGTATTTATTTGGCTTTATTTTAAAGACAAATTTCTAAGATGAATATAGTTAAAGAAAGTTGGATGATGCATTTATTAAGTTTAATTCCGTTGGAAATTGCTAATATTATAGCTAGAGAGCCAGAAACATTAGAAAATAACTATGCTTACGTAAAACATTTACTTCTTAAACGCTTCAAAATGACGCCAGGAGAATTTAGACAGAAATTAATGTCACATAAGAAATAATTTTCAGCCACTTGACACGATCTAGCATTTGAATTAAGAAATTATTTGGAAGAATGCATTAGCGGTCATGAAGTATCAGATTTTGAATTGTTAAAATAAATAATAGTAGAAGAGAAGTCAAGCGAATATTACCTATATAAATGTTATAACACTTTATTGATGAACTCCTAAATGAAAAAATATCGATATATTAGTAATCAAACTAGACGATTATGAAACGGCGAGAATATCAAAACAGTAAATAATAAAACATACTACAATTTTGAAGATCAGAAATACGAAATATGCAAAAATGAAAATTTACAATCTTTCTTTCCTCTTCAACACCAAAATAAAAGAAATAACTATCAAACTAATGATTTAATGATAATTAAATGATTAATGATTGAACTAATGATGAAATAACAAGAACCGGAAAAATTATAATTCAGCGAGCACGAGGAAAGAAATAAAAGTAAGTAATATAAAAAATAAAAATGAAATAAAGAAATATTTTATGGTTGCCAATGCGGAAATGAAGTGAAATCATTTTGTATGAAGAAAAGTTTGTTGATAAATATCTCAGATACCGCAAACAGTACGGACAGTAAAAAGAGAGGAAAAGGCGTAATGTAGATATTCATAAATACTGTAAACAAAACAGGCAACAAATAAGTCATTATTTTTGGCATGATAAGAAGTGCGAACCTAATTTTTTACATATAAATTTGATTATAAAGATATGAAGCTATATCCCAGGGAAGAAGTGATGAATATATTGAGAGTAATACTAAATGTAACTATGTATATCCTGTTATTTTCAATGGTTATGACCAAATGGGAACCGATTATGTGAAATGTCATTGTTCATGCCATGCTAAAAACAGAACGTATTTGAAGAAATATACTGAGTTCAAATTTATTTATTTTTTGTTTTGTGTTGTGTTTTGTTTTATAGTGTATGTATAAGTTCATAACGTAGCATTCAAATTATATGAAGAAATTTAATAGCTGACGAGGTCGTCAGAAACGTCAGGATGGCCGAAAATGTAGGAATAATGAAAAACAACAGCATCAATAGTATTATAATAATAGTAATAATAATTCACGAGCCGCGATAAAGGCGAGCTAAAAGTTGAGTTCACGCCATGCTAAAAGAAAAGCACGCAAGCATGAGCAAGTGTTATATAGATTTCAGCCATGGTTGTGGGGTGAATGTTGATGCAATGTTCAGAGAAGCGTTTTAATTATGTTTATATTAATATACGAATGTTTGTATCGTTCATAAATATTAATCTAGTTATATATTTGTATTTGAATCCAATCTACAGCTGTATATGTTGTTATTTTATTAAACCTTTTTTGTTTATATTATATTTGAAGAATCTTCTGTTCTGTTGAAACTATTATTTATTCATAATTATCACACACACACACACACACACACACACACACACACACACACACACACACATATATATATATATATATAATACCTTTGAAATAAAAAAATAGCTCACAAGTTTGTAATGACCTTAAATGATCTAATATTTATTTTAAAGATGGCATGCAATAATATTTTACATTAATTTTTATACATCATTGTCAAAAGTTTTAAATCCACTGCTGAATCTGTTCTTCACTGCTGGGTCGTTTCTTCTGGGTTGTTCCTTCTGGTCATTACAAATCTGTCGGGTAACATTATAGTGGATTTGTGTTTAATCTATTGCCTTGTCTTTATGCAATGTGTCCTGCCCATTTCCATTTCCACCGTATAATTATCTCGATAATGTCAGCTACTTTCGTCTTATCTAGGTTATTCTTTTTCCTAGCATAGTATATTATTCCAAACTTCGCTGTGTTGATTGTAATCTTTCTACCATCCATTTTTTTAGCGACCACATTTCTGCCCCATAAGTTTTTGGAGGCAAAACACACTGGTTAAACAATTTTATTTTCAAGCAAATAGGCATGTTATTCTTCACACTAATATCGTTCTTCCCAACAGCACTTTATCTGTTTCTTAGTCTTCTAATGATTTCATCCATAATGCTGTTGTCCAATGCGTAACCCTGTCCAAGGTGCACATAAATCTGCACATCATTAATCTCATTGTTGTTGTGGAAGATCTTTTTTGTGTGAAAATTTATTGAACACCACCTTAGTCGAACGTTAATGCTAGCTTCTGCCATATATTTTAACACGTCTTCCAATTCTTCTTATTTAAAGTTAAAATGACTTCAGTAATCAGGAGATGACTTAGATGTTCCTCATTCATTCTAATCTCTTTGTTTTCTTAATCCAGTTTCTTGAAAAAAAAATTCTAAGACAGAATTTAAAAAAAGGCAAAGTGGTGTCTGCTTGTACATACCCTCTTCCAAGCTTGATCTCTGCTGTTCGTCTATCCAGACAGATGGTTGCTGCTACGTTCTTGTAAATATTCTTTATAATATTGATGTGAGGTTTGTCCATATTAATATCCTCCAGACATTTTGCTACTGCTGATGTGTAGCTGAATCAAATGTTTTTTGATTGTCAACAAAAGCAAAGCACAGAAATAAATTGTAATTCTTATGTTTATTTATTATGAATTTCTGTCTATTATATCCCTTTCTGTTTGATTATGATCCATTATACTAAGTCCACTTCGGAATCCTACTTTTTCTCTAAGTTGAGCTCAGTATAGAAATGATTCATGTCTTTTCATTAAAACTTTTGGAAAATATTATAAATCACTGACAATAAGCTTATCGGACGGTAGGATTTAATGTTTTCCTTCTCCACTTTCTTGTAAAGTATCCCCAATACAGCCTTATTCCAGTCTTCTGGTACATCGAACTTCTCTGGACATTTTGGAAACAGTATGTCTTGGATTTTTGCAAATACGTCTCCTGCTTCTTTGATAAGGTCAATTGTGATTCCATGTTTACCAGCATTTTTACCTTTTCCATACAATTCTCTTAAAACTTCATCTGTCATCACTTGAATTATCTTTTCCGGTGGAAAGATCGAAACACTATTTAAATTTCCTTTACAAAAATTTATAATGTTCCCAGACATCTTGTCACGCTTGCAAAAATTTGCATTAGAAATGTGATCGTACAATTCCCAATTAGAGTTTATATAGCTAACATTCAGTAACGTTAACCTAATGGATACGTTGATCACACTTTATTATAATTTTTAACTGAATCATACTGATTGATAAAAATCGTACTAAATGACATTTTTTTTTAATTAGTGAAAACGTACTGATGCCGGAATCGAACCCAAGACCTTTGCTTAATTTGCCAGTGCTCTGCAAACAATAAGATCAATAGGCAGAACGTAGACAATTTATGCGAAAGGTCATGGGTTCGACTTTCTACCTTGAAACTTTTTCAAATATCGAATGTCAAAATTCCTTAATGTAAAAGTCAAAGTAAGTAAGACTTAAAGTAAAAGAATGATTTATACAAAACTCCTAAAAATAACTAAAATAAAAAAATAAAAAAATAAAGACACATATGATTAAATTTATGTATCGTACTTTGATAGTTGGTTATTTTCGTACATTTTTTAAAATAAGAATTCACATATATCGAGATTAAAAATAAAGCTTACTGAAAAAAAATCTTTTAAATTAAAATTTTTAATTTGATTACATATGACCGCATATTATATTAAAATAATCTCTAAGGAATAATCTTTAAGGAAAAGTTCTAAATAATATTCACTGTTTTGTTTAGTTTTAATGAAACGGATTGTTACATTTTAACGTTAGTATTTTTACAGAGAGCAATGTGAAATTTTTATTTAAGATGATTAATAAACTGTCATGTACATAGTCAAGTAAAGAAAGCAAAACGTGTGTAAAAATGAAACACATTTCGCCTGCATTATATTTTTCCTTTTTCAAAAAATCTCATTACGAAGGGAAGCTCTTAATTCCAAGAATGTAGATTTGTAGTTAATGAAAGACAACATTTGTATGTTAAATTCTAATTTCTACAAAATAAACTAACATGTACAAGAAACAAAACTTTCAAACAGGATTAGTTAAGAAAGAAATAAAGCATTTTTTCATCTCACATACAGCTTCAGAAAAATATCCTGAATTACAAAAGAATTTTTTGTACTTGTACGAGATTTTCCTTTGTTAATAATTTTTCGTAATTTTATTACATACGTCAACCTAATATTTATAATAATAAACAAATTAACTTTTGTGTGTGCTTGTGTGTGCCTGTCGACTGCGTTCTGATGAGACCGCTGCACGAAGAGCTACAAAATGTACAAAATTTTTGTACATAAATTTGCACTTCGCCGCCCAATTTTGGTATTTTTGATTACATTTTTTAAATTTTTTATGCGATTTTTAGAGTTTTTTCACGTTTTGCTGCGATTTTTCTACATTAGTAACAGGAATCCAGTCTTTTAGTCCAATGTAGTAAATGTTGTATTCTTTTCAAGAATGTTTATTTAGAATTTAGTACAGCAAATTATTAGTACAGCGATTTTTGAATTTCTGGCGATTTTATTCCTTCGCCACTAAGAACATTTTCCCAGAATGCTTGTTTGGTTCAATGGTTGTCTCCAGTTTGGCCTCAGTTATGTCCAAAATCGTCCCTTTTTGTTCTCTTTTTAACTTGGAGAGACTTGATAATTCTCTAAAGATACAAAAATCATGTTTTTAAAAGGGAAGGTCGGGATATTTATTATCCCGATTTGGATATTTTTTATTATACTTTTAAAATTGCAATTTTTTTATGTAATTTTTAACGTTTTTTCAAATTTTGAGGGGTTTTTTTTCATTATTAAAATGAATCAAATTTTAACCTTTTAGAATAACTAGAGAATCGAACCCGGGCTTCCCGGGTTACAGAACATAGACGAAAACCATTTTTTTTCTAATTCTAATAGATTTTTCATATTTAATAACAACGTAATTCATTAACAACGTAAAAAAGAATTTTTATAAGTAAAATATCAATAATATATTCAAATAAAATTTCGATATTTAATAAAGCGATACTTTTGTATTAACCGCATGCCAAAAGTCCTAGATTTCGCTGTTACTGCAGGTTTTTTATTCTGAAAATTTCAACTGCTTAGACGCGTAGTTCGAGAACATGTCTGCTAAATTTGCATTTTATTTAAATTATATTATTTTTATGGTTATATTTTGATGAAGTTTTAATTTCGTTGTGTAATATTATCCGGAAATAAATGCGGATCTATTTATATTGTTTTAAATGCAAACGGATTAGTCTTTCGCAATCGGACTGCACGTGATAGAGATAGATTTAAAATTAATTCAAGCTTAGAAATCATTCCATAAATCATAAAATCAGTAAATTAGTAATCAAATATTAATATGAATTAATCATCAAATAGTTTTCAAAAAAATTGCATTTTTTTTTTTTTTTTTTTTTTTTTTTTTTTGACGGTGTAGAAATTGAAATTGTGCGATATTTAGAAGTTAAAAAAGATGCAGTGAAAGCGAAATTTATTAGTCGGTTCGTTGCTACCATAAAAATGACTTCAGCAATAATCAGACATGTGTTGGTTTATAATATAGATTTTTATTATTAATAAACCCTATTATTGACAACATCATTTATGTGTAACTCTCACTTGACACGGACCCGATTATGTAAGATTAGAATCAAAATTTAATAAAAGAACTAGCTGTTTAACCCGTTCTACGCACGGGAGTTCATGAACTTAATTCTAATATGTGAATAAAATGAATTTAATCCCCCTGTTAAAGTGTTGAGGTGTTCAATAAATATACGATTTAGAAAAATATTGTTCTACTACTGTGCATTTTTTAAAATGAAACTTAATTTATCACGTTGCTATGGCAGCAGACGATAAAACGATATCTTTGAAATAAGGGAATAAATATAATAAAATGTTTGTTGTGTTTGTGATGAAATGTTTTTCTTTATTTTTTAAAAAAGGTAATAGTTAAGCGCAATTAAATAATCTCTAATTATTTCCATGCGAGGTAAAAGAATTATCGCAATAATACCCGCTACAGTTTCTTAGTACTGCATTTGGCGCCCATAATATGCATATATCACATTGCAGTAAACATTTAGAACTGGTTAGAACTCGCGTGATTACGGGTTAAACATAAAAAATGACAAAAATTCGTCAAACACATAAAATTAAAAAAAAAATCTATTTAAAATTTTCGAAATTTTTTTACCCAATCGTTCATGGGCCCCATACCAGCAACCCGTGTGCCAAATTTCGTAGCCCTGAGCCCTCGAGTTTTTGAGGTTACATAGATTTATATACGCATGGATTTTAATAGAGTAGATTATTCTAGCTGATCCGCCCGGCGTTGCCCGGGTCCGTGTAATAAACGTAAATCTCTTTAAAAACGAAACTCTTTCTCGGGTCTCCGATGTCTTCGGCACCGTATAACGGACATGCTCGTACGCTCAGGAAAATCTTTTAGTTCCACCTTCCACCGCCAGGGGAGCATTCTTTTCTAAACAAACCTCTTTCCGAACGAAATTCTGACACAGGTTTCTGCTGCCTACGACACCATATAGTAGACGTGCTACAAAAGTCAGCTGGTTTGGAGAAGATGGGAACATTATTAGCCGAGTTAATGAAATAAGCACTGTTAGAGAAAATAACCTTGCTGGGGTGTCGGGGGGAACGGATGTTTAAGTGCCTTTCAGCAAATGATAAATTAGGAGAACTTAGACTATTATTCGGAAATACTGGTAGCTGTTTTCTAGAAATATACGCTGAAGCTATGAATGCTGATTTTTATGATAATTTAGCAAAATGGAACTGGTTTGGAGAAGTTAGGAACATAATTATCCGAGTTCTTAAAATAAAGCACAGTTATAGAAAAAAACCTTGTGGGAGGGTCCGCGAGGAGGCGCGCGGTCAAGTGCTCAACAACAAATCACTAATTTTGAGTGTTGGTATGCATCAACCGAATACGGGCTCTGTACTTTTATTAGGAACATAAATTTAATTTTTATAAAAACTGTTATTCTAAAATAGTGGTATTATCTATATAAAACAGCGATTAAACGTTACGAGTTCAGCTAAAAAAGTTAAATTTTTTAAATGTAATTAGTTCTGTTGAAATTAGAGCAGTAGATTTGGATTTATTAATAGGGAGGGTCAATTAATGAAAAAGCCGCCGTCAGGTGGCGCGCGGTCAAGTAAAATAAATTTTATATTTAACAAAAGTCGCTTACCCCCCCCCCCTTCCCATCCCCGCAAATTTAACAAATAATCTCTTAAATAAAGTTTTCTGTATTAATAATCTCTATCATACTAGTATATGTCATGCAAAAAAAACCCCTTAACCCAGCTAATTATCATTCATTAAGTCGATAAAATCCTTTAAAGTTAAGTTTTTAGCATTTGGCAACGGTTAATAATTAAGTTGATTGTCTAGATATCATATAATCTCTGATCAATTGAATTTAAACACTCGAATCGCAGTTGCAAATGCTACCTTGATTTATTTAATGACTTCTGTGGAGATATTATACAACCAACCAACCAATGAAAAAAAGCGGATTTTTGATGAGATCTCTTTGTGGATGGATTTTAATTAATATTTAATCTATCAAAAATCTATTTAAATATTTCGAATTTTTTGTCCCGATCGTTCATGACCGCCCTACCAGCTACCCGTGTGCAAAATTTCGTAGCCCTGCGCCCTACGGTTTTCGAGTTTTTGAGGTTACATAGATAGATACGCGAACGGTTTTTAATAGTATAGACTAGCTGTTTAACCCGTTCTACGCACGGGAGTTCATGAACTTAATTCTAATATGTGAATAAAATGAATGTAATCCCCCTGTTAAAGTGTTGAGTTGTTCAATAAATATACGATTTAGGGAAATATTGTTCTACTACTGTGCATTTTTTAAAATGAAACTTAATTTATCATGTTGCTATGGCAGCAGACGATAAAACGATATCTTTGAAATAAGGGAATAAATATAATAAAAAGTTTTGTTGATGCTTGTGATGAAATGTTTTTCTTTATTTTTTAAAAAAGGTAATAGTTAAGCGCAATTAAATAATCTCTAATTATTTCCATGCGAGGTAAAAGAATTATCGCAATAATACCCGCTACAGTTTCTTAGTACTGCATTTGGCGCCCATAATATGCATATCTCACATTGCAGTAAACATTTAGAACTGGTTAGAACTCGCGTGATTACGGGTTAAACATAAAAAATGACAAAAATTCGTCAAACACATAAAATAAAAAAAAAAATCTATTTAAAATTTTCGAATTTTTTTTACCCAATCGGTCATGGGCCCCGTAACAGCAACCAGTGTGCCAAATTTCGTAGCCCTGAGCCCTCGAGATTTTGAGGTTACATAGATTTATATACGCGCGTGGATTTTAATATAGTAGATTATTCTAGCTAATCCGCCCGGCGTTGCCCGGGTACGTGTAATAAACGTAAATCTCTTAAAAAACGAAACTCTGGCTCGGGTCTCCGATGTCTTCGGCACCGAATGACGGACATGCTCGTACGCTCAGGAAAATCTTTTATTTCCACTTTCCACCGCCAGGGGAGCATTCTTTTCTAAACATTCTTTTCTAAAACTCTTTCCGAACGAAATTTTGACGCAGGTGACCGCTGCCTACGACACCGTATATTAGACGTGCTACAAAAGTGAGCTGGTTTGGATAAGATGGGAACATTATTAGCCGAGTTAATGAAATAAGCACAGTTAGAGAAAATAACCTTGCTGGGGTGTCGGGGGGAAGGGATGTTCAAGTGTCCTTTTCAGAAAATGACTAATTAGGAGGACCACTGTGCATCCTTAAAAATTCATTAGTTTGGTTAAGCTAGGAACTTAATTACAAATTTAGCTTAAACTATTATTCGGAAATAGTGGTAACTCTACTCATAAATTTACTTTAATGTTATAGATTGAAATGATGTTATAGAGGGTAACTATTAAGTTAATTATAATGTTTGTAATCAGTTGCGTTGAAATCGGAAAGATAGTTGCTGAGTTGTGGAAACGGGGCATAGTTAGAGAAAAGAACCTTGAAAGAGGTGGTCAGGGAGGAGGGGATGTTCAAGTGTCCTTCAGAAAATGACTAATTAAGAGGACCACTATACATCTTAAAAAATTCGTTCGTTTGGTTAAGCTAGGAACTTAATTGCGCATTTGGCTTAAACTATTATTCGGAAAAAGTGGTAACTGCTACTCATAAATTTACTTTAATGTTATACAGGGTGACTATTAGGTTAATTACAATGTTTGGAATCACTTGCGTTGAAATCGGAATGATTGTTGCTGAGTTATGGAAACGCGATATAGTTAGAGAAAAACCTTGAAGGAAGTGCCGGGGAGGAGTGGATGTTCAATTTCAGTTCAGTAAATAACCAATTAGGAGGACCACTATGCCTCTTTAAAGATTCGTTCTTTTGGTTAAGCTAGGAACTTATTTAGAAATTTGTCTTAGACTGTTATTCGGAAATAGGGGTACCCGCTGTTCATAAATTTATTTTAATGATATAGACGTTGATTATTAAATTAAATATGATGTTTGGAATCAGTTGACTGAAATCGAAAAATTAGTTGCTGAGATATGGAAACAGTGTAAAGTTAGACAAAAAACCTTGAGGGAGGGGCCGGAGCGGGAACGGATGTTTAAGTGCCTTTCAGCAAATGATAAATTAGGAGAACCTCTATATTCATCTTTAAAGATTGATTCATTTGGTTAAGCTAGGAAGTAAATTTGAAATTTTGCTTAGACTATTATTCGGAAATACTGGTAGCTGTTTTCTAGAAATACACGCTGAAGCTATGAATGCTGATTTTTATGATAATTTAGCAAAATGGAACTGGTTTGGAGAAGTTTGGAACATAATTATCTGAGGTCAGAAAATAAAGCACATGTGATGTGGTATCACATATATTTTTCTTAAATTAATCCTTTTCTTTAATTTTCAGTTTAAACTAACTTTTAAATACTTAGTCATTTTATCCTAACTTTTATTTCAGCTCCCGCCGTAATTTTCCTCCATTAAAAGAAAATATATTTAACAGATGCCCTTTATCAATAAAACTTTCTCACATAGATAGAATTCATTTAAACGATTAATCACCATCACTAGATATAAAAAAAAAAAAGAAAAGAGATAAAGATTGACTTTGTATTCGGTTTGCATTTTATTTCTCATTCCGTCCAACGTTCGTTAGAAATGTCTGTGTCTGCTTAATTTTTGAGTTTAGCCTTTTCGATAAAATCCTAAACATTTTCCAGTACATGAGAGTTGTTTTGACTACTTCAGCTAGATTCCCAAAACTTTGCTCTCAACGTACATTTGGCATTCACATTCTTGTTGGCTCACTTTTTAGGACTACTATTCTGGTACCCCTGTCCTGTAATTCAAAAATTCTCCTAATTGCCTAAGGCGTAACTGATAATTTTTAGCTTATATGACACCATTCATTTTCATATGCTCTTTCGCCAATTTCATGGTGCCAATATGTGTATGGCATGAAAATCGACATGTGTCGGAGCGGACACTCTCTCTCTTGCACGGCCTCTGATAAGAAGTTAATAATGTAAGCTCACGTTGGTTAAAATGCTCTCAGGCACCATCCCATCCCTTCATGTACGTACTTTGTAATCGTACGCTTATAACTCGAAGTTTAATAAACTAATATCGTAAAGAATCTGTTCAGAGCATTTAATTCTACAGCCTACTGCCTTTTTATGTTACTTTCAGTGGATGCATATCACCTGGATTATTTTTCACGCAATGTACTTTTAAACACGTAGTTTTCCGACACCATAGCACAGTTAGAGAAAAAACCTTGAGGGAGGGTCCGCGAGGAGGCGCGCGGTCAAGTGCTCAACAACAAATCACTAATTTTGAGTGTTGGTATGCATCAACTGAATACGGGCTCTGTACTTTTATTAGGAACATAAATTTAATTTTTATAAAAACTGTTATTCTAAAATAGTGGTATTATCTATATAAAATAGCGATTAAACGTTACGAGTTCAGCTAACAAGTTAAATTTGTTAAATGTAATTAGTTCTGTTGAAATCAGAGCAGTAGATTTGGATTTATTAATAAGAAGGGTCAATTAATGAAAAAGCCGCCGCCAGGTGGTTCGCGGTCAAGTAAAATAAATTTTATATTTAATAAACGTCGCTAACCCCCCCCCCCTTCCCCATCCCCGCAAATTTAACAAATAATCTGTTAAATAAAGTTTTCTGCATTAATAATCTCTATCATACTAATATATATCATGCAAAAAAAAAAAAAAAAAAACCCTTAACCCAGCTAATTGTCATTCATTAAGTCGATAAAATCCTTTAAAGTTAAGTTTTTAGCATTTGGCAACGGTTAATAATTAAGTTGATTGTCTACATATCATATAATCTCTGATCAATTGAATTTAAACACTCGAATCGCAGTTGCAAATGCTACCTTGATTTATTTAATGACTTCTGTGGAGATATTATACAACCAACCAACCAATGAAAAAAAGCAGATTTTTGATGAGATCTCTTTGTGGATGGATTTTAGTTAATATTTAATCTATCAAAAATCTATTTAAAAATTTCGAATTTTTTGTCCCGATCGTTCATGACCGCCCTACCAGCTACTCGTGTGCAAAATTTCTTAGCCCTGCGCCCTGCGGTTTTCGAGTTTTTGAGGTTACATAGATAGATACGCGAACGGTTTTTAATAGTATAGATTTTATTCTATATGTTTGAATCAAGGCAAAATTTGTCTAACGTTGCCAGCAAATACAACTACTATTCTAACAATTACGGAATCATTGTTTTTTATGTCTTTAACCATACGGTCTACACATTCAAACAACAATTTACTCATCAAGGGGGCTTGATCCTAGACTATGAACTTCGTTCCTCTTATTAATTCAGTAAGGTCAGATTGTTTACTAATGGCACACGTAGATGTTTTGTTCAAATTCAGCGGTATCTTGAATTTTGAATGTGCTATTCTACCTTGATCTAATAACAAAACTGAGATCCCAGAATATGGAACAGCTAACGCAACCATATTATATGATCTCATCATTTTAAAAACTCATTAAGTAAAAATGTTTTGTCAGTCCTGGCGCGCCAATAAAATAAACCTTAGAATTTACATTTAAAACAGCAAGCTAAACTTCACCATAAATTGATTTTTGAACGTGATAATCCTGGCGCAAATGATAAATACCAAAGATTGTTTTGAGTTACAATTTTTATAATGAAAAATATTTTTATTTATCACAAACATTCCTTTGGTTTTTAAATTAAATAATTTTGATTTATAAAATTATCGCTCATCAAAACGTTTGTTATTATTAATATTATTATTTTGCGTTTTATATAAAATCAGTAAAAGTGTTTTTTCTTTTTACTTTTCAACGTATCTGTATTAAATTGTAATTAATAATACTAATTTCAATTCTTTAATCAACGATAATATGCGGTCGCCAAGAGGGGAAGAACAATTACCAATGGCAACCTTAAACACGAAAAAAGTGAAAAATACCAATTTTTTTTAATTTAAAAGCCATAATAAATCAGCGAATTAAGATACAGTTTTCAAACAAATTGCATTTCAAAGTAGATTTTGTTTTTTATTTAACGGTGTAAAAATTAAAAATGCGAGATGTTTATAAATAAAAAAAATTGCAATAGTAAAAATTGCAAAACTAAAATTTCCTGGTAAACTGTTGCCATTCGCAAAATGACGTCAGCGTTACGCACGGACACGTTTGTCCTTTATAATATAGATATATATATATAGTAAATTTTGTCCTCATTTTAATAAAAATTATTCCCAATACTTCGAACAGCGTTTTTAGAGGGTATTTTTTATGTATGTCATTTATGTATTTGATTTAGGAAATTGGCAAAGATAAATAATCTGCTGTATTTGTATGTCAGACCAGAAAAAGAGGCATTTAATTTCTGCTTCAAAAGTTAACGATAAATGTTAGTTTTAAAATTCTTTGGTTCAATTTTCAGGGGGGGGGGGAGTCATGTCGTAATTTAAATATTGCGGTAATGCTCTGATCGAAACTTTTCCCTGCCCCATGCCTCCCAAATCAGAACATTATAAATATTGGTCCGATTCAAACGAATCTTTTCTAACATTCTTCCCAGGTCCCACAGATACTAAAAAACTTTCGGTATTAGTTTTTAACACTTTCCAGCAAAGTTGAAAAGTGTTTTCGGTCTGTCTGTCTGTCTATCTGACCTCTGTCTTTCTTTCTGTTCATGCTGTAACTCACGTAAATAGACTCGGATTGTCATGCAATTTTTTTATATATGTTATTGAGGTTTACTGTGGAATGTTCGGTATTAAAAATGAAGTGCGTAGCACTTATAGTTTTTTTACAGGAACACTCAAAAGAAATACATTACATTACGTTCTATGGGGGTAAAATCATTTGAGGTTTACTTTAATGACGTTACACAATTTCAAACATATTGAAATTCACATATATCACCGAGGTGCACTTCTTTAGGTTTACGATAGAGTTTGGTGTGCATAGCACCTATAGTTCCTGTACAGGGGCACTCAAAAGAAAACCGTTATATTATGGTCTTTGGAGAAAAATCGTTTGGAGTAAAGTTTAATAATGTTTCACTATTTCAAATATATCGAAGTTGTCATATATCACTACGGTGCATTACAAGAGGCTAACTATACAATATTGTGTATATGGCATTCATCGTTCATTTACAGGGACACACAAAAGAATTCGGTAGTGTCTGTTAACAATAATTGCTGGAACTGCGTTTTCAGTTGCTGAACGCGTTTTTAAATTTAACTCCGTTCTTTCTTTTTCAATTACTTCGTCTGTATATATTCTATAGATCAAATATAGGTCAGCACAAAAGTTCTTGGAGCACATTCCCAGGAAAATTCCATTCGGAAATCCCAGAAGGGGAATTTTAAAATGTACTACACGTTTTCTAAGTGAACTAAAGTTTAGCATTCTATGTAGTATATGAACAAATCTATAGATCATATACAGGGCTGCATAAATGAATTCGGGTATTTTTCCGAATATTGTTAATAATTCCTGAAATTGGATTTTAAAAAGTGTTATGTTTTTTCTTAGTTCACGCATTGGATTCTGGAATTTTTTCCACTTCACTTTCCTTCTGCGTGCACTTGATTTGTCAATTCATTTCTGATTTTAGTTTTATTGCATTCGTCTTTGTACATATTATTTTTTTTAATATTTTTGCACAATTTTTGTAAATAAATTTATTAATACATTTATCTATATTAATCGAGTGCATCATCTTGTATATATTTCAGTATTGTTAGGATTATTTCTTTTTAAAACAGTGTATACTATCTGCACGGAATGTTTTGACGACCCAGTTTCCAGTTGGACTGTTTTTATCTATCTCTATCATATTTTTTTTTTCATTTTATTTCATTTATCAAAATGTCCCCATTTACTTCAAAATTATTTTATCTTAGTCATTTTCGGTAGTTACGACTACTCGTTTTTGCTATTACAATCCTATATCCCCTTTCTTCCATGACGTATAAACGGCTCTAGTGATGCTTCTTTCCCTATTATGTTTCGTATTAATTTAATCTTAAAAAATCAAGTTCTAAACTTAACATATTCCAAGTAAAATATCAAATTTCTCTACCTTGAGCCCCAGCAAAGCCTCAAACATCATCAAACAAAATAAAATATCACTCCACACAAATCAACTCCAGTGAAATCTCAAACTGTTCCAGCACAATTGCGTTTTCAATTTGAGAGTACTTCTACAGAAGAGATTTTAAATAAATATCACAAAACTCGTAAAAGTAGAGAAAGATGAAGCTCGACTGAGGCACAATGGCACAAAGACTTTCTCATAGAAAGAATATGTCAGTTAGAAGGAACTATTAATGAACAAAGCAAAGAAATGGAAAAATTTTAATGGAAGAATAACAAACCTCAAAAAAGTAAATGCACAGTTAAGGGAATGGAACTCAGTAAGGGTGTAGATACTATTGAGGAGAAAGATAAATCACCTATAACAACATCTGATATACCTTAGCCACAGAAGTCGAAACTAATGAAAATAACAAATTAATACAGAAAGAAAACGAAATAGACAGACAAAATGCAGAAATTAAAATAATACAGACGATCATTAGCAAACTTCATGCAAAAGTGGTAGTCCTGGAGGCTCAATTGGCAGAATGGAAAGAAGGACAGGAAAGAAAAGCACAAGACGGAACGAGACGAGCAGAATTAATGGATGGGAAAACAATGTCATTGAATTATGCACAACTGCAAGAAAGAAATGAATTATTGTTAAAAACTATTGAAAAAAAGGAAGAAATTATACGTCAAAAAACGGATGAAATAACCACAATTCTGGAAATGTACAAAACAATAAGAGAAAACTTAATAATCCCAAGAGATAATATAGAATCACACACAGTAGATCAAAAATTAGTCCAATCATACTCAGATTTTCCACCTATTCCTTCCTATGCTAAAATTGTAGCAAATCAAGCACCGCGCTACTCTAAATCAGCAATCCTAATTCAAGGAAAACTTTCTACAAAAATGCCTATGCTTAATATCAGAGATATATTAAAAAGAGAATTATGCGCTACAAATGATCTGCCCAAAATCTACTGTGCTCTTTCCCGTGATAGAAACACCTTAATCGCACTTATCGGGATGTCGATTTAATACTCGATAAGATCGATGAAAATAAAGTATTCAAGATCTAATAGAATTAAAAGTGGTAGTTGAAAAGAGAAAGAAGATCATAATTCTGGGTATTCCAAAAGAAATATCACAGGAAGAAATCTTAAAGAAAATCAGCACTGAATTGAACTATGACATTACGCACAATATTCACAAAATCTTATCGAAGGATACACAAAAAACATATAGATTATTCTTGAAGTTAGAAAAACCCGTAGCACTTAAATTATTAAATCAAAATCGTCTGTTGGTTGGTTTCTTGTCATGCAAAATTGCCACCTATGCACCACTAATAAGGTGTGAACGTTGCCAATTATTTGGTCACAGCAAGGACAGATAACGAAGAAAAGAGATCTGTTCATTTTGTATGAAAAATCACAATTCATCCCTCTGTATCCATAAAAATAATACAAAGCTTCACAAATGCATAAATTGTTATAATTCAACAGATCCTTCTGGAAAACATTACCATTATAACCACTGTTCTGGCTATACTCAATGTTATGTTTTTCAAGACCTCTACTCCTACATAAATCAGTCATTAAATAATAGTTTTTCGTCTTCCGGTCATCAAATGTTTCTTCGCAAATCGTTCAAAATTCTCCTCCAATTCAAGCTACTCAAACCTCACCATCTTCTGACATGAAAGGAATCAAAATAGTTCAAGTAAACCTTAACAACTAAAAGGAAACCAATACAGAATTATTAACCTATATCCTAGATAATGAAATAGATATTGCATTAATCCAAGACTATCACAAACTAAAATTGTTTTTACAGGGCTCCCTTAGGGATGGGCAGTCTACTATTCCCTCAAAAACATAGCCGGCATATTAATAACCAATCCACTTCTCATCCATATTCAGACTCTGATAACAAATAACAGTATATTTATAAACATAAATACATCATCTCACTATTTAAAGTTTGGCTCTCAGTATTCACCCCCGTCAAGAAATCTAGAAGAAGAGTTTTTATCATGGTCTCAACAGATTACAAATTGCAACAATCTGATACCCGAGGATGATTTTAATGCACACCTACAAGGATGGGGATATAAGAAAAATAACATAAGGGGCGATATACTATTGGAGTGCATTTCACGAAATATCTATATATAGTCAACGATCCAAATACTGAATTCACTTATCATCAAAACAACAAATCGGGAACACCCTATCTAACACGCTGCGGCCTTTCTTCAAGAAATCTATTAGATTCATGGCAAGTGGATGACAGTCACGATTCCTTGAGCGATTAGCTATATATAACATATAAAATCAATGTTGAACCTACTCTGCGAAATCAGTATCATTATAAGACAAAATATACGAACTTAAAAAAATTCAACAGCATATTAAAGAACTACGCCAACAATCTGCAACTTGCTATGAACGAAATTACAACTCCACAGGATTTAAACAACTGGGTGAAAGATTTTCAAGAAATAATAACTTTCATAATGGACTTAACACTAAAAAAGAAAAAAAAAATAATCTTATAACTTAAACATCAACTGGTACACAGACAAACTAAGAGTTCAGCGTAACAGGCTTAACGCGTTGCATAAGACAAGTAGACGCCAACCAGACAACATTATAAGTCAGACATTATTATAAGAATATAATAAGGAAAGAGCACTATATGAACAAAATACTAAAAAGGTCAAATTATCATCAGGGCAAATATTTTGCTCGACAACAAATAGTATAAATGGTACAGCATTTAAACTTCTAAAACAAAAATACCTGAAAAACACGGTCTTAATCCACTCAGTAATGAAAACTTTTTAGAAAAAAGAATAAAGATCCCCACCTTGAAAAATCCTATCGCAAAACAATTTTACTACCAATGTTTGGAAAACTTCTCGAAACAATAATAAAAACAAGAGTAATGACATTATTGGAAAGCATATCATACCTAGATAATGTTAAATTCAGTTTCCGAGAAGGAAGAAGTACTGTCGACGCAGTAATATTTTTTAAATCTTAAATCAAGGAATCACTTTCCTCTAAAAAATATTGTGGCATTGTATCATTCGACATAGAGGAAGCTGTTGATAGCATTGACTGACACATTATTTCACATAACATTGACAGATCTCCTCTCCCACCCTATTTAAAATGTCTATTAAAAACTATATTTCTAATCGCTTTATAGGTGTTAATCGATTTAAATTTATAGAATGCTTTCAAGCATACAAAGGATAACTCAGGGTTCGTGGGTGGGTCCCCTCCCCTGGTTTCTGGTTGCGGATTACATCATAAAACAGTATCACAGTATGGAATCCCTAATACTAGCTTACACTGATGATTTTATTATTATAACAATGGGGAATACCAGAAAGGAACTAGAAGAAACAGCAAATTCAAGAATCACAATCTTTTCTAATCTATACAATTCTCTAAATTTATAAATCTCAACTCAAAAAACTAAAGCAATGTTATTTGGTAGATATCTTCTGACTCGCAGGAAATCTATATTCAAATTGCAAAACATTAGAATAAATATCACGAAGAACTTCACTCATTTAGGTTTAGTATTAGATTCAAAATTTAATTGGCTAGACCATCTAACTTATGTGAAATCTAAAATTCCAAACTTCATACTTGGTTTCAAAAGATTTAAATTTTTTAATCACCGAATCAACCGGGATATTTTGAAAATATGGTATAAAACGGTAGTTTTTAAACATATTACTTATGGATATGAGGTTTGGTTTCCTGATTTAAAGTGCCGCGGAACACGGAGATTGAAATTAATACAAAGAACCGCTCTACTAAATTTAGTAGTGGTCGACAGGAGTATCTCCACTGACGCATTATGCGTTCTAACTGGCATTCCTCCAATATATATTACGTTGACTAATGACTATAATTGCTACCAAGTAAAAGAAGGACGAATAATCTTAAATGATAAAAGTCAAATATACAAATTAACCAATCTAATGCTAAAAGAAAAAACTTACATATTCCCAAATTACAATAAATTAAAGAATATAGACATACCTGAAGAAATTTCCACAACAACGTTAAATAAGTATGACTTAAAATCTGCACAGGTTGCTCCCTCATGGGGCAAGGTACTGCATCAGCGTTTACAGTAAACTACCAGAATACAGATATTATGTAATCACACTACATAATCAGAACTCAATTTATCAAGAAGAATTGAATACCATTTCACACTCAATAAACTGGTTCGCATCTTCACAATATAAAAATCTCCTTAATTTAACGGATAGCCGTTCATCACTAGAAACCCTCAAAATAGTATTTCCACGAAACTAGTTAATAACTAAAATATATAGAATTTATTGTCAATTCCTAAAAAACAAGTAACAATTGCATGGACCAAATCACACTTTGGAACAGAGGGTAATGAACGAGCAGATTTACTGGCAAATCGTGCTATCACAAATGATCGTTACAAGGAGAAAGAAACTCTCTTATTCCCATTTTCAAAAGTCAAATTATTTTTTAGACTAAAAATAGTCACAGATTGGCAGCAAGATTGGTCATATTCATTAAAAGGCCGATATACTTATGACATTTTACGAAAAGTGGATCTGAACTTTATTTGCAAAAAAACAGTCATAGCTTACTACATTAGTGGACACGGTAGCTTCCCATCATTTAAAAATAAAATAGGAAAACGCTCCTCCCCCAACATGCATATGCCAAAAAAGCTCAGGAACTGTTCTACATTACATACATGGTAATTGTACTCTCATTTCATTTCAATAACAATGTCACAGTGAGACAAAATCTGAATATAACTCTGTTTGATCCTTTAAACTATGATAAACAAAAAGAAAATTACAACATTCTGAATAAACCTTTCTTCTCTATTTCCTACATTTATAAAGTACTTTTTAATAGAATATATTTTGTTTTTGTAATTTGTATATTATAGTTCACATACTAATCACATTTTTGTACGCATACTGTTCCTATTTCAGCTTACTGCTTGAACCATGCTAAATTACTAGTTGTGTTATGATTAAATATATTTTTTTTAATAAGTTTTCTAATTACTTTCTTTTATACTTTTTCTTATATAATTTTTTTAATATTAAGAAATGTTGTGATCTCAACCAGTATTATAAAAACGAACATTGTACTAACTTTATTTTAATCTCTAATACAATATTCAACATCTGTATTCTAAAATATGAATTTTCCATAAACATTTCCACTCGTGGAGAAAAATTCCAATGCTTAACCGCTGGATCTCCATGAGAGGGTGTTTTTATTTCTTTTTTTTGTTTACTGAGACACCATCTTTCACCTTATTAAACGGTAAAGATTTTTTAAAGTATTTTGAAAGTGTTGGAAAGTGTGCATAATCTATGCTTGACGCATGATTTTTCATTCTCGTTCACATATATCTTGATACATATATGTTTTTAAGCCCTTGGTAATACCCTTTTTGAATATTGGTCTCCAGTGGTTGAGATTATTTTCTCATGATCTAAGGTTCCGATTTTAACTGGAATTGGTTCATTCAACTTAACATCAACTAATTAAGACATAGATAACTAATTAAAATATAGATTTGCCGCATCTTGGCGGAGAAAATTGTAACCAAAATATTTTCACCACGTTCGCAGGACGTGCAGCATAAGCATCAGAGAAATGCCGGAGTTTCGTGCGGAAAGAGGTTTGTTTAGAACAGATTACGCCCCCTGGCGGTTTAAAGTACAACTAAAATATTTTACATTTAATATTGGTCCGATTCGAACGAAATCTTTTCTAACATTCTTCCCAGGTTTCCCAGGTACTACAGAAACTTCGATACCTTTTTTCAGCCCTTGATTACCACAATTTCTGAATATTAATATCCAGGGGGGTGATTTATTTTCTCAGGTTCAATGGGCTCGATTTCAACGTGGATTGTTTCTTCCAACTTAACATGAACTAATTAAGTTATAGATTTTGCGCCCCCTGGTGGTGGAAATTGGAAATAAAATATTGTGAAGCGCCTGTGCAATACGGCCCTGTAGGCAGTAGAGAAAAGTGCAGGAGTTTCGTTCAGAAAGAGGTTTGTTTACACAGAATGCGCTCCCTTGCGGTATAACTACATGTTTCTTTTTTGCGTCTGTTAATTATGGCTAATTTCATCGTAATTACAAAAGAAATTACCCACTTGATAATCCCATACAACGAAATTTTCTCATTTTCACTTATCGTTGAATATTAAGAGAGCTATTGGAGGTATCGATTCGAAACTCACAGTATATATGTAGTTTATTTTTCTGATTAGGAAGATACAAAATTTGTGAAAATTTGACTGTAACTTAAATCTGGCCACAAACAGATTCGCTTTGAATCAAATGACCCAAAAATTTGAGGGTTTCGTGTTGAATTTACTTCTGCTTCGGGGTCCGTCTCTCTATGTACTTTCCGACAGACAACAATTTTACCAAAAAAAGGAACGGTTTCGTGCAGCAAATTTTAGAGTATTTTCGCGGGTTTTAGAGTGATTTTGACGGGACCGGGCAACGTCGACAGACAGATCAGCTAGTAAATAATAAAGGTCAATTTATAATGTATCTCTAAATGCTGTTAATGATAATTTTTGTTAGTTTGAATGCACAGAAATAACCTATATTTTCACGGAGAATAATGTAAAATTTATTTGATCAAGATGACTAATAATATAATCCTAGACGACTGTCAAGATGACTAAGCAGTTTCTTGTTATCGTTTTTGAGTATATTTTTATCGTGTATTTCACAATAAAAATGTATAATTATAAATAAGATAATAAATAATATTTTTAGAGAAATTTCTATTTTTTTTTCAGCTAAGGAAAATGAATCAGAACAATGGTTTTTTTAATTGATTTGTAAGACAGTTTACAGAAACAATGCTTTATCAAAACTTTTTAAAAAAGAAAAAGAAATCATTTCGTATGTACGAATTGACATTTTCCCAACTGAGTGAAGAGTTATCCAGGCCGGAAGGCGAATCCAATATCTTTGCCTTAAATTTCCAACGCTTTGCCTATTGAGCTACCTGGAACGAAAAACCGTTGGACATAATTCAAAAAGATAATCGTATTGGCAATAGCACGTATACTGCCATGTAGATCTCTCAGCATAATATACCGCAGGAAAAGGAATACCACTAAATGATGGGTAAGTCGATACACTTTATTATTTAACTCAATCATACTGATTGATTAAGATATCATACGAAGCGAATTGACATTTTTCCAACTAAGTGAAGTGAATCCATGCCGGGAGTTGTTTCCAAAACCTTTGCTTAAATTTCCAACGATTTTTCTTTCAACAGGATCAATAAGTCGAACTACTTATACATATGCGTATAAGTAGCAAAATGTATGTATGAAATAATCCGATTATGTTTTAGCATGCATTTTTTTTTACAAAATAATCTCATTAAAAATTAAAGCTTTATTTTCCAAGAATGAATATTTATAATTATTGAGGGAGAACACACACACATATACACGTACATAATTTTATGTGCTAACTACATATATGGAGAAAACAGGCATTCAAAACAATAAATAAATATGCAGAAAATATACATATATGGAAGATACAAGCGGTTGTTTTAATATGCTTGATAATAAACTCCTGAACTATTATAATTAAACGTTTTGTTAAATTATATATATATAGAATAAAAGTTACCTATGACGTTCAAAACCTAAAATTTTGCATTTAGTTATTTTTATTTTGTAAATAGTGTGATGCTGAGCAGTTTCTTAATCCCACAAAGAGAGACATTTTAGGTAGATTTCGTAAGAAATACTACCTATTACATTCTCCCCTATGTTGGAATTTCTGGAAAAATTTTGCAGATCTACGCCGATTATGACTCCCAGAACCCAAAACCTACCCCAGTTCAAAACTGTATCTATCTATCTATCTATATCCCTTTTTTAAGGGCAGGATAACTTAAATAATTCTGCACAAATCAATTCTAAACTGATACATAAAATCAAGAGGCATAAAATCTCTGTCTAGTTCATTAATGGACAAAACCGGACCAGAGAGGGGGGTGGAGGAGGCTTTTTGTGAAATCAGAAAAAATCCCATAGCTTATTAATTATGATACTTGTCGAATCCGTTTCAAGTTATTATTACTTCTAGGAAAGGGGCCGAAAAGTTATGTATGACTGATTTTTGATATAATTAAGAATGAGAAGAAAAAAATTCATAACTTTGTCAATTTACAAGATATCAAATCCGCTTAAATTTATTATAAATCCCTTAATATTATCTACAACATTTATATTGACAAGATTTTTATAAGACCAATCCTTACAGCAAAAAAATAAAAATAAATGAAAAATCCCTGCCGGCTCCGCCAGCAGACACGGGTAGATTTCTAAGTAGGCGGTCGCAAAAAGGTAATTTGTTCGGAAATTACCAATAAACAGGCATTTAGTTTGGCATGGTCTGCGTCTTCGAAATCTACCTGTGCCTGAATGCCGAGCCGTCAGGGATTTTTAGTAATGCATTTTACTTACTGCTTATTCTTCATCTTCATTTGTATTTAAATAACGAGACAAGCCTTATAACGCATAAATAAATGGAAATCTTAAACCCACGTAACAGTCCTGAAAAATTAATAAATAGAAAAATTACGTTTGGTAGGTATATTTTGAAAATAAATGAAAGATTTTATTTAAATTTCACATATTTTAGAATGTTACGAAAATTGAAGTGATGGAAATCTCTGGAGATTTTCATAGTGCTCTGAAGAATTATATATTATTTAGAAAACTTCTAATTTGAAAATCGTCTCAGACATCTTATTTATTTATTTGGCCAATATATAGATTAAATAAATACTGAACGTAATGACCTTTAGTCACAAATTAAAAATACTACACAACATTAAATTAAACGTAAAATAATTAACTTAAGAAGATTATCGTGTTGTGTTATTTCGATGAAGTCCTATTGTAACGTAACAGTTTGAATGCACGAGATAAAACCTTTCATAAAATTAATTTCTTCTTAAATTAATTTTACCATTAAATTAACGCAGAAAAATTAGGCCTTGAAAATTAAGTAAATAAAAGAACAAGATGCAAGCATAAAAAATGAGCACTAATATTAAATTAAATATTTACAATTTATTTACATTACAAAAAGATGCAAAAACTAATCATCAAAATTAATTCAAAGCATTAGATACATTTTCTTATGATCGTACTGATCCAATTAGGGAACCATATTTTCTTTAAATATCTCTCCTTTTGCTACATAATTTAATATTCTCAATATTGAATAATTCTTTTTTAGTATAAAAAATAGCTCAGCTATTTTTATAGTAACAATTAAAACATTGCTAAGCATTTAATCTTCTTAAAATTAACTTGTTCGCATTGAGTATTTTAATATAAACAACCATAATTTTAAAATTTTACATAACGTAACCCATCGACACCGCCACCCTGTATCCACTCATGTACTGTCAGATTAAAGACATAATTTTTCACAATTTGACTTAAAACATAATAATTAAATAATACATATTTACACACTGAAGACTGTGCAGTCCGTTTCGAGGTCTCCTTCAGAGTCATCATTTTCAGGTTGCATGAAGACTCAAATCGACGCACTCACTCTTAAAACTTAATACAACCATTGGTATACTATGAGGTAGATTATGAAAAAACTGAAATTTATTTCATCATAAAAGTTTATTGACACAGGTGCATAACAACACCGCGACATAATGGCACAGTAACATACTCTGGCTTATTAGTAAGCCCAAAATCAGGAAATCCTGATTGCCATACTGATGGACAAAGTCTAAAATTGAAGACAAAACTCCAAGACTCATAAGTACGAAAATGCTATCATAACATAATGCTAGTGCACTGCTAAAAGCTTTAACTCATACTGCTGGGTAATGCAAAGGCTACTGCTGGAAGGTAAATACTGTTCATATACTAAGCATTAAAACATATTGTTCTAAAAGTCAAAGTATATTGATAAATATACAGATGTTCTCTTAATCAAACTTTTATTCAAGGGATCTAAAATATTTTACCTTTTTCGTTTATTGGTGATGTCGTGTGCGCATGGCAATTGCGTAGTCATACAATGCTCTTCACATGATAGGTGTAGCCAGCCGTTTCATCATCCTACTAGATGCTTTTCCCCCACGAGTGTAAATATGAGTTTTTTTAACTGTCAAATACTTTCTATTTTACCGGCATTATTTCGACCATTCTGCTTCGACGAAAATAAAATACATTTCCTTATATATGGAAATCCCGTAGAAATATAAAATATTAATAAACACAATGGCAATAATAATTAAAAGTTATGAAACGTATAATACATATAAAGTAAATTAGTTTTAATAATTGTGTTCAGAAATTATACATGTATTTAAATATATTTTGAAGATATTAGTCCTTGAAGTGTCCATCTGGTTGATTTCTCGTCATCACTAAAAGTTGACATGATGGGAATTAGAAAATTATGTTTCTCATCCCCATATAGATTTGAATTCATGAGCATATTAATGAACATAAGCTATATTTTCAATTCATACCAATGTATGTTCAATATATATATGAATATATATATTTAAAATAAGACAGGCTAAAACAATATTTACATTTCATATCTCAATTCGTATTTAGAAAAATGGAAAATTTTATATGAATCAAGATTATTAATAAACAACTTTATACACAGACGTGCAAAGATAGGGAAATGTATTTAAGTTTAGTTAACTCAGTTTTAAGAAGGAATGAATCCTATTTTAGAAAGCATTGTATTTTTGCTCTAAAATATCTCATTAACCAAAGATAGCTGTTAATTTCAAGAAATCGCATTTAGAGTTAATAAGAAAAAAAAACTTATGTTTTGGAGAAACGAAACTTGCTAAAGCGAGAATAAAAGAAAAATCTAAAAAATTACAGTTAAGGGAAAAATAAGACATTGTTCTCATATGCTTCAAAATAATTATTAAAAAAATAAATGCTATAATTTTTTTCTCTCAACGAAGTTTTGAACATAAGATTTTACATTGGTTAATGTATTTTTTAATATAGTATGATGCCAAATATTTTCTTCCAAAATTGAAGAAGAAAACGAATTCCCAGCTCTCTAAATCTTATAGAATGTTTAAGCATCAAATCCTTTTGTATTAACAACAAATTATATATAAAAATTGCATGTTTAAATTACAGTTAATAAAACATATATTAAATCTGCTCAACATGAAAAAGAAACATGAAATATTTTTTTTGGTTTCTCATGTAATTATGAATATCACACTATACTTTATATTGGTAATAATGTACATTCCTCCTTTTTTTATAAGGCATTCTAAAACAGATGCTACATTTTATGCCTATGTTCTTTTCTAAGCAAAACTTTCTATGAAGAATGTAAAAAAAATGCATAAAGAAAATACATACGTTATGTTTTAGCATGATTTGTGTTTCTTTTGAAAGAAAAATGTGATTAAGGAAGGAAATCTTTTAACTCGAAAGAATCCAGATTTATAATTAATGAGAGACTACTCATTTGGAAACTCATTTTAAATAATCATTTAAAATTTATATTGTATATAGTATTTCAAAAAAAGAAATCAACCTGATGCATTCAGATGCCAATAATCTTATAAAGTAGATATAGGTGCCAATCCAATGGCAATAATGCCGATTATAAAACTCTGTGCATGAAGTATCCTTCGGTAGTCCTATACGGGGATTTCCAAAAGAAAAGATATAATGCCGCATACTCATTCAAAAAAACTTTTAATTGATAAAATGTCCATTACAAATTACCTACTGGTATATATCTTATTTTTCGACATAGTTGCCGTAATTGTCCAAGCATTTATTAAGTCTGGGTACAAGCTTTAGTATCCCACAGACATAAAAGTTTACCGCCTGTTGTCGAAACCACATTTCAACTTCGATTTGGATCTCATCATCTTTGTGGAAGTTTTGCCCTTCAAGATATTTCTTCAGATAAAGGAGTAAGTGGTAGTCACTGGGGGTATCAGAGATCCACAGATGGCCTACCTCTTCTGTGTTCTTCATGGACATTGGTCCTACTTCAAGGGAAATCATAACACCATTTCGTTACATTTTATCTATTCATAATGTTCTCATATACGGAAATAATTTATTTGAGAATATCCGCATGATGCTCACCTTTTGCATGAAGAAAAGTTACCACGGAACGTACTTCCCATTTGGCGGGATTCCGAATTGACGCAGCCATTTTAAACACGTGCTACACGAGACAGATTCACCTTACACATAACGAATGACTGCGAGAGAACAAGGTTACAATATATGTTGCTAACTCGCTCCCTAAAACCTTTTCTTTCCTGCTGCCTGATTTGTATCTTTACTTTTCGAAAACACATTGTACATATTAAAAATTATCTCAAATAACACCCATTTCTGAAATTTTATGTGAGTGTCTTAGACCACATTAACCCTCAAAAGTATTCTCAATTTTTTTAAATATTTGTAGAATTAAAACAATCAAAATCTGACGATATTAATGTTAAAACATTTTACTGTAAACTATTTGCAAATAATGGTCCAGATTGCATTGTATTTTAGTGAAACGAACTGTAAACATCATTTCTACAAATGCATGCAAAAGATTTTTTAGTTTATTTTTTTTATCTTAGTAACAATTTGTAAGAAGATTTTTACTTCACTTTCAAGCTATATTGTTAAAGCGAAATGAATTTTTATATTGACTCTTTCACATGAAATCACAACGGTCATCTATGTAGGAGATCCCCTTGTAATACATAATCAATCTCCATTCATACACAGACATATTTAACTATCTAGAAATGAAGACAAACATAATATCTCTACATTTTCTATAACGATCGGATATGTATAGTGGATATACTTATGTCACGTTTTTACATTTTGATGAATTATTCTATTAATACTTGAAAAAAAAAGCTCATCGATATATTGATCTTTTCGGGGAAAAGAAAAAAAGGGCAATACATTCGAATGAGTTAATATTATACAGAAGTTATTAGGAAAACTACAACTTTAAAGTAATCTATCTATATGTAGGCATATTGTGCTGTCCTCTAAAAAACCCATTTTTTGAAATTTTCTCTATATAAAGTCTAATAAAGAATGCAAAAAAATTAAATGTTGCTAACTTTTTACAGCTTGTTTACACTAAGATTTTAATGTTGAGTTTTTTTCAGTTTATCTCTTTATTACGAAATGGCAGCCAATTAAGCGAGAATTTAAAAAAAAATCCCACTTTTCCAAAAAATAAGCCATGTTACCTGAAAAAAATTCACACCTGACATAATCAGCTGAAAATGAAGTATTTTGTAATATATTAATGGTTTAACATAAAAAGAATTAAAAATTTATGTAGATCATTCTAAATTTCTATTATAACAAGAAAATCTGTAAACATTGAGCTCATGTTTTGCCAGAATTCTTCAATTGTTAGTTTAAATTATTTTAAAACTAAATAAGTATCCCTTAGGTTTTTTTTAAACTTATTTTATTTTTCTAAATGATGCATAAAAACAGAACAAAACAAAAACATTGACTTTTGCGAAATATTTGAAGAAGTACTAGGATTGTTTTTTTTAAAAGAAACATTTCACTCTTGGTTTTTTTTAGAGTACATCATAATATATTAATAGATGTGCCTCTCCCCCACCCCTATATTTCACATTGCAGCCAGAACTACCCAGCGCAGACCACTGGTGTTTGTGTGTGATTGTAGCCTCGAGTTTACCATTGTGTACTACGGTGGTTGCATGTCGGAAGATGTGGGGGGGGGTGTAAGAAATATGGTTGTTGAAAATGGTCGACATAGGGCATTTTCATATTTCGAAAATAGTCGTGTGTGTTCATATATTTAACTTTGCAGCCAATTACCCAGCACAGAGCACTGGTGTTTATGTGTGGTAGCAGCATGGAGTTTCCCATCGCGCACTATGTTGTTTGCATCTTGGTAGCTGTGGGTGTGTGGGAGATATGTTGGTTGAAAGTGGTCGACTTGGACACTTTCATATTTTGAAAGTGTTCTAAAAATTCTTGGAATCTTCTTCAACAGCAATTGGCTCATTGAACTTAACATGAAGTTATAAATATATATATAAACAAGTGAGATGATTTCGGCCCTCCTATCTGTAGAAATTGAAACTAAAATACATTACAGCGCTTGCGTAGCACGTCTGCTATACAATGCCGTAGGCAGCGTGACCGGTTGCCGGAGTTTTGTTCGGAAATAGGTTTGTTTAGAACAGGATGCGCGCCGAAAATGAGTAATTTTATCGAAACCACGAAAGTTACTGATTTTCGGGCAATGCCGGATGGATCAGCTAATTGTTTTATATTTGTCAAGTATTTTTTTATATATTAAGTTAGTTTTTCGCGCATAATAAAATGTTCTTAATAAAATTAATAATAGGGAATGACATTTATTTATTATTATCTACCTGTATTAACTTCAAAAATTCTGAAAATTTATTAGAGCTATCTAGTTTATCTTTTTTGGGAGACGTGGAAAAGGAGCTATATATTCGAATGACCGAAATATTCAGGTGAATGACAAGACGCCACTGCATTTTAACTGATGTCTAGTGGTCAGGCATTTATAACTGATAAATAGCAGATATGAAAATATATATATATATGTAAGTAAATGATATATAAACAGTCACTTTACTGAACAAATATGACAAATAATCGATGAACAACAGAATACTAACTTTAATTTCAACTAATACACTTTTAGCAGAAACTATATAACAACAATTTAGCTTACAGCAATCCGGCGAGGCCTAATAATACCTTTCTCCTTTCATAATAAAAATTAGAACACTGGCTCTTAGCCAAATCTCGCGATTCCAACTATTTACAACTCGCGCATCAAAGTCATGGATAATAATAGAGTGCCAGTTCAGTGTCAGTTCATTTGATGATCATTTACGTGAAGTGTTTCAACTGAAATCCTACAAATCGGTCATCCTGACGTGATGGCGTCTCGACATCAGCATCTTGATTTGTTATGTTTTTTTTCATGCCTAACAGTTATTTTTTTGAGATTTTTATTTCTTTCTGAGTATTGCTCTCTGTCTTTAGGATCAGCATATCTAATATCTCTGTCATTCCATTCCGGATATTGCTCTCTATATTTACAAACTACATAACTATTGCTTCTAGAATGATAAGAATTTGAATAAGCATCTCGTCCACAATAAGCTCCTTTAAATCCATGATGAGAATTATTCTTATGTGATGGTTGTGAATATCTTTGTTCATTATAACTAGCCTTGCACGATCGTCGGCCACCATAATTATAATTATTTCGACCATGATAGTAGCCTCTGTTCATGTATGTAGGGGAAAATTTTGGATTATACCTTGTTTTTGAATTAGGTGAAGTATTTTCTTCTATGTCTTGAGGTATCAAAGAATTTTCAGTTTCAAAGTTTTCAGAAATCTCAGATTTATTTTGGTAAGAATTCTCGGAACTCTGTTTCCCATATCCAAATTTATTGTAACTTCCATGGTTAAATGACTCTTTAAAATATCTCTGGCCATATCTATTATTGCTTCCGTTATCAAATGGTCTATTAAAATTCCTGTTCTTTCCGTTATGATTAAAATTCCTATTGCGATCTTTCACATAGTCTTTTCTACCATGTGCAAGACTACAACTTTCATAATTTTCTTCTGGAGATGCATTCCATTCATCGGATAATCCTGTATCTTTTGTCCTATTCGGCTTATATGGTTTTATTAATTTCCTTATTTTCTTTCTGTTCACTAAATTCGTAATCTGAGTCAAATTCATCCCGTCATTTACGCAGTCGATTTTAACCATATCTTCATAATATCGATTATCGTTGTTTATACTTGCTTCATTAATTTTTGTCGGTACTTCGTTAATTTTAATGTATCCTACTCGAACTTTGTTGCCGCTTGCTATTCTAACACCATCTTCCGTTACTTTTAATGGTATGCCTTCTAATGCTTTTCTACCTATTATTAAATCGCAGTCCGTCTCTTGTACCACGTAAAATTTATCCTGGATTTCTGTATCGTCCACGTAGACTTTTTGCCAGAAAAAACCTGTTGGCGTAATTTCTTCTCCACCTATGCCTGATATGTATATATTGTCTCTGGTTAGTTTTGGCGCGTTTATTGCAGTATGATATCCTGAACTGGCGATTGAAATATCGCTTCCTGTATCAATTATTACGCTTGTTTTTATTCCGCTAATATCTAAGATTCTTCCTTTTTTACCATTTAACATGCCCATATTAACTATTTTTCTTTGCGCGTTTTGGGTCTCATTTTGATATTTTGTTTCTCGCCAATTTTGATTACATTGCGGGTAAAAATTTGAATAGTCTTGTTCTGTATTATTCGCCATGGGACATTTCGCACTCACGTGACCAGGGTTGCCACACGCAAAACAGATTATATGCGACTCTTTGCTTCCATAATTCATACTGTGTCTATTGTCAATTTGGCGTCTTTTCAAATTGGTGTAATCAGCCACTCGCGATCTTCTGTTATCAAAATCGCTACTTGTATCCTTAACTGATTTTTTATTGTAAACCCTTTGTGCTGTTTCGTAATTATCTAATTTATTAACTAAGTCATCAATTTTCTTTATTACTAATAATTCCTCTATGAAATGTGTTTTTGTTTCCGTAGGTAAATTATACCTGATTTGATTAACAACAATTAATTCCGCCAAATCTTCAAAGTTATTTACGTGAAGGCCTTCAATTCATTGTTGAAAATACACTTTTATCTCATAATCGAAATCTCGTCAATTGGCTGATGGCTCCTTTTTAGATGAGAAAAATTTCAGCCTAAACTCCTCTGGTGATAGCTTGTAGCGTTTTAGTAGAATATTTTTTATATAATCATAATCGTGAATTTCAGGTTCGTTTTCCCTTGTTATTATATTGATCACATCTAACGGCATTAGATTAATTAAATAATTTACCCATTCTTTTTTATCAATGCCCGTTTGCGCCATTTGCCTTTCGTACATAGCTAAGTATAAACTGATATCATTCGAGCTATCATATTTAGTTAATAATCTAAGCAATTCGAATTGCTTACCTGGATTTGTCTTTGAGTCTTCATTAATATGTTCTCTTGAATTTTCTTGTATCTGTAATTTCTTAATTTCAAAATTCTGCTCCGATTCTATTTTCCATTTTCTCTCTTCCATTTCTATTTCCATTTTCAATTTCAATCTATTTTCTTCAATCTCTGCTTGTAATTTCTTCTCTTCTCTTTCTCTTTCTGCTTGTAATTTCTTCTCTTCCAGTTCTGCTTGTAATTTCTTCTCTTCTCTTTCTCCTTCTGCTTGTAATTTCTTCTCTTCCAGTTCTGCTTGTAATTTCTTCTCTTTCTCTTCTTTTTCTTCTTTCTCTTTTCTACTTGCTATCCCTACTTCCAATCGATCTCTTATAAAATCTTCTTCGTAACTCTCCCAACTCTTGATCAGCTTTATTAGGACAGGTATTGTCGGTTTTTCTGTTGCTTCAATTCCGCATTCCTCGCAGAGGTTTATTAGATCAATTCTCTTGGCTTTATTTAGAGATCCCATCTTTCAAAAATTGTACTTGAAGTGATACGATTACAGTTTCACCTTGCTGATTCGTAACCCAACTTTTGATACTGGCGTTTTACAATACTTTACGTTCGGTTTCCATTTCACTACTAGTGGCTCTTACTTTTAATAATCTTGGCATCCGAGCCCCCAAAAATGTAAGTAAATGATATATAAACAGTCACTTTACTGAACCAATATGACAAATAATCGATGAACAACAGAATACTAACTTTAATTTCAAATAATACACTTTTAGCAGAAACTATATAACAACAATTTAGCTTACAGCAATCCGGCGAGGCCTAATAATACCTTTCTCCTTTCATAATAAAAATTAGAACACTGGCTCTTAGCCAAATCTCGCGATTGAAATCCTAAAAATATATATACTTATGAGCGGATGAAATTGTTTAATTTAGCGTTATCATTAAAGAAATAAAATTATGTACGTCACACTTTATTTTTATTCACGACCGACGTCTAGAGATCAGGAATTTATAAATGATTATCAGCCAATAGAAATGATAGAAATAGATTTACCGTTAATGATTGATGAGATAGTAAAATATTAACTCACCTAAAATGATTTATGAGTAACGCCATACTGAATAACAACATTTAAACTTATTGTGTATATACAACAATTTCGAAATATAATTTAAGTTTTTATGTATAATTTAAACCAGAAATAACTTGACTACGAAGCTGAAACGTTTGTTTAATTTAGTCGTGACAGTAAAGAATTATTATTAGAATGCTGTATACCATATTTAAAAAAAAAAAAAAATTCTTGCAATGTTAAAAGTTGTTTTTATTTTAATATGTTAAAAAAAAAATTATGGCTGTAATTGACATAAAATTGGAATTTATGTTGCAATAATTTAGTTTTTTTTTAATAGTCATTTACAGATGAAATGAAATTAAAGGTTTAGTTAAAATATATAATTCCTTATTTTATAGAAACACGGAGCAGAAAAGTTATGCTCATTTTATGCATATATTTATGAATGAATCTGGACATTACCTATTCATTTTACTTAAAATTTCCATTTCATTTATAACAAATTCATGTCTTTTATTTTTTAATAACATATTTGTATAAAATATATGTTTTAGGTATTTCTATTTAATTAACCTTTCTAAAGATTGTATAAACCTATAAAAAATATTAAAAAGGTTAAAGTAGTACGAATTTCCATTGCAGAGACCACTTCAAAATATTAATTAGATTATACAATTGTCTTCCGTCCACGAATTATCTTACACGGTAAAATAGAGAAAATACTTTTTTAATTGTAAAAACTAATTAAAGTTCATGTGCCATCAAGAAAACTTTCACATGTCATTTGAGGCATTCGTTCACCGTATCGGAGATATTTTCTAAAATCTCAGTCGCTCTAATCTCTAATCAGGAATAAATTAAATCCTATCATTGCCATTGAAGTAGAAACTGAATAAAATAGACGTTGAAAATTAAATGCGTTTAGAAAATTTTAAGCAAAATAACGTATTACAGGATATGAAATTAAAAAATCTGATACGAAAATATTGTTAAAACATCATATTGCATCATGTATGTTTCACGGCAGCTTGATTTCTGACAACAAATTGTGAAAAAGAAAATATCAGTCCCGAAGTCGAAAATTTATAAAATATAATTCTTAATATTGTAGCGAAAGGAAAATACTTCAAGAAAGAAGCTGTAAATTCGTTAATACTTATCGTCCTAGAGACAGGCCAGCCTTTTTTATATTTCGGTATTCGGAATAATTAAATTAAATATGTGCACGTTGTGGCGGGCACCGTAGTGTGCCAAATTAAGAAAGTTTTGTTGTATTTTCTTTTAATAAATATGTACCTATTTATTTTGCAACATACTATATTTAAGGATCCTGTTCTTTATTATTTAAGTACAATGTAAAAAGAACAATTCTCCTGTTAATTGCTTTAACTAAAATAATCTGACTTTCTTTTTTCATTTGATTATTTTGACAATAAGCTATAATTGTTCAACGAATTTCTTTCTAGCCTTCAATCCATTTGATTCGAAATTGGTTAACGATTGATTTATGCTATCAAATACATCCACAAAATCTGTAACAGCAACATCACAAAGTGTTTTGTGCATGTGCATGTATCCTGATATTAAAACTCACTACTCCATTGCGCTTAAAACAGGTATAATATCGTTATTGAAGAATATAATTTGTAATTTTATCATTTTTAAATTAATAATTGTAAAACTCAAGAAACCAAACTAAGTTCTGGTTGTCCCAAATTTATTAGGTGACATTTAGAAATCTGTCTCTTCGCACAAAATATTAATGATTTGCAATACTATTAATATATATATATATTATATTTAGATATTATTCATTATTATCATCCTTGTTTGTTGTCAATAATTCAGTCTTAAAGTATACAATAGTGCTTATTTTTAGTATTTTAAAAGTTATATTCCCAATGTTTTCAATAACGCTTAAAACAATCAAAATATTTTGTGGTTATACACTGAAAATTACTTCTTCGTATAATTTGCAGCATTTCACGGTATTTTTTATTGAATCACAATAATATCTTTAACATTTATGCAATGCACTTGTTAAGCAAATTTTCCGTACCTCTATATATACACATTGCATATAGAAGTCTCCTACATTTGGACACATACGTGTCTGAAAAAGTAAAATTTCACCAAAGTGTCGGAATGTAACACATCAGACATACAATGTGAAACATCAGAACTACAGGAGATGTCTGAATTTAAGACACGTAAAAGCTTTACTATGATCCTGAATAAACGATATACCTGAATGTCTGCATGTCTGAATAATGATACTATATCTGAAGAATCTAATTTGTAATTTTATCATTTTTAAATTAATAATTGTAAGGCTCCAGAATCCACACTAATACCTGGTTGTCCCAAATTTATTAGGTGACATTTAGAAATCTGTCTCTTCGCACAAAATATTAATGATGTGCAATACTATTAATATATATATATATATATATTATATTTAGATATTATTCATTATTATCATCCTTGTTTGTTGTCAATAATTCAGTCTTAAAGTATAAAATAGTGCTTATTTTTAGTATTTTAAAAGTTGACAAGTCAATGCTTTTGTTAAGCAAATTTTCTGTACCTCTATATATACACATTGCATATAGAAGTCTCCTACATTTGGACACATACGTGTCTGAAAAAGTAAAATTTCACCAAAGTGTCGGAATGTAACACATCAGACATACAATGTGAAACATCAGAACTACAGGAGATGTCTGAATTTAAGACACGTAAAAGCTTTACTATGATCCTGAATAAACGATATACCTGAATGTCTGCATGTCTGAATAATGATACTATATCTGAAGAATCTAATTTGTAATTTTATCATTTTTAAATTAATAATTGTAAGGCTCCAGAATCCACACTAATACCTGGTTGTCCCAAATTTATTAGGTGACATTTAGAAATCTGTCTCTTCGCACAAAATATTAATGATGTGCAATACTATTAATATATATATATATATATATATTATATTTAGATATTATTCATTATTATCATCCTTGTTTGTTGTCAATAATTCAGTCTTAAAGTATAAAATAGTGCTTATTTTTAGTATTTTAAAAGTTGACAAGTCAATGCTTTTGTTAAGCAAATTTTCTGTACCTCTATATATACACATTGCATATAGAAGTCTCCTACATTTGGACACATACGTGTCTGAAAAAGTAAAATTTCACCAAAGTGTCGGAATGTAACACATCAGACATACAATGTGAAACATCAGAACTACAGGAGATGTCTGAATTTAAGACACGTAAAAGCTTTACTATGATCCTGAATAAACGATGTACCTGAATGTCTGCATGTCTGAATAATGATGCTATATCTGAAATTCAGATATTGCTGATATTTAGGTTTCTGAATGGGATCCAATTGCATCATATGTGTGATACAATTGTATCACTGTACATGCCAGTGCATAAGAAAAAAAAATAACTAAAAGTTGTTTAAAATACATTTCCATGGATTAAATTTGGCGTTACTTTATAAAAAGAGTAACTTGATTAGACAATCGGACTTTTATCGAAATTTTGCAAGAGCTTTTTTCCAAAGCATGGAATTATAATATTTTTGGTGCATTAGGTAATTAAAAGATTGATTTTCACCAAAATATAAAGTACCACAAAAATAACTTGCATGCTTGGGCGTTGTGCAAAGGGTTGTGAGGGTGTATGCATGGAAGGGCCGCACCTTCCTAAAATGTTGAAAATAGTAAGATATCTATATATTTAAAACGCTAAGCGATTTCTTTCGACAATCCGTGAGAACAAACTACTGCATCAAATTACATCATTCTTTTTAACACTTTCCAACCTAGTTGAAAAGTGTTTATGACTTCGGTTTGTCTGGCCGTCTGCCGTCTGCCGTCTGTCCGTGCTCTAACTCCCGCAAATATGCTCGGATTGCTCTGCAATTTTTATATGTTATAGTCGTTATCTATAGCATGTTCCCTATTTCAACGGAAGTGTGTAGCACTTATACTTTTTTTACAGGGACACTCAAAAGAATTCCATTACATTGCGGTCTATGGGGAAAAATCACTTGAGGTTTATTTAAATAATGTTTCACTATTTTAAACGCATTGAAATTTATATATATCACTAAGGTGCATTAGAAGAAGCTTAATATGGAATAGTGTGTGCATAGCACTTATAGTTACTTTACAGGAACAGTCAAAAGAATTCCGTTACATTACGTCTATGGAGAAAAATCGTCTGCGGTTTATTTAAATAATGTTTCCCTATTTTAAACGCATTGAAATTTATATAAGGTGCATTACAAGAGGCTTACAACAGAATATTGTGTGTATAGCAGTCATCGTTCATTTACAGGGACACACAAAAGAATTCTCTACTGTCTGTTAACAATAATTCCTGGAAGTGCGTTTTAAGTTACTGAACGCGATTTTAATTTTAACTCGCTTTTTGTCTATTACGTGGTGTGTATAAATTCTGTAGATCCTATACAGGGAAGCACAAAAGTTCGCGAACACATTTCCGTATTATTTAACTCCAGACGGAGAATTTTAAACTGTGCTACGCGTTTGCTAACTGAACTAAAATTTAGCATCCTATGTAGTATATATACAAATCTATAGATCCTATACAGGGCTGATGAAAAGTATTCGGATTACTTATATGTTATCTTTTAGCTTATTAAACGGTATGATTTGTAAAATTATTTTGGAAGCGTTGGAAAGTGTTACATAATCTATGCTTGACGCATGATTTTTCGTTCTTGTTTTAAATGAAAGATATTTGGACACAGATTTGTTATCGTGCATTCGTTTGTTCGAAAATTTAATTAATTAACCGTAATTTTCAATTAAACTTTTACGTCTGCAAATGACGTCATAATCGGATAACGCCTACTGTTCCGAAGCACAGAGTTTATTTTCTAAACTCTGTGGTTGAATAAAAGAGAAATAATAAATATTAAAAGCACGCGGTTTTAAGGCCAAATTTGTTAATTTGCAAGTTAAATTTCGGTAAAAATACTTATCCGCGTGTTTTATAAGCGAAAAAAAATTCATATTTATTGTGACGTCACGGGAATATTGTCCATTGGGTTTATTTTATCATTATGCATTATAACTTTGTTGATGCCATTTTTCCATTACAATTAAATACAAAATATATTTATATTTGTGTGCATGGTGTTTAAGCATTAATGTAAGGTATATGAAGTACGTGTGAAAAGTTTGCGCTGGTGAAAATGACGTTATGCTTAGCTTGAAGTGCATTTTAACATTGATAAAACTAAAGAGAAAAATGTATATGATTGTGTTAACATGACATAATTTTACTGATTTTTGCATTCATGATTATAAAGATTAGAATTGGAGCCGTCATTGATTTCTTCATCTTGATTGCATACCTTGATTACATGTTACCAATTGCTTTTTTTTAAAATTATAGTTTAGAAGATTTCCTTTTTTAATAAAAAAAATCACAAAAGTAAAGGATTTCAGGAAATTTAAAGTTATTAAAAATAGTGTTATGGTAGAAGAAAATCTTGAAATAATTATTGTATTTTTAGCTAGAATAAACAATGTAAGACTAATATTTCATAGGAGTTATTTTGGTAGATTTATTATAAGTTCATTTAACAGTTCCTTATTAGCGCAAAGTCCTATTTCTTTCACTGTGAATTTCTCTTTCGATGTCAAAAAATGTTTTTCCACTTTTGGACGCCAGCCAAAATACAGTGGCAATTTTTAGAAATGTACAACAGTTGTGACAACAAAGGCGCTATCGCTTTAGCTTTCATCGCGCCTTACATCACTTCGAAATACTACAAATTTCTATTTTTTTACTACTTTTTACAATTTCAATTCTTACATCATCAATTAGAAAAAAAATTAGCTTTCGATTGAAATTTATTTGAAAACTGCCGATTAATTTAACGACTTTTTAAATATTTTTCAAGCATGAAAAGATTTTCAATTTTATCTTATCAATGACCACCAGTTTACTTTAATAATGTAAAACAGCCCCTGGGAAAGTTGCCACAATTGAAAATAGATTTCCCTAACCATCATAAAAAGTGAATAATAATTTTAAAAAAAAAGTGATAAATCATAAGATCAGATTATCCATAAGATAGAACATTTTGGCGCTAAAGAAAAATCTGTCAGGAAAAAAAAAAGAAAAAAAAAAGACTTTTTAGTTTATGTTGAACATAAAATTGATATGTTGAATTCGTTGATGAATATGTTCCATCAGATATCAGGATATGCTAGGAATTGCATTTTTTTCTATTTTTTTACATTTACCAACTGTATAAGAGGAAAAATATCCCCGACTGTGATGGAAAAGGGATAATCATCCTGATTATGTCAAGGAACCGAAGAAACCATACAAATAAATTACACTTGAAAACATTAAAAATCTCCCTCATCTGCAGATAGATTTATTACTGTAAAAAACTTCTTAATCTTTGCATAAAAATTGATTAGCTTAAAACAATGGATGCGTTTTAGAAGATATGGATTTGAAACGAACAATGATTAAGGAGGACATTTTAAAACTTTTAATTTAATCATTTTAAAACTTTTTTAACGTCGAATTTCGACGGTGCTTTTGGGCAGATGCAATGCATATTGGCATAGGAGCTCATTCGGTTGCATTATCACAGAGGGGGGGGGAGATGTGTGCTTTATTTACTATGTTCTGTTATTTACTGAATATGATATAAACGTAGGAATATACTATTTGTATATACTTCATAGATCCATGAATTTTTTTTCTTACCGTGGGGAATATGGTGGTAATGTCAAACTGATTTGCATTACATGGTTGTTTACGTATTGTTTGTTTGGAGTTTGCATCGGAAATTGTACTGTATTTGACTGGGGAAAAAATTAAATAAAATATTTGAAAGACTGTTTTATACGCGCCCCTTCATAAATAATAAAGAAGCTTATTTTACTGATATTGTTATAGTATTTTTTTGCGTCAAGTTTTGACGGGTTCCATCTAGTATAGTTTGAAATGCTAAGAGACATGAGTGCTGGCAGAAAGAAATGTAAAGTGTGACATGATTTTGGAATAGGTGTAGCAGCAGTCCTTACCGTAGTCCAAATTTTGTAATTCAATGTATAAACATGAAGTAAGCCAAACTAAGAATTATACTTAATGTTACAAGATGTAACATTTTTCTTTCCTTCACTTGTTATTTTTAAAATCTATACTAATATTATAAAGAAGTAAAGATCTGAAGCGATTTCAAAAGTGATGGTGGCAAATTGATAGTGACAATCCCTGCTCCAACATAGGCTATATTTTATGTCGATGCCACTACCCCACAGGAGGGGGGGGTGCAGGAGCGAAAAACGTTCTAAAATTTCGATTTTTTTTAGACTGAAGGAGCTAGAAACAAGAAATTTGGCATGGTAGTTACTTATAAGATGTAAATGCTCTCTAAGAACAAATTTTAAAAAAATTCGAAATTTAAAAGGGTGAGATGAGCGGAAAGATTTCTAAAAACATTCTAAATTACAATTTCTTTGGAATCACTGGAACTACAGAACCGTTTTCAAAAGTGATGGTGGCAAATTGATGGTGACAGTCCCTGCTCCAACATAGGCTATATTTTATGTCGATGCCACTACTCATAGGGGGGTGCAGGAGAGAAAAACGTTCTAAATTTTCGATTTTTTTTAATACTGAATGAGCTAGAAACTTGAAATTTGGCATGGTAGTTACTTATAAGATGTAAATTCTCTCGAAGAACAAAATCTAAAAAAATTCAAAATTTAAAAGGGTGAGATGAACGAAAAGTGTTCTAAAAACGTTCTAAATTACAATTTCTATGGAATAACTGGAACTACAGAACCGTTTTCAAAAGTGATGGTGGCAAATTGATGGTGACAGTCCCTGCTCCAACATAGACTATATTTTATGGCGGTGCCACTGCTCCCAGGGTGGTGCAGGAGCGAAAAAGTTGTAAAATTTCGATTTTTTTTAATACTGAAGGTGTTAGAAACATGAATTTTAACATGGTAGTTACTTATAAGATATAATGCTCTCTAAGAACAAATAAAAAAAATCGAAATTTAAAAGGGTGAGAGGAATGAAAAGCGGTAACATTCTAAATTACAATTTATATGGAATCTCTGGAACTACCGAACCCTTTTCAAAGGTTATGGTAGCAAATTGATGGTGACAGTCCCTGCTGTAACATAGGCTATATTTTATGTCGGTGCCACTACCACAGGGAGGTGCAAGAGCGAAAAACTTTCGAAAATTTCGATTTTTTTTATACTGAAGGAACTAGAAACTTGAAATTTGGCATGGTAGTTATTTATAAAATGTAAATGCTCTCTAAAAACAAATTCTAAAAAAATTCGAAATTTAAAAGGGTGACATGAGCGAAAAGCTTTCTAAAAACATTCTAAATTACAATTTTTATGGAATCTCTGGAACTACAGAACCATTTTCAAAAGTGATGATAACAGTCCTTGCTGTAACATAGGTTATATTTTATATTGGTGACACTTCCACAGGGTGAGGAGGGGAGTGCAAGAGCGAAAAACGTTCTAAAATTTCGATTTTGTTTATACTGAAGAAGCTAAAAACATGAAATGTGGCATGGTAGTTACTTATAAAATGTAAATGCTCTCTAAAAAGAAATTCTAAAAAAATTCGAAATTTAAAAGGATGAGATGAGCGAAAAGCGTTCTAAAAACATTCTATATTACAATTTCTACGGAATCTCTGGAACTACAGCACCATTTTCAAAAGTGATGGTGGCAAATTGATGGCGACAGTCCCTGCTGTAACATAGGCTATGTTTTATGTCGGTGCCCCTACCACAGGGAGGTGCAAGAGTGATAAACGTTCTAAAATTTCGACTTTTTTTTTATACTGAAGGAACTAGAAACTTTAAATTTGGCATGGTAGTTATTTATAAAATGTAAATGCTCTCTAAGAACAAATTCTAAAAAAATCGAAATTTAAATGGATGAGATGAGCGCAAAGCATTCTAAATTACAATTGCTATGGAATCTCTGGAACTACAGGACAATTTTCAAAAGTGATGATAACAGTCCCTGCTGTATTATAGGCTATATTTTATATAGGTGACATTACCACAGGTGGAGGGGGAGAAGGGTGAAAAAGCGAAAAACGTTCTAAATTTTCCATTTTTTTACATTAGTGTGGCTTAATTAGTAATTTCTGAATTATCTGTGGCAGTAAAATTTCCTCTAATGAAAATGGGTCAAAGAATACCACTTGGCATTTTTCATGAATTACGCGAGCAAAGCCGCGGGTTTTGCTAGTTATAATATAAATCACTTTTCAGATTTTCGTTAATTATGGCAAATATTTTAAATTAGTCTTTAAATTCAGAAATTTCATTACATTTCACGATCTATTTTTTTTAATTTTTTAGTTCAAAATTCCGATTTAAAAGTACCCTCTAAAACGCTAACGTTCTCATTCAGAAAATTCAGAATATGCTTTATCATAAATATAATATTTAAATGATCTTTTCACTTAATTAAAAATAATAATATTAATTGTTTCTGATGTCGTTTAAATAAACTTAAACGCTAACAATCTCATTATTTAATTCGGAAAATTCACAATATGCTCCATCTTAAATATGATATTTAAACGATTTTTAACTTCATTCAAATTAAAAATAATCGTTTCCAATGTCATTTAAATAACTTTAACTCTAAAGCGATTTCTATAATTTAATATTAAGTATTAAATAAGCATATTTCATTTTAGTTCAATATAACTTCAGCAAAAGTTTATCTCAAATTATTCGTTTTCAAAATTAAACTCTCAATATTTTTCATTCAAAATCATTATTAATACTTATTTTATTTTATTACTGTTACTTATATGTCGTCTATCAATCATTTTGTTATTTCAAAAAGTATTTTTATTATATTTAAACGATCTTTAATTTCAATATATCTTTCATAAGTAAAATAAGCATTTATTTTCAAAGTTATTTATAATTGTTCAAAATCTTAATTAATAATATATTTATCGCTTTTATCTTATTTTCTAGTTATACTCTTAAAATAACCATTCATTTGACAAAATTTTCATGCATTTCAATTAATTTTAAGCCCAATCGAATGCAACATTAATTTGCTATCTTTTACAATTTTCAAAGAACGCGATATCGAAAAAATGGAGTTTCGAAATCCGACATCTTTTTTAAGCTTCCTCTTGTAATGAAATAACTCGTTTCTAGCTTGTCCTGACTAAGACTAGGATTTCTAGTTCTGACAGTTTAGCAGCCATATTGTGCGCCGGTTCGTTGAATTCGGCGTCACTTTCGGCGAGTTTCTTAACACCCACTTTTGTAAACAAAATTCATTTGGGTCATACTGTTGCCAATCTGTGTAATGATACGGAAAAATCGTTCGGATCGCTAGCGTAAGCTGCCGGTTATCTGTATTGAAGGTAGTAGCTGCACACATTTTAAGCAACCCATCAACCGCGGTTTACGAAAAGATCGCGATGTTTAATGGTTTTGACAACAACAATATGGATTTTCATTGGCTAAAAGTTTGAAAAGATAGTCGGTTGGGGATTAGGGGAGCATCTGCAGAAAATCTGTCAGTCTGAGGGATTAGTAGAGGAAAATCAGCGTGTGTGTCTTGGGGAAGTCGGACCCTTAAATAGAAGGGGGTCTGGCGGCTCGGTATTAGATTGTTATTTTTGAAAGAAGACTGTCTATATCGAAGAGAGAATATCCCTACAGTATTTATTAATGATTGACTTTTAATTTGTTCTTCAAGTAATCGTCGTCTTCTCTTATTGATGTATCTAGCCATTCATTTTACATGCTAGCATTATTCACTGGTGATCAGTAAATTATTCATTATGATATTTTAAAGAAATTCAAGAAAAATTGTAAGGAACTGGTTCATTTTTGCTTCTATCCGTACGAGTTAGTTTGTCCTCAAGCTCGGAAATCATATCCGCCACGGAAGTGAAGCCAATCACTGGAATAAGCCTGCAATGTTCATCTTCAAATACTTCTAATATTTTTTTTTACATATTCGTAATTCAGTCATCATTAAAAATCGCTTAAACAGATTCATCTTCCCTGTTATCACTGTATATGTTCAATTTTTGTTAAAGACATATTGTCTATGGACATTCATTTATATATTGTTCAATTTAAGAAACTTTTAAATATATTTGGAACAATGCTCAATGCTTATCCTTCATAATCACAAAAGAAATATTTAGGATTACAAGAACTGAAAGACTATATTTAAATATTAATGAACTATATCTTTCTACTATCATTTATATTTCAGGAACTTTAAAAGTTTTGCTTCTATAATAACTAATATTTAATTTACATATAGTTTCAAAAATCCTTTTGATATGAAGTGCGCTCTTGTCTTTATTAAAATTGGCTATTTTTTTTAGATATTCAATTTTATATGAGAGCCTTAAAAATCCTATTTGCCGTGAAATATTATTATAAATTAAAAATTGTATTATAAAATAATTTTAAAAAGTATATAAGAAGGCATCCTTCGTATTGAAAGTTTAATAGAATTTATGTGAAATATTTAATAAAAGAATAAATGTTTCATGTTAATAAAATTGTGTTCGTCATTCTGTTTCATCTCTTACATGGGTGAGCTTATCATTTCTTTTTATTTGTTTCAGCTCAAATATATAGTCATAGTGATTCTTTGTTCAAGATCAATTTATTACGCACAAATTATTTAAGCATAATAAGCAACTTTGTTTCAAGAATTAGTTATAACTGAAAGTATTTAGATAAGTAATACTTTGAATTACTTTTATTTCATTTAGTTAAAACAGGCAAATTTAAAAATAAATATAATATAATAAAAATTGAAAATTAATTTACTTCTGCTATTTATGATGATTCAATAATATCTTTAAGGAGATATTTTAAAATTTTAATTTTCATAAGACTATTTTGAAGAATTGATTTCTATTTTTTTCATTTTTCATAACACAACAAATTATCTTAAGTACCTCTATAATGAACACTTTGGCATTTTACGAGGTATGAGTGAAAGATTTCAGATGATTATATTTATTTCATTTGAATTTATTATTTATTATTCCATCTTTAATTAACTTTATATTTTAATGTTTTAATCTAATTACTTATTCAATATCCCTAACTCACATTTCGTATCACATAACATAACTTTAATAGCCATAAAATAAATTAATAATTCAGAAGTTTTAAATATCCAATAATAAGTCTCAAACAACATTTTTTTTTTTTTTTAAATAAAGAAACAGTTATTTTTCTGTCTGGGATCTGTTCCCTGTGGAACATCTAATTAAAAATATCTAGAAGCACATGAACTTTAAAATGAAGCATAATTAAGAATTTTTTTCTGCGAGGGTTTCAGGGAATCTCCCCTGACGAAACATTCTTAGTCTGCAGTGTTAATTTAATTCATACGAGCTATAACTGTAGCAATTTACATGATGAAAGCGTGATATAATATGAAAAATCCAGTATACCATGTAAATAAGTCATAATGAAGACAGGAAAGATATTTTTCAACTACTTAAATCATATTCAATGGTTGGAGTATCATAGTTGAGATTTATTCCAAAAGAGCGAAAAATGCTGCGACCAGGATTCGAATCAGTTTACCTTGGATTGCCGTGTCAATGCTTTTCCTACTGAGGTACCTGGCTTAATTCACTCTTTTGTTTTTTGGAAACTTCAGTGCTAAGTGTGAATTATATCAGAAAGATTATCGGTGGGGGTAGCTCAGTAGGAAGAGTATTGGCATGGTAAACCAAGATATCCAGGTTCGAGTCCTGGCCCCGGCATTTAAAGATCTGTTGGAATAAATCTCAGCTATGATACGCCAAACGTTGAATATGATTTACCTAGTTAAAAACAAACTTTCCGTTATGACCTAATTACATGATATACATGAGTTTCCATGTTATATTACGCTTTCATCATGTAAAATGCTATAGTTATAAGTCAGATAAATAAAATTAGTGCTGCTGTTTGCAGCCACGTCCAAAAAATAAGAGTGAATTTTGCCAGCCGGAATATTGGTGAGGGTAGCTCAATAGGAAGAGCATTGGCACAGCAAGCTAAGATGCCCAGGTTCGAGAACTGGCCCCGTAGTACAAGTAAAATAAGGTTTTATGAAACACTGATGGCCATTCCCCAACATTTGGGAAAACTTTGTTTGGGCACTAGAATTGAAGGTCCGATGAGTCCACAAAAAATAAAGCTGTTTTACCCTTTTTTGGGGGGGGGAGAGAGGAGGAAAACTTTAACCCTTTCAGGCACAGTGGTCCCACTCCGGGCACACTTAATTTTAATTCCAAACTTGCATTCGACACCAAGAATATTTAATAAAATTTTGTTTCTAGAATAAAAGTTTAAAATAAGGAGTTCATATTTTTCTAAAAAAGTCGTTTTTAAATTCCGGTGTCAGTCAGTAATTTCTCATTTTACGAACAGACTTTGCCTGTGCCAGAAAGGGCTAACTCAGAGAGGGGTGGGGGGGATATATACTTTTTTACGTTAGTTCAAGTGGGGAATCCTTAGTTATGTATATTTTAATTTTGAATTGAACGACACGATCCGCAAGTCTATACAATAATTCGTTATAAAGTTACAGCCGGTTTTATATATTCAAAGTCGTCGATTTTACCTCAGTGCAGTTAATGTAGGTTTTTACAGAAACAACTGTTGGTCATTCTTGGGAAAAACTTCGTTTTGGCACTAGAAAAAAAGATTCGATTAGTCCCTAAAAAATTAAGTTGTTTTACGTTGTTTAGGGAGGCAAAGGTGGGTACTTTATCTCAGGAGGATAGTTCAACCTTTTTTAAATAGGTCAAGTGGGGTATCGTTTACTATGTATTTTTAAATTCTTAATCGAACGACAGCACCCGCAAGTTTATAAGCTGATTCGTTACAAAGTTATGCCAGGTTTTCTAAATTTACGATTTTATTAAATTGAAATAAAATACGATTTTATTTCAATGCAGTTAAATGTGTTTTTATAAAAACAACTGACAGGCTTTCACGAAATTTTGGGACCAACTTTGTTTTGCCACTACAAATGAACATCCGATGAGTACCCAAAATTTAAAGTTGTTTTACCGTATATTGGGGCGGGGGGGGGGTAAAAGGGGGACATTTTAATTCAGGGGTATTTTAATCAAATAATTGAATTTGTATTTATAAATACTGGTTAACTTTGTAACAATTGATCATGTCTACTTGCGAAATGTTTCATTCGATTGAGAATTAAAAAAAAATTACAAAACTAATGATTACCCCATTTGACCTATTTAAAAATTTTGAAATATCCACCCCTCGTGAGTTAAAATGCTCCGTTAAATACCGTAAAACAACTTTAATTTTTAGGGACCAATCGGATCTTCTTTTGTAGTGCCAAAACCAAGTTCTTCGATTCAGAATTAAAAAATGCATAACGAACAATACCCCACTTGACCAACTACTTAAAAGTGATTTCCCTTCCCTCCCTCAGTCAAAATTTCCCCCCCCCCTTTTCCCTCCAAAAAAACCAAGGTAGAACAACTTTAATTTTTGGTGACTCATAGGATCTTCTTTTCTAGTGCCAAAACCAAGTTCTTCCTAAATTTTCGTGAATGGTCATCAGTTGTTTCTTTAAAAACCTACATTAACTGCACGAAGGTAAATTGTCGACTTTGTAAAAATTGCCGTAACTTTGTAACTAATCATTGTATCGACTTGCTGATGGTGTCGTTCGATTCAGAATTAAAAAATGCATAACGAACAATACCCCACTTGACCAACTACTTAAAAATGATTTCCCTTCCCTCCCTCAGTCAAAATTCCCCCCCCCCTTTTCCCTCCAAAAAAACCAAGGTAAAGCAACTTTAATTTTTGGCGACTCATGGGATCTTTTTTTCTAGTGCCAAAAGCAAGTTTTTCCTAAATTTTCGTGTATGGCCATCAGTTGTTTCTGTAAAAAATTACATTAACTGCACTGAGGTAAATTGTCGACTTTGTAAAAATTGCCGTAACTTTGTAACTAATCATCGTATCGACTTGCTGATGGTGTCGTTCGATTCAGAATTAAAATATGCATAACGAACAATACCCCACTTGACCAACTACTTAAAAATGATTTTCCTCCCCTTCCTCAGTCAAAATTTCCCCCCCATTTCCCTCCAAAAAAACCAAGGTAAAACAACTTTAATTTTTGGTGACTCATGCGATCTTCTTTTCTAGTGCCAAAAGCAAGTTCTTCCTAAATTTTCGTGTATGGCCATCAGTTGTTTCTGTAAAAACCTACATTAACTGCACGGAGGTAAATTGTCGACTTTGTAAAAATTGCCGTAACTTTGTAACTAATCATTGTATCGACTTGCTAATGGTGTCGTTCAATTCAGAATTAAAAAATGCATAACGAACAATACCCCACATGACCAACTACTTAAAAATGATTTCCCTTCCCTCCCTCAGTCAAAATTCCCCCCTTTTCCCTCCAAAAAAAACCAAGGTAAAACAACTTTAATTTTTGGTGACTCATGGGATCTTCTTTTCTAGTGCCAATACCAAGTTCTTCCTAAATTTTCGTGAATGGTCATCAGTTGTTTCTGTAAAAACCTTCATTAACTGCACGGAGGTAAATTGTCGAATTTGTAAAAATTGCCGTAACTTTGTAACTAATCATCGTATCGATTTGCTGATGGTGTCGTTCGATTCACAATTAAAAAATGCATAACGAACAATACCCCACTTGACCAACTACTTAAAAATGATTTCCCTTCCCTCCCTCAGTCAAAATTCCCCCCCCCTTTTCCCTCCAAAAAAAACCAAGGTAAAACAACTTTAATTTTTGGTGACTCATAGGATCTTTTTTTCTAGTGCCAAAAGCAAGTTCTTCCTAAATTTTCGTGTATGGCCATAAGCTGTTTCTGTAAAAACCTGCATTAACTGCACTGAGGTAAATTGTCGACTTTGTAAAAATTGCCGTAACTTTGTAACTAATCATCGTATCGACTTGCTGATGGTGTCGTTCGATTCAAAATTAAAAAATGCATAACGAACAATACCCCACTTGACCAACTACTTAAAAATGATTTCCCTTCCCTCCCTCAGTCAAAATTCCCCCCTTTTCCCTCCAAAAAAAACCAAGGTAAAACAACTTTAATTTTTGGTGACTCATGGGATCTTCTTTTCTAGTGCCAATACCAAGTTCTTCCTAAATTTTCGTGAATGGTCATCAGTTGTTTCTGTAAAAACCTTCATTAACTGCACGGAGGTAATTTGTCGAATTTGTAAAAATTGCCGTAACTTTGTAACTAATCATCGTATCGATTTGCTGATGGTGTCGTTCGATTCACAATTAAAAAATGCATAACGAACAATACCCCACTTGACCAACTACTTAAAAATGATTTCCCTTCCCTCCCTCAGTCAAAATTCCCCCCCCCTTTTCCCTCCAAAAAAAACCAAGGTAAAACAACTTTAATTTTTGGTGACTCATAGGATCTTTTTTTCTAGTGCCAAAAGCAAGTTCTTCCTAAATTTTCGTGTATGGCCATAAGCTGTTTCTGTAAAAACCTGCATTAACTGCACTGAGGTAAATTGTCGACTTTGTAAAAATTGCCGTAACTTTGTAACTAATCATCGTATCGACTTGCTGATGGTGTCGTTCGATTCAAAATTAAAAAATGCATAACGAACAATACCCCACTTGACCAACTACTTAAAAATGATTTCCCTTCCCTCCCTCAGTCAAAATTCCCCCCTTTTCCCTCCAAAAAAAACCAAGGTAAAACAACTTTAATTTTTGGTGACTCATGGGATCTTCTTTTCTAGTGCCAATACCAAGTTCTTCCTAAATTTTCGTGAATGGTCATCAGTTGTTTCTGTAAAAACCTTCATTAACTGCACGGAGGTAAATTGTCGAATTTGTAAAAATTGCCGTAACTTTGTAACTAATCATCGTATCGATTTGCTGATGGTGTCGTTCGATTCACAATTAAAAAATGCATAACGAACAATACCCCACTTGACCAACTACTTAAAAATGATTTCCCTTCCCTCCCTCAGTCAAAATTCCCCCCCCCCTTTTCCCTCCAAAAAAAACCAAGGTAAAACAACTTTAATTTTTGGTGACTCATAGGATCTTTTTTTCTAGTGCCAAAAGCAAGTTCTTCCTAAATTTTCGTGTATGGCCATAAGCTGTTTCTGTAAAAACCTGCATTAACTGCACTGAGGTAAATTGTCGACTTTGTAAAAATTGCCGTAACTTTGTAACTAATCATCGTATCGACTTGCTGATGGTGTCGTTCGATTCAAAATTAAAAAATGCATAACGAACAATACCCCACTTGACCAACTACTTAAAAATGATTTCCCTTCCCTCCCTCAGTCAAAATTCCCCCCTTTTCCCTCCAAAAAAAACCAAGGTAAAACAACTTTAATTTTTGGTGACTCATGGGATCTTCTTTTCTAGTGCCAATACCAAGTTCTTCCTAAATTTTCGTGAATGGCCATAAGCTGTTTCTGTAAAAACCTGCATTAACTGCACTGAGGTAAATTGTCGACTTTGTAAAAATTGCCGTAACTTTGTAACTAATCATCGTATCGACTTGCTGATGGTGTCGTTCGATTCAAAATTAAAAAATGCATAACGAACAATACCCCACTTGACCAACTACTTAAAAATGATTTCCCTTCCCTCCCTCAGTCAAAATTTCCCCCCCTTTTCCCTCTAAAAAAACCAAGGGAAAAAACTTTAATTTTTGGTGACTCATGGGATCTTCCTTTCTAGTGCCAAAAGCAAGTTCTTCCTAAATTTTCGTGTATGGCCATAAGCTGTTTCTGTAAAAACCTGCATTAACTGCACTGAGGTAAATTGTCGACTTTGTAAAAATTGCCGTAACTTTGTAACTAATCATCGTATCGACTTGCTGATGGTGTCGTTCGATTCAAAATTAAAAAATGCATAACGAACAATACCCCACTTGACCAACTACTTAAAAATGATTTCCCTTCCCTCCCTCAGTCAAAATTCCCCCCCCCTTTTCCCTCCAAAAAAAACCAAGGTAAAACAACTTTAATTTTTGGTGACTCATAGGATCTTTTTTTCTAGTGCCAAAAGCAAGTTCTTCCTAAATTTTCGTGTATGGCCATAAGCTGTTTCTGTAAAAACCTGCATTAACTGCACTGAGGTAAATTGTCGACTTTGTAAAAATTGCCGTAACTTTGTAACTAATCATCGTATCGACTTGCTGATGGTGTCGTTCGATTCAAAATTAAAAAATGCATAACGAACAATACCCCACTTGACCAACTACTTAAAAATGATTTCCCTTCCCTCCCTCAGTCAAAATTCCCCCCTTTTCCCTCCAAAAAAAACCAAGGTAAAACAACTTTAATTTTTGGTGACTCATGGGATCTTCTTTTCTAGTGCCAATACCAAGTTCTTCCTAAATTTTCGTGAATGGTCATCAGTTGTTTCTGTAAAAACCTTCATTAACTGCACGGAGGTAAATTGTCGAATTTGTAAAAATTGCCGTAACTTTGTAACTAATCATCGTATCGATTTGCTGATGGTGTCGTTCGATTCACAATTAAAAAATGCATAACGAACAATACCCCACTTGACCAACTACTTAAAAATGATTTCCCTTCCCTCCCTCAGTCAAAATTCCCCCCCCCCCTTTTCCCTCCAAAAAAAACCAAGGTAAAACAACTTTAATTTTTGGTGACTCATAGGATCTTTTTTTCTAGTGCCAAAAGCAAGTTCTTCCTAAATTTTCGTGTATGGCCATAAGCTGTTTCTGTAAAAACCTGCATTAACTGCACTGAGGTAAATTGTCGACTTTGTAAAAATTGCCGTAACTTTGTAACTAATCATCGTATCGACTTGCTGATGGTGTCGTTCGATTCAAAATTAAAAAATGCATAACGAACAATACCCCACTTGACCAACTACTTAAAAATGATTTCCCTTCCCTCCCTCAGTCAAAATTCCCCCCTTTTCCCTCCAAAAAAAACCAAGGTAAAACAACTTTAATTTTTGGTGACTCATGGGATCTTCTTTTCTAGTGCCAATACCAAGTTCTTCCTAAATTTTCGTGAATGGCCATAAGCTGTTTCTGTAAAAACCTGCATTAACTGCACTGAGGTAAATTGTCGACTTTGTAAAAATTGCCGTAACTTTGTAACTAATCATCGTATCGACTTGCTGATGGTGTCGTTCGATTCAAAATTAAAAAATGCATAACGAACAATACCCCACTTGACCAACTACTTAAAAATGATTTCCCTTCCCTCCCTCAGTCAAAATTTCCCCCCCTTTTCCCTCTAAAAAAACCAAGGGAAAAAACTTTAATTTTTGGTGACTCATGGGATCTTCCTTTCTAGTGCCAAAAGCAAGTTCTTCCAAAATTTTCGTTTATGGCCATCAGTTGTTTCTGTAAAAACCTACATTAACTGCACGGAGGTAAATTGTCTACTTTGTAAAAATTGCCGTAACTTTGTAACCAATCATTGTATCGACTTGCTGATGGTGTCGTTCGATTCAGAATTAAAAAATGCATAACGAACAATACCCCACTTGACCAACTACTTAAAAATGATTTCCCTTCCCTCCCTCAGTCAAAATTCACCCTCCCCCTTTTCCCTCCAAAAAAACCAAGGTAAAGCAACTTTAATTTTTGGTGACTCATGGGATCTTCTTTTCTAGTGCCAAAAGTAAGTTCTTCCTAAATTTTCGTGTATGGCCATCAGTTGTTTCTGTAAAAACCTACATTAACTGCACGGAGGTAAATTGTCTACTTTGTAAAAATTGCCGTCACTTTGTAAATAATCATCGTATCTACTTGCTGATGGTGTCGTTTGATTTAGAATTAAAAAATGCCTAACGAACAATACCCCACTTGACCAACTACTTAAAAATGATTTCCCTTCCCTCCCTCAGTCAAAAGTTCACCCCTCTTCCTAAATTTTTGTGTATGGCTATCAGTTGTTTCTGTAAAAACCTACATTAACTGCACTGAGGTAAATTGTCGTCTTTGTAAAAATTGCCGTAACTTTGTAACTAATCATCGTATCGACTTGCTGATGGTGTCGTTTGATTCAGAATTAAAAAATGCATAACGAACAATACCCCACTTGACCAACTACTTAAAAATGATTTCCCTTCCCTCCCTCAGTCAAAAGTTCAACCCTCTTCCTAAATTTTCGTGTATGGCCATCAGTTGTTTCTGTAAAAACCTACATTAACTGCACGGAGGTAAATTGTCTACTTTGTAAAAATTGCCTTAACTTTGTAAATAATCATCGTATCTACTTGCTGATGGTGTCGTTTGATTCAGAATTAAAAAATGCCTAACGAACAATACCCCACTTGACCAACTACTTAAAAATGATTTCCCTTCCCTCCCTCAGTCAAAAGTTCACCCCTCTTCCTAAATTTTTGTGTATGGCCATCAGTTGTTTCTGTAAAAACCTACATTAACTGCACTGAGGTAAATTGTCGTCTTTGTAAAAATTGCCGTAACTTTGTAACTAATCATCGTATCGACTTGCTGATGGTGTCGTTTGATTCAGAATTAAAAAATGCATAACGAACAATACCCCACTTGACCAACTACTTAAAAATGATTTCCCTTCCCTCCCTCAGTCAAAATTCCCCCCTTTTCCCTCCAAAAAACATAAGGTAAAACAACTTTAATTTTGGGGACTCATCGGATCTTCATTTCTAGTGCTAAAACGATGTTCTTCCTAAATTTTCGTGATTGGCCACCGGTTGTTGTATTTTACTCAATTTTGGATCTATTTTACCTGTACTACCGGCAGTTGCCGCTTTGTTGGAATTTTTTTAACTATGATACTCCAACCATTGGATATGGTTTATTTTCTGTCACTGAAAAAGAAATTTACTTATAAAAGAACTAGAAGTATTTATTTCCTTCTATTATGAAAATTTCCAAAACTAATAAACGCCTATAAATTAAACACAATCCATTTAAACTTCAGAAAATACTGGCATATTTAAATATTAATTTATTGTTCATGAGAATATTTTATTTCTTAAAATGCCTACCAATTACTTTATATTTATTCTACTTTTACATACAAGATATTTTGAATTTCTAATTAATATTAACATTGCAGTTTAGTGGAAACAGGAAAATTTATTATGCATTATCATATATGCATAGAGGAAAATTTATTATACATTATCATTCAAAAATAGAACGTGGATCATACTATTTTCAGAAATATTTTATCTTTTGAACAGATTTCCATATTTTCAATTGAATGTCACAGATTAAAAGGCTACGAAGCGATATGACACTTTACAGGAACTTTAATTCGATTAAATGGCAGATTAATTTCTTTAAAAAGAACGTATTTCACAGCAAAAATCAGATAAACTTTAAATAAAGAGTGCAATAGGTTATAGTTTTAATTCGTGTTGTAAAATATTTAAAATACTATTCTTGAAAATGGCACTGTAAAAAGAAGATAAAAATTTCGTATTTTAAAGATAATGTCACATCAGAAACACAATCAGAAATATTATTTTTTTATGAAAATATTTAAGATTCTGATTAAATTGTTTATTTATTTTTTATAACTTATATCATGTAAACCTAATTATTTCATAATTTGCAATCATAAAAGACATGTATCATTTAGAAGGCTTTCTTAAACATTTTATCAAATATTTTACAAAGGTATTTAAATTTTCGGAACAATTGGCGCTCTTTACTTATTTTTTTCAGAATGTTCAGAAACAAACAGTATATAGACAACCTGTTTATTTTAATAATATAAATTACTTATGTTTCTCATATAGCTCAGAAAACGCATTATGGATGCATAAATTGTCGTTATTTTCATTCTTAAATAAACAAAATATATTTTATTTTATTAAAATTTAAATTTACTGATGAAAAGCGAATTAGAATAATCTTCAATTAATTTTATTATGCACATTTCTAAGTAAAAAAGGTGTACAAATTAGACACATTCCGCTAAGACACAAAATATTAACAATTTTTTAATATTTTTTAAAAAAACTATTTCAGAGAATAACTTTAAATATACCTAAAATTTAGTTGACATCTGTTCTGCTTTTATATAATATATAACATCTTATACTTCTAACTAGCCTTAACATTGCAGTTTAACGGAAACATGAGATCATATAAGACAAAGAATTACATCTGATCATCCGAAAACCGAGCGTATCTCATAATACTTTTCAAAAGTCTTTTATCTTTTAAGCTGCTTTCCATATTTTCAAATGACTGTCAGAGTTAAGGATGCTGCGAAGCGATATGACACTTTACAAGAACTTTAATTCGATAAAATGACAAATTAGTTTATTTTAAGTGGAATGCATTTCACAGCAATAATCAAATAAAGTCTAAATAAAGATTGAAATACTGCCATGAATATAACATGAGGACAAGTTAATTTAAATTGAAAAATACTTTCTAGATGATAGGTAAACGTTTTTCATTGGTGTAGTAAATATATTAAAACATTATTCCAGAAAGTGTTATGGTAAATATGTCAAAATATTCTCTATTTTGAAAATATTGTCGATATCGCTTATATAATAAAAGTAATATGTAATACAATATAATGCGTAATACAAATTATTTTATGTTTAACTTATTGGGTAAAATAGCTACATTCAAATACTTGCTATATTAATATATATAATTTTATATATATATATATATATATATATTAAATAAGTTCCTTTCCTTCGTGTACATTATAAAGCCAAAATTCTGTCCTAAAATTCTTATCTAATTGTGCCATTTGGGGATAAAAGTTTGTAGTATGCTTACTATACAACTATTCTTCAAAGTGTTAAAAAAATATTATTTGTATTGGGTTGTTCAGAAAGTTCCTTCCGTGTGGGAAATTTAGCTCGTACCGGAAAATTCTTTTATTTAATTATTAGAGATTAAATTCGATATCTAACGCATAATAATTTACGGGTAGAATTTCCCGGTACGAATTGGAAATCCCAAACGGAAGGGACTTTGCGAACAACTCAATAATTATGGAACTGTCGTTTAAGATATTATAAAAAAATAAATTCATGACCTTAACATTAAGCCGAAAGAGGAAGATATAGGAAAGCTACCTTTTTCTCCCGGTACAATCCGGAAGGACTGTTTTAGAGTCAGTTTGGTGAGCATTTTTATTGCAAGTGACTTCATATTTAATCATTTGTTTTTCTGATAATTTTCTTAAAATTGGAATGTCTATATTAAAGTAGATGTTTAACTTCAAATACATTTAAAAGAAGGTTTTAAGTCTTTTCAACGCACTTATAGTTAAAGGTTTATTTTATATATGAGAAATGGGCATTTTATACTTAGAATGATGTCAATTTCGGAAATGCAAAATTTAGCGGGTGAGTCTGAAATCGTATTGGCTTTTAAAAATGAAGCACACACGTTATACTTTTAAATAAAATTCCTCCGTTTTTTAGAGTTTGGAAATAGAAATGAGACTTTGCATTAGAAAATTTTAAAAAAGTGACATTTTATAAGAAAAATATAGAGTTGGTTGAAAAAAGGATGTTCTAATAAATTTTTAAAGTTGACAGTAATTTTACTCATGTTCTAAAACGTATGTATATCAAGTTTCGTGTAAATCTGTCAAATACAGTAGAAATGTATAAGGAACATATACACCAATACCGGCTTTTATATACAGAGTGATTGTAAAAAAAACTATTCCGATATATGATCCCCTAGCTATTATACCATTCACAGAAAATTAATGAAATTTTGGTTTATAGTAGTTTGAGATATGCGCTCAAAAATCATATAAAGAACAACAGTTATACACTAACAATTACGATTACAGTGAAAAAATTTCGAAAATTTCAAATAGCAATATCTACATTTTTTAATTGGAATGTGATCTTCATAGTGAAAAACCATAAAAAGCATTCGAACGGTACCTGTAGCCGCAAAATCGCCGGCACTGGACAGAGTAAGAAAAAAAGTGAAAACAACCGATAAGGACAGAGGAGCCACCGAAAACAAAACATTTCATTGTGTTTCACAAATTTTCCACGTGACCTCCTTCACACACGATGACACTTTGAATGCAGCAAATGGCAGATAACACTGAAGCGCGAACCATGGCAAGAGGAATTTGTTGAACCTAACGTCTGATGCCATCTTTCAAATCAGAAGCAGTTTGCGGATTAGTTGGTTAGTTGATTTTATGACGGCCAAATATCTACACAAAGGATATAGGCCCTAGGGGGGAGTGCCCTGTGTGGTGGTCTTTCTAAGGGATCCTAGCTCGTATTTACGGGAAGGTTCGAAGGAAACCACAGAAACACTCCTATCGGTTAGGTCGACGACCGCGACGGGTTTTTGAACCCAGCACCTTCCGTCTACAAGATTTTGAGAGCAGAATCTCTCAGCCGCTGGAGGGCACTGGAGGGGTTTGCGAATTAAATGCATAATCTTTGGACTTCATGTATTCCCAAAGCCAGAAATCCATTGGAGTGAGATTGGGGGACCGTGGCGGCCACGAAAACGTGAAATTGGCGGGAGATAACTCTTTCACCTAACTGTTGTGTTAAGAAACGTTTGAGAGAAGACCATTTAGGAGCGCCATTTCGCATCCACGCGACGTCAGATAAAGCATTTAGGTGTTGAAAGTTGGGAATTACGCAATTAGGCAACATTTCTAGATAGCGAGCACACGTTACAGTATACGTTTGTAGACCTGAGGCAGTAACATCTTTAAAAAAGTAAGTACCGAAGTCGAAGTTTTTTGTTATGCCGCATCACGCACTATTTCTTCGTGTAACAAAAGTGCAACCACATCATGGTGATTATTGTCTGCCCAGTGCACGCAGTTCTTCGAATTACCGTTACCAGTCAACTAGAAATGGGCCTCTTTTGTCCACAGTATGAGTAAAGGCCAGCTGTCCTCTTCATCATACCGGAAAGAAATTCATCGGCAAAATCTAGCCGTTGTTTCTTTTCATCCGCTTGCAACATTCGGACATGCTGGAACCGATACTAAAACATGTGAATCGCAGAATCTTGCGGACCGTCGAATTCGATAAACTGCAGAACGCAGGAAACACCGCTTGCACTTGCAAGAGGAACGTCGCTTATCGCCTCATGTACTTCTGCAACAGCCTCGACAGGAAAGGAAGGTAATCCAGGTCGATATAGATCGCATTTGCAACCATTTTCTTCAAATTTGCGTATCATGTCTCTAACAGATTTTACAATACAAGGGCCTCGGCGTAGCCCATGGTTTCTGCGGTAGACACACAATGCCTCTACGGTAGACACACAATGCCTCTGCGGCATTTTGTCCGTTCAGGGATTAAATCTTTACAATTTACCCACGTTCTTTCCCTGTAAGCGTCATGTTGTTCAAAGTGCAAGAAAGCAAGTTACGCGTCACACATTTTACAGCGTCTTTTCTTTCACTTAATGCGACGAGCGACGTCAGAGATGACGGTATCTTACGCCGAACCAGAAAATCTGCGTACCTTGGTCCTTTCTTTTTTAGAGGGATACTCAGTAGGCTGGGATAAGAGCCGAAAACACAGTGTGAAACGTGACGTCATTATAAAAGAAAGCCGTGTTCTAGTGAGCGCCACAGTTGTTTTCTCTTTTCTTCTCAGTCTGTCTAGCGCCGACGATTTTCGTGTTACAGGTACCGTTCCAACGTTTTTTATGGTCTTTCACTATGAAGATCACATCCTAAAAAAAGAAGTAGGAGTTGCCATTTGAAATTTAAAAAAAATTCTCACTGTAACTATAACTGGCAGAGTTTAACTGTTGCTTTTCATATGATTCTTGAGTGCATACCTCAAAGAATTTTTAACCAAAATTTCGTTCATTTTTTGTTAATGGTATAATAGCTAGTAGTTCATATATCTTAATAGTTTATTTGTAATCACCTTGTATATATAGATATATAAATATACAATTACAACCATAATTTCTTCTTAAAGTTTTCCCTGCACATTCTACGTTAAGTTGAGTAGTCGATGTATGCGTTCGGAAGATCGAAATTTAAAATTTTCATTTATTTATCAACGAGAAACCCGACCAGTTTTTGGTTTCTATTGTATTAAACTTTTTTTATAAATTTAAATAACTTTGACTTTTAACTTAAATTAAAAAAAAAATACTTTTATCATATTTGTATTTTTTTTTTTTTGAAAATTATGCCTACTTATTTATTGGGAACTTCAACAAATGCGCATTTTATAGGTAAAAACAGAGGGTTAGTATTTTATAAATTTCAAATTCTTTTAATAAAGGTAAAATTGCTCATTGCGAATAATTATTAATATGCTTTTTTATTATTGTCAATCGCAAATAAAATGATAAATTTTATATTATTAAAAATGAAATTTCTTCACAAAAAGTGGAATAATTATCAATTTACTTTATTATGAATATTTCACAAAACCCATAAATGTCTGCATTAAATAATTAAAAATAATCCACTAAACACCAAATACTACTTGTATTTTAATTATTAAAATTTGTAATTTTTTCAAAAAACATTGTAGATTTTAAAACATATACAAATTATTTGATTCTTATCCTGTTTTTAGATGAAATTTTAACAACTTAAACTTAAAATAAACTTAACACTACAGTTCAGAGGAAATTAGAGACTATATGAAATAAAGAATTATATTTTATCATCCGACAATAAAGAATGCACAATAAATGTTTCAGAACATCTTTTCACATTTAAGCAGCTTCCCATATTTACAAATGAATATGACAGATTTAAAGACAGCGAAGTGATAGGACACTTTAAAAGAACTTTAATTCAATTAAACGTGAATTTAGTTTAAGTGGTAGAAATTTCACAACACTAATCGAATAATCTATAAATAAATTATGAGGTGTTGCCATGCGCATAATATGAAGATAAAATATTTGTACTTATACAATTACTACAATTACAAGTGCAATTGTATAAGTATACTTATACAATTATGATATTATCATATTACAAGTGAGTATTTTTAATTCGTGTTGTCAAATATTAAAATTTTATTACAGAAAATGTCACAGTAAAGGTATAAGTTAGTTAAAATTTTCAAAAGGCACATATAATTACATTTTAAAAATGTATGAAAATGTGAACTTTATTACAGCTTATAAAGGTAAAAAAAATAAAACACTAAGAAATATTTTTATTCATAATTAATTCATTATCTACCTTTCAAAATATTATCTTAATCTTTAGGATCGAAATCTTTAGATCTTAATATTTAGAATCAAAAAATCTGCAGAGCGCTGTGACACTTTACACAAAATTTTAAATCTGTAAAATGTGAGTTTGTTTTCTTTAAGTGGAAGACAGAAAATACATGTTTTTTATTTTGCTTTTCTACAATATTTTAACGACAATTTGAACAATTTTAATTGTAACATTTCCGTTTCTCGTAAAAAGGAGAGTTTTTAAGCAGAGTTTCTACGAGCGACTAGTTTTATATTATAATATGTGTACCAGTATTTCAAATGAATACACTTTGTGGTATTTTTAATCTCTCTGGTAGATTATTATTATTTGAAACTCCTTGTCGAATAACAAAATAGTCACCTGTGGCAACTCTATATAAGCTAAATATTTATACCTTATAATTCGAAAACAGAGAATAGGCTATTGCTGTTTTAGCCTCTTTAACGTTTGAACAGCTTTCCATATTTTGATATAAATGTGTATATTTCAAAGGATGTGATGTGGAATAAATCATTACAAGATATTTAATTCGATTAAATGTAAATTTAATTTACGTAAAAGGTAATTAAAAACAGTAATTAAATAAACTCTAAAGACAGGTGCACTGAAGTGATTATAATACCAGTAATTCATTTAAATGGTTAAATACATTTAAAATGCTAGTTGACGGCTTGTATTTCGTGTTATAAAATATTTAAAACATTATTTCAGAAAATAGTGATGGTAGATATAAAAAAGATAAAAATTTCATATTGCAGTCATAATTTCATTTTAAAAGATTCTAAGCGTCTTCTATTTTGAGGTGACTGTGTTGTCTGTATGGCGGCCTGCACGAGTTGGATTATATGTATGGGAACTCAAACTCGAAAATGTTTATTTTAAGCAACCAGAAATCAAACGTAAATCATAAAAAAAATTGTTGTTACGAATATTGCTACGAAATCAATAAAATATATTCGCCAACCCGCAAGTCGACTAACAAAGTACTAATCCCCATAACTAGACGTTTCAGCCCAAAACTGACCTGAACGCGAAATATGTATAATGGAATTTTAGAATAAAAATATTTTAAAATAATTAAAATGGCAAAATTTAGTGCAATAACGTCTGTTATGTCAGCCTCATTTTTGTTTAAGAAAAGTGAATGCATATATACTGCTATAAGACAAAATAATAAGAACACCTGTAAAAGATCCCAAAGGTTTTATAAGTAGGGGATTGGAGCTCCCTTGGCTTTCAATACAGCTTGAATTCCACATGAGATTGACAAATAAAGGTCGTGCACAACGTTCAAGAGAATTCTCACCCATGTAGAGTGGTCTCGTGCTCAGGTGGTGTGCGTTTAAAAGGGAAACCAAACACCGATTTTGTTCTCTAAAAAACCCCACAAAAGCTCAATGATATTGAGATCAGGTGTGTGGGGATACCACGTGAAATGTTTCACTTCATCAGCATGCTCACCGAAACATGTTTGAGCACAGAAATCCTTGTGAACAGAGGTGTTGTCAACTTGGAACACAGTACGTTCTCCAGGAAAAGGGTCTGAAGAATTGGTTGGAAATTTTCTATGAGAATACTGCGAGAATACTCGTCTGTGATCTTCCCGTTTAGGACTACGAGTGGTCCCAAATCACGGGATGATATCGAGTCCCACACCATCACGGAGACCCTTACATACTGCCCGGTAGGAATCAGAGAGACAATATAAACTGTTTCTGCCGGTATTCGCCAGACGAACACACGTGCGGTGGCGGTCTGAAATAATGTAACTGATGATTCGTCAGAACAGATGTTTGTTCTCATTGCTACTGTGTCCAGTTTTGATGATTCTGGTTCCACTGACAACGCTTCATAACAGTCTGCGGCAAAATTAATGACTTTGGAATAACTAGTCTGCCCTAAATGGTCGTACCATGCAACTTCCGTTGGATAGTTTTGGTGGATAGGAAGATGGGTATTCATCGCGTGGTTATCTGCGGCAGTGAAGTCTTGCGTTTTAAAGCAACCATCTTCTTCAATACTCGTCCATTTCAGTTAGTCAACTTCGACGTTAGCCCAGTTTTCTGCTTCGCAGAGGACACCTTTCCCAGGTTTGTGTAGACTGTTATAACCGTTGACACAGTGGTTCTTGAAACACCGACAAAGGTTGGATGTTATTTACACGGACGCTCCAGCAGGGCGAGTTCTAATAACCATGCCTCTTCGTACGTCGGACAGTTTGGACATAATGACGCACTGCAGACAACATAACTTTTTCATACAACTGTCAAATCGGCAAATGCTCAATTGATACCTTCCCTTACGCCGCCACTAGATGGCAGACTCTTGCGACACACGATGAGTTTTTATCGAACGGTCGAAGTAGGATGCATTTCGAAATGGGTGTTCCTATTATTTTGCCCTATACCTGTATGTATATATATATATATATATGCATAAAGGCTTCGCTAAAAGTATTACATATTCCACGGTAAAGCATTCATTTTGAAACAAGTTTGAAATTAAAAAATATAATAAAATTTGCGTTTTGTCAAAGAGAAGATTATTGCCAAAACTTTCCTGGATACACTTAAATGTTTATTTTACGTGAAATAGATACAAAACAAAGATTACCTGCAAATGTGACTTATCAGGAATATTATATTTGACTGTTATTTTTGTTACTACTTCGTTCGATAAAAGAAAACTTTAATATCGATACTATTTTTCTCATTCTTTCCAGCTTTGCATTTTTACAAAAAAGCTGGTACATCTCTTCTTTTGCAGTTTTAGCTTCAACCCGCCAAATAAAACTCAATTTTGAAGATTATTTGATTAGAGCAGGAATTCTTATTATTTTCTCTATATACGTATATAGATTTCATTTAATGTATACAGCGGATAGTAGTTTTTCGAAATACAGGTAGACAAAATAAGACAAAAATAGTTGTCATTGTTCAACTTTCGATACAAATTTACACGTGAACCATGGTAGTGGACGAACTTGATAAACAGCAAAAATTTTGGTTTATCACGCCTTTACAACTATTGTGCTTTCCGCAGAATTCAAAAGTGGGGTTTAACTGAGAGTCAATATCTCCAAATTAATCTGAAGATAACACACAAGAAAATTTTATTCAGTTACTGATGCAGGGTATCCCATACTTTAATTTTTTCATTGTTGGAGATATGTAGGCAATCTAAATTGCAAAAGTATTCAAAAGAAGATCGGAATTAAATTCTGTGGATGAAATATTCCTGTTATTAATTTTAAAATAAATTACACTTTTAAACTTTTATAAGGATGCTTTCAGCCTCTAAGTTCTATTTATATGCTTTTCTTCCAAGATTTGACAAGTACAACATCAAATATTATATTTTTCAACGACCAAATCTCACCAAGTTATGATACTTTCAGTTTCAGTTTTCAGAACTTTTTGGCACTAAAAACGCGATTTTCGGTTTTTAGTGCTGGAAAGCACCAAAATTTGACAAAATTCAAAGGATCATAACTCGGAGTGTTTTGGGAAAAAAGTTTTTTTTTTAAATGGGAGACACACCCATACACACATATATATGTTTATATGTTATATTATATAAACATATATATATATATATATATATATATATATATATATGAAGGGATAAAAAGTAAATCTTTGTTATATTCAAAAATAAAAGTTTAAAAGTTAAAATTCCCAAAACATTTTCTCTAACATTAAAAAAAACAATACTTAAAACTAATTTACCTGTCATAAATGTATTTAGCCATACATTTTACTAAGCTTTCAGCAACACGACAGTTATTATGAACCAAGTATGTAATCAAAGTAGATATTTCCTATTGGAATTGCATCATAATATTTTGTAATATAAACAGAGTTGTTTTTGTAATGCATGACAATTTAGGAAACAAATTATAAACAATATATTATTCTTGCAGTCCAAATGTACATTTAGATCATAACGTTTATTCAGTTTTTCTCAAAATAACAGTTATTGCATTCAGATCAAGAAATCAAAGTAAATTAATATGATTAAAGTATAAATTCAAAATTATTGCCAAAATAAGAAATTAATGTTTATATTTTAGGCTGTAAATCCTAATTAACTTTTGTCTGTTTGACAGTTATTAATATGATTGGTTCATAAATAACCATTAACATTAAATTTAGAAATGGCTGTTGTTGATGCAATCGGCAAAACCTATTGCATCATAAGACCACATTAATCAAACCTTCTACCTAATTAAAAGTAAGTTCACGCCTATATTTGATTAGTTCACCCTCTGCTGGAGAACATCAGAAATGGCAAACAAAAACAGCGAGCAGGGATTTTTCAGGAGCTTTTTGAGCCTTTTTTTCATCTACCAACTACTAAAACATATTATAGCCGCTCGTCAGTCCTGAAAATACCTACATCAAATGGCTAGGCTCAATGCCCTAATACACAAGCCTTTAATCTAATCATACTCTCAAATTCGCCTGGGTCGGACTTACAAAGGATTATATTGTATTAAAAAGAAAAATAAAGTCAGATCCCAGGAAAAAAGATTGTTTTTACTCTGTCAGGACTCCAATAAGTGCTGAGAAACCTGAAGAAATGCGGATATGGCATATATTTCAAGATGAATAAAAGTAGATGCCTGCGAGTTGCTGCAGCACTGTGCTACTATGATGCTTTTTCTGTTTTTTAAATTTAATTTTTTTTATTTATTTTGTGACTTTTCTATCACCCAGTACACGCCCACGAAAACAATATATATATAAATATATATCATCTTGTTAGCTAGCTTTATTTAAACAGGATTCCGTATTGAAGAAACACAAGGTGGTTCTAAACTTAATATTGAGGTGTGATAATACGTGAAAAAAAATCATAGAATTGCATGCATTTATACTAGATTTTGCAACAATTTAAAATAGGTTAGTACGTAAGACTTAACAAAGTACTCATATGAAAACATGTAATTACTTTAATGAAAAAAAAAATCTTGTGTGGATAAATATACTAAATATACTAAAAATATCAACGTTTGACACACAATAACATCGTGTAATAAACAGACGCACGTTTCATGAGTATCCTGGACTCATTTCCTCAGTGTAAATAAACTAAACCCTATTGTATCCCCCCAAAGACATGAAAATGAATCTAAAAACCCAAATGAAAAACAACAACACACCGAGAAACTCCTCCAATCTGATTAAGTCGGTTGGTTGGTTGTAGAGGATTCACTATGACAAAGTAACTCAACCCAGAAAGGTGAGATGTACGGTACACTTGAAAAATCATTAACCAGGGAGTTACCAAATTTATGAATATAAACTGCCTCAAAGAAGTCTAAATCTAATGGAGTGTTACATTTCTTAATAATAGTGGCTGAGTCGAAGTTAAAATTATGTCCCTCACTCCAACAGTGACAGGCAATAGAGGACTTTTGTAATTCTTTTTTCTTAATGTAATTTCTGTGTTCATTGAGTCTGAAACGGAGTTGTCGTTTAGTCTGTCCTATATAGGACAAACCACATTGACATTGGATATTGTAAATGCCCCAAAAGTTTTGATGTGAAATTTTATCCTTTAACTGTGAAAAATTTAGTTTATTAACTGGCTTAAAAACAACCTTAAAATCATATTGCCTTAAAATATTAATTAATATTTAGCGATGGGTAATCCTTTAAGTCCTTTCCTAGCAGATTTGTATATGCATTATTTTGAGGATAAATTATTTAATTTTATAAATTTTCCATTTTATTGCAGATATGTTGATGATTCTTTTGCACTCTTGGACCTGTCTATTTCATCCATTGATAACGTCTTAACTATTCTAAACTCAATAGATCCTGTTATTCAGTTTACATATGAAGTTGAAGTTGAAAATAAATTGTCCTTTCTTGATGTGTTAGTCACACCTCAGCCTAATACATTTGATACCTGTGTATACCGGAAACCTTTTGCAGTCTCACTCCCCCCTCATTTTAATTCGTGTCACCCCCCTTCTCAGAAAGCCTCGGCTTTTCATTTCTTTATTAATAGAGCAATTTCCATTTGTTCTGATAATGTTTCCCTTGGTACAGATTTGAATTATATTAGATCTGTTGCTATTAATCGTGGTTTTAATTTGACTTATATCAACCGTTTAATTTTTCGTTGTCTAAATAAAAATAGTAATCTTGTTCCTTCTGATGTCCCAGAATCTTTTTCTAACCTCATTATTTTACCATTTCACAATAGCATTAGCTATAAAATAGCTAATATTTTAAGGCAATATGATTTTAAGGTTGTTTTTAAGCCAGTTAATAAACTAAATTTTTCACAGTTAAAGGATAAAATTTCACATCAAAACTTTTGGGGCATTTACAATATCCAATGTCAATGTGGTTTGTCCTATATAGGACAGACTAAACGACAACTCCGTTTCAGACTCAATGAACACAGAAATTACATTAAGAAAAAAGAATTACAAAAGTCCTCTATTGCCTGTCACTGTTGGAGTGAGGGACATAATTTTAACTTCGACTCAGCCACTATTATTAAGAAATGTAACAATCCATTAGATTTAGACTTCTTTGAGGCAGTTTATATTCATAAATTTGGTAACTCCCTGGTTAATGATTTTTCAAGTGTACCGTACATCTCACCTTTCTGGGTTGAGTTACTTTGTCATAGTGAATCCTCTACAACCAACCAACCGACTTAATCAGATTGGAGGAGTTTCTCGGTGTGTTGTTGTTTTTCATTTGGGTTTTTAGATTCATTTTCATGTCTTTGGGGGGATACAATAGGGTTTAGTTTATTTACACTGAGGAAATGAGTCCAGGATACTCATGAAACGTGCGTCTGTTTATTACACGATGTTATTGTGTGTCAAACGTTGATATTTTTAGTATATTTATCCACACAAGATTTTTTTTTTTCATTATCGTTGGTTTCAACGGACCTTTTGGGGATTTTTTATCATGTCTGATTTTAACCGTTTTTACAAACTTGGATTAAAGCGTGAAAGGCTTTTAAATCATTTGCATTTTTTGTGTAGTTGTAAACGTCTTGGTGTTGTTCCTGATTTTATTTGTTTGAAGTTTAATCTTCCTTTAACTAAACGTCTCTCTAGGTCTATACACAACTGTAAATTACTTTTGCTTCGTGCCATTATTCAGGATACTCGTGGGAAACTGGCTTTTGTTGAGAGAGAACTCTGCTATTTACATATTTCACTTGGAAACACAATGATAAATTTCGACACACTGGATCGTTCATCATGGTTTCGTGCCATTAAAATGTCTGCTTTTCATAAACTTTCGTTGGTTAAAAAACTGTCAAATTTACTCCCTCATTCTCCTACACCCCCTTCGGGGCTTCCAATGGTTAATAATAATGCTATTGTTAACCTTTCCTCTCACCAATTGACACCATCACAAGAGGAAGCACTTAAGCTTAATTATAATTTTTCTTTTGCTAAACGCCCGGATTTACCTAACCTTATTGCTCCAGTAGAGAGAAGCTTTAAATTTAGCAAACTATCTGTTTCTCAAAAGGATTCTATTAGAGTTCTGATTAAAAATACTATTGAGCATAACGCAGTGAATTTTACACCGAATGTTAACAAGGATCTCAGTAATGCATTACTTACAATAAAGTCCAACGAAGACATTGTTATTTCTAAAGCGGATAAAGGGGGTCAAATAGTGTTGCAGGATAAATCAGATTATTTTAATAAAGTACACGATCTCTTACAATCTGGTCCATATGTTAAATTACACCGGGATCCATCTAACAGTTATCTTCTGAGTACTAGAAAACTCATTAAAACTTCTCCATGTATTGATGAAAATACTATAAATTCTTTAACTCCTTCCATAGCTAACTGCAGTCGTTTTTATGCTCTTCCAAAAGTACATAAAATTGGTGTCCCCCTCCGTCCTATTGTATCAAATATTGGTACTGCTTCTTACCCACTCGCTAAATATTTGGTTAAACGGTTTTCTTTTCTTTCAGTTTCCAATTTATATACTATTCATAATTCAAGTGCTTTTGTGAACCGTATTAGGAACTTCCCCCCCTCCCCCTCATTTCGCATGGTGTCCTTTGATGTTATTTCACTGTTTACCCATGTTCCTGTCCAAGGGGCACTTCAATGTCTCACTTTAAGATTAAAAGAATTCCATTACCCAGATTATGAGATAAACCACATTATTGAGTTATTCAGTATTTGTTTAACGCAAAATGCATTCCAGTTTTTAAATCAATTTTATTCTATGTCAGATGGTTTAGCGATGGGTAATCCTTTAAGTCCTTTCCTAGCAGATTTGTATATGCATTATTTTGAGGATAAATTATTTAATTTTATAAATTTTCCATTTTATTGCAGATATGTTGATGATTCTTTTGCACTCTTGGACCTGTCTATTTCATCCATTGATAACGTCTTAACTATTCTAAACTCAATAGATCCTGTTATTCAGTTTACATATGAAGTTGAAGTTGAAAATAAATTGTCCTTTCTTGATGTGTTAGTCACACGTCAGCCTAATACATTTGATACCTGTGTATACCGGAAACCTTTTGCAGTCTCACTCCCCCCTCATTTTAATTCGTGTCACCCCCCTTCTCAGAAAGCCTCGGCTTTTCATTTCTTTATTAATAGAGCAATTTCCATTTGTTCTGATAATGTTTCCCTTGGTACAGAATTGAATTATATTAGATCTGTTGCTATTAATCGTGGTTTTAGTTTGACTTATATCAACCGTTTAATTTTTCGTTGTCTAAATAAAATAGTAATCTTGTTCCTTCTGATGTCCCAGAATCTTTTTCTAACCTCATTATTTTACCATTTCACAATAGCATTAGCTATAAAATAGCTAATATTTTAAGGCAATATGATTTTAAGGTTGTTTTTAAGCCAGTTAATAAACTAAATTTTTCACAGTTAAAGGATAAAATTTCACATCAAAACTTTTGGGGCATTTACAATATCCAATGTCAATGTGGTTTGTCCTATATAGGACAGACTAAACGACAACTCCGTTTCAGACTCAATGAACACAGAAATTACATTAAGGAAAAAAGAATTACAAAAGTCCTCTATTGCCTGTCACTGTTGGAGTGAGGGACATAATTTTAACTTCGACTCAGCCACTATTATTAAGAAATGTAACACTCCATTAGATTTAGACTTCTTTGAGGCAGTTTATATTCATAAATTTGGTAACTCCCTGGTTAATGATTTTTCAAGTGTACCGTACATCTCACCTTTCTGGGTTGAGTTACTTTGTCATAGTGAATCCTCTACAACCAACCAACCGACTTAATCAGATTGGAGGAGTTTCTCGGTGTGTTGTTGTTTTTCATTTGGGTTTTTAGATTCATTTTCATGTCTTTGGGGGGATACAATAGGGTTTAGTTTATTTACACTGAGGAAATGAGTCCAGGATACTCATGAAACGTGCGTCTGTTTATTACACGATGTTATTGTGTGTCAAACGTTGATATTTTTAGTATGTAATTACTTTCTTAAAACAATTAAAAAAATCGCAATCGATGTGTTCTTTGAATATTTTGTGTAATGTGCGAACATACCTGTAATTTGAAACAGAATACGTTTTAAATTATTCCCCTTTCCTTTTTAAAATGTATAATTTGAAAAACAAAAACAACCGTTTATGTATAATAAACTACTTTAAAGTTATTTACAAATTGACTTTAAACTTATTTAGCAATATAAAAAACTTATATCTGCGAAGAAGTGTCGGAATTTAAAAATTATTTTTGCTTCAGATGAAGTTAAGCATTTTGTTTCACAATTTACGAAATTAAAAACAAAAGTATATTTTTTAGTCGAATTTCGTCATTTTGAAAGTCTATTGTCTCCTTAAAATAATTTTAAAATTCGAAAGCGACGTGTTCTTTCGATATTTTGAATATATTGATAACTAGATGTTACCCGTGACGTCGTTCACGTATCATTAAAAGAAGAATAAATGCATTAATTAAGCAAAATACTTCATTCCCGATAATTAGAAACGTAAATAATTCACTAACTCTTCATCACATTCCATAGGAGACAATACAGTATTTCTATGTTATAGAGGCCTTGACATAACTAAGTTTTAAAAAAGTGAAATTTTGTGACAAATAATCACGAAAAGGAAACTGCAACCAATGAAAAAAGGCGGGGCAAATAAAATCGTGGTAATCAGCAAATTATATAAAAACATATGTCAAGTTTACCTGGTAAATCATTTTACTTTTAACGCCTTTGTGAAACGTATTAATAGCAATCCTTCAAAGATAATGGAAATAGTATATTATTTTTCAGTAAATTCAATTCTTGTGAATAGGGAGCAATTATTGTAGACCAAAATGCAAGGAGCTTAAATTTGCCTCCTTGATTTAATCTATAACTGAAAAAAATCTTTATTTCTAAATGAAAATATGTTGACAGACGATTTTTGTTCTCCAGAACAAATTGATTCATGAAGTTTGAATATTCGTGAAAAAATTCGTGAAGAATGTGAAAATTCGTTTTTATTTTTCAAAAATTTTACTCTAATCAAATTTTTTTTTTCTTTCACCATCTATTCAAATTGAAAATAAATTCTTTTTTTTCAGTTTTAATGAGAAAAAATATATTAATCCGTTTTATTTAATATTTTTTATCCACAAAAATGGAATAATTTAGTTGCCATTTTTAGAGAAACTTCGTTAAAACTTACAAAAAAAATAAAAATAAAAATAAAAATATAAATAAAAATAATAATAATATCTCGGAATTTAAATAATTTTTTTTTAAATTCTGAGAGTTATGACATCCTCGGATGAATGACAACCGGTGTTAAGTAAATCGCGTTGCGTTCGACAATCTGAAAAGAGTAGTTGCGAAATACAAACAGGCGGTCAGATTTTAATATAATAGATTCGTATTTATTTTTCTTTTCCTAATAACGATGGTGTGGTTTTTGGCAAAAAACTCTCATCTGTATGTAACTGATAATCATCCTTAATAATCGGTATAGATAAAAAAAACATTTCGATTTTTCGTTTTAAATATGTCGTGAAACTAATCTACCTTCTATACTTACTGATCCTTTGTATTATTAACGTACGGAATTAATTCCCGCGCCTTGTAAAACACATTTAAAAATTCCCGTTTTATTTCAAATATAACGTCACATTTTCCTCAAAGAAATCTCTTTTTAATGTCATAATTCTTGTTAATTTTCTTTTTCTGTCAATCAGGACGTAAATTTTAGCGGAAAACTCACATTTGTATGTAACTGGTACTCAAGCTAATTATTAATCAGTATCGATAAAAAATATTTCAGTTTTTCATCTTAAATATTACGTCCATTATCTATCTACTTTCATTATACATTGATATTCGTGCTCCTTGTATTATTACGACTATTTGAAAATACATGTTTTATTTATGACGTCATATTTGTCCAAGCCGAGGAGGATCCTTTTCATAGTTCCATGGTCCAAGCGAAATCTATTTTTAAGAATATAATTATTGTTCATTTTTCCTTCTAATTATAACGCAGTTTTTTGACAGAAAAATATCTTTTTAATGTAACCGATATTCATACTTCATGCATAATAACAAATACTCCATATTTTTGTTTCAAACATCACGGAAATTCATCTTCTTTTGAATTCATTTTCCTTTTCATTTTTCACGTGAAAATCGTTTAATTGAAAATTAATTGTTGAGGAAAAATTATTTTTCCGTGTTTTTATTTATGGGCAACGATCAAAGCCCTAGCAACGATAAAGTAAAATGGTTAAATTTTATGGGAAAATGTCCATTTATTCTCTATGAAAATAACGAAATTTTGAATTATTAAAAAAAATATTTGAATAAAATGAACAAAACCCGGCCTATGTTCATTTGAGGGTTATAATCAAATTATACGCAAAGATACAGGATCATTAAATGCTCCATTTTGACGCTGGCTTCAGCCTAACATTTGCACACAATCAGATTTATAATATTATTAGTTAGGATATACCTGTGATGTGAAATCTGATACATTTTTAATTTTTCCCTTTTCCTTTTTAAAATATATTTTTTTAATTCATTTATTTTATTTTTTTAACTAAACCCTACTTTTCCCATTATAAATAAATGATACAAATAATTAAGATATTTCTATCGTTAAACGCTCCCATGCAAATTCTAATCTTTAATCATAACGCGAGATCAACCACATTTTCATCTAAAAATAATACAAGAAATATCCCGGCTTCAGACATGCATTTATTAAGGCACCACCCACCTGCCTATTTCATCCTGGTTTCATCTTAGCTATTTTTAAATAAACTTTGTAAAAGGCTCATAGTTTCTAAAAGGTCTGATTAATTTGTCTTTCAAAAAGTGACTTCACAAGATTGTCTAAAGAGCCTACACTAATGCATTACTGAAACTATTTTTGAATTATTTATCACGGCTGACTAACGAACTTCATGAAAAATCTGATGCCATGCAAAGTTCCATAATACCGTAATCTTAAATTCTCTTGAATATCACATACGAATTGTAGTATTAAAATGTGTAATGAATGAATGCATTGCTACAGAGAAATCTCCTTTGTTCTTCTTCTTCTTTTTTTTTTTTTTTTTTTTTTTTTTTTTTTAAATAATGCAGAATCTTCCATACAGTTCGGAAAATAGATCTTAAGGGTGTTCAGATCAATTGGTGGTACTGATATCATAAATAATAAATAATTAATTAAATAAAATTAAATGTAGTTAATAGAAAATTAGGATTTAAAAGGTGTGCCCTGCCTCAAGACACTTCAAAATTTGTCGAATTAATAATTTTAACACTTTACTCATTAAAAACTATTTATACACACCAATAAAAAAATAACGTAATATTCCTACCTTAAAATTCTTTTTTAAACCTTTAACGGATAAAGCACTTCAATTGCTAAGATGTTGAAATAAATGATTGACACCGGAAATTATGATTAAATTTATTTTTATATAAGAAAAAAGCGATACTTCACATATATAATAAATGAAAAACATTTCTATTAAAATTCTGCTGTCATTGTTGAGTTAAAGTTTTGTGGTTTCGTGGGGAAACCAATGAACGTTAAAGGGTTAAAGAAAAATGCACACATGAGTTATTTGAAATGAAAATCTTTGTCATTAATGCATTATTTTAGAATAAAATTTAATGTATTAAAAAAACGAATCTATGCTATTCCAAAAGTATCAAAAATTCAATGGAGGAAAATCATTAAAATCAAATATTTTTCAAAAGTTCCATTTATATAAATATTGCACTTTTTTATAATATTTCACCCCTTAAATATATAAATATTTCAAAACAATACATCATACAATTATATTCGTTTTACACATAAGCTATTTATGTTAGATATATTCATTATCATGTCACTCATATGAATGTACCTTCTTAATTTCTCAAAAGGATTCGAGAATTCATAAGAAAAAAGAATCTTTTCACGTTTTATGTGATGTAAGCATATTATGCATACTACAATCCGCATGAATCACACACACCCGTTTTCAGAAATTAGAACAAATACATAATGAATAAATTCATTTCATTTCATCCGAGAAACCTCTTTCGTTACATATAAGGACGAATCTATCCTAAGGGCATAGAAAATACAAAGTTCTCATGTTACGCAACTGCTATTATTGATATCAAAGAAATAAGTAAATATAATTAATGAAATAAATGAACATTCCGGATAATTCGGGATAAAATCGGGTTTTATCTTAATTCACAGTAATATAAAAGTTTGTCAAATTACAAATTTTAGTGCTTTACTCTTAAAATCTTCCCTATATATATAAAATCCTAATGAAACGAATTTGTGAAACGATTTTATGAAACGAATTTATGAAACGATTTTATGAAACGACTGATTAAACGACTGATTTTGTTTCAGGGCTATTTTTAATAAAATATTGAACGCTTGATGGTGAAATTAATACCAATTGTTCATAAAAATCTGCGGATGTCAAAACTGGTAATAGAATTTTGAAATTGGAAATAGTTTTCGAGATATTAATTTTTTTCTAATTTTAATGATATTTCTGTAATGATGGCAACTAATTACTCAGTTTTTTTGTGACAAAAAAGGGAAAAAAAATTAAAAGGATCCCGATAGGGATTATTGATTTCTTTTTATTCGTCATTTTCAAATTGAAATTGAATTTATCTTTTATTTCAATCAATAATGAAGACAAGATTGTGATTAAATTATGTTTTTCAGGAAAATTTGAAAAAAAAATCGCATTTCTATCATCTGTCAGCATTTAATTTAATTTATAAACTGAAAATATTTTGAATAAATTCGTCCAAATGACGTCATTTAGGTAAACGCAAAAGAAAGGGAGGAAAAGGAATTAATAGTAATTATTATTTATTGATATCATTTTGTTATTTTTTTGTAAAATTTAACTAAACGAATTTATAAAATCATTAATTCGGATATTTAAAACTAATATATAAAATAATATTTGCCCAACTGAACGGAAGAATAAAATATCCTGCTTGGTTTTTTATCCTGCTTGGTTTTTTCCGCCAAGCTTTTTAAAAAAGCGTCAAGACCCCTATAATAGAAAATCACCAAAAGTTCACTGGGTTTATTTTCATAACTTTTGGCAATAAATCTATGTATATTAACGAATATATCCCTTTTTGAAGCTCGAATTACGCCAAACCTAAAAGCAAAGGATCCTATAATGGAAAAGTACCCGATTTTCTTATGGACAATATTCAAGTGACAGAACATGGTGTAAAATTACCGCGGATAGCAAATTTGTTTAAATATCTCATCAATTGATGCCGAATAAATGCAGGCACATGCATGCACAAAATATTTAATTAATTTTGTATGATAAATAATTATTATAAAATTCGTATATACATATTAATTAAAAAAAATAATTTACATATTTAAAATAACATGAAAATATGCATGATGGTGCACTAAAATAGAGAGAAAATTAAAACCTGTTACTGAAAATGTCTATAACATAGTACTTTTCAATACCGTGGTTCTTAATGTTATTCACAAGTAGATGAAATTTTTCTCATCCTTAAACGCAAAGGAAGAATATAATAGAGATTGTTGTTATAAAAGTCCGAGAGGTAGTCACAATTTAAACCTAACCATTTTATACAAGCTGGTTTTCAAGTAGTAATTGATTTTACTTATCAATCCCGAAAACAGTCGTCAGTTGTCGCAACAGCAACAGCTGTGTATGAGGCCATGATAATCGAAAAATGTCCCATTAAAATGTTAAAAGCATGGCAACCCAATTACAGATTTACCAATATTTTTAAAATAAAGCACGCTGTCATGTTTTTAGAGGCCTCGAAGTCTGAGCGGGGGTTGGCGAGCGTAGCTCGCAGGGGGTAGGCCCCCTAGTATTTATATAAATAATTTTACATTTTGAAAAAAAAAAGTAATATTATAGTATTATGTAGTGAATACTATAGAATATATATATGTATATACAGAGTGTCCACGTATAACCTGACCGACCTTTATTTTCGCAACCGTTGGTCCTAGATGCATACTTCCAATTACAAAAATGGTTTAAATAAGGTAAAGAAATATTTCAAAAGCAATTTGGGTCAAGAAAAACATTTATTAAAAATCGTCAGATATATATAAAAACAAGTTGAGAGCAAAATTAACATTGAAATCTAATATAAATGTGAAATCTATAATCATTCTAACATATTAATGCAAAATATAAAATTTGTACTGAGCATATAAGAGGATAAAAATAACAGAATTTTTGTTAAATAAAAGGATGAAAAACAACAGCCTCAATTAAGATTTTAAAATGCTGTTAGATTACACTGCCTTTCATATTTTGAGTTGTGCCCTGTTTTTTAGCTTTTGAAAATTGATTCTAATGTATTTTTTAACGCTGAATCTGAAAATGGCCTTCATTTTAAACCATCACGTCAGGATTTTTCTCAAATCAAAAATTTTAAAGTTAAAAAGCTCAAAGTTAAAATTGACCCCCCCCCCCCCTTCCCTTCCCAACCTCCTCGGACCCCTGAGCTATTTAGTTGTAAAAAACCCAGTATAAGCCAAAAAATTGAATAAATTATTGAATTAAATAAAATTAAACTGAATAACAAAGTCTTACATATATTTTATAGTATCAGATTTTTCGCTATTTTTTAAACTTGAAACTTACGATTTGCGAAAAATCTTGCCATGATGGTTAAAAGTGAAGGTAATTTTTTTATTCATAGTTAAAAAATACATAAAACGTAATTATAAAAGTTAAAAAACACAACCATCGCAAGTTTATGTTATCTAATCTAAAAAAATTTTCTTAAACTTGTTGGCGGTAATCTATCCGAATTTTTTTGTGTTATCCTCTAATATTGTAAGCGTCGAAAATCATAATAATATTACATTGTCATCGGATTTAAGTCAGTATGTAAATTTTCACTTCGATCGGACATTTGAAAGTGAATTAAAATTCGAGTACAAATTTTAAACTGGAAAGACGATCGTTGCAAGTTAAATAAAACCTTATGAAAATAATATAATTTTTGTTAAAATAAATCATAGCCTGAAATACTTACAAAATAAAACATATGATAAAATACAATTATTTTAACTAATCTGAAACTTAACTAATAAAATTTAAGTCAATCGTAATAGTTGTAACGTTTCTTTCAAAGCGCAGATACCTTGAAATATGTTGAAGTACTTTATATACGACCTCTGAAAGCACGGGCGAAATCATCTGTTTTGAGATGCAAAAAAGTGGTATAAGTCATGCATTGCAAAGTTTCATAATCCGGTCAATTTTAATGTTAGATGAGTGGGACTTTTTTTTATCTTATTTGTTAGTATCGCAGTAAATTTTTACTAAATATCACTTATAGGACCGGGGGACTGTATAAAAATTTAAATTTCGTATTTTTTTATTAAATGTTTTTCTTAACCCAAATCGCTTTAAAAATAATTCTTTACCTTATTTAAACCATTTTTGTAATTGAAAGTATGCATCTAGGACCAACGGTTGCGAAAATAAAGGTCGGTCAGGTTATACGTGGACACGCTGTGTATATAAAATTAAAGTACAGCTGCCGGGAGCAATGGTACCCGAGACTCCAAAGGTACTTTTATACGTCCTTTTACATGTTAATCAGTCAAAAGGTCCAAGAGAGAATGAGAATGTTTCTCTACTCATGACATAAACTCTAATGAATTCATCTTTCGCCAACGGGCTACAATGTGACGATATATTCTCCAAACAGAGCATAAAAACAATTATAAATTTGAAGAGTAGAGCAATTTTTTGCATAATTTATCATAACGAATTTTTACAAGGGAATCCAATATGTGTGAGAATTTTAATCCTACATATGGGGCTCGGGAAAAAGTTTTGCATACTTGAACCCGCGGTCTATGAATTTTTTATGGCTTTGGTATGTACTTTGGATATTTTGGACAATAATTTTTCACTTGCATTGAGGAATCATTGTAAATTAAAAGAGTGTTTATCGAGAAAGAAGTTAGCAGCAGATCTGAACTATGCTATCTTATGCTAGCTGTTGGAAAGAGTACATGTGGCGATTTTAATTTACTTTATCAGCACAGTATGGAAATTTTTAATGTCTGATATATCAAAAGGTTATTATAATAAACGGAATGAATTCTGGTACACTGAGCTTAACAAAAAGAGGGGGAAGGAAAAATATTTTTGTAGAACAGTGCGCCTTAAAATAATGGAAAAGGGGAACAAATTCGGAAAAGGGAATTAACTAAGAGGGGAATAATTACTGAAATTAAATAATATATGATGCGACATCATATCGTCATTAAAATGTTTTAGAATTTTTATGCGTATGTTATGACAGTTGAGTTTTAACTGTTTTATAGTTTTAAATGTAAGTTTTCAGTTTTCTTCTAGACCGCCCCCTCCCCGTTTTATAAAAATAAAATAAATAAATAAATAAAATTTAATAAATAAATAAATAAAACTTTGTGTAAAATTTAGCCCACAGTTTGTATAGCTAGCAAATATTTTTCCTTCTCTCAAAATAATATTAGTTTTAGACGTTACGGGTGATTGTCGTACGGTTTCATTCCACTCCCAGTAAATATTTTACTTGTAAACAAGATGTTCCCACGAGACATAGGAAGCTAAAGAAATTATGAGACCACCCTGGCAGAAACTTTGAGTTTTAAGTGGACAATGGCGCATGTTGTCATAGCCCCATAAAATAGGTCATCACTTGGTACTTTGCAGCAAAATTGCATGTTTATGGTAGGTGAGAATAATTGCCTGCTTTTCTAAAACTCATAAAAATAAGGTTTGTTGTTGTTCGTGGGTATTTAAAGTGCATCATAAATGCACCTTATTGCTTCACGGATGGATAGGGGCTGTCATCATAAATTGACCAGGTTTTTTCTACGAAGCGTGGGCCTACAGAGTTGTTTTATCACGTGGTTTCTGCATGAAGAACGTAAAGGGTGGACCTCGCAACTCAACTTTGACACTGTGTGCGCTCTTGACCAATTGCAGGGGCCTCGGTTAAGTGTATGCGAGAGAGTGTATAAGAGGGTCCTTTGATTGGATAAGATTATGGAGGAGAATTAGCTGGGCTGGTGTGTATGTCAGATCGGAGGGTTGAGATGAAGATGGAATGGTGACTTTTGACAGAGAACGGGGATAATGAAGGCAGCATAGGAAGTTCGGCTGATTTTTAAAAAGCTGGGTTAGCACGGAAAAATGCAAGGAGTGTTAGCGGCATGAGTGTCGTGAGAGCACCGGTCTTGGAGAGCGAAATTCACCGGAGGTCGTAAGGCTTATCGGCAGGCGACTCAAGGCTCGCAAAATAAAATTCGCGGCGTACATCAGTAGCGACACATGCACAGGGATGCACCGACTCTGACGGCAAAAAAACAACAAGAAGGGACCTCTTCGCTTGTATTTAGCGGAGGTCATATTGCTGCGACCCTGTGGCGGTAACATCATCAACGAGATGCGGCGAAGGGCTTCCGTAGTCCGCGGGCAGGAGAGTGGAAGCTGAGCTTAGCGAGCGGTGGGAAATTAGCGAAACGGCGCCGGTACGAGAGACCGTAAAGATCCCTCTGTTCCAGTGTGCGGAATGACTATTTGTGAGAATTAAACGGTTATGAAAGACTTCTCGAGGCTGTCTGGTGAGTGCTGAAAAATTGTTGTTTTATATGATGTTAAGAAAATATCTTGCTAATTAAAGTGATAATATTAATTATGTAAATGTCGTATGTTTACATTGGTTTTATTTGAAAATCATGGTTCTTATCACCATTCTAAAATACTTGTTTAGAAGATATGAGCACATTAGTGTTGGTGCTCAGGTATAAGTTTTATAATTTCTTGTAACTATGTCTTGATTCAGGATTCGATGATTGTGATTCTACGATATTGATCTCAATTGATAATTCTTGTGTTTTATCCTATAAATTTAGTAGGTGTTCTTGAAAGAATTGTTGTGACTTGAAAATACTTTCTTCCTTTTAAATAAACTTATTAACTTTGTTCAATTAAGTGCATGATTACTGTCTCCAAACTGACTTAATGTAATTGAAGAATTCTTATAGTTTACAAATCTTAAGGAGGGGTAGTTCCACCTATTTTGAGAGTTAAAATCAAATTTGAAGCTTATTATTTTAAGTCATAAGATACACTCTGTGTGAAGTCCTTAGTCAGCTTACTACATACTTTCGTGGCTTCTACATTTAATATTATTCACACAAAAGTGAGTAATTTAAGAATGTTCTAGAATATCAACAAACATGTTGGTTACAGGAATTTATGTAATCTTTCAGGAAATAAGATAATTTGATTAAATATGATACAGGTATTTTCACAACGCAAAAATTCTTTAAGTATTCATGTTTAAGACTTATACAGCATTTATTCTAAATTTTGGATGTTTCATGCTTACCATGAAACAGAGTGTGCTTTTGTGATTTGCTCATCTTGTGGTCAGGTGCTGTCTTTAACCACCACTAATTATATTCTTCACCTCAATATCAGGTGGTTTATTCAAAATTTAAACTCTTGACTGCACCTACCAGTTTACTGTCACTTGTGGATTCTTGGTTGCTTGTCACAAAAGAACACAATTAGTAGTCTGTATTCTATTGTTAGGAGATTTAAGTTGAGCTTATATATATATGCATATGAAGGTTCATGCTAATTGTAAGTAGATTAAAAGAAAGGTAATTAATGACAATTGTAATTAAATTAAGAGAAACCGTAATAAAATCCTCCAACAAGTATATTTTGCAATTTAGTATATATCAATATATTATGATTTAAAAATATAGAGTATTCAGTAGAAACTATCATTCAATTAAATTTATTTTACACATAAGTAATTTATTTTAGCTATGTTGCTAATCAAGCTGCACTGATCTGAATGCTCGTATTTTTTTAACGATTTGAAAATTCACAATAGAAGTAATGTTTTCAAGTTTAATCATGATTAATAATTTTTAAGATAGATTAAAATTCGAAGATTAAGATAGATTAAAATTCGCAAAAAATTGTTTTCATTTGTACTGAAAAATCTCTTTACTTATACATACCAGAGAGCATACATTAAAGTATCCCCATAGAAAATATAAAGTAAAATAAATTATATTAAATTGAATTAAACTTAAAGATAAATTAAGAGTTTTATAATATATTCTCCATGATGTAACTTTAAAATATCTTTTGAATTTTAGGGGAAACAATTTAATATAATTCTATAAGAAAACATTTTTTCATGATAAATGATTTTAATCAATGTTACTAAAATAGACGTAAGAAAAAAATAAATGTAAAAAATGTCTTAAAAACTTTAAAACATAAGATCTTAAGAGTACATAACACTCCTAGTGCTTTCGGCTTCAAACTAAGCCATTATCAAGGACCTTCAACCAGCGGAGCCGAAAGAGAGTTTGAAGCCGAAAACGTTAGGAGTGTTATGTATTCTTAAGATATTATATTTTAAAGTTTTTAAGACATTTTGTATATTTATTTTTATCTTACGTGTACTTTAGGATCATTGATTAAAATCATTTTTCATGGAAAAATGTTTTCTTGTAGTAAATAAACAAAGGCGAATCTTTCGTTTCGAACTTTCTTTTATTGTACAGTTATTTTTGCTAATACAATTCTACATTTAGAAAATATTTATAAAATTAATTTTGTAAAATCTTTATTATAATCATGTTTACAATGTAAATCAACCCACATAGCAGCGGTCTGCTGAACTAGCACTTATGCGTCTTAATTGCAGCTATGTAGTAGAAGTCCTTTTTAAGAAACTGGGGCAACATATCATTCGACTTCCAACAAAGGCCGACACACTTATAATGTAATACAGAAAATCTCAGAAATACACTACAACCTCTCCATAGACACAACAACATTTGTCACGGGGCACGGTCCCTTTCAAACATACATCTACAAATTTAAATGTGAAGACACATTCCTTTGAGAGTGTGTCGCAGAGGCGCCGGTTAAGCATAGATTCATACACTTTTCGATGATACAATGAGGGCATTTACACGGACAGACGGATACACGGAGAGACAGACATTTTGTAAAAACATGTTGTTCGGAATCTCTGACCCTTAAAACGTATAAATCCGTCGAAAACCGATAGTCGAGAAAAATTTCAATTATAATACTTTCTTCTATTATAGATAGAAGAAAGTAAAAAAAAGATAAGTTTAGAGTGTAAAAAGAAGCTAATAACAAAATGATATTGCAGCCAAAATAAAAATCAAAATACTTTTAAAGATGTAATAAACATTCAAAATAATTTTTGGACACTTTTTGCTACTTTGTTCATTATGTTGATTTGTTGACGCCTTCTTATTCTAAAACCGAATTTATGATCAATAATCAATTAGCTTAACGAATGGAGTTTTAGAAACCAGATATTCTACTATACATGAAAAAACTTCTTTTTTTCAGGCTTACTTAAAGCTTGGTTTTTGTTAACGTTCATAATGATTTACATTTTTTTTTCAGTTCTAAATAATTGTATATCGAAACAATTTTATTTAAAGAAACTTTAACAATTTAAAATAATTATTATAAATAATTTTTCCCATCCTTTATAAACATACCTATATTTTAGCATATTTTTTATTAATTCTTATAATCATTACTGGAGTTAATCAAGATAAGGGGTTAATTTATTAATACATATATGATCAATTTAATAAAAAAGAATTGTTCTGTTTATGTAACAAATTCAAATTTGAACAAAAACTGTCGAAAATCCTGTAATCTTTGGCGATCTGGATGGCGTAGAAAGTTACAGCTTATTAGTGTATAAAAAATAATAATCATTTTACGATGTCGATTATTTCCCTCTTTCCTTATAACTTAATTCCCAGCCCGCTCTTAACTGCCCATTAATTTTCATTTCATCTATTTATCTTCATATTGGTAATAACGAAATATCACCAAGATAGTTTTTTTCTAGTATGCTTTTTATCAATCTTTTATGTTATATAATTATACTCATGACGTTTATCGCCATTTTATGAGATTAGAAACTTAGTTAGGAAAATAGAAAAAGTTTTTATCTAGCTTTCTTACTTGTTTTTCAATACTATACTAATTTTCTTTAAATGTTATGATAATAACATGATGTAGTAAAATATAATAAATGTAACAGAGTTTTTAAAAAGCACACTTTTATAAGCATCCAATGTTTATTTTAAAAATCACGATTACTGAAAATTCACCTCTTTGATTTGCGCTTCTCAGAAAACCCAAATTGGCGAATTCATTAAAAAACATATAATTGTTGCTCTGTTTCTTTTATAAGATATGGCAACAAGAAAAAAAGAGCAGTATTTGAACAGCTTATTCAGAATTTATGTTATTTCTCAAAATATAATTATAATTCAATAAATATACAGCTATTAAATGATAAGATTTTTTTAATGATTATACTGTTTTTATAAATTTACATTTTCTAATTTTTGGTATTGAAAATGTTTAGTTGATGCAGTTTCGCAGGAAATTTGCATATTGGTAAATTTTGGCGAGAGTGAATTGTCACTTAATAACATTGATTTTATAACCCGTAAATAGTTGTAACTGCATATATTTTTTGGCGATTTATCACCCGCGCCCAGCTAACGGAAAAAAGCTTTAAAATATTTTATTAAGTTATAATTAAATTCTAAAAATGGTAAAATGTTGCATTGTCATCGGAAACACAGATGTTCACATATATCTTTTTTTATTATTATTGCATATCAGGAAGAGTGTGGTAGATGAATTACAAAATTACTTTTTTGCATACAAAAATCAAGTTTAGTTATGACACACAGGGCGAGGCCACCACATTGAAAATCATTCATGACTATATTTTTAAAGTTTAAACCACTTTATTGAAACTAATTGGGCAAGGGTCGTGGTGAAGTCTCTTTGCAAATTTAGCCTATGAAATAAGGCGATCAATATTCACTCAAAGTAAACAGCTGATTACTAAATGTCGAAAATCACTTGCAAACAGATCACCGACGACTCAAATCACTATCAAAGACCACGAAAAGCTTTGACTGCAAGACAAAAAAGTTATCTCGGAGCCTGCAGTACAGTCTAAATTTCACTAACGTTAGCAACCCGTGGTTATAGCTTTATTCCAAGTATTAACTAAAGGCAATGTTATCCAACAGATACGTTACAATCGGATACATTTTCTTTCTCCTGAACACTTGCTGGACTCGCAACTCCAATCCTTCGTCACAGGCATTGATTTCCACAGAGGTAGGACTAAAAAAAATCCGCCGATAAAAGCTTTTGCTTCTCATTTTATACTCTGCAGAGCGTCCATCGAAGAATAATTTGCATAAACTTATAGCAAAAAACACTATCCGAAGACTCCGAGATCTCCAAACACACTTCGAAAAATTAAAATAAAAGAAAATACAGATGTCGCTGTTGCATTTTGCAAGTTAATGTTGAAAAAACGTTTACAAATAATATAATACAGTCACTTGTTAACTTTAAAGCATTTAAGCTTTACGCACTTTAAGCATTATTAGACTTTAATTTAAAACGTTTACATTCAAAAGTCTAGAATCCCTTTATAAAAGAAATCCCAGTCCACTACAAAGTTAAGCGTGCAAAAAGCAAATAACAAAATTATATTGCAGTTGAAAGAAAACCAGAATACCTTCAAAGATTTAGTAAAGCATACGTAATTTTTGGGAAGCACATAAATAAAAAATTTCAATTTAAAAAATATATAAAGATCATTTCTAGCATACGCTAAAGTGAAAATTGTTGATTCATCATGTGAGCAAAAAATAATTTATTTAGATAAAACCCAGGTATTTTATTTATATGCTAATGAATATGTTTATTATTATTATTATTATTATTATTATTCGACAATAGTATAACGCAACATTTGGATTTCTTTTAAGAGGTTAATTGAGAGTTCACAATCGCTGTATTTTCATACATAATTTTCTATCATTACCAAAATTTACTTTTTGAAGTGCTCTAATATCAGTAATTTAATTTATTAAATGTATATCAGTTAAATTAAATAAATAAATATACATATATATATGCTATTCATCTTATATTTAAAAAAATCGTAAAAACACTTAATATATTGTGATATTTCTAACACAGATTGCCTGAAAATTAACGGTTTATCAGGATACAGAAATATCTTTTAGATACGGCATATTTTTGTTATTTCCTGCTAACTTAACTCTGAGTCAGTTCTTAATTACCCATTTATTTTCATTTCATGTATTTATAATCATATTGGTAACATCAAATCAAAAGAATTTTTTTCCTGGTATGCTTGTTATCAGTAGTTTATGTTATTTAATTATAGTCATGGTTTTTATCACAATTTTATGAGATTATCTTTGGATTTTATGAGAAATTGTTTGATTAATGAGATCAGATAAGATGTATTTTAATTTTAATGTTAATAGATGTATTTATTTACTAATAAACATTTGCCAAACATTACATTTTCCATGTCTTACAGAAATTTATTTTATTTCGACATATGTAATCTTTTCATATAATTTTTAGCATTTGATACAATAATTACATGAGTTGATTCAGGAAATGATTTCATTTGTTAAATTCAATGTGCTGTATTAAACTTTGTTAAATATACAATCAATTAAATGGAAAAAATACTTCCATAAACCTCTTACCGTTATTGGTCCGACGTTATTACTCTTCGCTAATGTTAAGCCAACGGGAATGGAATGCATTCTTATTTTTGAAATATTTCATAAAAATATTAGTAGTTTAAACTTTTTCTTTCTCTGTATGCGTTTCTTAAACGATTTACCTTTCTTCTTTAGTTAACAAATTATTTCTAAAATATATACTTTTAAAATCTTACTCAAAGCTTTTCAGCTTCGCAAAAATTTTAACATTTAAAATTATAAATTAAGTGTATATTTCAGAAATATTTTATCAACTAAAACAGGAACATAATTCGTTAAGATGGGTACACAAAAAATATAAGTTGAAAATAGCAATTGCCTGCTCAGAAATTTTAAAAATTAAAATGCATTCCACACCAATAGGTATAAACTTTAAAGAGGAAAATTTGAGATCTCCCTGTTAACTGTCTTAATCCTTGTTGATACTCCTCTCATCTATAGAGGTAAAACGTACGGGTTTATTAAGTTATAAACTCGTTTTGTGATTGTAATTTTTTTTCTATTTAAATATAACATATTTTCTAGCACGGTCGTAATTGCCCTCTTATTTTCATTTCATCTATTTATCTTTTTATTGGTAAAAGCAATAGATCGGCAAGAAAGTTTTCGCTAGTCTACGTTTTATCAATGTTTGGCGCTACATAATTGTAGTGATGCATTTTATCACCAATATATGAGATTAGGAAGACAGTTAGGGAAATAGTAAAAGCTTTCTAACATGTGAAAAAATATCATAATGGGTTTCATTAAATATTGGGATAAAATTTATGCTATAATAATAGGTGAAAAGTAGCTACTAATATAAAATTGTATTGCTATTAAAATAAAATTGGAACACTGATAAAGATTTAATAAACATTCATAAAATTTTGAAAATAACATGAGTAAAATTATTCGATTTTAGAAAGATTTTTCAGATTTTTTTCTATCACACACTTAAGTTAAAGATTTGGTTTAAGAACTCATTCAAAATAATTCATTTTGTTGAATTTTTTTCTATATTTGCTAGAAGGCTACTCCGGCTTCGCTGGTTGATTTTTTCAAACGAACTTCGATTGATTAAAACATCATGTAGTTCCACCTTCCACCGCCAGAACGCTGATTCTGTTGAAAACAAACATGTTTCCGAACGAATTTCCGGAACGGGTTCCCGCTGCCTAAAGCACCGTATAGCAGGCGTGATACGCGCGCGGCACAAAATCTTTTAGTTTGAACTTCCACCGCCAGGGGGACATTCTATTCTAAACGAACGGTACTCGTTGTCTACGGCTCGGAATAGCTGGCGTACTGCTCGCGCTGCACAAATAAATTAGTTCCACTTTCAACCGCGAGGGTGGCGCTATATCTATATACCTTTAACATTAATGGTTTATTCAAATTATGACTGAACTGATTATGAATTTAACCAGCGACCAAACAAAATTTAACCAATGGCATTTATCACCATCTGTAACTTTTGAAACAGAAACAAAATGGGGCATTTTTTGGGGGGACTTCGCACTTTATTTTTTTTTCAGATGTTTGGACCAGATAAAAAAAAAGAAAAATTACAGCCCGATTTTTACAAAAATTAGATTTTTGGATGCAGAAAATTTTTCTACACATGTGTGGTGAGTTATAAATCGATGCATTAAATACTTTTCTTAATATTCGCAAATTAATGCAAACAAACCACTCGTTGCCATCGGCAAAAAATAAATAAGTGCTTTTTCACCGCCACGTTCCTTAGCAATATATATATATATATATATATATATATATATAGATGTTAATAAATGCATTTTTAGATTTTAGGCAATCGTCTAACTTAAAAATGAAGTGCTTTAATTTGCTATCTTTTGACACATTTTTTTTTTTATATAACCACGTGAAATATTTTTTGAAATGTGCTAAACTTTAATTAAATTTATTTCATGTATTTTGTGTTAAATGTTAATACATTATGCTATTTAGTTTGTCTTAAAAAAAAAGAACATTTCTAAAACCGCTTTAAGATATAGCAATATTTTTATCATTGGTAGTGCGGGAACATAAGTCTTATTTCGCATAAAAAATCATATTGCGATGTCATTTTATCCCTTGCTTCTCTAGAACTTAATTCCCAGCACGGTCTTAATTGCTTGTAAGTTTCATTTCATCTATTTATCTTCATACTGAATATGGCGAAAGTTAGTAAAGAAATTTCTTTTATAATATGCTTTCTATTAATCTTTTAGGATGTATAATTAAAATAATGACTTTTATTAACATTTTATGAGATTAAGAACGGAGTTTAGAAGATATCTAATGCGTTTTATCTACCTCTTTAACTTTTTGTCCTTCGTGTATATTACGAGGAAAAATCTGCTACACTAACTGATGTAAAGAATCTTCAAACATATATAAATGATGTATTTGACACCAAAGTATTTGTAAAGATATTTAAGAAGATCTATAAATCATATTTTTTGGTAGAACACTAAGAAAGATATGTTATATTTAAATACACATTTTATCATATACTCCTGTTTTCGCAGTTTATTTGATTGTATGATATAGATATAATTTACTTTAATGTTTTATATATATTTTTTTATTTATATTATTTTATATATATTATTATTTATATTATTATATATTATTATATATCATTATATATTATTATATATTATTATTTATATTATTATATATTATATATTTTTTATATAATTTATATTATTTATATATATAATTTTATATATATATTTATTTATTTATTTATATGTTTATTATTTTATATATATTTTATATTTTTTTAGGTAATAGATTGCATAATGCAATATTTTTCTTTCCTTACAGACAAATCTTAATATTCAATATATTTTCATATAATTATACTATTTTCTAGTACAATTATTATACGCAAAGTTTTGGGTAATGATGTACCGTACAGATTTAATATTTTGTTCTAATTGTAATTAAACTATGCTGTTTATCAAATTAAAAAATATGTTTGAAAAGAGCTTAAAATAAGTTGATATTCCTATCATTAGTTGCGAAACATATACAGCTTATTAAATTGCGTCAGAATACCAAGCTACTCTTTTATAAGGATACCCTTATGGTGAGTTGGATGAGTTTTGAGGTTTTGTGTACGTTCGCAGGGTCCTGAATCTTAACATATGTGCGTAAATGAGCTATCTATTGTATCTCTCTGTGAGTTTCACGAAGTATGTATGTGTCACCGGATATCTGATTTTCATAGTTCTTTGTGCAATAATATGTTAATTATGTAACTGTGATTTTGTAGAATCTATATATAGTGCGGTAGTAGATTGATTGTATAGTTTTTGAAAGAATCTTGCTTCCTGGTCAATGTGATCTCTCGCGCAATTTAATAAGAATTGTCCATTTGGTAAGAAGTTCAGCTTTCTAATTCAAATACAGAGGCATCGGAATCCATCACATTATATTAATAATTTATATCTGTACTAATAAAAGAAAGTTTCGCTCTGTGTGCCTCTGTGTATGTGTATGTGTGTGTGTGTGTGTGTCTGTCTGTATGTTTGTATACGATGTCCAGCAAAATCTAGCCAACGTGGAAGGCTGAATATTTATATTTAGGTAGTCCAAGGCCTGACTTGATGCACCGTGAACTCAGAATTTCAATATTTTGACAATTACCCAAGATATTAATTAGAATCTCACAAATATGTTTCCGAACGAATTTCCGGAACGGGTTCCCGCTGCCTAAAGCACCGTATAGCAGGCGTGATACGCGCGCGCCACAAAATCTTTTAGTTTGAACTTCCACCGCCAGGGGGTGCATTCTATTCTAAACGAACGGTACTCGTTGTCTACGGCTCGGAATAGCTGGCATACTGCTCGCGCTGCACAAATAAATTAGTTCCACTTTCAACCGCGAGGGTGGCGCTATATCTATATACCTTTAACATTAATGGTTTATTCAAATTATGACTGAAGTCCCCCTTCATCCAAATTTAACCAGCGACCAAACAAAATTTAACCAAAGGCATTTATCACCATCTGTAACTTTTGAAACAGAAACAAAATGGGGCATTTTTTGGGGGGACTTCGCACTTTATTTTTTTTTTCAGATGTTTGGACCAGATAAAAAAATAAAAATTACAGCCCGATTTTTACAAAAATTAGATTTTTGGATGCAGAAAATTTTTCTACACATGTGTGGTGAGTTATAAATCGATGCATTAAATACTTTTCTTAATATTCGCAAATTAATGAAAACAAACCACTCGTTGCCATCGGCAAAAAATAAATAACTGCTTTTTCACCGCCACGTTCCTTAGCAATATATATATATATGTTAATAAATGCATTTTTAGATTTTAGGCAATCGTCTAACTTAAAAATGAAGTGCTTTAATTTGCTATCTTTTGACACATTTTTTTTTTTATATAACCACATGAAATATTTTTTGAAATGTGCTAAACTTTAATTAAATTTATTTCATGTATTTTGTGTTAAATGTTAATACATTATGCTATTTAGTTTGTCTTAAAAAAAAAAGAACATTTCTAAAACCGCTTTAAGATATAGCAATATTTTTATCATTGGTAGTGCGGGAACATAAGTCTTATTTCGCATAAACAATCATATTGCGATGTCATTTTATCCCTTGCTTTTCTAGAACTTAATTCCCAGCACGGTCTTAATTGCTCGTAAGTTTCATTTCATCTATTTATCTTCATACTGAATATGGCGAAAGTTAGTAAAGAAATTTCTTTTATAATATGCTTTCTATTAATCTTTTAGGATGTATAATTAAAATAATGACTTTTATTAACATTTTATGAGATTAAGAACGGAGTTTAGAAGATATCTAATGCGTTTTATCTATCTCTTTAACTTTTTGTCCTTCGTGTATATTACGAGGAAATATCTGCTACACTAACTGATGTAAAGAATCTTCAAACATATATAAATGATGTATTTGACACCAAAGTATTTGTAAAGATATTTAAGAAGATCTATAAATCATATTTTTTGGTAGAACACTAAGAAAGATATGTTATATTTAAATACACATTTTATCATATACTCCTGTTTTCGCAGTTTATTTGATTGTATGATATAGATATAATTTATTTTAATGTTTTATATATTTTTTTTATTTATTTATTATTTATTTATTATTTATAAATTATTTTATATATTTTATATTTTTATATATTTATTTATATTATTTATATAATTTTATATATTTACTTATATTATTTATATAATTTTATTATTTATATTATTTTATATATATTATTATTTATATTATTATATATTATTATATATTATTATATATTATTATATATTATTATTATATATTATTATATATTATTATTTATATTATTATATATTATATATTTTTTATATAATTTATATTATTTATATATATAATTATATATATATATTTATTTATTTATTTATATGTTTATTATTTTATATATATTTTATATTTTTTTAGGTAATAGATTGCATAATGCAATATTTTTCTTTCCTTACAGACAAATCTTAATATTCAATATATTTTCATATAATTATACTATTTTCTAGTACAATTATTATACGCAAAGTGTTGGGTAATGATGTACCGTACAGATTTAATATTTTGTTCTAATTGTAATTAAACTATGCTGTTTATCAAATTAAAAAATATGTTTGAAAAGAGCTTAAAATAAGTTGATATTCCTATCATTATTTGCGAAACATATACAGCTTATTAAATTGCGTCAGAATACCAAGCTACTCTTTTATAAGGATACCCTTATGGTGAGCTGGATGAGTTTTGAGATTTTGTGTACGTTCGCAGGGTCCTGAATCTTAACATATGTGCGTAAATGATCTATCTATTGTATCTCTCTGTGAGTTTCACGAAGTATGTATGTGTCACCGGATATCTGATTTTCATAGTTCTTTGTGCAATAATATGTTAATTATGTAACTGTGATTTTGTAGAATCTATATATAGTGCGGTAGTAGATTGATTGTATAGTTTTTGAAAGAATCTTGCCTTCTGGTCAATGTGATCTCACGCGCAATTTAATAAGAATTGTCCATTTGGTAAGAAGTTCAGCTTTCTAATTGAAATACAGAGGCATCGGAATCCATCACATTATATTATTAATTTATATCTGTACTAATAAAAGAAAGTTTCGCTCTGTGTGCCTCTGTGTATGTGTGTGTGTGTGTGTGTCTGTCTGTATGTTTGTATACGATGTCCAGCAAAATCTAGCCAACGTGGAAGGCTAAATATTTATATTTAGGTAGTCCAAGGCCCGACTTGATGCACCGTGAACTCAGAATTTCAATATTTTGACAATTACCCAAGATATTAATTAGAATCTCATTAAACATCGCATCGAAAATGCCATCTTTTATTTCAAAATGACTAAAGAAAAGAACACCTGTTCTCGATTTAGAAACAAAAATGAAAAAATTTGAAATTCGACTGACCCGCAGGGCGTCGCCGGGCGGGTCAGCTAGTTACCATCTAAAGTGGATTTCTTATGTTCCTGTATAACGAAAGGTAGGGACATTTTGAGCCGAGTTATGTGTGTTCCTTTTCCCAGTATTTCTTCAATTCGACCGTCTAATCCTACCCGCTCCACTGGTAAGATTGCCCTGATTACAGTTGTAAATAAATTGTTGTATTTTATTAAACCTGTGTTGTAGACTCCTTTCAAATTGACACCTCCGATGGGCATATCACAAATTTATATAAATTAATTTACCGATTGTAATAATTTCCTTACTTTTCTATATCGCAAGTTCTAGTACGCTTTTATCTAGCAATTAATTTAATTTAATATATTTATCTTCATATAGATAATAGCAAAATACTGTTAAAGAATGTTTTTTAGTAAACCTTTTAGGAATATATTTTTCCCGCATACGAAGGTCACTGAGAAAGTTTTGTAATACCAAAAATCTACAGTATATAAAAATTTTATTTTTTGTCAAAATAATCACTTTTACAATCAGTGCACATATCAATTCTTTCAAACCATATTTCAAATATTATTTTAACCCATGTAGGCTCATTCTTCGAGTGGCTATTTCTTCGAGTGGCTATTTCTTCGAGTAGTCTTATACCGTTCTACGCAACATTCACACTTGTAAGTTTTGTGACACAAAGGCTGCCCTAAATTTTCAATCAAATTAAAATCACATTGAGCAAGGTTAGGGCTGTATGGTGGATAGCCAACCAATTGGATCTGATTTGTTTTAGAAAATTCCTTTGTATTTGACTCAGAATGAGTTGAGGCATGGTCATGGTGAAGCAGAATGCCTATTGTTTATGTCTTTGGTCGCTTTTCTTCCAACTTTTTAATGACATTCCGCAGACAAGTCTCTATATATTACTTGGCAGTGATAGATTTTCGCTCTTCCAAAGGTACTGATGCACTAAGGCTATTTTGAATGAAAATAAGGTCACCATTTTTTTGGCGATGCTCCTCGGCCACTTGACTTTCTTTGACGCTTCTTCAACCAAATTTTCAAATAACCAAACTGAAACTTGTCATTCAGTTTGTGGATCAAAGTGGTAAATCCATATTTTATTTCCCGTAACAACTTCATAAACACGCTTGGACGAGCCATAATCAAATTTTATTACCATTTGTTGGTACCATGACACTCTTGTCTCATTTTCCTCCTCGGTCTGCTTATGGGCCGTCCATCTGCTACAGACTTTCGTCACTCTTAAATCTTCATGTCGAAACTTAAAAATTACTGCAGATCAAATATTCAGAGAATGTGGAATAGATTGATACGCAATATATAAGTTATCTTTTACAATTAGATGCATATTTTCAGCATTTGCATTTGAGGATGCCGTTAAGGACGTTCTAATTCACGCGTCATCTTAGAAATCAGATTTCGATGCCTAAATTATCAAAATCATGTAAGTACGGTTGCATATGAACGATGATAAGTTAGAAAAACCTTTGCCATTCTTTTGAAACAGTCTTTTAATTGTTACGGAGAAACGTTCTCGCGAGATCCACATACATAGTGTGACTGAGCCAGCATAGGAACTGTTATCAACTAACCCTGGCAGCAACCTAACAAGGAGTTGGCGGGATAAATTTGACACTTCACCTACTGAGGGTTGATATTTAATTAAGTGGCCGCTGCTTATGTCATCCCGCCTGCCAATTTTTCCTATTGCAAAAACGTTCAGTGTGACACTCTAAATTATACTTATGGACATTATAAAAATTTCGCAGATAGATAAAACGCAGATAGAAAATAGTCAAATATTTTAATATAGTTTTCTACCTTTTCTACTTTGGGTAAAAATAACATAAATGAATTTTTATATATTATTATTTGTTTAAATAATATAATTTTAAATTATATCATAAAATTATAAATGAAAAGAAGCCAGTAGTACTTTATGGCAGTTGGAACAGAATCGGAATACTTAAAAAGATTTGTAAAATGTGGTTATCACTGGTGTAAAAAATTTCAACATTTAAGAAGATTTCTTTGAAGCCCTAGAAAGCCCTGGCTCCTACGAGCTAGTCTCGCCAACTCTTCGTTCAAATACCGTGGTCTCTAAAATCAAGCTAATTTGCTCTGTTTTTAAAGGATGGCTGAAAATGTATAAACTCATTAGCTATATGAAGATAAATATTATTTTGAGACATGTACGGAGTCAGCGAAATAAGCATTAAAAGAGATTTTAATTTAATAAAATGTCATTCTTTGCTGTCATTCCTCCAAAAAATTAAAGAAAAATATGTTGAAAAGGATTTATGAAAATAAAAGTTTGTGGGAATTACACCCCTTTTTGTAGCCGAAATAAAATATTTAAGTTTCCTGAATGAAAATAGACATTTTACACTAGATATGACTACTATTTCATCAACGGGAGCTTTAAAATTTATAATTTATAAATGAAAGTCTTATAATGTGGTGAAGATTGCGCGATTTTCATACATAAAAACCACACATTAAATGCTGATGTATTTATATCAAAATATTTTTAATCTTGCAGAATTTCTTTAAAACATACAAGAACAATAACAAAATTAGTTATGTTAAAAGTAAAATAAATGTTTCAGAAAATGTCAAAAATAAAAATTAGATTAAATAAAAAATCTGTTGTTAACCAGGACAGCAAAAATTTTCATTTATGCACTATTATCCATGAAGCATTATGAAATCATGTTTTCCATGTATCATTAACAAATACACCAGTGCCTGAAAATGTACAATTCGCTTAAATTATCACGTAATTTCTACGTGCAAATGCTTTTCTCTCGTAATACTTTTTTTTATTTTAAAGTTATTTTTCGTTTTAAATATCCACGTGTAAATATATATAATCGAAACTAATTTGTTTGGAAATATTATTATCTAGAATTTTTAAATTTTGGAAACTGTAAATATAAAACGGTTATTTGAAAAATATGAATTCATTCTCTATTCGGACAATAAAATTAAAAAAAAAAAAAACAGAAATTCGTCAAATATATATAAAACAAGTTGGAAATTGTACGTCAAACGTTACAAACGAGGTGCGTTCGTACGCACGTTTTAGAATTAAATTCATGATATCCCGTGCGTAGAACGGGTTAAACAGCTAGTTAAGTATATATTTTATGACACGGTTCATACAAATATCTTAACTAGTTATATAAATATTCAGATATATATGTATCAGCTAGTTATATAAATATTCAGATCTTGATGATTTTTAATTCTGTGAAATGAATTATATCGTCTGCAGATTAATTTCTGTCATAAAATAAGTATCTCGGTCGCTTGACGATTAAACTTCGGAAGCTCCTATAACAAAAAAGCACAGATTTAAAAAAAAAATTCAAATTTCTTAATAAATATTTTTATTAATATCTCCTAAAGTTTTGATTCGATTTTAATAAAATTTGAAATGTCTCGACAAAATTCTGCAAAGATAATATATTTTAAATTGCAAACCATTTGGTTGGGTAGTTTTTGCGTTGTTATATGCGGACAGACAGACAGACGGACGGACAGACAGACGGACAGACAGACAGACAGACAGACAGACAGACAGACAGACCAAACGACGACTATAGGTGCTACGTATTTATATATTTACGAACGCACCTAAAAAGGATTGGACACGGAACATCACAATTCACTCACGCATGTGCCTCCAAAAAGTAGTCAAATCCATTAATAAATCTATCAATAGTACCATCTATTGTTTTTAATCGTATAAAACTTATGAAACTGAACTATCTTGACCAATTTTAGCATCTAATAGCACTTAATTTAATTCTTAATTGAAAAACCGTTTGTTTCAGCATGTTTATAATACGTTTTTCTATAAAACTACAAGTTCCCATGTTTTTATTTGGAATAGATTTTGTATTCTAAGCTGAGAAATTTAATAAGACACGCATTTATTCAAAAGTGGCAACAGCTGTAGCAACGTTAATAGCTTTTTTTCAGAATAGAAGTATACGCTAAAGTGAAATATTTTGTTTAATAATATGAGCTAAAAAATAATTAATTTTGGAAAACCGATGTTTTTTAAATTTTTATATGGTAAATAATATATTATTTAATTTTTGCACAATTGTCTAACAAAAATATATTCTCCTTGCAGACAAGTCTTAAGTATTGACGTTTGCTATATTTTTAAACATTTTGTATTATGTCACACAGTTAATTATTCATTGAGCCTAGAAGTAATTTTCTTTCAAATATATTCTGTGTTAAATATCAGTAAACAATGCTATTTACCTTATCTTGACAAAAAAAAAAAAAAAAAATCTTAAATCGCTTAAGATATGGTGATATTTCTATCAGCGACGGCGTAAAAACTTCTTCGGTTATAAAAAATCATTTTGCGATACCAATCCCCCCCCCCTTTTCTCTTATAACTTAATTCCCAGTACGTTCTTAATTGCCTATTTATTTTCATTTCCTCTATTTATCTTTACTTCGGTAGTAGAAAAAGCTAGCCAAGAAAGCTTTTTGTAACATTTTTTTTTAATCGAACTTTTATGTTACGCAATTAAAGTCATGGTTTCTATCACTATTTTATGAGATTAGAACGCAGTTAGGAAAATAGCAAAACCTTTTATCAAGCTTTTTAGTGTTTTTTACTTTCCTATATTAATATCATACTGTTTTAATATTATGATAAATATATATATATTAGAATATGAAAGAAATAATAACGTAATTTTATGCGCTGCTTAAAAAAAAAAAAAAAAAAAAAAAAAAAAAAAAAAAAAGCAGAACGCCTCTGAATATTTAGGAAATATTTATAACTTTATCGAGAGGCAACTGCGAATTCTGTTGAATTATTGTTTTTCTATCGTTTACTAAGAGGTAAGTAATTGTTTAATTAAATTATACGAGATAAAAACTAATTTTTTCTGTGGAAAACGTCTCTTAGTAGGAATCGAGTATTGATTATATACGTCCAGTCTTACAGATATACTGATGAGACAAGCTTTAAAAACTGGTCATGTGAGTAATAGGTTTGGCTAAGGTGAGTCTATTCTTGATAATAGGAAACTGGGTAATGAAAGGGAAGACTCCTCTAGTTTTACTTAACCATCATACGTAGTATAGGGTAAGTCTTGTAATCGTTTTGAAAATCGAAAAAAAAATTTTGACGGATTTACACGTTTCAGACACTGGAGATTCCGAAAAACATATTTTTAGAAAAAAAAAAATTGCCTTCCGTCTGTGTGTCTGCAAACGCTCTATCTCCCGAAAAAATAGAGATAGAGACTTGAAATTTGGTATGTACTTAGTATGTAATAATGGCAAGAAGCCTATTTAATTTCAATAACCTCGATTAACCGGAACTATTTTTTTCGGACTCTCGAAATATTCGTTCTGATAAAAGGTATATAAAAATTTTCGAAATTGTTGATTTTAAGAAATAAATATAAAAGACAATAAAAAAACATAAATTTTGCATAAAGCAGGAAGTCGATAGGATAATGAGTTGCCGAGATATTTGGAATCCTATTTATCACACTCTTCGATTTTTCATAACCCTGTATTTCATCCAAATTTCACTTCAAAGATATATTTTAATCTGAAATTTGGCGCTTAATCAGATGCAATAAACCGCTAGTTAATAGGATTATTATTTTTGGAGTTATAAGGATGTTTCTTTCAAGCAATTCAGTAATCGAGCCTCTACAGTTTGTGACGTCATCAAGCCACGATTTTATTTGAATTGCAATGCATTTTATAAGTAGTTTACACATTTTTATTTTAATATTTTACATTATGCATATCCATGATGGGTAAGTATTAAGGTGGCCCCCAACGACTAGTTTATATTGTGAGGGATGAAAAGTAGTATTTTAACAGTTTCGTATTAACTTGTTTTCAAGATTATAAAAAAAAATATTTTGCTTCTCATATGGTAATAGTGCATAAAAAATGTAGCTTTCTATATTTTAAAACTAAAGAAACATGTTATGATAATTTAAATGTTTAAATATGTATTTTCTACATTATAAAATACATTATCAAACAATTTTAAATGGTATGAAATATAAATAACGAGAATGGAAGAATTTTTTTAATTCTTGACTCAACAGAGAGGTTTTTGGATAGTTTTTTTTTTATAGAAATTGCAGTCCGATAATTCAAATATGCCAAAAGGCATTTTACTCTATCCATTTTCTTTTAAATGAATCAGAATTGCGATTTTTAACCCATTCAGGTGCAGTGGTATGTTTATGAAACCACTTAAGTTTAATTCCCAAACGCTACAGTGGCACCAGAATTTTGCTAAAATATTTCCCATTTAATATATATGTGAAATATAGCCTTTTTCTTATTCGCAAATAATTTTTTTCGTAAATTCCGGTGCCAGTCATTTATTTCAACATTTTAGTACTGAAAGTACTTTGACCCTGAAACGGTTAAACATTTTCTTTTTAGTTTATATTTTTGTCTCGTCCCAATCCAATGCATACCCTTCCTTCGGAGTGGTCTATTTTTTGGGAGCATGTCTCGGCTAGTCTTTGAAGACTGGTCAAGCAGTACTTTAATTGAAATAACAATATTGGTTAATGTTTCATTCACATTAGGAATATTTCTCACGAAATGTCACTATTACAGGAACAATTAATTTATATTGGAAATATTTGAAATGCAATCCCAGTATTTTATAGTTATTGCCTTTATGTGGGAAATATATGAATTGTAATGGTGAATCACCTATGCCTCACTCTAATATCAAACACTCTTATCGTTTCAGTCATCCTTTTTCAAATAATGCTGCTAATGAATAAGTCCAGAATTAAATGAAAAAAAATTGCTCAACTTAGGGGTTCTCCATAAATGATTTCACACCTTTTTTTCAATATTTTTGACCCCCCTCCCCCCTTTGTCACAAATTGTCACACTTCATCATCCCGTCTTGTCACATGTCACGCTATATTACATAAACATATACTTGCAGTTCAGAAACAAAGATGTACGTTATAGACCGTATTAATTATTTTTTACTTTAACTATGTGTTTTAATGAAATTTGTGAGCATAATAATAAAAATTATTCGTGTACTTATTATATATGAAATAAGATTAAGGTTTACAACAAAAAACATAATTAATATACAATAGTAATAAAATATTAATATAAAAGAGCAACTGAAAACAGTAGTATTTTGGAATTTACAATTGAATTTAATATATTTGTCTTTAAATCTTATATCTGCTTTATGAACACAAAATACTTTAAAACAGATTGATTTTTAAAAAGAAGCCTCAATGTTAGTTTTACTTAAATGGAATTGCCAAAACATTTCATTTGTCACATTAATATGAACATTTATAAAATTATATACTAAATCATAAAATAGAAATTATTCTGAATCATTTACTATTACGACTCTTCCTCCCGTAGATGCTCGTCGTCCTTCGAGTACACAGGCATTTTGACATTGCTCTCATCCTTGGGGATAGTAGGCCCTTCAATGTCATTTTCATCTACCCAATCTGCAAATTCTATATTTTCGGTGAAAGCAATTAGAGCCATGATTTCTTGTTGTCTGCTCGCAGCTGTTCGAAGAGGTATAACTCTGCCAACTGTTGGTTGACACTTTCCACTGATATTATGCACACCATTTATGTGTTTCTTCAACATGAAATTGGGTGCAAAATACAAACCACAATGCTGGCAAACAGGAGTAGGAAGCACACTTTGCACTGATGCACAATAGAGATCATATGGCAATACTTTGTAACTACTTCTCATTGATGGGGTAGAAGTTCATCTGCTTTCAAAATTTGTGCAGCAAAGAGTGGTGGAAATTTATAATTTTCTGAGTCAGCTTGATTCATCGATGCTGTAAGACCTTCCACTGACACACAGGAATTGGCGTTGGAAAAAATCTTTATTGTATAATATTGAAAAACGAACTCTTCACTTTTTGGCAGCAATTCACTCAAAACATTTGACGATTTGGGCGAGATACTGACTTGTACGTATATGTGTAGAAAACCATTTATCATCCATCTTTTCCCTAACTCTCCTGGTTTACCTCCGTGTTTTCAGTCGAAATATACTCGGCTATAGTAGGGTACTTCAAAAGAACTTCCAAATATAATCTGCTGATCTTAAATGCTTTTATTTTGAACCAAAATACGTGATGTCACACTTCTTCTTACTCCCTCCCACACCTTTTTCACAAACTGTCACAATTTCACGAAACCTCTCCCCCCCCCTCCTCCAAGTGTGACATCATTTGTGGACGGCCCCTTAACCAGAGAAACGATAATCGTCAACATGAACAGACAGTACCAAAAGTAATTGACCGTAACTTCGAAAGACAGTATCAAAACTCAGAAGAATCTAACAGTACACTGCCCCCTTAGGAAAAAGAAAATTTTTAATAAAAACAGCCAGTCCACTTCATTAAACACTCAGCATAAGAGACACTTTTCTGATAAATCTACAGAGATTCAAATACCGGCTAAGAAAAGTCGGAAACGTACTCATAACAATAAATCCATTCCTGTTGAACCACAAGTAAAAAGACAGTGTTCAAATAGTGAATCGTTGCCTCACCCCCAAAATAAAAAAAAAAGCTATAAACGTGACGTGCAGAAGCGTACTAATGAAAGTACCCTTATAGCAAATACGAAACAGAGAAAGATTGGTAGAAAATGCAATCTATCCTCAACACTAGTATCCGGAGCATCGAGGAAGAGAAAGCAGTTTGACTCAACAATCAGCTATACTGAAACTGGCATTGTCCAGAGGCGCAATTATCGAGACCTGACTGGAACAAGTCGTCGAGTGGAACCTCCAATCCGACAGCATGGCTATTTTATAAGGCTTCTGATGTGATAGCAGGGCTACACTACATACCGGGCTTGCTCATTCATTATGATGACGTCACAAAAGGTGGCTGACTAGGAGGAAAGACATACAGCGATTGCCACAAAACGATGGGCGCGTTGCTTTGGACCAATCGCTGGTCGCGGTCAGCCACCATTTGTGACGTTTTGAGAGTGAATGAGCAAGCCCGGTATCTAGTGTTGCCTTGGTGATAGTCGACCGTGGCCTCTCCATATGAATCGGAGGAAGAACGTAGCTTCGTTCAAGGCTTCTGGCAAGGCTTCACTAGATACCGGGCTTGCTCATTCATTATCATGACGTCACAAAAGGTGGCTGGCCGCGACCAGCGATTGGTGCAAATCGACGAGCCCGTCGTTTTGTGCCAATCGCTGTTGGTCTTTCATTTTGTCGTTTCGCTTTGTACCAATCGCTGGTAGCGGCCAGCCACCTTTTGTGACGTCATGATAATGAATGAGCAAGCCCGGTATCTAGTGTAGCCCTGCTTCTGGGGTCAGAGAAGGATTTCTTCAATGAGCATGCAGGCATCGAGTCTATCGTTGTGAAATAAGGTGAAGGCGTTCTTTTTATTTCTCCCTAGAGTGAATATATGAATGTCAACATGTTTTATGGACTGAGTAAAGCTGATGAACTGTTTTTGAATTGTTTTGACCATTATTTCGACCTTGTTATTTCGGCTTCACAAGTCGTGCATTAATTTTTGTTCAAAATTATTGTCAAAATATAAGTTTAGATGTCAGAGCACATCTTACTTTCACAGCTTGGATGTTCTAAGACGTTGTTATATTTGTTGTTATATTTGTTGTTAATTAGTTATTATTGTTAAAATGTTATTGTATAAATGTTATATGTTGATATGTTAAAGCAAGGCAACACTAGATACCGGGCTTGCTCATTCACTCTCAAAACGTCACAAATGGTGGCTGACCGCGACCAGCGATTGGTCCAAAGCAACGCGCCCATCGTTTTGTGCCAATCGCTGTATGTCTTTCCTCCTAGTCAGCCACCTTTTGTGACGTCATCATAATGAATGAGCAAGCCCGGTATGTAGTGTAGCCCTGGTTAAAGTATGAATAGATTGTATTATTATATGTATTGCATTTTAGTTACAAATTGACGGTTTATTTATGGGTTTTTACACGCCCCGCAAGTTAAGCGCGTACGTGTTTACGGTCAAGCAGTGTCCTTGACCGCGTTCGCTATCTTTTGGTTTTACAAACATTTTATTTAACCTAATTTCCTTCTTTCGGTCATTTTCGTCGTTTATATAGTTTTTGGGGTTAGGTTTCGCGAGTCGCGAATTTCGTGTGTTACACTTGTATTTCAAAAAAGATTATGATATTGATTGAATTTTGTGTATGTAAAAGTAATGTAATGCATAGTTATGATGTATAAATGTATGTTTAATCAAGTTTGTTACAGGAGGCTAAAACATCTTACAACAGATATGCAATTTATTCTAAGTTTCCTATTTTAGAAATTAAACAGAAGAAGAGTGATGTCGCTGAAGGAATTTGTGATGTAGATATTTGATTATTTCAATTAAGATTTGCATTGAATTCGCAGCTGTTAATAGCTGTTAGTATGACGCCCATTTTGAAGTAATTGAGAAAAGCCTAAAGCCTTGCAATGAATTATGGGAAGTTTAGTGCAGAGCTGCTAAGTCTCCGGCTTTTTGGATACCAGTATTTTAGTACAGAAAATGTTGACTTGTTTAATCGGTGCACTCTGCTATTTAAAAGAACAACATTTTCTCTAATAAAATACTGGTGTTAAAAAAATCCCTGACGGCTCGGCCTACAGGCACAGGTAGATTTCGAATACGCAGACCGTGGGGCGCCTGATTCTCGGGAATTGTGTAAGAAATGACCTTTTTGCGATGATGCGGAAGTTGGAACCACCTACTTCGAAACCTAACTTGTTTGCAGGCGGAGCCAGCAGGAATTTTTTTTTTGCCATAAGAGTTGGTCCTATAAAAAAACTTGTCAGTATAAAAGTTTTAGATAATATTAAGAGGATTTATAATAAATTTAAGCGGATTTGAAATCTTGGGAATTGACGAAGTTATGAATTTTTTTTCTGAAACCCCCCTTTCCCCCCCCCCCCCTTAAGGCAATTTATAATTACATCAAAAATCTGTCAAACATAAATTTTCGGCCCTTCTCCTAGAAGTAATAATAACTTCAAACGGATTCAATACGTATCATAATTAAGAAATTATGGGTTTTTTTCTGTTTTCACAAAAAGTGCCCCCCATCCTCCCCTCCTTGGTTCGATTTTGCCCATTAACGAACTTGACCGAGATTTTATGCCCCTTGATTTTATGTATCAGTTTCGAAAAGATGCGGGAGTTGGAACCGCCTACTTCAAAAAATAAGTTGTTTGCAGGTGGAGCAGGCAGGGATTTTTTTGTTTTTAATTTTTTTTGCTATAACGGTTGGTCTTATAAAAAACTTGTCAATGTAAAAGTTTTAGATAATATTAAGAGGATTTATAATAAATTTAAGCGGATTTGAAATCTTAGGAATTGACAAAGTTATGAATTTTTTTCTTCTAAAACCCCCCTTCCCCCTCCTTAAGGCAATTTTTAATTATATAAAAAATCTGTCATACATAAATTTTCGGCCCTTCTTCTACAAGTAATAATAACTTCAAACGGATTCGATACGTATCATAATTAAGAAATTATGTGGGGTTTGCTGTTTTCACAAAAAGCCCCCCCCCATGGTCCGATTTTGCCCATTAACGATCTTGACCGAGATTTTATGCCTCTTGATTTTATGTATCAGTTTCGAAAAGATGCGGCAGTTGGAACCGCCTACTTCGAAAAATAACTTGTTTGCAGGCGGAGCCGGCAGGGATTTTTTTTGTTTTTAATTTTTGTTTGCTATAACGGTTGGTCCTATAAAAAACTTGTCAATATAAAAGTTTTAGTTAATATTAAGAGGATTAATAATAAATTTACGCGGATTTGATATCTTGTGAATTGACGAAGCTATGATTTTTTTCTTCTAGCCCCACCCCCTTTTTTTTCCCCTTGGGACCATTTTTAATTATATCAAAAATCTGTCATACATAAATTTCCGGCCCTTTTCCTAGAAGTAATAATAACTTTAAACGGATTCGATACGTATAACAATTAAGAAATTATGGGGCGGTTTCTGTTTTCAAAAAAAGCCCCCCCCCATTTCCCCTCCTCTTGATTCGATTTTGCCCATTAACGAACATGACCGAGATTTTATGCCCCTTGATTTTATGTATCAGTTTGGAAGAGATTTATGCAGAATTGTTCCAGTTATCGTGGTCATAAAAAAGTGACATAGATAAATAGATAGATACATAGATAGATAGATAAAGTTTTGAACTGGGGTGGTTTTAGGTTCTGGGAGTCATAATCGGCGTAGATCTGCAAAAATTTTTCAAAATTTCCAACTTAGGTGAGAATGTAATAGGTAGTATTTCTTATAGACCGGGAGGCGGCAGCACAGACAATCACCTCATCGAGTTCACGGCTCAAAATTCCAGAATTACTTAAAACTCGATTCGCATATTAAAACGCCATCGGTCTACCAAGTCATATCTTGGTGGAAAACACCCGAAAACCCGATTTTAGCAGTTGACTCGTAGGTTTACCATTGTGTTTTCCTGCACCCAAAGGTATGAAAACATGGACGATTGGGAGCAGGAAAACACAATGGTAAACCTACGAGCCAACCGCTAAAATCGGGTTTTCGGATGTTTTCCACCAAGATATGACTTGGCAGACCGATTGCGTTTTAATATGCGAATCGAGTTTTAACTAATTCTAGAATTTGAGCCATGAACTCGATGAGGTGATTGTTTGTGCTGCCGCCTCCCGGTCTATTACGAAATTTACCTAAAAGCCGGAGACTTGGCAAATATGTTAGTGTTTGGCATAAATGGGAATTGAAATTTCATTTAGGTACTTAGACAGATCGCGACCTACGAGATACACGGCCGATGCATGTTGTGTAAAACGTCACATGGAGTGGATCATTTTTACACGGCGATCGGTGCAAAACGGTGGGCGCGCCGCTTTGCACCCATCGCTATGTAAAAATGATCCAGAACATGTGACGTTTTAAATGTCATGCACCGGCCTTGTATAACGTAGGTCGCGAACAGATAGGAGGTTAAATGGCGAGATTTTACAGATAAATTTTGTAATTTTCGGGGGTTTGCGAAGTTTATGAGGCAAATTTGCGTGCGAAGTTTGTCAATCGCATGAATTTTTGAGGAAAATCTTTTGCACATGTAAAATATTGTACTGGAACTCAGTGTTTAAAGGAAGTTTCAAGGTAGTAAAATGACGGCACAGAAAATCTGTTTCGATTAATAGTTCAAATTTTAAGTTTTGATTTCGAAAGTTTAATTTTACCAAGGCAACACTATCTACCGGGCTTGCTCATTCATTCTCATAACGTCTCAAATAGTGGCTGGCCGCGACCAGTGATTGGTACAAAGCGACGCGCCCATCGTTTTGTGCCAATCGCTGTATGTATTTCGTCGCGGCCAGCCACCTTTTTTTTGACGTCATGATAATGAATGAGTAAGCCCGGTATCTAGTGTAGCCCTTATCTTACCCATATGCATTTTGACCAACGCGTTTCTATCGCAGTTTTACGGAAGGGGGGGGGGTTATGATGTGTCGACTACTCTGACTTATAAGAGTAGGCGAAGTTTCGATTGGGAACGTAGTTTATGTCCATTAACAGTCAGTGGGCGTAAAAGTGATCAAGGCTATCTTTCTGTAACTTTCGATGAATGAGTGTCGCTCCCAATCACGAATTGTAAATAATCCAAAATTTTTCTCCATCATTGTATATAGCATTATAGACTATCTTAATCATTTTCATCATCCCTTATAGTAATTTTTTATGTTTTGTAAATAATCAAAATTGCACTGTCAAATATGTATTTTTTTTAAAATAAACTTGCCAAGCAGGGCTTGCACAGGCTAAAGACATATGGTAGGCCTCCCTGCTTGGTTGAATCTGAATGAGTGTGAAAACCTCGGAACTTATGAATTTTATCTTTGTTTCGATATTTATGGAAATTTCTGCATCTAGTCAATCGATATAGCAGTATTTAAGCACAGGTACGTATTAGGTAAGTGGAACTTTGGATCGAGTTCTTTCCCATTGTAGGCTTTTGAGATCTGCCTAGTTGACTCAACTATTCTGCATTAGAGAAGGAGTGTCGTTCGTTGGTAAGAGTAGATTTACCTTATTTTTGTGCTAATTGAATAAAAAAATTTGGCTCTCACGGAGTGCCGATTTTAGAACTGTCGTAAGCGGACATCTTGAAGTTGGAATTGGACTAGCTTGCAAAGTAGAAGTTAAATCTTGCTGAAAAAATCGTAACCGACGTTTGACGCTCATCCAAGTGTAAGAATTTTGAAGTTATCTCTTTATTTACATTACTACATGAAGTTTTATTTTTCTGAGTGAAGTATTTATGGGAATTGATTTCTTTCGGCCTAAGGTAAATTAAGCTGTGCTTTTTCAAGTCCCTTTCTTTTTCAAATTTTAAATAAAAGTTGTTTTAATTTACTTAAACTTGTGCAAATTTCGACTTAGCTAGCATTGATCATAATTTATCACAACGACATTGCTGTTACAATGGAAGCGCGGTTTCGTTTAGTCAGTTTCCTACTGCTGTTAAGGAGTGACCTTGAATGACCGACATATGTACATTCGGTCTTTTCTGCTTGCATTGCATAATTCTTTCTTGGGATTAGACATAATTTTTGTTTCAATGCAATGCTAAGGATGGAGAACGAAAAAATTCATTTTCGGCAATTATGGTCTTTTATTACAAGAAAGATGAATATGCTAGTCAGACTGCTCGTAAAATTTATGCTAAATATGGACAAAGTGATGTTTCAGACACTACAGTTAGAAGGTAGTTTGAGAAGTTTAAACGCGGAAATTTCAGCTTGAAAGATGATGTCGTTTTGAACGACCACCATCTGTAAAGAGGGACCCCTTAAAAGAAACTATCGATAAAAATCCACTTTACACAGCTCAGAAGCTATCACACAGACTAAATATTTCAAAAAGTGCAGTGTATGATCATTTGATAGCTTCATTTATGAAGTCCACTTTTACAGATGATGATGGTCGTCCAGAGGAGTATCATCTTCGAGGCTGAAATTTCCGCGCTTAAACTTCTCAAATCATCTTTGAAATGTCTTAATCTGAAAAGGCGCTTTGTCCATATACATCACAATTTTTAAGAGTAGTCTGAGTAGCATCTTTACCTTTCTTGAAATAAAAGAGCATAATTGAAGAAAAAATAATTTTTTTGTTCTCCATTCTTAGTATAGCGTTGAAACAAACATTATGCCACAACCCAAACAATAGTTATGCAACACAAGCAGAAGAGACCGAATTTACGTATCTGGGTAAATCAAAGTCCTCCCTTATCAGCTATAGCAAAATAACTAGACGAAACCTCGCTTCACTTTTAAAAAAAACCACAGAGCGTTCTGGATGAACAAATAGTATCAAAAATGTTAATATACTTTAAGAATAATTTGAGAGAACTAATCTTCTTTCCGAATTTTAGATTCTCTTTCTCCTATTTTGTATTGTTTTAAGAAAGTTTTTTATCAAGTTTAGAGCATTCAAATGAATACTTATTTTCGTTCTCTCAATTCGTTTAAAATGTGTTTTTTGTTTTCAAAGCCTCATTAATGAAAGTTTATAACAGAAGCATATTTATTACACATACTGTTTTGCGTTCGTATTTCAAATGACAAAATAAATAAATAATTATTCTAACAGCCAAATGTTATTTTTCTCCGTAACTAGAAAATTTAAATATTCCTCTTTATTATTCTATGCTAGTAATAACAGCTTTTGAAAGGTTCATCAGCTGTGACACAAAATTGAAAAAGTATTCAGTCTATAACTCATAATCTTTATACAACATAATTTAATTTTCCTTCTTAGTTGTTGAAGTATACAAAAAAAAAATCCTCTTTAGCGTTACAAACTGTTGCTTTTTAGGTAAAATATTTAATCAGTGAGCAATTTTTGTTATAATAATGACAAAAACATCGCACGGTGACTCTAACAAAATAAAGTTAAAAAATGTCTTATATGTTCCAGACTTAGAAACAAACCTAATTTCAGTGAGCAAAGCGACACAACATGGTTACAAATTAATTTTCGAAGACGAAAAATGCATGCTATCCTGTAACGGCAAAACGTATCTGGAAGCAAAAAAGAAAAATAATTTATATGAAGTAATACTCTTAGAAAAAGATATCCCAAACACAGCGAATATCGCATACAATTGCAAAAATAAAGAATGCCTAGAACTTTGGCTCAAACGCCTAGGTCATAGGAATTATGAAAGCATAAAAGAAATGACGAAAAACAAATTGGCCAACGGCATAAAAATAAACAAATGCAGTCACGCAACTCACTGCGAAACATGCATTAAAAATAAATCTAGCGACGCACCTTAACCGAAAACATCCGACCATAAAACAAAACATTTACTTGATCTGATACATACGGATCTCTGTGGACCGATAAGAACAACCTCTTTAGGGGAAAAAGTATTTTGTCACCTTTATTGATGACCATTCAAGGTTTACCATAATTTATCTGCTATCGCATAAGGATGAAGTATCAGAAAAAATAAAGGACTATACAGAAATGGTTCACACACAATTCGGAAGATATCCAAAAGCTATTAGATCGGATAACGGGGGAGAATATATAGGTAAAAATACGGAGGATTTTCTAAGAAAAAGAGGTATAAAGCACCAATTTACTGTTCCATATTCCCCAAGTCAGAATGGGATTGCCGAGAGAAAAAATAGAAGTTTGATAGAAATGATCCGAAGTATGCTCTCTGAAGCAGGTTTACCCCACAGATTCTGGGGGGGAAGCGATAAATACCGCAACACATCTCCAGAACAGACTACCCACAAAGGCAACCAATAAAACTCCGTACGAAATTTGGTTCAAAAGAAAACCAAACTTACATTACCTTCGAGTATTTGGCTGTAAAGCTTATACATACATAAACAAGCTACACAGAACAAAACTAGATGATACAGCTAAAGAAGTAATTTTCATGGGGTATGATAATCATTCAAAGGGATACCGCATTTTTACTAAAGATAATGATATCATAATCTCCAGATCAGTAAAATTTGTGGAAAATAAAGTGAACAATTTAAATGAAATAACTAATGAACAGGAACACTTAATCGAAGATAGAAAATACATTGAAACTGAAATAGGTGTTACACCCTGTACACCTGACGCGCCCCAACAACCAGAAATCCCTCAACTTCGTAGATCCGAAAGATCCAACAGAGGCGTACCACCAGATAGATACACTTATGACAATTTTATAGGAATAGTAAACAACTGTGAAATAACGGAACCTGAAAGCTGGAAACAACTTATTAAATTAAATAATCCGGTAGAAAAGAAAAATTGGCTTACAGCCACAGATAAAGAGATAGAATCCTTAATGAAAAATAAAACTTGGGATCTAGTTGACCCTCCTTTTGATAAGAAAGTCATAGGAAGCAGATGGATTTTTAAGTGTAAAACTGATAGTTCAGGAAATGTGAAAACCTATAAGGCACGTTTAGTTGCCAAAGGTTTCAGTCAAAAATATGGGGAAGATTATCAAGAGACCTTTGCCCCAGTAGCACAAAAAAGCACGATTAAAGGACTCCTTTTAGCAGCAGCTCATAAAAATTTGACAGTGCGGCATATCGACATTGATACTGCGTTTCTTCATAAAGGAAGAAATATACATAAATCAACCTGAGGGATATGTTGATGAACAATTTCCTGAAAAAGTTTGCAAGCTCAAAAAGGCAATATATGGCATTAAGCAGGCCGCCAGAGCTTGGCACTTAAAAATCACTGAGACGCTTGGTAAATTAAACTTTATCCAAAGTACAGCAGACGCATGTCTTTTCACCAGAAAAGAAAAAGATCATGCTTCATACATAATAATTTACGTCGATGATATTCTCATTGCAAGTAAAAATGACACAATAGAAGAAATCGTAAAATCTCTAAAACAGGAATACCAATTAAAGAATTTAGGCCAAATTAGAAACTATTTAGGTACTCAAATTCAAAAATTACCTAAAGGCTATTCTCTTGACCAAAAACTTAAAATTGAAAACTTAGCAAAGAAATTTAATCTCGAAAACGCCAAACCGTGCAGCACGCCAATGGAACCAGGATATAATAAATTAAATGACGATGACAATTTGATGCCGAATAATGTTAAATATCACCAGGCAATCGGTTTGCTTCTCTATATCGCGACCATAACTAGGCCTGACATTTCGGCCGCTGTCAATATATTAAGCAGACGAAATGACAATCCTTGCGAGAAGGACTGGCAAGCAGTCAAAAGAATTATAAGATTTCTATATCATACTAAAGAACTGAAATTAATAATTGATATAAATAAAGAACCGATATTAAAAGTATTCGCTGACGCCGATTGGGCGGGTGATATCAAAACCAGAAGGTCGACATCTGGAATTTTATACATGTTAGGTGACAGTCCAATTCAATGGACAACAAAAAGACAAAATTATATCAGATTATCTTCAGCAGAGGCTGAATATTTTTCAGCCGCACAAGCTAGCCAAGAAATTATTTGGCTGATAAAGTTATTAGATGACTTAGGACTTCATCAAGAAAAACCCATTGTTCTATTTGAAGACAACCAAAGTACAATAAAAATGGTAGATAACAAAAAATTCACGAAACGCACTAAGCACATTGACGTGAAGTTTAATGCAATCAAACAGTATAGTGAAGAAGGCATTATTGAATTGAAGTATCTTCCTACTGAAAATATGATAGCAGACACACTTACCAAACCTCTTCCCAAACCTAGCTTCATTAGACACAGAAATGCATTGAAAATTTTAGCTGAATCAAAATTAAGAAATTAAGGGGGAAACTGTTAGAAATAATTCCTCATATTGGATTCAATTAGAATCGCTGCAAGCACTCGAAAACACAGATGTTCAAAAAAGAAAATGCAGCAGAAGTTTTTCCTCCACTTAGTGAAATATCTCATGAACAGATCCGCGAACATAAATATCTTGTTGACTATTACATCCAATTATCTTCAAATGCAGTACCCAACTTATCATCTTTAAAAGTGATAGTGAATTAATGACTATTTTATTTTATATCATCAAATAATGAACAAAGTGAGTGAAAACATAGAACTTGTATAATTGGTGCAACAAGTAAGAAATCACAGCTAATTAGTGGTGTATTATATGTGCTTCATCATGTGTGCTCGTCTATTTGTGAAATATGCCAGAAAACTCCAATTAAAGATAACCCCATGACTCTAAAAACAGTTCAAGGACTAAAAACAAGAACATTCTCTTTCTTTTGGACTGAAAGACACTTAAGTTAGTCTGCCTACAAAACTCAACCGGTCAACACATTTAAAAAGAGCGAATGGCTCTTGTAATTTCTAAAATATGAATATCTTTTTGTAACTTACTAAATTTAATGTAAGATTTAAATTCAATTAACTGTAAAATTACCTAATATATATATATTTTGCTTATACACAAAATGACTTATTATTTTAGTCAATAATAATTTCCTAAACCAGTTCTTTTTTAGAAACATAGTCACAAAGAATTATAGTGACTTTACTACAGCACATTGTGAACGAAACCCAATGGATATCGTGATTTAACATGGATTATACAACTATGGCGATCATCGAAAGAAAAGATAGGACAATTCCAATTTTCATTTCCTAATTGTTGATCAGTCTCAATAATTATTTACTTTCTGAAAAACCTATTCTTTGAGATAACTCGCAATTGAACTTACACTTCTAAGACATGTTTATGACCAGCTAAATAACGAATACACAAATCTCTCGTGTCCCGCAAAGAACATGACAGAGGTGTGAATGCTTCTACGAATGCGAGAATGTGTGTCACACTATACGTGCGATTCTCGATTTATAACATCACATTTGCTGAGTTTGCTAGATTTTAACAAAGAGAATCTGTAGAGCAAACTACAATTCTTACATGATAAAAACTAATGCTGATCTTTCTCCATTTACTGCTGAGTAAGACTGTTACACTGTAAAAAATGACCAATGTTTCTTAATTTATGAAAATATACTATAACCACGAACAAAAATATAATATAATCTTCTGAGTTATCCGAAATTCCGAATAGCGTGTTCCATTGTCTTATAAATCCCCAGAAACCAATATATTTCCAAAATTTAAAGAATTATTTATAAAAGCAAAGTATTTTTTGCTGCCCGTATTTTTCAGAAACGTTTCCGAAGGGTTTTTATAGTGTATTAATTAGTGTCCTCAGCCTGGAATACCTGTCTTTCGAATGCTATCAATTCTCAAGTAAACAATTTCTTGCTCAAAAATATGTTTAACAGACAAACATGCAAAATTAACAGCGTTAACAATAACATTAAAATTAAGATTATTTCTTTACTCTTTCATGTATAAATTAACTTATGCGGCTGAAAACGTTTACTTGAGAATTGGTGACATTCGAAAAAGAGGTATTCGAGGCTGAGGACACTCATTAATACACTATAAAAACCCTTCGGAAACGTTTCTGAAAAATACGGGCAGCGAAAATTTATTTTTTGTATAAATAATTCTTTAAATTTTGGAAATGTATTGGTTTCTGTGGATTCAAAAGACAATGGAACACGCTATTCGGAATTTCGGATAACTCAGAAGATTATATTATATTTTCGTTCGTGGTTATAGTATATTTTCATAAAAAAAGAAATATTGGTCATTTTTTACAGTGTACTAAGCGCTTTGAGTTTATCGTTGTCGCTGTGCACTGTTGTTCCGTTCTGTCATACTTATATGTATATATTCTAATCACATACTGTATCTATAAATATAATATATATATATAGTATAATATATATAAATACAATATATATAAATATATATAAATATAATATATATAAATATATATAAATATAATATATATAAATATATATAAATATAATATATAGTATCTTATATATCCTATATCAGGATTCATACTCTTTTACCGCAATTTTTAATAGACTTCTTCTATTTAACATTTAAGTAGCACAAATTGTAGCATCCTTGTTTAATTGCAGGATTTGTAATACTTTTCTTAATTTCAATAGGGCGAAAAAAATTATTAAAAATTATGGTAAAAGCTTATGAACCCTGTATATCTATATCTATATTATATTATATTATACCATTATATATAAATGCTTCTGCATTTGTTTTTAATTTTCTTACTACATAATTTTAAATATAGAGTTACAATATAAAAAGAAAAAAAGGGTTACTGCAATTAGTATTATATGAGCCACTGTTGATGCGGTGTATTTCGTGGTAATGATCTTAAAAATCAGTAGACATTAAGTAGACATTAAGCATAAACGCCGAATTCAGTGAGTTAAACACTTGTGAAAACTGTAGTATGGAGCCCGATTATGACACATTATTCAAGACGATTAGATCAGAATAATGATAGATTTTCTAATATTCCGTAATCGAGTCTACTGCTAAGGTTAGGGTGAAGCAAAAAAGACATTAGAAACAACATGGTTGAATGTAAATGTGGATATCATTAATTGCTTTTCACAACAAACACTCCATTTCACCAAGTTGTATTATATAAATGCGCCAATTGCAGTGGACCGAATTACAAAATATTACTTAATCTTCACTTAATCTCTACTTAATTATTAATAAAAATCTTCACGTTAAAGAACGCATTGCACTGATAAGCAAACGGTCATGAAACATAAATGCCTATGTGCATTAGGTTGTTTTGTGTAAAAAAAATTATATACATAAAAAACAACAGAAAATATAGGAAATACTGCTATGATTGCAAATAGTTCTTAATTTCTTTATCCGAATCTTCCAATTTGTCGAATGATTGAGCACGCAAATTAAATTATGAATAAAAAAACATGATGCAATGCTTAGCATTCATTTAAGGTTGAACAAACTGGTTGCCAAAGGCTGCTAGTATTGTAATATTAATCTTTTAATTAATTTATTAATCTATGTTTTCCCAGCAATTAATAAAGTGTACATTACGTAAAGCATTTCATAAAATGTACAGTGCATAAAAAACGAAGAAAGAAAAGAAAGGACGGAAAAGTAAAGAACAGGTGATTCAATTTAAATTCATGTTTTCTTTAATTCTATCCTAATAAAATAATTTTAAGTAGCATCTCCTATTGAAAAATGAAGGAAATTTTAAAAGCTATAAGGTAGACATTTATTTTTATTTTATTTTTTTTTTATTTTTTTTTTATTTTTTTTTTTTTATATATGTTGTCATTTACAGTAAAATAATCATCGACATTTCGATTTAATTCATTTATGAATATGTTGAGTGGTTCTTAAATTTCTATAATTCAAGTTATTGTTTTCGTTTCGTGTTCAAAATAAATTCAGAAATAAGTTTATTTTAAAATGTGTATACTCTTATTATAAAATCTTACCAAAAAAGGGAATTTTCTTTCCATTAAATGCAGATTTTAGGGGGGAAAAACCTCAAGCTTCATTCTTCAAAATAAATGAAACGAATAAACAATACGAAGAAGAAAATTTGTTGTAATTGAAAAAGGGTATAATTCTAGATTATAAAAAATTAATAGATAAATACATTTATTCGATTAAGTTTAATTTGCATTAGATAATGAAAGTATTTTGACAGGTAGTGCAAAAATAAATTAAATTAAATTAAATTAAATTAAATAGAAAATTAAATAAATACTTTTAAGTAAGAGATAAACGATTTAAAAATAATCATAGACATATATTAAATTGCAAATCTTTTATAAATTGATTGCAAATATTATAAAATAACTCTTACCATTCCAATGTTAATATTTATTCTATTTTTCAAAATTTTAAAATCTTAAACACCATGCTATATCTTAGCTTATATTTAAATATAAAGCTTTTATTACACAAAAATATTATCATATCATTATGACAAATTAAGTAGCGTCCAAAAAATATATTCAGAAATATATCTAGAGATGACGAAAAATTAAAGAACAAAATTATTTTTGTAAAAAGTTACTTATAGAAACCCATTTTACTACTTGATTTAATTTATGCTTCTTAGTGACTGCTATAAAAAAATATATATTAAAAAAAATATTTTCTTAATTTAACACTCTCATTCATCATTCATTTTTAAAAACATATATTACACTTAATTTAGATATAAAATGAATCATTATTGACAAATTATGTTGCAAATCAAAAGTCTTGCAAGCACTAAAACTTTCTTATTAATAGTTATGAAAATTGTTTTTAAAAATAATTTAACGCTTCGTCACATTAACATTAAAAATGAAATGAATACAAAACATTTTCTTGTTCAGATCAAAGTGCAGAAATTAGTTGAGAACACAATTTCCTGCAGAACGGAAAGAAAGGCTAAATTTTGTAACTGCACATTAAAAAAAAATGCTTTTTTTCTATTGCTGTATTTCATAAGCAATATTGAATTTATATGAGATTTATATGGAAGAGGGGCGTACAAATATTTATTTCTCTGAGGAATTTTTTACAATGCACCGTCGTAAATCCCCGAGTAAGGCTTTTAACATTTTAGTCTGAGAAGATATCATAAAGAAAAGAAAAACAAAACTGTACAGTTTGACTTTGGTTTCTTTTTTATTTGTGAAAGGCAACATGTACTATTGAGAAGTCAAAATATTTGACTAATACACAAAAAGTTACAAAGTCGTTATTGATACAAGTGCACCATTGGACTCGTCGTTCATGATCCGTGATTTGAAGTAAAAGCAAAAATCGAGATTTTAAATAATCTAATTCAAAAGCTAAAGGTTTATTACATGTTCTATAAATAAAATTTAAGTTATTCGAATGGTAAATTAAAGTAATAATAAACAAATGTTTAAAGTAAATATATTTCAAAATGATTTTACTGCAAATTTAAACGCTTACTTCTTGTAAGAAACGTATACTATGTTACTAGAAAAAAATCGTTTCTTTTGTAAATTAATTAAACGAACAAACAATGAGACGTTGAAAAATGTACAGTAATTGAAAAAGTGTATAACTCTAGATTAGGGGATTGTAAAATATAATTAAATTTATTCGAAATACTTTCGCTTTTATTTTGGACTAGAACAGAAATGTTTAAGAAATAATGTGTAAAAATAAATTTCGCTAGTGTATAAAGCGAACAAACAAATTAAATATTAGTTATTGACATTGATAACGGAAAATTCAATAAACCATAGGCTTAGTAAATTACAGAATTTTAATGTTATTCAAAATGCTTAAAAAAGATAAGCATTGTCGTATCAATATATAGTTTTTTCAGTGATTTCACTTTAACATTTACAGTTGAGAACACGCGTTTATCTTGAGATTAGTTAAGTAGGGTAGACCGGGGCACGTTTACGCATGGGGCACGTTTACGCAGTGCAGTTTTTCCGATACGAGTTACAACTGGCGCCCCACCAGTCACAACAGATTGATGCTGCCCCCTAGTGGGTATTCTCACAAGTTTTTGAGCGTCAGTCGAGCTTCGGTCTAGCATGCGGAAAAGATAACTTGCTTTCTATCAAGGTGAGTAAATTTGGTATTGAACTTATTGAAACTTATTGTGAAATATATTTAGTTAAGGATAAACAAATATATGAACATTTGCAGAATTTTATCCTTTTTGAGAACTGTATTTGTATGAACAGAAATGTTATTAATTTTCGTTGCGCGTTAAAAATAAATCCAAACATGGCGACGGGGCACGTTTACGCATTAACATCGAGGTACCTTTACGCACGTTCTTACTGTGATTCCCAATCCAAAAAAGGACAAGACTGGGTTCAATGTCTTAGATGCAAAAGGTGGTCCCATGACAGGTGTGCAAAAGGAAACACTTTATTTTTTGTTTGTAAAAACTGTAACAGTGATGATGAAGATGACTAAATAGTTTCTGTTTTTAACTAGCAATAACCCATATATTTTCAGTTTAGCCTATAAAATGTTCTTTAATTAATTCTCTTTAATTTTTTTGTTTTTAAACAGTGTTTTAAGTTATAAATAAAACATTTCAATTTGATTAAATATTTATTTCACTTACTCCTTAGTCACTTTTAATATTCGTAAACGTGCCCCACTTGATGCGTAACGCAAAAGTAAAGGACCGTTTTTTTTACGGTTAAAAACACTAATAGGGCAACAAGTGAATACACAAATTTTGACTTTATTAACTGCTTTATAAAACCACAATGTCTAAAATTTTCTAAGTTAAACATAAAAATTAGAAAATTCATTGAAAAAAAATCCGCGTACATGTGCCCCGGTCTACCCTACACATTTAATTTGGGATTAGTTGAGAACACACTTTCTTGCAGAACAGAAAGAAAGGCTATATTTTGCAACTGAATGTTCAAACAGAAAATGCTTTTTTTTTCCATTGCTGTATTTCATAAGCATTATTGAATTTATATGAGATTTATATCGAAGGAGAGGTAAAATTACAATGTACATATTTCTCTGAGGAAGTTTTTACAATGCACCGTCGTAAAATACCGAGGAAGGCTTTCAACATTTGAGTCTGAGGAGATACCAAAAGGAAAAAAAACTGTACAGTTGGACAGCTGTTACCTTTCTATTTGTGAAAGGCAACATGTCCTATTGAGGAGTTAAAATATTTGACTGATTCACATAAGGTTACAAAGTCTTCATGGATAAAAGTACAACAGTGGAGTCGTCATTGATGATCCGTGATTTAAAGTAAAAGTAAATATCTCGAGATTTTAAGTTATCTAATTCAAAATTTAAATGTTTATTACATGTTCTATAAATAAAATTTACATTATTCAAATAGCATTTTAAAATAAAATTAAACAAAAGTTTAAATGAAATATACTTCAAAATACTTTTGCTCGAAATTTAAAAGCTCACTTCTTGTAAGTGGCAAAGAAAAGCAATTTTCTGCTTTCTAAACATATACTATGTTACTAGAAGAAAAAATCGTTTCTTTTTGTAAATTAATTACACGAACAAACAATGAGACACTGGAAACTGTGCAGCAATTGAAAAAGTGTATAACTCTGGATTAGGGATTGTAAAATCTAATTAAATTTATTCGAAAAACTTTCGTTTTTATTTTAGACTGTAAGAAGAGAAATGTTTAAGAATTACTATGTAAAAAGAAATTACTCTAAAAGTAAAAAACGAACAAACAAATTAAATATCAGTTATACCCTATGATAATGTAAAATTCAATAAACAATAGACTAAGTAAAATATAGAATTTTATTGTTATTCAAAGCACTAAAAAATAATAAGAAGAATAGCCGTATCTATATATACTTTTTTGTACGCGTTTTTTCAGTGATTTCACTTTAACTTAGATAACATATTTAGATATTTTCTTCATAGACTTTTACTGTTAAAAACATTTTACTGCGGTTTAACCTAATACAAATATTAATTTATAAAATAGTAAAAACATACAGATTCTGAATTTAACCCATTGAGTATTTTACGGTTTATTACGTATTCTGTAATTTAATATTATTTAATATTTTAAAATAATTTTTTTAACTAAATTTAATTTATAATGTCTGTTTCTCCAAATGTAAATATTCACTTCCTAGCAGTGGTAAAGAAAAACAATTTTCTCGCATTTACACAAAGACTTTGACACTAAAAAAAAACCATGCTTCTTCTGCTAAATAAATAAAACGGTTAAACAATGACCTAGTGATAACTCTACAGTAATTGAAAACACGAGCAATTTTATTTTAGGGGAGAGTAAGAGCTAGTAATTGCTAATATTATGAGCTAATAAATCATAATAATAAGAGTTAATGATGTAATGCAAACAACGTCTTTGTGAAAATATTTTCTTTTGATTTTCTTTTGGACTTGATAAAGAATGCATGTACAACAGTAAACTACGCTTCAGTAAATAATGAACAAGTAAATTAAATAGTAATGATTACTTATGATAATGAAAAATTCAATTACATTAAACCAAGTAAATGAAATAATCCAAATTGTAAAAATTCTAGAGGTATTTGAACTATTTCAAAAGCATAATCATTACGGTATATATGAAATTTTGTACACGTATTTCCTATGAATATAAATTACATGTTTAGATATTTTTTCTATAGCAATTTGTTGCTAATTTTATTATGTTTAACTTAAAACAAATGTTTAGTTATGTTTAATTTAAAATATAATACCTAAATTTTGAAGTTATTCAATAAATAATTTATAATAAATAAGTTTATCTCATGTTATATAATTTAAAATCCCTTTTGTACGTTCCGTATTAAAAAGGGGGAAAAAATAAGGGTTTAAGAGTTAATGAACAAAATCAAACTACGCCTCCGTAAATAAAGAAGAAACGTATTAAATATTCATTATAACGTAAAATAATGGAAATTTGAACTAAAAACAAGCCTAGCAATTTAAATAATATATACGGACCTCGCAAAGAGCCCGCTTTTAGAATACCGGTATTTTCTTAGATAAAAGTTTTAGATTTTTCTTGGAATTTTTGAAGAAACCACCTTCGGGGGTAAATTTTTGCGGAAATGTTGTAAAAACCTACCATGAAATTTTCTGTTAAAAAATATTGCTATTCAGTTGGCGTACCATTTGACAGCCCAGTATATATATATTTTTTTATTTTAATGGTATCTGAAATGTGTCAAACTATAAATATTGTGGTATATATAAAACTTTGTGTAGACGTTTTTCAGTGATTTGACATCAACGTAAATGACATATTACTAGAAACGTAAAAACATAAATTGCATAGCCGTTAATAAAGTAATATACAGACGATGTCTTTAACTTTATAATATCATGAGCGACTTTAAAATTTTTAAACATCTTCCTCTGGTCGTCGTTCCAACTTTCATATTTATTTATACGTAGGTGTTAGGTGTAATTCATACACATTCCTAAATATACAGAATACCACATATGTATTGATAAATTTGTATATTTTTTAATTAATTAATAATAATAATAATAATAATAATAATAATAATAATAATAATAAAAACATTCTTTACAACTTTTTGGGATAAAAATAATCAAACAATTTCCAAAATTTTGTCATATTAAAAATTTCAGTTAGTTTTTCAATAGTTTATCGGAGTACCAAATAAAAAATTTTTAATTTTATCATTATGAAAAAATAATTAAAAGTTATAACCATTATGACATACATAAAAATTTGTATACGTGCTTTTATTTATTTATTTTTTGTACTGATTTTACATTTACGTAAATGACATATTTTGGTAATTATTACATATTTCAGTCATAGCACTTTATTGCTAACTCCTTTTCCGTTATAAAATTTGTCATACACCTTTATAACTATCCTTCTTTCCTTCGTGTTTCTCGTCGTTTACTTCTTTTTTAAATTTTAAAGCTCGATATTTTGCCACATATTACTTTCGTTCTCATACTTCCACTTTACTCAGGAATGTAGCCAGTTTTTCACGATTGAACACAAGTTTATTTAATAGGACGAAACATCACACAAAACATCACAACCATTGAAGAATAGGCACACAGATGTACACAAAGATGAATATTTATAGCAGCAGCAGCAGTTATATTACTACTCTTCTATCGACACAATTACTATATTTTCATAACGTGCCCACCGCACATACACATCCGAATCCTTTGGCCTCCCGCCAACAACTGCTACCGTCTCTCCTACTCAGTAGTAGAAGAGGGGAAAAAAAGGGTTGCCGTAAACCTGACGTCACCGGCATGACAAAATTAATGAATTTTCGTGTGCACAAAAGCGCTTGCTGGCTCGTTGTTGAACATCCCTGATTAACAAAAGTAAATATCGATATTTTTAAATTATTAAATAAATATTATTTATAATTATATTAATTAAATATATAGTAATTAATCCCATAAAGATGTTTTTTGAAAGCTATGTAATTAAAAACAACATTATTCAATTCGAATTAAAAAAAACATTTTTAAAAACGAGTTATTTAAATATAAATTATTTCAAAATGTTTTTACTCCATATTTAAAGGCTTAATTCTTGTAAGTGGTAAAGAAAAGCAATTTGTCTTCTTTGAAACGTTTATTTTGGAACTAGAAAAAACTGTAACTTACTTTTATGAAATAAATAAAACGAATAAACAATAAGACTATGGAAATTACACAGTAATTGAAAAAAAAGGTGTAACTGTAGATTAGGGTAGTGTAAAAGCTAATTCAATTTATTCAAAAACTTTTGGTTTTTAATTTGGAATGGATGAAGTGAATAATTTTAGAGCCAGTGCATATAAAAAAACTACGCAAGAGTGAGTAATTGACAAAAAAATTAAATTTTAATTCATACCTTTTGAAAATGAAAATTATATTAAAAGTAAACCAAGCGAATTAAATAAAATAACCTTTAAATATTTTTTATTATGCAAAAAATAAGAATAAAAGATATAACTATTCTAGAGTATATATAAAATTTTGTATGTGTGTATTTTTTTATTATTTAACATTCACGTAAATGAGATATTTCTAGAATTCTTTTATAGTGCTATAGTGCTAATTACTTTTTCCGTTATAAACGTAATGAGTTTTCGTGTAGTCAAAAGCGATCACTGGCTCGTGGTGAATGATTCCTGATTTAAAACAAAAATTATTAACTTATTAAATGCATAATATTTATTCCATGTTTAATTCCATAAAGATGTTTTTTTCTAAGTTCTGTAATTAACAATAACGTTATTCAATTCGTATTTAAAAGAAAATTTTTACAACAAATTTGTTGGATAAAATTTATTTGAATATTTTTTTACTCCATATTTGAAAGATTAATTCTTGTAAGTGGTAAAAAAAGCAATTCTCCCATTTTGAAACATTTATTTTGTAACTAGAAGATGTTGCTTCTTTTTTATTAAATAAATGAATCGAATAAACAGGGAGACTTTGGAAATTGAACAGTAATTGAAAAAATGTGTAACTCTAGATTAGGGTGGTTTAAGAGATAATTCAATTTATTCAAAAAGGTTTTCGTTCTAATTTGGAATGGGTGAAGAGAATGGGTTTAGATCTAATGCACATAAAAAAATTACGCTAGAATGAGTAATGGACAAACAAATTAATTATTAAGCCATACATTATGATAATAGAAAATTCAAATAAAAACAAACCAAGTGAATGAAATAAAATAACTTTTAATTTTTTTCTTTTTCTTTCTTTCTTTCTTTTTTTTTTTTTTTTTTTGTATATAAAATTTTGTATATGTGTTTGTTAATAATTTTACATTCACATAAGCAACATATTACAGTCATTTTTTCATACACTTAAGTGCAAATTTGTTTTTTGTTATAAACGTAATGTCTTATTTGCACAAGAATTCTCTGCAGCTCGTGGTTGATGATCCCTGATTTACAAAAGAGGTATGTTCCTAAATTCTCAAATTATTAAATAATGGATAATTATTCTACGTTTATTCCTATAAATATATTTATTTCATGTTCTATGATTAAAAATGACATTATTTAATTCTTATTAAAAAATAAAGAAAAAAAACATTTTTCAAAACGAATTCATTGGATAGAATTTATTTCAAAATGTTTTTACTCCATTTTTGGACGTTTCATTCTTGTATAAGTGATAAAGAAAAGCAATTTTTTCTCTTTGAAACGTGTACTTTCGAACTGGAAAAACTGTAGCTTCTTTTATTAAATAAATCGAACGAATAATCATTGATACTCTAGAAATTGTTCAATAATTGAAAAATGTATAACTCTAGATTAGGGTAGTGTAAGAACTAATTCCATTTATTCAAAAAGTTTTTGTTTTAAATTTTGAATGGATGAAGAGAATGATGTTAGAGCTAAAGCACGTAAAGACAAACTACGCTAGAGTGAGTAATGGAGAAACAAATTAAATATTAAATCATACCTTATGATAATGAAAAATTCACTTAAAAAATAAGCCAAGTGAATTAATAAAATATCCTTTAAATATTTTGTGTAAAAAATATTTAAATGTATAAACATTATGGTAATACAATTTTGTATATGTGTATTTTTTATTTTTATTTTTTCACATTTACGTAAAGGACATATATCGGTTAAATTTTAATAGCACTTAGTGCTAATTTCTTTTCAGTTTCACTTAAAACAAGTGTTCGTTTAAAGTAAATGAAAACATTAGAATTCTGAAATTAATCCATCCGGAATATAAGTATTATTCCATGTTAAAGTCTGATTATCCAATATATATTTTAAAATAATATATTTAAATTTGTTTTTTTAAAAAGATAATAATAATATGTTTGTACTCCAAATTTAAAAGCTCACTTCTTTTAAGTAGAAAAGAAAATCATTTTTTCCCTTTTAAAAGTGCAGTTTGGAATTAGAAAAACTCAAGATTCTTCTGTTAAATAAATTAGGCGTTTAAACAACGAGACGCTGGAAAGTACACAATAATTGAAAAAGAGTGTAATGGCTAGTGTGAGACCAAATTACATTTATTCGAAAAAGTTTCCTTTATATTTTGTACTGGATGGAGAGAATGGTTTAAAGAAATAGAAAAATAAACTAGGGTAGAGATGTAATGGGCAAACAAATTGAATATTATGTCACATCGTATGAAAATCAGAAATTCAATTTAAAAAACAAGTGAATTAAATAAAATATTTTTAAAATTTAAACAACGAAAGCTAATTTAAATTAAAACAATTAAATGTTATAACCATGTAATATATATAAATTGTGTATGCGCTTACTTCTGTTGTTTCACATTAACGCAAATGCTACATTTATGTAACTTGTCCACTGTACATATAATTTGTTTTTCGTTTCACCTAAAGAAAATATTCATTTACAGCAACTAAAAGCATTGGGTTTCCAAAGTTATTCAATTAAGAATTTTAAAGTATAGTTCCTATCCCATTATTTAAAGTCACAATATTCGATTCGTAATGTAAAAACCATTTTTCAAAATGAATTATTTTAAACAAATTTGTTTGAAAATATCTGTACCCCAAATACAAAAGCTTTCGTCTTGTAAGTGATAAAGAAAAGCAATTTGTTTCCTTTTTATACGTATACTATCTTACAAGAAAAAACAAAATCTAGTATATTTTTGATAAATAAATGAAAAGTATAAACAACGAGATGCTAGAAACTGTACAGTAATTGAAAAAGTGTGTAACTCTAGATTAGAGGTGTGTGAGATATAATTAAATTTATTCGGAAAACTTTTGCTTTTGTTTTAGACTGGGTCTAGGGAATGATTTAGCATTAAATGAATAAAAATAAATTTTGCCTGAGTAAAAAAACAAAAACAAAATTTCAATATATATTTAAAAGGATTAAATATAACATATTAAGCAGATGAAGTAAAAAAATATATTTAGATTGTAATGATAAATTTTAAATGGAACTATTACGATTAAGATTGTAAAATAAACATTATTAGTCAATAATTCATGAAAACGGCTTTATTATGCTCAGGTTATTTATCTATCGATTATCTGTATTATATTATTTATTAAATATTTCTCTCCTTATATATTTACTTATTTATCTATTCATCTTTCGATATATATATATACATATATATATATATATATATATATATATATATATATATATATATATATATATATATATATATATATATATATATATATATATATATATATATATATATATATATAAAGTATTATGACTCTATAGGATAATTCAAAGCTTTTTTGTAATGGCGATTATCTCGTATACCACGGGTGATAGAAACATATTTCGAGTCACAACAAGAACGCTAAATCATGCTTCATGCGTCGATTATTAAACAGTTTCGAACACGAACAGAATATTATTACGAAATTTCATTTTTTCATGCAACGAAATCGATTATAGTCCATACTGTAACCGAAATCTTTTGTGCGTCTCTGTAAATGAATGATAAATGCCACGAATTCCTAAGTCTATAGAAAACAGGTTGTACTGCACCTCAGTGATCCATTATAATTACATTATGTTTGAAGTATCATTAAACTAACAATGTTTCCCCAAAGATCACGATGTAATGAATTTTTCTGTGCGTCCATGTAAACGAAATATAAATACTATTTTTTGTATACTCCTGGTAAAGCATGTTTTAGACTCCCTCAGCTATGCTTTTTAATTTCAAAATGTTTTAAGTATTTCAATATCATTAAAATACATCGGAAACGATTTTTTCCCCAAAGACGTATCTGAATTATTTCGTGTCTCTAACCGAACTGCAATTGCGACACACTTTATTTTCAATTCCGAACATTCTATAGTAAACATCAATAACATATACAAATTAAATCGCAATCCGAGTCTATTTACGAGAATTAGAGTATGGCCAGATGACCAGGCACACAAACCGAATTCATAAACACATTTCATATATCTTGGAAAGTGTTAAAAAGTATATAAATCGAGAGTTTAGCTTTAGATATGGCATTTGCTTTGCATAGACTAAAATACGAATTCGGAAAACAAAATTTAAATAACGAAATTAATATTTTTACAATGCCTTACGTCTAAAGAAGACGTTTAATTTCACTCACGACCAAAATTAACAAATATTTTTACTTTAAAAAAAATTATTTATAGTGTGTTTTGGTATTAGAAACGAATAAAGTTAAAGCGATATTTAGCTAGAAAATGACTTTTTAATAGTAAAGAATCTTTAAAAATGTGCATTTAACTTTTTTTTTTTTTTTTTTGAAAAAACAAAGAAACAAAAATATTTTTTATAAACATAATTTAAAATATAACACTACATATGAAAGCACATTTGAAATATAATTTTGCGTTTTACAAAAGAAAAAGTAAGTCTATAAACAAGTTAATTGAGTTATGTTTGAAACATGCATTATAATATTATAGTTATTTTATAAAGACTCAGTCGACTGACTGTAAATATTTGTCTACAGAAAGCAGAATATTATTCAATTTTGCGAATGAAACATTCATTTTATATAGTTAAATAACGACAACATTAACAGCCTTTTGTTGTGTAAAAGCACTTTTTAAATCTTAAGTAGCATTTAATGTTCTTGTCTTACTTATAAGAAAAGCACTTGATGTTTTCTTCAAAATTATTCAATTAAGCGGGTTTTTCTACATAATAGGATGTGTTTGGATAGAATATTTATCTGTTCACGGGAAGGGGAGAGATAGATAATTTACTATCGCTGTGATTGATTTTTGCTTCAAGATTGTTAAAATATGTTTTATAATATCAGAAACAGGTTTCTTTTTCAAATTTTAATGTTATTTAATTATATCAATTTGATATGGATTTCGATACTAAACGCTAGTAGTACTAAAGGAAATTTATCATTTTAATGTGTGAAAAATGAAATAAAATTTATGAAAAAAAGAGATGGTGTTATGACGGCTATATCCAAATTAATAAATATAAGTGTAACTGCAGATGTATATTTTTTCTTTCTGGGATGGCTAGCAAAATCTATCACATGTTGAAGTCTGCAAATTCTGTTCCGGATAGACGAAGATAAGTTCCAAAGCACCTGACACTGCTTTTTCGATTTTTTTTATCACATAATTTTTAATCGATTTTCAGCGTTTTTGTACGTTTTGCTACATTTATTTCACATTTGTAATAAAAAAATGCGGCGTCAGACTTTTCACACAATATAGAAAATTTTGTCCTCTTTTCAAAAGGAAAAAAAAAATCGGAATGTGTAGAGCGAATTTTCAGTTTTTCGGGAATTAACTCCCCCCCTCCCTATTCCTTCCTACTGTTTCGCCGAAAATTACATCTCTGTCTTTTATTAACCAAATTTTATTTGTAACTTTAGTCATCCCATCCTACATTTTATATCCCTGTATGGGGCCAATTTTTGAAAATCGTATAAATAAGATTATTTTGGTCTAAAGTTTAAAAGAAAGACATATCGGTGGATTGTTTCTAAAACGGAATGGAATTCTTTAAAGGGATTTGTATTATTCCTGGAATTGAAACATACTAAATCAACTTCTGTGGCGACGAAGCTACTTTAGCTCAACAAAGGATGGGATCTCTAATCATTTATTGATTATGCAATCGACTACCATTGTACAGCGCCGTTTCGTGTATTAATGATTTGTCCACGTCATTGCGATTACCCTTTTTACGATTGTTTAACACGATGATGAAGCCATTAAATTAAAGAAATCAATTCGTGTATAATTTTAGTGATTTAATTGAAACATTATAAAATGTGTTGGATGTCCTAAAAACAAAACCCAAGTTTCGGTAGTTAAATGTTCTATTTACCACAAATCATATAATTATTAATTTAACGAAAATACAACTTTGAGAAATTTCGACTTGTATATTTCGTGATAATGGCCTCCTTCCTAACAATCTTGTCTCGAAGGAGATTAGATTTTGCAAGTTCCAAAAGTTACGATGGTCGTAGCAATTGAGTTGAAGAATCTTCAGAGATATATCAGAGATGCGTTAAATAAATATACTAAATTATGTTAAAACAAGCAAAACGCCTTAGGAAAAAGAATTTTCTGGTTGGCACTATTGATGGATCAAAATTTATCTTGCCTAGCTATCCATAGCCGTAATCAAATACATTACAAACATAATGCGACTTTAATTTTTCTCATATGTAAAAAAATATAAAGGTCTTCCGTAATTGAGCAGGCTGTCAATGGGATGATACTATATATATTCACAAGTGTCAAATTCATAACATCAACAAAAATATGTATTCTTTAACATGCAGCATTTGAACTTTTATACACTGCTTGACAATTGCTAAGAAACAACGCATTTTTTCAACCAAGCGATCTCAACAGCCAACAAACCATAGTAAAATTAATTGTAGATGGCGTACTAAGGCAAGAACTGCAATTTTCCTGAAAGGTAGTGCACAGGAGTTCTTTATTCATTCGAAAATTTATGTAGTTAGGTGTTTGGAAAAAATAGCGCCTTAGGTTGTTGAACTAATTTCTGTGAAATTCCGTGTAGTACGGCAATAATTAAGTGCAAAATGTCTGCAAGACACCATTTGAGTGCTTACTATAGTGGATGAGCAGTTGGACGGCTCGAAGCATGTCAAAGTGTCACTACTGTGGCAACAGAAATGGGAGTGTCAAAAAGTGCTGACATGCACTTTACAATTTCATAGCTACAAAAATATATATACGTTAAAACATATCTAACAAATAGTGTAACATATAAAGTGTAGCAATATAAAACTCAATAAAATATTAATTCAAAAATCGCAAACTTTAAACATTTTCACTCATATACGTTAGCATTTTCAAAATAGTCAAATGATTTGAATTTGGACGTTTCCTAACTGTTTGCAGTATGTCCTATTTGCTTTATAGAAAGAAGCTTCGTCTTTTGAAAGTAGTTGCACGCAGGGTTGCTAGTGTAGCCTACTTAAGAAATTCCGAATTCGTCCCAAAAATTCATAATAGTAATTTTGCTTTATGTAATGACATACATTTCGTGGTTGTATAAATTAAATATTCTTCTTTCGGCAAATTCTGTATGAATTCGGAATTTCTGTATAAATATGGCAGCAAAACTGCCAAGTCTGGTTGCATTAACTTGGTTGAAATTCGCATCTTATTGTCTGAGTGCAACGAAGACTCCTACACTAATTTTATAAATTGTTTTTATTATATATGTTAATATTTATTTATATCAAACTATCATTTATTTATTTTTATTTCCCATTTTTGAATAATAGGAGCTATTTCATTTATTACGTTATTTTATTTTTATATTGAAATAAAAAATTACATGCTATTATTGTATGGTATTTGTAACTAATATTCAAAAACAAAGTTTCCGCCAAATTGGCGGGGGAAAAATCGCGCCAATCTGGTGCGTATATGACATCTGTGCCTAAATTAATATTGATATACATATAAAAATAATCTAGAATTAAAATAAAAAATAAAAGTAAACAAACACAACAAACAGTTTTCGCCAAAGGGGCGGGGGAAAAATCGCGCCAACGTGGTGAGTTTATGGCATCTGTGCCGGGATTTTTACCCTTTTATCTGTGCTTTCGGAAATATAAAAAAATTAAAAAATTCTTATATCAGGTGTATAATGTTTTGCATTTTTATACGGACCACTTCTCCATTTTAAGATTTTAAATGCTATTTATATCAGATATTTCTTTCTTGAGATTCCCACAAGTTTTTTCCGGTAATTTTTTTAGTTCGCTTATTAATTGTTTACAATTTGCCCCCCTGGCAATAACAATTATTTATCACAAAAAATGGGTACTTCTCTATTATCCCGTCGACCACTTTTCATAACAAAAAACTATCGCCAAACTGTAACTCTAAATAAACGGGAGAACGTTGCCATTGAAATATCAAAATAAATAAAATATAAGAATTTAAGGACACAATTGTTACTTTAATGAATGAAATAACTAATAAATCAGTAAAACATAATGAAAAATACACGCAAATGTCGAATTAAAAACCACTTGATGGCATAACAAATACGTATAATGCTTCTGGCATCAAGTAAATGGGACTGTATTTTTGGCGTTTAATCTTAGTTTGGCGATAGTTTTTTGTTATGAAAAGTGGTCGACGGGATAATAGAGAAGTACCCAAAAATGGCTTAGTTTTGTTAAATTTGTTTGTTATGTATTTTCATTTCATATTAAAATATCGAAAATGGCAATAAAATTTTATTTTAGCACCGTACTTATTTTTTTTAAATGGCTGAAAAACATGGTTTAATAAACGTATATTTGTAAATATTTTAAAAAACATGTTTTTCCGCTCTCTAGAAAAATTTGTAAGATTCTACAACTGCCTTTGGCACCAACCAGTACATGATACGGAACTTTTCCCTATTCAGATACACAGAAGAGGTTGGTCACAAACAAGAGTAATGCTAGCAACAATATTGTTTTAACTCTATAAGAGTTAGAAACAATAATGATATTAAATTCCCCGATTAGCTTAGGGCCCGATTACGGAACTTTCTCCTAGAAAAAAAAACTGTAGAAGTCTTTTACGTTTGTTTCGAATGAAGCTCGATCAACAAAGTATTAATTGATAATACAAACAACACTAATATTAACATGGGGGCAAAAGTTTGAATTTAAGTGTATATATTTGGAACCCTCCCCCCCCCCCCCCCCAACCACCCACCAAAAAAAGAAAAAGAAAGTTACAGAAATGAATTTAAAATGGCGTGAAGCCACCCTTTCTGACATCAGAAATGGCTGCGAACCCGATTACGAAACTTTCACTTAACTTAATAACATGTATCTAATAGCGCTGAGGACAATTCCCCTTCCCAGTTATACGGACCTTGGGGCTTTTTTAAAAAGCTTGACGCAGTTCGGGTTGAAGAAGTTGAGATTTACTGTCAAATGACATAAACTACTATGAAAATAAAACTGGTGAATTATTATGCTGGTTTATGTATGTATTTAAAAAAATTGCATCTGATTACACTCTTTAGATAAATTACTCCTGTTTGCATTTAATAACAGATAAACGGTTTCCGTTTACTAAATTGTTTAAATATTGGGAAGAGTTGGCGAGAGATAGATAGACGTGTAAACAAACGGGTAGACAGACGGGTAGAGAGACGGATAGCGACAGAGATAAGCTAACGGGTAGCGAAACGAATAGACAGACGGGTAGCGAGGCAGGTTCAAAAAAGGGTTGACTGAGGGGTAGTGAGATGGGTAGGGAGACGGGTAGCGTGGTGGATAGAGAGACGAGTACAGAGACGACTTGACAGACGGGTAGAGAGAGGGGTATATAGACAGACAGACGTGTTGATAGACGAGTAGTGTAACGGGAAGCGAGACAGGTAGATACACGATTAAAGAGTCGGGTAGAAAGACAGACCGATACTGAGACGGGTATACAGAAGAGTAGAGAGACAGTAGACAGATGAGTTCGGAGAGAGACACAGCTAAGACATACGAGTAGTTAGATTGGTAGACATGTTTGTAGCAAAGCACGTTATCAATGTGGTTTGAAGTATACGAGTTTCTATAAATAGTTATACAAATAAACAAAGGAAATTTTTTTAATTCAAATATTAAATATTTGATTTAATATTTTATTTTTTAATATTTTATTTAGATATTTGTCACAAAGAAAATGTTGCAAAAATTAAATTAAATTTGCGTTAAACTACGCTTGCTAAAATACGCTATTGGCTGCAAATCTGATTATGTAACTTTAAAAATATCGTTTTAAAAGTTCCGGCGTTTTTTTTTTAAAGTTTTGAGCAATTCCCGCTTAAGAAAATGAGATTATTTGCCAAATGTTATAAAAAAATGCATATGAAAACATAACAGTATATGAATTTATATATGATATTTTGTAATTATATCATTTAATTTGCTATTTTTCATATGTTGTATCTTTATCTATCTCTTGTCCATCATATGCTGTATATTCACTTAGATTCTTGTTGATATCTAATCGTAATTGTTAACTTTATGTTCTCAGCAATATCACTCAGACTAATCCCTTTGAGGGACGTCCTAGTATAAATTATATTCTTTATTTACATATTTTGTTTTTTTTTTCTCATTATTAAAGTTTATTTCTATGTTTACACAACATTCTCCCCAAAATTTGAGTGTAAATAATGAACGCATGTTGAATCACTTTTCAAAAGAAGATGCCCCTCAAATGTGAAAACATGCGTTTACAAATGTAAATAATTTTATTTGGAGGTATTCTGAACACATAATTTTCAGATGTTTATGAATACATAACATTTCTTATATATATTATTGCATACTTTGTAATAACTTACAAGGTTTTCAATCAAATTTCCCGACACTTTTAAAAAGGTTGACAATTTTCAGGAGCAATTTTAAACGAATGTATTATATTTAATATGTAAGTTATTTACATTTGTGTGAAATAATATTTAACAGTGCATGTAATAATGATAGCATAAGTCTTTTTTTATAATTCAGTAGTCAACTATATAGACCATCTTATTTTAAAAAGGCCAGATTAATGTTCGGAAAATTCAGAAATTATAAATTATGTAGCGAGCTACAATTCTTTTTTCTTCTACAAGCAACAATGCCAATTCAAATTGCATAAGGAAATCAGTCTTTAACATTTTATTTCCCCTCTTTTGAATTGCCTATAATTTGGCACTAGGTGTTACACAAATTGAAAAATCAATAAGAAAATATTAATATTCACGTTTACAGTTGACCATTGTTAAGCACCTGCTTTTACTATACAAACGATCTCGTGGTTTCGGTTTGTCAAGTTTATTTTCAAATGTGTGTGCGTCCAAACATGTCGATCTTTATATTAAAAGTTTTTATAACCATTTTCTGTTCTTTTTTATCACTTTAAGTATACACATCTTTAGTATAATGCCAAGTCAATTTGATTTATTGACGAAAATACGTAATTTATAGTTATGTACTTATTAATGTTACTGGCATGCATTTTTTATCGACAGAAGTGCTTACAGAGTTTCATGTTTTAAAAGTTGCATACAAATTATTAAGGAATGTTTGTGGATATTTTACTTGCGAAAAAATCTTGTTACAAAAGATTTAAAAAGAACAACGTAAATACACGAATAAATACGTGATTTTCTCACTTGATTTTTCCAGTAAAGAAATTATTTTCCTTCAAAATCTTCTTATGAACTCCAACATGTGAAGCTCTGCTGTTTTTTCGTTATTCAGAATATCACATAACACTGAAAGCTAACACATCAAGGAACATAGTGCAATTCACCTTTTATTTTACCTTGAATATCTTAGTTAGCTTTAATATCCAGTATTGTGTCTTGAAACCTTTTATTTTTTTTCCTATTTAGAAACGGAGGGCTATATTTCTTTAAATGGAATTTCTAGAAAGTTGTAAACTTGCAATAATCATATACTATTAGGTGGTTCTGGATTGCTTGATTGAGTGATGAGGAAGGAGGGAAATATAGAAACTACCCGGTCAAAACGACCTGTTCATCAGATGATCCAATTTCTTCCGTGACTTCTAGACATAGGGAAATAAAAATAATACTAATATCACCAAGAGTAGTATCATTGCAAATCTCTTGTCGAGAAAATTATAGGAACTACCATACCAGTCCAGTCGTTCAAAGAATTTGGGATGATTTCTTCCTTGACGGCGTTATGCATAAAAAAATAAATACGTGGGAAGATTCTGTTCATTTATATATTAAAAATAAATGTACAATGTTGAAATAGCACAAATTAAAAACATGTATACTGGCAAACAGCTGTTTCAAAGCCCTTAAGCTCCGTCATCAGTGCCAATTCAACTTGCTTTGAAACAGTTGTTTGCCAGTATACATATTTTTAATTTGTGCTATTTCAACGTTGTACATTTATTTTTAATATAACGGCACAAAGTTTAATCCACCTTTTTAGAGGTCATTTATGTATATCTTTTCTTTTAAAACACAGTATTAACGCTTACATTTTTTCAAAAATATGATCTGTTATCCCACCATATGTACTTTCTTGTCACACTAAAATAGAATTTTTATCTCATTTTTTTTGCTTCTTTGTGTATGACGTCACTCAAAAAATGGACCCATACATCATAAATGATAGGATTCATGTGTACCCATGATAAGAGTTTCATGTGATACGATCATTCATAAAATCGCATTCTTTTTTCAATTTTGTTTGTACATGACGTTACAAAAGCAATTTGACCCGTATCTCGTTAACAGTTTGATTCGGGGGGGTAGTTCCCATATTGTTCTTGATCATCATGGAAAAAACTTTCCAACATTACCACTCTTGCAAAATTCCAGAACTAACAGTTGAGTATGTTACATGGTAAGAGAAAATACTTTTAAAGATTAGTATGTTTAGGTACTCTCCTTTATTTCGACACCAGGACAAACAGCTTTATCAGAAAGATTAGATAGCCTTCAGTTTAAATTATAATTGATTTAAATATATTTTTAGCTGGAATATTGTTTTTTTTAATTCATAGTTGAAGCAGTTATGACTGTAAACGTAATTGTAAATCACACGGTATATTTAGCAACAGAACTTTTAGCTTAAATTCGCAAAAAAATACGAAATTTATATGTAAATCGTCAGTAGTACATGAAGTAAATTCAGTTTTCAAGATGTATCCGATGTTGAAAAAGAATTTTGTTCTCACCGTACTCAAAATTTATTGTACAAAAAACTGAATCTCTAGATTATTTGACATATAATGATCTATCTATACATTTTCTATGTAACGTACGATAAATCTTCCAATATGATTAAACAACTAAATTAAATTTCTTAAGAATAGTTTCTGAAAATGTAATTTCGCAAATATTATGCATAAATTATTCTGTACTCATTTGAATTTCAAAATAAATATAGTAAATAACTATACGAACAGGACGAATAATAACGTTTCATTGCACTTACGTTATTTGAGATTTTTGATATAAAATTAGATTTCAGAATTACTGTAAAAACTATTCTGTTTTGCATATTTAATCATAAGAGTTAAATACATTTATGTCCTTTTTGGGAGAAAATATGATTGTGTAAGAATTGTGTATATATCAAACCTTGATAAGAATGCTTAAAGAAGTAACATATTCCTCTTGCTTTTCATATGCAAATAAGTTTGCTTCAGCGTTTCGTCCCACTTCTAACAATAATCATGGATGAAGAAATTCTTAACTTTCTTGAAATAGAGAATTATTACACATCTGAAAATTTAGATCAAGAGTTACATTAGAAATGTTTAGTAAGTGTTGAACATTGTAAATAGACTAAACTAAAAATGCATGTGTAGTGTGTATAGAGGTTTGGGAAATGTTATTTAAAATTAAACATATCTAAAATGCATATCTAAAAGGAAATGATAACTGTATATTTAATTTTGCTGTTAAAATGATGAATTAGGATATGCACTGCATTAAAAAGTCTATATATTGAATATAATTAATATCTATTAAATGTAATATAATAATTTAATATAGTGTGTAACTTGTAAATTTATGCGCAGTTTTACGTCAAGATGACAAAAAGATAGTATAATTCGATTTATAGAATCATAAAAGTTCTCATATATTTCTTAGTAGCGTCTAACCCCTGCACTTTTGCTTTTGGCTACGATTTCAAAAAACGGATCACTCTGCTGCGCGCATGCGTGCTTGTCTGAAACTTTAAAATTTTGTTCTAAGCCATTTCAAAATGAGTGAGTATAGCTCTGTGGTATGTCATTTCTCTTCCGTTCTGTGGTTCTGAGTTCGAATCCCAGCGGCGGAAAGTTTTATTTTTCAGTATTTATTTGAGTTATAAAAAATAATTTGAATAAAAAAAATGCAAGTTTTATTTTTCAGTATTTACTTGAGTTATAAAAAATAATTTGAATAAAAAAATGTAAAGTTTCCATTTTTCAACATATAAGCGATTGAAAGTTTGAAACAAAATGGAAATAAATATGAAATTTGGTTATAAATGAATTTCGTACATTCTAGAAAATGCTGTACAGCGAGTTTCATGCGTCCAGTGACGTTTTTTTCGGTTAATGTACGTGAAGCGTACATACACAGTTTATTGACCGCGGCTTGAATGAATTTCGTGCATTCTAGAGATTGCTGCAAAGTGAGTTTCGTGTGTGCAGTGATGTTTTTTTTTTATGTTAAAAATTGTTTTTTGGATGTTAAAAATTCGCTTTAAAACGCTATAAAATCGTTAAAAATCCTTAAAAATTGAAAAATCCGGAGGAAAGAAAAATGTATTTTAGTAAAAGTCTGAAATAGCATTTCTTTAAGAATGTAAAAAAAAAAATGAAATTTGTGAAAGAAAATATTTAGTTATATTACGCTAAATGTTTTAAATCAAAATCCTTTTACGAATTTAAAAAACTGCCGCGGAATGGAATAAAATCAATATGGTTCTCGTTGAAACTGTCTAGAGCAATGCGCATGCGCGCAGCAGAGTGATCCATTTTTGGAAATCGTAGCCAAAAACAAAAGTGCAGGGGCTAGACGCGTGTATATTTCTTTACGAGATCTGCCTAAGGTCTAGTAGTTAACGGTTAGAATTTTACGGTACGAATTGATTTTCCAAACCGGCACGAACTTTCTGGACAACCCAATATATAGTGCAGAGCTGGAACAGTAGCACACCATTTGGACAATTGTCACCACTAAACTTTAATAGTATTCTTCGATTAAAAGAATCTCAGAAATTCTGTCCTTTTATATAAGACGAAGAATACTATATAAATTTAGTGGATCCAATTGGTTATCTGGTACGTCACTGTTCCATAACTGATAGGGTTACATATACATTTTTAAATGTCTCACCGCAGAAGCTTAATGTTGCATATCACACAAGAAAATGGAAACTGAAATAAGATACATAGTCGGTAACTTATCCTTCTAAAATATTTATTGATTCACAGAAATACAGGGTGTCCATAATTAAACGACCCTACTTTAAAGTTGTCTACAGACAAAACTATTGGTCAGAAAGTTGTGAAATTTTGTGAAGGACATAATGAAGGAATGGGAATTTGTTTAAGCGAAAAAAATTTTTAGTTCAAAATTTCACCGCCAGAGGGCGTTTTTTAATAAATAACACATTTAGCATACATTTACGATAGTTTACATAATTTATGGCAACAAAACATGTTCCTCATGACAACTGTCATTTCCAGCTAACATCTGGAATCGTAAGATAGCATGTTCCACAGTTGACAGCAGTGTTTTCTGGGAAATGCTAAAAACATGTCGCGAAAAAAAAAAAATTTCAACATGTTTTGTTGAAATAAAATTTGTAACCTATCGTAAATCTATACTAAATGTGTGATACATTAAACAACGCCACCTGGTGGCGAAAGTTTGAACTAAATTTTTTTTCGCGTAAACAAATTCCCATTCCTTCATTATGTCCTTCACAAAATTTCACAACTTTCTGACCAATAGTTTCGTAGTGTAGACAACTTTAAAGTAGGGTCGTTTAATTATGGGCACCCTGGATTAATGTATCTGTCAATGATAGAGTAAAGTATTCACCATAGATACCGAAAAGTATCGTAGGTAATGGATGAATGAAATATTTTTTATAACATTATGTTTCAATTGGTGTTTTAGAGTATGGTCGGAATACTAATGGTAAAGATAGTCAGTTTTAACCACCCGCGTATACACGTAACGTTCACCGAATCAGAATCCTTGGTTATCCTTATCACTAATACTGAACTGAAAACTTTTATTAATTATTCACAGTATAGTGATTACATTAGACTTAGCGATTACATTTGTAATTACATTAGGCGAAATTTTTTATCGAATACTTACTGGTGATAAAAGATTCAAAATTCTTGAAAAGGATGCTCGTCGCAAAGATGCGTTAAATACGCACTTGAATAGATTCAGTTATAAAAGTTTCTTATCTCACATATTGCAGAGCAAAAAGCCATACAAGACGAAATCAATAAAGAGTCGAAAAAGTTGTATGGGATTGTAAAATATGTGTAACTTAGAATAATTATAGAGTGACAAGAAGGACCCGTGCGAAGCTTTCGCACTGTAAACTTTGAGATTATTTCCTGGTACGTTTTAGCACTAATTTTTAATTAACTGATTTTTTTAAAATCAAACAACGCGTTTTAATGAAATACGAGTGTATTATGTCAGAAACCTGTTCAAAAACTTTTTGAATTTTACCTCATTCTTCATTGTATGTTTTGTATGTGCATGGAAAAAGGGATGTTGACAACAGAAATCATATATATGATGATTGCTTGTGCATAAGAAAATGGGAATAGATTACCAGAAAATTTGTTGCCAAATAGTCTTCTCTCGCCAAGTCGATTTCTCTAGGTTGCCAAGACCACTATTAAAAAAAAAAAAAACGAATTATAAAAATATTGAAACACTTAGTCAGACATTTAGTGAATTTATATGAAAGCATTTCCTCAGATTTTTCAAAATTGTTCCAGAAATGTCTTAAATACATAAATCAATATTTGGTGCACCACTTTTTTGCAATCCTATGGGAACTTAAACATGGGATGTCCAAGCTTTATGGTCCGGCAGCCATTTAAGTGATGTCAGACTTCGCTGGCGTATTAACAGCTTAATGAAAAAAAAAAAAAAATACTTACAATTTTTGTAAATCCTAATGAAAAGTATATCTAACTGGAAGATAATCCTTAAATTACGTAATCTAGTGGTGCTCCGATACAGTACCCATATACACAACCATGATTAAACAAAGGAAACAAATAAACAAGAGGTGAAGCACGCGTAAAAATTAAATAAAAACCCGATTAAAAGCTCGATAGTTTTTCAAAAAGCATGCACAAGAAATAAATTAACAATCGTATTTTAATTGCATTAGAGGATGACGTCATCCGATAATGCAGTATTTTATTTTTGTGGCAACACTAATTTGAAAAGACCTGTAATTTCATTTAGGAAAACAATGTCGATTTAATTTTTAAGCAACAGCAATTTTTAATAGAAAAACATATTTTAAAGGAATGTAAGTGTACTATGTCAGCAGCCTGTTCAAAACTCTTCAATATGGCATCTCATTCATCGTTTAACGTTTTGTATTTTCTTAGAGAAAGGGATGTTGAAAACAGAAATAATATATATGATATTAAATATATGTGTATAAACAACATAAAAAAATAATTTCATGTTATTATTCTGGTACTAATTGTATTTTGAACTTTTGAGTTAATACTTTTTGAAAATAGAATAAAAACCTTATTTTTTCAATTTATTTTTGAATTTTGAATGCGTAACTTTTATTTTCAGTCTACGACATTACTTTTACAAAATAACTAAAATGGAAGGGATTATAACAAATGTGAAATTGCCCCACCCCCTTGTGCGGCGTATGCCCTACGTTGAGAACCACTGGCTTAGAGGGTTGCATTGCCATACAGCGTAATGTTTATTTATTTCCAATGTGACTGCTCCATGTTAATTTAACACACTGGTAGACCGAGCTTTTTTAGGGTTTCGTTCATCTCACGAAACCCTATTACTCCCGCTCCGTTGTCTGTCCGTCACAGAGCCATTCTCAGAAACTATGTGACTTACGGAGTTGAAACTTTGCGTATATATAGCTGAATACCAGCTATGAAGCTCAAAATATTAAAATTTGAAAAAATTGTATTATTTTAATAAATAGTGATAAAAAACCAAAATTCTAACAGCATTTTTCTATTAAATTTAAACATGTTTCGTTATAGCAATTGCCAAAAATTAAAAATGACCACAATGAAATTCTTTCTACAATTATTCATTTTCTATTGAACGATTTCCACGTGAAAAATGAAAATGAAATAAAAAATTTCAGCAATTGAAAAAAAAGATAAATATGAAATAAAATTGAGTGACGTCATAGTGGTAATAAAATGGAAATTTCTAAGATTCCTCAATAATACAAGGAGTATGAGTATGTATATGTACACAAAGCAGATTAATATCACGTCATTAGAGAATTATAAAGAAAATCTGACGTCCTACTGGAAGTTTAACGAATTTTTCAAATGTTTGAGAATAATACAAAACGAGTATCAATATGAGTAACAGAGAATATGAGTTTGAGAAACTTATTGAATCGTGATAAAATCCGATTATGGAAATATTCGCATATTTTAACATTTTGAAGGAGACAACATGTTTGATTTTGAAATTATTTTTTAAATATCGCATTTAGTCCACATGACAGATATTATTATGACAGAATATAATAGTTGGCTTCGCCCGCTATCGGGCTGGTTTAGATATTCGAAAAAACGAAAAAATAGACCGTTAAATTTTTACTTTATAAAAAACATGACTTTTTTTTTTTGCTAAATGAAATTTATTTGGATATATTAAAGAAAGGATAAAGTGTTTTGAAAGAAATATTAAATGAAACCCTTTGAGCGATCTTCGGCAACATGTACTCACTTGTTCTAGACTTATTATCACCGTTTTGTCCCTTATCCCTCAAAATTTCTTCCAAACACACTAGTTGTATAAAATTCTATCAGAAGCGTTTATTTTTGATGCAGTTACTTTTACATTGATGCAAGTGTTTTTAGGAGTGAGAAATCTTGCCTGGACAAGTTACCACATCCAGCAAACCTGATGCCCCACATCGATATCAATTGACATCACAAGTTGGCACCGAAAAGCTGAAAATCCATTAGTAAAGTGTCCTAATATATGAGATAAAGTTCTTTCCTGTGTGTAGCCATACTTTTTACATATTTAGATTCAGTTATCAGGATAGATATAGGGTTGATTTTAGTTTTGGTTCAGGTTGTCATACTCGGATTCAACATCCAATTACCACCTCTGATTTCCGATGCCGTGACTGCCTTTACGAGAATTAGATGGGATCGAAATTAGTCTTTTTTTTTTTCATTTTTAAGCTTCACGTATTGCAAACAATATTTGTAGTGTATATTTTGTTAATTATGTTTATGATGGGTGTATATAAAATACAAGCTATATGCAAAATACAATCATTTAAAAAATCTAAAGCTTACTTCCATATCATTTGAACGATACATAACTTTTTAGAAAGTGTTTAAATATCACATAGTTATAATTTATTTTTATTTTTTAAAGTTCAATTACTTTAACTATAATTGTTACAAATAGTTAACATTAAATCTAGAACTAACAGAATGAAATATCTTAAAATCAGTTCCTTGTCGGGCTTAAAAAATGTGGGAAATATATATCTGTTTAATTTGCTCTACAAATTATATTTTTGTTTAATATTAATTATAACTAAACTCTAAGAAATTATACTTTTATTGTAGTGAGCCTGTATATAAAGCATTTACCCTTATTACGGCAATATCTGTTAGCTTATAAAAATTATATCTGGTTTTAAAAGTATTCGTTTCGTAACAAAAATATTTTGGGGCTTAAAATGAATCTTTACAAGCAATAGTTTCATGTCCACGAGTTTAATGTCTAAATGTTTTAGTTATTATAGTTTTTAAGAATTTAACTTTTGTTTTTTTTTAGTTACGAGGCATTTCAGTTTAAAAATAAAAGTTATGCCTTTTCCCGACTTTTATCTTTTAGAAAAATAATCATCTAAAGTTTGATATTTAAACATTAAAGCTTTACGAGAAATGAAATTGAAAAACATTATTTTTATTTTTGTAAATGAGTTTCGTGAAATTCTACAAATGTATATTTCTGTTTCTAAGAAAGTTTGTTTTAACTGATAGTGAAGAGAACTTTTTTTCATAACTTTTGACTACAAAATAGTTTCAGCAAAATAAGATACAACTCAAATTAAAAAATATTTAAAAAAAATCCTATTATTTTTCAATATCTATTTCAGTTTATATTTGAAAAAAAAAATAAATAAAAAAAACCTTTAAATTTTGGTTTTTTTTGAGCTAACAATATATCAGCTATAAATCAGAAAAATCGTTTAAAGTTTAGACATATAAACTTGAAAATAAATTTAAAAGATACAGTTCTTTTTATGAGTTTCTTCAAACTATAAAAATATACATTTTTGTTTCTAGAAACATTTCTTTAAAAGATAATAAATAATATATATTTTGAAAATCATAAAGTAATCTTTTTTTTTTTTCAAAACTTCATACAACATCATTTTGAAGTTTCAAACCGTATGCATTTTTTGTACCCCTTCCTCGATAGAGTGAAAATAAATAAGTATAAAAGTAAACATGTATTTTTTTTAATACACTATTTTATAAGAATTCAATATTTACCTTAAAAATAACATCTAATTTCAAGACTGCATTCATGATTTGTCCAAAACATTTCACCGAACCCGAAATTCGGAAAATTCACCGCTTTTTTTTTTACGCTTGGAAAAAGCGACGAGTTAGTGGATTTAAAGTATGACAACAGGAAAGAAAAAAAACATTATTTAAAATACCTATTCAAAGTTTCGAAATTGATTTCTAAACATAACCGTAATTTAATTAATGTGAAACTGATAATTGATTAAAACATAATTTAAAAAAATATTTTACACTCTTTATTTTTCACTTATATTTTCTCCTTTTTTAAAAAAAAATATTTCGTTGTAGCAGCTTCACTGCGAGTTGGATCGTCGTTTGACGGATATTCAACACCATTTTTGTTGTAACGCGTATACATTTGTAACCATAAAGTATATTTGGCGATTTATCACCAGTAGCGGACTAACAGAAAAATTCCTTAAAAGTAATTTATTAATTTATAATTAACTTTTTAAAATATTAAAATATTGTCATCAGAAACAAACCTTTGTATATAATTCTTATAAGTCTAGCATATCTAAAAATGAGTTAAAATAAAATTCTATCTTTCCATACAAAAGCTCAGTTAAATGAAATAAAAAAGCATAGAAAACGTAACTTGATAATACTATCACGCGTTCGTAACATCATCGTATTTCTTTTACATATTTCTTACTTATTATTCAGGTATTAAGATATATAAAAACTACAACGGTGTTATGAGCGCTTCAAATCAAAGACAAATGTATATCACATAATTTAAATACATAAAAATTTCCTAAATAAACCTATACATATCAGTAGTAAACAGCAAATTAAAAAAAATTGTGTCATTTGGGAAAAGTGCGGAGATGTATTTTGAAGTCATAAAACTCAGAGCTCTCTCTAGAAGGCTTTTAGAATGAAAATAAAACATTTTGAACTGAAAAAACACTTTTTAAGAATATTTGGATAATTTTTGTACGTATTTAAACAAAACAGCTTATTTATACTGTAGATTCCAAGAAAAAAAAAAAAAAAAAAAACTATTTAGTCACAAGTATCCTGACAATTTCGATTTTTGGCAATTTGTTAAAAATATAGATAATTTTTCTCTTACTTCTGGGATGTTAAAAAACATATTTGATCTTATATTTTACAGTCAAATGTTAGTCAAAAGGGAAGTTCAAGATGAATAACAAATTAAATATTAAAAAAAATATTTACGACCAATCTGTATCATGAAAATCTCGAAATACTCAAAAGGTGTATCGAATTTTTAAATAGACCCTGTACAATGCGTAAATATGTTTCTGTAAAAAAATGAAATTTATATATAAAATTTTAAACATTTCTTTAAAAAAACTCCGAAAATGTGTAGGATTTTAATCCAAATTTAACGCTATTTTCAGAAAACTGGATAAAGAGCAGGAGAAACAATAGCAATTATAAAATCAACATACATGAAATATGATAAGATATGAGCTTTGATATGAACTATGAAATAATTTTCAACCGCACACGCTGTAAAGAAAGCACGCCTTTTTTCATAATTTTTAATGTAACGCAAATTATGTAAAATCAAATCAGTCAGTCAGCTGCATTCAAAGTTAATTCTAAATATAGCTTTATTCTAAAGTAAAATATTTATACACACACACACACACACACACACACATATATATATATATATATATATATATATATATATACCGGGTGGTTATAATATAAGTATCTCTATTTAGAGCTTTCTGTAGCTTGAAGGAATAACTCGAATGAAAGTAAAATCGGTACACTTACTGTTTAGCTCTGGTTAGAAAAACTCTGAAACCGGTCTCCGTTCGGTCCAGTTGCCAAGGTAACTGGTCAGTGGACTTTATTTGAGGGAAGTTCGGTATTTTCTTTTAGTGCCAATTTCCCCCCGTTCAGCTGCTCAGCCCGAGAGTTATCGCAGTCCGCTCGTATTGACGAAGTTCCTTCCCTACAAGTTTTGGAAACTTCGAAAGCAGCAACCCTACACAGGGTTTTTCTTGTCTCGGTAATACAGTACTATTTGAGAAGGTGGAAGAACAATGGAACAATAATAAAAAATTACAATAATCGCCGATAGATGGCGCTTTTGATTGTGAAATGTAATGTGAATACAAGAACAAAGAATTAAGGCGTAAAACGGGATGACAAACTTAATTTATTAGAAAGTATCGCAGTGAATGTTGCTAAGCTTTCGCATGGTAGTGCCAATCAAGTTCAGGTTCCACAAGGTTTTTTCAAGCTGGTCACTTCGTTCACCAAGGTTCACCAAGCTTTACTTGGTTTTCCCAAGCTGCCATGTGTATAATATTCAACATGTAATTTATGACGTGAAATTAAGTGGCGTATTTATTTGGCGTATTTTTCCAAATTATAAGTAAGTATTTGTATTTAGAGCATCAATAATTTTTATGTAAATATGTGTTAATCACAATATTTTATTTTTATTTATTTAAATTATTTCATTTAAAAAAATTCTAGAGCGAAAATGATTTGATACTAGTAAATATGCAGATCAGGAGCCTCAACGTCAGCTCTGCAAGTCATTTGTTTTTTTAAATATCATTTTTTATATGATTTAACATCGTACAATCCGCAATTATTATTTTTTAAATTGTATGTATATTTATAAGCATATAACATTCTTCGAATGTTCCAGAAATTTAGAATCATTAAATTAAACACGGTGTTAAGCAATGATATTCTGAAATTCTGATGAACTGCTTATTCTTTTAATTTTTAAAAATAAATAGGCATTCATCCCCTCCGTAGTCTCATTAAATTTACATTCGTTTTAATAAATAATAAAAAATATATATATATAAAAATAAAGATATTTCACAAAAATAGTGCGAGTTCCTTGAATTTTATTATTTTACACTATTTGAAATATGGTTGCTAAGCAACGAATAAATTATTTTTTTTAAAGTAAAAATAATAATAAAGTAAAAATAGTAGGAAAGTAAAAATAAACGCTTTTAAAAAGTGTAAAAAGTATGAAAATAAGGTGTTTATATTTCCCGAACAGATGCAAAAACATTTTCAAATATTTTAAGCAATTAATTTCTAAATGCTATTAAATTTATCGGCAAAATTTTAAAACTATTGGAAATCCATATCGAAAATTTAGCATTCTTAATTTTACGTCTAAATCCATTATGCAAATATTCCGTTTTCATTTCAGATAAAAATGAAATTTGAAAAAATCATCTGCATCCGCATAGGAAAGCATTATGACCTAAAATAAAATGTTCTATATTTTCCGAACGAATGAACCAAATTTAACAAAAAAAACTATACAGCTAAATCCGAATACCTTGCCAACATACCTACCAAATTTCAACCCAATCGGATAATTTTTAAGGCAGTTATCGCGGAACAGACAGACAGAAACCAAAACCCTTTCTCGTGTCTACAGTGAGCCAAAACTGACGTTTAGGCAATAACCTGGTACTATAAAATCTGATTCGCAATGTATTAATACCATTTCTGTTTTATTTTCCATATTTTTTACTGTATAATACGTTTTACGCCAATTTTTGAAGACTGGAAAATATTACACAGAGAAATTAAAAAAAAAAAATTCCTACAATCTAAGCCCATGATCCTACATTTTATCTGTCAACTATAAGTATTTTTACATAAAATCTAGTTATTTAACGCAAGAACGAACGGAGCGGTCATTTTGACCGCATAGCTCCTTGGAGAAGCCGTTATTCTTAAAACATTTACGTCAGCTCACTCACCTTTCGTGACTTTTATTTTTTTTTTCAGGTTTTTAAATACATATTTTTTTTTCAATATTTTATAACGAGCGTATAAATTAACGTTCTACCTGGAATCACCAAAGCGGTCAAAATGGCCGTTATAGAGATTTGAATGATCTGCAGGGAAATAAATGTCAGGATGTCACGAAATAGTTTCAAAGACATTCTACGGTTTCTTCGGTTTGGTGATAAATCGATTCGTTCGAATCGTCCTAGAAACGACGAATTTGCCCTTGTTTCCGAGTTATAGTCACATTTTCTGAAAAAATCTGATTTGTGTTTTATAGCAGGAGAAACTATAAAAATAGATGAACAGCTGTTGTCATGTAAAACACGTTGCAAGTTTATCCAGTACATGACAAATAAGCCTGAAAAAGTTGGATTAAAATTTTGGCTGGCTGTGGATTTTGAGAGAAATTAATTTTTGTATTGTTTTATTTATCGAGGAAAAGGTGAAAACACGGACAGGAGTCTGCAGCTTGGTGAACATGTAATTATGAAACTAATGAATCCCTTTGTTAGTAAGGAAAAAAATATCACAATGGATAATTTCCAAACAACATATCATAACAGGTGGGAAACATCACTCCTGATGCGTTACATTTCGCAGTTGAGCACGTCGTGCACCACCTGAATTGTGTCTCTAGCACAATGACCATGTGGGACTTGAACTTGATCGGCACCACCATGCGAAAGCATAACAACATTCACTACGACACTTTCTAATAAATTAGGTTTGTCATCCGGTTTTTCGCCTTAATTCTTTGTTCTTGTATTACACATTACATTTCACACTCAAAAGCACCATCTATCGGCGATTATTGTTTTTTTTTAAATTATTGTTTTATTCTTCTTCCACCTTCTCGAATAGTAAGTGTAACGGTTTTACTTTCATTCGAATTATTCCTTCAAGCTACAGACAGCTCTAAATAGAGATACTTATATTGTAACCACCCGCTATATATATAGATACAGGGTGTTTAAAAAATGACCGGTATATTTGAAAAATCAATAAAAAGTAAACGGGAAGCGATAGAAATACACCGTTTGTTGCAACATGCTTGGTACAACAGTAAATTTTCAGGCAGGCAAACTTTCGAAATTAATTACAATTTTCAACAACAGATGGCGCTGAAGTCTTGAAAAATCTAAACCACGATACTTTCCACATATCCACCATGCGCAGCAATAATATGGCGTAGTCTCTGAACGAAATTACCAGAAACCTTTGTGAACGTTTCAGGCGGGATGGCTTCACATGCAGAAGAGATGTACTGCTTCAGTTGTTCAAATTTTTCTGGATTGTCGCGGTACACCTGGTCTTTCAAGTGTCCCCACAGAAATAAGTCACAAGTTTACAAAGGTTTCTGGTAATATCGTTCAGAGACTACGCCATATTATTGCTGTGCATGGTGGATATGTGGAAAATATCGTGGTTTAGAATTTTCCAGACTGCTGTGCCATCTGTTGTTGAAAATTGTAACTAATTTTGAAAGTTTGTGTGCCTGAAAATTCACTGTTGTCCCAAGCATATTGCAAAAAACGGTGTATTTCTATCGCTGCCCGTTTCGTTTTTATTGATTTTTCAAATATACCGGTCATTTTTGAAAAACCCTGTATATATATATGTGTGTGTGTGTGTGTGTGTGTGTGTATGTGTATATAAATATTATTATATCGAATTTTTAAAACATTTATAGGATATTTACTTGCTTCTTTAATCAATGAAATAAATTAAATGAAAAATTAAATATTTTTTCATCTGATTTTGCATTAACTCCTTTCTGTAGAAATTATGCTTAACCTAAAATTTAGGATCTATAATTTCAAAATAAAAATCAGAATGTTTAAAAAACAAATGAGAATCTTTATATTGTATACCAGTCAGTATTATGATATTATTTCAATTTGAATAAAGAAAGTTTTGCTATTCGTCAAAAGAAAAATAATTCACAGTTACTTTATTTATATATTCAAAGCAGTGTTTCAATTAATGACACAGTAAAAATTCTACAAAATGTTTCTTCCTTTTTGGAAAATATGTCATGTTCATTACCTGTTGGTGCAATTTATCTAGAAAAAGGTTTCAATTATTTAGAACAATTGACAGATAGACTTAAGAAAACAAACCACCCAACGTTCTTTATTGGATAGTTTATGACCGACAAAGTTTTCATTTTCTGAAGAATGGCTGTAATTAGTTTTTTTATATCCAATCCCGAAAGAAAAGGAAATAATTAGCATTTAATGTCTGAATTACGTGTTTGTAATTTGTATGGAGATATTGAAAACATTTATTTTAACAAACAGTATAATGATGAATTTTTGTCCTACAATTCCTGTAGTAACATGAGCTAAATGTGCATTAATTGTGATTAATTATACCTTATTTTCATATTACATCATATTGTATTCTGGTAAAACAAGTGCTGTCTTATGTTCATGTTATTTCTTACGGAACGGAGGAAAATTCCTGTTCACAGGTTTACTGTCACAGGCAGAATATTAATCATATTGGAGTATTATAAATGTCATATTTTCCAATGACAGATATATTTATTTCTTAAATTATATTAGATGGTATTTTCATAGAAATAAAACAAGCACTTAAATAAGGTAAAGCTAGGATAGTCTGCGCACAATTCAAAAGAATAGCAAAAAAAATATATAAATATTAATTTTTTGCTAAACTATTCATGAATAATTTTACTTCATTTGTTTTTTATGCATTTCCATAGCTATTTTGTTGTTATGTTGCAATTTAATAGAACAGTTGCACTAAAACCAAGAATGTTATTTTGCGCAATCTCTCCTTACAGGGTTGGTGTTATTGCGCACATGGGTAGGAGAGATTGTTACTAATAATAACTACAATTAAATTGTTAACAATAATAATTACACTTAAATGACGTTGCTGTAAGGTTTTTGTGAACAAATATTATTGTATTAGGAGTGAATATTTCAAACTAATGATTAAAGAACCAGAAAAAGGAAATAATTTTAAAAACGATTAAAAATTTTTAATTAAAGGAAAAAAATTAAAGAATCAGAAAAAGCAAGTCCAGATAAGATTACAAAGTAAAGTTATGTAACTTAATAACAAGTTTAACTTAAAATTAGTCCATTTTCATTTTTCATTTTTTAATGCAAATTTACCAATAAGCTGCGTAATCTCTCTTAGCATAGAAACTAATGGGAACACTGCACCATCTCTCCTAAGTAGCATATGTTCAAACTCTCCAATTTAGGTAAGAGAGATTGCGCGGCCTTTTATTTAAACATGACCTCTTCTAAAACGAGCCGTTGATGTTCATATTGTTAGTCTAGATTAGTAGATTATAAGAAATCGTTTAAGTTTAAAATATTTTGTACTATTGACATTGTATAAAAATTCTGATGAATAGCTATGAAAATTCAAGCACTTACTTTGGGAAAACAAAACAAAATAGCAATACTTGATCTTAGACGCTCAAAACAATCAACGTGCACTTTCAAGTAGACACTCCACTACTGTTGTTGTACAACTACCTGGAGTCGCTGCGCGCTCACTCTACTCCTTCCCCCCGAACCTCTATGTGCTCAATCTGTCCGACCACGTCATCTCTCCTGGCTTTACCTTACGTACGTTTACATAAATCAAATCTGTATTAAACGCATATTTTTAGAATTTCTTTCTTAACTATTTTTCCATTGACTCTTAACGTCACAAATCTGTATCGTATCGAAAGGTGATTTTTAAAAATATTTTTTATCTGTTTTGGCAACCAATAATATTCAGAGTAAATTTCTACTCAAAATACAAATATGACGAATATTATTATATGGAAATACCGATAACCAAAATAATAATACAAACTTTGCCTGGGGTAATGTTGTGCCAACTGGTGTAAAGATGTGGTATTTTATGGAATAAATAAATATATATATTATAGTAATGAAATATTTAAATATCGAATGCATTAAAACAAATACAGAAATACTTTCTATGAATAAAAATCTCTAATAATACAATTTTTTTTTAAATATTACTCTATTTATATATGATGACATTGTGATAATAATATAGTCCTGCTGATTATTTTACTACAGGCATTCTGAACGCAAAGTTTTGTTTTCACACTAACAATATACTTTCATCTTAGAAATTTATACAAATATATATAAATAACAATATAATAAATTATAACACCTTGTAATAATATATTACTTTTAAATGCTAAAGGTGTAAAATTAACAACATAATATAAATTAAAATAACTTTTATTAGTTGTTTTACATGTTTCAACTCTTTCCGAGTCATTTTCAAAAACAAAATAAGAATATTCTAAAGCTGCACGGGCTTTGGAGTTATTATTTTCATGTACTTTTTAAAAAAAATTACGCACGTTATCTATTATTTTTTACTGGGTTGTTTATTTTCATATCTTTGACCATGGAGTAACTCTAGCCACAGTTTCGGTAAATTAAAAGATGCCGCATCGTTACATATTGTATTTTTGTGCGTGAGTATCTCTATGGTTTCTCTTATTATGGATGGATAATATAGACTGGAGGGAAATATTATTTTACTTTCATTGAAATTTATTTGGATGGTTTCTTCTTGATATAATCTTGGCCAGGGCTGTAGTTTTTCTATTGTATTTAATATCAGCTATATGCTGTTTTTTTCTGCAATTAAATTTACTGCTGGTCATGCCTATGTAGTAATTCTTGGATCCAAGAATTAGTACATAGGCATGACCAGCAGGCTTCCAAGCATATAGCTTTGAAGAACTCAAATTAAATTCTACATCTCGGAGAAGAAATGAAATTTAAACAATGTCGTAAGGATAACAAAGAACGATGAACCTTTGTACATTCCCAGAAAGAATAAGCAAAATTATTAAACTCCATGGCGATAGAATCCATTAACAGCGCAGAGACGAACATCGAATCTGTACTAATACAGTGCAATGCGCTAAACACTGAGCTTCCAGGTGTCTTAAAAAATAAATATGAAATTAAATTTTCTTTTATCCAAAGCACGGTTATACCCAAGCTTTGTAATTATTTTTATTTTATTTTTAATAAGAGTATGATAAGATTTATTGAGAATGAAGACATATAATATACATGTAAAAAATATATAATTTTTAAAAATATTTCTGCAACTAAAAAGTTTTATTTTTCAACATGTTTTTGGTAGTGCTTTGTTCTCAAGCACAGAAATCTTTAAAGCATTTTCAGGTAAAAGGGATATAATTTTACTTATTAATTCATTGTAAAATGTCATGTATTAATAAGTGGTATTTATTTACAAAAATGAGTAACTTTAATAGTTTCTGTGACAGGTAATTGTTAATAATTGACAAACAGTATACTTTTTCCATCTTAGTATCATGTAATTCCTTTTAAAATATAAAATCGCTTGAAATGTTCTAGATTAATTCAGACACTCTCTCGCATTTCACATGCAAATAAAGGAAACGAGATCCGGCGTTACTTTACATTTATTATCAACGTATTCAATAGAGCAATCTTTATTTCAAGTTTCAAGTCAAAATTTTATTTATAAATACTTTTCTAGAAAGTTAGTCCTTCTTCAGGTAGTTCTTTAGTAATTGACTAAGAATTAATAAAGTACAAAACAGTCCAGATTTTCCATTTAATTTTATTTTTATGACACACAAGTCTGAAACATATTTAAAGATTTCTGTAACTAGAAAATTTCAAAATATTATTATTATGTTTTGTTCTCGCACAATTTATATTAAAAGCAATTTAAATATTTATATTGATCTAATTTTTTAAATATTATTATTATGTATTGTTCTCGCACAATTTATATTAAAAGAAATTTAAATATTTATATAGCATTTATTTTTTAAATATTTTTTTTTTCTTGCTGCTCTCGCATAATTTATTAACATATTAAATATTTATATTATATATTATATATTTAAATCTGCTCTCGCATAATTTATTAACATATTAAATATTTATTACATATTTAAATATTTATAGGGCTGATTTTTTTTTATTATCTCACAATAAATTGCAACATAATATTGGAATGCAATACAACATTTATTTCTTGTATTTGTTTTTGGATATTTAAAAAATATATATATGTGTGTGTTAAGCATTTATAAATGTTATACGTTTTCTTCTTATTCGCATGAATTTCATTCATATACGTAGAGTCACTCGAAAAGTTTAAGATTAATTCTGATATATTCTTGCATTTCGAATGCAAATAAAGTAAATGCAATTCCGCGCTTCCTTGATTTATTGAGAACGTATTCAATAAAGCTACTTTTATTTCTTTTTTAGTTTCGTAAATTATTTTATTCCTAAAAGCGTTTGTGATAAAATTGTTATTTTTTTGTTCTCGCACAATTTATCTTAAAAGAAATTTAAATATTTATAGGGCTGATATTTAAAATTATCATTATTATGTTTTGTTCTTCATTATGTTTGTTACTTCATGTCGTTCAGGTAGTTATTCACTAAGAATCGCTATTTTTTAAGTAAATGAGATATAATTGAAATTTTAATGTTACGGTTTAATTGAGATTCATTGCCTCCTGTCTCTTTATAATACTTAGTACTTTTTTATCTTTTATACGTAAAAAATAAAATAAAATAAATAAATAAAAAATAAATAAATAATCTTTATCAAACTGAAACAATATTCAAAAGTTCGTTTTGAAATATATGAGTGAAAGATTACACCTTACGACGTTATGCTTCAAGTCGGATTTAAAAAAGCAAAATCATATTGTAATTATTTATTAATTATTGTGCAATAATTATGTTACCATAAGTAAGCGTTTAAAAATAGCTTTCATATAAAGATTAAAAAAAATATTTCAAAGGTTATTATTTGTGATAGGTTTTGCTCATAAAATTATACTTTGAAACGTTTCATTTTCTGATTTTTTTCTCTTTATGCGTTTTAATAAATGCAGGTACTTTTATTTATTATTGGAACAATTTAGGTCTCTAAATAGTCCTTATAAAAAAATAAATATCAAAGTAGCTAAATATTTGATATATCATGTCTACTTCGGTGTTTAAAATGCTCCCATCAAATGTATCGGAATGCAAGCTTACCAAAAGCAATTGACAATAAATACATTAAACAAAAATGTCGGGAAAGTAGTTATCAGTAATATGTTATATCTATACTACAAATGCCCACATTAAGCAGCAAAAAGTCTTTGTTATACTATTCATTGTAAACTAACATTTTAATCATGTACTTAAAACGCTTTTTTTTCACTTTAAGATGAAAAAATGTATATAATTATCCCGGAATTTTAAAAATTTAGTAAAAGTCATTTTAAAAATCTCAAAAATTTATACATCAAGTTTGGAAATTCTACTTTACGATGAAATTTTAAAAGACCGTAAAACCTCTGAACAACTGACAAATATGTTGGATTTGTCCATTGTTGGGAGGTGTCCGCTATTCAGTAATTAAAAAATTACAAATAAATAGGTGTTGGGATTGAAAAAAATTGTCCGCTTAATAGAGGTGTTCACTTTTCTATAGTATACGTTATGGAAATTCAATTATATTACATATTTTTTTTACAATTTTAAGAAAAAATAATCAAATTTCTGGAAAATTTTCTAAATCACCAAGTTTTGTCTGGGTAAACTTTCTCCTCCCCTCCCCCTACTTTTCTGTAATCGGATAAAAAACTGCTGTATGGAAAGAATATATAAGGAAGATAATTTGCAAAGTATTATCATATACTGTTTTTTTTTTAACACAATTATTTCAAATTGGTAAAGTAATCATACAAGTTGTAAATTTCCAACTGGACAAAAATTGTCCGGGCCAGGATTCGAACCTGGGATCGCTTGGCTGAAGCCGCCACTGGCGTCTTCAGCCAAGCGATCCCAGGTTCGAATCCTGGCCCGGACATTTTTCGTCCAGTTGGAAATTTACAACTATTATCATATAATCGTAAAGACATTTAAAATTTTCAAGTTCACTCGTGGCTATATCTAGCAGACACGATTCCAAATTAAGTTTTGTTAATGCAAGTTTCAAAGAACTGTGTAAAGTTAGGTATGTTATGTAATCTTAAATCGCTTTTTTGGAGGTTGAATAATTTAAATGGTGATTCTGAATCCATTTACTGTAAAATACACTTATTTTTTATGCATAAACATTTTGACCAATTAATATCATAATCTAAACGAGAAGATCACATTCCTTATTTTTGAAGGAGCTGCAGCATTACGAAAATTGAGTAATTCGATGTTATAACGATACTGCACTAAGATGTTTCGTTCTGGTTTGTTATTTAGAACTTTTATTTGCTATTATTATAGAAAAAACAGCATAAACATCATTATCGAAACAACATTTAATAGAATACTGAAAAACATTAACGCTATGACTGGTTAAATGTGCACAGCATTCTTTTAATTTTAAGGAAAAATTTTGCATCCATGGAAATGATAAATTCTCAATTGTCAGGGTGCACTATATATTAACATCCGCATCAAATTAATGCGGTATTCACCTTTGAATCCGCACTTGGAATTGAAACTCTGTTCTACTCGAAGCTCTTTATGATTACAGCTTTATTTGCCAGAGACGGCACCTCTAGGTTCCAAATTTTTGTCCCTCAAAATTACTTTTAAATATATACATGCCTTGATGACAATACTATATGTTGTGAATATGTGACTATGTGTACTCTTTGTATCATAAAAAAAGTATGAAGTTATGTATAGAATTGAAACAAACTTCATATATATGTTTTCGGAGATGCCAGGTCCCAGTCGAAAATTAAGATATTCCGTGAGCAGAGGTCGCTGTCGATTTTTGTGCCATTTTCAATATTGTATGCTGTGATAGCATTTTTAGCACGATTTTCTCAATTTTGTGCAGTTCAAGTGAAGAATTTAGGAATTTTTTTCGTCAAAATTTTATATTTAGACGTAATCTAATAAGCCGTCGGTTGTAAAAATTTTGAACAAAATCGACCTGAGGGTGGTTCTGTCACAGAGAATTTTTTTTTTTTTTTTTTCTGAGCGGGTGAATTAGTTGTTCTAGGTTGAATTGCATATTTGTAATAAGCAAAATATTTTGCGTTTTTTGATATACTACCCGTTGATGAGACTTCATTAGGAATCCCCCCCCCCCTAACCGCATTGTTTTGAAACATTTATTGACAAAAAACTTGGAGTGTAATAAAAAATAATAATAACATATCTGTTAACTATTCATTTTTTTAAAATGTATAATTAAAAAAAATATATATATTGTTCTTTAAGTATTAACATGTATGACATAGAATAAAATTTTGGGATTGACGAATGTGTTTAGTTTTATATTTTAACGTGTAGATTTGTATTAAATTCAAAATTTCGTTACATAATACAGAAGATTACACATTGTATCTTTCATTTAAAATGTTTTTTAATATGTTGTTGCCAAATCTCACGAAAAAGCGAGTAAAGAAAAAATATTTTGATAACTTTTGATTTATTAACATATGGTTTTTAAGTAATAAAATGACGTCATATTTGATTTATAAAACTGACATAATTTTTTTAAATATTAAAACGAAAGGTGAATTTAAATTAATAAAACTTAATAATGGTATTATGATGTATCTGAATTCACGTAATTCCCACTCATTTTTCTTTTAAAAAGTGCCAAATTATTCTACTATAAATTACACATAGTTATCGTCTTAAAATATGTATTTTATTCTATTACTGGTGTATTTGTAAAATAAAATAACTGCCACATTTGTCTTAAAACATACAAATGGAAAACGGGAGAAATTCGAATTCATTTAGTGCGTTTATCGTACATATTATTTGTTACGTCGACATCCCTTTTTCTATGCACTTCCACATAGCAAACTAATCGTGATGAATAGGGTATTTTTCAAAAGGTTTAAACAGGCTTTTCATGCAGTAGATCACATTTATTTAAAACACATTTTTATGATAAGAAAATCATTTGCATTTTATTTAAAAGTAATGTAAATATGTATCAGAAAATATTTCAAAGATTTTAATGCGGAATCCTTGTTCTGGTCAGGTCTTTTATTAATTGCTTTATATTTAGAGTTTAAATATTTTCAACTGACTAAAGATAAATGAATAAAAGTTTTTTATAACTGTGAAACGTTCAAAATATTGTCATGTATTATTCATTTAATAACTGTTGTGTAAATTATTTATTTATTTATTTATTTATTTTGCATTATTCTAAATATAATACACTTTAGTATATGCTACATTATTATCTCTACTATAAAATAATAACATTCAAATTAATAACAATAGATTTGTTACAATATTTCGTAAAGTTTTTATAATGCATTTAACATTTGTTTTACTTGTCTGTCAGCACGTAATGATTCTAACATAATAAAAAAAAAATACTTTCCTGAATCTGAAAGATGTGACTTTGTGAAGGAATTTTCTTTTACTGAAACATCTAAATTGATTTTTTGTTGGAGTATTTGGAGACCTAAAAATTTCAGTCATTACAAATGATAAGACTCTCTATTGTTTTCCAGTCAAGATGTGTTTTAGTTTAGAAAAGTGCCATCATTTCAGTTTGATGTGTACACAGAAAGCCATTAAATACTAAGATTGTTAGAAAAAGAATTCTGTAACGGTAAAATTTTTCTGAATGAAATTTCATGGTAAAGACATTGTGTTTCAAAATTGGTTTCTTAGAGTAATGAAACTGTGAGTTTTTAAAATTCCGTTAAAGATATTCTGAACAAATAGATACCACAATCTTTTGTTTTTTATTTTGTTTACTGCTGAAATTTATTTTATTTTAATGTTTAAATAGTAGGGTGCTTACAATTATACCGTAATTTTTTTTATAGAATATTTCACTTCAACCGCAAACAATAGTACAAATTCTGCGATAAAATAAGGAGATTTGAAATGTAATGCTATTTAAATATTAATAATAAAATGTCTAATCTGTAATAAAGGAGTTATACTCATAAGGAATTCTAAAGAGTGTACGCACCACCCAAAAATTAAATGTTGTGTAATAATTTTTATAAATTAACATTAAAAAAAAAATACGTTAAACAAACAAAATTATTTTATGTATAAATCCCAGAATACTTTCATTTAATTTTTTTATAATATTTTAAACACAGAAAAACTATTTAATATATTTTAAAGTGTCTTTTTAGGGATCAAAGTTTGTTGAAAATTTTTTTGGGGGTATAATAACCAGATGGACTATCAAATAATCAAATTTCTTTTAAATATTTAATTGTGTTTTTTAACCATACAAATCTGTAGAACAATGACTGTTTTTTTTTAAAACTCAAACTGAAAGTTTATAATTTCTGTAATTTTACTGTTGATCAAAGATAAATACTGAAATTAGCATTGTTACCTAATGTATAAAACAACGCTTGACAGAAATTTTTCTTATCATGATATTATTTATTTTTAATTCCTTCTTTTTTATTTCCCTCTCATCATCTGGCACCACTGTTCTTATTATTAATCAAAGTTTAAATCTGTCTCTAAATATGATTTTTATTTAGGCATTACAGGAAACATTGTTAAAATAACATATTTATTTGTGATTAATTTAATCTAAGAATTACAGCAAATTCTAAAATTATTTAGAAAGCTTTGATATATAGATCAAAATTAGAAAAATAGATAATGTCGTATTGCAATCTTGTCAGATATTTTATTCATATGTAAAATTATATGTAATTGATAGCAATAAAATTCATTAATATTACCTTTAATTACAATCGTTTTATAATTGCTTTGTAATTAGAATGTAGACTATTTCAAGAAAAGAAAGAACTATTCATTAAATAATTGTAAAATTCGATAAAGTCTTCTTAGATAATATTGACAAACACTTCACGTATTTTTTAATTTGATTGATATCGTTGAACAAATATTATTTTTCATAATTACTACACATATTTACTCGTCTAATTATACATGTTGAACGAGCAAGCAATCTTTGGGTATCCAGACCATCTCGAAAACGATGGTTACGATTTTCAAAGAAGTTGCTATCAATGCTAAATTAAGCAAGAAAAATTATCTATGTACCGAATTTGGGAAAATTTATTTTGATCGCTTAAAACAAACCCTGCACTGAAATTGTTGCTTGCTATAAATCGAGAAATGCTTTTACAATTTTTACTTAACATTTCTTCTACACTAATTCGAGGATGAGAAAACGATCTATGTCACAAATTCGAAAAAAAAAAAGAAATGAAGAAATTTTAACCTCAGTATACCGCAAGTCAACGTTTGCAGATAAGTACCTAAATTTTAAATCAGAAAAGACTGTCTATTATATAATCACTATTGTTAAAACCTTAGCTCAAAGAATCTGAAATATATTGGTTACTTTTATATGTCTTAAAAGATCAATTTTCATCAACCTTTGTAAACCATGGAAGTTCCACAATTTATGTTTTTGTCAGAAGAATATAGATATGCTAGAAAAATAGCTAATTTATTCAAATCCATTAATGTTTATACAGCTTATAAATATCAGAATACTATAAAGAAAATGTCACTCAAATTCTAGTTGAAAATCTATTTCTAACATAATAGACATTTATTGACAGTGTTCCTTGCTAACACTATGATTGAGAAAATAAATACAAGTCTGATTGTTCATGCAACATTCATATACGGGAACGCAAACGTGCTTTTTAAACGATTAATGTTCTAAAGTTGTCAATCATGCAATCTGATTATATACCAGATTTCAAAAATATTTTTATATGTAAATCCAACTGCAATAAATATAAAGGCACATATCTTTTTTTAATGTTTGTTCAAAAAGATACAAAAATTCCACTCTAAACGAGGCATGTGCAGTTCCACTTGAGTTTGCGGTCCTTCTGTAACGTATAATCCCGAACTTGTATAAACAACTGTTTTAGCCTCAATTGACATTTGTAAAAATGAAATCTTTGTTTCACGTACGAAAAATCTTCTATAGTATATTATTTTTTTATTTGCATTTAATGAGTTGTTTTAAGTTTGTATTTTTTTAAATGTTTTATTAACATATAAATCTTTATATAGTTTCTTAGTAAATATCACGGAATAATAATAATAAAAAAGGAATTCATAAGAATATGCATATTGCAGTAATGCCGATATTCATTATAAGTACATATGCCACACAGTACAAGAACTATTTAAAATATTTTTAATTAAAAAATGACATTATTTCTAAATAATGAACTTTATTTCTGGGTAATGAATTGCAAAATAAAAATAATAACATTTAATTTTGAATTATTATTTTTATTACTCTCTTAAAACGAAAGAGCCAAAATAACTCAAGTTGAGTCGAAATCCACTCATCTCACGATTTGAAAGTGAGCTTCTCATGAAGAGTTGAAACAACTCGAGTGAACGAGTTGTTTTTAAGCAACTCATGATTGAGTGATCTCTATTTTACTTATACTTGAGTGAAATCAAATCAATGAAGGTTAAATCCAGTAGCACTTGAGTGATTTATAACTAACTCATACTTGAGGAGGGGAAGGGGAATTAAAATTCATGGTAAAATGTAATATTTCATTGTAAAATAATAAATTTCATGAACAGGTAGATTATTATTTTAGAAAAAAAAGTAATTTGCATATTGAATGTATACATATTTATGTTTACATATATGTATATATTCAACAATTAAGTGAAAAGTATCTTTTTGTTTCGGAGCTGCTTGAAATATATACCCCCCTCTCGACCCAAAAAGAGAATTTTAAAAGGAATATTTGAAAAGATAAGAATTTCTGCTGATTTAAATATTTTAATCTTTTATTTTTATTTTGTTATAATGATTATGTTTTTTATGCAATAGTATTCGATACATTGCATGATATTTTTCAGTTTATATCAATATTATCATTAAATATGTTTTAATCCTAATACTATTTAGGAATATTCACACCGTGAATATCCGGGAATGTAGATATTTACCTTATTTTTAACAACATATGATAAAAAATATGGGATTTATACAGTTTCATAAATCAAGTATATTTTAAAATATTAGAATTCAGACTGAAAATAAAATAAGAAATATAATTTGTTTACTTTAAAACGATATTTATAAAGTCAGACAAGTCAATTTTCAATTTATAGTATTATAAAAGTTAGAGTTCTGAAACATCGCTAAAAATATATACTATATAAACGAACGTACCGTCAAGATATTTTCTTTAAAAGTTTAAATTGCTACTAAATGCTATTTATATAAATCATATTTATTGAAACAACATTAAAAAAACATAAAGGAGAGGCAAAGGATTTATTTCATTATATTTTAGAGTATTTTTTAATATTTATCCTTCCAACTTAAAAGATCTCTAAATGTTCGCTCATATAAATAGTCCTAAATGTTAGGGTTAAGACATATTTAATAAAAATATTGATATAAACTGAAAAATATCACGCCATATATAAAATAACAATTAATATAAAACAGAATCATTATAAAAAGCATAATTAGAGTATTAAATCAGCAGAAATTCTTACTTTTTCAAGTATTCCTTCTTTAAAATTGTCAACAACGTGCTGTTAGCCGCGTACCACACACCACACGCCTGTCGTCTGCTCAGCACCTCAGCGTATATGCATTGTAGAGGGGACAATGCAAGGTCACGTCAGCTTACTGGTATTTTGATTTCCGCTCGCCGATGAGTGCTTTTTTTATCGAGTTGAGTTTTTTAGTATTCGCTCTTCTGGAGTGCATTAGGAAAATAAAAATTCAAATCATGATGAGTGAAACATTTAAAAATCAACTCATTCACGATCAAATAAATTAGAGCTATTTTCTGAGAAGGAAAATCCACTCTTTCGTTTTAAGAGAGTATGTAACCATTGAACTGAATTTTAATAAAACATTGTAGCTTTTTTTTACCATTTTAAACTTTCGTAAATTTGAGTTTTTACATATATTTCGCTTAAGGAAATAAATGTTTTACATTTCATTTTTGGAGAAATGTCATAAAATATCTTTTGTATTTGCTTTTACCATCTATGCATTAAAATGTAATTTCTTCCTTTTGTTATTTACGCAAGTAATTTTACAAACTTTAAAATACAGATGATTTTATGCGCATCAAAGCGTAAACGATTTAATTAAATTTATTTTATTTGTTCAATGATAAAATTTCACAGATTTTCGTTTATCGTATAAAAATATTTTGCCATAATGTTAGTTCAAGTAATAGAATTTAATCATTTTGTTATTTTCTATTGCATACTGCTAAAGAGTATTTCAATTACTTAAAATCTTGAAACTTCTCATTGTTTATGCTATTTCTTTTTGAACATCAACAAAATAAAGTACTTCTGTTTTTGAGATGATTACTAAGTTAAAAAAAATAATAACTGCTAGTTTTCACTCATTGAAAACGAGTTCTTTACTTTTGAAAACAAATTGTTTTCAAACTAAAATACTGAATTCATTTTGTACAATGTATCTTCTTGTTCTTTTTCGATAGAAATAAAGATTGTGTTATTCAATCAAGGGCAATTGAACTGAAAATGCTGTAGCGTGGTTAAAAATAAAATCAAATTAACTACTTAATCCATAAAACTAAACTTTTAATAAATGTTTTCTGTAAAAGTGAAAAGGAAAAAGAAATCATATTTTCATTAACTAATAATATGTTATCGAAGCAGTTTTTTATTTATCGGATATCAAGATGACTTCTGTATGGGTTTTAAATTTCTATTTTTAAGTTTTTGATGATCACAGTACCATCAACTGGGTGATGATTTTTTTTAAATTTTTGCCTCTTGTTGGCTTTAGAGATCCAAAACTTGTTGAAATTTTCATTTAATCAATTTCTAATTCTTTTTTTTTATAGTTCTTAGATATCAACTGTAAATTGTAAAAATCACATTTAATATTTTTAAATATTTATTATTATTATTATTATAACTTTCTTCTATCTATAATCGAATAAAGCATTGTAATGAGATTTTTTTTCGAATTCCGGTTTCCGGCGGATTTACACGTTTTAAGGGTTAGAAATTCCGAAAAACATATTTTTACAAAATGTCTGTCTGTCCCCATTGTATCATCGAAAGTGTATGAAGTTACGCTTCAAATTGAACCAATTGCTTCAAATTGTTTTTGTCTGTGGCCAGCAGATCCCACTTGAATTTGGGGATATTTCTTCAAAAGGGAGGGCTGTGATCGCGACTTTTGTTTCATTTTCGCTATTTTATCATCGAAAAGTGTATGAAGTTACGCAGATAATTAAACCATTTTTTGAATATGTTTTTGACTATAGCCTGCAGGTCCCAGATGAATTTGGGGATATTGCGCCTAGAGGGGACGCTGTGGTAGCCATTTAAAGATTTCAATTTCAATAAGATGTACAAAAAATTAGTAATCCTAAAAAATGTTTGCGTTAAAATTTTCGGCATTGATCCAAGGTTTCCAGAGCATTTTTTGTTTTGCCTCTATCTTAAAAAATGGCTGAGATATAGCAGTTTGAAATTATAGAGAGACAGACATTTTGAAAAAATACAGCAGTATTCCTCCATAAACGGGTTTAATTTGTGAGTTTTGGTAAACATGGTTTCGCCAAATTTTCTTTCATTCTTGTAACTATCATTTCAACACTTACATGCTTAACACTATATATTTATATTCGTCAATGTCAAATTCTCGCCAAAGTGGGCGACGATGAAATATCGCCAAATTTAGAGAGAAAAATACGTTGCAGTACGAAGCCATGTTGGCTATGTCTGTCTAATTTGGTGATATTCTCATTCAATCTCAATATTGACAAGAACTGGTGTAGCGGCCATCTTAAAATGTCCGCTGTGTGGTAGAGCACGAGGAAAGAAGTACAACTGTTTTAAAACCAAAAACTGGTTTATTAACACAATCAGTAGGGAGTTTGAGCGAGCTCCACGAAATTTTCCTAAAAAATTAAATTAACTAAAGAGTTCTTGCTAACACTTGTAGCTTAAACAAAAACGAAACAATATAATTAAACCTTAACCTTTTTAAATATATAATCACGATTCAATACTCTTATCCTTCAAATTACATAAGCACTGATGCAGGTTCAAGTCAGCTTTATCAATGTATAAAATTCCAGTATAAAAATACTAAGGCTGATTATTAATCACGAGACTCGATGCGAGGTCTCAAGGCTAAACCTAAATCTCAGTCGCAATATTCAACTTCCCAGGCCAAGTCTCTGCTGAGCGCTCACCAGCTCCTCTGAGCTCTGCACTCAAGTCAAAATTCGCTGCTTATATACTTCCGTGTCAATCGACCAGTTCCAGAAAATTTGCATATTCGAAATTACACGGCGACTCACAATTTCAGGGATTCAGCTGTCCTTCGAAAGTTAAAGAAAGATAGAGAGCCTTTATAACTTGTACGCACATAGTCGGTTAATGGACAAAAACGATCTCATTCACACATTGCCTACTCACGTGATGCGAGTAGTCAATACCTTACAACCCCTCCCGGAAATTGTGAAAGAAAAAGCGGTGGTTGAATGCAGACCATCGTCTTTTTCTTTTAAAAATTTAGAGTCCAAAAAAATGAACACAACATGTGACGGGTAAATTTAAATTTTGAATCCAAATGTAAATTTTGTACTTTTAACCCATCACGCAAAAACTGGTCAGATCGACGACACTTTCAACATAACCTCCTGTAAATGTGCAGTATCATGCAAAAGAATCTCACAAAATTTTCCTCATAAAATTTTCCTCACAAAATTCACAGCTTGCCAAAATAAATACGCAACTTTACCTGCAAAATTCCATGAAGTGCCGAAACAATCTGCAAAGTAGAACGTCACTACAAAACTATCTGTCAAAGAATAAAGTAGCTTTCCTAAAAATTCCCAAATTGCCAAAAACTCACATCCCCCGAAATTCAATGTAGATGACTCGCTCAATTACAATGGTCACAAACTAACAGCTAACAGAGATGTGAAAGTGAAACAATTTTCTTTTATAAAATATAAAGGCATAAATATACATTACAAATTTCTTCAAGACAATTCTTCTTCTTGAGAACTAAAATATAAAAAAAACTTATAGACTATCTGCTTCAAGATGATTTACTTCCTGGAACAAATTTCATTATCTACATACAATGTTACGTCAGAACTATGAAATACACTAACAATATTCATAATTAACAACAGTAGAACTAATAAGTAAGTTCCTAACTAGGGTATAACGAACAACACTTAAAACTTCATAACTAGTGCATAACCAACAACACTTTTAAAACGACATAACTTGCGAAAACCCAACATACAACACTAAACCGATAACGACCACGAACACGACCGAAGGGAGAAAGTTAGATTTGGTAACAATGTTAGTAAAGTGAAATAGAACGCGCGTGTCAAGGGCAACTCTTGACCGCAAAACACGTGCACGCCTATCCGCGGCGCGTGTAAAAAACCCATAATACTAAATTCATATTTCAAAATTCAACATATAGAACAATCATACACATAATATATACATAATTTATACATAGAATATCCACAGAACACTTATAGAACAATTATACAAGCAATTTAACAATCTCTCGAACATGAAAGCAGTGAATCTCGAAAGATGTTCTCTGACATCATAACTTAAATTTTGGCAAAAAAAAAAATTTTGAACAGAAATTAAATGCACAACTTGTGAAGCCGAGATACAAAATCAAACAATGGTCGAAAGGTAACTATAACAGTTCAGCTGCTTTGTCCAGTCCATAGAACTTGTTGACATTTATATAGGCACTTTAAATGAAATTAATAAAAATGGAACGTCGTCACCTGATTTTATAGTGAAGATGAACTGGAAGCTTGTAGGCTCATAGAAGAACTCTGGCGGCGTCCCCAAAATCCTTGGACGAAACTCCGTTCTGATGCAGACTGGTAAGGAGAGGCCACTGTCGCTTGTCGTGCCTGCAGCCGGGTGTTGTAACCATGGCGACGTCCTTTGGGAGGAGCTCGTGTAGTGTCCACTCGACGACTGCTCGTAGATTCCACTCGACGACTTCTAGGCGGGCTTACTGATTTGTCCATTTGATGATTGCTAGGCGGGCTTGTTGAAGTGTCGACTCGACGATTTCTAGGCGGGTCTCGGCGATGGTGCCGCTGGGCAAGATTGTCTCTAGGGTTGAAGAATGTAGTAGCGAAAGGCGTTCGTTTCCGTGAGGCTCCCGACATCGATGTGGAGGGCAAGGTCCGCTTTCTGCCGATTCTCCTGCGCCGTTTGGTTGTAGAGGGGAGATAGTCCATGCCACGTTTTCGTGCGTCACTTTGGCACTGTCGATGTGATGACTTCTGAGATGGTTGACTATCGGAAGATTCGTTGAGATCTGTTGGTGGATTGCCGTTCCGGCCTCTCTTGGCAGGAATGTCTGTCGATGACTTTGATAACAGTCTCTTGTGTTGTGGTCGATGTGACGTAGAAGGGTTCTGCATGAACTTCTTGTCTGGAGGCTTAGAACTACTTGTCGAGATCGAATGCGGGTGCTGTCTTTTGCCATATTTTCGAACCACTTTAGGTAATGTCTGTTCAGCTGGCTGGTTAACCCTGTCTCGGTTAACTTGAGGAAATTTACGTTTCATCTCCGTTCGTATGTTATCACTATCATTATTAGAAGAATTATTTGCATAAGAAGATTGACTGACGTAAGGAGAATGAGAGGTCTTTGACTGAGGCATAGAGGATTCACCGTCTGACGTTTGAGAACCATTTGAGCTAGTGTCCCTAAACTTATAAACTCTGACCTGATCCAAGTTTACCGTGGTATGACAACCGTCAACATCAATAATTAAATTGTTACCTTTAACTTCCAACACTTTATACGGTCCCTCAAACTTAGGTCCAAACTTAGCGACTCGTTTTTGCCGACTAGAACTCAACCAATGTTTTTCTAACAACACAAAATCACCAACTTTAATTTCCAACTCTCTCCGACGCATATTATAATACAACGCTTGTTTTTTCTGAGCCTTTCCCATTTTTATTTGTGCTTCCTTAACCAACTTATCGATGTCCTGAATCATATATTCATTTTCATTTCCCGAGATTTTAATCAATTGTTGAAAAGGAGTAATGATTTTCCGACCCAAAAACAACTCCGCAGGGGTTTTTCCAGTGGATTCGTGAACTGCCGTACGCAAAGCATAGGCAAAATGCTGCAAGAATTGGTCCCAGTTTGAATGATGAGTGCCAATAAAGGAAGAAATCATTTGAATGAGGGTTCTATTGACCCTCTCAGCCATATTGGACTGTGGCCGGTATGGAACTGTAAAAGAATGAGATATCTCCAGCTGTGTGCACAATTCTTTAAAAATTTCGGATATAAAACAGGGACCGTGATCACTAATTACCTGGGATGGTGCACCATATTTCGAAATAAAACAGTTAAACAAAGTGTTAGCTACAATTTTTCCTGAAGCTTTTCTGAGGGGGACAAACTCAACCCATTTACTAAAATAATCTACAATTACTAATACAAATCTATATCTATTTCCAGTTAAAGGATAAGGACCAATTAAATCAACTCCGATACATTCTAGGGGAAAGGACTTTTTAATTGAAATTAGTTTGCCAGCTGGTCTTATGTTTTTATAGTTATATTTTTGGCATGTGTCGCAGCTGGAGACATAAGCGCGCACTGCTTCCCGCATTTTAGGGAAGTAGCAGGAGTCACATAATCTAGCGTATGTTTTCCTGACACCTAGGTGACCTGCTAAAGGGTTGTCATGGAATTCGTGCAAGATGGCCTTACGAAGAGAAGCTGGAATATACACTTTTAATTCACCACGCGAATTTACAGTTTTTGAATAAAACAGAAGACCATCGATAATTTTGAAATTCCGGGACCAATTTTGGAACATATGCGCGTCCGCGCTTTGTACCATGTCAGCATCCTGTAAATAATTATATAACTGACCAAATTCCTCATCCTTTTTCTGTTCCTCTATAAGTTGCTCTCTTGACTTCAAAACCAACGACGACAAAACACAAACCTTAACCTCTTCAGCTATTTCAACACCCTCCTGGGGATTCCTCGATAAAGCATCTGCTACTGCGTTTTCCTTTCCGGCCCTATGCTCAATTACAATATTAAACTCCGCCAATTTCAAACACCATCGAACCATTCGAGACGATAAACCTTTTCCGTGCGTTAACTTTGTTAAAGCAGAGTGATCCGTAACCACTTTGACCGGGATATCACAGAAGAAACATCTAAATTTGTTCAAAGCCCAAATTACAGCAAGACATTCGCGTTCCGTAATTGAATAGTTCCGTTCCGCTGCATTTAAAATTCTAGACGCAAAAGCTATGGGGCGATCTTTCTGAGCTAACATCGCACCAATTCCGACTGCGCTAGCGTCACAGTATAATTCAAATTGTGAAGAGTAATCGGGATGAGCTAAAACCGGTGAAGAAATTAAAGAATTCTTTAAATGTTCGAAAGCATTTTGAGCCGCTTTCGACCAAACAAATTTAACCCTCTTTCGTTTTAAAGCATATAGTGGTTCGCAGATTTCTGAAAAATGTGGTATAAATTTTTGAAACCAAGCCACCATACCCAAAAATGTTGCTACTTGTTTCGCATTCTTTGGAGGTGCCATTGCCGCAATTGCATCTGTTTTTTGTTTGTCTGTTTGTATGCCCTCTTGTGTGATTCGAACACCAAGATATTTTAACTCTTTACGAATAAATTTACATTTTTCTAATTTGACAGTGAGACCCGCGTTTCTGAGCAATGTGAAAACTTTACGTAATAAATTTATATGTTCCTCAAATGTTTCAGACATAACTATAATATCGTCGAGGTATACCAGAACTCCGAAACCAAGAAGGGGTTTCAGAATGGTACCCATTGCCTTCTGGAACGTGGCTGGAGCCCCCGATAATCCAAAACTCATGCGTTTAAATGCGAAACACCCATTATGCGTTATAAATGCTGTTTTAAGTATGTCTTCCGGTTTCATGCTGATTTGAAAATAACCGGAGGTTAAATCGAGTGTGGACATGAATTTAGTACTTTGAATATTGCCTAGTATGTCATCTATTACAGGAATTGGATACTGTGGATATTGGGTTATTGAATTGAGTTTTCGATAATCTATAGCGAATCTCCAAGCCTCAGGATCCTCAATGCTTTTTCCATTGTTTTTCCGACATAATACTACTGGTGACGCGTATGGAGATTCAATGGGCATAATGATGTCGTCGCGGAGCATTTTGTGAATGTGATAATTAATGATTTTCTGTTTGACTTTATCGTAACGGTATGGTTTGCTTGCTACTGGTGCATGTGAACCGGTATTAATTTCATGCCAGGAAACGTGCGTCAACCCCGGTTTGTCTGAAAACACTTCCCTGAAGTCATGTAAAAACTTACTAAATTTGTTTATCTCCCCCTTTGTTAAACCAGATTCACTTAAATCAATTGAGAGTGATGAGGACTCGTTTGTACAAGTATTCTCCTCATTATTAACCTCCAGTGTACGTGAAAAGAAATCCAGGCTCATCCCTCTATCTTTCATGAAATCAACTCCAACAATACAATGTGCTTTTAATCCATCGAATACTAGAAATTGCCACCTCGCTTTAACCGACCGTATTTCTACATCCAAATCCACCAGACCTTTTATACTGCATTGTATCCCTTGAGCCGATTGAACCACTAAATTAACATGTCGCAACCTTTTATACGAAAAATATTTCTTATACACCTCAAACGATATAAAACTTTTATCCGCGCCTGTATCCAGAATACTTTTCACCACTATTCCACTCAAAACTATTAACAACTCAGGTAATTCCACTGGGTTAACTACTACCGTGTTTAAATCGATCACAGAAGGCTTTGAAGAGTTAACCTGTGACTGCTGACCTTCAGCACAACAGCCACCTACCAGTTTAACCCCTGCTGACAATTTCTAGCCTTACCAGATCTTCCCTCTTTACGCTGAACGACTTTTTCGCCAACCACCAACTGTCTAACCCTGGACGAACTATTCTGCCGAGGGTTAACCTCGTTCCTTCTATCCAAACCATTGCTATTGCGACTGCTCACCCCCTCATTTCTTCTGAAACCATTATTATAAGTTTGATCATAATTCCGTAAACCACCACTAACTCTTTGAAAATTTTGCCTATCCCCATAATTAACTGGACCACGAACATTACGACCATTATATTCAGTATCATAATTCCTGGACCTATTAATAAACCTATCCCCCTCGTTGAATTCTCGTGTGGTTCTCGGTCTATGGTGATCCGCCTCATGTCGCGCTTCATACTTTATTAATAATTGATAGAGTTCAGCTGTATTCGCTGGGGCACGCAGCTCGATAAAGTCCTGGATTGACACTGCGAAAAGAGGAAGCAGAATATCCATCAGCTCCTGATGAGTAACGTCAAGTGCCAACTTGTTTTTTAATTCGAGCTTTCTCAGAAAAAATCCGGACGCTTTTTCGTAAATAGTCTGGCGTTTACAATAGAATTCACGTCTTAATTCCGCTGCATTACGCTGATTAGGAAAGGCTTTAGTTAACTCCGAGCATGTTTGCTCAAATCTTTTCGCGTCATCGGTCACCAAGAAACGTCCAATGTTCTCAAGCCAAAGCAAGGCTTCATCCTTTAGAGAGCATTTCAATACTACATATTTGTTTTTATCCGGAATATCGTTAAAGGCAATATAATCGTTCAAATTATTTAAAAATTCTGTGACATCAGAATGTCCGGCAAAGTAAACTCTGGGGACTATCTCTCGTGGATGTGGGCCATCGTACAACCCGTGAAGTTGGGCGCCATTTGTAGCGGCCATCTTAAAATGTCCGCTGTGTGGTAGAGCACGAGGAAAGAAGTACAACTGTTTTAAAACCAAAAACTGGTTTATTAACACAATCAGTAGGGAGTTTGAGCGAGCTCCACGAAATTTTCCTAAAAAATTAAATTAACTAAAGAGTTCTTGCTAACACTTGTAGCTTAAACAAAAACGAAACAATATAATTAAACCTTAACCTTTTTAAATATATAATCACGATTCAATACTCTTATCCTTCAAATTACATAAGCACTGATGCAGGTTCAAGTCAGCTTTATCAATGTATAAAATTCCAGTATAAAAATACTAAGGCTGATTATTAATCACGAGACTCGATGCGAGGTCTCAAGGCTAAACCTAAATCTCAGTCGCAATATTCAACTTCCCAGGCCAAGTCTCTGCTGAGCGCTCACCAGCTCCTCTGAGCTCTGCACTCAAGTCAAAATTCGCTGCTTATATACTTCCGTGTCGATCGACCAGTTCCAGAAAATTTGCATATTCGAAATTACACGGCGACTCACAATTTCAGGGATTCAGCTGTCCTTCGAAAGTTAAAGAAAGATAGAGAGCCTTTATAACTTGTACGCACATAGTCGGTTAATGGACAAAAACGATCTCATTCACACATTGCCTACTCACGTGATGCGAGTAGTCAATACCTTACACTGGGAATGACTTTTCTGTAATTGGAATCCGTGCATTTTAACTTCGTGTATTTTCAGTAGAATTAGCTAAAATCTCAAAACCAAACAATAGGGAGGCTATCTTTTCCTGCCGGTACAGGCCAGGAGGACTTTTCACAGTTTAGTATAATACATCGGCTGCTTGCATCCAGTTAACGTGACGATTCGCAAGCAACTGACGAACAACAGAATGACGAAAAATATTAATTGTTTTTGGCGGTGTGAAAGCGAATTTTGACGCATAAACATGGATGAGATAGAAGAAAGTTTTGAGATTGGCATATCAGACTAGTTTATAAAGTGTGACAAAGTGATGTGGGCTTGGGGTGTTTTGTCTTATAAGTAAAATATCATTGAATAAGCGATAATAAACCTTGTAAGGGAATACAACTCCATTATTATGATCGAGTAATAAAACATAATAAAACAAATACATCAATTTGTCATTAAAAACACACACACACACTTATTTTAAATGATAATGAATAGTAGAATAAAATTTTATTTAAAAATGACCATCATGAGACGCACGTAAAAACAATGAACAATTAAGCCATGGTAAGATTAATATTTTTCAAGAAAACAAAATTTTATATATATTCACTTATTTCATGCACTGAAAAAACAATTTTTTAGAAGAAATAGGTCTTGCATGGTTAATTTTCTTTAGGACCTTTAAACATTACTCTTTAAAGTAGTGATAAAATTTGAATACTTTTCAGAGGCTTTTCTTTGGCTTAATACATGTTGTAGAACAACATCTACTCCTTTCTGCAGTATTTCATCAGTATAATTTTTTTAATTGACTCTAGGTAATTCAAAAGAAGCTGATTCGTTGCCAATTTTCCTCGTTTCGCAAATATATTTCTATCGATTCACGGTATAATGAATTGGAAATACACTCTTGATGAAACAATTATTTTACTATTCTTGAAATCAATCTGCAAAGGCTCTATTCCATGAAGTCTTGCCAAGGCTGTAGTTCTTCTGTCATATATGATATCTGCCATATGTTATTTTATTCTGGTATTAAATTTTCGTTTGTCATTCCTGTACAACGTTGTAATGTTCCATTTGCCCTGGTGAATGGAATTTCATAAAGTAATAATAATTTCATAAAGTAAGTCATAATATAAACACCGGAGAGTTTATCAGGTTATATTAGATCTATTTTTCTACATACTATGTTTTTTTTATTGTGTGGAAGGTTTTGCGATAAGGCAGTAATTGAATTTGCTAAGTTTATATTTTAATCTTTCAAAGAACACATTAAAATATAGTAAAGCTGATAACTTTGAGTTTTGTTCATTGAAAATTTACTTCTTTGTATTATCCAAGCTCGAGAATTTACGAATTAAAACCAGAATAAAAGGACACATGACATATATCAAATATGACAGAAGAACTACAGCCTTGGCTATAATTCATAGAATAGAGCCTTTGCAGATTGATTTCAAGAATTGTAAAATAATTTTCAATCAAATTTTATTTCTCATCCCTTATTCCGCGAATCAATATAAATATATTTGCGAAACGAGAACATTTGCAACGAATCAGCTTCTTTTGAATTACATTAAATTTGGCACGCGATGGTTTACAAATTAAAAAAAGCAATAAAATAATATTTTCCACGTTTTCCAGTTTTACCAATTTAAGCACCTGCTTACATTCGACATGTGATTTCGTGATTTGTGTTTATCATTTTCAAAAACATTGCGAAAATATTTTATGTATCATTTTGATCTTGAAGAAGTCGCCATTAGAACGCATGAAACATGTGTCATATATATATTAAAAGGTATTTTTAAGCCTTTTGTGTTATTTTTTTGTCACTTTAAGCATTAATTACACTTTAATTTTTAAGTTAACAAGTGATTTTATTATATTATTTGTAAGGAAAGTGATGTTAAACTCAATTTGTAAAATGCTGAATTAAATTATGTTTAAGCTACTGCTGCAGTCTATCAGAATTTGGCTTTACTAATTAGTTTTGTTGTAAGAAAAATATACTTACTACACGTTTTGTCTTTATCCGCGGGGACGGAAAAAGTCACCCTAGGGTGGACAAAGTTACCCCGGTTGACTCTACAATTAAAATTCACATTTTAATAAATATTTTTGTATAAAAAATTTCTCTTGTTGGGTTTTTCTGCTTTTGTAAAATATGATTTATATTGTTGTTGAATTTTGTATTAAAAAAAATATTATAGATATTTCTTTCAGTATAACAGTTACGACGTAAAACATTATATACCAAAAATTCCTTTTATACTACTAGCATTGAACAATTAAAGTTTTGAATCAGTATCCGTTTTGAATATGCAAGCTCAGCTCTCTTTTTGTTTTATTCCCGTAGCGTTTATTTTTCTACTGTTTAAGAGACAGTAACATTTTTAATTGATCTAGCTTAGAAAAACAAATACTTCATTTTGTTCTAAATATTGTTGATTACAGAACAATATCTACAAATTACATTATAATATCTTAATGCTTTTTAACTATATTTACATAAAATAAAATTCATAAAAAATATTATTTTTTAAATGCATCAGTTGAATTACGTTTTGCTGATTTTTATTTTATTTCTTATAAATTTACTGTGAATTCATTTTAAAGCGAACTTAATAGTGAAATTTAATCATTTTTTACAAATGAATCATTTTTCGTGCGTTTCGCTATCTTTTTTTTAAGTAACTTATACAAAAATTGTTGAAAAAAGTTTTCAATTTTATTTAAAATATATCACAATTTAGTTTGTTATTTTGTTGCCATTCCGGAAAACACATGTTATGATTTTCGTAATATCTATGTGGAAACTGTTAAGAACTTTGCACGTCGCATGTACCTATAGTACATTAACTACTAGAGTAGCATTTTTAGTATTCAGAATGATTAAAAAATCTATTATGTGTACCTAGCTGGAAGAAAGAAAATTGCTTCCTTACTTCTATTAGTAACAGTAGCATTTATCATTAGAAACTATAAATATTTTGCTATATTTGCTAATTTACAGTAAACTTCAATAACTATTTATATATTTTGTGTTTATTTATCTATTTTGCTCTATTTTATAATTTTTTTTTTTTACATTTTATTATATTACTATATTTTTAACTTCAGAAAAAGGAAGGAATTTTTTAATACGAATCACAACAAGTCATGAAAACAAAATATATATCGCATAGTTCTTATTTCATTAATATCACTACTATTTCAATAGCTATTGAGACACATATATGTTTATATATTATTGAAAGCTACAAATTTAAATGTAAGTTGAGTCAAAAATCACTTCTGACTCCAATAAAGCAATAAGAAATCGTTTATAAAGTGAAATTAATTGGCATTTAAATTAACGTTCTTATTAGATTATCAATTGTAGATAAAAAATTAAATGGGAAAATGAATCACCATTCTGTGTGTGATACACATTTATATGTAAGTTACGAATAATTCTAACTATGATGGTAATATATTCCTTACAATCTAGGTGTTTAATGCGTTCTAATATAAATATTTTAATGCAAGGTATTGTTTAAAAAACTTTTTTTAACTTAAAAAAAAGCTAGCAACTGGAAATCCATGAAGAGGCGCCAATAAACCTTTTAATTTTTCCTAATTCGATAGCCTTATTCAAATCTCACAGTAATCCAGTATCATAATAAAGAATTTGTTTACATAAAACATATTTATTCATGTAAAAATAATTGTATACATCTCACAGGAAGATATTTTTGGTTTAACTTTCGCAGAAATTGTGGAATAAACAACAACAAAAAAGAACTAGTCGTTGGGGGCCACCGTAATACGTACCCATCATGGATATGCATAATATAAAATATGACAATAAAACAAGTGTAAACTATTTATAAAATGCATTGCAATTCGAATAAAATCGTGGCTTGATGATGTGATAAACTTTAAATGCTCTATTAATGAATTGCGTAAAAGAAACATCCTTATAACTTTAAAATTGATAATCATATTAACTAACAGTTTACTGCGTCGGATTAAGCATCTCATTTCCAATTAGAATATATCTGTGAATTGAAATTTGAATGAAATACAGGGTCATGAAAAATCGAAGAGTGTGGAAAATATGATTACAAATATCTCAGCAACTCATTATCCGACAGACTTAATTCTTTATGCAAAATTTGTTTTTTTTTAATTTTCTTTTATATTCCCTCCTTAAAATAAACAATTTCGAAAATTTTTAAATACCATTTATCAGAACGATTATTTCGAGATTACGAAAATAATGTTTCCGGATAATCGAGGTTACTAAAATTAAATAAGCTTCTTCCCATTATTACAAACTAAGTGCATACTAAATTTCAAGCCTCTATCTTAATTTGTTCGGGAGATAAAGCGTTTTCAGACACATACACAGAGACAGACGGACGGCAAAATGTTTTTCCTAAAAATATTTTTCGGAATCTCCAATGTCTGAAACGTGTAAATCCGTCATTTTTTTTTTCGATTTTCAATACGATTACAAGATTTACCCTATATACTACGTATGATGGGTAAGTAAAACGGATTTTTTACACGAAAACAGTTGGTTACAACGTACGAACTAGAGTATCCTTAAATATTTAGGAATCTTAATTTTTCTTTAAATATTTATAACATACGTTTATTTCTCGTATAGTTTAAATATATTTAAACAATGACTTAACGGAAGAAGAAGTTTTCAACTTATTTTATGCTTGACAGATTGAGGATAATGTTGCAAGAAGATCAAATAAAGGCTGTAGATTTAATTCAGTTAAAGACATCACGCTAAGCGTGAAAGTAAAATAATAAATTTAATTTTCGCAGCGTACGTACTTGAGTTAGTGAAAACTATGGAACCTTATGTGTAGATGTTACATTAAATTATTAAAAAATAATAATTTTATGTTTAATGCTGTGAAAATTAAAAATTAATTAAAATTATAATTAAACAAACTTCAAATAAAGTAATTAAAGGAAAAGTATATTACAGCTTTTATTATTTTATAAGTTTAAATTAATAAAATTCATCGTTTTGGGAATACACAGATCTTTAACACATATTTGTTTGAATTTTCATTCTTTTCAGTTGTTTGTTTAATTATAACGGATACATATACAGTAGAGTCTCGTTAATTCGAGGTGGACGGGACCGGGCTTACCTCTAACTATCGAAAACTCGAATTATCGAAATCATAAAATTTAATTAATAAATAAATGAAGATAAAGCAATTTTTAAATTTCAGTGTATATTTAAATGAAAAATGTACTTACAGATTATTACATTATTGCTGATAGCAACAGGTTAATTATATCTTAAAATAATTGTCAATTGTTTTTTATTTTGACACATTGCCCCGTTTCTGTGCAGCAATATCACGCCATCGTCGAAGCAGCATATTGCCGGCTGGAGTCGACTCAGGCTGTTGCTCCACGTATCGCATGGCGGACTCTAGCGCAGCAGGCAGCCCCTCACTGTGACTCATTAGCGGTGTGGAATCTGTCGGATTCTGGCAGAATCCGTAAATTCTAGTTGTTTGTGACTATTTATCCATTCCTCTATAACTTCTGGCACAAAATCGTAAATAAAAAAAAAACAGTTTTCAAATATTTCTTGAGTTATCCAAGCACTTTTTGGTTTCTATACGTAACCAGCAGTAAAGATATCCAGTGATGCTTAAATGCTCTTGGCTTTGTTGCTTTTCTGATAACAACAGGTTTAATCTTGTCATTTCTTGAAGCATTTGATGCATCAAGAAGTGTTAACCTGTCTTTGCTTTTATGTGACCTGGAGTTCTTTTCTCTAGCTTGACGCGATTGTTTTAGATGGTAGCATTTTGAAATTCAGGCCAGATTCATTGCAATTATAAAGCTGGTCGTTCGTAAGGTTTTCATTTGTCACGACTTCCTGCAATTTCTTGCAAAAATTGCACGGCGACGGCCTCAGAATCTTCAGATAGCTTCTCTCGACAGACCTCTAGTTGCCGGATACGATATATTTTTTCAACTTGTCAAACCAGCCTACACTAGCAGTGAAGTTTACATCACTTTCTTCAAATTCTTTTCGAAACAGCAAAACTTTTACTTGAAGAATCGGACATGAAAGAGGGCATAAGTTTTTACTTTGCTGTAAAAACCACATATAAAGTGGCTCACCAGCTTTTTCATGCTCAGACTTTTTAAAGGATTTTCTGTCCAAGTGCAGTTGTTAGTAGAGCAGTTGTTAGTAGAAAACGCTTTTAGTTTACTTCTATTCCGATACGTTCGTAGTAGACAAAAGGAGTGAGTGGGGCGGAAGCTCGTGGAACAACTATTCTTTGATTTTCTCCAATTTCACCCGGCGTGATTCCCCGCATGTATAGGTAGAAAACACATGTTTTCTTTAAGAGGGTGGATTTCTGTAAGTGGCTTCGGGGTGCACAGTTGACATATGACCCGTCAAACAACAATAAAAACCAGATATTTGAATTTTGTGGTGCGCAATAATTCTTTCACGTGTTGCGTATATGTTGGCCATTATTTGGAAACTAAACTGATTTTTTTCACTAACTCGGATTTATGGGAAACTCGAACAATCGAGACTCTACTGTATACATTAAGTCGAATTGAGAAATTCAGCTCTGATTTTGTAAATATTGATGAGGATATAACTATTTCTTAAGGTATGGCGATAAAGCAGTTTGTCGAAGTGAAAGTTATGAGAGTGTCATTGTTGGATAGCTTCCGTTTTTCTTCTTAAACATATTAACGAAACTAGCGAATTGTCTTTTAAACAACTATTAAATATACATAGTAAACGAAAACACTATCCAGAGTAATTGAGGCGAAAATAGTTTATTTCAATGTTTATCTATATACTCCTACATATATTCTTTCTAAATTTTGCTATTGAGTAACAAGAATTCCTTGTGATTACCATGCTGAAGTGAAATTACTCTTTTTAGAAAACTAAATATATTATATCCGTACATTTAGAAATTTAACTTAGTCTAAATTACATAAATAAAATTATGTATTAAGGTGATTTAGAATTATCTTTACTAATAATTTGTAATGCTAAGATTTATGTTTCCTAGTCTTTTTTTCTTACACTACAGAGTGAAAAGTAAATTGCATGCTGGTGTTAAAACAGTCTTATCGATTGAAAACAAGTGTATGACATTTTAAACTTCTACATAGGGGGGGGGGGTTTCCAATATTTGCTAACTGCACAGTTCATTTGTTAGAAAAGTGCTACATACACACTACGAAAAAAAATGTTGATTTTACCGTATAATAGTAGCATCCTAGCTGTCAGTATTATAACGTAAAGCTAACAGTAATAAACAGTAAAATGTGCATTAATATACTGCCGCGCATGCGCAGTAGCATATTACTACTTATTTAACTGTGTATTATTGTTCATTTTACGGTATAATACTGGCAGCTGCGATGCCAGTATTTTTTATCTTGCAGTGCAGATAGAAAACTATATTATATGGATATTCTGATGTTTATGCTTTACTATTTAAATCAATTTACGGGTTAGTGTTATTTTGAAACTAACTATAAAAATACTTTATAAATATTACTCAGAGTCTCAAACGGAAAGATTTAATTAATTTGATGGGTAGCTGCATATTTTCTATACGTATTCTTTATTTATTTTGATATAATGTAATACGAATTGCTCTTAAGCTCAATGATGAAATTGAGACGAACTCATCAAGTGAAAACAAATATATGAATTTTTATTTTTAACATAGAAGGAGATCTCTCGACTGCTTTACAAATTACTATTTTATTTCTTCGAAAATATACTAAAGTTTGTGAACTAGGACAAAGATACAGAACTCAATATTATATTCAAAGAAATATAATTTTGTAGATAAAATTAAAATTATATTTGCTTCTATTTGGTTTATAAAATCTAACGAAACATTTGCTATAATACATTTTATATAAATTTATAGTCATATTTATTTGATAATACATTTGTGTTCAGACATTTGTATAACGATTTCGACTTTCTCTATGATTTAAGTTTAAATGAGAGAAAATATAAAACCTATATGGCAACAATCGGAATACTGTTTAATTATCATCTGCATCATTAAAAATATTATTTTCTTTAAAATGTCGCTGGAAACTAAACAATGTATTGAAGGCTATGTATTTGCGCTTTGCTAAGAGAAATACTCTTATTCGAATATTAAACAAGAACGAAAAATCATGCGTCAAGCATAGATTATGTAACACTTTCCAACGTTTCCAAAATAATTTTACAAGTCATACCGTTTAATAAGCTGAAAAATAACATCTAAGTAAACAATTTGGAAAACGCATAACATATTTAAAAACATAATTTCAGGAATTTCCAACGTATACAATATTCGGAAAAATATCCGAATACTTTTATTCAGCCCTGTATATGATCTATAGATTTGTATATATACTACATAGGATGCTAAATTTTAGTTCAGTTAAGAAACTCGTAGCACAGTTTAAAATTCTCCTTCTGGAGTTTCTGTCAATAAACGTAAATGTGTTCTCGAACTTTTGTGCTTCTCTGTATATGATGTACAGAATTTATACACACCACGTAATAAACAAAAAGTGAGTTAATTTTAAAATCGCGTTCAGTAACTTAAAACGCATTTCCAGGAATTATTGTTAACAGACAGTAGAGAATTCTTTTGTGTGTCCCTGTAAATGAACGATGACTGCTATTCACACAATATTCTGTAGTAAGCCTCTTGTAATGCACCTTGGTGATATATATAAATTTCAATGCGTTTAAAATAGTGAAACATTATTTAAACAAACCGCAGACGATTTTTCTCCATAGACGTAATGTAACGGAATTCTTATGACTGTCCCTGTAAATTAACTATAAGTGCTGTGCACATCCTATTCCATATTAAGCTTCTTGTAATACAACTTAGTGATATATATCAATTAAAATGTGTTTGAAATTGTGTAACATCATTCAAATAAACCGCAAATGATTTTTCCCCATAGACCGTAATGTAACGGAATTCTTTTGAGTGTGCCTGTAAAAAAACTATAAGTGCTACACACTTCAGTTGAAATAGGGAACGTGCTATAGATAACGACAATAACATATAAAAATTGCAAGGCAATTCGAGCATATTTACGAGAGTTAGAGCACGGAGAGAGGGCAGACGTCCATACGGCCAGACAAACCGAAGTCATAAACACTTTTCAACTAGTTTGGAAAGTGTTAAAAAAGGTGTGAAACGCATGGTTTTATTTTTTATACACGTAGTCATATAGTTAGAAAAAAAAAGGAAACAAACGTCAAACTTTACATTTGGCAGCGAAATAAGTAAAAAATTAATACCAAACAAAGATACGGTCACCTTGTATTATATCTAAAGTTGCATCTCATGTTTTAAAAGAAAATCCAACACCCAAAAGATCTATCGCAAAATCTTTAAACATCTATATAGGAATTGTAAACAACGTATTAAATCTGATTATAGCTAATCAAAACAAAACAAAATATGATCTTCACTACCTAATGCAAAAACATGTTTCTCAGTCTAAGACTATATGCAGATTTTTGCATGATAATTATTTGTCAGATGAAAAATTTAAATATGGTGTTACAATGGATGAGGCTTAGATATATTTTTCTGACTGCAATAAACAAAAATCGATTGACTACTGAAAAAAGTAGAATAATACCTTAAATGTTGATTCAGAGAATAGAAGGAACGTTTTGATATGTTTCATAGGATTATATCGAATGTTGTCCTCAGTCTTTCAATTATTGCTGTAACTTTTTGAGTTTTCACGATATTTCAATGGTCTTTTTATAAGAGTTGCCCTATAATATTGATTATCAAATTATGACAAAAAATCTTTGCTGTAGTTCGCAAATGCACAGTTAAAATTTATTTTATAAAAATACCTATATCTCATCAAATATTCAATATATTAATATTTTATTCAAAATATACTATTTCTACGATTTTTTGTCAAGTTTTTGGAAAGCGGTTTTGGACAAAATAAATTATATATACGGGTGATCATTACTTTATTCAGAAAATTTAAATTAAATGTTTACGAAATTAGTGTAAACAATCCCGTTTAAATTTTGAACAACATATTTTTTTCAAAAATACACACATAATTACGATTCAAAAATACATAATTAAATACGAATTAAAATATAAAACTAGAGACGTTTAATGTTATAAAATACACTAAAGCAATTACAAATAAAAATTCATAAACTTTTCAAGTACATTTCGTACATTTCATCAGTATTACGTACACAGATTATAAAACAACGAAACAGTTTAATTAAAACATCATACTCAGCCGGAACTGAGGCAGCCTCATTAATTGGAGATTCCGATAAAACAGTCAAGAAAACAGGGTATACAGTAGCCATAGCTGTTACTGAAGCTAATTTTATTTCTCTACCGTTTACGTAATCCCAATGATCATTTTTCATTAATACAGCTTCGATTTGAAGCTTCCAGCTATCAAAATCCTCCTTTACGTGCTATTCAATCGTCGTTACACGAGACATAATTGTACACTACCTCTGGCAGCAAGAAATAATAATGATTAATGAACGGAACGAATAACAGTTCTTAGTTTTGATTTAGGCTTAAGAGTTCAAAATCTAAATGTTCGAATTAGAAAAAAAAATTGCGACTTATAGTGCAGTAAAATAGCTACCCTGGGTCAATGAACAAATGTTGGTTGATGAGGAACGCAGAGTAAACATAGTAACGTGACATAAAACATTTATTAACACTAACATGAAGACAAAAATATTTACGTAGCTGGAATGCCACTATGTGCTGACATCTTTCTTAAACGAACCACATACTCTCGCTCGCTAGTGAGCGATCTTACAATATCGTCACTTTTCGCATTCGCTATATGTGCGAAGAGGAGAAAATCAATGTTGCATTCAAACATATATTGAGAAAAATATTATTTTGTACAGAAAATTTGTAATTTTTAAAATCTGTTCTATGTAAAATATAAAGTGTTGTAGAAGACTTCATTCATGATAAATATCAAGCAGAGAAGATCACTATTTAATTCAGTTTTTTAGTTTCAAATTTTAAAGATATATAGAAAAATAAACAAATAAAAGTCACATTAATGTTCTCTTTAATATAAAAGACATGTGCATAATGATTGGGATTGTTTATAAAAATTTAAGAAATTTAAGAAATTTAAGAATTTAAGAAGCTATATATTTTCTCTACATATTCTATCTATCCTTTGTTACAGGGGAATAAGAATCCCTTCTGAGTTTCACATCGAAGTACAACCAGGCTCATAGAGTAGAAACCGATAGATGACTTTCTCAAATTCCATATAGGTTTACCACTTGAGAATTTGCCAATAGTCTATTTTATTTGTTTGGAATATTTAAAATATTATTGAATGTATAGAATGGGTTTATATTAATTATATGCACAGCAGTATTAAATTGCGCAAAAAAAATAAGTTATGTTTTTGAATATTTTCTAAACAATCCGAAGTATTTTATTTTGTATAAGATATTTCTAGGAGATGATTAATTAATTCAGCTTATTTCAATTTCAAGCTTGACCAAAATACAGCTAAAAAGAAATAAAACACCCCCAATACTTTCTTACATTTAATGAAATGCGCATCACGTTATGGGTTGTTTGGAATTAATTTGAGAAATAAATATGTCGTTTTATGTTCAGTTTTATATTTTCTAAATCGAGGATGTTTCTAGAATCATCGAAAAATGAAAATTCAATAACTTAAAATATAGAAAGTAGCATTTTGTGGTTTTCGCATAAATGCACTGAAAAGCGCGTTTTTCTCGTTTTCAGAAATGGAAATTGCAAGAATGTCAGCATATATCATCGATAGCACTTTAGTAATCCCTAAACTGCTGTCTGTCGCTTCTTAAATCGTCATGTGTCAGTAATTACAGCGGAAGTCCTTTTCAAAATTCTTGAGAGTATTTTGTCACCTCTTACAGATACATTCACTAAATGAATAGATCAAACTGTACATTTGTAATATAAAGTTGGGTTTCAAACTCTGGTGCAAATTGCTGGCACAACTGAAAAGTTTCTGGTTGGTATCAAAGATCATTATTCCACCAATAAACTTTTAATTATAAAAAAAACTCTATCTTTTAGCACATTTATGTGAAAATCACATTGTGCTACTATGTATATTTTTCCAGTTATTGAATTGTATTACTTTTCTGACTTTTGAATCAATTTAGTAGAAATTAATAAGAATTCCCTGTGAGTTTCACGCTGAATCCACGCAAGTCCAATGGAAACAAAGAATATAACTTTTTCAAATTCCATGGAAGAGTACCGATCATCTGCTTGTCTATAGTCTATTTTATTCATTTGAAAACTGTTGAGATATTTTACTATATTGGGACAAAATACATTATATTCAGAGAAATATTATATTCTACAGAAAATTTAAATTATTTATTATAATATTTTCTGCACAATTCAATTTATATTTTGTAATTATTTTACAATAATTATCAATAATAGTGATGACTGTTTAATAGACAATTTTTCTCTCTTAATTGGATCAAAATATAGATACATAAATGTATACAGGATGTCCAATAAGTAAATGAACGTTTTTTAAATTTCGTCAACAAGTAAATAGTGGTAGCTGTTGAAACAATGTGAATTTCAGCACTGAAGCTTCATTGTGTTAGATCTAAAAATCACCACCGGCTGGCTGTGATCGCTCTCGAAGTGTTAGAATGATAAAACTGCATAAAAAAAAGTTATAAATGTTTTGTAGTTGTTTAAAAATATTTTTGTAGCTACTAAAACACAAAAAATGGTATTTACTAAAACTACAACGTTATTTCGTATACTGCTGCAATTTTCAGCAGCATTACAATGCAGACTCCGCTTTGGTGATAATTCGATTTAAAACGAGGAATCGTTGAAAAAATTCTGATTGCACAAATTACACTTCTGAAAGAATAACGTCAGTAGTTGATATCGTTTACATGTTACTGACTTTTTCAAAACGTTCAGCTGAACACCGCTAAATGACGTCTCAATATTTTCTTGGATTTTAATGATGTGTATGATGTTTGTATTGTTAGAGTATAAATTTAGGAAGAAAAGAAATTAACTAATTTTTAACGATATAGGGTGGACAAAATTTAAAATGTGATAGAGCACACTGCCAGACACATTTTGTGTAAAGGAAAGCTGAGTAGAAATCCCACTATTTTGAAGTAAATACAGGATTTCTTTACTCCAAGCCGACCTCGGATTTTCGTTCATACCTTTAAAAGTAATGAATATATTTTACCGATATTTTTCAGAGAGTTATTTTACTTTGCGTGAAATGTTATGATATTACTGAGAGTGCGGTGTTATTAGGTGAGTGATCCCTGTGTACTGTTAGTTGCATTCCAAATTACGGAGTGTCCAGATCAGTGTTATTTCTGCGTGAATCGTGGACGTTTCCAGCAATTCTAGGGAATTTATCACATTTCACACAATGTGAAATATGTCTATTGAAAATATAGGAAATATGTTAATTAATGTTAATGTTATGAACAAAAAAAATCCGCGTTCAACTGGGAGTGAGTTATCTTGTATTTATGACTGAATGCGTGGAAAATGACCTAGGTTTCCTATACGAAGTATGCTTGTTTCAGTGTGATCTATCCCCTCTCAACCCTTTCCGGCACAGACAAAGTCTATTCGTAAAATAAGAAATTTCTGACTGACACCGGAATTTACCTATGACTTTTTTAGAAAATACGAACTCCTTATTTTAAGCTTTCATGATAGAAACAAAATTTTATTAAAATATTCATGGTGCCGTATGCAAGTTTGGAATTAAAATTAGGTGTGTCCGGAGTGGGACCACTGTGCCGGAAAGGGTTAAAGAGCATTCGTGCTGAAACACCCTGTATATGCCTTTATGCATTCTTCATTTAACTTGATAAGGATTCATATGCAATCCTCGTGAGTACCACGCTGAAGTGGAACAAAACGCATTGAGTGGAAATAGAGAAATGACTTTCTCAACATCATCAGAAAAGTTCTACTTGGCAGTTTGTCAAATGTCTATTTTATTTGTTCTCGAAATGAGATCAAATAATATAGAATAAGATAAAACAGAATGCAGAAGATTATTATTTTGGTCATAAATTTTAAATTAAATATTTTTGAATCTGATATATGCAATGTAATATAATTTTTTGTGGAATATCTTTATTACATAAATATAAATAATATGAGAGGATCCAATGAATTCAATTTGTTTACATGTCAATGTTAAAATAAAGAAGACAACAAAGAAAAATCATGCGTTAAGCATAGATTACCAAACCCTTTCCTACAAATATAGAATACTGTACAAAAACTTCCCCGTTTAATAAGATGAAAGATGATATCTAAGTAAATAGTTTGGAAAACTCATAACATATTTGAAAACAGAATTTCAGCTATAATTATCTATAACCAAATTCTTTGTGTGGCTCTGTATAGGATCTAAAGCTTTTTCTATAAACTACGTAGTTTTCTAAAATTTAGTTGAGTTAGAAAACGCTTAACGTAGTTGAAAATTCCCTTTAACCATTCTCGTCAATAAACGGAAATGTACTCGAATTCTTTTATGGAGCCTTGTATAAGATATTTAGAATATATATGCACTAATTAGTAATAAAAAAAAATATGTTAAATTTAAAATCGAATTCCAGCAATTATTATTCTTGGACAGTATTGTAACCGAATTATTTTGCGTGTGTCTGTAAATGAACGAAAAATGCTATGCACACCAAATTCTACAGTAAGTATTTCATTGTGCACCCCTGTGATATATATAAATTTCAATATGATTTAAACAGGCTAACATCATCAAGATACACTGCAAAAAGATTTTGCCCCATAGACTATAATGTAACGAAATTCTTTTGATTGTCCCTATAAACTGTCTATAAATGCTACACACTTCATTTTCAATAGTGATCATGCCAGAGTAATCCTCAATCACATGTATAAATTACATAGCATTGTGATTAGACCTACGTGAGTTCAGACAGACAGACGAACAGACAAATCAAATTCCTAAAACCTTTTTAACTCTCTTGGATAATTTGCTGTTATAAGAGTTTTGTACTTTTTACAAAATATTGTTTAATCTATGCAATAATCTAACTGAAATCTTAAAATGTTTTTGTCAAAATATCATTTTGCAACACCCGGTATACATTAATATTAGAGCAGTATTTCTGTCTAATTTTCTAATAGGAAAACTAAATTTTTAATAAATATATTTTTACTCTATATAGATTTTTATGACTAATACTTCTTTCAGGGAATGACTCAATCTCATAATTAGTTAAGCCACCTGTTTAAAAAATTACACTAGTTAAATTGGGTTGTGAAGCGTCACACCACAATCAGAAAAAAATTCCAAAGCTTAATTTTTATTCTAGCGTATAAAATATCTGTTGGATAAATTTTAAATTGGCAATAATATGCTACTATTTAAAATTCTTTTTTAGCATAGCGACATCATATTACAGTTAAAACAATAAAATAAGTCAAAGTGATGCCAAAGTGAGTATTCATAATAGATTAAGCAGAAGAGATATTAAGTACACATAATATCTTTTGCCATCCTAAAATTTCTTTGAGTATTTCAGTTCTCTCAGAGTCAGGCAACTAAATAAATAAATAAATATATATATATATATATATAATTTTTTGTAAAAACTGGTAATCAAAATTGTAATGTACACACATTTATATATATAGAGAGAGAGATAGATAGATTTGTGTACATTACAATTTTGATTACCAGTTTTTACAAAAAATAATCTTTGTAGAAAATTTTTATTACAGGTTTGGGAATTGGGATCTGCAAAAATAATAATAAAATTATCGCCTGTGGGATCCTTGTATTAAAATACAATTACAGTTTTAAACCCATCATATAAATGTATAAATTCACAAACAAATTGATTATTAATAAATACAGGGTGTCCCAAAAGTCCTTGACAAGTCCTTAAAATTTCAATAAAAAATCAAGCAATTGGCGTACGAGAGTGCGGTTTAGACGAAAATGCTTCTTATGATCTGAAATTTTGTTTAAACGAAAAAAAAAAAAGTTTAAAAAATGTATCATAAATGGCACTGCTTCTGGATAGTTATCGAATAAGTAGAATGCCTTTGTGCATAACAATGGCGAAAGACGCACAATGCGTATGCACAATTTTTGTCAAACTATGGCAACCGATACTCCAGAATTTAACAATTATTATCACCAAACTAATGTTTGTTGACTTGCTCACTCGTCTAATCGAACTCAGGAGGGCGAGTATTGTTAAGTTCTGGAATGTGGGTTGCCACATTGTGGACAAAAATTGTGCATACGCATTGTGCGTCTTTCGCCATTGTTGTGCATAAAGGTATTTTATCTATTCGATAACTTTCCAGAAGCAGCGCCATCAATGAGAAATTTTTTGAGCTTTTTTTTTTATTCGCTTAAACAAAATTTCAGATCCAAAGAAGCATTTTCGCCGAAACCGCACTCTCGTACTCCAATTGCTTGATCTTTTATTGAATTTTTAAAATGTGTCAAAGATTTTTGGGACACCCTGTATATTTAAAAAATATATCATGTGTCCAATCGCATGATTTGCGTTTTAACATACACATTTTAAATTTATAGCACTGAAACATTATAGAAAATCCCGTATTTTATTTTATTTTATTTTTTATTTTTGCATTTCTAATTTTAAAAAAACTTTATATATTCTAGAACAATGATTAATTTTTAGTTAAGAAACATTATTTATTTTTATATTTTATGCTAATTTTGCATGCAAAATCTTCGCAATTCCTAATCAAAATAAATTAAAATTAATATTTTAAATCAAATTTGCTAAATTCTCAGTGAGCCAAATTTATTAATATTAATGATGTCAGTGCAACTGATTCCTGAAAGAAAATTCTTTATTATACTAATGAAATCATCTTATATATGATATCTTATGACTTATTATTTTTATTGACTACAGAAACACACAGCAAAAAATAAAGTATATTTTCCTTTATCAGCCATTTGCTTATATAACATGGAATGTTTATTTTTCTTTTCATTAAATTTTAAGAAACACCATTAAATTTTAATTAAAAAAAAACGGATATTGTTGGATAAAACGTTAAAGAGAAGAAATATTCTCATACAATGTATAAAATATATATTTACAATCAATAGGAAGACACAAAGTACTCTTGAGATTTATTGATGCATTTATATGGTGGCAATGGAATATTCTTAAACATATACAGAAAAAGCTTTTGTTCAGTTGAACATAAGGTATAATAATACTTTATACCATAATTATTTTCCTCTAAGTATAGTTAAAAAAAATAATTTAGATAAAATAAAATGTTGTTTCATTGAATTACTTCAGAAAATATTACATTAGATATTATTTTTCCATCTGTTTGTTTATTTTGTTACTTAAAATACGGAGTTAAAATGAGATTTTGCTTCCAATCTCATGTACTACAAGAAAGACAAATCATGCGTAAAGCATATATTATTAAACACTTTCCAACACATTCATAATATTGTAACAAAACATCACCGATTAATAAGGAGAAATGTGATGTATAAGTATACAATTTGGAAAACGCGTAACACAATTGAAAACACAATTTTCGCAATTACCATCTATAGTCTGAAAATATCCGAATTATTTTGTGCTTCCCTGTATGCGTCCTATAGATTTGTATATACACCACATAGTAAACTGAAATTTAGTTCGGTTAAAAAACGCATAGTAAAGTTAAAAACTCCCTTTTCCGCAGTTTCCGTCAATAACCGGAAATGTACTCGAATTCTTTCGTGCAGTCCTGTATAGGATCTATAGATTTTACACGTACCAAGCAATACGTAAAAAATTAAGTCAAATTTAAAACACATACTAAAAATGGAAAAGCACTTCCAGCAATTATTGCTCATAGACAATACTGTAACCTAATTATTTTGTGTGTACATATAAAAGAATGGAATATACCAAGCACACCATGTTCTGAAGTAAACATTTTGTAGTGCACCTCAGTGATGTATACCAATTTCAATATGTTTGAAATAGTGTACATTCATAAAAATACACTGCAAATGATTTTTACCTATAGACCATAATATAACAGAATTCTTTTGAGTCTCCCTGCAAACAAACAACAAATGCTACATACTAAATTTTCAATATCGAATATGCTATGCTAAACTTCAATAACATACATCGACTGCATGCGAATCCGAGTATATTTATGCGAGTTAGAGCTCGGCTAGGCAAACGACGAAGCAGACCGAATTCATAAAATCATTTCAACTATGTTGGAAAACGTTAAAAAAATTAAAATATTTCTAGATAAGGATGAAAGAATTAATAAGCTTTTTTACAACTTTTTAACTATCTCTACTATTAATGCGGTGATTTTGACAGAATTCATGAATAAAATACAACAACAGATTTTTATTAATTTATTTATTTCATATTCTGAAAAATAAAATTATTTTTTACAATTTTTCTGCTAATTTTGGTTGCAAAAACTTTGCTATTCACAAGTAACCTAAATTAAAAATTATATCATAATTCAAATCCTTTACATTTAGAGTCAGCTCAACTTATTAAAATTAATGATATCAGTGGAAGTGTTTCCGTAAAGTACTTTCTTTTTTATACTAATGAAATCTTGCAATTTCCCATGTCTTATCAGATTTATTTATTAAAGAAAAACGTAACTAAAGTAGAATATTTTATTTGTGATTCATATGCTTGGAGAATATTTAATAATTAAGATGCATTTACATAAAAAGTAAAATAAAAACTATTAAACTTTAAATATAATACAAAAAATATTTTATAAAAAAAAGGTAAACAAAGGAAATATTTCCATACAATGCGTAAAACATTTTTTTATTAATCAATAGGAATACAGAAATTATATCTGAGATATTTTGATACATTTTATGTTAAAAATATAGTTGAAGCTTTTGTATAGTTATACATAAAATATGAAAATATTTTTGCGATGCTCTTTTTTTCAAGTTGCAAAGTATAAAGAATGTTTCGGAGAATACTAAACATGTTTTTATTCAAAAATATTTTTAAATATTGTATTATAAATTATTTTTCCATTTCAAAATTTTGTTAAATAAAATTATGTTTCTCAGATAATAATCTTTTAAAGAACACGACAAAATAAGTTATATTATCTAAATTGTCAATGAAATGAAATAAGTGTATTCCAAGTATGTGCAGTAGATGACAGAACATTATTATTCACCCCAAGCGTCCTGGGTGTTGGTCATCTAACGTACTTCTTCTGTACAACAATCCAACACAAGAGGCAGTGGTGATGAGTGGTAACCATATTGCCTCTATCGGTTATGAGCGCCTTGTCCCTACGTGCCCGTATATTCTAGTTATATAGCACCATGGTACTTTCCTGGAATGGGTGTGCCAGAGCTTAAAAAGAAATGAGACACTTCATTGTTCTTGTGACAATTACGTGTGTCCATAATGTAGGACATTACAGATGTTGATCTGTCCCAAAAGATACATTAATAAATAAAATACTAAGTAAATATAGCTAGTTGTATTTAATTACGTTCACGTAAAATTGTGTTAAGTGGTCCAGGGAAGGACAGCAGTCGTGTTTCATGTTTTTGATTTAATTATATTTGTTTCCATTTTCCTTATATTTGCACAGTTGTTCAGTGTTTCATGTTTTGGATTGAATTTGATTTCATCCTTCACCTTCTCTTTGATAGGTACCAAAGTGTTTCTCCTACACTGTAAAAAATGACCAATGTTTCTTATTTTATGAAAATATACTATAACCACGAACGAAAATATAACATAATCTTCTGAGTTATCCGAAATTCCGAATAGCGAGAGTTATTTATAAAAACAAAGTATTTTTCGCTGCCCATATTTATCAGAAACGTTTCCGAAGGGCTTTTATAGTGTATTAATTAGTGTCCTCAGCCTAGAATACCTGTTTTTTGAATGTTATCAATTCTCAAGTAAACATTTTCATGCTCAAAAAATATGTTTAACAGACAAACATGCAAAATTAACAGCATTAACAATTACATTAAAATGAAGATTATTTCTTTACTCTTTCATGTATAAATTAACTTATGCGGCTGAAAAAGTTTACTTGAGAATGGATGACATTCGAAAAACAGGTATTTCTGGCTGGGGACACTAACTAATACACTATAAAGCCCCTTCGGAAACGTTTCTGAAAAATACGGGCAGGGAAAAATACTTTGTTTTTATAAATAATCCTTTAAATTTTGGAAAGGTATTGGTTTCTGGGGATTGAAAAGATAATGGAACACTCTATTCGGAATTTCGGAGAAGTCAGAATATTACATTCTATTTTCGTTCGTGGTTATAGTATATTTTCATAAAATAAGAAACATTGGTCATTTTTTACAGTGTACACAACGGCTCCGTGGCCTCCAACAGGTACATAGTGGACGTGGTGGATCTGGTCAAATTCTGCATACAAAAGCTGGTGGCAGACGTAAACAGGTTGAGTGGTGGATATTAAGTTAATCGATATTATGGACACCTAGATATGAACACCAAACGATTTTCACTTATTTCCTGCATTGAATAGGTTCTCAGAGAAATACCCATTGGAACCATTCAAGAAGAGATCGTGCTGTGAAGCTGTTCTTTCCTATGCAGAACACACATTTTTAGCAGCAGGATATTTTAGAATTTTTAAGCCTTATGATAAATGTATTAATATCCTATGCTACCGATTCTCAAACCATGTATCGAATGTCACAAGTAGGTTGCATTGATGTTTGGATGGTTCGCGAAGAGATCGTTCAGTTCTTTAAAAACTTTGAAAATAATATAATATTACAAATATATACAAATATATTATAATATGTCTTACAAAATTATATTAATTTTAGCTGTTGTAAAAACAAAACAAACACTTTTATTTTTACATTTTTAATGGGGCAATGCGTGGCGAAAAAATAGATGAACAATTCACAGATAAGACAGTGTTTTATTTATGATAAGAGAGACTTGAATCTAGCTTTAATATTTTTTAACCCTGATACAAACACTCTCATTGGTGAAAACGATGTTAAAAATATCATGTACTTTTAACAGTCATTTTTATGTAATACATTCGTTAATAAACGTATTTTTTCATGCGTAGTAAAATTTCGATATGTTTTGTGATAAGATTGCAATGTTATTATTATGATCATTCACACTGGATAAACATATTTATGTTTATGTGTATATGCTTAATAATAAAATTTGCTTTTTCAGTTGGAAACGTTATACAAAACCTCAGTAAATTTATATATTTGGGAGGTCACGAAAAATTTACAAACGTTTAGTTGTGTCGCATAACAATAAAGTTTGAAAATCACTACCACACGTGATTATGTATAAAAATAAAGTGAGCCCCCTTCTTTATATTTCCAGTCAATTCTTTATGTTGAATAAAAATACTGTCTATAACCGCAGCTTAGGGAAAAATATTTTTCAATTCTCTCTCGGTCAGTTAGCAACTGCTATTTTAAAACAAACTCTGATTGGGAGTTGAAATGATGTGCTCCACTAGCTCTCAAAAACCATAATCAGATTTTGCATCAAATTCTGTCTAATAATATACAAAGCGCAATATAAACATTTATAGATATGAATAAATGAGTAATTGGCCTGTTCTTTACACATTATATCTACAGTTTTGGTAAAACGCATGAGTAGAAAAATTGAATTTAATAAATGTAGTTATTTTAGGAATCAGACTCTCATGTACAAACGTTTTAGCCCTTATCATAAAAGTTTAAAATAATTATGGGTTTGTGCATTTCATAGCACATATTTATTATTGTCCGTGTTCATACATGTGTAAACAAATTCTTTTGAAATTTTAGCTGTGTAGGCTATTGATTATAAACGAAAATAAATACTTTAATAATTTAATTTTGTGATTATATTCTTAACTGTATAATGTTCAGTTTCTCTTTTAAATCGGCGAATGAAACTTATTAATTTATCCGTAGTTGTTTAATAAAATGAGTAAAATTACAAAAAACTAAACAAATAAAACAATTTTAATGGTATTTTTACTAATGCTTAGTTTTGAACCGTAGAAATTAAGATATGAGTCTAAAGAGTTGGTTGATTAATTTAAGGAAGAGAACTGAAAACTGTATGGAAGTTACGTCTCGTTAGGGTTACATTTGTGTTTTTTAAATTTTGTATAATAGTTTTAATAAATACATGACATACATGTTCTTTAAATATGATTACTACATCAAATTTCATCTATTTGTTTAAGGTCTCCTAAACCGTTTCTAAAGACTAGTATTCTTTAACATATATATTAATTATCGTAATATGAATGCATGTTACTAATTACTGTGCTATTAATAACTCACTAAATATTAATAATTTTCGTAAAATATATATCATAGTTAAGGTTACAAAAAAAAGCTTTGATAAGTCTAAAATTGTATTTAATTTTTCTTTAAAGAAATCTTAGAAAATAACATATCTTCGAATATATTGTGTCTCTATACTCAACTATATTTCTATGAAAAAAAATAAAAGTCAAGCTTATCTCATAAAATGAACTGTGTGGCTAAAAACACATTATCAAAATATATTATCATATACAAAATATGTTTTTTTCTTAGATGTAATTAAAATTAAAATCTGATGAAAAATATCCAACTTAAAACAAATGAAGTAATATTTTTAAATATAAGTGGAAACAGCTTAAACTGAAGCTGAAAATATTATTAAAAATCACCGGTTTTCCTACAACTTTGTGCGATTTGCAAGGAATTTAATAAATTTCAATTATTATTGTATCCAACGATTTAAGCGGGAAATTATGATCCGGTTTCTACTGCATTACTTAAACAATGCTATCTGAAACTGTTCCTAGAACCTTCAGGTAATTTTGAATTTTTATTTTTAGTTGACATACAGAATTACTTTTATGCACATATTACTATAATGACTGAGTTTTGCGTTATGATTTAAAACTACGTGAATATTAAGAAAACTCTTATCTTTATTACATGTTTTCTTTTAACTTACATTTCTGTATATATATGGAAGTAAAATCTTGTTACTCATCTTTCATCCACTTCCTGTTAACATAAAGCTTTGAAATTTGGAATATATATGTATTCCTAAGGGCAATACATGAACTGAATATAGATTTTCAAAATTTCGATCCCTAAGGGGGTGCAACGTCGGCCAAAACTTCCCAATACAAATATCGTTACGATAGTTTAATATTAATTTAAAAAAATAGCTCCATTGTTGCAACGTTCATCCATTTTAACAACATTGTTCCCCCATCATTGCGACGTCAGCATTGAGCAACGTACACATTTGTACTTTATAATATAACATGATTTTTTGTGAATTTTAATAAAAGCGGGATTTTTAATTACATTTAATTTATTTTAATCACTTTTAATACGTTCTCCATTATATCTTTGAAATACATTCTCAAGGAAGGAATTACTTTTTTAATATTAATTAGGTACAAGAGTGTGGAAATTAAGAATCTCTAAAATAATATTAATCTTTCAAAGTGACAAGAACGTCGGGATGCTTAATAGTTCCGAGGGTATCATTAGACTTTTACCAATTTATTGTAGAATCTTGCTATTAAATTTACAAATCTATTACGAAGAAATGTTTTTTTAAAGTGTGATACAATTGAATATAAACATAGTTGGCAATACGCGTACGTAATTGAGGGGTTAAGGGAATTGTAGACTTCCCAAATGTTTTTATTTTCTGTTTTATTAAAGCCGTCGGGGTATAAATTTATTTCTGAATGCATTTGGACGTATTAATATTTTAAATATCGTACAAAATGTTTAAAAATATATTTCCATATGCTTTTAAAATGTTATATTTATAATTCATAATTGATTGATATTTTTTTGTCTTAGTTTTACATTATTAATATTATTTATAAATTTATAAATACGCTTATAACAAATTTCTGGATGAATTTCTATATTCCTTGGAAAGTTTATTTCTTCCTTCTGTGTATAGTAGAAGTTAAATTTGGGGATATTCCGCAAGAAGGGGGTGCTGTGATCGCGATTTTGGCTCCATTTTCATTGTTATACAGGTTGGTCATAAAGTCTTTCCCTGATTACAAAAAAATATATATCATCATTAAATCCTATCATACGTAACTAATTCAATGATATCCCATGATAGGTAATGATTCTAGGTTGCCATGATGATTACGTCCTATTTAAGATGGAGTCATATAGTTTCCGAATTACTGAATTTAAAAACCAAATTTGTATACTAAAATTGTTTAATTATAGCAATCCTATATCTACCGACAGTGTTTTGGATAGATGTTTTTCGGAAAAATAGATATTAAATGGAAAAAGAGTCTAATTATGAATTTCACGTTCTGAATTTTTCAAAGATATGCTTAAGTTTTCCCATGGGATTCTCAGTAAATGTGAAAAAAGATGAAATGTTGTCAACTTAAAATGCACTTATTGTATTACGGAAATTAATCATATCATAATAACAGACAATATAATTCATTTCACTGAAATTAGACATAGTACGATTATTTGTCACGTTTGACGTACAATTTTCAACTTGTTTTATAGTGTATATTTCCTAAATTTATTCTTCGCTTATTTTGTACTATAGTTATTAACCTGAGTATCACTAAAGTGGAAGCGAGCTCATTGGCAGAAGTTAAATAGATGACTTCCTCTACTTCTACGGATGAGGACCTCTTGACTGATACACAAGTGTGAACCTTACTATCTTATTTATTTGAAAGAAAATCTATTAAATCGAAACTCCATACATATAAAGTCATTATTTTAAGGAAAGGATTACATTGTATATATTTATATTTTGTAATAAAGTGAAATAACTTTTTAAAATTAACTACAAGAAAAAGCTTTTTGGAGTAAAATAATTTATTTAATTTTGAAACTGATTATAATAAAGGAAAAAAAATAATATTGCTTAATAACGAACTTTATTACAATTAGGAATTTTTCATTAGCATCAATTTTTTTTCAACTAAAACTTATAGAAAATTTTAACGTGTTGCTTTTAAATTTACGTCTGCGTTTAGTGATTCAATGATTTTTCTTTTTTCTTCATCTCTAAATGTTGTTTTTAAACAATAAACACATTGCATTTATTTGTTAAGCAAAACAGTTGAAGTACAATTTCGCAATTTATTGCTTTAAATCACTTTTAGAAAACCAATATTGAAGCGATTTCATAAATTTTATAACTTAAACTAACAATTAAAACACTGCATCAATATATTTAAGGATAAAGAGCTTTAATATATTTAATTTGTTACATTTTGTAATTATCGATGCATATAAAAAAGCTAGTTTTGAAGCGAATGCTTGCATCTTGAATATTAACTGTATTTTCCCATGAAACAATGCAATATTTCAATAATATATCCAGCAATAAAACAAATTTTGAAAAACATGCACTATTTTTACCAATTTTTTAAAGCTTGTACTTCCGAATGCTTAAAGTAGTTGTTTAAAGTAGACATACTGCGTAGCCTTAAGATTCCGAACAAACAAGGTAACTGTATACGCTATAAAATAATAATACAATTATTATTAATACACAATAATATATTTAAAGTAGAACATTAGTTTTATGAAAACCTATTTTTTAAACAATTTGGTTCTCCAATAAGAAATTTAAATGATAATTTATTCCGCTGTGGAACAAAAATTCGACATTCAAACAATAAGAGTATTCAAATAAACCTAAGAAACAAGCGTAGCAGAAACGACCAAACTTTTTATATATATGTACAAATCGTACGTACAAGTAAGGTATTCACATCGTTAACATTTTTTTAAAAGTCTGTTCAATTCACTGATATTAATTTACCATTCTTTCTTCTTTATTTTATTTTATTTTCATTTCTTGTTTGTTTTAATGTGGTTGATAAATAAAAATATCTGGGCGGATTATGTCCTCCACATTTGTCCGGGATGGCTCAATTGTTAGAGAACTGGCAGCTTCAGCCAAGAGATCCCTGGTTCGAATCCTAGCCGGGTCATTTTTCGCCCAGTTGGGAAATTACAACTCATATGACTACTAGAATTGTTTTGTAATTTTAATATGTTATTGACGTTTACCTGAGCTTGATAGCTATTAAAAATGAAGTGTGTAGCGTTTATAGTTCGTTTGTAGGGACACTGAAAATTTTACAGGTAATAGGTATTACAGGTTTGTATTACATGTAATAGGTTAAAATCGTTTGAAATGCATTTTAATGATGTTACACTATTTCAAACATAATGAAATTGTTAGGCATTTATGAAGTACAAAAAAATCAATTCTGTAGAGAAGGTGGTGCAAAGCATTTATTATTCATTTACAGGATCCCACAAAAGAATTCCTTGTCTACGGGGAAAACAATTAGCCTATCCTAATTATGTCACGCTGTTATCAATATAATGAAATTGATATACATTACTGAGGATTAGAACAAGATACTTGCTGTAAAATATAGCATTTAACGTTTATTATACAGGCACACACAAATGATCTTGTGTACAGTACTGTATTCGAAGTACTGTGCATTAGCGATAATTGCTGGAAGAACGTTTTCAGTTATTGCATGCGCTTTTAAATTTAAAGAAATTTTAACACACTACGTAGTGTGTATAAATGCTATAGATCATATAGAAGACTACTACACAATAATACAGAAAAGAATTCGTAAGCATTACTCAATATGAGCGTGAATTGTATATAGGTGGTCTTTAGTTGAGTTATTTATTTTTAAGCTGAACTATATTTAGTTTATCAAAGATGATTGTAGAACATGCATAAAATCATGTAAAGGACCAATCAAAGAATTGGATATATGGCCATCTGCGGATTATAATTTCTGGAAGTGAGATTTCAGTCGTCTTAACCCTTTCCAGCACAGAAAAATTCTGTTCGTAAAATGAGAAATTACAGACTGACACTGGAATTTACGAACAACTTTTAGAAAATAAAAACTTTTTATTTAAAGCTTTCATTGTAGAAACAAAATTTTATTAAAATATTCTTGGTGCCGTATGCAAGTTTGGAATTAAAATTAGGTGTGCCCGGAGTGGGACCACTGTGCCGGAAAGTGTTCAGCGTGTTTTAGCCTGAATTAAATTTTAGCTTAAGATATGGCTGTATAAAAATTTGTAGGTAATATAGATGTCTGTACCAAAAAAATAAAGTATATTTCCGCCTATTGGTAGAAAATGCTGAGGGTCAATTTTGAACCTATTATGTGTTTTCTTAGTATTCAAAATTTTAGCATATATGTAGAATATATACAAATCTATGGATCAAATACAGGGAAGCACAAAAGATTTGGAGTATTTCTCTGGCTATGGGCAGTAATTACTGAAATCTGGTTTTCAAATGTGCTATACGTTTTTCTGAATGATTACTTATTTATCTTATTTAACATATGAAATAATGAAGTTTTGTTAAAGCATTATGTAATTGTCGGAAAGCGTTTCATAATCCACGCTTGACCCGTGATTTTTCCTTCTTGTTTAAAATCATGTTGTGATAACATAATTTTTAACATATTAAATAATTATGCAGAAAACAACATCATGGCTTAATGATTTTGATGGAGTGTTATGTTTTTTCATGAATATAGGATTATGTTTTGGTGTAAATATTTTACAGCACAATCTTGAATATATGTATTTTCCTTTTAAAGTCAGATTAAAAAAAATAATCAATTACAACTGTAATAAATATAATACTTAATCTTAATTTACTTTTTACGTAATTTGAAACTTTTTTCTGTTGTAAAAAAACAATAACACTTGAAAAGTTATGAATAAAGAATAATTAAAAAAAACACTAGACATTAAAAATTAAAACGGATTATTCATTTCAATTTAGCTATTTCTGATGCAGAAATCCGGCTTTTAAATCATGATTATTGCAATTATAAAATCTGTGACGCAAATTGAGCGTTGTTGCAATTTAGTGTTAGTTCTTTAAGTTTAATTTAAAGTATGTTGTTTTCAAAGAATAAAAAATGTAATTTTTTATAGGTGGATTCTTAATAATTAAAAATTTTAATTTGCTTAGAATGTTTTTACATGCGAATATATTAATGACGCACAAGGATGGTTAATTGTTAATTAAACTGTGTTCTGTCTTTTTTATTAGTATTAAAAAATACTAAGTGTTTGAAGACATTAATTCACGTAAATAATTTGCCAACAAAAAATTAAAAATAAATAAATAGACAGATTAATATATATATATATATATATATATATACAGGGTTGTTATAATTAAAGTTCGCCTATTCAGAAGGCTCTAGAGCCGGTTCTATGGCTCCAAACGAAACAAAATTTCACTTGTACGTAGATGAAGAGATGCGCTCTGCGAATATAGAAAAAAAAAAGTTAAATATTTCGTCGGTAGGTGGCGCTGCGCCAATATTTAAGGCGATGTTTGCAGATTCATTCAGTCAATCCAGACGAAGCACACAAATTTAAAAGTTTCAACAAACTTCGCCGAACTGCGAATTGTTATAATTAAAGTTCACCTAACCAGACAGCTCTAGAGCCTGACCTATGACTCCAAACAATACAGAAAAATGAATACAATTTCATATGATGTAATCTTCATCAACAAAAATAAAACATGTCGCTCGGCAGCGAAGAAATAACGAAGAATAACATTACGCATGCTCAATGAATCCTCCACCATTTTCGATAACGCATTCCATTCTCAGAATTGTGCTTTCTACAGCATAGCGTAAACTGTCCTGTGAGATTGAGCGAATATGAAGTCTAATACTGTCTTTCAGATCAGAGATTGCCTGTCATCTGTCTTTAGATACAGAATCTTTCAAAAATCCCCACAACCAAAAATCGCATGGTGTTAGATCAGGCGATCGTGGTGGCCAGACTGTTTGAAAATAACGACTTATGATGCAGTCTTCTGTAAAATGGCTTGTTAAGAAAGTCCGAACTGTTCTAGTATTGTGCGGTGGTGCACCGTCTTGCATAAACATGATATTTTGAAGGCAGTCTCGCTGTTGCAGCTCGGGAATCAGAAAAATTTGACAACATATTGAGATACCTTCTCCCATTTGCGGAACATGTAATGGGTCCTGCGGATGTTAGTTCCTCAAAAAATATGGCCCTATCATAAACCATATGGCCCTATCGTAGCTGTGAAACCGCACCACACCGTCACTTTAGCTGCATGCAATGGAACTTTTTGGACAACATTAGGATTATCTTTCGCCCAAATTCGACAGTTGTGTGTGTTCACTTGTCCGTTTTAATAAAAATGCGCTTCATCATTCCATAGAATATTCCAGGGCCAAGAATTGTCCACATTCATTCGTGCACGAAACTGTAGTGAAAATGATAACCGACTTTCGGTATCACCGTGTATTAGTTGTTGCACCCTCTGAATGTTGTATGGATAGTAGCGCAAAATTTGACGCATCACTTTTCTCACAGTGGAAATCGGCATATCGACTTCATTCGCAATAGCTGGCACACTTGCATTACCAAATGATTACTGGCTTGCTAAATCCACGGCAGCAGTACTAATATATTCAATGCTAGAAATGTCTACATTTTTTTCGTCCTCTGCCAGGAAGAATGTCGAGTTTTCCTGTTTCCTCGAACTTTTTAATCATTTTGTGAACTTCACGATCCGACATTGGTCCACGTCTAACATCTTTTAGTTTCCGGAATTCTCCAAGAGCTGCAGCTGCGTTGCTGTTATTTTGATAAAATAACTTTAGAAGAAGTGCCTTTTCTTTCAAAGTTACCATTCTCCACAAAGCGTAGATTCAAATGCTTTTCAGAAACAATCAACTGTTCCAGTGTCAAAGAAATCACAGACACACTCTATCAGCAAGTTTTAAATCGTCAGGTGGTTAGAAGGGTATTTCAAGTTTTCGAAGTTGCGACGTCACTTTGACGTCGTTCGTCGAAAATTTGAATAAAATGTGATCTTTTTCAAGCGTTGTGTTAAATTTTGTGATTTTGTGTGTTTAATCTGGATTGACCGAAATTGATATAACGAATCTGAAAAAGTTTACTTTTAGCAACTTTGAAATAAAATTTCCTGCATTTTGTTTTTTACAAAATAAAGGAATCTGCAAATATCGGCTTAAATATTGGCGCAGCTCCATCTATCGACAAAAATGTTAACTATTTTTTTTCGATTTTCGCAGAGCGCATCTCTTCAACTACGTACTAGTGAAATTTTGTTTCGTTTTGAGCCATAGAACCGGCTCTACAGCCTTCTGAATAGGCGAACTTTAATTATAACAACCCTGTATATATATTAACATGATTCCATTTAATAAAATTGAGGAGATTTGGTTTAAGTGTCAAATTGTTCTGCTTTTATGAAAAGAAAAATTAGGTATTTTTACTCTATAAAACAACTTACGATAAAATCAGTTTTAAAGTTTGAGTTTTGTACTTTTTCCATTTAAAAATTCTCACAAGTTTTTTAAAATTAAATATATATATTTTTTTCCCTTATATTTTTTTATAGTAAAAATTTTACCAAAATATCTGATATAAAAATATTAAAATAAAGATATGATGTATAAATGATTAAGGAATAATTCTCAAATCAATTAAAAAATAACTCTCAAACTAACCAGTGAAATATCTGTATATTAATCGTACGTTTTCAAGTTTTTCGGCCAATGAGAAACTCGTGGAAAACAATACGCCTAGAATTAAATGAAAAACTCGATTGTTAAGCTTTCGGTAAGTAATTGGCTTAATTCCAGTAAAAACATATTTTTCGAATAAATATTTCATACTATAAATCTGTAGTAAACCACTATAATTCAGCATATATTAAATGTTAAAGATATATTGTACAGAAGATAAAAATGCTATTTTTAGAAAAGATTTAATCAAGATTTTTACATAAATACATACTCGAAAGTAAGAATATTAGAAAATGAAATTCTTAATACAGTATTTCGTTTGTAATCTTACAATCATATTGAACTGTACACTATTGTATCTTATAGACTATATGTCTGGAATGTAGAGTCACACACAATTTCACTTTACTGACTAATTTTGTAAATTTGTCATTTGTAATTGTAGTGTCAAAGAACATGTTTTATCCATTTAGAATTACAAGAAAACAATAAAATTGTGTACATAAACTAAGATAATATTAAATTGTACTTGGAAAATTGGTCACGATGCCATAGTTCACACTAGTGTCCACACAAATTATATATTGTGTTGACCATTCCGATTTGATATTAAAAACGTAATTTCGACTGAAAGAATTTCTGTCACAGTAATTAAAATGTAAAATATATTGAGAAAATGCCAAACATATAAAAACTATTGAGATAAATGATAGAATTTATTTTGAAAAAATATTGCGAATACAACTTTTAAAATGATTAAGAATGTAACTACATATGACGAAACGGGGAAAAGGTAGTTCTCAAGTGTAGTTTGCAGATTGGTTGTACGGTCGTATTTGTCTATTAACATTATCACTCGGATGAAATGAAAACAGAGATGCAATTTAATAAAGAAATTAGGAAGATGTTTTAAATAAGAAATTTGTTTATTCAAATATTCCTTGAAAAAAGTAAAAATAAGGAAAAATTTGATGTACTCGTATTTTCAAGTTTTATTGGGAAATAATAAAACTGACGCATTCAGTTAAACAACTGTTATGTTTATGGATATGATGTGGTCATCGTAAAGTTTTTCGGCTGTTTTATGCTACTCACTTCATCTTGAATATTTTATTCTAAATATGCTTATCACTCGATCCGTCTATTGCTGAAAAGTCTCTGAAGTTTTTGAATCAGAGGCTCCAGAGCGTCATGACAATATTCATAGACAATAAACTATAAATGAAACTGTGTGAAACAATATTAATAAGATTGTATTAAAAAAGAAACTCATCGCTTGAGAGTGCCATAATTTAATTCTGTCTGATATTACAGATTGAATTTACACTTGCGAATTATTACTGAAGATAAATTAAGCTTATTCAATATTTATACAAATCAACGGGGTTGATAAAAAACACATGATTGTTTGTAAATATATTTAAAACGAACGTGGACAAGGAACCGTGTCAAAAACGGTTTCCAAGACGTGATATAAGTATAGAAAACTGATACGATTATATTAAGATTGTTAATCATGAGATGCTAAGGTGCAGCCAAATAACATATTTGAATCCCTATCACCAGCTACTAATAAAACTAAAGCAAGATGTAAATTAGTTTTTAATCCTATAGATTTAGATGTAAAAATTTAATGTCGCGTGTGGAAAATATGATTACAAATATATCGGCAACTAATTATCTGATCGACTTCATTCTTTATGCAAAATTTATGTTTTTTAGTTGTCTTTTATATTCACTCCTTAAAACAGACAATTTCGAAAAATTTTATGTACCTTTTATCAGAACGAATATTTCGAGAGTCCGAAAAAATAGTTCCGGATAATCGAGGTTACTTGAATTCAATAAGCTTCTTCCCATTTTTACATACTAAGTACATATCAAATTTCAAGTCTATATCTCAATTTGTTCAGGAGATAGAGCGTTTACAGACAAACAGACATATAGACATTCAAACACACAGACACACAGAAGGACGGCAATTTTTTTTTTCTAAAAATATGTTTTTCGGAATCTCCAGTGCCTAAAACGTGTAAATCTGTCAATTTTTTCAATGTATGATGGGTAAGTAATATATTATGTATTGCTATATTTAAATCCTTTCAATTCATATATTAAAATTCTTAATGAAACTACTGCTATAAAAGGACGAATAGAATGCTATAAAATTATATTACAACATTTCATAATAAAACGTAATATGAAGAGATTATTTTAAGAATCTATTATTATTACACTTTAAGACATATAATGAATACTAAAAACATACATCTATATATTTAAAACGCTAAGCGATTTCTTTTGACAATCCGTGAGAACAAACTACTGCATCAAATTACATCATTCTTTTTAAATGAAAGATATTTGGACACAGATTTGTTATCTTGCATTCGTTTGTTCAAAAATTTAATTAATTAGCCGTAATTTTCAATTAAACTTTTTCATCTGCTTATGACGGTCATAAAGTCGGCAATCGGATTAACACCCACTGTTGAGAGGCACATAGTTTATTCTCTGAACTCCGTGGTTGCGAGAATAAAAGAGAAATAATATTAAAAGCACGTGGCTTTTAGACCGAATTTTTTAATTTGCAAGTTAAGTTTCGGTAAAAATATTTATCCGCGTGTTTTATAAGCGAATAAAAATTCATATTTATTGTGACGTCACGGGAATATTTTTCATTGGGTTTATTTTATTATTATGCAGTATAACTTTGTTGATGCCTTTTTTCATTACAATTAAATGCAAATATATGTTTATTTGTATACATGGTATTTACGTATAAAAGTAACATATACAAAGCAAGTGTCAAAAGTTTGCGCCGTTAAAAATGACGTTATGCTTAGCTTGAAATGCATTGTAACATTGATAAAACTAAAGAGAAAAATGTATATGATTGTGTCAACATGACGTAATTTTAGTTGATTTTTTTAATTTTTATTTTTAAAGATTAGAACTGGAGCCTTTATTGGTTGCTTCATCTTGATTGCATTCCTTAATTATATGTTACCGATTACTTTTTTTTTAATTATAGATTAGAAGATTTCATTTTTCAAGAAAAAAATTCAGAAAAATAAAGGATTTCAGGAAAATTAAAATTATTAAAAATAATGTTATGGTTAAAAAAAATAAGTAAATAAAAAATTACCGTACTTTTGCTTTATAGCGGCCCCCACAATTATGATTATACCAAGGTTGTAGTTATGATTTCGCCAAGATCATCGCAAAGCCATTTATATATACATATGTATATATGCATTCTATATATGCATATATATATTCCAAACATTCCTATATGTGCCATATACGTCATTATACACATATTATTTACGTCTTATATGTCGTATATACATCATATACACATGTCATATATATACATCATATATGCATCCTATATGACTATAACTTGGCCACATACGTCAAGAAATGTTATATATACATATATATATCAAATATTAGTATAATGTTATACATGCTTTATAATTTGGCGATAAATCTTGGTCGCTTGGCGATTCATCCTTGTGTGCCACTATAACACGAAAGTACCAAATTTACAATATATTAATGAAAACAGAAACAAAAATCTCTCATCCTTGGGGGCCGCTATAACACGAAATTACCAACTTTCTACTTTATTTTTCATATCTGATAATTTGCATCGATTCTTTTTGTATTTTTAACATTTTTGAAACGTTTTTATGCATTTCTATTGTCTATTCAAAGATAACTTCTTCTAAATTACAGATTTTCGTTAAAATCGGTTAAAATAGTAAAATGCGAACCTCATTTGGTGCATTCTCGACCGAAAGCAACAACCATTTTCCCAATGGTTAAAAAAAAAAAAAAAAAAAAAAAAAAAAAAAAAACTAGAAATAATGATTGTCTTTTTAGCTAGAATAAACAATGTAAGGCTAATATTCTATAGGAATTATTTTGGTAGGTTTGTTATAAGTTCATTTAGCAGTTCCTTATTAGCGGCAAAGTCCTATTTCACTTCTCTTTCGATGTCAAAAAATGGTAGTCTACTTTTGCACGCCAGCCAAAACACATTGTCAATTTTTAGAAATGTATGACGGTTGTGACAACAAACGGTGCTATCGCTTTAGATTTCATCGCGCTTACATCACTTCTAAATACTACAAATCCCAATTTTTTACTACAGTTTAGAATTTCAATTCTTACATCATCAATTAGAAAGAAAAATTAGCTTCCCATTGAAATTTATTGGAAAACTGCCGCTTAATTTAACGACTTTTTAAATAATTTTCAATTCTATCTCAACAATGACCATCAGTTTGATTTAATAATGTTAGCTCCTGGGAAAGTTGCCACATTTGAAAATAGATTTCCCCAACCATCATGAAAAGTGAAAAAAATATTAATAAAAATATCTGATAAATCATAAGATCAGATTATCCATAAAATATACCATTTTGGCGCTAAACTAAAATCTGTCAAATATATATATATATATATATATTTCAGTTTATGATTAACATAAATCTGATGTGAAGATCCATTGGATATTTATAACTGTATAAGAGGGAAAAGATCCCCGCTGTGATGGAAAAGGAATAATCATCCTGATTATGTAAAGGAACCGAAGAAACCATACAAATAAATTACATTTGAAAACATAAAAAATCTCCGTCACCTGCAGATTGATTTATTTTTGAAAAAAAAAATTCTTCATCTTTACATAAAAATTAATTAGCTTAAAACAATGGATGCGTTTTTGAAGATATGGATTTGAAACGAACAATGATTAAAGAGGACATTTTAAAACTTTTTTAACGTCGAATTTCAACGGTGTCTTTGGGCAGATGCAATGCACATGCGCATAGGAGCTCATTCGGTTAAATTTTCACAGGGGAAGGGGGAATGTGTGCTTTATTTACTATGTTCTTTTATATACTGAATATAAGATGAAAGTAGAGATATACTATTTGTATGATACTTCATAGGTCCATGAAATTTACTTTATTGCCGGGGGGAATATGGCAGAATAATGTCGAACTGATTTGCTTTACACAGTTGTTTATATATTGTTTGTTTGGAGTTTGCATTGGAAATAGTACTGTATTTCACTGGGGGGAAAAACTTTTAAAATAAAATATTTGAAATACTGTTTCATACGCACCCCTTCTTTTGTTATAAAGAAGCTTATTTTACTGATATTGTTATAGTAAATTTTTTTTCGTCAAGTTTTGACGGGTTTCATCTAGTTATTATTTAAAATCAAAATCCAACTGACAAAAATAACAGGAAAATGCATTGTGCATTTTACTGCCACATTCACATATGTAGAGTATTGCAATAAAAAAAACTCGCTATATGCGTAGGAATAAATAGCATTATTTCAAACTTGGCAAGGAGGAATTGATTTTGATTTCATAAATGTCGTCACCAAAAATGTATGACGTATATATCTCTGAAAAATGTTTCAAAACACAGTAATATCAAAAACAAAATATATTTTAACAAGCAATAATGAGAAATAACAAACAACGCATCATAGAAATAATAAAAATTAACAAAAAAACGTTATTTTCGGTCTAAATATTTTCAAGTTAAATAACATTTATTAGGAAATAGTCGCATTTTGTGTGTTAATGTCAATAAATAATTATTTTGTGTAATAATAAATACTTTTTTCTCATTCTTTATGTAAATAAGTTTTGATTTGATGTATACTATATTATTACCCAAAACATACAACAAAAATGCATTTTTGTTTCAATACTCATAATGTATTGTTTAATAATGTATCATTATGTATCATTATTTGTCAGTTTTACATGTTGTACTGTATTAACGTATGTATAAAAAATTTATATTGGGAAATGTTAAAAAATACATATATTTTCATAAACTGTTATACCTGGAATAACACTAAATTAAAAATTCAAAAATTCAAAACATTAATTACTGTAAAATATTTAAAAAGTAGTGGGGCTAATGTATTTTGGAAAATTTTTTTAGCATTTATTGTTAGTATGATTTTGAAGTTTAAATTGTAATTTGTCTTTTGTTTACTTAGAGCACCCAATTCGTTGCAGTCTCACAACACAAACAAAAATTATTTGTTTACATTAAATTAATAATTATTAATAATTAAAGAATGTCTAAATTATATTACTTTATATATTAGTAATATAAAAAAAAATAATATATTTACACAATTATTTGTATCAGCTGCTTTGAGTCCTCTTTTAATAAATATGTATAAGTTTCATTCTCTCATAAACAACTACAGAATTTAACCTTTTTAAAAACTTGGCTAGCTCTTAATATTTTCGTTGCAATGCATCGTAGAAATAGTGGAATTAGTGCATAGTGGAAATTTTACGCATTCCGGTTGTCATTTAGCAGCTGATAACATATTTTTTTCTCCAATTCTTTCCTTTCTCTTTCCAATCCTTGTCAAAGCAAGGTAATAATTTCTAAAACTTGAGATAAGAATTGTCTTTTATGTTCTGAATTTTTTCTTAAAACTGATTTAAACTTAGTTAAACAGTTTCATTAATGTATCATTTCATATAATTCTACACTTAAGTAATGTTTGAAATAATTGATTAAAATGATATTTTCTCTTCCAAAGGCAGTTTCATTTACCTGTGTATGTCGCTATGGTAAAAATCCAAAATCCAATTCTATTAGAGGAAAGAAAAAAATCCAACTAAAATTGTGTTAACATTTAAAATTAGGTTGTCATGGGTTTCGCTTGTTTTAAAAACTAGATTTAGGATTCAATGTGGAGAATATAGTATACGTTCTATCATAAAAAAGTAAACGATAATGTATTAATAATTTAAATTATTGGAATGATAAAATGATAAATATTTTTATAAAAATAAAAGCTCTGCTAAAATTGAAATTTACTTAATGGATTTTATGATCTCATGCTGTAAGTTAACAAAATATATTTTTCATTGCATAGAAAATATAAGCATAATTCCATAAATGTAAGTATATAAGAATATATGGCATTAAATTGTTAAAATCTAAACATAAAAAAATCCCTCAGAAAAAGCACTTTCTCTTTTTTGTTTTGTGCGTTTTGTCTGGTAGTTTGATTTATGATCAATACATGTAAAACTGTCAAAAACATTTTAAAGAATAATTTTTTGGAATGTCTGTATCCTTGGAAGAAAGCCAAAAAAAAACCTTGAAAGATAATCAATCATTCATCAGATTGAAGGAAGAATTGTTGAATATCTGTTGAAGTAATATTTTTATTCCTGCAAAAAAGCTAACATTCATTAGCTAGTCTTGTATTTATTCATTATTCATAATGTAGTGATATATTCGCTGAATATATAACTAATATTGTCTTTTAACGGCACGGTAGCATTTAAAGCGAGCAAAAATCGACCGAATATAAGAAATTTTATTTTTGCGTTTAAATTTGTTAAAAATTAATTTTGTTTTAATGTATTGGTATAACTTGGAGAGAAAGTGTGTTTCCATTATTATAAAGAGTATGTTATGAGAATAATAAAATCATGTATTTCAAATGCAATTTCTAAAAATAAAATTTTTGCAGTCTATACATAATTAAAATGTTCCATGCATGACAGTTTTAGTACACAGTGTCAGTGGTACAAAAGGGTCATAAAATGATGCATGTTTTTGTGTGTCTAAATTTGTTAAAACATAAGAAAAAAATAAGCATTTTTACCATAATATATATATATATGAATATCCTCAAAGAACATAAAACTGTTATTATTTTCAGTATTTACAGAATTTTTAAATTAATTAGTGTCTGATTGAAACTTATTTGAGTACTCGCTTCGTTATGCAGGAAAATGGTTTTCCTTACACTCAGCACTTTACCTACACAGATCATACTACAACAAAATGGCGTATCCGTTTAGGTATGTAGGTTTAATTAGGCCTAAAATTCGTATTAAATTCTATCAGCATGTAAAGTTTTTAAAATTTCAGTTTCATTCTATTTTATATTTACTTTAATTAATTATTATTTTATTAATTTCTAAATAATTGCTTTCTCACATTAAAAATTAATGCACAAAATCTTTTATAGTCTTTTTAAGTAATAGAATGAAGAAAAAATTTTAATATTGAAACTCAAGTAGTTGTTCATTTTTTAAAGCTAATTAATACAGTTTCTGTTTAATTTTAAGTAAATTGAACTTTTTTTCAAATATTTATTGAATTCATAGTACAGAAAACTTCTTTGAAGTATGTCTATTTGGAATATCAAAAATATTCAAAGCAAAAAAAAAAATAATAATAATAATTCCTTTTCTTTAACAATTTTTTTCTCTTAAAAATTACAATAAAGCTAAATCCTTGAATGATGTAACGTAATACAATAGTCAGAACGTTAAATTTATTTCTGTGCTTAAGTCTATAGATTATTTTAAAAATTAGACTGTCCTAAAACATTCTGTCATCATGTATCCATATTTTAATATAATCATTTTGCTGAAAGTACTTAATTTTTTAAGTATATTTTATTTAGAAATGTTTATAAAAGCTAACATTTTAAAAAGCTTAGTTCATACCCCAACACACATGCAAAGAGAACGTCACTAACTATAAATTTAATTCCTTACACCATTACAAAATGCACTATTTAAAAATATTTTTAGAAGGAAGAAATTTACGGTCCAGTTCTAGACAATTTTTAAGTTTGCTAACGAAAGTTGCTGACAAGGTTTGTTTTCATAATACTCAATAATTCTTATCCGTTTACGTAGCTATCCCAAAATATTTCGGAAAACATAATTAAAAAATATATTTTTTCCAACAAACAAACTTTAAATATGCTAAAAAGATTGAAAAATGTCTAATAGGGCCAAAATCTCACAAGTGTGATTACACAATCCCCAGTATGTCTCTCGGCATTTCTTTGAAATATAAATTCTCATTTAATATTAAAATGATTTGAAAATAGTGCATACAGCATTCTAAAAATGTTCTTTTTAAAGTAAAGTGGCAAAATTGCAAAAATGTCACTACAGTCCCTGTCACTTCTGTTTATTCACAATTGCGTGTTTTTGTGTATTGTCCAATATTAAAAATTCTGATTTTTTTGAAAAATGAAACAGGAAATTAACTAACTATATTATTATAAAATGAAACATATTCACAAGCTCGCTTAAAATGTAAGTATAAAGTATTTCAGTATACTATAGATAAATATAAAATGGTATAAGGTTTTTATTAATTCGTAAAACATTTGTAGCCTAAATTAGGAAATGACATACTCTGTAGGTAATTTTAATTAGAACTATTTGTAGTTCTACTACTTTATTAATAAATATGTTAAATGATATAATTAACAGCAAGGCCGAAAAAAATATCACAATATTTGACAAACAAATAACAATATAAAGTATTTAAATATTGAATGATAAAGTAAGCATCTTAGATGTAAACTGAAAATTTGTTGCATAAATTACAAAACATTTGAGGCACATAATAATTAGGGTCTATATATACTGTTGTATTTTCCATTTTGCGATTATAAAATACATTGAATACGATGAAATACAATACGAATAAAAAAGAGCCGTCTAGTTAAAATAAATTTACATTAACTACATTTGACCACATATAAAAAAAAATGTTAGTACATTCATAAAAATTGATATAAAAATATACTGATTTTACACAACCAACAAAAGTATAAAATTCAAAAACTTACCAAACCTTTATTGGTCTCTTTTTTACAAACTCTCCCGTATAAAAGACGATATTACAATTCACTAATATAAACTTTTTTCCATCTATTATAAAATTACTTAGCAATACTCAGTTTTACTGAAACATGATACATAAGAATTGCATGATTAAACTTGGAGAGAGTTTTAGCATTGTTTTCAGACTATTATATAAATAAACAAGTGGGTAAGTGTGATCGAAGACCGCTCAAAGGGTTTCGTTTAATATTCCTTTCAAAACACTTTATCCTTTCTTTAATAAATCCAAATTAATTTTATTTAGATACCAAAAAAAAAGTAATGTTTTTTATAAAGTAAAAATTTACCAGTCTATTTTTCTCGTTTATTCGAGTATTTAAACCGGCCCGATAGCGGGCGAAGCCCGCTATTATATTCTACCATAATAATATCTGTCATGTGGACTAAATGCGAAAAAAAAAAAAATTCAAAATTAAACATGTTGTACACCTTCAAAATGTTAAAATATGCGAATATTTCCATAATCCGGTTTTTATCATGATTCAACACGTTTCTCAAAATTATATATTTACTATTCTCTGTAACTCATATTGATACTCGCTTTGTATTATTCTGAAACATTTGTTAAATCTTTTAAACTTCTGATATGACGTCAGATTTTCTTTTTAATTCTCAAATGAAGTGATATTAATCTGTTTTGTGTGCATACACATACTCATACTCCTTGTATTATTGAGAACTTTTTTCGTTTTGTTACCACTATGACGTCAATCATTTTTATTTCATAATAACCTTTTTTTCAATTGGTGAAACTTTTTATTTCATTTTCATTTTTCACGTGGAAATCGTCTGATAGAAAATTAAAATTGTAGAAAGAATTTCATCGTGGATTTTTAATTTTTGTCATCTATAACGAAAAATGTTTAAATTTAATAGGAAAAGACTGTTAGAATTTTTATTTTTTATCTCTATTTATTAAAATAATACGATTTTTTCAAATTTTAATATTTTGAGCTCTTCATAGGTGGTATTCAGATTTATACACAAAGTTTCAACTCTGTAAGTTACATAGTTTTTGAGAATGGCTCTGTGACGGACAGACAACGGAGCGGGAGTAATAGGTTTTCGTGAGATGAACGAAACCCTAATAAAAAAATCCCTGACGGCTCGACCTACAGGCACAGGTAGATTTCGAAGACGCAGACCGTGGGGCGCCTGTTTGTCAGGAATTGCGGAAGAAATGACCTTTTTTATGATGATGCGGCAGTTTGAACCGCCTACTTCGAAACCTAACTTGTTTGCAGGCGGATCCGGCAGGGATTTTTTTGTTTTTAATTTTTTTTTTTGGTATAACGGTTGGTCCTATAAAAAACTTGTCAATATAAAAGTTTTAGATAATATTAAGAGGATTTATAATAAATTTAAGCGAATTTGAAATCTTGGGAATTGATGAAGTTATGAACTTTTTTCTTCTAAACCCCCCCCCCCGTCCCCCGCTTAAGGCAATTTTTAATTATATAAAAAATCTGTCATACATAAATTTTCGGCCCTTCTCCTAGAAGTAATAATAACGTCAAACGGATTCGATACGTATCATAATTAAGAAATTATGTTTTTTTTCTGTTTTCACAAAAAGCCCCCCCCCCCCCTTGGTTCGATTTTGCCCATTAACGAACTTGACCGAGATTTTATGCCCCTTGATTTTATGTATCAGTTTCGAAAAGATGCGGGAGTTGGAACTGCCTACTTCGAAAAGAAACTTGTTTGCAAGCGGAGCCGGCAGGGATTTTTTTTTTGTTTTTAATTTTTTTTGCTATAACGGTTGGTCCTATAAAAAACTTGTCAATATGAAAGTTTTAGATAATAATAAGAGGATTAATAATAAATTTACACGGATTTGATATCTTGTGAATTGACGAAGCTATGATTTTTTTTCTTCTAAACCCCCCCCCCCCCCTTGGAGCCATTTTTAATTATATCAAAAATCTGTCATACATAAATTTTCGGCCCTTCTCCTAGAAGTATTAATAACTTTAAATGGATTCGATACGTATAATAATTAAGAAATTATGGGTTTTTTTCTGTTTTCACAAAAAGCCCCCCCCCACCCTCCCCCCCTTGGTTCGATTTTGCCCATTAACGAACTTGACCGAGATTTTATGCCCCTTGATTTTATGTATCAGTTTGTAAAAGATTAATGCAGAATTTTTCCAGTTATCGTGGTCAGAAAAAAGTGACATAGATAGATAGATAGATAGATAGATAGATAGATAGATAGATAGATATAAAGTTTTGAACTGGGGGTGGTTTTGGGTTCTGGGAGTCATGATCGGCGTAGATCTGCAAAAATTTTTCAAAATTTCCAACTTAGGTGAGAATGTAATAGGTAGTATTTCTTACGAAATCTACCTAAAAGGACATATCAAATAAAATTTAAAAAAATATATTCGAATAAAAAAACTACATAATTTGTCAAAATTGAACTTAAATTGCTTATAAATAACACTTTTCAAATTAAAAATATATTTTAGTAGCGACGAAGAAAAAAATATGCCATATTATTTGTGAAAATTTGAAAAATCTGAACTCTCCTGTACACTATATAAAAAAGACAAAACTTTCCTAATCTACGAAAATATAATATAACCACGAAGGAAAATTAGCACTATACTTAACTTATTCGAGTAACCCCATGTTCCGAAATAAGTTCTTTATCATTTGAAAACTCAGAAACTAATATATTTCCGCTACTTTGATCTGGAATGTCACACACCTTATAAAATATTTCTACAAATCTCTAAAAAGTTGTAAAAAGTCACATAAATACTTCTCCACTCCTATTTATATCAAATTCCATTTTCTTTTAAATTAATTTTTTTGCAGGAATAGGATATTTTGCATTTTAAATTGACAAACAAAAATAAATAAATAAATAAAATTCTGCAAGTTTCATGATTTTAGCTACAAAACCATACAAATAGGGATTGTATACTAAATCCTTTAATTTTTCCCACCAGTGTGCTTTGCTTCATGTTTAATATTTTAATATTTTTGCTATCATAAATTAACTGGATAAACTAAGCCTTTGATGAAAACATATTTATCCTAAGCATTCTAAATCCATATTCAAAACTCTGGTATTATGAAATATTAGTATACTCTCCCTTGTTAAATTCAAAGATAATCAAACATGCTTGACAAGCATAAAAGTTTGCGATAATAAGCTTGTATAATGCTTGATCTTTAAATAATTCATAAAATTAACATGCTGCGCTAGTTACTTATGAAAATGAAGTTTGACTTTGTTTGTTTCTCATTTGTTCACATGGATAAAGTTTTAAACTTTTCAAATTACTGTCTTTATAATTAAGCCGAATTTCACTGTCATTCATTATATTATATTAATCCTTTCACCATATTATTACGAAACAGAAATAATGCTTTTGCTTCATTTTAAATTATATAAAATTTCGGAAGTATTTCAAATAACTGGTCGTCTCTTCATTATTTATTGTGTTTTATAAAAATAAAATAAAATATATTGCAATTTGAAAGAGATGGGTAGATTAAGCAGTCACTCCGGATAGAGTCATTTTTTTCAAAGATGTTTTCATGGTTTTAATAAGTTTTAATTTATATGTACGTCCTGTCTTGTTGATTTCTTTAAGGATTACTGAAATCTGTTAAACAAGATTATAAAAATACATTTATTTAGCAAATTTGAATGTATGTCATAATTATAAATTTCGATTATTTAAGATATGGAATGCTCAAAACACCATCGTAATTTTTAAATATAATTTACTTTATTTTTTCATTTATTAACACGAGAAAAACTATAATGTGTTTTGGGGGATAAAAATCGCCAGTAAAAATCGAATTTATATCAATAAAATATATTAAAATTAGATTAAAAAAACCCTACGTATTCTATTTTGTATAATATATTTTATAATCGTAAAATGGAAAATACAACAATATAGATAGACCCTAATTGTATAATGAAACATTCAAAACATATTTTAAGAAGAAAGAAAAAGTATGTGTCAATCATAGATTATGAAACAATTTTCAACACATTCAGAAACTGTAACAAAACTTCACCGTTCAATAAAGTGAAAGATGGTGTTTAACCCTTTGAATACTGAAGTCTGACAATCAATACCCTTCAAAATACAGCGAACATCCTAACGGGAAATATGCTGCGAGATTATTTCTCTCCCTATCTTTTACCTGCTTACTTGTCAGTAGGACAATAAGAGGTAAAAGTGGAACCTCCTTAAGATAACTAGTATAAAAGGCAGCCCACCCGTTGTTTCCAATAATCCCCTGCCGAATCTCCTACAACAGCTAGATATTTACGATGGGGAGAAAATGGATCAGGCGTTCAGGAGGTCTGCCAGTATTTTGCTTGGTCTGGAGTTTTGGGCGGTTTTTAGCGAAAGCATTAAGTAAGCAATTCGGAAACGCATAACACATTAAAAAACCCAATTTTAGCAATTATCATCTAAAGTCGAAAAATATGTAAATTCTTTTGTGCAGATCGATGATCAATAGATTTAAATATATACTTCGATAGTAAGAATCATTTTGTGGAGCACAGTGATATATATCAATTTGAATATATATGTACCCCTGTAAACGATGACTTAAATTTACACACTTCATTTTCAATAACGAACATGGCACAATAAAGCTAAATACCATATATCAATTACATGACAATACTAGTGTCTTTACGTGAGGTAGAGGATAGAGAGATGGTAGACAGACGGCTAGACACACCGAATTTGTAAACATTTTATAATTATATTGGAAAATGCTAAACAGAAATTTTTTTATCCTATTGCGGGAGGGTGGTGAAAATATCAATTCTCCCATCTCCTTTTAGTACATACCGGGTGGTTATAAAATAAGTATCTCTATTTGGAGCTGTCTGTAGCTTGAAGGAATAACCGGATTGAAACCAAAATCGGTGCACTTACTATTCAAGAAGGGGGTAGAAGAATGGAACAATAAAAACAATTAATTGCAATAATCGCCGACAGATGGCGCTTTTGAGTGTGAAATGTAATGTGTAATATTATGTACCGTGGAGGTGTCGCAAACCTCAATTGCTTTACTGCGTATCAAAACATGTGCGAAACATCACTCCTGATGCGTTACATTCCGCAGTTGAACAAGTCGTGCACCACCTGGATTGTGTCCTCGAGCACAATGGCCGTGTGGAACCTGAACATGATCGGCAACGCCTTCCGAAAGCGTAACCACATTCACTGGGACATTTTCGAATAAATTAGTTGTGTCATCTGCTTTGACGCCTTAATTCTTTGTTCTTGTATTACACATTACATTTCACACTCAGTAGCACCATCTGTCGGTGATTATTGCAATTATTATTTTTTATTATTCCATTCTTCTTCCCCCTTCGCGAATAGTAAGTGTACCAATTTTGGCTTCATTCGGGTTATTCCTTCGAGCTACAGACAGCTCCAAATATGGTTACTTATATTATAACCACCCTGTATTTCTATCATATGGCACGATTTATTTTAATACACAAATGTAGTAACAAACTGTAAGACAATGTATCTTAAGAAGTAAGTATCCGTGCTTACAAATTTAAAACAATTTTGTACCTTTCCAATAAATCCTGTTCTTTTTTATTACGTTAGTAGACATGATACAGAAAAACAGAAAATGAAGAGTTTTTATGTTGAAGACGTGGATATAATTTTTAAATGATTTTTTTTAATATTCTTACAAGGGGACCGCCAAACATGATGCGCACAGATTTTGATGATTTTAATGCATGTTGTAGGGGGTCATACCCCTAACTATTCAGGTCAAAGGTTTCCTTCAAATAGATCTTAATTTTTGAGAAATTTGGGGTTAAAGTTCAGCATACGTTTGAAATACCCATTAGATTGCCATTCTCAACGTGGCCTCCGTGGTGCAGAGCTAGCGTTCGCGATTCCAGTACGGAGTGCAAAAGTTCTGTCCCACTCTCTTCCTTTTATTTTTTTTTTTAAATAATGTTATATTTTTGGAGCGTTGTACGTTTTAAGCAGAAGTATGAATTCTGCATCCTTGAATTTTTTTATATTTTCCTAATAAATTATATTTACATATTCGAATTTTTCACAAAAACTTTTAGCTTTTCTGCAATTATTAAACTAATATTTCTGTCGACGAAATTCCAAAATAATTTATGTCTGGAAGTCCCGTTTTTTTTAAACTTACCATTATTGTTTGCATTGAAGTTTGTTTATTTATTTATTTATTTATCATAGATATAAAATAATGCATTCTTTATTTTACTTGAATTTTCTATTTTTAAAAAAAAGTAATTGATTAGGAAAACATTTACAAAATAATATATACTTTGAATATTTGATTAGTTCTAAATATCTTTCAGCATCTTAACTGATGAAATACAAATATGTTTATCATTACCGTCATTGACATTTTTAATTATATAAATATAGAATTAATTGGATGACGATGCGTATCGCACAAATATTCAAAACATAAAATGACATTAAAAATCACCATAAAAGAATTTCTTAGCATGAACTTTTTTTTAACAATGTTGGAAGAATGCATAATTTAAGAAATATTAACCAGAAATACTATCAGATGGCGAATTTTTAAACAGATTGTTATTTTCTAACAATGTCTCGCAATATTTTAGAGCATTCGTTACTTCATCTTTTAGTTTTTCTTCCAAACCAGAATTGTCCATATCAGTGCTTGTTCCTTCCATTATATTACAATCTGTAGCTTGTTGTCAACTTTCATATAGAAAATTTACTCCAAACATTGCAACTGGCTTAAAAAAAGCTTATATCAAGGAAAACAATTTCATTCTGATATTACCATGAAAGTCGCAGCAGACGATTAAAAAAATATATTTTTTTGTATGTATTGTAAATTTTATCTCTCATTTAAAGACGATTTTTGCATTTCCAGTTGAATTTTTATGTATGATATTGGCAATGTTTTTACTTGTTAGAATGAAAGCAAATCTGAAATGTAATCTGTCATTTTTTTTTGTGCAAAGGAAAAATGATGTTGAGTTTGAACTTTACAGATAAATGTATTTAGAGTGCACTAAATATTTATACAACTGGTAAAAACTTAAACATAAGTGTTACTGCTTTAAAATTTTATTATTTCTTTGAAAAGATCTAATCTCGCATACGTTTGGGAGTTTCGAAGTGAACAAACTATCTTGTATAAGTTATACAAAAGAAATGGGAATTTTTCATTTAAAATTGCATAACAATAAAAAAAAGTATTATTTCAGAACTGTGCTTAAAATATAAAAAAGTAAATAATAAATAAATAAATCTATACATAAATTAGACTGGAGTCTCGTAAATAGAAATATTAGTTTAATAATTGCAGAAAAGTTATAATTTTTTATGAAACATTCGAAAATGTAAATATAATTTTTTAATAAAATATAAAAAATTTCAAAGATGCAGAATTCACACTTCTGCTTAAAACATACATCGCGCCAAAAATATAAAATTATTTTTAAAAAAAGAGGGCATAGGATAGGACAGAACCCTTGCATTCCGTACAGGAATCTCGAAATTAGCACAGCACCACGGAGAATAACATAATGAATATAGTAATCTACACCAGCATCTATTGTTTTAGTTTCTTACTTCACCTTTTATTGTAGAATTACTCTTATTGTTCTTTGATGTAAAGTTGAGGTTATAAGTTCTGTTTTGTTCTTAATCCTTTAGGAGCAGGGAAGACCGAGCTATGCTCGGTCAAAATTAACTTTGAGTTCAAATATCCTGACGCATGACCAAAATGACCAACTAATCAAATTTTCTCAAACATGTGACCTAGCCCAACAGTCTTCCCGTGCTCAAAAACCATAGGAGCCAAAATTTAGTCTAAATAGTCTGAGCCGTTTTAAGATAAAATAGCTTGACTCATAATAATCCATGACCAAAATGACCCACTAATCGAATTTTCTCGAACATGTGACCTAGCACAACAGTCTTCTCGTGCCCGAAAACCATAGGATGCAAAATTTAGTGTAATTAGTCTGAGCCGTTTTTAAGCTGAAATAGCGCCGAGTGACTTTATCTTTCGTACACTTGAAGAGATTCTTAAATGGCCAACATTGACGATGCTGATGAAGTGAATGATGCATTAACAACATGGCTAACCTTCTAGGAGGACACGTTTTTACATGCTGGCAAACAATATTTGGATTTCGTTGCGATAAATTACCTTATATACTTGAGTGAATATATAGAAAAATAATGTAATATATATCTCAATTGTTAACTCAAATGTCTCACTGCCTATCTCTATTTTCAATTCGTTTAACACTGTCACGAACTTATTTTTCGAATACCCTTTAGATTTCATGCCAGAATGCCAATTTATTATTGTTTTTATATTTTTTAAAACAATAAAACATTTATAATTGCTAAACCACTTTAATCTAAAAAGTTTTCGTATATCATAAAATATGCGAAAAGGAATATTAAAAAAAAAATAACTCGTATATTATACATTGGCAATTTTTCACAATAGTTTATATTTCTTGGTATATATTCATATTTCGCTTTTATAATGAAATCATCGAAAAAGATAAAATTGGAGTGTTACAATAAAATGTACATAACAGTTACCCAGCATGCTGTAGAAAAAATTCATAACAAATATATCACCCTGATGCTGCATGAAATGGTACTATGCACATTTTTTCATATTAAGATAACCCACATATCAACCAACATGGTCTGATATGCATTTTTATGATATCCATTTGGATTACAGAATATTATAAAAACAACATTTTATTCAAAAAATCTCTTACGAATTTTGATTAAAACTAAGTGATATTAAAAAAATACCACCGCTCTAGAATGGTCCAAGATGGTGTAACAGTTCCAATTATTCTATCCAACGAATTAGGGTAAAGAATCACATTTGATTTTATGATTTGTCTGTTGTTTATTACTTCGCTTCCGTATTTATGTTTGTTATTTAAATTTTAATGAGGGAGCATCCTCCGATTTTTAGTATTGTTAATGTCAAGCGACTGAGTGTAATGCGACATTTTTTATTTCAAATTAAAATTGTAATAGTTGCGGTAATGTTTAAAAAAATGAAGAATTATTATTTATTAGCTTAATCCTTTCTTTTTATGATTTGACAATGATTTTTTTTTCACTTTTGATTTGTACTTCCGAATTAAAAATTTTGTAAAACATATTTTTTCTTTGAAGGAAATATGGTCATTATAGGTAATTTGACTACTTTCACTTTTTTTCTCGATACATCGATTTCTACTTAGTTTTTCCTCATTTAAGCAAAAGTAAAAAATAAAAGAAAAAATCAGCTTCTCACTTTTTATTTATATATGAAATTAATCGAATGAACACAAAATAATTCAAAAAAATCTAATTAAGCATGAAAATTAATGAACAGGGATGACCACTTCAGAAACTTAGCTTATGCTTTAGAGTGATAGTGCAATCTCGAGTGGCAGGCCAAATCCACTAGCAGTTTGCCTTACAAATAACTTTTACAATGCTTATACTATAATTTTACAATTTTACAACATAAATATATATGATGTATGGAAGAATTACACAGGTTTATAATCAATTCAGGTTACAATTGACTTTTTATAGAACAGTACTTCATCAATCCATACTTATGTAAATAAATAAAGTTTATACTGAATTGACAATTATTTACGTATGCCAACGATGTATAATCACAGAAAAAACAATACTATAAAGACAACATCAAATTAGGATACTATACTTTTATATAAAATCTTACAATACAAGATAGCACATTATGAATGGAAAATATTTTTTTTTTTACAACTTACACTACATAGTACTTTGTAATAGCTCATATGGTGAATTATGCTTTTACAATGCTTTTTCAATTTTCTGTTTACATATTTACAGGTTTGACAAAAGCATTATATATCCGATCAAAATCACAACGTACGCTCTAGAACACAAGCAAAGAAAGACCTCTTTTACAGGATTTGCTGTTTGACAAATCCTTCTCGGAACGCGTCTCTGGATCTTGTAAGTTTTTTTTCAAGATATTAAAGACATCTGCTGTTAAATGTTGAAACTCATACTGAAACAGTCAACTGAACGAATTTAGTAGTGCTAGGCCGTATTAACCTGATATACCTTAGAACTTTGAATGTTTGTTTCTTTGGAGAACCATAAATTAAAATTTGGAAATGAAATATAGTAAAACAAAATGTAAGACATAACACACAACTTTTTTTTAGAATGTGAAAAAGGAATCGCTTGTGAAGAATACTGGTTTGGCATAAATATATGTAGGGGTATGGAATCAAAATTAAGTTTCAATTATTTAAAAAGACTGACTAACCTAATCTAATAACATGCGTTATTATGTTCTGTATGGTACTTACAATGACTTTATATTTAAATTTCGATGGAGTTAAATCACCGATTTTCATTATACGTCATGTATAACTTCCACTTTATATTTTTAAATAAGCAGAAATCATAAGTTGAAATGAAATTTATTCAGAAAATTAATTGTGAAAATAAAATGCAAATGGATTTTTGGAATGTAACAAAGAAATAACCAATTAGATATGTTTTTATCCAAAATAATGCAACGCAAAATGTCACATAATTTAAATTGCACAAAAGTTTATAAGAAATTCATATAAGATTCTCGAAGCAATCTAAAATCTTAAATTGAAATTCGTTTTAAATTTAGAAAGCCATTGAAAACAGTGTCAAAAGAACTGTGCAAAGAAAATTAAGAAAACATCTTTGAAATTCGCATTAGAAAGAAAAAACCTGAAACTGACAGCTCATATTATTTGAAAAAAATATTATAAAGTTTTAAAGGTAAAAGAAGTCACGACAATGGCGGTGAGTCTTTCATTTCTTCTGCAAACATTTAAAAAATGCATGAAAATTAATAGAAACGTTTCGAAATGTGTTAGATTTTATGCTCTGAGAAATAGATGAAAAATTAACGCAGTAAATCAAAGTTGGATGAGACTTTAAATTCTTATTTATACTTGTACGTTTTTGAAGTAATACATTCTTGAATAATTATACAAATAAAAAAAGAATACTTACAAATGTATTATCTGCCATTTCTACAAAGCGCGAACTGCCGATATTTCCGCTAAAAGACATTTTATTGCAAAAAAATGTTATGTACACCTCCTTATCTAGGGGCTAGGGCGATGTCTGCTAGACAAAAGTTGCCCGGATCGAAATTGATGGGACATATTAATGGTTGTTTGTAGGGGTTTAGATTCCCATTGAAGCGGTAGTCCTTATGTATTTAACTCTCGTGTGCAAAAGATGTCAGACGTGCTCCCATACAACCAACCAACGAAATTAAAAAAGCATAAAATACAAAGTTTTGCTTTATAAATAGATTTTTATTTTGCAATATACAAATTGAATCGTTAATTTTTGAAGGAACACAAGTTCCATTTTTCAAATTTCACACCAGACATAAAAAAAAAAAAAAAAACTATTTATGTGGCATGATTTTTTGTTTCATGCAATTTTTTAGATTGCATGTTAGGAAGGATAATAAAATACACTTTGCACACGTTTTTCAGATTATTTGAATGAAAAGGGTGATTTCTGTGATGTTTGTTTAAGTTTTGGATATGTGCCCTTTCTAAATTAAACACAGGGAAACTGACAGTTTAAACAGTAACGTATGAAAAATCAATGCCTTAATAAACAATAAGCGAACAAAATAGTGAAAAACATTGAAATATGCTTCTTTGGTCACTTTTGCCGTTGATCATTTTGCCTTTACTTTGCACTGTCTGGGTTTTGTAGTCGACTAATTTAGAATGCTATCGTAGAAGGACTTTACCTTTTCACTTGCAAATATCAGGACTTTTTTTTATATTTTGAGTTTTTTTTTTCGTTATAGGGATTTTTGTTTTCAAAGGCTCGTTCATAGGGAAAGGTGATGCATATTACATTAGGATTCTTAAGATGAAACGTACTTTGAAGCAACCTATTTATATATAGATTCCCTATAACATTTCCTTGAATGTCATTTTTTCATTTGAAGTTACTAAAATTTGATAATATAAATTACTCAGTTCGCTCAAACATTTTCCCGGCATTTCAATTCTTTTGTAGTTTTTATATATTTGTCCAGAAGTACGAGACTTATTTATGACGTTCCATTTGTATGTTGTATAATTTTTACGGCACCAATTTCTTTCTTTCTTTATTTTTGCTTAACCCTTTAGCGGGCGGTGTCCACAAAAAAGGACACCTAATTTTAATTCTAAAACTGACAAACGATACCAAGAATATTTAATTATTTTTTTTTCCTTTTATAAAGTACAGGAAAATAAGCATGTTTTCATTTACTAATGAATTCTTTTGTAAATTCTGGTGTCAGTCCATAATTTCATCATTTTAAAAAACAGACTTACTCCGCGCCGGAAAGGGTTAAATTATATCTTAACTACAACTCTCGCACATTATTTTACCAATAAAATATATTATATCAGGAAATACTAGCTTTAACAAGCGTACAGTAAGAACAAACACGAAGAAATGAAGTTTCGCAACTGTAAACAAAGTGTCGCCTGTTGTTCACGCATGCGCGACTGTTCACCACACGCAGTTATAGAGAAAAGAGCACGTATCCATATTATGTGTCCTTTCTTAAATAAATATGTTTTCCTAACGTCCATAACAATGAATGGATTCGAGTTAGAAATGTGTCCTTGTAAAACATAATGCGGCTACCCCAATAGAATATTATTTTTATCAAAACGTCGATTTTTTAAAAAATGAGACTTGTGTCCTTTATAAATTAAGGGATTAAATTTACTGAGCCAATTTAAATTAAGACACAGTACTTTCTTTAAAACATCATCTTCTTGAAATACAATAGAAGAAGAAAATAAATGTTACCAGCATTTAATAAATGTTTGACTTCTCGAGAACTGCTTTGTTCATTAGGTGTAATATGCGCTGTATAAAATTGCTTTTAACATATATTTTGTCTAAAGATAATATTATTTTAAAATGTCTTCATTACAATATGCATTAATACATCACAATGTTTCTTCATTTTTTTAGCACTTTCCAACATAGTTGAAAAGTTTTTATGAATTCGGTTTCTCTATCCGTCGGTCCGTCTGCCCGTCTAGTTGTTTGGACGTCGGTCTGTCAAACTTTCCTCTAACTATCGTAAATATACTCGGATTGCCATGTAATTGATATATGTTATTAAGATATGACATGGCATGTTCAACATTGAAAATGAAATGCGTAGGCTTAACAATTCATTTACCGGGGCATTCAATTACCCTGTTACTTTATTTTCTCTAAAGAAAAATCATTGTGGTGTATTTTAATGGTGTTACACTATTTGAATCATAATCAAATTTATATGCATTATTGAGGTGTACTAAAAAAAGGTTACACTTTAGATTATGTCATGTGTAGCACTTACAGTTCATTTACAGGAGCACTCAAAATAATTCCGTTATATAATGGTCTATGTAGAAAAAACTTTTCCGATCTATTTTAACGATATTACAATGTTAGAACCATAATGAAATTGATGTGACTTTCTATGTTGCATTAAACATGCTTTCTATAGAATATGGAGTGCAAAGCAATCATCATTCATTTACTGAGTGACGCAAAAGAATGCGGTTATATAATGGTCTACGGGAAACAAACTTTTCAGAGTACACTATATTATGTTGCACGATTTCAAACATGATGGAATTAACGTACATTACTGAGGTTTATTATAAGAGGCTTGCTGTGGAATATGATTATGCATACCATTTATTGTTCATCTACACGGACACACAAATAATTTCGGATTCAGTACTGTATCCAAAGTATTGTCTGTTAAGGATAACTGCTAGAAGCGCATAACTATGATATGCATTTTTAAGGTCGAGTAAATTTTTGTATACAACGTGGTGTGTATAAATTCTATAGATCATATATAAGGCTACACAAAAGTATTTGTAAGCGTCACTGAGCATGAACGTGAATTGCTTCAATGTGTTTTTTAATTGAGTTGGGCACATTCAAGCTCATTTCTATTTAGTATACTAAGAGATGTTTGTAGATATTGAAATAATATACAATTTGAATATAAAAATAATAATATACAAGGCTATGAAAAGAGTTGAGTTGAGTTGAGTTGATTATTGACGGCCAATTATCTACACTTGGGATATAGACCCGGGAAGAGTGCCCTTCGTGGGGGTCTTTCTAAGGGAACCTAACCCGTATTTACGCATGGATAAATCCACGGCTCGAAGAAAACCACGAAAACTCCGAACGATTAGGCCGACGGGAGCGATTGGGATCGAACCCAGCACCTCCCGTCTACCAGCTTCGAGAGCAGAACCTCTCAGCCACTGGTGGGGCGCTATGAAAAGAACTTAATACATGACCGGATATGAGTAATAATTCATGGAAGTGCAATTTCAGTAGTTTTAGGCGTGTTTTTGCCTGAATAAAATTTTAGTTTAATATGTGGTGTGTATAAAATTTGATAGTACAAAATAATTGAAAGGCTAATTAAGAAAAAAACGTAAAGTTCTCCTGTACAAAAAATTCAAGTACGTTTCCGTCAAATGATAGAAATTACTGACCCTGAATTTTCAATTGTGTTATTCGTTTACGTACTAAACAATGTTATCATACTATGTAGAATATATAAAAATCTATACAACATATACAGGAATGCCCAAAAGCATTGGAGTACATTCCCGGCTACGGACGGTAATTGCTGAAATCAGGTTTTCAAATGTGTTATGCATTTTCTGAAATGTTTACTTAGGTATCTTCTTTACCTTATTAAATGACGATGTTTGGTTAACCCTTTAGCGGGCGGTGGTCACAAAAAAGGACACCTAATTCTAAAACTGACAAACGGCACCAAGAATATTTAATTATTTTTTTCCTTTTATAAAGTAAGGAAAAATTAGCAAGTTTTTATTTTCTAATAAATTCTTTTGTAAATTCTGGTGTCAGTCCATTATTTCATTATTTTAAAAACAGAATTACTCCGCTCCGGAAAGGGTTAACGCATTCTGGAAGTTTTGAATAGTGGTTCATAATATATGCTTGACGCACAATTTGTCTTTCTTGTTGTTTTTTTTTTATTGTTAAAATGTTTGTAACACTCCACTTAAACTTTTTTTAAGTAAGAGATTTCCTTTTGTTAAACAGATATTAGGGTTTTTCTGGTTTTTTTTTTCAGAATTAGCTTCCTTAAGGTATTTTATTACATAAATTACAACAAAATACCACGCAATATCCTATTATTTTTTTTATAATGTTCTCTTTTATAACAAAATTATCTTTAATAATATTTTCTGGCCGCTGTTTCTGCCTAAAATATTGTTTGGTGAGATTTAAGGATAAGCAAATAATATAAGTAATACACTGTATCACGTGACAGAAATTTCCATTTTCTAAATGAAAACTTTTAATAATATTATTTTTCTTTTGGAATTACTTTTTATTATATATCCTAAACATTACTTATTTCTACTTAAACAGCGTGCAAGCTTTATATCCATACGATAATGTATTATACAACCAGTGATGGCTCATGCATAACCAGAGCGTTCTATATAATGATGCCATACAATATGTATCCACTGTTTACACTGTCAAAATGTATGCACACAAGCACAATAGCTGTATAAGTAGATACTAATCGAATGTAACAGGTAAAGCCTCATTATATTAATGCAGTTTAACTAAATAATGCGGATAAATGAATCATTAAGCAGTATGAACTAACTGCAAATTTTCTTAATAGATGAAATACCATCCTCTGTTAGACATTGTGCATGTATTTATTTAATCAGTTGTAGTTTCATGAAAAACAAGAATGTGAATTTAACAAAACTAAGAAATAGATTTGATAAATGACGGATAATTTTTTTTAAAGTTTTTTCTTTGTATTTTTTTTTTAAAAATGAAAGGGCAGGATTTATATATAATTATATATTTTACTGCAAAATGATAACTGAGAAATAGAAAAATAATATTTAAAATAAACAGATTAAAACACATACATTATTTTAGCATAAATATCTTTAAATTCTAAAACACGTTCATTGCTAAATTTTTGATTAAATGTGAAATAAATTTACATGCATAGGTTACTTTGAAAATTACAAGTATATTAATTTTTAACTATCCCATACTAAGGTGGAGGAATTCTAAAATTGATTTATACACTTATTGTTTGTGATATATTCAACTTATTTATGTAAGTGGTAGTATGCATCAACACATACTCATAAATTCAGTGTGATTGAATCTAAAAGAAACATTTTTTAAATAAATTAAAATCTGTAATAAAATAGTTTATTTTTAACACTTTCCAACCTAGTTGAAAAGTGTTTATGACTTCGGTTTGTCTGCCGTCTGGCCGTCTGCCGTCTGTCCGTGCTCTAACTCCCGTAAATATGCTCGGATTTCTCTGCAATTTTTATATGTTTTTGTCGCTATCTATAGCATGTTCCCTATTTCAACTGAAGTGTGTAGCACTTATAGTTTTTTTACAGGGACACTCAAAAGAATTCCGTTACATTACGGTCTATGGTGAAAAATCATTTGCGGTTTGCTTTAATGATGTTACACAATTTCACATGCATTGTAATTGATATATATCACTAAGGTGCATTAAAGAAGCTTAATATGGCATAGGGTGTGCATAGCACTTATATTTACTTTACAGGGACAGTCAAATAAATTCCGTTACATTACGTCTATGGAGAAAAATCGTTTGCGGTTTAATTAAATAATGTTTCACTATTTTAAACGCATTGAAATTTATATATATCACTAAGGTGCGTTACAAGAGGCTTACTACAGAATATTGTGTGTATAGCAGTCATCGTTCATTTACAGGGACACACAAAAGAATTCTCTACTGATGACTGTTTTTAGAAAATGTCTGTCTGTGAATCAGTGATTAGTTTTCCGATTTGTTTTTTTCGGTATTATTTTTCGATCGTATCAGGAAGGAAATTAAAAGATTCAGCGTATGTTGGTTAAACGATTGTGTAAACAGAAAAGAAAGTACAGTCATGCAATGAATGTGCTTCTTGGTTATACAAATAAATTTTAAGATAATATCGATATGTTATAAGTGTACATATTGTCAGTATTCAGTTGGATGTCATTCAACAAAATTTTAGAGTTTAAGTCTAAGTTAAAAAAATTCTTAGTGTGTGGAATTGATGTCTAGTATAATTTCAAATATATATATATATATATATATATATATATATATATATATATATATATATTTCCGAAAATGTTATGAAAACAACAAAGCTACACTAGAGTACCCAAATCAAGTACAAGGAAGCACGTATATTGACTAAATGAAGAAAAAAAAGTCTATGTCTGAAAACATCCACTGATAGCCGCCCGGCAGCGTGGTTGGTAGCGGAGGCGTCAGCTACGGTGAGAGCCCAGGGTTCGAATCCCGGGTGAGGCATGATGCCATTGTGTGTGTATCTTCAGTGCTGTCAACTTCCCTGTGTCTATCCCGTCCCCAAGAAGAAGATTTATGTAATTTGTCAAAGTCCTGTATGTATTTCTGTAAATAAAAAAAATATGGATCATTCGAAACCATAGCCTTGTAGCTTATAGGTTTCAAAGCAATCTCATGTAAAATGCCATCCACTGATGTAGTGAGAAGTAACCGTTTAAAAGCACGAGAAAATTTTGATTATACAATGGCATGAAACATTGTACGTTGTGAATGAGAATTATTCGGGTGATAAACATGAACCATGCGCATTCATTAAGTAAAGCACTTGATGTGATGACCGTAGACCAGTAAATAAGCCACTCAAGAGAATAATTTATCGAACTGATGGACATAAATATACAGAAGCCTATGTTTATAATATTATTGACATATAATAATAGAAACATATCTTTCTGTTATTATGCTATTATAAATGTACAAAAAAAATATATAAATGTATTATCATATAGATAAAGTGATTTATGATTAAATTAAAACATAGCTGATTTCAATATATTTTAAGCGGTTTTATCTAATAAGATACACTGACACTATGAAACGCGGATCTAAATTTCGCATTTTATCATTTAATTAAAAAAAGCATTAGTTATTTACTTAGTTTAATAATTTTTGTTTTTATCAGCATACACTATTCATGCAAGTGAAGTTTTAAAAAAGTATTTTCAAAATTAAACAATTAATACTAGCATTAGAAGTTCATAATTGTTATGAAAAATATTCATGCTTAATATACTATCATTAGTAATAATGAGGTCTAAATGAAACCCATTTCATTGAAGAGCATTTTTTAAATTTATTTTGATTTATAATTCATGTTTAACATTTGCAGTATGTGAGTACATTTTAAAGGCAAAAAAAAACACCACTTTTAAATTTATGTGCATATAAAATAGCAAATTACAATGCTAAAAGGATTAAAGCATTATCCATAAAAAATTTCCCCAACGAATAATTTTTTATATTTGTAATGGGGCTTTGTAGGATAATTTTTTTTTAAATATTGAAATATATTTTTTTCCTTTAAAAATAATAATCGTATAAATATAAAAGTTGCAATGCATTTTAATATGTATAACAATCTCTATATATCATTAAATTACTGATAAATTTGTATAAAATACGTAAACTACTTTCTAAATTGAAATGTGTATTATGCAATACTTTGGAAATAAAATTGATATTTGACTTAAAATAAATGTTTGAAAGAAATTTAATTCTTAAAGTTTATTTTTAATAGACACATCATTATAAACCCTTAAAGCTATTTCTAACAAAAATTGCACATTAGATCTTATGTAACGGGTTACTCTAACTTTTAAATCGTTTGAATAAAAACTTATTATTATTTTGCATAAAAAAATGCTTGTGGCATATTATTTATTAATTATAATTACCAATCCTATACAGAAATATTTTTAGAAGCACAGAATCTTATCATTCAATATTTCTTAAAAAGCTATAATTTATATTCCAATAATGAATAAAATAATATTTAAAATTAGTTTGTTTATTTTGTGATTTCTTCATATTGTAATGGTAATATATTCTATGCTTTTTTTCAAATTGTATTTATTCCCAGAGGATAGTTCATTTACTTTCATGCATATTTGATATAAATATTTGATATAAATATTATTTTCCAATTAAAAAACTTCTTGTTCACATTTGTTAAAGTAAAAAAAAAAATATTTTTTTTTCACTTTCTATGTGTGAAAATCACGCGATCTTTCATTTTGAATTTAAATTCCTGGTGAACTAGAATATGAAATAAAGACTTTTAGGATGAAAATGCATTCCCACAAACGAATTATGTAAGAAAAGTAAATTGTTTGTAAATCTAATTAAAATCCCCTATTTAAAAATGCTGTTTGCATGCGAGAGTGCAGCAGAAAATCTATACTAATAAAAAAAGTTTCGCTCTGTGTGTGTGTGTGTGTGTCTGTTGGCGATGGCTAGGAAAATTTAGCGCACCTAGAAGTCTGTAAATTTAGATTTAGGTAGTCCAAACCCTTTCTTAGTGCACCTGACCCTCAGAATTTTAATATTTTGATAATTAGCCTAGATATTAATTAGAATCGCATTAGCCATCGCTTCTAAAATGACATCTTTTAAATCAAAATGGCGAAAGAAATTAACCAGCTCATTGGATTTGGAAGCGGAATTGAACGAATTCGAAATTATTTTACTAATTGGCGAATTTTAAGAAAACTAATTGAGATATCAATTTGAAAATTTCTGAGCATATGTAAAAAAATATTCTGCATCAGACTGTGTGATTTTTTAAAAATTCGGCCTGTAATTTTTTTAATTTATGCAAAAAACTGCCAAAAATCTGCCGGCGCCAAGTGAAAACGATCCGAGAAAGTTTCAGACAGGGATCTGCTTTCATTAAAAACTGAACTACAAAGATATCTGTTTCTAGGGCCGATCCCTCCATTTAATTTTTCGAAAATGAAAGGATTTAATTGCCAATTTTTACTAATGAACAAAAATTTAGGTAAATAATTAAGATATAGATTTGAAATTGAGGTCGGGAAGGGGTGTCATCTGCCGGCTATTTTAGCGTAGCGTCTTCGTTATGTTCTAATTATCAGAAAAATGTAATTCTTCTTTTTAATGATCGCGTTAATGTAGGTGACGGTGGTTCTCTTGAACAAATTATTCATTATATTTGCGGGTATCGGGAAAGAGGAGGTTAACGCCTTTCTCTGAGATTGTAATTATCTCGGGCCCGTGCAACGCCGGGCGGGTTAGCTAGTAACATATATAAAGCTTTTTCACAAAAAGTGAATAAGCTATTATTACGGAATATTTCAAATTTGCTTTTGCAGAACTGCAAAGTAAAGCGCCACAATACTTTTTTACTTCACTTTAGTATATAATATTCCGCAATTATTTTTTCATGAAAATTCAGAGTCCATTTATTACTTATGGTAAAAATTTTTTGTGCTCCTTGGCTTTTAAATCCATCATTTGCAACACCATCGATTGAAGTGACATCCCATTTAATGTGTTATATTTTATAACTAGCTGATCCGTCCGATGTTGCCCGGAAATCAGTAACTTTATTTTGCAGATTCGATCAATATAGTCATTTTCGGCACACATTCTGTTCTAAACGAACCTCTTTCCGAATGAATCTCCTGCACTCGTCCCCGTTGCCTACGGCGCTGTATAGAAGGCCTGTAACGGAGGCACTGCATTATCATTTAGTTTCAATTTCCACCGCTTGAGGGCACGAAATCATCTTACTTAATTTTCTATATCTTAATTAGTTCATGGTAAGTTGAATGAACCAATTGCCATTGAAGAAGATTCCAAACATTTTTTAGAACACTTTGGTCGAAATATGAAAATGCACCATGTCGATAAATTTTAACCACCATATCTGCCACACCCCCACAGCTACCGACATGCAACCACCATAGTGCGCGATGGGATTCTCGAGTCTACTACCACACACAAACACCAGTGGTGGTCTGCCCTGCTTAGTTGTGGCTGCAAAGTGAAATATAGGGACAAACGTCTCTCTCTCTATATATATGTATATATACAGAGAGATGGGTTAGCATATATTTCTCAAACTGGTGGTACCAGTTTTTTTTTATATACAACTTTTAAACTTTATCTTATAACAATAATAGAAAAGTGTATTTTAAATTGTTTGTAAAAATCTAAATGCTTGCAAAAAAGACGTTTCTGTTACTTGCCTGGGAATCCGTGAAATATAACAATATCGGTTAATGCGACATACTTAGTTATTGTATTGGTAATTAAGTAACTTCCTCCCATATGTGAAATAAATTTGTTATTTCGTTTACATTTATTAACCCTTTTCATACTGTTGTTAAGGAAATTGGAATGTTTTATTTTCTTGTTATTTATTATAAGCATAAGATAGGTGACCCAAAGTTGGCCATAGTTAAGCTTTGAGCTTTTTTTATAATTTTATGGTTGGATGTGTGTGGCTGACTTTTTGTTTGTAAAATTTTACACTTATCTCTAACACATATCAAGTATACTTTCCTTTGTAAAAGAAAATTTAATTACTTATATAATACAATTTCAAAATTGTTGCTTGTTGGCCACCTTTGGCGCATAGTGTTCCAAAGGTGATACATGTACTAAAATCAATTTTAAAATGTGAAAAAAATACTCGACAAACTATTTTGCTTACAATTATGCTCTGATGATCCTTCCTTTCTTTTGATATATTTCGAGTTTTGCTTTTTAATCTTCTTATCTCATGACACGAAAATACCTTGAAGCACGTTTTGTGCACGGTAGTTCAGGGATTTTCTTCTGGGAGTTACTGACTTCTTTTGAGTGATCTCTGGTGTTAACAATAAATATGAATTAATTTTTCTCCGATATTTATGTAGAAATTTTGAAAATCACGCTTGCTACTCTGATTTTCACATTTGTTTTCTAAGGTGGCCACCTTGGGAATATGCGTGTGGTCTCTATTTGAACGACGTAAAAGTATTAATCTGATACATTTCTTGGAATTGAAGTAAATGTGGTTAAAGAGAAGGAAATAATCTTTCAGAAAATGTATCATAACTCAAAGTTCTATGAATTTAAACACGTGTAAATTGAAATATCTGCTTACCTGGAAATTAGAACGACTACTCCTCAAAAGTGAAATTACTCCATACAATGTCGGAGATCAAGGTGATCTAAATTCAGCCATGTGTACTGCAGATACATGGTTGACAATGCAGTAGCACCATTTTGGGATTAAAAATTAAATTAAATTAAACTTTTGAGGGGTGGGCTACCTTAGGGACACTAGCCACCATTGGTTCACCCACTTTATGAACTTATATTTTGTAGATTAAACCTTTGTATCACCATGTTGCATATCTGCAACATACACAAAAATCAATGTTATTTTCAAAGGAAGCTTTAAAAGATGATTTTATTGATTGCTTTTATCTGCCAAAACTGCAGTTAATATAAATTGTTCTTAGGATCTCCATTAAATGACACTGCGTTATGAAATGACACTGCGTTAATATTTTATTCCAAAGTTTAATTTATCACTTGAGCTGTTTCACGTGGTTATTGCTGAAATACACTTTATCAATTTAGTTTAATTAAAAAGGCTTAAAATTTTCCTAAAGATAAGTTTATATACTTTACAACATTGAATTAGGAAATTTACAATATTTAAGAGCAATATATACATATTTTTGTTCCAGATAAGAAACAAACACCTTTTCGTCAATATATATATATATATTTTATGTTCCATTTATTTATTTATTTATTTATTTTATTATTTTCTACATGTTTGAAATGATATAACATCTGATGTCTAACATCTGAGTAAATATTTTTCAAATCGGAGTTGTTGCGATACAAACGGTTAATTGTGTATTATTAATTGTACTCTTATATTATACCCTTATATCCCCCTCCCATATTTGACATAAATTTAATATATCGTTTATATTTAAAAACTCTATTCGTATACTTTTTAAAGTAAACTGGGATGTTTTTCCCTTGTTATATGTGAAAAACATGGCGCCTTTTATTTTGGTACATTGGCTGTCTAACAGTTATTGTGTTATGCTAAGCAACCGCCTTCCCATGTATGACATAACATCCCATGTATGACATTATTATTTCGTTTCCGTTTAAAATCCTTTTGCATAGGCTTGTTACGGGAAACTGTATTTTTTCCATTTTGTATGTGAAAAGTATGTGAACTTTAATTTTGTAAATTACTTTTTATTACTTATTGTGTTATATTAATCCCTCCCATTTGTGAGATAAATTTAGTGTTTTGTTTACATTTAAAACCCTCATGTGCACACTTGTTAAGGTAAGGTGAATTTCTTTGTCTTGTTATATATGAAAAGCATGTGATGTTTTATTTTGTATATTAATACTTGACGTAGTAGAATATTAAATAAGGAAGCTTCGCATGGGAAAGTAATTCTCTAACGATGTTTAAGAGAAAAAAAATATTTTATTCTTAAGCAGATTATTCGTCTACTTCTGCAGCCTAAAATTCACTTGAGTTTTACGATTTTTGTTACAGTTGCAGAGAAAAAAAAATCACATTCGAACTTCTCGTATTATATTTATTGATATTCCACTTATAAATTTAAGTTTTTGTGAATAAAAATATGAATAATATGTATTTTGCGGAAGGAAATACATGCAAGTGCGCGTCGATCGGCCGACCGTTTTTCTCCGGTCACAAGCATCTGAAACAAATTCGGTCGCCAAATTATGAAAAAGCATTAAATTTTAGGAAGCTTATGGTCGACATTTAGTTTATAAATTTGATTTTTGAAAAAAAAAATGATGGTCACTTTTTTTTTTACTTTTTGAAGCTCGAAAACATTAATCAACGGAAATTATACTTTTCGTGGCATAAGTTCCAGCAAAAACGATCAAGTTTGTTTTAAATAAAAAAAAATTATAGAACTCAGTTGAATAGTTCTCGAGAAAAATGCTCTCCCAGTTTAAAAAAGCATGGCTGAGTAAAAAATAAGTTTAATGTTTTACAGTAGCTTTACTTTTAATGAGCAGCGTTACACTAAATGAGCAAAAAATATCGTAAGTAATGGTAATATTTTGAAACTGCTTTAGGTCAACAATCTACACACCTGATGTATGAAAAAAAAGCAAAAAAAAAAAAAAAAAAAGAAAAGAAAAGAAAATATTGACTTAAAGAAGTAGAATTAATCGCTCCTTAATCAAAATATCTCTTTAAGAATACTTTCTACATAGAAAAGAGCAGAAAACAACGTTACACCATTTCATTACTTGAAAATAAGCGGTTTTAAAAATTTACACATATTTTCATTGGTAAAAGTATTGAACACATATTCTTTATACATTCATTAGGCATTATATATTCATATATATTCTTATATTCATTCGTCACATATTCATTAGCACATAGTAATATTACACATTTTCATTGGTAAAATTTGTGTTAATTGACTCTGAATTCGTCAAATGTAACAACATTGGATGAAGTGACATCCTACACTTTGTATTATATTCTATTTTATGCAGCCTTAAAAAAGAAACTTGATACCTTTTTAAAATTATCTCTTACTTGAAACAGGTATAAAAGCAATCGTGTGTTTCACTAGATAGTTATACGTGCTTCATAGTGTCATTGAACTTTAATAACTTATTTACGAATAGCGTTATTTAATCTCAGAATTTCTGTCATTATATAAGGTAAATATTGTTATTTGGAAAAAGGTGTACTGAATTCAAGAAACGCACGGTCACTGTGTGAAAATATCCACTGAGTACTCAGTTAAACTCTGGGTTGTTTTCAGATTCTTGAATTGAGAACTATCCATGTGTGTTTTCAAGTTCATTAATATATTATACATATATTTTTATAACTGTAAGAAATAAGATATTAATGATGCAGAAATTGTATCACGTATAAATTTGAATTTTGCTCCGTTGAGTTTTATTTAAAAATTATAGTGAATAAATATATTTGTAGAATTCTTATGTTTATGATGAAATTGCAGTTAATAAGTTCTTAATGAAAGTAAGAGGGAGAATAAATAACATTAGTCAATTTTAGTTTTTTAAATGGGTGCTAAAACATATCATGCAGATTGAACAAAGTATTTTAAAATTAATTCCGTTATTAACAATATATTTCAACGTGACTATCGGATGTGTTTTCATTCTTGATTCTTCATTTTAGAACTTTTATGTACATTCTAAATTTTTCTATGATTACAGGTTCATTTATATCTTATAAATATATTTTCAGAAATATATTTTAAAATAGTGCATTAGGAAGGATATAGCTAAAAAATGTTCAAATTCCTAAGCCTATATATTTATCTCTGTAATATTTTTCAAAGACTCAAGAAAACATATTTGTATGAAACTGTCTGCTATTTAAGATTCCAACATTCAATATCAATTAGTAATATATATAAAATGGACAATAAATAATCCTGAGAAGTTCTCGATTTCAAGATCTCCAAGCAAAGAAATCATAGAGAATGTACTCAAAAGCATTATTCCTCTCACATTTCTCAGGATATTGTAATAATATAACAAATAAAATGAATTTGGTTTTTTTTTTATTGTAAAGTAATATTTTACTGCGATTAACGGAAGTTGTAATTGATTAACTAAAGTTCTATTTACACTGTTAAAAATTTGCTGCAAACTGTCTAGTCATTTGACCGTTTTTATAGAAAACGGTGACCATATTATTGCACATATTATGTTCAGAATATAGTTAAATTACGGTTATGTAACCGTTCTCCCTAAAAACGTCAAATGACTGGAGAGTTTGCTACAAATTTTTAACTGTGTAGTTTACAATATTGAAAGACGCAACTAATTACATTGAAAACTTGTTGTTTAACACAGTAAACATAAAATATCACTGACATTGGACTAATGCCATAAAACATAATTCATGTCACCTTTTCAAAAGTAGTCAATAATTGGATTCCAGAGTACGATGCATTTTGCTATTACCTTATTTGTAATGTCCAAATGATATAAATTGGGGTTTGAGTTACATGATTTTTATCGAATCCATTCGTTGAAAAAGCGCTATTTTTAGTTTTAGTCTATAGTTTTTATCGTTACATAATGTACTTTCTTCATCACCCATATGATGTTAGCCCCTTTTAATCCCATTTAATCATATATATTATTTCTCCTGTCAACATCCCTTCTTCTAAGAAAATAGGAAACGCAGAACGACAAGAGAGATAGCATATGAAAGGATTTTGCACAGGCTTCTGACATAGCACACTTAACATTTCGTTAAAACATGTTTTAGATTAAAAATTGTCGTTAATTACAAATTAAATTGGTATTGTTTTCATAAATGAAATGAAAGGTTTTCCTCAAATCAGTGTTGCCACAAAAATAAAATACTGCATTATCAGATGACGTCATCCAATAATCAATTAAAATACGATTATTAATTTATTTCTTGCGCGTTCTTCTTGAAAAAATATAGAGATTTTAATTGTGTTTTTATTTAATTTTTACGCCTGCGTCACCTATTGTTTATTTGTTTTCTTTGTTTAATCATGACTGTGTATATGCGTACTGTCTCGGAGCACCAGTAGAATACGTAATTTAAGGATTATCTCCAATTTAGATATACAGTTCATTAGGATTCACAAAAATTGTAAGTATTTAATTTTTAATATTTCATTAAGCTGTTAATACATCAGCGAAGTCTGACGTCACTTAAATGACTGCTGGACCACAAAATTTGAACATCCCATGTGTAAGTTCCTTAGGCTTGCAAAAACGTGATGTACCAAATATTGATATATGTATTTAAGACATTTCTGTAACAGTTTTGCAAAATCTGAGGAAATGCTTTCATATGAATTCCCTAAACGTCCGATTCAGTGTTTCAATTTTTTTACAATTCGTTTTTTTTTTTCAGTATAAAGTACTTGGCAACCTAGAGAAATAACCTTGACGAAAGAAGAAAATTTTTGCAAGAAAATTTCTGGCCATCTATTCCCATTTTCTTATACACAAGCAATCATTATATATATTATTTCTGTTTTTAACATCCTTTTGTCTATGTACAAACAAAACATACAACGATAAATGAGGTATCATTCGAAAAGTTTTAAAAAATGTTTCTGAGATAGTACACCCACATTTCGTTAAAACGGGTTGTTTGATTTAAAAAAATCAGTTAATTAAAAAATAGTGCTTAAACGTACAAGGAAATAATCTCAAAGATTGCAGTGCAAAAGCTTCGCACGGGTCCTTCTGGTTTATTAATATTTAAATAATTAAATTTTCAGCATAGCTGAAATTACGCTGAAAATTAATGAATACAAAGTGTGCGAATCATCACTTACTACAGAGCAAACAACCAGCAGAGTGAAAAAATGTCCAGACCAGGGATCAAACCCAGATCCCTTGGCATCAAGCATCAATGCTCTACCAATTCAAGTTATCCGGACGATATCCAGTCTAGCATTTTTTCACTTTTATACATTGGCAATGCTTGCAACTTTGCAGCACCAGATTGAAAGTCAATTATGAGCACACGTCTGTGGCATGCATGAGACGAATTAAAACCAGTGTTGGTGAATATATATAAGTAATTAAATTTTCAGCACAGCTGAAATTACGTTGGAGATTAACGAATACAAAGGATGTGAATAATCTATACTAATATTATAAAGGACTAAAGATTGTTTTTTTGTTTGTAGGGGGTAATATCTGGCACTACCGAACCAATTTCAAAAGTGATGATGGCAAATTGATGGTGACAACCCCTGCTCCAACATAGGCTATATTTTATGTCGATGCCACTACCCCAGGGGGGTGCAGGAACGAAAAACGTTCTAAAATTGCGATCTTTTCTATACTGAAGCAACTAGAAATTTGAAATTTGGCGTTGTAGTTACTTATAAGATGTAAATGCTCTCTAAGAACAAAATAAAAAAAAAAATTCGAAATTTAAAAGGGTGAAATGAGCGAAAAGCGTTCTAAAAACATTCTAAATTACAATTTCTATGGAATCTCTAGAACTACCGAACCGATTTGAAATTTGGCGTTGTAGTTACTTATAAGATGTAAATGCTCTCTAAGAACAAAATAAAAAAAAATTCGCTCTTTAAAAGGGTGAAATGAGCGAAAAGCGTTCTAAAAACATTCTAAATTACAATTTCTATGGAATCTCTAGAACTACCAAACCGATTTGAAATTTGGCGTTGTAGTTACTTATAAGATGTAAATGCTCTCTAAGAACAAAATAAAAAAAAATTCGAAATTTAAAAGGGTGAAATGAGTGAAAAGCGTTCTAAAAACATTCTAAATTACAATTTCTATGGAATCTCTGGAACTACAGAACCGATTTCAAAAGTGATGGTGGCAAATGGATGGTGACAACCCCTGCTCCAACATAGGATATATTTTATGTCGGTGTCACTATCCCCAGGGGTGCGCAGGAGCGAAAAATATAATGCGTTCTAAAATTTTGATTTTGTTTATACTGAAGGAGCTAGAAATTTGAAATTTGGCATTGTAGTTACTTATACAAAATAAAGCGAAACCTTCATGCGTAAAAAGATAATGATAGGGGCGACGTGTCCTGGCGTGTATATTGGCTATAGCACGAGTCACAAATTATAGTAGCCTTATTATTCTGTTAAAATATAAAAGTGAATCATGAAATGTCAATATTTTGTTGGATTAAAAGTTCGTTATAAGAAATTGACCAGCGTAGCGGGCGTAGCTTGCTAGTAAATTACTACACAGCGTACAACGAAGATAGTGAAAAAATGACCATACCGGGTATCGAATCCGAAAATCTTGGTATCACGCAACAATGCTGTATATCAATTCGAGCTAACCGGAAGAAATCCAGGAAATTTAATTTGTTATATATATTCACCGATACTGGGTTTAATCTGTCTCATTCATGCCCCAGATGTGTGCTCGTGATTGACTTTCTATCTGGTGTGGCAAACTTGCAAACCTTGCAAATGTATAAGAGTGAGAAGAAGCTAGACTGGATGTCGTCCGGATAACTCGAATTGGTAGAGCATTGGCACGTGATATCAACAGTTCCGGGTTCGATTCCTGGTCTGGACATTTTTTCACTCTGTTGGTTGTACGCTGCGTAGTAAGTGATTATTCACATCCTTTGCATTTATTGGTATTGTCGCACTTACATGTCCAATAAAAGTTACGCAATAAATGTTTATAGTAAATATGTTTTAGACTTCTAGTAATAAAAAAATAATGATTATATTCTTTTATAATAACAGAACTCATGTAGAGATTTTTCCATAGCTAAAATTCGCTGTTTCTGCTAGCTATTAATTTCCAAACATAATGTTTATTAATAACCAATTAATTTACAATTTCCGTTAAAATATCCATTAAAACTTGAAATGATATTTATTGGGTGTTTGGTGACCAGTATCCGCCGGATACATTAGAAAAAACATTTGAGCATGTTTCCATTTAAATATGATGATAAATATGATTCCAATTAAATTTAATTGATACCGTAAATTATTCTAGATTATTGTATATTGAAGCCTTCTAACTACAGTAACAATAAAAACGTAGTATCTAAAAATTTTTTACATGAAATCAGATGAGATAGAACACATTTATAACAAGCCCAAATTGTTTAAAACAAACTATGGTCGTAACGTAAGCGGTGAATCTCTACAGAACACTTTCTCATTGTTCAAAGAGATCTATGCACTACACAATATCCAGTAAACAATTATTTATTTTGTGTTTAAAAAATATTTTGCTAATCTGAATTCTGATAAAGATGACGATTGTTAGAAAAAATTTAAATAATTATAGCGTAAGCCCTACCTATTTCATAACCAGCTGATATGTGAGTGTGTGTGAGTGGGTATAAAAACAGCATTCCACCAATTGCCCTATTTTGATTTAAGAGGAATTGCTTAAAAATATGTCAAACCTGTTTAAGATCTCGCTTAAAAGAAAGTTATGGGAATTCTAAACTATCTGTAAGATTTTTTTAAAGAATGATTTTTTTATACACACCAAATAGTGCGATTCTCTTTATTACTCTCAAATTTTGTTATTTTAATGATAATTTTCATTTTTCGTGTTTTACTTTTCAATCTAATTTTCATAGAAGAAACTTATAAAAGAAATTTCAGCTCTCATTTTTTCTTCAAATTTAACTTTAAGGAACATTTCACCGTAAAAATAAATTTTTATCCAATTATAAAAATGAGAAGAAAACAAACATTTAAGGAAAACTTTTTTCTGCTGTTTTCCCTTTTTCGAAATTGAATATTTTTAGAGAATTTGAATTGTTACTACCCAATACTTTTTTCACCAGTTTAAGTATTGTTTCTTACGAGGGAGCAAGAAAGAATTACTTTTCCATTTTCCTTGTGAATAGTCACTGAAGCATTCAAATAGATGTCTGGAGTTTTCTTCAGATCAATGTCTCCGGAGACAGTGGTCTAAATAAAAATATTTGAAATACATTACATGTTATGTATAAAGAATGAACTTAAAACACACAGTGGATTTTTATTTAAACAAGCTTATTTTATATTTGATCTATATAAGAAATGAGGTTTAATTTTAAATCTGTATGCCATAGACAATTTATTACGTCCATTTATCACGTCCAGGGATTTTAGGAATATGTTGTTCTAATAGATAACAATGTTTAACAAACGCGCTCCAAAAATATTGGCGTTGTTTGTACTTTATATATCAATCTCATGCACATATATTTATTATTATTATTTGTTTCATAGTATATTTACATAATCAGAGTGTCTTATATGCAACACAATATTTACACTAAAATTTAATATCTATATACAAAACTAATCAATAAAATGCAGTTTGTATATAAAATAATTAATTACAATGTATGTCTTTATTGTATGTTTCATAATATTAAAACATAAATCGATCAATTTGTTCTCAGTTTGATGGAATATAGATAATAAAATACATAAAAACAAAATAAAGCAAACATTTACATTTTTGTTGTTTCTTTCCATTTTATGAAACATACATTTTACATATATATGAATAATATTTTATTCAGTCTGAAAGCATTTTTATAACATTTTGTTCTTTTTTTAAAATTGTGTCTCTATCTAGGAACCATGAACGAATTGCATTTCAATTGTTCCGTGTAAGCATTCAAAATAATGTCTAGGATGTTCTTCAAATCAATATCTCTGAAAAAGCAAATGATTCGTAATACATTATCTGTTATTAAAAATGAATTAATACCTAACACATTAAAGCGGTTTTTATTATCAAGCATATTTAAATAAATAATGTGTTTTAGATTTAATTGTACGTATAAACTGAACAATTTATCCCTTTTGCAAATGTATGAGTTTCGTGTTTCTAAATGTGTATTAAATATTTTATTATATATTATTTTTTACATAGTTAATTACGGACTCTACGTTTAATTGTTGCACACGACTGTTAAATAGACCAGCACCTCTATTTAAAATGAAATCCACCGCACTACAAACATCAATTGGGATTCGAACTAGGCACCTCTTGTCCAGTAGTCGGTCCCCTAACAACTTGACAAGCTGCTGCGTTAATATAAATGTTTGTATATTACGGTGGACCGAAAAAAACTTTTTTTTTGTTTTTTGATTCGCTATACCGCGGATAACTTGCCTCTAGGGTAGCTTAGTATAATGCAAAAATAAAATAGATAAATTGTTACGTTTGGGGTTGGGCATCGGTCCTAAAATTTGAGAAAATATAAGATTTGTATCATTTTCAAGGGGGAGTGCGAGAATTTTTTTGTTTTGTTTTTTGATTCGCTATACTGCAGAAAACTTGCCTCTAGGTTAGCTTAGTATAATGTAAAAATAAAATAAATAAATTGTTACGTTTGGCGGTATCGCATTGGCCTTAAAATGTAAGATTTTTATCATTTTCAAGGGGGAGTGCGAGAATTTTTGTTTTATTTTTTGATTGGCTATACCACAGAAAACGAGCCTCTAAGGTAGCTTAGTAAAATGCAAAAACAAAATAAAGAAATTTCCGCGTCTTGAGATAGCGCATCGACCCTAAAATTCGAAAAAATCTACGATTTAAAAAAAATTCTAATAAATGGAAATAAATCTAATAATTTCTATAACAAGTAGATATAGACATATTTTAGTAGAATAAAGTATAGAAATGATAAATAAATTTTAAAAAATAGTACATTTTACAATTCATTAGTAGAGAATTATGTTTAAAAAAGACATTAAAAAAAATTGACAATTTTCCATTGAAACCAAAAATCCTTTTTCTGATTGCGTAAATATTCAGTTTGTAATGAAATATGGTAGGCATTGACGATATTGAAATAAGTATAGTTCTTATAAAACCATCTCTGGAACTAAAGTCGACGATTTTTTGGGAAGTCTCGGTTCTCCACGTTGAGTAGGAAATTGTACTAGGCTCACGAACAGTTAATTCTTCAGGACAGCTGCCTGAATTTATATCACAATTTATGTTCAGCAAGTACAGCTTATCTTTGCATAAACTTTGCTTGTTAATTTCTGGAATCTCGTTCTCAACACTGTCAAAATTTACCACTGGGAGTTTCACACATTTACTGAGCTGTGAACCAATCGGACAACGGAATGATTTTGGCCCAGTCGTACCAACATACGCAGGTCAGCAGTACATGCTGGACATAAGTTCTGTTATAAAATAAGGTAGCTGTTTTGAAAATTTATCTGTTCGTAAGCCTGGCACACTTTCCCACTCAAGGTGGTTAACAACGGCGAACGGAGTTCTCCGATTGTATTTAAGTATTGAAAACACAAGAGAGGAGAGCAAGATCTTAGTTTATTTTCTCTTAAAGTCATATATACTTCTATGGTTTAATATAAAAAAATAAGTACTTCACAAACAGACCAGAACATGTATTTGAAGTTATAAAATCTTCAAGATACCAGCCCGAAAACTTGCTGAAAGTCACTGACTCAGTAACTGAGAGAAACGTAATTTTTGACTGTCCAGAAAACTTGCTTTTGAGTATGATAGTAGATAAAAGAATCATATAATAGAGTTAAGTTTCAGAAAAGTTATAATGGTTAGAAACTTTGCTTCTAAAAGAATGTCAATCTTGAGTTTTCAATCACCGAAAATCAATGAAATGATTCACAGGAACATTACGGCACTTTCACCACCAACTTTGCTGCGAAGAATCATATATCACGAGATTTGGACTAATTTCAAATCAGTTAGAACAGCGGCTGAGTGGACCTTTAACCGATTCCCAAGTCAAACCCAAGAAGTAGAACGATGCGTAAAGATGGTAATCGAGGTGCCACAAAAAGTTGTCGGCTCCAATTCTAGGGATGGTTTTATAAGAACTACACTTATTTGAAGATCGTCAGTGCGTAGTTTTTCAAACAAATCTTATTTCAAACTATCAAAAGAAAGTAAAAATAAGTAAAGGACGATATTTCATTACAAACTGAAGTTTTACACAATCAGGAAAATAATTTTTGGTTTCAATGGAAAATTGTCAATTTAAAAAAAATTGTTTTTTTTAAACTTAATACTCTACAAATAAATTGTAAAATGTACTATTTTTTTCATTTATTTAACATTTTTATACTTTGTTCTGCTAAAATATGTCTATATCTACTTGTTATATAAGTTGTTAGATTTATTTCCATTTATTAGAAAAGTTTTAAAAATCGTATATTTTTTTCGAATTTTAGGGCAGACGCGCTACCGCAACACGAGAAAATTTATTTATTTTGTTTTTGCATTTTACTAAGCTACGTTATAGACTAATCTTTTGTGTTATAGCGAATCAAAAAACAAAACAAAAAAATTCTCGCACTGCCCCTTGAAAATGATAAAAATCTTATATTTTCTCAAATTGTAGGGCCGATGCGCTACCGCCAAATGTAACAATTTATTTATTTTATTTTTGCATTATACTAAGATACCCTAGAGGCAAATTTTCCGCGGTATAGTGAATCAAAAAACAAAACAAAAAAATTCTCGCACTCCCCCTTGAAAATGATTAAAATCTTATATTTTCTCAAATTTTAGAGCCGATGCGCTACCGCTAAACGTAACAATTTATTTATTTTATTTTTGCATTATACTAAGCTACCCTAGAGGCAAGTTTTCCGCTGTATAGCGAATAAAAAAAAACAATAAAAAGTTTTTTTCGGCTCATAATATGTTATATAACTTATTATTTAGAAAATAATAATGAAAAAAATTACATATATATATACATATATGTGACTTCTGGACTTTTGGACTACATATGTTTAAAGATATGTTAATGCTTTGGTACATTAAAAATCTGAAGTGTGGCAGATGTTTCTAATTAATTTTTGATTTGTTTAATTTAATAAATATTTAAATATAGAAATAAAACCATATTTCTTAAATATGAAAAAAATCAAATGATAAAATTCAACCAAAAAATTACATTTATTGTTTGCGTCCATTTCCTCAAATTGAAAGATTTTTAAATAATTGAAATTTCTAAATTCGGTAACTTTTACAACCCTCCAAATTATGTTTAACTAAAGTTTTCAAGAACAAATTACACTCCAATTTTCTTTAACATATTCTATAAGAATTCCAAACATGTGTATATTGTTCTTCAGATCTGTGTCAGTGGAGGGACAGATAGAAATCTAAAGATTCATATTGCTTTACCTTTATGAATTAAGATAAATTCAACATAGTAGACTTATTTACTCAATAATGTGCGTTTACGAATTATAATCTGCATGATTTAAATTTACGAATTTATTAAATCTATGATTTACATCTATGAATGTATTAATTGAGTTATTTCAATTTACGTATGTATTAACCCTTTGATTACAAGGTTGGGTCATATATGACCCAGCGACTATTTTGTTTATCCTATTCGTGTCACTTGAAAAATAATCTCTTCCATACACTTATAATAGGATATTTTCAAGAAAAATCTACTACAAAGATTACTTTTTTTATGTAAATTATGGTACAATTCAATATAACAACAGCCTCCAATTCTGGCGTGTAATCAAAAAGTTAATTTTATGATTTAAGTAATGTAAGTAAATTCATACATGTGTTAATTTATTATGATTTAAATCTATAAATTAATAAAATCTAAAAATTGATAAAAGTTTTTTTTTTTTTTTTAAATTTTTGCCTTAAAAAAAAAAATATGCCAATTCAACAAAGTTAAATAGAAACCAGGAACCGGCAAAGAAAGTAAACTGTAGCAAACCACCAGAGAGTACTGCAGCGTTGCCAACAAAGCTCTTGTCAGGTGAATAACAGCCATGTTGTGATCAGGCGAATATCGCCCCGCTTCCAGGTACTGACTCGTCAACCTGGGCACTCATGCCCGGTAGGTAGAGGCCTAGTTAGCGGTAAAAAAACTATACTACGCTTAAATTTTTTGTATATGTATAAGATGAGTAATTTATCATTTCTAGAAAGATCTGGATGTAGAGTTTAAAAATGTATGTTGATTTTGTTGACTGTGATACATAACAAATGTTTTGCCTAAAACAAAAACCAGTCATTGATAAAATGTTCATAAGAATACAAAAAATTCTTAAACGTCCTTTTTTTAATGTTTTTTTTTTCATTTACAAAATATCTCTAGAAATAAAATTTTATTTCTTTTATAATAAAATAGACAACATAAAACGTGTAAGAAAAAAATATTTTTTTCTTTCTTTATATTTTCTAAAATTGAATGTTATTGTATATATTTGAAATTCTTCTACCCACTCGCTTTTTCACTTCCTGAAATAGTGTTTCTCTCAAGGGAGCAAAAAGAAATTACATTTGTATTGTCCTTTGGAATAGTTGTTCAAGCATTTAAAAAGATGTCTCGTATGTTCTCCAAATCAATATCTTGAAACACAAAGGTAGAAATCAAAAGATTGCCAATACATTATCTGTTATGAATAAGGAATGAATTTAGATCCTACTCTAGAGATATTATTTAAGAATACATTAAAATTAATTTTAAAAAATCTACATTTTTGGAGTCCCTATAGTCCATATAGTATATATATGGTTTTACGTCCCTATAGTCCATATAGTTACTAACGAATAAAACGGTTAGACAAATTCGAAATATTTGAGAAGTTATAGTCAATTGAAAGCGAGAACGAACCGGCTGCAAAACATATTTACGGGACACGACGACACACAGTTGCACGCTGTGCTGAATTCTTTGCTTTTAGACCGGGAGTCGGCAGCACAGACAATCACCTCATTGAGTTCATGGCTGAAATTCAAGAATTAGTTAAAACTCGATTCGCATATTAAAACGCAATCGGTCTGCCAAGTTATATATTGGTGGAAAATACGTGAAACCCGATTTTAGCGGTTGACTCGTAGGTTTACCATTGTGTTTTCCTGCACCCAGTTCTCCATGTTTTCATACTTTTGGGTGCAGGAAAACACAATGGTAAACCTACGAGTCAACCGCTAAAATCGGGTTTTCACGTGTTTTCCACCAAGATATGACTTGGCAGACCGATTGCGTTTTAACATGCGAATCGAATTTTAACTAATTCTTGAATTTCAGCCGTGAACTCGATGAGATGAATCTCTGTGCTGCCGCCTCCCGGTCTATTTGTAGGTTCCAGTAACTTATGACTTACTGTAAGTTGCAAAATATAACGTTTAACTTAAAATGTTTCCACTTTTTTTTTCTCTGGTGAAACCTTAGCATGTAAATAAATCAACCAATCTTTTTTTTTTTTTTTTTTTTTTAGTAAAGATTGTTTATTTTGTGGGGCCGTTAGCTTTTCAGATGTAAATAATGATAATGATAACATTATTATTATTATTTAACTTGAAGTTTGAGAAAAAAGTACGACAGAATTATATCTTTTCTAAACGACTATCATTCTGAAAAAGTTTTGTTCATATTCACTAAAAATAAGTTCATGGGTCCTCAAATTCAATGTTTTCACAGAAAATTGATTTTGTTTGTTGCAGATGAATTTGTAAAACTGCGCACTACACGGCACAGTAATGCGCATACAACGTACTCATATGCAACTGGCAATATCTCCATCAGTTTGATTAAATATTGTATAATAAAAATATTTTTATAGAAAAATTATTAATAATAAGTGGATAAATTCAATTTTTTGTGTTACTTTATTCTTTCCATGGAAAAAAAAAAATCCCGAAATTGATCTATTTTTCGATGGATGAACGGTAACCTCTCTTAAGTAAATATTATACTTCCTTCTTAAATATACATTTAATAAGCACAAAATTTCACGTCTGGAAATTGCTATGAGTATGGTTTTGAAATATGTAACTCAATGTCTGCAATACATAATAAATAAACAAAAACTGCCCAGTTAAACTGAGGGCATTGAGCTCACAGGCTATTCACACTAATTGTATATTATGCTATTTTTTCAAAGAATAATGCCACTCGAAAAATAAAGAAATCGACAATATATTAAGGAGGGGGGATAAGCACCCGTTCCCACCCTTTATACTTAACCAATAAACGCCCAAAATCTAATCAGGCAAGCGCCTTACCACAATGAATTTATACACAAATTTTGAAAAAAAAAAATCGGATAATTTTGCTTGAAAAACCCATTTATCTAAATTAAGGGAGGTAAGCCCCCCCCCTTCCCCCCTTTATACTTAACAAATGAAAACCCAAAACTAATCAGGCAAGCGCCTTACCACAATGAATCTATACACAAAATTTGAAGAAAATCAGATAATTCTGCATGAAAAACCCATTTATCTAAATTAAGGGGGTTAGCCCCCCCGTTTACCCCCCTTTATGCTTAACCAATGAACTTTCAAAACTATTCAGGGAAGTGCCTTATCACAATGAGCCTATATACAAAATTTGAAGAAAATCGGATAATTCTGCATGGAAAACCTATTTATCTAAATTAAGGGGGTCAGCCCCCCCGTTTCCACCCTTTATACTTAACTAATAAACTCCCAAAAATAATCAGGGAAGCACGTTATCACAATGAACATATATACGAAATTTTAAGAAAAACGGATACTTCTGCATTAAAAACCCATTTATCTAAATTAAGGGGGAGTTAGCCCCCCGTTTCCCCCCTTTATACTTAACCAATGAACTCCCAAAACTAATCAGGGAAGCCCCTCATTAGAATGAACCTGTAAACAAAATTTGAGGCAAAACGGATAATTCTATCACGAGTTATCGCGTTGCGTACATACATACATACATATGTATATTCATACATACATACATACAGAACGGGCGGGCACATTAGCTCTCAGGCTTTGATAGCCTGTGAGCTAATAAAAAAAATTTGAGATATGATTGTTAATTTTTATAATTAATTATTATGCAACTAATGAAGGGATTCTGCATCGTTTATTTAGGTATTGAAAAATCTTCCAATAGTACCACACAAATTGCTGTATTTATAATCGATGGCAATGTAATTTATCAATGTCAAAAATGTATGATTTATATATATGTATATATATATATATATATATTCATGTGTTTTATTATTTTTCATGTGTCCTTTCATGTTTTGATAATGTAAAAAGGAATTTTTATGTATTGTCTCTAAACCGATAAAATGAAATTTGACTTAATAGATTTGCTATAATGTATTATAGTTTTTATCATATATTAAATTTCCGCTCTAAGCATCAAGAACGAATTCCATTGTTCATCAGAATACTTACTAAATCGTTGAAAAAGGTCTCTAAAATGTTCTTAAGTCTCTGGAAACAAAGGTAAAAACTAAAAAATCCCTAATAGATTATCCGCTATGAATAAAGAATTGATTTAACACGCATTCTCGAAATTTATTTATCTGGAATACTTAGACATTACTATAGACATTACATAAATAAGAAATATGCTTTAATTCTACACTGTAAAAAAATTTCGTAAAATTTCAGTAGATGTACTGTAAATTAAAGGTCCTTGTACCGTTTTCACTCTTTACGGTATGAGTACCGTACTTCTAAGGTATATTAAGCGTAAAAAAAACGTATGTGTACCATTTCGATTATAAACGGTATTTATATCGTAAAATGATTGTTTTTCAGTAAAAAATCGCTATTTATACCGTAAAATAATTATTTTTCAATTAAGAAAAAGCTGGTACCCCCTCCTCGGTGTACGGGAACCCCTGAATTGATGCTCTTGCTCTTGTTACGGAATGCGTGCAGGCCTGAGGAGATGGGGGGAGTGCAGCCGGTACATATACTTTAAATACTTTACGGATCATATACCGTCCAGTTAAATTACGGAATATGTACTGGTCACAAAATTGCCAGTATATGTACCGTAATTTGTACCGTAATTTTTGACCAAAATTTTTTACAGTGTAAGACTGCGTATGTTATGATGACTTGAGCATTACTGGAAATGTATGCGTATAGGTTTGACACATATGTATTGTTTTACCTGTTTGTCAAAGAACAGACACACTCTCTGTTTATTATATTTTTAGCATATTATATCAATTTCATACATGTATGATTTCAATTTCATTTGTTTCATAACATATTTATTAAAAAAATAGTGTAAAGTTTTAATACAATATATCATTCTATTTTCTGAAATCGAATGTTTTTTTTTTTAAGTTTTTGAAAGTTTTCTATCTAGTATACATTTTTACCTCTTCAAATAGTGTTTCTTCTCTAGGAATCAAAAATGAATTTCCATTGTTCTTCAGTATACTTACTAAAGCATTGAAAAAGGTCTCTAAAATGTTCTTAAGATCATCGTCTCCGGAGACGAATGTAAAAATTAAAAGATTCTTAATAGATACCGCTATGAACGAAAAATTGATTTAAAACCCACTCTCGAAATTTATTGATCTGTAATATTTAAAAATTACTTAAAGAAGAAATATGTTTTAATTCCAAGACTGTGTAAGTGTATGTCATGAGAACTTCACCATTGCTGGATATGTGTGCACATAGGTATGACACGTATGTAATATTTTATATGTTAGAAATGTATGTCGAAACACCGAAACATATTCCGTTTATTATATTTTTAGCATGTTATATCAATCGCATACATGTATGATTTCAATTTCATTTGTTTCATAACATATTTTCGTAGACTGATTATATGTATTTCGTTATTTAAACTAAATGTTACTTTCTACACACTTTGAATAAACCGATATAATATATAGTGTTGAACTATACAATTATTTTGTAATTTTGTTTTATTACATATTAAAAACAGGATTACTACAAATCACAAATACTTTCGAAAATTCCGTAAAATGTTAATAATTAAAACCGTGGGAAAAAGTTAAAAAAATACCAAATCTAGAAATTTGCCTCTTTGTTATTATTATTATTTTTTTGTATTAAGAATATCTCACTCTATAATTGAAAATTTATTTCTTTTAAAATAAATGAATGTAAAGTAAAATACGAAAAGAAATTGTTTTTTTCTATGTTTCTATTTTGTAAGTATTTATGACATAAGCCTTACTAAAATCTATTTTTTATAACATTTTCATCTGTGTAAATAGCATTTATTTCCAAAAAGTAAGAAGTGATTTTTTATGTATTATCTTTCACAATTTTCATTGTAAAATTTTTACTAAGTTCTAGCAAGATTTCCCCTACGTTCTTCTGATCGTTGTCTCTGAATGTATCAGAAAATCAAAAGATATGTAAAACATTACATGTTATGAATAAAAAATGTATTTAAAACGCACTCTATAAGATTATTTAACCAGGCTTACTTTGATTTCGATTTACTTTTTTGTTTTAATTCTTTGTATGGCCGGATTGATATTGTGTTCGCAATTGTCTGCGTATAGGGTTTTCACACACATATTGATTTAATGTTTAATCAAGTACAAAAAAGCTTTGTAGAAAATATAAATATATTTAGTGTAACATTTCAAAATCATACATATTTTACATTTTTTATTTGTTTCATAATAAATTTTTGTGCCCAGGATTTTGTCAAATTTCATTGTGATTTGAGTCAAAGTTTTTGAGTCTAAGTGATTTGAGTCAAGCACAAAAAAGCTTTGTACAAAATATAAATATATTTAGTGTAACATATCAAAATCATACATATTTTACATTTTTTATTTGTTTCATAATCAATTTTTGTGCCCAGTGTTTTGTCAAATTTCCTGTGATTTGAGTCAAAGTTTATAGTGTATGTATTATGGCACAACAAATAAAATACACTGTGTTTCTGAAAGTCTGTAATTATTTTTTAACTTTGTATTACATAATCTATGTATAGAGGGTGTCCCATAAATATCGCCAAAACTCTGCACAGCCAGATTCTTCGTTAAGAGTTACACAAAAAAGGCCCAAAGAACTGTACCTGTACGATCCATAGTTTACGAGAAAAATACGAAAAACAAAGTATGACGTCACAGCCGGTGGAAGGGCAAAACACTTTATCTGACACATCAACAGTATTTGCAAATCATAAAGGCAGATGCTCAAAGTGTCCACCGTGCATATCCAGGTAAGCTTGAGCGGCGCCGGGGATTGGATGAGTGCACACTTCGCAGAAGCGCGGTGTCTACCGAAGTACAATCAGCATGTAGACGAGCAACTAAGTCCGTTTGTGTAGTCACTACGCGATAAACCAATTCCTTCAGCATGAATGATAGTCCAGGGGAAATGTACCAAAAAAAGGCGTTACCTTACAAAAGGTCGGGTAGAAGATTTTATTTTTTTGACTTGTATATAATAAGGCCAGCATGGAAAAACCGAATTATCCAACAAAATTTCTTAAGGGAGAATTTTCTGTGGCCAAAAAACACCAAAATTTTGGGACTTTTATTGTTGTTTTTTAAATATCTAGAGACCCGTTGTCGTAGCGTATTATTTGTTAATTACAATGTTAAAGAGGACAAAATTCTCTACAAGTTTCATATTTACAACTTTTTTATACGCTCAATAGCAAGCGCAGTACGATATTTCAAAAATAACACAATTTTTTCAATGTCCTTAAAAACCATGAAGAACGTAGTTTTGTCCCGACGCGCGACGATTCAAATGTTCCCCACAGATGTAATGATGTATGTCAACTTCTACAGATTGACAGCAGAAAATTATCTATTATTTGCACACCCTCTTCTTCATTTTTATCACAACAGACATATTTTAAATTCAATAAATGTATATAATTTAGTAAGTAGGGGAGAGTGTAGATGACTAAGACAATTTTCATATTTAGACAATAACTTTAAGTATATACAATTGTTAATTTTAAAGAATTGTTTAAAATAATATTTCAGTATTTAGTAACTTATTGGCACGACAGTTTCAATAAAAAAAAAAATCTTGTTTAATTTTAATAATTATTTTTATAATGCATGCATATGTTCATTTTATTCCATAAACATTTTATTCTATAGTACAATGGTATATTTTATTTACCGATTATTGATGACATATGTTTTAATGTTTTACTGTTTTAAGTATATCAAACATTGGATTGTAGTTCTATATAAAAGGAAAACGTAGTTTTGTCCCGATGATTCAAATTTTCTCCAAGAATTTAATCATGGATGCCATCTTCTACATATTGATAGCAGGAAATTATCTGTTATTTGCACCCCCCCCCCCTATTCTTAAGTGCAGTACGGCTTTTTAAAAATGAGGCTATTTTTCCAACTTACATACCCGCTCTGTTATACAGAGTGGGTATGAGGAAGAGGGGACGGGGGACAAATAATTGCCAGGAAAAAAAGAAAAGATACATCTAGAGCAGGGATTGGTAAAAACTATGGTACGCGTACCAGTACTGGTACAGGAAGCTCTAGTTACTGGTACGCAGAAATCCGATACTGGTACGTGGAATAAAATACAGAAAGCAGCATATCATATGATACACCCTGGCACTATGATACACCCTGGCACTCTATCTCACGATAGAGGAAAGAAGTGAACTTATTCAGCTCTCCTGTGATGGATTACTGGAGTCCACATTCAAAAGGATGAACGTCACAGATTTTTTATTGGCGAGAATATGAGAGTACCGTTTGTGTGTGATATCGTCAAAGTCTGCTTGTGTTTAGCACAACATATATCTGTGAATGTGCTCCCCCCCCCCCCCCTTCGTTACCTCAAAAACAAACACACGAATAAAGTAAATTTCGAATCTGACTTATGACTAAAACTACCTAATATTGAGCCAGGCATGAGGAAGCTGTGCTTGATAAAACAAGTCCACCCTTTTCATTAGCGATCGAAGCAAATTAGCCTACTGTAACAGTATATGAATCAGTGTGCGCCAATATGTCATTAAGTATTGTGCCTTTTTTCCGATACCAAAACATTTTTTTTTATTGTATGCATTTTTAAAATTTAATGGTGATACTACTTTTTACTTGAATGTTATTACAAAGCAGCCAATCTTAGTAACAATTTAGTTATGTAATTATTCATTTTTAAATACAATAAAACCTGCTATGACGGAAACAGGAAAGACTGAAGATATATTTCCTTTTAGGCAGTTTCCTTCTTATAGGTTTTTCTATATTAGCTTTACGTTTTTTATCTGGTGGTACGCGGAAGTATGAACTTCGATTTAGTGGTACGTCGGTCTAAAAGTTTGGGAACCCCTGCTCTAGAAGAACCATGATCCTTGATATATCTTCTATCCAGGAAACTGAACGCTAATAATCCTACAACAGTCCCATCTTAGAGACAAAAATATTGTTAAATATCCCGTAGAAATTATCATTATTAAAATACATTTTTTCATTTAGCTTATGCAGTCATATTGCGTACCTTACTTTATTGTGTAGGGAACGTGTACTTGAATGAGATAGTGGATGAATGTATAACAACGAAAATGTTTATATGGTCTACAATCATAAATAACTCGGTATTTCATTTGATAGATGGTAGCACTGAGATAATTCAACAGATATAGTTTCAAAACAGTACATATTACAGAAGATTAAAAAATTCCACAAATTGTATTTTTCAACAACAAGTTCTTCTGTTTGAGCTTTAAAGCATTTAATAGATAAAATTTTATATATTTTTGCACGCTAAAATGTTATAATATATGATAAAAGTGGGAAAGTATTGACAATATTTACTAAAACTAATATTTTGAAAATTTTTATGAAAATAGTTATCTCAAATATTTTATTGATAGAATTATTAAATTTTACAAGAGATATAAATGCATAATATTAGTTAATGAAATAATATGTTGTCATTTTTATTGTAGATATTTTATAAGGTAAAAATATTTGTTACATAAGATATATTTATTTTTTGAGTCCCTCCTTTTATATAGAACTACAATCCAATGTTTGATATACTTAAAACAGTAAAACATTAAAACATATGTCATCAATAATCGGTAAATAAAATATACCATTGTACTATAGAATAAAATGTTTATGGAATAAAATGAACATATGCATGCATTATAAAAATAATTATTAAAATTAAACAAGATTTTTTTTTTATTGAAACTGTCGTGCCAATAAGTTACTAAATACTGAAATATTATTTTAAACAATTCTTTAAAATTAACAATTGTATATACTTAAAGTTATTGTCTAAATATGAAAATTGTCTTAGTCATCTACACTCTCCCCTACTTACTAAATTATATACATTTATTGAATTTAAAATATGTCTGTTGTGATAAAAATGAAGAAGAGGGTGTGCAAATAATAGATAATTTTCTGCTGTCAATCTGTAGAAGTTGACATACATCATTACATCTGTGGGGAACATTTGAATCGTCGCGCGTCGGGACAAAACTACGTTCTTCATGGTTTTTAAGGACATTGAAAAAATTGTGTTATTTTTGAAATATCGTACTGCGCTTGCTATTGAGCGTATAAAAAAGTTGAAAATATGAAACTTGTAGAGAATTTTGTCCTCTTTAACATTGTAATTAACAAATAATACGCTACGACAACGGGTCTCTAGATATTTAAAAAACAACAATAAAAGTCCCAAAATTTTGGTGTTTTTTGGCCACAGAAAATTCTCACATAAGAAATTTTGTTGGATAATTCGGTTTTTCCATGCTGGCCTTATTATGTACAAGTCAAAAAAATAAAATCTTCTACCCGACCTTTTGCAAGGTAACATGTACATTTCCCCTGGACTATGACGCGAGCATGCATGGCGCGATATGCACAGCGATCGTTTTGAACATTATCGTCTGTAAAGATATACAAATACTGCTGTTGATGTGACCAATCATGGTCCAATACGGTATTTTTTCCTTGAACTGTCTGTGACGTCATACTTTGTTTTTCGTATTTTCTCGTAAACTACGGAGCGCACAGATACAGTTTTTTGGGCATTTTTTATGTACTCCCAACGGAGAACCTGACTGTGCACAGTTTGGTCGATATTTATGGGCCACCTTTATATATAGATTATGTAATACAAAATTAAAACTTAATTACAGACTTTCAGAAACACAGTGTCTTTTATTTGTTGACAGAATTTCGGCGATATTTATGGGACACCCTGTATATATATATTTATATATAAATAGACGCGTGTGTCCCTATATTTCTCTTTGCAGCCACAACTACCCAGCGCAGACCACTGGTGTTTGTGTGTGATAGTAAGCCTTGAGTCTCCTATCATGCACTATGGTGGTTGCATATAGGTAGCTGTGAAGGTTTGGAAGATATGGGGGTTGAAAGTGCTCTACATAGGCCCTTTTCATATTTCGGAAATAGACGTGGAAATAGTGTGTCCCTATATTTCACTCTGCAACCACAACTACTCCGTGCAGACCACTAGTGTTTGTGTGTGGTAGTATCTTCGATCCATCGTGCACTATGGTGGTTGCATGTTGATAGCAGTGGAGGTTTAAGAGATAAGGCGGTTGAAAGTGGTCGACCTAGGTCATTTTCATATTTCAACTGAAGTGTTCTAAAAAATTTTTGAAATCTTCTTCAACAGGAATTGGTTCATTCAATTTCATATGAACTATTTAAGATATAGATAACTAAGTAAGATTTTGCGTCCCCTAGCGGTAGAAATTGAAAAAAAACAATATCCCAGAGCGTGCGTAACACTCCTTATATACAATCCGTAGGCAGCGAGAACGAGTGCCGTAGTTTCGTTCGGAAAGAGGTTTGTTTAGAACAGAATTACCGCTATGACTATTTTTATCGAAACCATAAAAGAAAGTTACTGATTTCCGGGAAACGCCGGACGGATCAGCCACTAAATAAAAACGTACAAAATAATTGGGTAAATATACTGTAAGATTTTACAAAACACTTATAAAAAAGAAACATTTTTTTGATTAGCTTGTTTTTTTGTCTAATAATAACTCCGATATACGAATATTTACTTTAAAGCAATAAAAGCAAATGAAAATATTTAAGAAAAAAAATATTTCTTCCTTTCAATTTCCTGCAATTTAATGTTTTTAATCTATTTGGAATTATTTTATACAATAACATGTTCACTTTTATAAATAGCCTTCCCCTCAAGAGGGCGATAACGAATTACACTTCCATTTTCGTTCAAAAAGGGGTACACTGAAGCATTCGAAACGATCCCTAGCACGTTCACTAGAAAAAGGTAGAAATCAAAATCTCCGTAATATATTGCCTGTTATGAATGAATAAAGATTGTATAGAAAATTTACATTACATGTTTATTTTATAAATGATATATTTTTTTATATAAATAAATATATATGCACATTTTGTTTGAAGCCGTTGGAAAACAGACAACATATTTTCTTGACAAAATGTTGTTCAGTGACGTAATAAATTCAAAAATGTGTTACGTTGTTTACACTACTTTTTCACTATGTTTTCAGGTGCGTTTCCAAAGCATCATGGAAACGTTGTCCGCAGTAGCAGAAATCTGCATTCCTGTCTAGTTATTTCTATTATTTTATAGCTGAATTTCTGTCACACTTATCTGTTATGTTTAGTTGTCGATATATAATACCGATATGCCATCTTTTCACTTTACATATGAAAAATCGAGTAGATTTAGTTAAGTTTGCTTTTACGAGTCAGTGTTTAGAAAATGGTAGAATATTTTACATAAAGTTTTTTTACTTTTTTTTTTCTTCTCATATACAATATTGTATTCTGTATATACAATATTGTATGCAGTATTCTGAATTCTCACACGTATATCTTTACATGGAATACATGAAATACTTCTTACCTGATATCAATCTTATAGAGGCCACTAGTCACAATTGAAACTAGGTCACTACTGTGATTTGTGACTCCCAGTATTGAGATTACCAGTGTGCCTACCAGTTGTGACTACAAGTAATTCCAAACAACAATCTTTATTAAATAAAATTCATTTCAAATATTGTAAAATTATACCACGAAGATTAGTATTCCGAAAAAGTGGTAGCCAAAAAAAAGGGCAGGATTCCCAGCAATCTTGATATACCTAATTTGTATTTAACCCTTTCACGAAAACCGAAACACGAAAGCCCTAACTTACTGACAAAATTACTCGCAATTTTCATATTTCAAAATTTTCGTATTATAAAAAACTGAGTGTATCATTTAAATTATTACTTTACTGTCTCCATATAGCTTCTGATTCAATTAAAAAAGGCCACTAGTCACAATTGAAACTAGGTCACTACTGCGATTTGTGACTCCCAGTATTGTGATTACCAATGTGACTACCAGTTGTGACTACAAGTAATTCCAAACAACAATCTTTATTAAATAAAATTCATTTCAAATATTGTAAAATTATACCACGAAGATTAGTATTCCGAAAAAGTGGTAGCCAAAAAAAAAGGGCAGGATTCCCAGCAATTTTGATATACCTAATTTGTATTTAACCCTTTCACGAAATCCGAAACACGAAATCCCTAACTTACTGACAAAATTACTCGCAATTTTCATATTTCAAAATTTTCGTATTATAAAAAACTGAGTGTATCATTTAAATTATTGCTTGACTGTCTCCATATAGCTTCTGATTCAATTAAAAAAGGCCACTAGTCACAATTGAAACTAGGTCACTACTGTGATTTGTGACTCCCAGTATTGTGATTACCAATGTGACTACCAGTTTTGACTACAAGTAATTCCAAACAACAATCTTTATTAAATAAAATTCATTTCAAATATTGTAAAATTATACCACGAAGATTAGTATTCCGAAAAAGTGGTAGCCAAAAAAAAGGGCAGGATTCCCAGCAATTTTGATATACCTAATTTGTATTTAACCCTTTCACGAAAACCGAAACACGAAAGCCCTAACTTACTGACAAAATTACTCGCAATTTTCATATTTCAAAATTTTCGTATTATAAAAAACTGAGTGTATCATTTAAATTATTGCTTGACTGTCTCCATATAGCTTCTGATTCAATTAAAAAAAACAAAAAAAAAACAGGAAAACAAAATTCTATTTGGCTTACTATCAACCAATATTTTACATTTTAAACGCTCGACGTTTTTTGCAGGTTTATATTGGCCATTTTATCCTATGTAAATAAACTCAATTCCTGTAAATATAGTTAAATTTTGTTATAAAACTATGGTGTACTTCTTAGTGCATCCTGTGGAATAAACGCAATGTTTGGAAATATTTGAAATATTGCATGAAATATGTTGAAATTGTTTAGAAAATTATTGTCTGTTCAAAAATTCTGCTTTATTTCTTATTAAATGCCTGTAAAATAACAATTTGCCATAATACGCTACCCTTTTGGTTTACTGGTACCACAGGTATACAAATTAAAAACAAGGTATAAAACTTTTAATAATCATATGTGTTAAAGATGTCAAGTAATTGACTTCATCGCAAACAAAAATTACTTATAATCAAGTTTATCAGAAAAGGTTTTTCAAAGTATTTATTTAAAAAAATTAAACTGTATTAAGGTTAAAAATATATATAATTTATATAACAGAAATTTATCTAATATTTCATTCAGTTTGGGTATAGGCTATATTTACAATTTTTAACGTTTGACTTTTTTTTCTGCACATGGTTTTTACCATTCAATAGTATATGAGCAAATTCAGTTCGTATAAATATATATAACGTTACTTTTAAATCCATGCTGTTTTGAACTCGTCCTATGCAATAAACAGAAAATTTAGAAAATTTCCAAAAGATGCATGAAATAAATCGAAATTGAGAAAATCCGAATTTTTGTTTTTAACCCAGCTAGAAAAAGTTTGCAAAAAAAGTGCAAAAAAAAAAAGTGCACAAAATCCGAGCGTATTTGGCACCTCTGCTTGTGTATAAAAAGTGCAAACTGAATTGGGCAAAAAAAGTGCAAACTGAATTGTACACAAAAAGTGCATAATCAGAGGTGCCAAATACGCTCAGATTTTGTGCACTTTTTTGTTTGCACTTTTTCTGCATACGAAATAATCCCTAAATTTTGCAGTTTTTATGCACAATCAGAGGTTCCAAATACGCTCAGATTTTGTGCACTTTTTATTTTACACATTTTTTGTATACCAAATAATTCCTAAATTGTGCATTTTTATGCATAATCAGAGCCTCTGATTATGCATAAAAATGCACAATTTAGGAATTTTTTGGCATGCAAAAAATGTATAAAATATAAAGTGCACAAAATCTGAGCGTATATGGCACCTCAGATATTGTGCATTTTTTTAAGTAGATTTTTTGCATACCGAACATTTTAAGCATATATTTAAATCAAGATTTAGCTTACTATGAAATTTACAGCTATCAATGTAGTAATAAACCCACTCTTAGAAAGATGCATAATTATAAATAGGATTATGAACAATAATTTTATCAGACATGGTACAAGTTCACCAACATGCGGAAAAAGAAAATAAGCTTAAATTTAAATATGTAAATTTTATAATTAAAAATGACACTGCATACAGTAAAAAACATGTCCAATATTGTTAAAACCCAATAAGAGAAAATTATTACACTTACTTGAAAAGAGCTGCACTAAATTCTAGTTATTGGGTGAAAATGTTTAACTAATGTATTTGAACTTAGAAAAAGGTAAAAAAAAAAAAAAAAAAAAAAAAAAAAAAAAAAAAAAACTTAACTTCACTTATTTTTGTTTATTTACAAAAGTGCAATCAGCTTTTTCTCATCATTTCACTTCCAATTCTGTCATTGAAAATTTTGATTGTGGCAACTGGATGCAATCATTCTTCTGACTGCAGAGAGCTTTGATAGGAGACCGCTAAAATCTAGCTGCTGTTGGGAAAAAGTGAAAGAAACCACAGCACACACACAAAAAAATGACCATTGCAGTACAGCTGCTGCGTTTATTTGAAATCACAACATAAATAATAAGCTAATGGTACTCTGTTCCGGTAATGTAATGTATCCAGTAAATGTTCCGGACTTGTAATATGTTATAAAATACATTTGAAATTTTCTGTAATAAATATGTAGCATTTTCATAGTTGAGTTGAAGAATATGACTACCGTCAACTTGTACAGTTCAATTCAACATTAAAAAATTCTTTCACCCAAATAATTATGAAAGAAAAATGTGGAAATTTTCTTGCTTTTAGATTTAAACAATTCTGACAGTCACATTGTGGAGGTGTATCTTTGGATGATTTTCTTTTATCACATCAATTTCAAGCTGTATCCCGTTTGTTTCCTGTGTAAAAAATAAAAAATAAATCATGCAGAAATATGCAAACTGAACTACTTTACAGACATTACATAAATATAAGAATTCAATATTAGATTTTATTAAGTAGTTTATTTTCTACAGGAAAAAATAACAGTTAAAATTCACTTATTTTTATATGTAACATATGGACAAACTGGAAAATGTTGTTCATATAAACTATCTCCCAAATCTCAAACTTGAAATTTACTATCTATACTATTAAAAATGCATGTGTGTAACTATGTATCTATATTAACCTCAAAGGCTCAGAGACTGTTGGATGCAGAGCTGAGAAATTTTTAATAAAGTTGCATAATAGAAAAGATCATAAAAAAAAGTGTTTTTTTTTGTTGTTGTTGTTCTGTGAATTTTGCTCAGCCAATTTATATTCAGAGTCGCTAGAGGAAAGGGGGGGAGGGGGAGAAGTAGTTGTCAGAAGAAAAATATAAAATTTAGGAAGCTTGAACAATGTTTTTTTAAAGAAAAAGTTTAATTGTGTGTGAATGTGAACGAAAAATTTGATTTTCAATTAATTTTTAAATAAAAGCTCATTTTTACATAGTGTTCTCATTTGATGTTTTTCAAAGGCCGCTGCACCCTGCTCGTTTTCCCCAGTAGCTTCTTTGTGTCTTCTATATATTTTTTTAATATTTGGCTTTTTTCTCTTATTAGCCCCCCCTCCCAAAGAAATCATCTGGACTTTTGAAAACAGAAGTTATGTTGCTCTGATTGATTCATGTGTTGTAAGTTTTAAATTAACCAGGGTTAGAAATTGGGAATTCTACGTAAGGCGTCAAATTACTCCTGCAATTTTTTTTCTAGGTGCCAAACTGCATGTCATGGTTGCAATTTTATGTTATATCATATTTTCTCATTTCTTTTCAAACCTATGTTAACAATAATATTGTAATTATCTTTATGTGTTAAGGGCGAGGGGGCTGTACATATTAAACATTTTATCTGGGGGGGGGGAATCCTCTCTCAGCACTATTTTTGTTGTTGCTGCAGGTCGAATTAACTTGTGATTTTAGGCTGAGTATATTCCTGCAAATTTGGTTCGGGTTAACCTGATTTTTCAAAAGTTAGTTCAGTATACTGTTTCAGATTAAAAACTATGCCTATATTAACAAGCATGTAGAACTTTGTGTGTCTGCTGTTTTCTAAGGAAATGCTGCATCTTTTCTGAGACTATTTCACAAAATTCATGTTTTTTTCGTGAACCTTTGTTGAAATTGGAGTTTTTTTTCCCGCGATCCTTTGGCAAAATTCACGTTTTTTTTTCGTGGCCCTTTGACGAAATTAGAGCTTTTTCCGTGAACCTCTGACAAAATTAGCAGTTTTTCCCACGATCCTTTGACAAAATTGGCGTTTTTTCTGCGGCCATTTGACAAAATTTGCATTTTCTCTGTGGCTCTTTGACGAAATTCGCATTTTTTCCGCGATCCTTTGACGAAACTCATGTTTTTTTAATGTTCTTTTGACGAAATTCACGTTTTTCCGCGGCTCTTTGACGAAATTTGCATTTTTTACAGTGATCTGTCAACAAAATTAGTCATTTTCGAGATCCTTTGATGAACTTCGCATTTTTTCCTTGGCTTTTGGACGAAATTCACATTTTTTCTGCAATCCTTTGACGAAATTCGCCAGTTTTTTTAGATCCTTCGACGAAATTTGCCTTTTTTTTTACAGACTTTTTGACGAAATTTACCGTTCTTTCGAGATCCTTCGACGAAATTTTCTCTTATTAGCCCCCCCCCTCCCCCCGAAAGAAATCATCTGGACTTTTGAAAACAGAAGTTATGTTGCTCTGATTGACTCATGTGTTGTAAGTTTTAAATTAACCAGGGTTAGAAATTGGGAATTCTACGTAAGGCGTCAAATGACTCCTGCAATTTTTTTTCTAGGTGCCAAACTGCATGTCATGGTTGCAATTTTATGTTATATCATATTTTCTCACTTCTTTTCAAACCTATGTTAACAATAATATTGTAATTATCTTTATGTGTTAAGGGCGAGGGGGCTGTACATATTAAACATTTTATCTGGTGTGGGGGGGGAATCCTCTCTCAGCACTATTTTTGTTGTTGCTGCAGGTCGAATTAACTTGTGATTTTAGGCTGAGTATATTCCTGCAAATTTGGTTCGGGTTAACCCGATTTTTCAAAAGTTAGTTCAGTATACTGTTTCAGATTAAAAACTATGCCTATATTAACAAGCATGTAGAACTTTGTGTGTCTGCTGTTTTCTAAGGAAATGCTGCATCTTTTCTGAGACTATTTCACAAAATTCATGTTTTTTTCGTGAACCTTTGTTGAAATTGGAGTTTTTTTTTCCCGCGATCCTTTGGCAAAATTCACGTTTTTTTTTCGTGGCCCTTTGACGAAATTAGAGCTTTTGCCGTGAACCTCTGACAAAATTAGCAGTTTTTCCCACGATCCTTTGACAAAATTGGCGTTTTTTCTGCGGCCATTTGACAAAATTTGCATTTTCTCTGTGGCTCTTTGACGAAATTCGCATTTTTTCCGCGATCCTTTGACGAAACTCATGTTTTTTTAATGTTCTTTTGAGGAAATTCACGTTTTTCCGCGGCTCTTTGACGAAATTTGCATTTTTTACAGTGATCTGTCAACAAAATTAGTCATTTTCGAGATCCTTTGATGAACTTCGCATTTTTTCCTTGGCTTTTGGACGAAATTCGCATTTTTTCTGCAATCCTTTGATGAAATTCGCCAGTTTTTTTAGATCCTTCGACGAAATTTGCCTTTTTTTTTTACAGACTTTTTGACGAAATTTACCGTTCTTTCGAGATCCTTCGACGAAATTTTCTCTTATTAGCCCCCCCCCCCGAAAGAAATCATCTGGACTTTTGAAAACAGAAGTTATGTTGCTCTGATTGATTCATGTGTTGTAAGTTTTAAATTAACCAGGGTTAGAAATTGGGAATTCTACGTAAGGCGTCAAATGACTCCTGCAATTTTTTTTCTAGGTGCCAAACTGCATGTCATGGTTGCAATTTTATGTTATATCATATTTTCTCATTTCTTTTCAAACCTATGTTAACAATAATATTGTAATTATCTTTATGTGTTAAGGGCGAGGGGGCTGTACATATTAAACATTTTATCTGGGGGGGGGGGGAATCCTCTCTCAGCACTATTTTTGTTGTTGCTGCAGGTCGAATTAACTTGTGATTTTAGGCTGAGTATATTCCTGCATATTTGGTTCGGGTTAACCCGATTTTTCAAAAGTTAGTTCAGTATATTGTTTCAGATTAAAAACTATGCCTATATTAACAAGCATGTAGAACTTTGTGTGTCTGCTGTTTTCTAAGGAAATGCTGCATCTTTTCTGAGACTATTTCACAAAATTCATGTTTTTTTCGTGAACCTTTGTTGAAATTGGAGTTTTTTTTCCCGCGATCCTTTGGCAAAATTCACGTTTTTAACTTGGCCCTTTGACGAAATTAGAGCTTTTTCCGTGAACCTCTGACAAAATTAGCAGTTTTTCCCACGATCCTTTGACAAAATTGGCGTTTTTTCTGCGGCCATTTGACAAAATTTGCATTTTCTCTGTGGCTCTTTGACGAAATTCGCATTTTTTTCCGCGATCCTTTGACGAAACTCATGTTTTTTTATGTTCTTTTGACGAAATTCACGTTTTTCCGCGGCTCTTTGACGAAATTTGCATTTTTTACAGTGATCTGTCAACAAAATTAGTCATTTTCGAGATCCTTTGATGAACTTCGCATTTTTTCCTTGGCTTTTGGACGAAATTCGCATTTTTTCCCGCAATCGTTTGACGAAATTCGCCAGTTTTTTTAGATCCTTCGACGAAATTTGCCGTTTTTTTACAGACTTTTTGACGAAATTTACCGTTCTTTCGAGATCCTTGACGAAATTTGCCGCTTTTCCGAATCCTTCGATGAAATTTGCCATTTTTTCGAGATCCTTCAACAAAATTTGCCGTTTTTTCGAGATCCTTCGACGAAATTTGCCGTTTTTTTTCCGACATCCTTCGACGAAATTTGCCGTTTTTTCGCAATCTTTCGACAAAATTCGTCGTTTTTTCGCAATCAGACGATGAAATTTGCTGTTTCTTTTACGAAGTTGGCGTTTTCTCCGTGGCCCTTCGGCGAAATTCGCAGTTTTCCGCGATCATTCAATGAAACTCGTGTTTCTTTTTTTTACGGCCTTTTGATGAAATTCACGTTTTTCCACGGCCCTTTGACTAAATTTGCATTTTTTTCGCGATCTGTCAACGAAATTAGCCCTTTTCAGCGATCTTTTATTAATTTCGCGTTTTTTTCCACGTTCCTTCGACGAAATTAGCCATTTTTTACCGATCCGTCGACGAAGTTCACCATTTTTTTGCAATCCTACAGCAAAATTCGCCGTTTTTTCCGATCATTCATCTATTTTTTTTTTTGCGTCCCAACTCCAATTTATGTGCTATAAAGCGTCCGCGGCATCTGTAAAAGAAAAAAAAAAGTTAGGCGTCAAATTTGACAACCAGGTATAATTTTGTGGTCGTCAAATGCATAATTTAGTTGCATTTGGCGACTAACGACCGCTAATTTCTAACCCTGAAATTAACCTAAAAAAAAACCTAGATGCAACAACTGCATATTGTATTTCTTTTAAATGCTAAAAGGTGTAAATTAACAATATAATACAAATTAAAATAACTTTTATTAGGTTGTTTGACATGTTTCGACTCACTCAGAGTCATTTTCAAAAACATTTTTCAAATCTCAAACTTGAAATTTACTATCTATACTATTAAAAATGCATGTGATGTATCTACATTAACCTCATAACACTCAACACTCAAAATTAACAATTAATTTGATCGATTAGTTTCATAGAATAGAAATAATAAATAGGGGATAAAATAGAAATAGATAACAATAAGAATAATTATTGTTCAAAATTAACAATAACATTCAATAAAAACAAATTCCAAGTTTTTGAAAATGACTGGTGAAATACTGGTGAAATTTCAGGTCATTTGGATCAGTGGTTCTTTTGTTATAGTGTTTTACTTTCACAACTTTAAAAAAAATCACCCTGTATGTTGGTATATCATTTTAAGACGATAACCAAAATATTTTCATAAATGCCAAATCAAACATATATTATACCAAAATATGGGTAAAAGGATGTTTAATTTTGTTTTTATATCTATTCCTGCAGACCCAAAAAATATGAGACAAAAATTTTATAATTTAAGCATCATTTGGGGTCTCCAGAACCTGAAAAATTCTGAGAGAATGAAAGAAAAATAAAGATGAAAATTTTATATTTCCTGCATTAATTTTATAATTTTGACCTGAATATCAAAAGGAGAAATATAACAGAAATGTCACTATTTCATCATTATTTTGAGTACTGCAGACTCGGGGAAAAAAAAAAAGAAAATTACAATTTCACTTTTTTTTTTTTTTTTGGGGGGGGGGGGTCCTGCAAGTTGGATTTGGGTTAACTCGATTTTTCAAAAGTTAGTTCAGTACATTATTTCATATTAAAACTATACCTATAATCATATGTTTGTGTGTATTGAGGTTTGTATGGATGTTTGTGTGTGTGCTGTTTTTAATAAATACAGTTGCATTTTTTCTGCAAAACTTTCACAAAATTCACATTTTTTCAGAGATCTTTTAACAAAATTCACATTTTTCCCCTGTGATCCTTTGAAGAAATTCGCATTTTTTTCCATGATTCTTTAAAAAAATTCACATTTTTCCGCATTCTTTTATCAAGATTCATGTTTTTTTCAGTGATCCTACGACGTAATTCACATTTTTTCAGTGATCCTTTGACAAAATTCGTATTTTTCCTGTGATCCTTTGACAAAATTTGCATTTTTCTGTGATCCTTTGACGATATTCACGTTTTCTCTGCTACCTTTAATGAACCTATCAACAAATTTTGAAGCAAATAGAATAATTCTGCATGAAAAACCCATTTATATAAATTAAGGGGGGATTATCCCCCCGTTCCCCCCCTTTATACTTAACCAATCAATCCAGAAAACTAATCAGGGAAGCGCCTTAACACAGTGAACCTATAAACAAAATTTGAAGGAAAACGGAATAATTCTGCATGAAAAACCCATTTATATAAAATAAGGGGGGATATGCCCGCCTTTTCCTCCTTTATACTTAACCAATCAATTCCGAAAACTAATCAGGGAAGCGTCTTAACCCAATAAACCTATAAACAAAATTTGAAGGAAATGGGATAATTCTGCAAGAAAAACTCATTTATATAAATTAAGGGGGGGGATTATCCCCCCGTTCCCCACTTTATACTTAACCAATCAATCCCGAAAACTAATCAGGGAAGCGCCTTAGCAACTTTAGCGCCTTAGTGAACCTATAAACAAAATTTGAAGGAAAACGGAATAATTCTGCATGTAAAACCCATTTATATAAAATAAGGGGGTATTAGCGCCCCGTTCCCCTCCTTTATACCTAACCAATCAATCCCGGAAACTAATCAGGGAAACTAATCAGCGTCTTAACACAGTGAACCTTTAACCAAAATTTGAAGGAAATGGGATAATTCTGCATGAAAAACCCATTTATATAAATTAAGGGGGGGATTAGCCCCCCCCGTTCCCCCCCCCTTTATACTTAACCAATCAATCCCGAAAAACTAATCAGGGAAGCTCCTTAACACAGTGAACCTATAAACAATATTTGAAGGAAAACGGAATAATTTTGCTTGAAAAACCCATTTATATAAATTAAGGGGGGGTTAGCCCCCCCGATCCCCCCCCCTTTATACTTAACTAATCAATCCCGAAAACAAATCAGGGAAGCGCCTTAACTCAGTGAACCTATAAACAAAATTTGAAGGAAAACGGAACAATTCTGCATGAAAAACCCAGTTATATAAATTAGGGGGGGGGGGGAATTAGCCCCCCGTTCCCCCCCTTTATACTTAACCAATCAATCCCGAAAACTAACCAGGAAAGCGCCTTAACACAGTGAACCTATAAACAAAATTTGAAGGAAAACGGATATTTCTATGAAGAGTTATCGCATTACGTACGTACATACATACATACAGAACCGGCTGGCAAGCTCTCAGGGCTTGATAGCCAGTTTGATAGCTAAAAAATCGCAATTTTAGAACGTTTTTTGCTCCTGCACCCCCTGGGGTTAGTGGCACTGACATAAAATATAGCCTATGTTGGAGCAGGGGTTGTCACCATCAATTTGCCACCATCACTTTTGAAATCGGTTCGGTAGTCCTTGAGATTACCCCCTACAAACAAACAAACAAACAAACAATCTTTACTCCTTTATAATATTAGTATAGATTTAAATCATTTTGGCCACAGCCAATATTTTAAATTTTGGATGTTCGATGTTTTCCCACATTGTTTTTTCCATTTGATTGTATGCATTTTTCCTACACGATCACTCCTTAAATAACTAAAATAATCGCCGTAGACAATATGTATTAAAAAATGCAGAAAGCATCTAAAGTTAACTATGAGCGCCTTACACTTTTAATAAATAAAAATGCAATAATATACCGATTACAATAACGGAGCTATGTACATCCCGCATATAAATCGTTAAAAGACAATCTGGAAAAAATTAAGTTACTTTAACACAATCATCGAAAAAAAACCTCGCCTTTATAAATGAAAATGTGCATTTTCTTTGGTGCATGTAACAGAACAATATACGATTTTCCGGACAATACAAAAAATAATCAACCAAATGGGCATTTTCCGAAACTATATTTGGTATGGCATATATATATTATGAAAAAAAAAAGAAAAACATTTCTTTGGAAAGATGTCTTACGCAAAATATCGAACCAAAAATCAGCAATCGTGGTCTTAATCGCCTAATCTTCCACAACCGGGTTCATAACCGATGTTGGCGACGAAATCCCTAAAATACCTCTACAATCACTGAAATACGTGTGTAACTATTTTTTCCAGCAGATTGGTTTAGCTGTATTTTATGCTGCTACCTAAAACTGCAGCTGAGATATGGCTAAATGGCTTAATATTTTCGATCCTCCTCCCCATTTAACACTGCTTAGTGGTTGAATTTCTAAAATCGCTGAAATGCGTGTTAGAGTATTTTTTTTATTAAATTTGTTATTCTCAATTTTATGCTCCTACCTTAAACTGCTGCTGACATATGACGAAATCCCTGAAAACATCCGACCCCCCATGGTGAATGAATTTCTAAAACTGCTGAAATACACTTTTAATTATTTTTTTAGTTGATTTGTTATGTTGAATTTCACGCTCCTACCTAAAACTGATACTGAGATATGATGAAACGCCCAAAAACATTTGACACCCCCACTTAAACCTCTAGGGAGTTGAATTTTCAAAAATATTTTCTTATTTCTTGCCTAGGTCATAACAGCAACCTATTGTCCAAACTTCGTGATCCTGACTTGTGTCGTTTCAGCTCTGCGTTCATGAGTCAGTCAGTCAGTCAGTCAGGAAATCTCTGTTTATTATTTCAGAATAAACAAATCATCTTCGTTTAATTATTTTTTTTTAAAGTAAATTAATTTTATGTTAATTCATGGACCATAGGAACTTTATAAATTTAAAAAAAATTTGTAGATCACCTGCAATCTTTGCTTGGGATATGTGATTTCAGTATTACAAGCACAATTTATAAAAAGTAAATTTTAGACTTATATATCTGATAGTGCTTGGAACAAAAACTTTAAGAAAAAACAAAGACGCCAATGAAATAAATTTCAAAATAACAGACTCTGCAAAATCACTTGTTGTTCTTAATTAATGTTCTAGCTTTTTCATCAATATTAATAAAAAAAAATTTATAATCCAATTTTAAACACAAATGGCGATTCTTTGTTACATAGGCTGCATTCAGATAACATAGGCAGAATATACAACACTAGATATAGAAAAGGGTACAAGCGGGAAACTTCAAATAAAATCACTAGTAACGTCAGATATCAGGAAAATAAAAAAAATATATAAATAAACATGCGATAAGCTATAATATATGATTTAATAATAATATAATTTAATAAATACAATTAAAATTAAATTTTTGAAGAACTTTTTTTCAAAATTTTTCAATAAATCTATTGTTGGCGAACTTTATTTTAAGATTACTAATTCTATATCTCGTTTAATCAATATGGCAACTTTTCACTAAAATAGGAATTTTAATTCATAAGCTTTTGCCTATGGTAAAAGGTCTTTTAGACGTTGAAAATTATTAATGCAACAGTCATACATAAAATGCAATATTATGAGAAATAAAAAACATAGTTTTAAGGTATTTTCTATGACTGATCAAATTTCCAAATTGTTTAGTCTAAAATAAATACTTTTCAACGAACATAGATCAACTTAACAAATTTTCGACAGTTCATACTTATTTTCAACTATTTAACAATATCGTGTGCTACCTGGAATGAAGGTGATATGACGCCTGCAAAAGCCTGCATGAAGTATTTTCAAATAGTATTGATTTAATAGTCTGCAATGCATAACACATAGCTACGAAACTTTCGAATTATGAATACCATTATTTCCAAATAGTAATTTTTTGGTTTAAAGGTTCGGCAGCTATAGCGTAACAAAAGCGTGTGCAAAAAATTTGACAGACTGAATATCCGTTAAAATATAAATATCATCCTTAATCAATTAAACATTTTTACAATGAAAATTAAACCAAGTGGTAACTAAATCTTTTAAACTAAAAAATAAAGGAAATGTAAATTATAAGATTTCTTTTATTTTAAATACTTAATAAATGGCTGCAAACTATTCAGTTCCATCACTTTGCAGAAACACTTCACAAAATGAACTTTTTGTTTAAATTAGTGTAATTTTTCTCAAATATAAATTAAAAAAATTATTTATACGATAACCTCATAATCATATCGTTTATATATCAACATATATTTTCAGGATAATACATTCCTCATTTGATTATATTTTTAAATTGTACTTTTATTTTTATTTGTTTCATAACATGTACTTTTAACTATATAGTCTCTCATGTGACTTTTCGTTTAAATTATAATCTCTATTCATATAATGGGGATTTACATATAAAATGTATTTAACCGATTATTTTGTATTTCATTATCATGCATTAAAAATTTGCGAACAGCGAAACATATAAAGATTAATCCTAGTTTTGATGAAAAGGAATTCTTAGAAACATAAAAAATTAAGTCGGGAAATATTATATTAATTATATTCTGTCTTTCCATTACATATTTTTATATTCCATTCAAATAAAATCTGTAACGTTATAAAGTATTTATTTTATAACAAATTAATCAAATTAAATTTCATTTCCATATTTCAACAAAATATTTGTTGATATATTTAAAAAATGTGTCTAGCATGTTCTACAATTTATTGTCACCTGAGACAAACGTTAAAATTAAACGATCTCTAATAAAGACATAATACAGGAAGTTTATTTTATCAAGAATGATTAAAATTTAAATATTTTATATGATTCTGAGTTTAAACTTTGCGCATCAATATTTTTCATTTATCCAACTTTATTTCACCTTTTATATAAATACTCATTTGATGTTAGTCTTTAATATATGACTAAGTGTCATTTACAAAAATTGCAACAATGTGTTTATCATCGATGCGTTTATGCGAAATGAACATTCAGCTTTTAACACTTGGCAAAACCATAGTTTATTTATCAAAACAAATGAATAACAGTGAAGAAAAAAACAAAATAAAAGTAATTCTGAACAAGAGAAAAACAACTTGGTGGAATGAACAAAACTATTTTTCAAAATATTCTCACATATTAAACTATTGTAGGTCTTACTTGCAAGATGTTTATAATAATCACTAATCACATATAATTGTAACAAAAAATAAAGTCTGAACTAACTGAATGATTATTACGATTTTGAATTCCATTTTTCATATTTTTGATTTGTCATTTATTTTCTATAGTGTTTAGTACATTAATTACGTTGTCTCTCGATAATACCTGACGACAAGCCAAAATTTGTAGAAAAAATTAAATCTAAAAAATTCAAAATCTATAAAAATAATAATAATAATTTTTATTATAACTTGAAAAACATGTTTTTTGTTTATCTGGTATAGTTTGTAGATAAATTAATTTCCTTTATTTTAAAGAAAGAAACATGTATATCCGTTAACTTGTTCAAAAGTTATCGTGACAAACCCCCTATAAGACATCGTTTCAAGATAATTGAGTTTAAAGTTTTTCCTTCACACATATTGCCGGTCTTTGTGCGACTCACACGACCGTAATTTTAGGAAATTTCATATCGGACCAACTGTACGATAGTCCTAAAGGGTCAAACACTGTCAAATAATTATACTAATTAATTTTTTTCGTCCATTCAAAACTTTCTTGTACTCTTAATGAATCCACGTCGTGCGTAAAAATCTCGTGAAACTATTAATCCACACGGTTTAATTCTAATATTTATAATAAATTACGCCAGATTTATTTTACAATTACAAAATTCGACCTTTATAAAAATATCTGAATGTGTGTCTGGAAGAAAGGGCTATGTTACAAATTAAAAATGTCGAGAAAAGGGGAAAAAACATTAATGTCATTGATTAAAGATACCTGAGCAGCTAGTGCAACACAGGTCCTTCTTCCGATCTCAATTATGCTCCGTTTTTGTCTTTATGTTGAGCATTCACGAGCAATAACTAAAATAAAACTTCAAAGCTTACCACTGGAGATCCCTAACTAACGATTTCCTTAAAATAAGGCTAAAGTAGCTGATGCACACAAATTTAGATAATACAAAGCTTACACGTAGGAAAATATTCACATGGAAATTTAACCAGCAGCAGCCGAAACTTGTTTACATATGTTAGGAAAAGATATTCGTTAAGACCTTTTCTGCCCCGCAAAGATTTCGCAATTTATAAAGAACAATCACATTCAATACTAATAATCATAAATTCGCAGAATACTAAAGAGTCATTCCATGTCAGTTCAGGCAGGCCTGTAACCCACCATCACAGATTTTAATGAAACTTTGTGTGTTTGTTCTTACTATTAAGATATGATCACCAGTAATTTTTCTTACTCCTCGGTAAAATAGTTTCTGAGAAAAAAATTACAAAATTTTGAAAAACTGCCGTCAGTTAGCATTCTTGACTGCTCGGTTTTCAAATGTAGTATGTCATAAATATAATCATATTTCAATATCTATTCCACAAATCATCTTCAAATAATTTATGCATAATAAATAGGGTAAGCAGCTTATGTAAAAAAAATTACTGTTACGCCTATAACATTTTAAGTTTGTCTAAAAAAAAATTTAATTTTGAAATCGTGAATTTTTTATGAAAAATAATGAATTAACAAAAAAAAGCATTATCAACCAAAGGCGCAGTTTCTATTAAATTTATTTTTGCACGGGATTATACTTAAAGGTGTCCTTTACATGATTATGAAATAAAAATAGTGGGATTTTGGGTGTTTTTAGTAGTATTTCTTATTTAAAAATATTTTGAGGGACATTCCAAATCAAATGAAGCAGAGTCATTGGATGTCATTTCCCCTAAGCCACTGTCACAGATTTCAATTAATTTGTGCATTAAAAAAGTCATTTTAATATGAAATCACTAAATAGGTTTCAAATAATTTGTACGTGACAAATAATATATGCAGATTATTACTTCTTGTTTTTTGTTAAATTTTAGAGGAGACTCCCCCATGTCTGTTAGACATGAATTAAGAGAAGCAAGAGTTTCTTCCTTTTCAACTGATGTTGCTATGTAATCTATACATTGGTCGCTATCATTATCAGTATCCAGCTTTTCAATATTAGTGTCTCTATTTAGCTTCTGTAATTTCTGTATTTTTTCCCTACACGCATCAAATATTTTTTGCCCAGGAACTGCTTTTATAAAAACAGGAAATTTGTTAACTTCCTCTCAGAAATCTAAGCTTACATTCTGGAGAGTTCTTGAAATTTTTTTTCTGTGACGTTTGAAAGTGTCAAAACAATATATTTGATAAAATTTATAATTTTATAAGTAAAGTATTCTATGAGACACATATCAGTTAATAAATCAACATTCACACCACCCCTTAGAGACAAAGTCTACTTGTCTGTAGTTGCAATGGATTTTATTGCACTTATTTTCATCTCTCGTGTATAGCTACTTTTATGACACATGGTCCCAGTTCCTTTACCAAAACTACACTGCTCAACAGCCGACTTAAAATCGCTCATATTGCAAAATACTTTCAGTTGTTCAAAGAATAAATAAGCTACATTTAAAAATCTTAATAACAACTTATTATCTTAAGACGATAATAATAATTGAACAACATAATGATTTTAAAAATCAGTATGCGGGTTGTTTATCGAGTCAATTAAAAAAAAAAAAAAAAAAAAAAATCAGTGAACTTAATATACTGGCTGCAATGACACTTCTAACAAAACTAATTAATTCATGACCATCTATCTGTCATCAAAACCGAAAGATCAATAAGAATAAAATCAGCTGTAGTGTGAATGTTACTGAGATGTTGTTGAGATAGGCATGTCTTTGTGAAATTTTCACCTGTACTCCAATAAAATATAAACATGTACGCTTTTTTCATACATTCAAAATTAAGTAAAACTGTTATAACAATTTCCTGTCATTACAGCAGATGTTAAATTTTCCCTACACACTGTTAGAAAAGTTTCTTAGTTTTTCGATTTTGTTGACATAACATCATAAAGTTTAGTATATGTATTCTCTGTAAATGTATAAATAACATATATGCTTTATTAAACATAAATAAATAGTTTTTAAATAACTTGTTTGGGAACGGATTATATACATATCGATAATATATATATATATATATATATATATATATATATATATATATATATATATATATATATATATATATTAAAAAGCCATCTATCAGCAAGATTATGATGCACTAAATCAAATTAAAGAGCATTAAAAACTGAATATAAAATGACAAAACTACATCTTATTTAGTTTTAAAGAGTTTTTTAGATATAGTTATTTCAAGGGTCTAAATATAATTGATTGTACAAATTTTTCATATTTTTGAAGCCCCATATCTCAAAACTTTGTTCAAAAGAGTGAAAATTGGTATTTATTTTAACCAGCAGCTCAATGTAATGCAAATATGAGTTTAAAGATTAGGAGTGTCATTTTGAAAATTTCTATTGGACGTTGAGGAGCAAGTGATTTTTCTCTTTCCTTGGAAAGGGATAATTGCTCTCTGTTCTAGGAAACAGCCATGGTTTTACTAAAAAACAATATTGTATTTTTTTTTGCATACGAAACGAACATAAAAGATAATATGAAGAATAAAATAAATGTATAAATAAAAAGTATTACCAGATATCATGCTTTCAGTAAATTTCAAATCTGAAAATATTGATAATTTTAAATATGATTTAAACATTACTAAAACCAACCAAAATCCCACTATTTTCATTTCAGATCTAGTTATAATATAGTATTATGTATAATTTAAAGTTAAAAAAATCGTCATAGAAACTGCGCCTTTGGTTGATAAAGATCTTTGAATAATTTCTTTTTTTTTTGTAATTTTTTTTTATTTCAAAGATTATACAATTTTTTTGACAAACTTAAAATGTTATAAGCGTAACAGTATATTTTTTTCATAATCTGCGTACCCTATTTATTGTGCATAAATTATTTGAAGATGATTTGTAGAATAGATATTGAAATATGATTATATTTATGATATGCTACATGTGAAAACCGAGCAGTCAACAATGCCAACTGATGGCAGATTTTCAAAATTTTGATAATTTTTTTCTTAGAAACTATTTCACCAAGGAGTAAAAAAAATTACTGGTGATCATATCTTAATAGTAAGAACAAACACACGCAGTTTCATTAAAATCTGTGTTGGTGGGTTACATATTGATATTTTACTGCCTGATTTGATGTGGAATGCCCCTAAAAGCACTCGGATTCAGCTGAACACACTCATTACAGAGAATGTTTAAGAGTTCAACAGGATTGATCCGATCAACCGCCCATATTTATTCAAGTTACAAAGATAAGACGTCCACATACTGAAGTAGTATTCGAAAAATATGTAACACAATCTGCACTGTCATTGCGCTGTTAAAATGTGATGAATAAAATTTGTATAATAGTGAAATCATCATTGTTAATTAATCATGGGCTATATCAATAGAATTTTAGTCAACCATTTTTGTAATTGGAAGTATGCATCTAGGACCAACGGTTGCGAAAATAAAGGTCGATCAGGTTATACGTGGACACGCTGTATATGTATGTATATATATGTATTTGTGTAGATATATGTGTATATATATGTGTGTGTATACATACAAGTATATATCTATCACTGGCGCCCGGCTAATCGAAAAGTACCAACAAAAATGCAAAAATGCTGCCGTACACTTGAAAAAACACCTTTTGGCTTAAAATCTCTCATCAAAACTGTTTTTCTTTTTTTTTTAAATAAAATTAGTAACAGTTTTTTCTTTTATTTTCCCAGATGTATAGTCATTTCAATTCTTTAAAAAAAAAAAAAAAAAACCTCTTCGCTTATAATCAAATTTTGGGGGGTCAAAAGTAAAATCAAAATCGCCAAAAACAAAAGATAAACCGCCAAATGTTATTTCAATAGCAATCTTGCCCCTTGAATAATTTTTAAGCATTACGAACATTCCCAATTATGCTTAAATTAAATATTTTCGTTTTATAATATTATCTCTCATCAAAACTCGTTTTTTTTCTTTTCTTTTCTTTTCTTTTTTTTTTTTTTTTATAAAATTAGCGAGAGATTCTTTTATTTTTCGATATGTATAGACTTTTCATTTCTTTATGCAACAATAATGGTCGCCAAAAAATTAGCAATGGTAACCTTTTCGGCCAAAATAACAGAACTTTCTATCATAATTCTGTAACTAATGTACGTAGAACAATATGTTGTATACTAAAACCTTCCCTGAAAAATTATCTATCGAACAACACAAGTTCTATCAAAATACATTCAGTGGAACTCGAGTTATAAAGGAACGGAACGACATTTCTGTTTGTGTTTTATATATACTAGGGCATCCAACCCGGGCTTCCCGGGATAGAGAATATAGGTGAAAACCATTCAATTTTGTATTGAAAATTGTAATAGATTTTTTACATTTAATATTTTGTTTATACTGTCTCCAAACAACACTAAACAGCATTTTCATATGAAACATGTCACCGATATATTCAAATAAAATTTTGAAATTTATTAAGAGTAGTAATTTCGTATTGGTCTCGTGCAAGAAGTTAATAGCCGAAGAAATCGCTAAAAAAATCGTTATCTACAGCAGATTTTTATACTCTGATTATTTCAGCGGTTTTAAACGCTTATTTCAATTACATGTCTGTTAAATTTGTGTTTTATTTATACTATTACATTTATTGTTTAATGAAGTTTTAATTTCGTAATGGAATTTTAGCTGGAAACAAATGCTGAACTTTTTATATTGTTTATAATGTAACCGGATTAATATTTTGTAATCGTCTGCCGATAAAAATAGATTAAACAAAACACTAGTGACTAGTCGGATGTGTCAATCCCAAAACTTTCTTCTATTTCACACAGGTTTCACATACACTAAAAAGAATCAGCACCAAGTTATATGAATGTCTAACTGAAGATCAAGTTTTATTAAATTCCGTGCAGTATTTCTTGAGATATGACTATCGCCAAAATCGTGTAAATCCTTCAAAGAGCTGCATAGCAGCGCCACCTGCTGGGTGATTTTTACCAAAAGCTAATCAGCACACATTTATATCAGAGACTAACTGAATATAATGTTTTATTTAATTCCGAGCATTAGTTCTTGAGATAGAGCTATTGCGGAAATCGCGAAAAATGCTGCATAGCAGCGCCACCTGCCGGGCGATTTTTACCAAAAACGTATCAGCACCAATTTATATCAGGGACTAACTGAATCTAAAGTTTTATTAAATTCCGAGCATTAGTTCTTGAGATAGAGCTATTGCGGAAATCGCGAAAAATGCTGCATAGCAGCGCCACCTGCCGGGCGATTTTTACCGAAATCTAATCAGCATCAATATATATCAGGAAATAACTGAATCTAAAGTTTTATTAAATTCCGAGCATTAGTTCTTGAGATAGAGCTATTGCAAAAATCGCGAAAAATGCTGCATAGCAGCGCCACCTGCTGGGCGATTTTTACCAAAAACTAATCAGCACCAATTTATATTATGGACTAACTGAATCTAAAGTTTTATTAAATTCCGAGCATTAGTTCTTGAGATAGAGCGCCCACAAAATTTTTGTCACATACAGACAGACAGACAGACAGACAGACAGACAGACGGACAGACAGACAGACAGAGTCACAGACAGACATTTTCTAAAAATAGTCAAATCGTGTTCAGGACCTTCTAAAACGTATAAATCCGTCGAAAACCGGAAGTCGAAAATTTTCATGAATCCAATACTTTCTTCTTGTAAAGATAGAAGAAAGTAAAAAACGTGCTTGAAATTTAATATAAATGCTATAATAAATGAGTAAATTGCGATACACTTCAAACAAATTGCATTTGAAAGTAGATTTTTTACCTATATAACGGCGTAAAAATTTAAAATGTGCGATGTTTAGAAATTAATAAAATTGCAGTGGCAAAAATCGCAAAACCGAAATTTCATCGTCGACTGCTGCCATTCGCAAAATGACGTCAGCGTTACGCACGGACACGTTTGTCCTTGTTAATATAGATACTAGCATGCTACGCCCGCTGCGCTGGGCCATTTTTCTAAATGTACCTTAAATCAAACGAAATGGCTTTGTATTTTAAAGGAATGTGTATCTTCACCTACAGATGCTACCTTAGTAAATATTTTCAAACGAACCTTGAATCAAACGAATTATATCAATGGATTTGAGCATGTATTTTAAAACAATAGGGACGTTCACATGGATTTTCCTTCACTATTGCTGTAAACGATGTGAACGACATTGCGTTATATTATATCATACATTGGACAAAATTTGGGCTAAAAGAAGCACCCCATTTAGTTGATCATTTATAGTAGAGTTTGGTAGGGAAATGAGGCCATTATGACCACAGGAACTAAAATGTTCTCAAGTCAAGATACTACTAAAAAAGAAAGCATTACAATGAGTGCATAGATTGACCATTGCACTTAAATAATGTTCTGGTGATTCATTTTCGTCTGTAAGTTCTCCGGAGTTCTGTCTGAACTCCGTCCCTCTTTCTTGTCTCCATGTGAGATTCTGGTAAAGTAAGTATAATCTCACTCTACGTTACGTTATATTTCGCAATATACGTCCTCTTCTGGCAAGTCTACTACGGTTTTTCATCTTTCGATTCCAGCAGAGTACATACAGTGAAAATTGTAATTGTTTGCACATAAAGTATAGTGTTTAACTTTCATATTTAAAAAAATGGTGAAACATAAAAAAGTGCATTTTTAAGGCTGAATATGAATAAAATTAAAATGACGCCATTTTCACTGTCTTTCCATTTTTAGACCAGCTGCATTCGTGTAACCGTTAATCTGAAAAAGAAACAATGATTAACTCTGGTAGAAGAATAAACCTCTAGTTTGCATCCAATAAAATCTACCTAATCTTCCATAATCTTGCCGATATCCAAGTTTGAGGTCAAACATTAGAAGTGCTTGAAACGATATGGTTACTAATGTACCAGAGTTAGTTACAAACCGAAGTTATTTACGCGCCAAGCTATTTTCCATTAAATAATGTCAAATTACTGTTAATTCAATTATAGATCTTTCTTTAACAAAATTCCATACCTTAAATAAAAGTGATAATGATAAACTTAGTTATGCAAAATGTTTAGTAATATTATTTTTGGTGAATACTTAAACCGAATATTTTTTTGCATTTCTCTAAAGAGCATAATAACACGCAGAAATAAATTCATTTCTCACTATGTTTAGCTGCTAGGGGTGTGTGTATGTCGAAAAGGCTTTATAATGATCGAAAAATTATCTAATCAGATTTTAAGGTACTCGTTTTTTTTTTTTTTTTTTTTTATCCAGCCTTAAATGATAAATCGACAAATATTATTTATTCCATTCGCCATCATTGACATTACAAAAATTTTCCGCACATTGAAAGTGCCAAAACAGTGACTGACATGTTCTGCTCTCAAAGGTGGCATTCGGAAAGTACTGGGTTCAAACCCCTGTCGCGCTCGTTGACCTAACCGTTTGGAGTTTCCGTTGTTTTCTTCTAACCTTGCCGTAAATACGGGTTAGGATCTCTTATAAAGACCCCCACGGAGGGCACTACCCCCAGGATCTGTATCCCTCGTGTAGATATCGGCCGTCATAAAATCAACCAACCGTACATTGGAAGCATTGATTTTTTGGTAAAACTTTGCTTCATAATGAAAAAACCCCATAAATTCAGCAATCGCTAATTTCAAAAGTCGTCTAATCTTCTGTAATCTGAATCGTCGCCCAGTGTAAGTTTCAAACATAAACGAAACATCCAACAATATAGTAAAAATGCCAACTGGTAGGTGACCGGAATACGGACAGTTAGTCTAATGTCTTTGAAAAACCTTCCTGAAAGAAGGGAAGATATACAGAAAAAACTAAAAAGAAATGACGAATCAAAAAGAGCATCGAAAATTTATTTAAGCAAACAATTTTTATTGCAAAATGTAGCCTTTTGTGATAGTAATAGCGCATAAATGCACACATCTCCTTAAGAATATTCTTTGGTTCCTAACTTTTGAAACAGTGAAGATTTCTATAAGTGAAATTGGCGATATATTAAAAAAATAATAAAATAAAACTAAAAGAATAGACAATATTCGCTGGCCTGAGTTCGAGGCTATAAAAATAATATGTTTGGTGAAAACAAACCGTCATGTTTCCGTACTAAATTTTTAAATATCTAAAATTTAATTATTTAACAATATGAGTTTGAGTGGCAGACATTAACTAAAATTTAAATATTTGATCCCATATTCATAACAATAACTGCTATTTATATAATTTGAATTTGAATATAAAAATTTACTCCAAAAAGGATCTTGTATACACGAAAAAACACTATTATTGCTAATATCGCTCAAGCTGATGTTGCGCTTATGCATTTTTGGCTTAAAATCACATTGCTTGGCGACAAAAGTAAAGTCAAAACTGTAAATAAACAAATAACATGTAACTCATAAATGCGGTCATTTTTAGCACTTTCCAACCTAGTTGAAAAGTGCTTATGACTTCGGTTTGTCTGGCCGTCTGCAGTCTGGCCGTCTGCCGTCTGGCCGTCTGCCGTCTGTCCGTGCTCTAACTCCCATAAATATGCTCGGATTGCTCTGCAATTTTTATATGTTATTGTCGTTATCTATAGCATGTCCCTACTTCAACGGAAGTGTGTAGCACTTATAGTTTTATTACAGGGACACTCAAAAGAATTCCGTTACATTGCGGTCTATGGGGAAAAATCATTTATTTAAATAATGTTTCAGTATTTTAAACGCATTGAAATTTATATATATCACTAAGGTGCATTAGAAGAAGCTTAATATGGAATAGGGTGTGCATAACACTTATAGTTACTTTACAGGGACAGTCAAAAGAATTCCGTTACATGACGTCTATGGAGAAAAATCGTCTGCGGTTTATTTAAATAATGTTTCACTATTTTAAACGCATTGAAATTTATATATATATATCTAAGGTGCATTACAAGAGGCTTACTACAGAATAGTGTGTGTATAGCAGCCATCGTTCATTTACAGGGACACACAAAAGAATTCTCTACTATCTGTTAACACTAATTCCTGGAAGTGCGTTTTAAGTTACTAAACGCGATTTTAATTTTAACTCGCTTTTTGTCTATTACGTGGTGTGTATAAATTCTGTAGATCCTATACAGGGCAGCACAAAAGTTCGCGAACACATTTCCGTTTATTGACAGAAACTCCAGAAAGATAATTTTAAACTGTGCTACGCGTTTCCTAACTAAACTAAAATTTAGCATCCTAGCATATACAAATCTATAGATCATGTACAGGGCTGAATAAAAGTATTCGGATATTTTTCCGAATATTGTATCTGTTGGAAATTCCTGAAATTATGTTTTTAAGTATGTTATGCTTTTTCGAAGTTGTTTACTTAGATGTTATCTTTTAGCTTATTAAACGGTATGTTTTGTAAAATTATTTTTGAAGCGTTGGAAAGTGCTACATAATCTATGCTTGGCGCATGATTTTTCGTTCTTGTTACAATTACATCTGCTAGTTCCTCCTGTGAGACACATGATAGGGGAGTTATATATAAAAAAAATTAACAGAAAGAAAAAAAAAGGAAAAAAATTACTCAGATTTTATTAAATCAAATTATCAGATGCATCTTTGTTAACCTGACGCAAACGACAAATCGCCAAATATTGACTTAATCTGATTTGCAATCTCATGCATTGCAAATATTTTAAGTATTACAAACATTCCTTTTCGGTTTAAATTAAATATTATGCCTCATTTAAAGTTTTTTTCTTTCTTTTTCTTTTTTTTGCGAGGAGGGGGGGGGGGATTTTAAATAAAATTAATAACAGAATTTTTCTTTTCTTTTTCTATGTGTTTGCATTATTTTCTGATATAGCCGTTTCAATTCTTTCGCCAACGATAATGGTCGCCAAAAAATGACCTATGGTAACCTTATCGTCCAAAATAACAGAACTTTCCATCATAATTCTATAACTAATATACCTAGAACTATATGTTATATACTAAAACCTTCCCCGGAAAATTATCTATCCAACAGTGCAAATTCCATCAAATTCCCTTCAGCAGAACTCGAGTTATAAAGGAAGGGAACGAAATTTCCGTTTGTGTTTTATATATATAGTAGATAGATAGATAGATAGTAGATATATAGTAAATGACGGATGTTGGGATATATTAAAAATCGAGATATATTGAAAAACCTCGTACAATTGAAGATATAAAAATAGTATGAAGATAAATACTCTGAATTAAGTTGTTATATTTGTCTCCAAAAATTTTGGCTATGGGAATGTTACAATTTTCATTAATCCAACAACAACAGATAACTTTTTTAATATAAACCATTATTTATAAAGGTAGAAAAAAAATATTGTTATTTTTACGTAAAAAATGAATTTATATATATATTTCCGGTTCATTTTACACTGTAAAAAAGGACTAATGATTTTTAATCCAAGAAAATCTAATATAATCACAAGCGAAAATACACCTCTTACGATTTATTCACTATTCCCAAAAGCATTCTTTATCTTTAGAAACTTCAGAAACTAATATATCTATAATAGTTAAAGAATAATGTATAAAAACAATGTTTATTTTGCTGCCACTGATTTTTGGAAACGTTTCCAAATAGTTTTTATAGTTTATTAATCAGTTTTCTCTTTCTGGAATATAGGCTTTTCGGATGCTATCAATTCACAAGTAACGTTTTAATACACAATAAAAACTACTCTGAAACGTTTGCTAAAATCAGTGTCTGCAAAATAATATTTGTTTTTATACCTGTTTTTTAAAATCTGGAAAATATATGGTTTCCTGATGAATCTAAATGTATGTAACATTTTTTATAATCGTTGATAACTTGTACTACGTTATTGTATATTTTCGTACGTGGTTATATATTTTCATAGATAAAAAAAAATATATATTTGTGCTTTTTTACAGTGCATGGGCAATTACTGTTCTGTCAAAATTGACAATAAAAAATACGTATGTTCCATATTATTTCTATTATTGAATTTTACCCTTCATGGGCAAGTTATGTTTTGCTATCATCTTTAACTCCTCTATGATTATGACATGAAGCCGCAAAGCTATTTTATTTTCCTCAACATTGGCATGTATTATTATTGTTTTTTTCTTGCCTCGCGTCTGATATGCTTTCGGGATATTTAAAAAATATTTCAAATCCATTATCATTGATATGAATCCAATATTTTAGTTCGTTTACATTAACGTGCATATCGCCATTTTTGGGGACAGTGGGCGAAACATCCGAACGGTTGATATGTCAAAGTGTGGCAATATATTGCCACAATGAATGAATAATAACAACAATGAATGAATACCAATACTAGAGTAAACAATGATAAGTGTAAAGGTCCTTATGCTTATTAGAAGTTCACTTCATTCCCAACCTCTACTAGGTCGAATGGTGGCAGCATGAATAAGTACTGATTACATTTAAACATACAATATGTTATTTTTGGAGCAGTTTTGGATTTTTGAGCCCATAGGCAAACCAGGCCGACAGATTCATTTGTGACGGCTTTCTAATGTGATGGTGGGCAGTCAAGGTACAATCTAGGATGTAATGACAGTAGGTCCCTTCTTTTCAACATGTGCATCTATGTCATGATGGCTTGCTTAACTTATTGAGATATTGAGTAAACGGGACATCGTCTGTAGCATAGATATAGTGGTACCTATTTTGAAGTTGAAGATCGATTGATACGGTTGGGATTAAGGCGTGATTAAAGCGAGCCGTAGTTCCCATATTCCAGTCCATTTTCTATGATCGTATTAATTCTGATGTTGTTATCGTCTTTAAATGGGATAGTGGAAGTGGGAAGGAGTTTAAAACGGGACATATATGTAAGATTTTTAAGATAGTTTTAACAAAATGAGAGTGTCCAAATATTTAAAAATTTCAATCATGAAATGAAGACTTTTATAATTAAAAATATTTTATTTTAAAAATAATATTTATAAATAGCTCCTTGAAACTGAATAAGAGATGTAAAATTAATTTTTATATTTTTCTTTAAGTAAAATAGTTTTTTATATGAAATTTTTTATCCAATGGTTTCACCACTTCTTGCAATAGGTTTTAGGTGTATTCGTATCTATATAAATACCGAGCACCTAAGGTCGTCGTCTGGTCCATCAGTCTGTCCGCATATAACAGCGCAGAAACTAACCAACAAAATCGTTTGAAATTTAAATATATATAATCGTTGCTGAAATTTGTCGAGTCATTTAAAATTTTATGAAAATCGAATCAGAACTTAAAAATATATTAATAAAACTGTTTTTCTTCATTCTATTCAATCCTATGAAACATAATTAACTCAGTGATATACCATGATAGGTAATGATTCTAGGTTGCCGTGGTGATTACGTTCTATTTAAGATGGAGTCATATTATTTCCGTAGTACGGAATTTAAAGACCGAATTTGTATACTAAAATTGTTTAATTATAGCAATCATATAATTAAACGACAATTTTTTGGATAGACGTTTCTGGAGAAATAGATTTTAAATAGGAAAAGCGTCTAAATGTGTATTTCATGTTCTGAAATTTTCAAAGCTAGGCTTAAGTTTCTCATTTCAATTTTCAGTAAATGTCAAGAACTGATAAAATATTGCCAACTTAAAATGTACTTATTTAATCAAGGAAATTAATCATAGAATAATAACAAAAGATATAATTCGTGATAACGTACCTAATTTGTCACGTTTGATGTATAATTTCCAACTTGTTTCTCACGGGAAGAAAAACAAATTATATTTGTATTATCAGTCAGAATATATAGTAATGAATTCAGAAAGCTCACTACCATTTGAAACGGGAATTCAGCAAATAATATGTAGAAAAAATTTACCTATAAAAGCATCAAGTCAGTTAAAAACAAGTTAGAAATTGTATGTTAAACGTGACAAATGAGGTGCGTTCGTTTCGTGCTATAGCTAGTTTTACAATGTAAAAAATCATGGTTATTATTTCAGTGAAATAAATTATATCTTCTGCTATGCGCGAAATGAGGATTCCTTTTCTTTTCTTATTACGTATGCCATGTTTACAGATGCGGTTTTTTTTTCTTGACACCAGACAGCGCCGTAAAATTTACCATGGAGATCTTGCTTTGCGAATGATAATCTCCATGGTTTAATATTTCTGACTCACGAGAATGAATATTTTGTTTATTTACTTTAGTGGATTGAAATATTCGGCTGTTAACCTAATTTTCACTGAAGTTATCTCAGAATCTATGCATTTTGTAATGTAACTCATCTCTCAAGCAAACAATTTTTTTGAACGACCTTTCTAAAAATGCAACTTTTAAGCAATTTTATTCGAAAAAATAATTTTGAATAAAAATGGCCACTTGGCATATGGAAAAAGATGTGGTTAGCCCGTATTTGCCTTTCTCAGTCACATGCCTGCACTTTCACTATATAGATTACGTATGATAGGATGTAATAGAATAAAGATAACTTTTATTAATATATTTTTAAGTTTTGATTCGAGTTTCGTAAAATTTTAAATGACTCGACACAATTCTGTAACGATTATATATATTAAATTTCAAACCTTTCGGTTAGGTAATTTGGTAGAAGGAAAAATCTCGTACCTGATTTAAATTGAAAAATTCAGTCTTCTCTTCGCTACAATATATACTAACTTCCACACAAAAAGTATGTTGGTAGCATGGTTGTGAGTAGGTTGAATTCAACATAAGTTCAGCAAGTAATATTTCACTCAAAGTGATCCATGTAAGCTCGCATTATTGAAGTCGTCGAACAAAGGGAAAACAGACGTGGCATCTGCACCAAATGGATGTTTCCCAAACACATATAGCATTGCCACAAGTGGACGAAATATCTTTATTTCAGTCCTTACATTATTTTGCAGGACTACTTTCTGATAACTTAACACACTACGCATTTCTTCAAATAAAAATTCGATCTGAAGTGAATAATTAAATTAAATTCATCTAATTCAGCGACTAGACACTCTTCCTGACGCTGCGCCGAATATTAGAACAGACGACATCACACAAAAATCTGTGCTCCAAGTTCGACACCGTACATGAGCATTTAAAATCAGCACGCAAAGTTACATAATCCTATCAACAATAACGCGTGCAAAAGGGTCTAAACCAGTGAAAAGCCGACAACATCGCACGATTGTGGAAGGATGTAAACGGTGTGATTTTGATCATAAAAAAAGAGCGGCAAGAAATGTCCTATAAGCTTCTAAAAATAATTGTTCCAAAACAGAATGTTCAAATTGAATGTATTAAAACGAAAAAAAAAATTACAGGTGCCGGCTCAAAATTTTACAAAGGAAAATGAAAGAAGGAAATAAAAAAAGTATTATGCTTTGAAATCATTAGACTTTGAAACAGGGAAATGGGATAAAACAAATTGTCAAAATATTGAAAATTAAATGAGAAACATTTAAAATAAATTTAAGATAGGTTAATAATTAAAATGTGCTGAAAGGAAATAAATATTAAAACATTCATTTTAAATAGAAATGAATTTAGATAAATTAAATAAATGGAAAATTGTTTAAGATAGGAAATAATTGAATAATTCGGGTTGTAGAATAAATTTATATAGAAGGGAATTTTTTTATGGAATAAATTTAATGAAGAGCGGGCATTTAAATTTTTAAATATATAAATCTGATACTACCATACGGATACTACATGATACTACCATTACTATCGTTTAGTAATGTCATTTGACACTGGGCCATATTTTATTGCAAAAAGAAAATATTTATCAATAATGTGACTATTCAATATTGGAATTTAAAACTTAAAAACTTCTCAAAAGTATTTTTAAAACAAAACTCTTTGAATTTACATTTACTCGCTTGCGTGTAACCGAGTCCTTTTAGCACAATTTAACAATTCATGAAGCACAAAGGAATATTTTAATATTTCTCTACTGTTTGAGTTCGCTAAAAAGTAAAAATAGATTCTCTTTTGTGCAAATAACGGATATAATATAAGAGTTAGAAGAGAGAGAAAAAAATATATTATGATTTGTTTTCCTTTACTGCAATAAATAGTGTTTTATTTTACATGTGAAATCAAAACAACTTTTGATATTTTGAGCATACCTATGTGTATTTTTCTATTCATATTTCCATAATAGGTGAATTTATTTACATTATGTATGAATTATTTTTTAGTCGAACAATATACATTTCTTGTGTGATATTTTTACAGTACATCTCTCCGTTTCTTAATGTTCCTTATATAAACATTGCATTTATTTTAATTTTATAAATGCCTTTTTTTAATCAAAGACACTCAAAATACAAAAACAGGTTAGTTTAAATAACATCGGATATAGAAGAAACGTTTAGCAATATGTTCTAATAACATGTTTGTTGCATGAGTGTTGTATCAGTTTTGGGACAACATATCTATGCTATTCTATAAAACATCGTATAAACCTCGTATAAACATCGTATAAAACACCGTAAATAAAATTTAGTGTCATTTATTATCACAATTATTATTACGATATTAGAAATACTTATTCACAGTTCACTATTAAAAAATATCCAAGGAAAATTACGGTACAGCTTGGCAACAGAGATTGAAGCTAAAGCCCAACAACCGGCTTTGCCCTTACACATATATATATACCGTTTTTGGCAAATAAAATCATGCCAGTACTTAATAAGATACGTTCATGAAGTAAATGTAAGTGATTTGATCGCTTATCATTTTCTGTAAAATTACTTTATTCATATTTATCTCTGATTCCTGTTTTTTGGTTATGCAAAATGTTGGCTAGAACTGACTTATTTTTTCTTCGAATCTGACAACATAAGGTAGTTTATGTTTTCTTATTAAGAATAAACTTTAAACAGCAACATAGTTATGTCTGCGTGATAATATATTAGAATATCGGTGTTGTGTTTTTAATGTAGGATAACAGTTAAGAGTTGATCAATCTATACAGCAACAAGAATGTTTTTAAAGCATAATCTTAATATCACCATTCAGATACTGTAATCAGAAATTTTATAATACACGGCTATATTCTTTAACAGAGATTTTTGCAAGAAGAAAATTTTTATAGGCAGCGAAAAATTCCTAATGTTAACTGTATTGTGTGGTATAATTATTAGATGTTTATGCGTTCATACCTATGAAATTAAATTACTGTTGTTTTATCTGCTACTTTATCTACTACATAAGTTACAGTACATTAATCACAATGTGAACTAATATTGCATTTCACATGTGCATGTCTCTCCTTACAAATTCGGTTTGGAAAGCCGAAAACTTCAACACAATTTTTTTTTCGTGAATAAGCAAAACAAGATGTGACAATAACTTTATGATATGTTTGGTGCATTAAAGAGACACTAGATGGAAATAAATTTAATGTAGAGCCATATATTTTCTTCAGGATATTCATAAAAGTACTATCATCTGTCACTCAAAAAGCTTCTAAAATTAGTCATATGTAAATAGATAAGTTTAGAAATAACATTCAATTTGCTTTTTGTTCTATTATTTTTTTTTATAGAAAGTGCCTTAATACAGCTAGCATGTTTTAAATAATTGTAGAAATAAAATTAAAAATTTCGCATAATCCCCTTGAAAAGATGCTAGAAATAAATGCAACACGCAATTCATTAGATCAGCTTTTTGAATAACTAGCGAATTTATCTTACAGTACATTTTCTTGAAAAGAAATAGAACAGAAAAATTTTAGTGAACAAAATATGAATAAAAAATTAATAACTTGAAATTTTGAAGTGAAAGTGTTAAACGATGGCTCCTGTTCTGTGTCATCCATTTTTATATTAAACAACTAAACTATACATGAAAAATAGAAATTTGGCAATTCTAATTCGTTTAAAGTGCTTAAAGAAAATAAAAACTACATAAATATTAACTTTGAAAAATAATTTCGTACGTTTTACTGGAATAGAAGGAATTAACATATTAAATGATGTCTTATAAAAATTGTACTCTATCTTCAATATCCATTATTCTAAAATTTTAAGCTGAAATATATTAATATAAAAATATCAGAGTAGCGTCCTAATTTTTTAGCTAATATGGTTCATGGAAATCATTAAAGAAATTTTCCAGATTCCTGACGTCGTGTAAAATAGATTTATATGTGATATTTTAGAATATAAAATGTAATTTAGATATGAATAAGTTATAGAATAGTTACATTATGTAAGTTTTGAGCATTAAAAAGTTTTCAGGTCCTCTTAATCGCTTAAACAGCATCCATTTTCTTCCATTTGAACGATTATATATGCAGACGAGATGCAGATAAAGCATAAGTTATCGTCATAATTTTTAATGATTTAGTTTTAGTTAGATTCCAATCCCGAATATACGATATTATTTTCACAAAAACAGAAATTATCGTTTATTTAAGGAATAGTTATCCTCAAAAGGACGGGTGCTTTCCATTAAATAATAACTCAGTTTGTTTTTGTTTCAAAATATATGTAATATGCAGTGAATATTTAATAAATATTACAGTAAGCTTCCTAAAAAAAGAATCGCTATAAAATGTATGCTGAGTTTTTCATATTAAAACTTTATGTACATAAATTGAAAGAAAATAGAGAAAATAATTTTCACATCAAAAGGTATGGCTGGAAATACTACCCATAAGTGGTAAACAAAACACAAAACACATGGATAAGATAATGCAAAAATATGTGAAAATATTATTATTAGGTTAAAGAGTATCTTAACAGTACAACACCATGTAAATGTAAAATACTATTTCAGTTAGTGTTCATAAGTGTTTTAATATTAAATTGATATAAGTGTTGCGCATATATTGTTTTTTAAGTGAAAAATCTACTAATATAGCCAAATGAATAAATATTGCTTTATTTAATCATAGAATGTCCTTCATTAAATATTGCTTCTTGGTAGTTATGGTACTATAAAAAACAATTGCAAAAATCTAAATGAATTTTGAATTTTTGCTAACGAATTATTTAAAAAATAAATATAAAATAACTATTATTTTTATTCTGAAGTGAACTGTGTGTGGGGGGGAAAAAGGGGCAAAAGTATTTTTTTAGTTAAAAAGTAGTAAACATAAGGGCAAATTTACTATTTTACAAGAAAAGTGAAATTGTCTCAAGTAGATTCACACCATATTTAAAGTCGATAGCTTGGCTAATATTTCTCCTACAATGGCCATCAATTAAAGAAAAGTACCATTTGGAGGAAAACGTTTTTCATTTTTTTTAAGTGGTAGTGATGCTTTGGAAGACAACGCAACCAAAATAGACGCTGAGCAAATGGCGCTAAAAAAAGAAAAATCTTAAAGAATTTTTTATGCAAAAATATTGTTTTTTTTTTTTTAAGAATTTACAACGGAGCCCCCTTTGAGATGGTTCCAAAAAATCTTTTTTGACCGCTCAATAACTTGAAAGTGTCTGACTCATTCACAGGCTCATTATTAAGCATTAAAGCAAAAATTTTGCATGCAATAACTAAAAAAGTAATTTGAAATTGTATAGCTGTTTTAATTTTTAAAAAACGGTCAAGTGGAGTATAACTAGCGGTCGAAGGGTTCCGTACATTGAATTTATTAATTAATAAACTCCTACTTCCCCTAAGTTTTTCATATTTATAGTTTCACCCTCTGAGCGTTTTGAAAAAGGGTAAAATTGTAATGTTGTTTTCTCTTCATTTTGTTTTAAATGCTAAAAAAATATGATTCTTTCAGCATTATAAATAAAACTTAATTACAAATATGAATGTAACCCTTGAGAGTATTAATCATTCTTCAATGTTTTGAAAATTCATTAAATCTATAGAATTATCTTAAACATTGCATATATTGCAGTGAAACCTGGAGCTTAGTGAACGGAATATTACGTTCCACACGCTTAGAGGGTTCAATAGATTCGGAAATAGGAGGGGGGGAGGGGAGAAAATGTTTTTCCAGTATACTTTCAACGATATCTCTGAAAGTATAATACCTAAAATTAAAAAGAAATACATTTTTGAATTCGATGTTATGAGATCTTTCGAACAATACCCTACACGGTATATAAAAATAAATTTTTCAAGTAACTTAATTACTATCTCGGCTAATTACCGACATTTTGTTTTTCGAAAATCATTATCAAATATCCTTGGATGATTCTGCGTCGATACACTCCTCGAGAGCCCGTCAACACCACCGTTGTCCGCCCGTAAAATACAGTTTGTGTGTAACGAAAAAATGCGTTTTTCTCAAAAACTATTTAACCTAGGAAATTCGCTATAGTTTTCTTGCAAGTTTTAATTAAACTCCTACTACCTCTAATTTTTTCATAATTTTAGTTTCAGTAGTTTCGGAAATAGAGGGGTTCATATATTTTTGTATTGCATTTTCAACGATTATTGCATTTTCAGTTATTATTATTATTATTATTATTATATCAATTAAATATTAACTGTGATATGCAAGAGATAAGTCTAATATGAAAAAATAGATTGTTTTAATATCAAATATTAATATTTGAAATTAAAATATTAATACTTCTCACATATTAAAAAATGTATTACATTAAAGATACCCAACGATTAAAAATTTCAAAATTAACAAAGAATTAACTAATTGAAAGATAAAAAATTATCTGTAGTACAGCATTTTCATTTTAACATATGTTCAGAGCTCATTCTACTGCTTACTTTTTTTTGAATGTTACTACGAATTTTCTAAATTGCAAGTCAAACAAAGAAAAATATTATCCGAGATCTTAAATAGCTGATTCTGAAAAATATTATTGAAAATTTCTTATCCAGTTTTGATTAAATCAACATATATTGTAGTTGTATTTACTTCAAATCTAATTTAAACATAGAAGCATTTTAAATACTGTAATGTTTATAAAGAAAATTTTGTAATAATAAATGTATCAAAATTATATATATATCAAAGATAAATTGAATGTTGAATGCTTTATTAAGCACGTGAAAGGCGGCATGTTGGCTTTTTACTTTAAAAATAAACTACTTCAGGAATTTATAAGCGTTTATTTACTACACAAATACATTTAAAGGAATAAAAAGTAAATAAAGTGCACGAAAATGTGTTTTTCTTGGTTGTGAAGTTACTTTAAATATGAAATAGTATTTCACTTTATAGTGCTTCTTTTAACATGTTACCTATGTCTGTTTTTACTTTTTTCTTTCTTTACAAGAAGAAATAAAAAAAAATTCTCTATATTTGTTTAAATAAATTCATTTATGTTTTTATATCAACATTTTGGACATTATTTTGTGGGTTTTAAAAATCAATTTTGGTTCCCAAAACAAGGCTTTGCATCTAAATTATGCAATAGAGAACAACTAAATGAATATAACTGAACATTTCGATCGTTTTTCATTGAATGAATGATATATTTTGTCGTTTTTCTTATTGTTTTAAAATTTGTACTGCTGCACGAAATTATGGGTGACCTTTCTTATGAACCACATTTTGGATCAAGTAGTAATGTTGCCTTTTGATAAACTAGAACAATTTGTAAGTATATGAATTACAAACAGCATTTTGATATTTACAATACTTATATAGATTTATGGATTTAACAAAAATTAAAAGAATGTTATTCTTTGGAACTGTATGACAAAATCGCTTTCCAAATTATAAAATACTATGTGAAAGAGAATTGAAAACTAAAACTAGAAGTGCAAATAAAACATATGCAGATAGATGAAGTTTATATCTTTAATGTTATTCAAATTTTCAGGCACAAAACCTGTAGATAAACGTTTAGAAAAATTACCTTAAAACAAACAGTGGAATATCTACTAATAACAACTTAAAATAATTTTATAGGGGTTAGTAAATCTTTTAAACAGACAATTAGGGGGCTACAAAATTACAATGAAAAAAGATAAAGAACCTGTTGCATTCTTTTATTTTATCATTGCTTATACCTTACAATTATAAGTTCTTGGATAATGTATAGACGGATGTGAATAGAGGGGGGCTAAATTTGTTTTTCTTCAAATCAAAATTGGCCGATGTGGGAAATTTTCTCTGTCACATGCTGATTCTGAATATAAAATAATTTTGAAAAATATTAATATTTAGTACTGCCCCAAAATCATTACATATTTAGTAAATACGTGAAAATTAACGTGAATAGTAAACGTGAATAGTAAAAACATTTCCCTCCCTTTTTTTGTCAAACATATAAACGACTCAAATATTATCAATATTAATTAAATTTAAAAAAATTATCCTCAAAATATTATAATTATATATTTATAGTAAAATTATGTAATATTTATATCAAATTCAAGTTCTTATACTGCCTCAATGACTTCAAAATTTTGAAATATATATGAAAATTGGGTAATTATAAAGCATAATCAAAATAACAATATTTTTTACTTAAATCTTGTAAGAAAATATTATTTTAAATTATCCTTAAAGATTAACAATAATAAGGTAAAAATAATTTACTATTACAATTTACAAGCAATAAAATTACCACTTTTTTATAGTAGTCCACATTGTTATTTTGAAAAATTAGGCGAGCACGGTCGAAAGAAAGATCCACGTTAATCAATATGTTCGCGGATTTAGAAACCAGGTTATCTGGTTTATATTTTGATGGCCGTAAGGAAAAGCACATATCATGGGGGGACGCAAGGAGAAAAGTTGTATTAGAGAAACACATAAGTTTTATAATAGATACCAAGTTATTACAATCCCATACAATCTGCAAATGCTTTAAATGAAGATATCCAAAACTTTTTAACTACGAAAAACATTGATACCAGTCAACTTGTTGCCTTTGGCTGTGGTGGAACTTCAGTTAACACAGGTTACAAAGGTGGTGTCGTACGATTTCCAGAAAAAAAAAGTGATAGAAAGTCGATTCATTGGCTTTTTGCCAATTACATGCCACTGAGCTTATCTTACTCTAATTGTTTGAGCATCTTGACGGTACAGCAAGTAGGTCTCAAAGTTTTACAGGGTCTATTGACAAATTTCTAATTGTGAACTACTTCCTCTTGTACCAGAAATTACTCCTAAAAAAATTAAGCACGGATCAACTCTATTTGCTGGAGATGTCTTACGGATCGTGTCTGAAAATTGTACAGAAGAAATCCATGTAAAATTGCGCATTCTCGATGGCTTACATTGTCAAATATAATTTTTAGGCTGTATATTTCCTGAACTTAATCGTCTGAAAATTTGTCGAATCTGAAACATTTATGCATCTGATGGTTTCAAATTAATGGCTTCATGCAGTTACAGAGCTAAATATAAATATCAAATAATTATATCATTGCATTATTTATCAAAGGAATTAACCCTTTCCGGCACAGTGGTCCCACTCCGGGCACACCTAATTTTAATTCCAAACTTGCATTCGACACCAAGAATATTTTAATAAAATTTGTTTTTCCAATGAAAGATTTCAAAAGAAAGTTCTTATTTTCTAAAAAGGTCGTTTGTAAATTGCGGTGTCAGTCAGTAATTTCTCATTTTACGAACAGAATTTGTCTGTGCCGGAAAGGGTTAAAGACAGTAATAGATCCAGTAATTCAACGAAATGGTTCTTTTTGTAATACGGAAACTATTTTGATTTTTATGTTGGCTGACGATAGGGATAACATAAGATTATTGACACTAAGCAGAATAATAAAAGCTCGAAATACAAGAAACTCTGTACTGAATTTCAAGTTACTTCAGATCGATTTTGAAGTAAAATACTATATCGATGTTGTAAACTGGGTTAGAGTGACAGTGATAGAACCATCATTAACTAAGTTGCTAGATCATAATCTTGTTACAAAGTCTATCCTATATCCAAAGGCAATAAATATAGATGATGACATCTTATATAATATTAAACTATTCTCTTGGCACAATCAAGCCACTGAAAAATGTATGAAACTCGTTGCGGAATTTTCGTCTGCTGTTTGTGGCCCTTTGGGCTGGAGTATCGCAAAAAAAATGCCAGTTTTCGGAACTAAAACACAGTATGCACTACTAAAAAACGGTACTATTAATACTTGCAAATTGTAATAGTAAATTATTTTTACCTTATTATTGTTGAGCTTTAAGGCTAATTTCAAATAGTATTTTCTTCCAAAGGTTAACTAAAAAAAAAGACAGTTTTGTTGTTCTGAATATGCTTTACAATTACCAAATTTTCCTACCTTTTTTATAAATTTGAAGTGATTGTTAGAACCTGAATTCGACATAAATATCACACAATTTTACTATAAATATATAATTATAATATTTTAAGGATCATTCTTTTAAATTTAATTAATATTAATAATATTTGAGTACTTTATATGTTCGACAAAAGAAAAGGGAAAATGCACAACTTTCACGTTTTTACTAAATATTTAATTATATTGAGGCAGTACTAAATATTAATATTTTTCAAAGATATTTTATATTCAGAAGAAAATGTGACTGAGCAATTTTTCCATACCGGCCCCTTTTTATTTGAAGAAAAATAAAATTTCGCCCCAAAATGAAACAAGTTGGAAATTGTACGTCGAACGTAACAAATGAGTTGCTTTCGTACTGTAGCTAGTTATATAAATGTTCAGATCTTGATGATTTTTAATTCTGTGAAATGATTTATATCGTCTGCAGATTAATTTCTGTAATAAAATAAGTATCTCGGTCGCTTGACGATTAAACATCGGGAGCTCCTATAACAAAAAAGCACCGTATTTATAATAATAATAATAATAATAATAATAAATTTTTTTATTAATATTTTTTAAAGTTTTGATTCGATTTTCATAAAATTTGAAATGTCTCGACAAAATTCTGCAAAGATAATATATTTTAAATTTCAAACCATTCGGTTGGGTAGTTTTTGAGTTGTTATAAGCGGACGGACCAGACGACGACAATAGGTGCTACGTATTTATATAAGTACGAACGCGCCTAAAAAGCTTTCACGTTTTTTCTAAATATTTGATGACCTTGGGGAAGTACTAGATATAAATATTTTTCAAAAATATTTTATGTTCAGAATGAGGATGTTGCAAAACAACTTTCCCACACCGGCCCAATTTAATTTGAAGGTTTTCTTCAAAGGGCGCTCGACTATAATGTTGAATGGTTGAGGAATCAAAAACAAGTCTATGAAATCATTTGAAATTAAAGTTCAACTGGTTGACAGTCTTTGCCCTTATGGCGGAATGAAGATTTTGAGACTTGTAAAACCGCCTAGCGGAATCGAATCAGAGCTTTAAAAAATGCAAAAGCAAATGCACGACCTACACCCGAAATATTTTGTTAGGTATGACATCTTGAGCACTGATATAAAAAATAGATATTCTTCTAAAGGTTGTATAATAATTGAAATGGAGTGTTCCATTGTATCTAAATAAAAATAACCTTTTTGTGAAATACTATTTATATTAGTTTTTGTGCATTGGATTGTAAAATAAGTAACAAATTAGAAACTCCACAGTACTCTTTTTAATTGGGAAACGCTCAGATAATTCGTTAATATGCTCTTTCGAGCAAACAAAATGTTTTTCTATAATACCTTTCTTCATATTTGCATGGTGTACCCATTTGATACACTGTATATATTTTATAAATTTCGGATAACATTGGGCTTGGGATTTTTTTTTTAATTTTTCTTTTATATATAAAGTTATTATAATGAGAAAAAAAATGCAGTGCAGAGTTAAGATAATTTGAAACAATAATTTTAATACCTTCTTAAAATGTTTTTGAAAACACATTTTGTTCCCTATAACGGTAAATTATTTTATTTCCTTAAAATCACTCTGCTTCCACTTATTTTTTAGTCCTTATCTGTAAGATGTTTCTTTACATCTAGATAGTGAAACTTTGTCGAGTAAATTTAATTAGATCTTAGTGCAGTTCTCCTAACAGAGCAATACACAGTTTTTCAATTACTGTACCTCTTGCAACATTTTGTTGCCTATTTGTTTCATTTATTTAGCTGAAAGAAACTTCTGTCTTTTCTTCTGTTCTTAATCAAAAGCATTTGTTTAAAATAGAAGAAACTACTTTTCTACATCAGTCGAAAGAACAGAACTTATTTTTCGAATACAAATTGTTTTAAATGCATTTGGCGCAAGTCATTGAATTTATTCATTTATACATTTATTTAAAACTATTTATTATTTGTTACAGAACATATAACATACGTGGTTCTAGATAATTACGAGAATGTGCGCGTACGAGGACTTTGCGACCAAAATGTATTAAAAAATCATGTACTTGTTCTAAAAATACTGCTTTATTTCTAAATGAAAAAAGTAGATCTAAAAAAAATAAATAATTGAAGCATTTTAAACAAAGTGGATTGAGTTCACTTTCTTGTTTGTTAGTTTGAGATCAATTCTTGCTTTATATGCTTTACTTTATTATTTCTAAATCAATCATGCTGATTGGTAAGAATACGACTTGAAAATTTTCCAACTGCGTGAAAACGTGCCCAGGACGGGATTCGAACCGAAGGCTTTTGCATTAAATTGCATAGTGAAAAAGTACCCAAGCCCCAAGTAGTATGTTGGATATACGCCTATTAAGCAATTAAAATTTGAATATTATGAATGCAAGGCGTGAGAAATTTTCTCTGTAAAAATTTCCAAGTATTAAATATGAATTTATTCATTTGTCGATGTTGGATTTTCTTTGATTTCGTGTTTGCCCCAAGGTTGGCGGATCACGGAAAATATTCCATATTGTGCTGCGTTTGTAGCCTTGCCAACATGTTATGGTGAAAAAGTTCCAGGCTGTGTATCGTTCCCAAATGGTTCAGTTGGTTGAACGTCAGTGCGCTAATCTGATGACCTGTGTTCGAGTCCCGGCTTGGGTACTTTTTCACTATGTTGGCTATACGCCTATTAAGCAATTAAAATTTGAATATTGAGACAATCCATTTGGAAATATAATCTAGTCAGTTAACTGAATTAACTCATCAGAATATACACCCTTTTCCAACATTCTGCTCAAAATAAAGTTACGCATCGTAGTTTATTCTTATTATGTGCCGCAAATATCCGAATATTAACACTATTCAAAAAAGACTTTTTACTGCAGCCATTTTTCTATAAATAATTCAAAGTTGTGACGTAAATAATCGTATAGTGAATCATAGTGAATCGTATATCTTTTATTTTTTATCCTTATAGTGTAATTTTTCTCAAAACATAAAATTAGAAAACAAATAAAATATCTTAAAGAAAATAATCTCTTAATAAATAAAAAATGATGAATGTTGATTAATTGCAAAAAATGAATAGAACAAATATATGACGAATACTAAAAAATGTTTTATTATTTTTTACACAAGAAATCATGATTAAATATTCATTGTCAATAATAGGATGTATCAGACACTTTCTTAAACAACTGTACTAAATCTAATATAACAGAAAATATATTATTTTTTACATAGATCTGCGTGATTCTATTTTTCAGAAATAAGATGCATGTCATCAAATGATATTTAAGAATGGTATTTCAATGACGACCGATCTTTATAAATTCAAAGATAATACAGTGTAAATTATATGGATTTTACAATTTAAAAAAATCACAAATATAATCCATACAAATATTCACTTACTTTAGCAATTTAATAATGGAATTATTTCATTTGATATTCGATATAAGGTGCAATTGATCACTCTGAATGCATCATATATACGAAAAAAATAGAACTTTAGAGGGTCGAATTATTTAGGCTTCATAAAATTACCAGAAATAATTATTTTAAAATATACAGTATTGGCCAAATCCATTTGAAAATATTTCCGCAAACCATGTTCAAAGATGATTATATTAAAATAAATCATCCTAGTAAAAGTGTAATAAGCTATTCAAAGGATTACACTGACTATTGAATTCAATATAAATGAGATATTTTGCGATTGTTTTGTTTATGTTTTCTATAGGTGAGTGGCAACAATAATCATTACAAAATCCAGATATTTTGTTCTGTTTATATTGTTTGCTTACTTATTACTAGAGTTGCAAAGGCTAGAAAAAACACGGTTTAAACCAGGGTATAAACCGGGTTTTTGGGGAATAAACCGGGTTTTTTTGGTATTAAACCAGGCCTTTTGGGAATAAACCTGGGACTAAACCGGGTCTTTTGGAAATAAACCCGGGAATAAACCGGTCCTTTGCAACTCTACCTATTACAAATCAAATAATGTCACTTTTAATTATTAATTTTATTGTTTTAAATGTATCTCTAATCTTTTTTGCATTAAAAGCAGGTTTTTAATGGAAAAATAACATTGTTTAAGGAATTTTCAAAGTAATTAAATCCAGGTTCTCGTTCAAAATTCTAACTTGACTAAGCCGAAATTGCCAATATATGTTTCGTGTTTCGAAAACATGTAGTAAGATTAAATAAAAACATAAATTTGAATGGAAATGGCACACCGAACAGAGTTGGACGATGTGGAAGAAAATGAATTTCTTCACAACGTGATGATACTGTTTTACGGATTTTGACCATAAATAGCAGAAATTTTTTTTCAAGACTGTTGAAAGCTACACTGGATTTCCAGGTCATTACTTTGAGCACAAGACCCACCCACAGAAGACTTTTTGAGGCCAGTTACAAGGCCTATCGTCCACCGAAAAAATCTTATCTAATTGCTGGATATCGTTCAAGACAAATGTTATGTACATAAAAAATAAGAAAAAAATACTGATTCCTTTTCTGAAAGTATTATTAAAAGGAATATTTGAAGTATGTCACAAATTAGTTACAGAAGCTAAATGAAATTCAACAGATTTAAGTAATTATGTATATACTTTAAAGTTTATTTTATGATCACAAATAATTATTAGGTATATATGTTAATATATTCACAAATCATTTTTCAAAAATATGCTATGATCAGCATTTTAATTAAATATGTGTATTAAATTAGATTTTTGGGATCATTTGAATTTACAGAGATGATCCATTTTCAAAATTAAATATTCAACACAGTTGCTATAGGAAAATGGCTTTTTCTTGATACAGAATTTGGAAACTGTTCTCTGTAAAACAACAAAATCGAGATAATACTTTTAAAAAAAAATAATACAGCATGATGCAGTTTCTATAAAACACGAGAAAACAGATTACAATTGAATCATTTCTCATGTAAATGACATATTCAAAGTGTTTCGATATTTCATCAATCATCCTAGAAGATATTTTTATCCCATTTCCTGAATGTCCATTAATCAGATTCAAGTCCCAGATTACGGGATTTTTAAAAATAATAAAAATAATAAGAATTTTTATTAGCATATTAATACAATTCTTCTAAAGAATAGCAAGTCTATATAAGAAGATAATAAAACTAAATGATTAATTGATTTTTCAGAAGGAAAAGCCAAATAAACTCACATACGAAAGAAAAAAGTGATAACTTTGCATTGTTAAAAAAGTGGTATATTATTTATGCGATAAATAATTTTAAAAGCTTAATATACAGAAAATATTTATATTTTCTAAAAATATTACATATTCTGTGTTAAAATTTCTGATTAATAAAATTTCTTTTTTAAAGTAAGGGTAGAGTAAAAAAAATATATTATTTTGGAGATTCAATTGAAAGTCGCTTTGTGACGAATAAGGAGATATTCATTTGTTTAAAACAGCATGTTCAATATTTTAAAAAGCGCAAGAAAACATATTGAAAATTAATCATTACTCATTAAGGTGTTCGGAAAAAAATTACATCCAGATATTTTTAGCACTTTCAGCATAATTGAAAAGTGTTTATAACTTTTGTTTGTCTGTCCAGCTGTCCTTTCTCTCTAACTCTGGTAAATATACTCGGATTACCCTACAATATTTATGTGTTATTGCCGTTGTACGATAGCTATTGTAAATGAAGTGTGTAGCATTTATAGTTCGTTTACAGGAACTAACAAAATTATTCTGCTGCATTACGATTAATAAGAAAAAATCGTTTCAAGTGCATTTTGATGATGTTACATTCTTGCAAACATAATAATATTGATATGCATTTTTGATGTGCCCAAAAACATGCTTTCTATAGAATTTGGTGCGCAAAGCATTTATGATTCATTTTCAAGGTCACACAAAAGTATCCTGTTTCATAATGGTCTACGGGGAAAAATCTTTTGCAGGATATTTTAATGATGATAATCTATTTCAAACATAATGAAATTTATATGCATTACTGAGGTGTACTATAAATTGCTTACTGAAAAATGTGTTGCGTGATTCATTTTTGCTCCCTTACAGGGACACACAATAAAATTCGGCTATAGTAGTGTTTATGATCGTAATAGCTGGAAGTTCGCTTTAAACATTTGTCTTATTTCTTTAAGTTTAACTTAATGTTTGCATAGTACGTGGTGTTTAACAATTCTATTGAATATATACAGGACTAGAGAGAGGCAATCTTAAGTATTACTGACTATGGGAGTGACTATAGAGTAGTTTTTAATTGTGTTATGCATTTTCCTGCTGAGCTATATTTAGTATACTAATAGAAGTTTGTAGAATATAAATAAATTCATGTACAAAAATATACACAAAGGGCAATATACATTACCGTTTATGATTGGTAATTGCTAGAAGTGAGTTTTAAGTTGTGTTATGCGTTTATTACCTGAACTAAGTATTATTTTACAATGTAGTTTGTAGATAAGTCTTTAGATAATATACAAGGCTGTACAAAACAATTCGAGGGCATTTTCATCTATTGGCGAAAGCCCCTAAAAGTGAATTTTCTAACTGAACTAAATTATAGCATGCTATGTAGCATATATGAAAATGTATAGATCATGTACAGTTTCTTGCACAAAAAAATGTAACTTTTTTTTCACTGTGAGAGGTAATTACTAAAAGGTGATTTTTAAATGTGTTATATGTTTTCTAAATTGTTTACTTACGTATCTTCTTTCATCTTATTCAACGGTGAAGTTTCGTTACAGTTTTTTGGATGTGTTGGAAAATCTTTCATAGTCTATGCTTGACACATGATTTTTCGTTCAACCGATTATGAGACGAATTCTTTAATTGCAGACAATAATTTGTTCAGTACCGTGGCAAACAAAAAAATAGATCGAAAACGTTAGCAACATACTTTCTCGGATTATATATTATAAGTTTATGCTGCTTCTAACAATAATGTCCACGGAGGGAATTTTTTCGTAAATTATTTGTAGCACACTAAATATTAGACTGAATGGAAAGATGTGGCTGAATTAAGATTTGTGCAATTAATTTTACATGTTGTTGTTGTTCTATTAAATTTTACTATTTTATAAAATCCGTATATATTTTTTCTTGTTTACGAACTCTTTAAATGATCTTTACGTTCACCGTTTTTTCAAAGTTATTTTAAAGGGACCCTTTAAACTATTGTTTTATTTGAATACTTTATATTATTTTTTAACATTATTAAATGAGTTTAGGGAGGAAAGTTATTTAATCAACAGAAAATGCAATTTTGGTGGTAAAATATCAAAAAGTTAATTTATTTAAATAATTAAAAAAATATTAAATTCATATTTTTCCAACAATTTTAAATATTTTAAAAATATATTTTTTGCATATTTCTTTTACAAATGTAAAATGTCTTTTACATCCATAATATTATTTACAATACTTAAAGAAAAGCTGATTAGTTTATGAAGAAATAAATGAAATATCATGCCGTAGTTAAAATTACAGTAAAAATGAGTATTTACTTAATTTTTTTATTTTTAAAAGTAAACTATTTATATTTATGAAAATCCAATCCTTATTTCTTTAAATGCACTTTAAGGATCGTCAATAAAAAATAGTGTCATGTGAAAAATATATACTGAAGTTTCAGCATTTTGATCATTATTGATATATTGATAAAACACAAACCGGTAAAAATGCATTTATAGATTGAAACTTGTCATGATGTTTTATATATGTCATATTTTCTATTTTTTAATTTTTCTTTGTTGAAAATATCTTAAAATCCATTAAGCGCCAAGTCTTCTATTTTATGATCCTTCAATTATATATTTTTTTCCAAACGTGTTATTAAGATATATAATTTTTTTTTTGTATCTTAAAAGTACAAAGTATAAAGCGAATTTTTTTCAGAAGGACAACTTTAAAATTTCTTTATTGTACAGTTATGTGAATATGAACAAAATCAACAAATTCGACTTTCATTAGTAAAAAAAAATTCAGAAAAAAATATATTTATGTGAGTGAGTAGCTTTTTACGAAAAATATGTAACAATCACACTGTAAATGTTTCATTGCAAGAAGAAATCAAATGAAATATTTTAACACTGATTTCTAAGAATTTATTTTGAAAGGTCAGAAAATGGGATACGGCTTCTGACTAAGCAATCAGACTCTTCTGATTGGGAATTTATTTTGGGGCAATTCTGAACGTTGCAATCTTCCTTCCATATAGACATATAGAATTCAATAAGAAGACAGATATCGAACAAAAAAAATTATTTCTATCTATGACCACAATTCAATCGATAAATTGGATAAATTAGCAAAAGTCAAAGTGTTTTATTGAGCTTTTTTACCAAAAAATTAAATTCAATATTTCGAAATATTTTCAGAGTATCTAAGTATTGATGAAAAAATGATTCCTTACACAGGCAGACATTCTGGAAAAGTGTATATGAGAAGAAAACCTATAAAATGTGGTTGTAAATTATGGGCCCTTCATTCTGCACAATGGTATCCACTCAATTTGTAAGTTTATGAAGGAAAAGAAAAGAAACTCTTAAAATAATATGCCCCTTGGCTCAAGAGAACTTCTATATTTGATTGAATGCGTTGAAAATCCTAGAAAACACAAAGTTGAAGTTTACAACTTTTTAAACTCGTTTCAGTTATTATTGGAAATTTGATCCAGAGAATTTTGGATAACAAGAATTATAATAAAAATATTCTACACTATTGGCCCCTGACAGATAGCAATGTTTGTAGGGGGGGGGGGAGAGGGTTCTTGTAATGCATTGCAAAACAAGAGTACCATATTTAAGTAAACATATATTAAAGTTTAGTAATTAGGGTACAATTTTTAAGAAATAGAGCCCATGAGACAAGCATTGCGCTTATATTTAGCAGAAAAAAAAAAAGATAATCGATTTGACACATTCAACCATAGTTGTCTCATACAATAGAAACATCGAGGGTGTAGACCTCCTTGATATATTGTCGATCTCTTATAGACCAAGAATAAAAAGTAAAAATTAGTGGGAAGCATATTTTTACCCATGCATTAAACATGGTTGCTGTAGCAGCATGGTAAAACGAAAGAGAAATGAAAAGGGGAATGTCCCAGTTAGAATTTCTACGTCATATTCTTATTGCGTTGTTGAAAACAGAAAACATTGAATGGAAATTCGACAATTTATATAGGACTACGAGCAACAATGAATACAAATCTTCGTTTTCATAAGGTGAATCTTTTTATTCTAAAATCTGGAAAATAATCAAAATGCAAAATCTGTAAGAACAGCAGCCGTCTATTTTGCAAAAAATGTACAGTAATATTACATAAAAACTACTCTTATATTTATCATAAAAAATGTAAAATATATTCAATAAAAATATGGATTAAAACAGGTAAATAAATTTAATGTGTTAAGTTATTAAGAAAATATCTCCAATTTCTGCATAATGTATATTTCAAAATTTGTATACATGATTAAAAATTACGATGATATTTTAAACATGTATATTTAATTACATAAATAATATAGAATATTCGCAATTGAATCCATTTGGACACTACACTGTTAACTAGTATTTTAAAAACACAAATTGCACAAATTGTGCTTATTAGTTGCTAAAATCAGTGTAAAAATTGTTTTAAACTCATAAAAGAGCTAAAATCCTACATGTTTCGGCTTTAAACTTAAAGCCATCATCGGGGAAGAAGAACAACACAAACGATCAGTAAAACCATTAAAAAAGAAAACCATTAATAAGTTAAAGATCAGTAGTCGTTTGTGTTGTTCCTCTTCCCCGATGATGGCTTTAAGTTTAAAGCCGAAACATGTAGGATTTTAGCTCTTTTATAAGTTTAAAACAATTTTTACACTGATTTTAGCAACTAATAAGCACAATTTGTGCAATTTGTGTTTTTAAAATAGAATATTCGTTTCAGAAAATTTTCAACTACTTTATTGGTTGAATTTAGCGTAACATACGCGAAAGAAACAAGCATTATTACCCTCATTAGGCACCAAGCTCTCATTTTAGGATCCTATCGTAAATGCTATACGAATGCAGATTTTTTTTAAAACTACAAATCAATTGGGACAAGTATTGTATTTAAAAAATACGCTACTTTCAATTTGGATGATGCGGCATCATCATATAGAGGCGCTTATTGTGTTAATATTCTCAATATTTAATCGCTTACTGAATAGTATAATGTTTTATTGAAATTCATTGTCATTTGCATCAGTCACAATTAAATACAAATAAAATAAAAATAAAATAGAAGAAGTAAAACTGTTGATATTTTCCATTATTTTATTTCATGTAAAATCATGAACTTTTATTTATGGTTAATATGTTGTTACAATTTAAAATGTTTGCCAAATTTGCATTTAAATTCCGCAATCTTCAAATTTTAAATTATATGGTCTGTTAAATTAATTGTAGATTCTTAACCCCTTCGCGACGAGCGTCCTTTACAGAATTTTTAATCCTTTACCACTGGTTTTTCAAAGCAGAAATTTTCGCCTAATTGAATTCCAGAAATGCTGTCATTAAATAAGGCAAAGCTTACAATAAAAAGTTACTGGTGGGAATAATCGATGATTCTGAGCATCTTATGCATCATGTTACGTGTCGCTCATTCCCAAAGGGTTAATGTACAGGCGTTGTATCGAGTTTAAATGGACAGATGCGCTTACCAAGGCGTTTCTTCCTGTTAGGAAATGTAGGGAACACGATCTGCTTTTGTTTTCTCGGTTGTAGAAAGTTGTTTTGATTGATCGGGTGCATCATTGATTCCACCAAATCAGCGAAATGAGCTATTATCAAATTTCTCTGCGCAGACAACAAGGGATAATGAACGTTTAAAACAAGGAAGCTATCCAAAATAAGCAAAGAGGATTTTGTTTTCTGAAAATTAGAGCTGCCTTAAGACAACACTAGTCCACGTATGGCCAATAATGACCTTAATCTGCTGAAAACATTTTGATGGGCTATCCTCAAACGTCTACTTTATAGCTCTAAAATTTCCCACATCTCCGGTCCCTCAAAAAATTGTTGAATTGTCCACGATTCACTTATCACAAAGACGTTCAGAGTACCACGATAAAATATATCTGCAAGCATCCCACGATTTTCTACACTGAAATAGTCCACTCCGTTTTTATGAGCTTCGATTTTTGCATCAATATCAATGACAATTACACGTAAGTATCAGTTTACACTTTAGCAGTAACTCTTAACAGTTAACACTAAATAGTAATTCAATATTCTGTATTTAAACTATTTTATAACAAAAAAAAATGTTTAGGTATAGCTAATGTTTCCTTTCCATTTAGACATATCTTTTATATTTCATGTTGAAATAAATTGCGCAGATAAATAATTCCGGAATATTCAATCTTATTTGCCATTGTTATGATAAACTTGATATTTTGTTGTTTCTCTAAAAATCAGTTTCAGTTACTTTTTGTCGAGTTTTTGTGTAGTAAACATAAAAATTTATTCTTTTCCTGCAAATTGTTTTGGACATTTTTTTCAATTCCTACTATTAGCTCACACTCTCTATATATTTATATATCTTGTTCAAATTTTCAATCGTTAATAAAATATTTTCTATTCATCCTATCAAGTTCAAATAATTTTTTTTAACTTGTACTGGATGACAATTGATGTTAATACAGTTTTTTCAAATATTAATTCATTAATTAAATTTAATTAATTAATTTTAATTTTATATTTCATTTCTGTTCAAAAGTATAGACTCACTCCATATTTATAGTCTCACCTTCACACGTAAAAAGATAATGGGGCTGTTCACGGACGAAGATCAGGCGGCTCGCGGGCGAAGGAGACTATAAATGTGGAGTGAGTCTATAGTTTTGAACAGAAATGAAGTATAAAACTAAAATTAAATAATAAAATTTAATTAATTAATTATTATTTGAAAAAAAAACTGTGTTATCGTTAACTGTAACATCGCTATGGCACTTTATTGTGAAGTTTGGTAATTTTTGAAATTCAATATTTGAAAAACGGCATAATCATTAGATTTTTAATTTATATCAAGAAAAATACAATTTTTTTAACTTTCTAACGCAGTTTGTCTAACAATTTTGTGAGAATTACTTTTCGAGCTATTAATTGTTGGTATTTTAGCTATTTATTTTTATTTAATTTTTAATACAATTCAAAAATTTCTCTTATGTAAGATATTTAGCAGGATATAAATTTAGGAATAAATACCGTCAGTGGCAAAGTGCGTAGATCGCTGGAAAAAAAATTCTATTTGACCTAAGTAGGAATTGACTTTAAAAAAAAAAGTTTTTATATTACTTGTCTAAATGCACATTTATCAATTTACATTATTTTGGTTTCTGATGGTTTGTGGTGAATTTTATTGCTTCTCCTTTTGAATATATGTTACAGCAATGGCCAAATTATTAGTCGGATTCGAAAAAAATTACCCAAACCACGTTTCTAAGATGATTAATTAAAATAAATCATCCTAGTAGTGTAATAAGATATTCAAAGGATTATACTGACTATTGAATTCAATATAAGTGAGATACTTCGAGATTGTTTTGTTTATGTTTTCTATAGATGAGTGGCAACACTAATCATTACAAAATCCAGAAATTTTGTTCTGTTTGCATTGTTTGCTTGCATGTTACAAATCAAATAATATCATTTAAATTAATTAATTTAAGTGTTTTAAATGTTTCTCTAATATGTTACAGCAATGGCCAAATTATTAGTCGGATTCGAAAAAAATTACCCAAACCACGTTTCTAAGATGATTAATTAAAATAAATCATCCTAGTAGTGTAATAAGATATTCAAAGGATTATACTGACTATTGAATTCAATATAAGTGAGATACTTCGAGATTGTTTTGTTTATGTTTTCTATAGATGAGTGGCAACACTAATCATTACAAAATCCAGAAATTTTGTTCTGTTTGCATTGTTTGCTTGCATGTTACAAATCAAATAATATCATTTAAATTAATTAATTTAAGTGTTTTAAATGTTTCTCTAATCTTTGTCTGTTTTAATTCCATGTTTTTAACTGAAAAATAACATTGTTTAAGGAATTTTCTATAGCAGTAATTAAAATGTGTGGCAAGAAAAACATTTCTCCAAGTAAACGTGGACAGATTCAGGTTTTCTTGTAAAATTCTAACTTGACCCAAGCTGAAACTGTCAATAAACTTTTTGTGTCTCGAGAAACTCTAGGAAGGATAATGAAAAACATCAATTTGAATGGAAATGGAACACCGAACATAGTTGTACGATGTGGAAAAAAGCTGATTTCGTCATAACGTTATGGTAATGGTATACTGATTTTGAGCAGAAGTAGCAGAAAAAAATTTCAAAGACAGTTGAAAGTACTGGGTAACCAGGCCATTGCTTTGAACACAAGAAACATCCACAGAAGGATTTTTGAGGCTAGCTACAAGGACTATAGATCAAGAAAGAAACCGAAGCTTACTGAAGCCATAAGAAAGCACTGATTGACATGAGCCAAAAACTGGGTAGTTGTTGACTAGCAAAGGCTAAATATATTTTTATTATAGCATGTAGACATTATACAGAATTTATAATAAAAAAAAACTTAGTAAACCCACTTTTTAACGATTTGGCCCATGTCAGACGTTGCCTTCTCATGGCTTCAGTCATCTTCGGTTTCGATGGGCCTTTATTGTTTCTAAAAATAGAATTTTTATGCAAATAATGAAATCTTTTTTCACTACCAAAAAGATCATAGTTTAATTTGAATTTTATTAATTTATATTCAGAAATGGAAAATATTTAGATGCTTGATGCAAATCAAAACAGTTTCGATATCTCGTATCCATGATAAATAATGTCAATGTATACTGTTTATGTTAATGGAATTTTGAAATCGTATGTTATTATGCAAAATAATTTTTTTTTCAATGGTTGGATATAATTTAAAATTCTGGTTCATTTGAAAAAAAAATTTCTCGATATAACTGACTTTAATATCGAACATTGATAATAATTCACCAATGTTATTTAATATAAAATAAAAACAAGCCTCCTATGAATAATACAGAAAGATGATCTACGAGTTTTCTCAGATATCAATTGTAATATTTCCTCCAAACAAAAAAGTGATTAAGTAAAAAATTAAAACTTGTTTAAGGTCATTTTAATTTAATAATTGAACAAGAAAATTCTCTTACTTTTAGAAGAACACATAGAGAAATGCTGAAAAGGAAAATAAATATTTTTCTAAAATGATTCCACAAAGGATATCAAACACCATGCCATCCTTTGTTGCTTGAGGAGCATTAGTCGTTGTCGATATTAAATGCTTTTCATAAAAATTGCCATGATCAGTACATATAAACACATACATATCGACGCTTTCAGAAGCCAACTTGTTTTGAGTGTTATATTTACGCTTTGTTTTTGTGCAACTTGAACATACTCTCGAAACGGCAAAACATGCATTTTCTCTGTTTAAAAATCTACAAACTACACGTAAATTTACCTTTTTTCTAAATTTTCACGCGGTTTCAGCTAAATAATATGAGTTTCAATAATATATTTAAAAAATAATAATAATAAAAATAATATAGCTGACCCACAAGAAAACATAATACAACTAAAAAAAAAAAAAATGCGCATCATAGCACTAATAGACTTTACTTAAGTGCGTCTTTCTTCATGAAAAATACCATAAATGTAATTATCCGTAAAACCACTTGAATACGCTATATGTCTATTTGCCATCACGGAAGAGGAACAAATTTACTCAATCCTTCCTACCTCTTCTAAGTCTTCACTGTCGGCCTTTACGCGTTTAAGCATGCTGTGTAACTGCATGAGGAGCTAGGTGCTGTAATTTACAGTAAAAATACGCAAATCCTCTTTTGCTTCTACTGTGGAATGTAGTATTTTTGAGTCGTCACATACCTTCCGGATGAACGATATAATCTTTATGTGATTATTCTTTTAAATAGTCTTAGGTTTTAATGCGCAATCTCTACTTTTAAATATATAAATCGAAGATGTATAATAGAAATATAATTATAAAAATTTACTCCAATGGAGAAAAAAGCAAATAATCAAAAACATCTGATTTTATATGTCGCAGAGCTTTTCGAAATGAAGCTATTTCGTCAACATTTTACTTTTCCGAAATTCCAGGGTGGAAAAAGAATGCTTCTAGTTTTCTTCGATATACTTAAATTAAATCCCTATAATATTATACCTAAATTCCCAACCTATAATTCATATCTGCAAATCATATCTATAGGTCAAAATCTAAATTTGTGTTGTACATGTCTGTTCTACTATGATAAACTCTATTGCTTTCATGCTGCGTTGTAGAATTTATATTTTTCTTTATTTACTACCAACAGCTCCTTTTAACAGCCCTTCGTAGCGTTTGCGCCCATATAATCTTTTAGGAAAATTAATTGTGTTGTATAGGCTTGACAAACTCTTAAAGTACCCCTAAGTACTTCAAAATCACTCGGCTTACAAGTACCTACACACACACATATATATGTATATATATATATATATATATATATATATATATATATATATATATATATATATATATACGTATACTGGTATATATTTATATTTAAAATGAAATTACATGTGTGAAAATCAAAGGAAGAGCTAGTATAAAAATCACAAAAAAATATACTACAAAAATTAATATAAAATGAAAATGCAAATATAAAAAATTATGAATATGTTAAGTAATCTTCAGAGAAGCATCATAAGCATAATTCATAGTAAATATATGTTATCTCATCAAATTTTGTCAGCATTAAGCCTAAAAATGACAAATATTAAGCCTAAAGTTAAGCTCCTAATAACATATCGATCCTCTCCTTCCCCCAAAGGGGGAAAGGATAAAAGATTCATAAAATAAATAATGATCCAATTCTATTAGATAAAAAACAAAATAATAATAGACACAACTCACCAGTAAAATAATGACAGGGAATGATTATCCTCCTACTACCAGATTTAAATTTTTGATCAGAGTTTTTAGTTTTGCATGATTGGAACCAGACATTTAATTCTATTAAATGTAGCTTCTTCACAATATGTGTCTATTTACTTTAATTTATTAAGTTTAAACAATTCTTTTTATTCTGGCTCGAAAGACAAAACTCTTCAAAACGAATAAAAATGGTGTAAAAAAAAGTCCCTAATGGTACTAGAAGGCTTATATTAGATTGAAATATCTATTATATGTGCAAGTCCGAAATGCCGGATAAGGAATTGCTGTATCAGGGCAAAACATAGAGCAGCAGTTATAAAAAAATAAATAAGTGACGCTGACATCTATCGTTAAATGAAAAAAGGAAATGCTAATGAATCTAGCTTTAACGAGAGGAGCATTTATCTTAAGATAAATTACATAAACAGTAGTTATTAATGTAAATCACGGTATAAATAGATATGAAGATTAAAAGGGAATATGATAGTAGTAAACAATAATTAAAATTAGAAAATATGTAGTTAATAGTATATAAATATATGAAAAAATGATGTAGGTAATAGCTTAAAAATTTAACAGATTGCAAAATGAAATATTAATTAAAAATATAAGAGTATAAAAAAAATATATGTGATAAGTACATGATATATAATATAACAAATAATAATTTAAGGGTGTTAAAATGCATAGTCATGTATAAGTAGACACCATGTAAATGATAAAATGATTGTGTTAATAAAAAGGGATAAATAATTGTGTTAGATGCCTGAAACCCTTTTTTTTCATTTAATTAAAAAGCAAATTCTTTAGCAGTCCCTCCTAAGCCCTCCGTAACAGCATTTCAATTTTATAATTTTTTGTGGTATATATCATATAGCCAACGACAATATACCGTATTTTCGGGTGCATAGCACGCACCGCTAAATCAAGCAGTAAAGTGAAAAAATTCGTGTATAAGCCGCGGATCTGCATCGGTGTATAGTCAGCAGGCTATACACCGTCTACGAGCGTATATTTCGATCAGGGTTCGAAATTAGAGGTCATTAGTCATAATTTGCAACATAAATTTGCCAAATTTTTTCGTAAAGCATAATGCCCACAGGCTAAACATTAAGGACATCACAACAAGAATTATGCAAATACAAAAAAATGGATTTTATTTTTATTTTTATAATACAGGTAGCCTTTTTTTAATAAAAATGTATGGTATTGCAGTATCTTGAGTAAGTAATTAAACAGCAGTAACTCAGAATTACTATTACAATATTATTATTTAATAATGTAAATTGCTTTCGTTGAGAACGTGATGTAAAATACAACTGGAACTATTGATGGCATTTTACCACCTAGAAAATATGTTATTGTTATTTTGTTATTTTAAATAATAATTACTATAAATAATATAAAACTATTGTATAAAAAAGCACACAGTAATTCGCTGAAAAATATTTATTTTAATCACTGGAATCGGGAAATCCTTCAAAATGGGAAGTTTCCGAGTCTGTCATAAACAAACCAATTAAGTCGCGATTTATAGACGAGTCATCAGCTTCATCTTCATCTTCATTTTCACTATCAGAAAGATCAGAAACCCTCTGAGCTGTGTACTTGGGGTTCAGCAATATTTTTATCGGGTAATACAGCTTTTCTGAATCCCTTGATCACTGTCTTTGCCGAGAGATTTTTCCATGAATCGGAAATCCATTCACAAAATCTAGTATATGATGGTCGTTTCATTCTTCCGCTTTTTGTGTATTCTTTTAATTCCTTGATCATCCATTTCTCTCACTTTCCTCAAATTTCGCACTTGAAAGATCGATTTATGGTTATATCCAGTGGTTGCAAAAGTTGTCATACTTCCGGGTATAATGCCACGAAAACATTTGTTGTTCTTGTACAACTTCTTAATGTTATCAGTGAGATGTGCTTTCATCGAATCCATTACTAAGAGACATTTCGGCCTAAAATATGAATGGAAAAACAACTGTATCAACAAAAGATTATCACAACATAAAAAGTGAAAAAAAAACAAATAAAGAAGAAAAAACTTGTTTTCATATTTGAGTTACCGATGCGTAGTGTTAAAATATGTAGAGTGCCGATCAAAGCTGGTGTGGGACCATGCGTAAGCGCGGGACCTCTTCAATTCCAATCTCCCTATTTTTCTCCAAGCTTTCATTGCCTACCTTCTCTTTTTATTAATGAATTTTCATCGTTTTTAAAGAAATAAAAACTAACAATTTATAATGCTTTGTTATATTAATTGCTTTATATATTTAAAGCAATATTTATTACATGCTACCATTAATAAAAATAAATATTCTATTCAGAATATCTTTTAATGAAATAAAATTATTTTTAAAACAAGAGATTTGGAAAAAAAAGAACAGCAAAATGACCAAAATAATTCTTTGTTTCTTTCTTTTTTAAAGGACAGCTCTAGTTATCGAGCTATAATATTAACTGTAATGTTATTCAATGACAAAAAGTGATCGTTTTATTATCAAAATTGACACGAAACTTACAGAACTTTTTGAATGCCGTTTTTTTCCTCTCGAATCAGGAAGGATTTTGAATATTTCCTAATTTTTCAATTTTGAGATCGTAAATATTTTTTATTTTAATTTTAAAAATTTATGTTACTTTTAAAAATGTATTTACTTTTAAAATTAAAATTAAAAATATTTACGATCTCAAAATTAAAAATTCGAAAAATTCGGGAATATTCAACATCTTTTTTGATTCGAGACAAAAAAATCGCATTCAAAAATTCCTGTAAGTTTCGTCTCAATTTGGATTACTACGATCACTTATTGTCATTGAATAACATTGCAGGGGACGTCTTCACTAGACGTCTGAAACTAGAGCTTTCCCTTAAATGAAATCAATAAATAATCTTAAATATAACATTTAATATCAAGCGCTTAATTCAAAACACAATGATAGCTTCAAATTACAAAATAAAATATCAATACAGGGTGTTTCATAAAAGACGGGCAAAACTTTAAGAGGTGATTGTACACATCCAAACAAACAACTTTCATTAAACAATGCATGGTCGGAAATGAAACGCAAAGGTGCTGGCGCATTTGGAAACTTAGTTCATGCAAACGTTAAAGCTCCATTGCTGTTGCGAGTTATCGGGAGAAGAATGATATTAATAACATGTAAATGTGATATGGGGAAGAAGAAAAACGCGTATATAAAATTTGGTCTTTGTCATGCCTGGTGACGTCAGAGTTTACGGCAACCATTTTTTGTGCGATGAGCATTGAACTATGAGAAATAAATATAGTTGCGTGAGTAGAAAGAATAATATTACCTGCTGCTGCTACTGTTCATCTTTATAAATATACTAGCTGTTACCCGTGACTTCGTTCACGTAACATTAATGAAAGAGAATAAATGCATTAATCAAGCAAAATATTTCACCCCCGATAATTAAAAACGTAACTAATTAACTAACTCTTTATCATATTTCATAGGAGAAAATACGATATTTCTTTGTTATAGGGGCCTTGACATAGCTCAGTTTTAAAAAAGTACAATTTGTAAAAAAACAAATATCAGTTTTTTTACCTGATAAACCATTTTACTTTTAACGACTTTTAAAAACGTTTTAACAGCCATCATTTAAAAACAATTCATTGGAAATAGTATATGCTTTCTGTTTAAATTCAATTCTTGTGAATATGGAGGAATAATTCTACACCTAAATGCAAGGAACTTCAATTGCAGAGCTTTTTGCAACCCAAAATTACATGCAAACGTAACATATACTTGTGTTACGTTTGCATGTAACAGTAACAGTTATATGCAAACGTAACACTTGCAATTGCAAAGCTTTGTGCAACCCAAAATTATATGTAAACATTACTTTTGCATGTAATTTTCATTGCATATTAACATTTATTACGGTTCAAATTAAAATTAATTTGGGTGCAAATTACATGTAAATGTTACGTTTGCATGTAATTTGGGGTTGCGAAAAGCTTTGCAATTGCAAGTGTTACGTTTGCATGTAACAGCAAATTTGCCTCCTTGGTTTAATCTATTGCTGAAACAACTCTTGATTTCTTGACAATATGCTGACAGACGATTTTTGTTCTGCAAAATAAATTAATTCATAAAGTTTGAATATGTGGAAATATGTTTTAATTTTCGGAAATTCTGCTGTAATCAAGATTTTTTTTTTTCACCAACTATTTAAATTGAAAATAAATTCTTTTTTCAGTTTTAATGAGAAAATGGTATAAAAATGTATTAATCCGTTTTATTTCTTCTTCTTTTTATCCACAAAAATGGAGTAATTTAATTACCGTTTTTAGAAAAATTTCGTTAAAATTTACAAAAATAAATAAATAAATAAATAAATAAATAATATATTGGAATCTAATTCAAAATTTTAAATTCTCAGAGTTTATATGACATCCTTAGATCAATGATGGTGTTAAGTAAATCGCATTGCGTTAAGAGTAGTAGTTGCGAAATACAAACAGACAGCCAGATTTTAAAATAATAGACTTTTGTTCAATTTTCTTTTCCTAATAATCTTACTGATGCTTGTATTATTAATCGCAGAGTTCAGACAATAAATATATATGAAATGTTTATGTTTGGTGCTGAAAATGCAACCCTACAGTTGGCCTAAACAACTGGCGGCTTGCTTTGAAAACCTCTCCCCGTCCAATGAAGTCAGCCCTTGGGCCTAACGATTTGAGCGATAACCGGCTTAATATTGCAAGCCGATTTGACGATTCACTGCCTCTCTATTCTTTCACTGTACTCTGTAATTGGGGCCTCCGTGGCCGAGTGGTTAAGACAACATTCCGCTAATCGCTTGTGAGCGTAGGAGTCAGGTCGGCGTGTTCGACTCCCGCCAGCTCCATTGCACACAATTTGTGGAGCTTCCGGATGTAACTCTCTGGTGTTGTAAATTTCCTTGTGGCTATCTCGTCCCTGTATATTGACGATGACTTATAAACGGGCACTTGATGTCAAGCACACAAGTCTGATGTATGTTCTCAATAAACAAACAAACAAACAAACATACTCTGTAATTATTAATGTTTGAAAATGATTCACGCACCATTTGAAACATATTTGAAAAATCCCGTTTTATTTGAAATATGACGTCACTTTGATTCCAGAGAAATCTCTTTTCAATGATATAATTCTTGTTAATTTTCTTTTCCTGGCAATCATGACGGGAATTTTATCAGAAAACTCACATCTGTATGTAACTGATTTTCAAGCTTATTATTAATCAGTATCAAAAAACATATTTCAGTTATTCATCTTAAATCTGACATCCATTATGTATATACTTTTATATTATACACTGATATTCATGCTCCTTGTAATGTTACGAATATTTGAAAATACATGTTTTATTTATGACGTCATATTTGTTCAAGCCAAGGAGGATCCTTTTCATAGTTCCATGGTCCAAGCGAAATCTTTTCTTAATAATATGGTTATTGTTCAGTTTTCCTTCTAATTATAACGCAGTTTTTGACAGAAAATATCTTCTCAACTCAACCGATATTTATACTTCATGTATAATAACAAATACTCCATATTTTTGTTTCAAATATCACGGAAATTCCTCTTCTTTTGAATTATTTTGAATTTTCATTTTTCACGTGAAAATCTTTCAATTGAAAATTAATTGTTGAGTAAAAATTATTATTCCGGCTTTGATTTAGTTTTGGCAACGATAAAATATTAGCAACGGTAAAGTAAATTTAACCATTTTAAAATATTATACGAAAAAATGTCCATTTATTCTCTATGAAAATAACGAAATTTTGAATTATTAAGAAAAATATTTGAATAAAATAAACAAAAACCAGTCTATGTTCATATGAGGGTTATAATCAATTTATGTGCAAAGGTACAGGATCATTAAATGCTCCATTTTGACGCTGGCTTCAGTCTAACATTTGCACACAATCAGATTTATAATATTACTAGCTGTTACCCGTGACTTCGTTCACGTAACATTAAAAGAAGAATAAATGCATTAATCAAGCAAAATATTTCAACCCCGATAATTAAAAACGTAAATAATTAACTAACTCTTTATCATATTTCATAGGAGAAAATACGGTATTTCTTTGTTATAGGGGCCTTGACATAGCTCAGTTTTAAAAAAGTACAATTTGTCAAAAAACAAATATCAGTTTTACCTGATAAACCATTTTACTTTTAACGACTTTGAAAAACGTTTTAACAGCCATCATTTAAAAATAATTCATTGGAAATAGCATATGCTTTCCGTTTAAATTCAATTCTTGTGAATATGGATGAATAATTCTACACCTAAATGCAAGGAGCTTCAATTGCAAAGCTTTTTGCAACCCAAAATTACATGCAAACGTAACATTTACATGTGTTACGTTTGCATGTAACAGTAACAGTTACATGCAAACGTAACACTTGCAATTGCAAAGCTTTTTGCAACCCAAAATTATATGTAAACATTACTTTTGCATGTAATTTTCAGTGCAAATTAACATTTATAAGGGTTCAAATTAAAATTAATTTGGGTGCAAATTACATGTAAATGTTACGTTTGCATGTAATTTGGGGTTGCGTAAAGCTTTGCAATTGCGTAAGCTTTGCAATTGCAAGTGTTACGTTTGCATGTAACAGCAAATTTGCCTCCTTGGTTTAATCTATAGCTGAAACAACTCTTGATTTCTTGACAATATGCTGACAGACGATTTTTGTTCTGCAGAATAAATTAATTCATAAAGTTTGAATATGTGGAGATATGTCTTTAATTTTCGGAAATTCTACTGCAATCAAGATTTTTTTTTTCACCAACTATTCAAATTGAAAATAAATTCTTCTTTCAGTTTTAATGAGAAAAGAGCATAAAAATGTATTAATCCGTTTTATTTCTTCTTTTTTTATCCACAAAATGGAGTAATTTAATTACCGTTTTTAGAGAAATTTCGTTAAAATTTACAAAAAAAATAAAAAAAAATAAAAAAATAAAAAATAATAAAAATAAATTAATATCTTGGAATCTAATTTTAAATTTTAAATTCTCAGAGTTTATATGACATCCTTAGATCAATGATGGTGTTAAGTAAATCGCATTGCATTAAGAGTAGTAGATGCGAAATACAAACAGACAGTCAGATTTTAAAATAATAGACTTGTGTTCAATTTTCTTTTCCTAATAATCTTACTGATGCTTGTATTATTAATCGCAGAGTTCAGAGAATAAATAAATATGACATGTTTATGTTTGGCGTGATGCTGAAAATGCAACCCTACAGTTGGCCTAAACAACTGGCGGCTTGCTTTGAAAACCTTTCCCCGTCCAATGAAGTCAGCCCTTGGGCCTAATGATTTGAGCGATAGCCGGCTTCATATTGCAAGCCGATTTGATGCTTTACTGCCTCTCTATTTTTTCACTGTACTCTGTAATTATTATTGTATGAAATTGATTCACGCACCATTTTAAACATATTTGAAAAATCCCGTTTTATTTGAAATATGACGTCACTTTGATTCCAGAGAAATCTCTTTTCAATGATATAATTCTTGTTAATTTTCTTTCCCTGGCAATCATGACGGGAATTTTATCAGAAAACACACATCGGTATGTAACTGTTTTTCAAGCTTATTATCAATCAGTATCAAAAAACATATTTCAGTTATCCATCTTAAATCTGACGTCCATTATGTATATACTTTTATTATACACTGATATTCATGCTCCTTGTAATGTTACGAATATTTGAAAATACGTGTTTTATTTATGACGTCATCGCCAAGACCTTCAAGCCAAGGAGGATCTTTTTCATAGTTCCATGGTCCATGCGAAATCTTTTCTTAATAATATGATTATTGTTCAGTTTTGCAGTTTTCCTTCTAATTATAACGCAGTTTTTAACAGAAAATATCTTCTCAACGTAACCAATATTCATACTTCATGTATAATAACAAATACTCCATATTTTTGATTCGAATATCACGTAAATTCCTCTTCTTTTGAATTCTTTTGAATTTTCATTTTTCACGTGAAAATCTTTCAATTGAAAATTAATTGTTGAGTAAAAATTATTATTTCGGGGTTTGATTTAGTTTTGGCAACGATAAAGTATTAGCAACGGTAAAGTAAATTTAACCATTTTAAAATATTATAAGAAAAAAATGTCCATTTATTCTCTATGAAAATAACGAAATTTTGAATTATTAAGAAAAATATTTGAATAAAATAAACAAAAACCAGCCTATGTTCATATGAGGGTTATAATCAACCTATGTGCAAAGATACAGGATCATTAAATGCTCCATTTTGACGCTGGCTTCAGCCTAACATTTGCACACAATCAGATTTATAATATTATTAGGATTAGGATATGCGTGTGCTTCAATGTCTTGATGTTTCGTCCCGTCTAATAAACTTGAAATGGATATAGGCTTTTGACCTAAAAATGTATTAATTGAAAATTTTTACAAATTATAGTGAACAAATTTCACAACTGAAAGATTAATTGTATGAAATGAAATATGCATAAAGCATTACTTACCGATAGTATTTACGGTCCTACTGGGAGACATATCAAAAGCCATGGACACTTCGTTCATATTTACGATACTTAGGCATAAATTTATGTTCTTTGATGATTTTCTCCACATAATTTTTGAACATTGCAATCTTCTCTTCAAAATCCTTTGGAAGATCTTGGGATACAGTTGTCCGAACTCGAATGGATACTCCTTATCTTCTCATAAATCTGTTGCACCGCGATGCATTTCCCTTAAATTCTTCTAAATTTAACTCTGCTGCAAAACTTTTGACATTGATTCTAATAATGATCGTTTAAATTGGTTTGCCCTCCGATCTCTCGGAATCAATCTATTTATGAAGTCTTTCTTCTAAATCAAGCTATCGTGCTCCTTTTACCCTCCTTGATCTTTTGCACTTCGGCATTTTCTGTAGGATTGTTTTATCTTTCCGCAATTGCCGAATCAATGCTTAATTCTCGGGCAACTGCTCCACATTTCGGCTTTATCTTTTAGGCATCGTACGTGTAAAAATACGAAAAAAAATAATCTTCTTAGTAGTAGCACGTGTTAGTCGAATAGAATCGAAAATGAGACGAACGATGAGTGTTAATTGTTCAATTTTTCTCCTGACCCCTTGATTGGTTTCTGAAACGGGTTAGGTCACAGGTTTCATTATTTTGAAGCGGAGGCCAGGTACTTATTATAGCTCTGTTACTGCAATACTTGGCGATAGTTGCAACAATTCTTCCAAAACCAGAAATAAGTAATAATAGCATTTAAACAGTAACAAAAACAGTACAAACATGGAAAATTCTTTAAATTTAGCGGCATAACGACAAAAATTCACAAATTTCAACGATTTCTGAATTTTTTGGGGTTTAAAAGATGTAGAAATTTCAGTGTTTTTAAAGATAAAATCTTTGTATAACCCGCATCGTGTATAAGCCGCAGCGGCTATTCAAAATGTTTTTTTCTTGTATAACCCGCGGGTTATACACCTGAAAATACGGTAATCATAAATCCATGTGAATAACGCAAAAATGCTGCTGTGAAACTCACAAATTAATATAGCTATTTAGCAAAAGAGTATTTGGTCTACATTTGCACCCACCCAGCACCAAACAAGAACATATGAAATCTAAAATACATCAATAGAAAATTAAAAAAAACACTGAAACAACTATAAAGGCTGCAGCCTTGTTGCCAGTGGGTTAAAAAAACACTGAAACAACCAAAAATGGTGCGACATTGCCGGCAGCGATTTTACAGAAAACTCATTGAAACAACTAATAGCAGCGACCACTGAAACAACCAGAAGTGTCGCAACCAAAAGCATCGACCCACTGACTACGCTTTTTTGTGTTTCATTCAGTTTGTTTTCATTTGATTTCGTGGTCTTTGTCAAAATTAACAAGAACGAAAAATCATGCGTCAAGCATAGATTATGTAGCACTTTCCAACGCTTCCAAAATAATTTTACAATTCATACCGTTTAATAAGCTAAAAGATAACATCTAAGTAAACAATTTGGAAAACACATAACATATTTAAAATTATAATTTCAGGAATTTCCAACATATACAATATTCGGAAAAATATCCGAATACTTTTATTCAGCCCTGTATAGGATCTATAGGTTTGTATATATATACTACATAGAATGCTAAATTTTAGTTCAGTTAGGAAACGCGTAGCACAGTTTAAAATTCTCCATCTGGAGTTTGTCAATAAACGGAAATGTGTTCGCGAACTTTTGTGCTTCCCTGTATATGATCTACAGAATTTATACACACCACGTAATAAACAAAAAGTGAGTTAAATTTAAAATCGCGTTCAGTAACTTAAAATGCACTTCCAGAATTATTGTTAACAGGCAGTAGAGAATTCTTTTGCGTGTCCCTGTAAATGAACAATGACTGCTATGTACACAATATTCTGTAGTAAGCCTCTTGTTATGCACATTAGTGATATATATAAATTTCAGTGCGTTTAAAATAGTGAAACATTACTTAAATAAACCGCAGACGATTTTTCTCCATAGACGTAATGTAACGGAATTCTTTTGACTGTCCCTGTAAAATAACTATAAGTGCTATGCACACCCTATTCCATATTAAGCTTCTTCTAATGCACCTTAGTGATATATATAAATTTCAATGCGTTTAAATTAGTGAAACATTATTTAAATAAACCGCAAATGATTTTTCCCCATAGAACGCTATATAACGGAATTCTTTTGAGTGTCCCTGTAAAATAACTATAAGTGCTACACACTTCCGTTGAAATAGGGAACATGCTATAGATGGCGACAATAACATATAAAAATTGCAGAGCAATCCGAGCATATTTACGGGAGTTAGAGCACGGACAGACGGCAGACGGCAGACGGCCATACGGCCAGACGGCAGACGGCCATACGGCCAGACGGCAGACGGCCATACGGCCAGACAAACCGAAGTCATAAGCACTTTTCAACTAGGTTGGAAAGTGCTAAAAACGGAGTTTGATTATTTCTACTCTTTAAACATAATAAAACGCAGAAAATATACTTACAAGGAGACCGCCAAACATGATGCGCACAGATTTTGATGGTTTTAAAGTATGTTGTAGGTACCATACCCCTAACTATTCAGGTCAAAGTTTTCCTTTAAATGGGCTTTAGTTTTCGAGAAAATTCGGATTAAAGTTCAGCATACATTTCAAATACCCATCACTTCGAACTCTCAGACAAGGTCTCCGTGGTGCAGTGGTAGCGTTCCCGATTTGAGAGCCGGAGATGAGTGTTCTGTCCTCTCCCAGCTAAAAATGAACTGCAGAAAATCTGCAAAAAAAATGCAGTTGAGAAACTGCGGTGATTTGGCCAATTCGACTACAGTTTTTTTGAAGTCGATACAACTGCAAAATTACTGCAGTAATTTTGCAGTTGAATCGACTTCAAAAATTCTGCAGTAATTTTGCAGTTGAATCGACTTCAAAAATTCTGCAGTAATTTTGTAGTTGTATCGACTTCAAAAATTCTGCAGTAATTTTGTAGTTGTATCAACCTCAAAAATTCTGCAGTAATTTTGTAGTTGTATCAACCTCAAAAATTCTGTAGTGGAATCGGCCAAATCACTGCAGTTTCCCAACTGCATTTTTTCTGCAGATTTTCTGTAGTTTCCCAACAGCATTTTTTCTGCAGATTCTCTGTAGTTTCCCACCTGCATTTTTTTTTGCAAATTTTCTGTAGTTCATTAAAATAGAGAACCTCGTTTCTCTTAAGTGACGTCTGAATATTTCTGTTGTTTTTACAGACACCCTTGGCGTAATCAATGTTTATTTTTGTTTACCAATACTTTCTTTAAAACAAAACAATAAATATTACAAATAATATAGAGAAAATTCTTTGGCTGTTTTTAGACTCTCAACTTGTATATTTTAGGAGCAAAATGGAAGTGATTACCCCCCCCCCTCTAGAATTCTGCAGCTAATTTAACTAGCTGGTAAACTCTCTCCATTTCTCCGGCTCCTCATTTGGCTAATTTTCAATTAAACACTCCCAGTTGTATACATACATGTTACTTTCACAATTTATATAAAAATCTGTTGTCCCCCCCCAAAAAATTTTTTTTTTCTTTGTAGCTTGTGAGAATATATATATATATATATATATATATATATATATATATATATATGCGAAAGGGATTGCAAATTTTTAATCTCATAAGCAATTCATAATGAAGTCTATTGTGGCAGATTTAGATGATAATTTTAAATATTAAATGTAGGGGAGACTGGTACGCAGTGGAACATTTTTTCAGTTAAAAATTATGTTCTCTTTAATGCACAAACCGATCTGCATGAAAATATTTTTGAATATTCCTTAAACATTTATACATTTATCATAATTTTCTCATAACATAGTTTTCAATATATTTTTCAAAAAAAAAATTTATATGCATCCATAAAGTGGACCACTGTGCCCCACTTCTGGGGCACAGTGGACCGCTATTAGGTATTATCTGAAATACAATATAAGTCTATTTTTCATTAATCTAAGTCTTTTTTTATTTTCCCTTTACCTGCAAAATAACATAGTAATATAAATTTACAAGTAACATTTTGAAACAAAAACAAAATGAATTATATTTTGAAAATAATAACAGATTAATACAGGAACAATTGCACTTTAGTTGAAGTTATTACTTAAGTACAAAAAAATCAGCGCACATTAAAATTTGCAAATGAAATTCCAAAATACTTAAGAGTAAGATTGAGCCTGGAATTTTCCTGAAATACTTTTGGGTCTGGGAGCAATATTATGACATCATTGACAACAATAGATTCATCTACAGTTTCGGGAAAAATAAACTGATTTCCATTCAATTTGCATCTCATTAATCTTACTTGAATAGAATCATCAAAAATTTAGACTACAGTTATATTTATCAAAGGCAGTATATACAAAACAAAATATTTCTTACTATATTATATAAATTGTCATTTTTCTTTGTTTACTTTATTTTACAGTTAAATAACTTTTTTTAAACAATATTTCTTTATAGTAAATAAGCAATTATTAAATATTTTGAACATTCTGCATTACAGGAGCAGAGTGGATTGTGGATCACTGTGCCCCAGGAGTGGGTGGTCAACTGTGACCCATGTTGAAGTTCAATAAATAATCATATTAATATTGTTTATCATATTAATATTGTTTATAGCTTCCTTTTAAACATATTAACTTTAAAGTTAAATAAAAAAAGGATCTTAGCTTTACAAAAAAGCTGTTTTATCTTATTTATCTACAACCTTTAATTACTAAAAAATTGAAATATGATGATGAAAAATTTTACTTTTAGAAGCTCAAAACAACCAATCAGGATAAAATAGTTCAATCTGAGCTAAGCATATTTTCTGAAGGCTATAAATAATCAGTGCAGTGCTGTTGTCTATTAGGATATAAGAGAAGCTTTAAAAAAGTTTAAATAAATAAAATATTAGAGGGTGGTCCACTGTGCCCATAGTTCCAGTGTGTATCAGTCTCCCCTACATGAAATTTAAATGCAAAAATTAATTTTAATTGCAACTAATTTTTCCACAATGTGACTTTCAAATTTGAATATTCTTTCATCTCTTAAAGATAGTATCAATATGTGCCTTGAATATTTATATAATTTTGAATATATAAAATAAATTATACGAAAGGATATATATATATATATATATATATATATGTAAATTTCTAAATTATATACCATTTACTATGAAATAAAATGTATTACATATGTTACAGCTAATAAAAAATAACTGCATAAAATTAATATTAAGAGCAAAACAAATATATGCTTTGCTGTTTTTTAAAAAAAAATGCTTAAATTTACAAAAATTACTCTTACCTGCATCCTGATTTGTCCTTCCAATTTTATCTTGTATGCAATTATGGAGGAAATAAGGTTTAAATTTAAAAAAAACCATTTTATTAACATTTGATGTTTATGCTTTATAATTTACATCGTATTTAAATACCAAATGTATTTACAAATTCTTCTCACATTACACAGCCTTTGCAGCAGAATTTAGCTTGTTTCGAATGGTGGCACGTACAAGTGATACATTTACACCAAACTTGCAGGCAACATGGCCCTGAATATCCATTATCCTGGATCCCATTATCAGAGGAGACCGCGAAAACACTTATATAAGCGAGGTATGCAATTATCCGTTACCGGATTAAGCAGGTACATCAACCGAACATTAACTGAAAAAAAAACCCCTGGATGCATGAAACTCACCATACAGCAATCTCTAGAATGCATAAAATTCATTCAAACAGCAGTTAGTAACATATATATGTACGCTTCGCATACATTAACTGAAAAAAAAAAACGTGGATGTATGAAACTCACCATGCAGCAATCTCGAGAATGCATGAAATTCATACAAACAGCAGTTAGTAACATATATATATATATGTACGCTTTGCCGACATTACCCCCCCCCCCCAAACAAAAAAACAACAACATCCTGGATGCACGAAACTCACAATACAGCAATCTCTAGAATGCACGAAACTCACAATACAGCAATCTCTAGAATGCACGAAACTCACAATACAGCAATCTCTAGAATGCACGAAACTCACAATACAGCAATCTCTAGAATGCACGAAACTCACAATACAGCAATCTCTAGAATGCACGAAACTCACAATACAGCAATCTCTAGAATGCACGAAACTCACAATACAGCAATCTCTAGAATTCATGAAATTCATTCAAACAGTGGTTAGTAACTTTTATATATATATGTACACTTCACGCACATTAACCGAAAAAAAAAAAACCCACAAATTGAATTTCAGAAGAAAATTTGCAAATTTCACCATTCAAGAGTGTAAAAATCCTGAATTTCGTCGATAGTGCGTGTAAAATCATGAATTTTCTCAATCGAGCACGTAAAAATAATGAATTTTGTCGATTGTGCACAGAAAAATAATGAATTTTGTTGATCGGCTACGTAAAAAAACTTCGCCATTCGGGAGTGTAAAAATCCTGAATTTCATCGATCAAATGCATAAAAATCACAAATCTCATCGATGGGACGTGTAAAAATCATGATTTTTAGCGATTGAGTGAGTAAAAATCATGAATTTTATCGATCGGCGTGTAAAAATCATATGTATTTCGTCGATTGGCTACGTAAAAATCAAATTTCGTCATTCGAGAGTGTAAAAATCTTGAATTTCGTCGATCGAACGCATAAAAATAATGTTGTCGATCGAAAGCGTAAAAATCACAAATTTCAGCAATAAAGTGCAGAAAAAATCTGAATTTCGTCAATCAGACGCGGTAAAATCCTGAATTTAATCGATCGGACGCGGTAAAATCATAAATTTCAGCGGTCGGGTGAAGAAAAATCATGAATTTCAGCGATCTGATAAAAAAAAAAAAAAAAAAAAAAAAAAAAAGAATTGTGGCAATTGGACACGGAAAAATCACAAATTTCGGTGATCAGGTGCGGAAAAATCATGAATTTTGGTGATCGGATGCAGAAAAATCGTGAATTTCATCGATCGTAATTGGAAAAATCATAAATTTTGGTAGTCAGGGGCGGAAAAACCAGGAATTTTCGTGATCGGGTGCGGAAAATTCATAAATTTCAGTGATCAAATGCAGAAAAATCATTAATTTCGGTGATCGGGTGTGGGAAAAATCATGAATTTTGTCGATCGAAAGCGTAAAAATCACAAATTTCAGCGATCAAGTGTGGAAAAATCCTGAATTTCGTCAATCCGACGCGGTAAAATCCTGAATTTAATCGATCGGATGCGGTAAAATCATAAATTTTGGCGGTCAGGTGAAGAAAAATCATAAATTTCGGCGATCTGATGCAAAAAAAAAAAAATCAAGAATTGCGGCAATCGGGCGCAGAAAAATTACAAATTTCTGTGGTCAGGTGCAGAAACATCATGAATTTCAGCAATCAGACGCAAAAAAATCAAGAAATTTGGCCGTCGATTGTGGAAAAATCATTAATTTCATCGATCGGACGCTGTAAAATCATAAATTTCGGCATTCGAATGCAGAAAAATTATGGAATTAGGCGATCAGACGCGAAAAAATCAATTTTGGCGATCGGGCACGGAAAAATAAAAACTTTCGGCGATCGGGTGTGGAAAAATCATGAATTTCGTCGAACGGGCGTGGAAAAATCGCTAATTTTAGGGAAAAAAGTTAAACAGAAAATCCTGCATTTGGCCGGTACTTTCCATGTTTTTAGTCGCCAGTTTTTCAAGTTTAATCGACGAGTGGCGACTGGCGAGTGCTTATTTTCACCTTTACTCTGAACCTGTTTACGTTTTACATGCGACTCTCGGCATTGAGCAATAAGTGACAGCGTTCATCCATTATTTTCCGCAATTCGCTAACTTTGTTAATATAATAATTAACACCGTAATTCATTTTTTAAATGTTTATACATAGCCATAAGATAGCTAAAAATATGTACCGACAGACACTTCTTCAAAACTGGTTTCTCTTAAAAAAATTAGATAGATTCAACGTATTTATAAAAGCCTTACTAGAAAAAATATATTCATAGGATATTTGTATTTTCAAAGTTTTGTTCATATTATCTTATTTTAAACTTTTCTTTAATAGTGATGGAGTTAATTTAGAGTTTGTTATTGTGAATTCAAATAACTCATATTTATTACAAAATTAAATTAAATATTTGAGCCTTTTATCAGTACAATTAAATTTATAATATTGTTTGGGTTGATCTTGACTGTACTTAGCCTGTGTGTCAATATTAGTGTCAATCCAATTAATGATTTCTCAAGGTTTTTACATATATTTTCAATTGCTTTTAATCAAAGTTTATAAATAATATACCAGGAGGAAAATAACTTTATAAAAATTATGATTTAAAGTAATGCTATTTTAATTATTGTCCTCTTGAATGATATGTTACATGAAATGCGATTAAAAGCTTTTTCTTCTTTTTCCAAGATAGTTTGCCAAATTGGTATGTTACAGATGTCAGTTAACATTTTTCAATTAATAACAAAATATTTGTTGCTATATTTTTATACTTGATAGCAGGGGTGTAAAAATCCAGTCGCCAATGGGTAGATTACTACCACTAAATTTTTAGTATTGTTCGACTAATAAGAATACTGATAAAATTTAGTTGAAGTATAATAATAAAATTTAGCCGAAGAATACTAATAAAATTTAGTGGTGAGAATCGGCCCACTGACTCCTAGATTTTTACACCCCAGCTTGATAGCTTATTTTGAAATTTTGTATGCTGTTACTTGTTTGTAATAATAAAAACTTTGGATTTAAAGAAAATATTTTTTTTTAACTTATTTATCCATTGAACACCATAAAACACATTTCAGGATTCATTTTCTGCATTTTTTATTACAAAATAATGTAAAATTAATACAAGAAAAACCATCTAGTGACCAAAATTTATCAAATTATAAAGCATATATGACATTATAATAATACTATATGTGTTTTACATTTCGTGATTTATCGGCATAATCGTAATTGTAGGGGCAACAAACTTTAAATTAACTCCATCGCTATTACAGTATTAAAAAAAAAAAAGTCTAAAATAAGACAATATGGACGACACATTGACAATACAAATCTCCTCCGAAATAATTTTTTTTGGCAAGACAACGTGGTACTTTATAAATACGTTGAATGTATCTAATTTTTTAATCTATCTAGATTTGTAGAGGTGTCTGTCGGTACATATTTTTAGCCATCTTATGGCTATATATAAACATTTAAAAAATTACGGCATTAATTATTATATTAACAAAGCTACCGAATTACAGAAAATAATATACGAACGCTTGCACTTACCGCTTACCGCCATCGCCGTCAAAATGTAAACAGAACACGATCGGAATTGGAGTTGAGTTGAGTAGTAGTGTTTCTTCACATAATTGGAGACAGAAATGCCGGGTCAGTTACGAAAAAAAAAATAAATGTTAAGGAGATTTACATTTTTCATTTGTTTTTTGAAGTAAAATTTTATTGAAAACTGGAACTCATGCCTGTAGTTAATAAGTGGAAAGGCCATTTCCCCTCTCTCGATTTTGAAATTTAAATAACTAAATAACTAAAATAAATAATAAAATAAAAATAAAAAATAACTTAAAATAAAAGAACTAAGAATTTTTCGTTGTGTGTAGAGTGTGTATGTGTGGGGGGGGGGAGGGGGTGTTCAATTACTACTTTCTTCCTGAATTTTAAAGTTTAAGTAACTAAAATTACGTTTTCTCCGATTTTGAACAGCATAATAAAATTGGTTCTTTTCGAGTAACTTAAAAGAGGAACTAAGAATTTTCCGTTGGAGGGGGAAGGGGGGGGCGTCATTAACCCTCCCTGGATTTTGAAATTTTATTTAATTTTTTATTTTGACCGATTTTGTAAAACAGTAAATTTATTCTTTTTTCGAGTAATTTAAAGTAATTAAACACTAAGAGAAAGTACAAATTTCCCTTTGGGGGTGAAGGGCGGACTTTCCCCCTTAAATTCCCCATGAAAGTTATTTATTTATTATTTTTTATATTTATGTGTTAAAAATTTATCTCCAAAGGGGAGGTTGAAAGCAATGTCCGCTGCTTAACTCGCTGTTCCTCGCTTAACTTAAAAGAGGAACTAAGAATTTTCCGTTGGAAGGGGGGGGGCGTCATTAACCCTCCCTGGATTTTGAAATTTTATTTAATTTTTTATTTTGACCGATTTTGGAAAACAGTAAATTTATTCTTTTTTCGAGTAATTTAAAGTAATTAAACACTAGAGAAAGTACAAATTTCCCGTTGGGGGGAAGGGCGGACTTTCCCCCTTAAATTCCCCATGAAAGTTATTTATTTATTATGTTTTATATTTATTTGTTAAAAATTTATCTCAAAATGGTTGGTTCAAAACAGTGTTCGCCACCCCTCCCCCTCCCCCACCCCCGCCCGAGGATTTTGATTTTGGTTCAATTTAGTCCCATTAAACTAAAAGTCTTGAAAACAGTGTTAATTATTAATAACAGAGTAAATACGCAATATTGTCATAAACTGAAAAACTTTAATATTGCTTAGCTTTTAAAACTGCAGATAAATTGCTGAAAATATCTCACAAACTTACTAAAATTAAGTTCTGTAAAATTACCTTAGAGTAACTGCACTTATACTGCAGATACATCTGAAAATATAATACTGAATTAATGACTGTAAAATTACTTCAAATTTACTACAGTTTTACTACAGATGTAAAGTCTCATTATTTTTTTAATTTATGATTATAACATAACTTCACGTAAACTGCAGTTTTTTTGCAGATAAAAGCTCACAGTATTTTTGAAATATATTACTGCAAAATTACTTCACATTAACTGCAAAATAACTGAAGTATTTTTACAGTCGAGATTGCACTACAGAAAATCTACAGTTGACTGTAGAAAAACTTTAAAAATACTTCACTTCTGTAGAAAAACTGCAGTTCATTTTTAGCTGGGCTTGCGTGGCTTTTACCTTTTTTTAACAAATTTTATATATTTATCGCGTAATAAGTTTTATGCAGAATTGTGAATTCTGCATCTTTGAACTTTTTAATATTTTTCTAATAAATTCCATTTACATTTTCAAATATTTCGGGAAAATTTATAGTTTTTGCATAATTTTTATTCTAATATTTCTTTTGACGAAAATCCAAACTAATTTATGTCTTGATATCTCGCCTTTTTAACTTATTTATTTATCGTATTTATGAAATAATGCATTTCTTTTATTTGCATTTTCTATTTTAAAAAATTTAAATGATTAAAAAAAAATTAACAAAATGATATATAATTTTATTATTTGATTTGTTTTAAATATATTGAAATATGTTAACTGCTGAATTACTAAAATATTTATCATCACCGACAACGACATTTTTAGTTTATTAAATATGGAACTAATTGTGTGATAGCTATCGCAAAAATATTTTAAACAAATTCCGCATTAAAAATCGCCTTTAAATAATTGTTTTAAAAATATTGGAAGAATGTATAACTTAGCATAATATTTTTTAAATAAAATTGTGATAACTATATTAAAAAATGCATTAAATTTGAAAAAGAAATTATTTCAAACGTGGTAATAGTCTGCAAAGGAAGCTGAGCGAAATGGATAAAAAGAAAATTTTATTTATTCTGATATTGCCGTAAAAGTCATTGCAGACGATTTTTTTTTCAGATATTTTTTATATGTATTGTAATTTACAAAGGATTTTTATTTCTAGTTGAATTTTTCTGCATGGCATCGACTTGTTAGACTGTAAAAAAAAAGTATTTGTAATATATTATTTTTTATTTGTGCAAATCAAAAATGATGTTGAGTTTGAACTTTACAGTTAAATGTATTTAAATAACATAAATATATATATATATATAACTGGCTAAAACTTGGATATAAGAATATTGCTTTAATATTTGATTACTCCTTTTAATATATGTTGTTGGAATTAATTAGCTTGGAATTTCGTCAATAGAAATATTAATTTCAAAACTGCACAAAAAAAAGAAAAAAAATTGTAAATTTTCACGAAATATTCGAAAATGTAAATGGAATTTATTAGGAAAATATAAAAAAGTTCAAAGATGCAGAATTCATAATTCTGCGTAAAACTTATAACGCGACAAATATACAAAATTTGTTAAAAAAGGTAAAAGTCACGCAAGAGGACAGAACACCCACCTCCGGCTCTCAAATCACGAAAGCTACCTCGGCACCATGGAGACCTTATTCAAGATTGCGAACTAATGGGTATTTGAAATGCATACTGAACTTTAACCCGAAATTACTCGAAAACTAAAGCCCATTTGAAGGAAACATTTGACCTGAATAGTTATGGTTATGATCTCTATAACATACTTTAAAATCATCAAAATCTGCGCGCATCATGTTTGGCGGTCTCCTTGTTAGTACGCTTCCATATTAAATACAAAGTACATGTTTATACTGATATATGTTTTCACATACAAAACTTCTTAAAGCTGTAAAACATGTGCACTGAAATCTGCTTCTTATATATAAGTTTGTATTGGGCAGTTTATATCATGATTTTCTTTTTTTACATTTCCAGTTAATAGAAAATTTTGCCTTATTGAATGACATGATTTCGGCGGTTTAATAAGGTAAAATTTACTATAAAATTTTAGTGGTAGGAAAAAAGCATAAAAGTTGGCAGCTATGGTTTAACGCTCTTATGTGACGGAAATGATAAAACAACTAACTTCCTGCTATTTTTTATGCATGCACATCCATATACAATATAAGTGATTGAGTGGATAATGAGTAGTAATTCATATATATATATATATATAGATAGATAGATATCTGCATATTACAGATATGATCACAGATATGATATTTGTATAAAATGTGATTTTGCTATTACATATAAATTCTTTTATTAAAAAGTTATTGATCTAAATATTGTAAATTTTAAGTAAAGATACATTTCACAGTATTAAATGAAGCAAACCATGATTTAAAAAAAATAAATATATTAGTTATATTACATTACATACTACGTATAGAATAAATATTACTATCATAATATAGTAGTAGTATTTCATGTATGATATGCGTTTTTCTGTATTAAACCGTTAACACGAATGAGATATGAATGAAATATGTTAGATTCATTGTGCAATTTTGGCGCACGTTATCAAAATGCTGTTGCTAAGTTTTAAAAAGCACTGCATATAACTACAAATTATATTAACAAATACAAATGTACTACAAATTTTACATTAACAAATAAAACATTTATATATTATATAAAGAAAAATATATTCGATAAACGTAAAATACAATTTTCTTTTCCCTGAATTCTTACTAATAGTCAAATAACATCTATGAATCACACCAGTTTTCATTGAAGTCTTTTATAAATTTCTTAAGTATCACGAATACACGTGGAAGGCGCCAAGTAATCAATTACAAAGGGTAAGAACTCGAAGGAGGGTGCATTATTTATGGCAAGTTCCCCATTTCATGACTCTGCTCACCCAGTGATATTCTTTTGAACCTCAAAGTCATTCTTCTTTATGACTGTCATTTGCAGTGGAGTAAATGACCGTAGCTAATGTTCTGAAAACAGAAAGTTGTCGATATTGAATCTAAATGGGATATTGTGTGCCTTAGTCATTTATGATGCAAATTGAGATGAATAATTACTAAAGATAGACGAGGAATGAATCATATTTACAGACATTTTTAAATAAACCAATTGTTTTATATGAGCATTTTTAATTTAACGGATATTTTCAATTGCGGTAGTGTAATATCTCAAATTTAATTATTCATATTTTTTTTCGATTTTTATTATAGTATTATATACAACTTTCATTTTTTATTAAAATGGAAAGATTTTACAGGTTTTAAACATTAAAAAATCTTGTAGGTTGAGTAATTTTCATATTTAGAATTAACTTTAATGAAATATTTATTTCATACTGAATAGTAGAATAGGTAGAATGAAAGTCTAGCTTATATGTTACATTTTTCATACAGGGTATCTTATTCAAAGTTCATTCCGTATTTTAAAAATGCTAATAAATCATTTTTGTCGAAAATCTGTTTACACCTAACAAGTATCGGAAGTGGATATCATATTTGTATAAAGTATACTGTGCTGGACGCTCCATATTTCGAAATATGACTGATAGTACATATGGCATGTTTGGCTAAATTTCATTGCATTTCCATGAGGACTCTGTGTGTTCAAATTGGACACAAAATAAAGTAATTTCGTTAAAATTCCCATTACTTTATTTTTCTCTTTTTATGATATAAACGAAAACCTGGGATCGGTTGTGAGAAATCTATTTTTCTTGATTAAATAAACTGATTTCGATGAAGGTTTAATATGCAAAAAATATTAAATTGATATGTACAATGGCCTCTCTCAGTGTATTGTCATATTAACTTGGTTTTTATAATTTATTTCTATAAATATCAGGATATTTTTAAAATGTAAATCATACGAAATTTAGATACATTATATACTTCACATAAGAAATTGTCTTCATAAATATAACTTTTTTACAGCTAACTAATCTGCACTATTTTGAAGAAATAGTTCTAAGTGAAATAGCTCTTTAATAATATTTTCTAGAACCGTTGAAGTTAATTATTTTAATTCGTAAATATTTTATTCGTATAACTCTGATAAGAATAATATATTTTTGAGACATTACAAATTTAATTTAATAAACTGACCATTAAATTTTAACAATGCGAAATTTTATAAATGATAATGTCCGTATGCTTTGAGTTTCATTATTTATTATCTACATTTTCGTTTACAACTTTTTAATTGTTTTTAAAATGTATATTACGAATAACGTTCTGATAATGTTGTGCAAATTTGATATGAGTATCATGTTTGGTACAGGAATATGTCAAAGCTAAGTTTACTGTTTATTTTATTTTTATTCGTTAATTTAACTGCTTTAACATTATTTGTTCGCATTATATGATTATTAGAAGACGTGGTAATAATTCAGAAACTTAACTCTTTGTTGATAAATAGATTAAACACTGAAAATTTTCATTTATTTTTTTTTCAAATTTAATGAATACATTGTTACCCAGATTTCTACAAAATCAATGTATATAAAAGGAATGTGGATACTATAATACTAAATACTAATCAAAGTATTTAATTAACATTTCATCTATACGTCTCATTTAATCATAATTCATGGATTCTGACAAAATGATAAATATATTATAATTAATAATGGTGTATACATATATATACATATCTTCAAAAAATACCGATATATGGCTCTGGCATGAATAATATGAAGCGGATTCAGGCATATCAGGTTGTCAATAAAACACTTCGATGAACAATATTCGATGCTAGCAATATTGTATCGGTACCAAGATGAAGCGTTGTTGGTTCAGCTTTTTTACAAGAACAGGGAATCTGCAACCAGCGTATTTTAAAAATTTTGACTTTAAACGGACTGAAGACCAGAAAAGGGATCGTTTTATGTGCTTGGATACTGAAGCTTGTCAGGCCCTTCGGAAAAACTGGCAATTTGGACGGCCGTATACGGTGGGAAGGCCCTTCTTGACATCTTCTTCATATTATGTATGTCAGCGTCATTTATTAGTAACTTTTTTAACTACAACCTTTTTTTATTATTAAAAAAATACGATCTATCTCTATTTCCATTCGTGCAAACTGCAAATTTTTAGCAGAGTTTTTTCCTTTTATGGCAAACTCGATATATACAGTATGCCCACTAAAGTCCCTTGCCACCCTCTTAACTTCGGAACGGCTGCTTCTATATTCATAATAGTGGTGTCTAGGTGTAGTAAAGTAGCCAACACTACTGAATGGAACCGCCTACGGCGCCACCTGGTGGAAAGCTGCGGAGTTAGCATTCCTGAATCGAAAACGGAAAGAGATAGTGGAAAAGGTGATTTACAAAGTTGTAGAGCATCATCGATTTAGTACAAAAAGACACCTTGTGGACATTAATGCGAAGAATAGAACGGTTAAAACGCGCATTTGTTTTTTCGTGATTTTCTACATTGTGACATGACAAAACGATCTTAGAAAGAAAAAAAAAACAACTAGTTATAAAAATATATCTTTATTTGAGATGTTCAAACTTCTCACTGCCAGCTTCAATGCACATTTGGATCCTTGTTTGAATTTAACATTGCACACGTTGGAGCATACAGGGTTACACATTGGCACAAGCGTCCGTAATGCGTTGTTTAAGGTCCTGCAATGTTTGTGGAGGGGTCGCATACACCTTCTGTTTCATAACTAGTTGTTTTTTCTTTCTAAGATCGTTTTGTCGCGTCACAGTGTAGGAAGTCACGAAAAAACAAATGCGCGTTTTAACTGTTTCATTCTTCTCATTAATGTCCACAAGGTTTATTTTCGTACTAAATCGATGATGCTCTACAAGTTTGTAAATCACTATTTTTACCTATCTCTTTCCGTTTTTGAGGTAGGAATGCTAACTCCGGAGTTTTCCACCAGGTGGAGCCGTAAGCGGTTTCATTCAGTAGCGCATGGCTACTTTACTGTACCTAGACACCACTTTTATTAATATAGCAGCAGCCGTTCCGAAGTTAAGAGGGTGGCAAGGGACTTTAGTGAGCATGCTATATATATATATATATATATATATATATATATATATATACATATATATATATATATATATACATATATTCCATTATTTTTCTGGTGTCGACAGGTAAATTTGTGGAACGTTGCATGCGTAAATAAGTGTTATTTGCTGCATTTGCTTGTCGCAAGCCGCACACCCTGTCTCCTGGGTTGGTTTGTTATTTAAATTAGTATTTTATTTACTGACTTCTGTTGTTTTTGGTTAGGTTTTAGTGGTTACGTTATAATGTTTCTTTCAATTAATTATCTCATTTATATATTTTATTATGTTCGGGTTTATGCATCTATATTTTAATGTTATGATTTAAATTTTGTGGTACATTTTAAGTTTAATTTGGAAATTGTCAACTATATATATATATATATATAGTTATATATAGTTATACAAACATAGATAGATATAGATATGCGGATACATATTTAACAGGGTATTTCATTTAGCAGGACCATAAAAGTATACAATAAAAGAGAATGAATAAAGAAAACTTTTTCAATTGTTGGGTATCTATATATCAAGAAGTCCCTACTTTCCTTTCTTCAGAAAATAATAAGTTTTCCTTGTGAGTACGAAAGCAAATACAAAGTGTTCACCCGGAAATAAACAGATAATGTTTTTGACTTTCATGGATAATACGTATTCGGCTTTATTGGGAAATAAAAACTCACAAATTTTCTATTAAAAAGAATATTTTGATTTAAAAAAATCTCTAAATAGGAATTTTTGTGAAAAAGTATGTTTTGCAACTTTATCTATGTACAAATCAGAATATTAATTCATTGATTTTAAATTATTTTCGTAAAAATTAAAAGACTATTAATAAAACGGGTTATAAAGCCTATCTGAATTATCAAGTAATTATCAAGTTGATATCGATCATTATCAAGTAGTAATTAAGTAGTTTTGACCAAAGACGACATTTTTGGCATTCACGGACAGAAACGCGTTGGCTTTGAAGAAATTATATTATCGGAAAATTCTATCATATCTGTAAAAGTTAAAAGGCAATTAAAGCAGATTACAAAGCACATATAAAGGTATTTTCAAATTCTATCATATCAGTCGTCTCTCAGATATTAAAAACTATTAAAATTGACTGGCTTTTGAAGCATATATATTACAGTGTATACAAAAATCCTGTGTTGATTTTAACTTTTCTTTAGTGTTTTGTCTAGATGCACTCATGTTTTTAAACGCACGGTTTTTATTTTAGTTCAGCCATTAAAAAATACTATTTTTGTGGTCGCTTGGTAGAGTAGACATTAAAAACTGTCAAAAAGGACTGGTTTTTCAATATATATTCTACATAGTCTAAAAAAGGTCTTTTAAATATTTAAAATTGAATCATGTATATTAATGTCTACGTTCACAGACGTACGTGCTTCATTGATACGTAATCAATGCATTAGCATTTCCGTCGCCTGGCACGTATTTTGTACCACTGAAATCACTTTGCTTTTGGAATATATGTTCCACAAAATCTAAAAAATATGTATGAGTGATAGCTCTTATCAAGTATTTAAGCTCTTTTTCCAAAAAAACCCGAATATTTCTACAACTTCTGAGCGTCTGGTAACACCTTTAAACCGCAGTGTCGTCGTTTGAGGGGTTGCTGCATTAATTTTCAACCAGTATTATTACATACTAAATTTGCCTGATTTACTCATATCACGTTCAAAGAGTAAATAAGGCCAAATGTAGTATATAATAATAATAATAATGGTAGTAAAATATTGCAGCATTTCCTAGCGCTACGCAACTCTTAAACTGACAGAATAGGCTGTCACTGTATTTATACAATTTAATACAATGTAAATTTTTTTATACACTGGCGTAAAAAAATTCCAACACTAGGAAGAAATTAGTTTAGATTAATTAAATTCATGCAAAACATTTGTCTAGGTATTATATCTATGTGATTACTCTGTCAAGGTCACAAGTTAAAGTATGCGCACGAAAGGCCATTTCAAATGTGAAATGGTGGCACTGTATTAACCGCTGTAGTCGCCACGATTTTAAATGCAAGCGTGCAAACTTACGTGCATTGTATAGCACAGGCTCCGTATGTCATTTTGTAACATTGAATTCCATGCCTGTTGCACTTGGTTTGTCAAAGCGACAGTCAGTGCTGGTTGAGGATGTCGCTGGATTTGTTGTCCAATTATGTTTCATATGTGCTCGATGGAAGAAAGATCTGGTGATTTCACCGACCAAGGTGTCATGACGACAAATTTTAGAGAACGTTGGGTGACCGCAGAGATATTGGGACGAGCGTTATATTGTTGAAAAATGCCTCTAGAAATAGTGATCAAGAATGGCAGCACAACCGGTTGAATCATTCGTCTGACGTACAAATTCGCCGTCAACGTGGTTGGGATATCGCCGAGAGTGCTCATGTCATAGGAAATTGCTCCTCAGACCATGGTGTAGCTGCAGTGTGTCTACGTCGAATACATCTTAGTTCCAAGTGCTCACCTTTCCTCCTTCTAACAAACATGCAGCCATCACTGGTACTAAGACAGAAACGGCTCTCATCTGCGAACACAACAGATCTCCACTCCACCCTCAAATGAGCTCTAAGTTGACACCACAGAAGTCGAAGATGGTGGTGTTTTGAGTATAGTGGCATGAACGCTACAGTGCGTCTAGGACAAATCTGTCCCTCAGGGAATCGATTTGTTACAGTTTGCTGCATAACTCTAGTGTCAACAGAAGCTCGAATTTCAATTATTCTCAAATTTCGATGCAGTACGTTGCGTCACAGCCATGTGGAGAATACGACGTTCCTCCCTCTCAGTAGTGGCCTTTGAGCTGCCAAACCCCGGTCTTCCTGAGACAGTACCTTTGCATGAGTACTGCTGCCAACAATAATGAACAGTGAATACATCCAAGTCTTTCTGTAATCTCACGAAAAATATCCATCTTCTCGTAACCTTGTTATATGGCCTTGTTGAAGCACAGTAAGCTGCTGATGCAGCCTTCTTCGTCTCCTTAAAGGCATTTTTGACTCGAACGTAGCAGACAACCCCCAATACGGAAGGTAAATAACGTTCGCGAAGTTGACAGCGCGTATTTAAAGCAAACCTGATTTGCATTTTCATAGTTGCGCCACTAGCAACATTCTTATTCGTCTATCGTGAAATTTGAATAGACGCCATATTTCAGGCGTGTAAAACCGTCTCCCAAATTTTGTTTATCTAGCATGACTTCTCCTTAGTGTTGAGATTTATTTTTTCTGCCAGTGTATTAAAATGTTATTTTATTTCACGTACTTAATATGCTACCAAAATTTCGCAAGTTAAAAAAATATTCAGCGTGCTTTTAAACCACTGGCAAACTTCCCGTTCATCCATTCCGATATGAGATAAGCCAGACTTTTTTTTATAATAATGATTTAAACTTTTATTAAAGACTTAATAAAATTTTCACTAATTTCCGTCTAAATGTGTATGAAATGATTAACCCAGCTTATTAAAAAAAATGTAAGATCATCATTTTTTTCTTTCATATATTCTTGAGCTTAAAATGGATATATTAATAAAGCTATCACTAGTATAAATACGTTTCATCAATGAAAAATAATTAGAAATGATACATAATAAATTAAAGCTCCTTATACCAAACAATCCAAAAACATATTGGAAAATTAATGGTCCAGGAAGGAGTATAATTCACTGAACGGGTACTCAAGATTCGTCCCTTTCTTGGAAAAGAACATATTTTTTTAGAAAAAGGAAAAGGTACAATATCATCACCAATGGATGATTTAAAAAAATTTCATAGCTTTCTATATATATATATAATACTAATATATCTATTACTAATATATTCTTTTTATTATTTACGCCTATTACAAAACTAAATCAATTTCAATGATCAATCAATTTTTCAATGCCGATGGATGATTTAAAAAAAATTTCATAGCTTTCTATATATATATATATATATATATATATATATATATATATATATATATATATATATATATATATATAATACTAATATATCTATTACTAATATATTCTTTTTATTATTTACGCCTATTACAAAACTAAATCAATTTCAATGATCAATCAATTTTTCAATGCCGCCTCCCTTATAGATATATAAAACTCGCCTCATTCGGTCTTTAATGTTAATAATCTTTATATATATATATATATATATATATATATATATATATATATTTGTTTATGTATATATTATATAGCTTTTTAATTTGATAACACCCTTTATTTTATAGACTTATTAAAAATAATTTATACTGTGACTATCATATTTTAAAATACGATTTTAATTATTTTAGGTTATTGCGGTCATACACGACTCCAAAACCATTTCTTTTCTTTAATAAAATTTAAAAATACATGCTTGCAATTACAGTGTATGACTTTGTTTATTTAGACACATTTATATCAGTTTATTAAAAGTGTAACATTTTCTATGGAATTTGTGTTTGTTACAGACAGAATATTTGGAGTCACATGGATTCCCGAAATTTAATAATTGTATTGTTTTAGATCATTGATACTAATTCTTTTTATTATTTACGCCTATTAGAAAACTAAATCAATTTCAATGATCAATCAATTTTTCAATGCCGCCTCCCTTATACATATATAAAACTCGCCTCATTAGGTCTTTAATGTTAATAATCTTTCCATTATCCATTAAAATATAATTTACTTATAGAATACTGTTCCAACACTCATATGCAATTTCAAAAGCTATAGTTGTTAAAAGCAACTTTTTATTTTATACTTTTCTTCTTCCATCGAGAAATTCTTCTGGATATGAAAAATTTGAAGAAAAAATAATATTCGGAGACAAATTAGAGGAACTGGACAGTATTTAGGATTATTAACTCTTGCCGGTGTAACCGATCACCTGGAAACAATTTGTCAAATTTCTTAGAATTCTAGTAAATTTATATTTCGGGGAGCTGTGTTACTAAATATTTTAAAGTTATATCCTGGATGGTTAGTTTTAACAAAAAAAAAAATAGCTTATTAATGGCACAAGACAAATAATTTGGAAGTTGTTCCTGATTTGTGGGATAAAAGTAATGCACTTTTATCTACACTATATCATTCTAACGCTGACGTAGTAGTTGACGAAGTACGTGTGGGTTTAAAGGTCAATTTAGACATTATGTATCGAGCAAACCATGCAAATACAGTTTAAAATGTAAGTTGTATGTGATAATGGATGTCTTTATGTTTTGAACATGCAAGTAAATACAGAATAGCCGAATGATTGTAAAAAAAGATGTAACCATCCGTAACAGTTTTAGATATAATATATGGATTCAGAAGTCATAATATTACATGTTTTAGATTTTTATACAATATGAAGAGTTATGATTTAGGACAATTAGTTTTGAAAATATACTTGAGTTTGTTAGGCGCATTTCAGAAATATTTCCAAAAATTTAGAAAAATCCGCGCATGCAAAATGATTGGAAGTTCATTTTTCTGCTTTTCTTTTTCCTACTTACATTACCCTATTACCATTTTACCAAAATAAAAATAAATGCTAGAAGCAAAATGATACGATGTCATCATTCTGTTAAAAGGCCAATGATAACAATCATTTATAACTAAACAGTAGGAGCTGTTTATGCATTAGATAATCTTGCTGGGAGATGTGTTTGCAAACGAGGAACGAATCTATCGCTGGCCTGGAATCCTTTAATCCAGTATGACAGATGTGCACGCATACAGATACTTGATAATTTGGTAAGAAATAAATTCTTCAAACAACATGAAAAAACTACATAAAAGACATTTCATAAAAGATATTTCAAAACAGATAATACAATAACGGAAATATACAATAAACGCTTCCGATTTACTAACGATTCCGAAAAGCATTCTTCTTGTATAAAAGCCTCAGAAAACAATATATTTTCGAAATTTAAAGAATCATGAATAACAATGTTTCTTTTTCTGCCACTCTTTTACGGGATCAGTAGGTTTTATAGTTTATTAGTCAATTTTCTCAACGAAGAATAAATATTTATTGGATGCAATAAATACTAAAGTAAACATTTTGATGTCCAACAGGCATGTTTTACGTTATTTTGATTCTCTTGCATGCATAAATTTTACTATGCAGCTAAAAATTTTTAATCATACCTAAAAACTGATATTCCGGTTTAAGAACACGGACTAATTCACTGTGAAAACTACTCAAAAACGTTTTTTATTATCCGCGTCAGCAAAAGAAACTTTTTTTTTTGTAAATTATATTTTAAATTCTGAAAATATATTAGTTTTTGAGATTTCTAACGACAAAGAACACTTTTAGATCGTTGGTAACGCAAGAATTGTTATTGTACATTTTCGTTCGTGTTTACATTATATTTTCATACATTAAGAAACATTTGTCTTTATTTTACAGTGTGCACCACTATCAAGAAAAGAGGTGAATGCAATATTGTCTCAATATTTATACATAGAAATTGCAACAATATTCGTTTCAGAAGTACAAAGTATATTAAGAAAATAAATTGTTCTTTATCTGGGTTTTTGTACTCTAAAAAACAAAAACTTAAGAAAATATATATCTCTGTTTTTCATAACTTAATTTATTTATAAGAATTAATTATCATAATTTTAAATTTTCTTTTTGAAACAATTTTCTCGAATTCACTGCAATGGAAATTAAAAGAAATGTATATAAAAATTGTTTTATAAAAGTAAATGTAAATATTCACACATAATGCAAAAATGCATTTTTAGAATAAAACAACACATGTAGAAAAGAATAATACAACTAAGTTGATTAAAATTGCTATATTTAGTACATTATTCAGATTGTAGTTGAGATTTTAAATGTTCCCAACGACATTGCGTGCATGGCAAACATGTGGTATTTAATAGGACTAAACATAACATAGAAAGATAAAAAATAATGCCACTGCTATATGTATCAAAAGGTAATAGAAATGATTTAATAGTACATTTTAATATGGATAATAAACATAACATTGATAGATAAAAAAAAATACCACTGCTATATGTATCAAAAGGTAATAGAAATGATTTAATAGTACATCTTAATATGGGTAATGTAAAAGTTTTGAAAATGTAGAATATAAAACATTTTATTCAATAACGAGGTATTTGTATAATACAAGTTTCTTCCTTACCTTTTCTGAGAAAGTTTTTTTTTAATATCAGTACCGATCTTACGTAGATATACAATAATTTTCTAGAAAATAGAGTATGTTTTTGACTTTAATGGCTTCTATTAATTTTGTATATACTTTTATTTTTCGTCTTTTTTTCAGTATAAATGTGCGAACAAATTAATTTTATGATTTCCATTATTGTAATTTATTAATTAAAAAAAAAAAACAATTGTAAACAACATATTACGTAGAAAGTTTTAATATCATATTTCGTTGCACTATTTTGAGAATGAAATGCATTGATAAAGGAATATATTACTATTATAAATATTTTTAACCAGTCAAAGATATATACAAAACAGTAAAACATATTTTACTGTAAAATTAGTAGAATTGTGCAGTAATATTAGTGCAGTGACTTTTCATTCTGAGAAAATATATTAATTAAAGATAATTTTGATTCAAGTGATTTCAAGTAGGGTGTGATTAGTGCAGTGATTTCTGGTCCCATAAAGATGAGTTAATTAAAGAGATTATTATTTTTTATGCATTAATAATATAAATATTTTTAACAAGCCAAAAATAAATGCAAAATAGTAAAATAGATTATTATTGTAAAATTAGTAGATTAGTAGTGGAAAATTGGTACTTTTTTCTTGCTGAAAAAGATTACTAATGTAAGAGAATTTTGATTGCAGTTATTTAATGCAGAGAGTGTAGAAAATGCAGCGATTTTTTCTGAATATATATATATATATATATATATATACATATAAACTATTGAAAAAACAACTGGAATGAAACATTTATTCAATAGTAATTTTTTGTGTAATTTTTTTTTTCACTTGGAAAATGCAGTAGGCCGTCATTTAAAAATCCCTCATTCCATCGCTCTAGTTCGGTCTTAATTTGTCTCCCAAAATAAAATTAATTCCAGATTAACGGTAATCTTTATGTACTTTTAAATTTTCAATTGCATTAAATATAACTGTAATTATTATTAAATGTAATAAGAAATCTCTATGCATGATTGAATAATTGAAGAATTGAATAATTGAATAATTGAATAATTGAGAAGAAAAACTTATAGTGAATCCAATTTTGCAATTACTTTATTGTTCTAAGATGTTATTTTAATAATGAAAGATAGTTAGTTTAGTGTACAATAAATGATGTACAATAAATTAATATACTATGTTTAATTGTCAATCCATAGAAATAATGGAAAGGAAGTTGGCAGTAAAGCAGTTTATTCAATATATAGCCTTTTATGTCAAGATTATTTTTATCTTTTTTTTTCTTTTTGCTTACGATTTTAAAAATATACATAGATAAACGAAACTATTTCTGCTATATATATATATAACATATAATTGAGCTATTTTTACTCTTTAGTCAACATATTTTAAAAACACATTGATAGAAAAATAAATAATTCAATATGTTGGTTAACTATTTCAAAAATACTTCTCTTTCTTTAAAAAATAATAAGTTATTAAAAGTTTTGAAAAATGATATGTTAATTGTTAAATTTAAGTGATCAATAAGACATATTATAAATATAGTGTATATACACTGTGCATACTATCGTTTATCGACGACTTTAATAACAAAGTAGATAGATAAACGAAATCATTTCAACTATATATGTCATTAATATATGTCAGTTAATTAGTAAAAATGTTTAATACAAGTGATTTAGTGTGATCGAAGATCTCACAAAGGGTTTCGTTTAATATTCCTTTCAAAATACTTTATCATTTAATTAATAAATCCAAATAATTAATTTATAAGTATCCTTATCATTTATCTATCAATAAGAACATAGATTGCAGCACCATTAAAATTAATAATAAAAGGATAACAAGAGGAAGCTATTTTGAAATCAAATTAAAAATATTCAAGAATTTATTTTAATAAAATTGTCATAAGCATATGTTTCTGTATCTGGAAAGCATATTTATATATATGTTATAATTTTAGCTAAAAAAATAAAAACGAAATCCTTAAAATAGCAAAAAAAAAAAAAAATACGAAAGTTATTTTAATTAAATCCATTGGACACCGAAATGTAAAAATCGAAAATTATACTTTCGTCGTCCAGAATAGAACCCACAACCTTTGGGTTAGGAGGAAATCGCTCTGCCACTGAACAATGTAGCCTTTGCAACAAAGACTGAAATTGTGATTTTGTATTAAGAAAATCGCAGAAGTGGTCGGATGTCATTAAATTAATTCAATTAATTAAAATAATGTAAAATTAAATAAGAAGAAAATATAATTTGTATGTGTTAGAAATTTTTGAACTAACTATAACTATAGGATCTGATTTTAGTTACCGTACATTTCGTATGTCAGACGATCCACTGGATTTCACTGTAATCCTAAGTGGTATACATTTTCCGTTTTTCGCTTACCTATACGGTAGGATATATAAGCCATCCTGCCATATATTGAATACGAAAACGAGAAAACTCTCTTATAGGAGGATCCGCAGATTGTAAATTATTTGTCATTAACTATAGATTTGTAAGGACTATACAGAAAGATATATTTTATGCAAATTTCCGATATCACTATAGACTCGTACACCAAATTCCATGGCAGACGATCTCAGTTTATTTCGTTACAAATTTCTTAAGTCAGTTAATGCAATTTAACTCGTTAATTAAGAATATATAAAAACATACCGCAATTTACTTTACCACATTAATAAGAAAACTGAGAGATAAACTTTATATTTCTAAACATCGTCCAACTATGATAAAAAGAAATAAAAGCAAGAAATCACCGCAATAATTTTACTTAAATTAAATTTGCAATAAAGTTTTGACCGAGTAATATTTAAGAACACAAATTAATAAAAATTAAGTTTACAAAAATTAAATATTCCTGTGCTATACAGGTTCACTACATTATGTTTCCTACTTAAAATGCTATATCGTACGTTGAGGGACAAAAAGAAAAAAATCGTATACTCTTTGGTTAATGGGTGTTAATTAGTTAAAATCAGCCTTATAGAAAACTCCATGCCATGTTGCTATTTACGGTTTCAGTATAGATTCATACGCCAAATTCTATGTCAGACGGTCTCAATTTATTTAATTACCAATTTCTTAAGTCAGTTAATACAATTTAACTTGTTCATTAAGAATATATACAAACATATCGCAATTTACTTTACCACATTAATAAGAAAACTGATAGATAAACTTTATACTTTTAAAAATAGTCCAATTTTCATAAATAGAAATATAAGCAAGAAATCACAGCAATAATTTTACTTAAATCAAATTTGCAATACATTCTTAACAGAGTAATGTTTAGGAACACAAATTAATAAACTATCAAGTTTACAAAAAATAAATAATCCTGTGTTATGCAGGTTCGCTATATTATGTTTCCTACGTAATATGCTATATCCTACGCTGAGGAACAAAAATAGAATAATTCGTATACTCCTTGGTTCAATGGGCGCTAATTAATTGATATCGGTGTTTTAGAAAACTCCATGGACATGTTGCTTATGAATAATATTAAACGTACAACTTTTGCTACTTTTACAAAAACCTTCTAAAGATTTTGCATTCGTTACGCCTATGAGATGTAACTACCGTATAATTTCCGGCGTATAATCTGCGGATCAAACAATCATGTTTTGACCAAGAACTTTTATTTATAAAATGTAACTTATTAGATCTCTGTAAATATTTGACTTCAATTATTGAATAAAATTAAACAGAATTGTTTGATCCGTGGATTATACGCCGAAAATTACGGTATTTGAAGTGGGTTTGAAAATTTCGACTACATTAAATAGAACAGAATTCATTTCATTTTTCATACTGTATGGTTTGTATTAAAGCTGTGTGTAATAGCTTTTCAAACAGACAATATATAAATTCCGAAACAGTACCGGCCACGTACGATAAGTTTGCTTTTATCTCTTTTGTGTGTTTCCCGACCACTGTGAATTTTAGCATATGATGTGGTGTTCATAAAGGTTATGCAAAAATAAATTCAGGTAAATTAAAATTTATGAGCTGATATTTGTTGTAAAACGTTTTTAGTGATAACATGCATTTTCTTCTGATATGAATTTTAATATAATGTTCGATGCGTATATCATCTGTAGTATATTTCAATATATGAGAGGTTATTACTTAAAACACTTATCAGTGATGATATATATATATATATATATATATATATATATATTTAATGAGAAGTTATATTAGTATTGAATCATACTAAAACGTACTCCCCAGAAAAAAAAGACTCCTGTAAGCATAAAAACGATAGTTCATATCACTAAAATATCGCAGTAATATTTGTATTAAAAAATATATATTAATTCTATTTCTTCCTGGAATTTCGATATTTAACGTTTCCTTCTAAATTTTAGCTGTTAAGAAATATATCTTTCCAAAAAAACTTTTCCAAACACTGTTTTAAAATTTACTATGCATTAGTTAAATAATAATAAATTGTGCATAAACGTTCTTTCAGTAGATTTGTGTTTTCCATAGTAATATATAAACTCCTAGAAAAGTAAATGCCAGATAGGCGTTGAAATTACTTTTCTGAAGTATAAAGATTGATTATTCTCCTATCTTTGCACTTTCCGAAAGATCAAAGATTGTTTTTCTTCAAGCAATGGATGTTTTGGTGTTTTAAGAGATATAAAATGTACTGGTTAGACGGTTTATTAAGTAGTTTTAAAATTTAAATGTTTTTGAAAATTTTCGCTTTTAAAAATCTATATTTTGTAAATATTTAAAAATTGGAATTAGAGTTATGGAATAAATATCCATTTCACCTATTTCAAAAAATATTTTTTTATATATCTATATAAATAACAAATATTATGCAAGGTTATATGTTTACTGTACTCATTAAAAATTCAAGTTGTTTGCTTTGATTTTACAATTTTATCTTTTACAAATTTTATTTCTAAACTCATTCGAAGTTAAGTGAATAAATACTTTTAAAAAATATCCCATTGGATCTTCGTTTACATAACTAAAAATTTCTTTAGGTTTTTGTTTCATTCTATGCAATTTGCTGTCTTACCATTCTTTTAAAAAGGCTTCTTTAGTATTCAAAGTTTCGTTTATCTGCGTTTATCCGCAGTTAAACATTTGAGCGAATTTTCTTCCCGACTTTCCATGTTTATGCTCATTGATAACGTGTATACGCTCCTCTAAGATTAAAATCACTCTTTTAGCTAGCATTGTTAAAACACTACTGAAACAGATCTGCACTGTGAGGACGATAGAAACAACTGGTCACACTCCCAAACGTGTTTTGTAACACATGGACTCGATCGCAATAGCATACCAAGAGGTAGGAATTTCCCTACACCAAGCAGGCCATAGACATTCTCGGGGATTCATCAAGCATGCTGTTCTAAGAAGTGGGAATAATCCACATCCCCTTCCAGGTGGGGAATATGTACACATCGGTCAAGCTAAAGGCCAAATGATCAGGAAAGAACGGAGTTTCTTTCCGTTTCTTCAAAATAATTGGTCGCTCATGGAAGGTGTCCTAGGGAGAATGGTCTTTGAATGGAAGTAAAATTAGCAGTGAACCTATGTGAATGAATTTCGTTCCATGAAAAAATGGTCAATGGGGGAGGTGGTAGATTAATGGAGGTGGTCGCGGAGGGAGGTTTCACTGAACAAACAAACACACACACACACACACACACACACACACACACACACACACACACACACACATATATATATATATATATATATATATATATATATATATACAGTGTGATTCATAAATATCGAAACAATAGGCTATCTCTTTAAATATTGCTCCTAGACACATACTTTCAATTGCAAAGTTTCATAAAAAAAGGTGCAAAATTTGATGAGATAAGTCGCAACTCCATGGGGGGTCTATTTGAGAAAATACAAAAAATAAATTTTTATATGGCCCCCGTAGGATAAAATTTCCAATTAGGAAATTTTCCCTTATCCATTCCTGAATTAAACAAAAAAAATTCATCTTGATATCTGCAAAACTCAGGGAGATATGTCTGTTTTAATAATTCGTGAGAATTCAAGGGATGAGACACAAATTGAAATGCGTGTAATTCAAGAAACAATGTTACTGTAACGTGTCCGGGAAACATTTTATTTATTTATTTATTTATTTATAGAGTTAGAATTTTGAATTTTTTGTGATGATTAGCCATATAATTTGTAAACAGAATCACATCATAAGACAAAATAAAAAAAAAAATTAATATATATATTTTTTAAATGCAGAAATAGTTTTTAAAATTGTTATAATTCGAAATATTATTTGTCGAATTGAGTTTTTTTCCTTTAATTAAACAGAAATATATAAGTTTTAATTTTCAGTCAGCATTTTGAAAAATATTAATTAAAAAAATATATTTAAAATAAAAATTTTAAAAAAATGCAACTTATTTTAAACAAATCATATTTTCAAAAGTGAATACTTTTTTTCAAATTTGCCGAATTAAAATTTAAATAAAATATTTGAAAAAGATCTATTACAAATTTGAACCATTTATAGAGGTTATTGACTTATATAAATTTAAAGATGAGAAACGCTGAAAAAAACTTATGATGGCGAAAAATGCATTTAAAGTTCTAAACAAAGATTGGCTCCTAATAGAACGTTTAAATGCTTTTTAAAAGCTTCCAGGTGTATAAGTAACTCCTTCCTGTAGCTTCAATTTCTGATTACGATAGTTTGGCTCTCGGGTACAGATATTAAATTTGTTTAACGCATACCCTAGTCTCTCATACAAATCTAAATTTACAAAATTTAAGTTTATTAGAGATATAAATTTCTTTTATGCACTTTTTGTTTCAGGTCGGGTTTATTGATATGGGGCGAAAGAAAACCATTTTCATGGGCGAAACACTTAATTTTATTTAATTCATTATCTAGACTGTGCATATTTTAGATTTCTGCACAAGCCGAAATTTGTAAAAAAATTCCCATTTACGTTAAGATACAATTATTTACAAATTAGTACAATTAGTATTTTTTAAAATAATCTTATTTTAAAAAATACTACACACATATTTATAAGAAAATTTTACAGTATATTTTAGATTACTATGTTTTCGCATGACAAAAACATAGCTGCAAAACCTCCCGCTAATCCTCCGTAATATGTAGATTAATTTGAACCATTTAATCACTTTAAAACTAGAAAATTTGTTTAATGAATCTTTGACTTATTTAATTTAAATGTTTTAAGTCGAATCATTACTTCATTCAATTGAATTTCTTAAAAGAGTTTCTGATTCGAACGTATTGAACCTGGGTCAAATAAACACAGTTATAACGGAAGATTAGTGGGAGCTTGGCATCTATTAAAAAAAATACGCAATAGCAACGTTAATGTTTATTTATACTATTAGACTGTTACATTCGAATAATGATTTATTTTAAAAAACAATGTCGTTTGGAATAAATGAAAAAATAGGTTTAAAAACATCATAACTTTTGAAACTATATAACAAAAAGTAGATTTTTGAAAATATTTCTGTGTAATTTATCACTACATAGTATAAAACAAAGTCGCTTTTTCTGTCCCTATATCCCTATGTACGCTTAAATCTTTAAAACTACGCAACGGATTTTGATGCGGTTTTTTTTAATAGATAGAGTGATTCAAGAGGAAGGTTTATATGTATAATAACCATATGTTTTGCTTTGTAATTTCAGATAAATCACTACATAGTATAGAATAGTCGCTTTTTCTGTCCCTATATGCCTATGTACGCTTAAAACTTTAAAACTACGCAACGGATTTTGATGCGGTTTTTTTAATAGATAGAGTGATTCAAGAGGAAGGTTTATATGTATAATAACCATATGTTTTGCTTTGTAATTTCAGATAAATCACTACATAGTATAAAACAAAGTCGCTTTTTCTGTCCCTATATCCCTATGTACGCTTAAATCTTTAAAACTACGCAACGGATTTTGATGCGGTTTTTTTTAATAGATTGAGTGATTCAAGAGGAAGGTTTATATGTATAATAACCATATGTTTTGCTTTGTAATATCAGATAAATCACTACATAGTATAAAACAAAGTCGATTTTTCTGTCCCTATATCCCTATGTACGCTTAAATCTTTAAAACTACGCAACGGATTTTGATGCGGTTTTTTTTAATAGATAGAGTGATTCAAGAGGAAGGTTTATATGTATATCCATTAAATAGTGGAGAAATACTGTTATTTTTGAGGTTTTTAAGGTGATGTCGTAAATAATTTCATTTTTTCCGCTTATACATTACAAACGCAGGCTGAACCCTACAAGATTTATCAAAATAATGTACTAATTATTGTACACATTAAAAAGGTCTACAGAAAACACAAAGAGATGAAGGTTTTCAAGGTTAACCCGAAGCAAAGCGAGGGAGGGCCGCTAGTAAAATATATTTCCAATGATTCCGTTAACGGAAGTTTCATTATCGCCATTACTATTTTTATAAAACTTATTCCTTCCCGACACGTCTTAACAATAAAGACTCGGGCCGGCACGGTTCGGCCAGCGGGCCGTGCCGATCATGATCCTGAGGCCAATCTCGGCCTCATGCAGACCTTTACCATATTTCTCAAGCAAGTTTAACGTAAAAATCTATACGCTATTATTTTATATCTCACAGTTAAGGCATTGTCTTAGATCGACTTTTAATAATGTGTAAATTTATGGCCGATCCCTAACTTGCATTGCAAATAAACTGATATCGGGTCTCTCAGAGGTATGCTTAAGTGGTGTAAGTCACGAATTTTGGATTTTAATATCTGTGTGAATTTTGCAGATATCAAGATGTATTTTTTTTGTTTAATTTAGGACTGGATAAGGAATAATTTCCTAATTGGAAATTTTATCCTACGGGGGCCGTATAAAAATCTAATTTTTGTATTTTCTCAAATAGACCCCTCATGGAGTTGCAACTTATCTCATCAAATTTTGCACATTTTTTTATGAAAATTTGCAATTGGAAGTGTGTGCCTAGGGGCAATATTTAAGGAGATAGCCTATTGTTTCGATATTTATGAATCACACTGTATATCCGTTATTATTCTAAATGCTTCTTATCTCCTTCTTCTGAATCTTTTTTTTCTGTAATTCAAATGTTTTCTTTATATTAAACTATATCGTTCTCAAAGATACATGTCGAATCTTTCCTAAAGCACAATTAATAAAATGTATTTTTCTAAAAAAAAAAAAAAAAAAAAAAAAAAATTCCGTATGTTTTCAACTTTTAACGTTAATTAAAAAATTATTTCTCAAAATGAATGTTTTAGTAATCCGTAAAATAACTTATTTAAATTCGAAGAATCTGCCTTATAATAGGATGAATCCGTATTTCTCAGTTTTGACTCGATATAGTCAGTTCTCTATCGGTAATAGTTGAAATACTTAACTATAGGCCAGAATGTGAAGCAGCTGTCAAGACGTTTCGATACTGGCATTCGTATACTTTCTGCATTAAAAAAAATATTTTATAAATATCTTGTTTTAGTTTATAGTTATTTTTTTAATTATAACCTATGGACACAATTTCTGAAACTTTTTATATTATTATGTGTATTATAATTATGATGGATATATTTCTGAAAAGGAAACTGTTGCTAACAATTAAAAGACTATTATTGCTGCTTTCTTTCCGATCCCCATTATCTTGTGGTAAAACAGGATATTGGATAAAAATCGGATATCCTACGTGGTACACACACACACACACACACACACACACATATATATATATATATAAACTTATTAGAAAATAAGAATTAAAAAGCCTATAAGCAAAGTTTAAAGTAAAAGTAGGCAAAAATACATGGACGAGCGAATACGATTTTTATACAGCTGATAAACACGTAAACTTTTATTCTGCAGTTTCTCAAATTGTAATGAAGATAATTATTCTTTTGACTTCAAATACTAAACAATTAGACTAATAATTGAAATATTATATTAGTTTGAGCAAAAAGTTGCCACAATTTGTATCGTATATAGGAGTACTATTTGCCTATCTATAGGAGTTCAGGAATTTTGGCTCCAAAATGTACATTGAACAGTATGATTTGCGTGTGTTGATCCGGCATTATTGGAGAAAAGGTCTAACGATTCTGAAAGCCGTCGATGAGATTAATGAGGGTAAAGGTGCTGGTACGGCGACAAATTTGACTGTGGGCAGATGGTTTAAGCAATTTGAAGAAGGGAATTGTAATCTCAAAGACATGCCTCGTTCTGGCCGGCCATCTGTTTTGGATGAAAGTGACTTGGTAGACACTGTGAATACTCAGCCTTCATCGAGCACACGTGATTTGGCTGCAGAGCTTGGTGTTTCACAGCAGAATGTTATCAACATGTTGCATCAGTTTGACTTTGTCCACAAGAAGCCTCGCCAGGATCCACATGAGCTCACCGAAGCACAAGCCACCAAAAGAGTCGGGATTTGTAGGCAATTGCTCAACAATCCATTGAATGACCTATTCTGGCAGAAAATTGTGACATCGGACGAGAAGTGGGTTTTCTTGGTCAATCCCGTTCGAAGGAAGCGTTGGGTTCAACAAGGCCAGGATACGCCATCAGTTCCAAAGCACAATCGATTCGCCAATAAAGTCATAATCTGCGTGTGGTGGAACTTTGAAGGCGGTTTGCATTTTGAGTTGGTTCCAAATGGTCGTGCCCTCAATGCTGAGCTCTAATACCAGCAGTTGGATAGCGTCTTTGACAAATTGGTGCAGAATTACCTAAGATTGGCCCGCCGAAATCGAGCTTTGTTTAAGCAGGACAATGCCAAAACCGCACGTGGCCCAGAGGACCCAGGTCAAGTTTGCACAGTTGGACGGCGTCGAAATTCTTCCACACACCGCCTACAGTCCAGACGTGGCTCCATCCAATTATGTCCTCTTTCGTCTTCATATTTATTTACAACACCTTTTCAAGGGCCGTCGATTTGAAACCTTTAATGAAGTTGAAGAAGCAATATAATAAATTATAACACCTTGTAATAGTATATTACTCTTAGATGCTAAAGGTGTAAAATTAACAACTATAATATAAATTAAAATAACTTTAATTAGTTGTTTTAAATGTTTCGACTCTTTCCGAGTCATTTCCCAGAACTTTTTGCTCAACCTAGTAATTTTCTTCGTTATAGTTGTAAAAAAATATATAGGGAAAGTGTGCCTAATATCGAAGAAGCATAATAATATTGAAGAAGCATATCAAGAGTTTTTCGATTCCAAGGAGCCGCCATGGTACTTCCAGCAAATAAGGAATCTGGCAGAACGATGGCATAAATTCGTTGACTCTGATGGTCTCTACTTTGAAGAATAGTCCTTGTTGCTTTTGTTGTTAATTTGCGCATAACAACGCAACTTTCGCAAATTTCCCAGAACTTTTTGCTCAACCTGGTAATTTTCTTCGTTAATGTTGTAAAAAATATATAGGGAAAGTGTGCCTAATATCGAACCTTTTCCTAATATCGCACCCCATTATTTCTAAGTGAAGTACTTGCTTCATTCTGGTGGTCCTTGTCTAAACTTAATCTTCCATTAATAATTTTAGTCCATTAGTATAGCAATTTAGAATATGGTTAAAGCAATTCAGGCAGTACGGTCTAAGAAAATGGGTTTTGGGACGAGCTTCAAAACTTTATGAAGTTCCAAAACCGACACTGAAGGACAAAGTATAGACAATTAATTTCTTCGCTGGGCAAAACGATTCTTCGTTAGTAACGTTACAACTCATATTTCTTACAAAAAGAGTAAATTTTATTGCGTTCCTAATATTGCACGGAGATTGCAATATTAGGAACACTTTTTGAAAGTTGGTATTAAGTCCGTTTTGCATGTTTATTTGCAAAAATATATATATTTCTCTTATTTGAAACCATTATAAGAGAAAAATATTTTAATAGGATGTTTTATGAACCCATACGGTCAATCAGTTTCAATTTGTTAAGCAGTCAAGCCGAATTATGTCAAAATGTCAAAAAGGATGCGATATTATGCACACTTGCCCTATTGTTTCTCATTACATGAAAATCTAAACTTTTTTCATTTCCTGTATATTATTATATCCATGTGTTTTTATCTCATATGTGAGGAAGAACAGATAGTTTGACTTTTTATAAATAATAATTTCTTTTGTAAAAATGTGATGCATTAATTATATATTTAAAAAGATATTATGGTAGAAGAATAAGTTCAGAATGTGTACGCAAAGTTACATTATATTCTGTTCGATATTCTGGCTTCAAAAAGCAATTAATAATAAGGTATGCAATTTTATACTACTTTCCTCTATATATCTGAGATGTTCTAAATGTTAATATCTTATTATTAGACTTATTCAGTCATATTTCTGTAAGACGATAACAATTCATGCTTATTCTCAGAATATTTTTGAAAATATCAAAGGAAATTAATGACTGGAAATATATAGTTGTTCCTGGTACATCTGTTTTCCTGATCTGCAGGCTAGAAAAAGATGTCACGAAGAAGGTCTTAAAGAAACATCATTTTTCAAAGTTTGAAAAGTATTACCAGAAGGTAAAAACTATTCGAAAAACAAGCTTTTCTAACAAGAAGTCATTATAGTTAACCATCGGAAGAATAATGTTTAAAGGGCAACAAAGATTTTTTCTTGGTGTGCCCTTAGTTAAAAAAGATTTATGTGTCATTTTTTAAATGCATTTTATGCTTTAACATTCGTCTAAAGATTAAACAATTTACGAAAGAAATATAAAATAAATAAATAAATAAATAAACAGGAAATTATTGTTATGCGTGGCATCTCAATTGTTGTTTCATATGTACTTTATTGAACTTTATTTTACATTATGCTAATACAATATATTTAAAATTATAGTAAAATGTATTTTTAAATCTTATAGTATGCTATGAAATACACTTTTGTTATTTACAGAATTTGGTGATTATCGAAATAAAAATGTTTTTACAATATTTTTAGAAAATTTTTTTGTAGAATCTTTAGATTTCTAGTTATTTATTTATTTAAAAATGAAATACTTTCACCATATTTGTATCATAAGGTTTTACATATCTTAGATGTGCTGAAAGCTATGTTGTGCAAATTAGTATTCGAAATAACCAGTGAGGTTCCAACGCGACAGAAGTAGTTCATAAGTATTCGAGGAATTATATATATTAGATGTTCTAAATGTTAAGATCTTATTATTAGACTTATTCAGTCAAATTTCTGTTTAGACGATAACAATTCATACTTATTCTAAGAATATTTCTGTTAATAGCAAAGAAAATTAATGACTGAATACAATAAATAGCTGTTCCTGATACATCTATTTTCGAGATCTGCAGGCTACAAAAAAATGTCACGAAGAAGATCTTAAAGAAACATCGCTCTTCGAAGTTTGAAAAGATTTACCAGAAGATAAAAACGATTCATAAAACAAGCTTTTATAACAAGAAGTCATTATATTTAACCATCAAAAGAATAATGTTTAAGGGATAAAAAATATTTACGAAAAAAAATATATTTAAAAAAAATAAACAAAAAATTTGTGTTATGGGTGTCGTCTCAATTGTTTTCATATGTACTTTATTAAATCATATTTTGCATTATGCTAATACAATAACCGCAAAATTATAGTAAAATGTGTTTTTAAATGTTATAGTAAAATGTGTTTTTAAATGTTATAGCAAAATGTGTTTTTAAATGTTATATGCACTTTTGATATTTACGGAATTTCGTGATTAGCGAAATAAAAAAAGTTTTTACAATTTTATTAGAAAAATAGTTTGTAGAATCTTTGGATTTCTAGTTATTTATCTATTTAAAAAATAAAATGCTTTCAACATATTTCTACCATAAGCTTTAACATATCTTAGATGTACTAAAAGCTATGTTGTACACTTAGTATTAGAAATAACCAGTGAGGTTCCACTCCGACAGAAACAATTCACAAGTATTCGAAGATTATTTTAAATAACAAAGAAAATTATTGGATACGACAATATATAACACTTCGATATACATTTTGTTTTTAGAGATCTGAAGACAAGACAAGTATGTCAGGAATAGAGTCTTGGATTAAAAAAAATTCTAGGTTTGAAAGAAATACGCAAGGTTAAGAACTATTTATAAAACAAGATTTTTAAAAAAGAAAACATTATACATGCGTATTGGAAGAATAATGATTGAGGGGGATGTGTAATAATTTCTTGTAGTATACTTAGTTAAAAATGAAGTATGTGATACTTTTCTAAATAGTTTCCATGTTTTAAGAGGTGTCTGGGCATTATACAATTTGTAAAAGAAACAAGAATTGCTTTAAAAATTTATACGGAAAATAAATTTTATGACAATCAATTTCATTTAACTTTGTCTTTCGTATTTCTTTAATTACACTGTATATTACATAATGTTAATATATCAGTCGCAAAGTTTTAGTAGATTATGTTTTAACCGATGTAGTAAACAATAATTTCTACTACAGATAATTGAAATTGATGATTACCAAAATAAAATTTTTAAAATAGAAAAAGGATGTATTATGTCTTCTGAAAACTTTAAATTTTTTACTCTTAAAAATATTACGTACATTATTCGTATTTCTAATGTTTTTTTAGAAAAGCAAATATTTTCAGTATATTTATATCATTATATTTTATATATACATTAAGTGGTTTGAAAGTTCTAATATTAAACTTAGTATTATATTATCCAGCGATATTCTATTGAAGTATTAATAAGTCATATTTATTCTAAGGATATTGTCGTAGACAACAAAGAAAATTAATGAATGAATACTGTATATAGTTCTTTATGATATATCTATTTTCAAGATCTGCAGGGCTGAAACTGATGAAACGGAAAATGTCTTAAAGAAGTGTTATTTTTCTGAGTTTGAAGGAACTACCCGAGGGTAAGAACTATTTATAAATCGAGCTTTTATAAAGAGATATCATTATATTTAGGTATTGGAAGAATAATGTTTGAGGAAAAAAAATATCGTTTCTTTTGAGGCTTTTAGTTTTAAGAATGTTGTGTATTATTTTTTTTTCTCTGAAAAGTATATCTTTAAGTGTGGCTTGAATATAAAACAAGAATCGTAGAGAACAGTCATTTTTACTTTAATTTTAATGAAAAATTTATGTTCTTCTAGGTAGCAATTAAAATTGCAACCTGTTTTATAGAATTTCCATTAAATAATTATTTATGCGATAGTTCAGAAAAAATAAAAATAAATCTATTTTTTTTCTGATTTTTTTTTACATTTTACACATTTTGTACACATTATTTCCAATGTAGTATCATAATTTTTTATTTAAAAAGGAAATATTGCAAGAAGAATTACTTTAAATATATATAATTCATTATTAAATGGAATATTCTTTTAAAGCAATGGATATAAATAAAAGTCAGTAAATTTTTTATTTAAAACAAATCATAGGACAGTATTTTGAAAACTAGTGAACCTAATTAAAAAATAATAATAATAATATTTTCTGTATATTTTTCATTGTGGTAATTGCAAAAATCATCAGATTAACTTCAAATCGGAACTATTAGTTTTTAGGTTAGATTTACATGTATAATAAGTATCATTAAAATTTACTGTTTTTTAGTTAACTGCACAATTTATTCCAAAAATATAATTTTTGTTAAATAAATAACACACACATACACACACACAAACACACATATATATACAGGGTGTCCACGTATAACCTGACCGACCTTTATTTTCACAACCGTTGGCCCGAGATGCATACTTCCAATTACAAAAATGGTTTAAATAAGGTAAAGAATTATTTTCAAAGCGATTTGGGTCAACAAAAACATTTATTAAAAAATTACGAAATTTAAATTTTTATACAGTCCCCCGGTCCTATAAGTGATATTTAGTAAAAATTTACTGTGACACTAACAAGTAAGATAAAAAAAGTCCCACTCATCTAACATTAAAATTGACCGAATTATAAAACTTTGAAATGCATGACTTATACCACTTTTTTTTTCATCTCAAAACAGATTATTTCTGCCGTGCTTTCAGGGGTCGTCTATAAAGTACTTAAACTTATTTCAAGGTATCTGCGCTTTGAAAGAAATCGTACAACTATTACGATTGAGTTAACTTTTATTAGATAAGTTTCAGATTAGTTAAAATAATTGTATTTTAACATATGTTTTATTTTGTAAGGATTTGACGCTATGATTTATTTTAGCAAAAATTGCATTATTTTCATAAGGTTTTATTTAACTTGCAACGATCGTCTTTCCAGTTTAAAATTTGCACTCGAACTTTAACTCACTTTCAAATGTCCGATGGAAGTTAAATTTTACATACTGATTCAAATCCGATGACAATGTAATATTATTATGATTTTCGACGCTTACCATCTTAATAATACTCATATTACAGGAAAACACAAAAAAATTCGGATAGATTACCGTCAACAAGTTTAAGAAAAAGTTTTAGATTAGATAACATAAACCTGCGATGGTTGTGTTTTTTAACTTTTATAATTACATTTTATGTATTTTTCAACGCTGAATAAAAAACTTACCTTCACTTTTAACAATCATGTTAAGATTTTTCGCAAATCGTAAATTTCAATGTTAAAAAATAGCAAAAATCTGATACTATAAAATATATGTAAGACTTTGTTATTCAGTTTAATTTTATTTAATTCAATAATTTATTCAATTTTTTGGCTTATACTGGGTTTTTTACAACTAAATAGCTCAGGGGTCCGATGAGGTTGAAGGGGAGGGGGATCAATTTTAACTTTGAGCTTTTGAACTTTGAAATTTTCGATTTGAGAAAAATCCTGACGTGATGGTTTAAAATGAAGGTCATTTTCGGATTCAGCGCTAAAAAATACATTAGAATCAATTTTCGGAAGCTAATAAACATGGCAAAACCCAAAATCCGAAAGACAGTGCAATCTAACAGCATTTTAAATTCTTAATTGAGGCTGCTGTTTTTCATTCTGTTATTTTTATCCTCTTATGTGATCAGTACGAATTGTATATTTTACATTAATATGTCAGAATGATTATAGATTTCACATTTATATTAGATTGCAGTGTTAATTTTGCTCTCAACTATTTTTTTTGATATATCTGACGATTATTTATATTTCTACTACATTTGTGAATGACTCAAATTCGCAACAAAAAATATACTCCAACTTTAAACAGCTATTACTCGGTCAGTTTTAATCGTAGATGAATGGGACTTTTTTATCTTACTTGTTAGTGTCACAGTAAATTTTTATTAAATATCACTTATAGGACCGGAGGACCGTATAAAAATTTAAATTTCGTAATTTTTTAATAAATGTTTTTTTTGACCCAAATCGCTTTGAAAGTAATTATTTACCTTTTTTGTAATTGGAAGTATGCATCTAGGACCAACGGTTGCGAAAATAAAGGTCGGTCAGGTTATACGTGGACACCCTGTATATATATATATGAAACAAATGAAAAAAAAATTTTCGCCGTTGACTTCATTAAGACTATAATTCTGTGTAAATCCCATTATTCTAAATTATTTTCTCGCTCCAGTATTCGATTGTCAAAATTACATCTAGCGAAATATATAGTTTATTCCAAATTCATTCTCTTAAAAAATGGCACTGATAGAATGCTCTATTAAATTTACGCACTTTTATTTTCTTTAAATAAAAAGCGTCCTAGAATTTAATTCTTCAAAAAAACACCAATTCCCCAGATAAAAATATTTTACTCTTTTTAAATAACAACGTATGAATTTCTTTTCTTTATTTTTTATTTCCCTACGATTCCTGACAAAATATTACTTTTCAAATTATGAAAGATTTTAATCTCAATGTAAAAATTATTTTGGCATATTGCCATACTTGATAAAACATATGTACTCCTTTTCTCTCTGCTTTTATTTATTCGAAGGAAGTAGAATTCACGAGATTGTTCTAGAACATTTTTTGGCGCGCTTTTGCCAGCTTCGGTAAGTTCACTTCGATATTAATTCGCCGAAGGAATTAAGCCGTGAGCGTTGATTGGCCTAGAGGCTTTTTAGATAGAATGTATTCTGGCGCGCTCGGGAAATGATATACGGATTTTTCCCGCGTTTAGAGCAGAAGGTTCCGGGATTTGGTGGTGGATGCAGCTAGTCATGTACTTCCTAATCTTCGAATGTTCTCCTTGGCCGCCGATTGAGTTTAAAGAATACCTGCCTGTACTAACTAAGATGTCTTCTTATATTTAAATTTAAATCATCAAGTTTCGCCACGACACTAAAATTAGCAGTGCATGGAGTGAGATTTCAATAGAGTAAAGCTTAATCGATTAATCTTTAAATATTTCGAATAAAGTGTGAACTGGAACGAACTGCCTGTTCTCTTTAGCTTATAAGTACACAATGAAGTAAGTCTCGGTGCTCGACTGCAAATCTCCTCGGAGAAACCTCCCTTGCCTTGAATATGAGTCTACAAAAGTATGGTGATTCCGGTTAAATCATCACATATACATATATATATATATATATATATATTCAATTAACTTTATTTATATATATATTAATAAAAGAAGACAGTTTGTGTGTGTCTGTGTGTGTTTGTTGGCGATGCCTAAAAAAATCTATTGCGCCTAAAAATCTGAAAATTTCGATGAGGATAATCCAAGGCAGGTTCTGATGCACCCTGTCTCAGATTTTTTACTTTTTTTAATTGATACGAAACATTCATTAAAATCCATAAGGAATATCGCAAATAGGCGCGAAAACTAATAGCGCGGCGGCCGGAATGCCGTTTTGGAGAATACAAAGAAGGTATAGTAATAATCGTCTTATTCCCCCCGTAAATTTCCGGCACCTATCCGCTTCATCTATTTGAAATAACCGAATTTTTAAATACACGAAGTATTGTCGTACGTGTAACTTTCTAACAATGCATTTCGTTTAAAAAATATTAATAATAACTCGTTCTAAAAAGTCCTTTTCGAGTCGTCATTTTTCCCCCTGTTCTCCCCCCCCCCCAACTATTTTCGAATTCGCATCAGCTTAACTAAAAAAAATACGGAAACACCGATCACAGTAATTTAAAGATCATACTTTTACTCTAAAACAAGGCACTCTGTTTGAAAAAATATTAATGTTAACCCTTTCAAATGAAATGTTTCCCCGAGAGACGTTTCGTTTTTTTCACGATTTACTCAATTTAAAATTTGACTCCGCACTTCTGATCGAAATAAGAAGAAAACTAAATATATCAGACCATTTCTACATTCATTTTTCTTTCGTATGCCTCAATCTGGTTCTAAAAATACCACTGTTAACACTTTGAAAAAATTTGTTTGCGAAACTCTCTTTCATGAATTACTTTTTTTCTGCAATGTTTAACATTCTGCATAGGCTTTGTAAATCAAAATACCAAATAAAAACCCCAAGATTCTAATCCACACATTTCCTTTCGAATACCGCAACTTATAAAAAAAATATTAATATTAACGATTTCAAAATCCTTCACGTACGAAAGTAACTTACGCGGTTATCGTATTTTGTACGATGTTTAAAAATCGCCGTTGGCTTCGGACATCAAAGGAAAAATACCAAACCATATATACGTTCATTTTCTTTGCAAAAGCCTCGATTCATTAAAAAATATATTAGTACTAACACTATATAAAAAAAAAAAAAATCCGAAACTCAATCTCGAAATTTTTTGAGGTTTTCGTGTTAACGAGTTTATTCCGATTAAAAAAAAACATATTCGGTTTTTAAAAACATTAATAGTAACTCTTAGAAAAATTTCGTTTCTGAAAGTCACTTTAGGATGTTTTCTCATTTCTTGCATAAATGGTGAAAACTGGCTTTTGACCACGATCTGCAACCCTTGTACCACTAAATATCAATATTTTAGCACGAAAAATATTCGCAGGAAAATAAAAAGAAGCTCTACCAAAACCAAGTAAATGAACACTTGTTACCAGTGAATAAACGCAAAATTTTCCAGTAAATGAACAGGATGCAATTTAGAAACACTTACGTTCCATACTAGATTTATTTTACAATTTGTACAAAAACGTATAACACGTTTTCACTGAATTACAGCTTTTTTAAACCCAGCTTAATAATTAACTAGTGGTGAGTTTTTCAAACCTTATTCTATTAAAATATTTACGAATTATTCGTTCACTGGGTGCTGTTCATTTACTGGTCGGACTACCCTAATTAGTTTATGATTTTTGACTTTTTTTTCCTTTTTTGTGAGATCCTAATTTAATTTTTGTAAATATATGGATACATTCTCAACACATTTCCTTTTATAACTTCATGAAGATTTAAAAACAAGTTGCATAAACTATATGCTTTTCTGACGTGTTTTGATCCGAGAAACTGAAATAACATTTGCATTAGTGTTTGAAATATGATAGTTTGCACATAGTATAACATGTAGAGTTTTTCAATTTAAAAACTCGCTCTCATCTTTGGAAAGGCTTTTTATTCTGAGAAAAATTACATAGTCTGATGATCACTCTGACAATAAAAACAGGTTTTTTTTTTTTTTTTTTTTTTTTTTTCTGGAAAGGACCATACTTTCAAAATTAAAGAGGTCAATTATTTTTTTTTCTTTCCGTATATTCTTGTTTTTCATCGAAAATTTCATAAATATATTTTAAATCTAATAATTCTAGTCGTATTTATAGAAAGAATATCTAAACATTTAATCAATGCTTTAGTAGTGCACAATTTCGAAATAATTGTTAATATATGTACGATAACGTAAAAGAAACATATAGGCATTAATGAAGCACAAATACTGTTTTAGAAACAAAAAATGCATTTCTGTTTAGCGTATCTAAAAAATAATGTTTTAATCTAGTAAACATGCCAAATAATATTTTGATTTAAATAAGATTTTGATTGAATTAAGGAGTATAAAATAGTTTCTTGATTATTTATACAAGGAATAGTTGCTTCAGTCATATATAATTTTATTAATTTAAAGAAATATTTAATGGACTTAAAGTCAAAATAATGTAAGTACTTTTCATATACTTTAAGAACATTTAAAACGGCACATTTATCTAAATTTATAACACGTCTCAATAAGTAATATTTTTATCAAATCTGGAAGTTTTTTATACTGGTATAGCATATTTATGAATCCAAAAATAAATCTGTTTTTTACCATGCACGTGAAATGAATTTACAATTATGCATATTTTAAGTGAATATTTACACGAACCTAGTACGCATGTTCTTGAATAAAAATTGACTTTTAACAGTGATAAATGTCTCTCTATATAGTAATATTTTATATCTAAATACAGTAATTTGGAATTGCTCTAGTCTTTATTATTCCGCTCATATACACACAAAATTAATTTAATTTCAAAATATATAAATACAGACTATCTTTATCGAATTAATATTATTATTGAGATTTCATGAAACTTCATCCAATAAACTACAACATGAATCTATTAATTTTTCTGGTAATTTTAACATCTTAAATCTGTATCATTAATTCATTTTTTTACCTTCACTATACACATACTAAAACAGTAAGACTTGAATAACATTTATTATAGTTATATTTATCTAAGTTCATCTCCGTCGCAATAAATGATATTTTTATCTAATCTGAAAAAATTCGTCTGAAATAGAATATTTATGAATCTAAAATTATCCCCGATTCTTTTTTTCCGTGTGCGTGACACGAGTTTACAATTACGTATAATTTAAATTGAACTACCTTAGCACGCATGTTCTTGAATGAAAATGATTATTTAACTGAGATAGAAAGCGGAGTGTTTATATCTAAATACAGTAATTTAAAATATTTCTGTTTCTGAATAGATTTTTATCTAATGTTATATATTGTTACGGAAATTTAATCATGCTCTCAGTTTTCTGCTTAGAAAATATTTATAATAACAAGAAAATTGCTTTATTATTTTCTTGTAGAAAGTATTAATTACTGAGAAAAGCTATTCATAGTGTACCAACTTGTTATTATATTGTTTAGTTGTTTAATTTATGCTATTTTTTAAACAGTAAATATACATTATATTTATTATAATAGTTTAAGAAATTAAAATTCTAACTTTTATATTAATTCATTCTGTTTATTTCTTTTTATTCTATGTAAATTTTATTATTTTGGTAAACTCCAAGAAAAATATTTTAGATGTGTTTAATATAGAAGAGCATTATATATTTACTATTTATTAAAAGTATGGTGAAAATATATCTTATATCTAACTACAACAAAGGGTGTCAGTAGATAGGCAATCTATCCTCTCTTCGTAATTCACCATAGGATAACTTGTTCTCTCTTTTCTAAGATGCTTTTATTGTTTTAATATTACTTAAACAATGAACATACAGGGTGTATCTGAAATGCTTTAACAAGCTTAGAGGGATGATAGTACTCATGAAGACGAACAAAAAATGCAATGGAACATGGGGTCGCAAATGACTTTTAAAGGATGAAAATCGAGAAAATGCGTCAGAAAAATGGACAAACTGCGGCAAGAAAAAAACACTCCATAAATTATTTATTGCACAGTATAGGTATAACACAGCTCGTGCTGTCCAGAGAAAAGAAATATTTTAAAACAATTGTTCAAAGTGTGGACCGCAGACATTATGACACAGAGTCTACGGAGGAACGACTGGCGGATACGCTCGAAGATTCCGGGATTTTCCTGGATTTCTCCTGCAGCGGTCACAATACCCGCTACTACTTCTTCTGGCGTTTCTACTGGCGTCTCATAAATGAAGAATTTCATCTGTCCACAGAAGAAGAAATCCAAAGGGTTAAGGTCCGGCGAGCGAGGAGGCCAAGCACTGGGTCACCACGTCCAATTCATCTTGCCGGATAAACTCCATCAAGGTTGTTACGTACGTCCACAGAAAAAAATGTTTTCGCAATGATACTGCTTATCGTCGTTCACGGTTCATTTACTTACAACGCATGCTCGCTGCAAATTTGCGTTTATTGGTCTGTTTCTAAGAATATGTAAAATTTGCATACGGGGATTCCTGCTCACAGATTTGTTTGGCTTTCTTCCACGTTTTTGTTACCTCTTTCTGACCGGGTATGGACAAAGTGAAAGGAAAACCCGCTTTTTGCTGCTAGCCAGCTCTGCAGAAAAGCAGCATGCGAGATTTCGACATTTTTATTAGTTTTGCGATTTTCACACTTTAAACGTCATTTGCGACCCCATGTTCCGTTGCATTTTTTGTTCGTCTTGATGAGTGCTATCATCCCCCTAAGTTTGTTGAAGCATTTCAGATAAACAGTAACCGATAGGCAGTAACACAAAGGCAATACTGTTTGATTCCCGTTTGAAGATCTTTGAAATGTGTCATAAAAGATCCGAAGCATGTTTATTTAGAAAAATTCAAACTATTTCAAATGCATTAATTTGATTTTCGATATGAAGCCATCGTAGTTTTTACACATGCTTTATATTATCTTTCACATATTAATAAACCGGGTGTACCATAAGTTCGCTAAAACTTAAAAAAATTCATTAAAATGAAACAAATGATGCTAAGAAATTGCGGTTTGCAGGAATGGGATTAGAGGGGGATCCGATTTTTATAATAACAAAAAAACTGGTTGAAAAATTACTGATAGATGGCGTTACATACATAATATGAAGCAGATTTATGCAAATGAGTCTGCCAATAAAACAACTCAATCCACACATATTATTCATTCGATGCCAGTAGTATGCTATCTTTAACTGATCAAGCGATGTTAGTTAAAGTATTTTACAAGAACGGGGGATCTGCAATTGGCACACTGCGAAAGTTCCGCCGTGCATAATGACTGAAGACGAGAAAAGAGCCTGAATCATGTGCTGGGATACCAAAGCTTGAAAAATGCTTCGCAGAAATGGGTCTTTTACTATAACACTAATTTGCATACATCTGCTCCTTATTATCCATACCAGCGCCATCTGTCGGTAATTTTTGAACCACAACCATTTTTTGTTATTAAAAGAAAATCCCATCTCCCTTTGATCACATTCCTGGAAACCAAAATTTTTAGCATAATTTGTTTGTTTTTAATGGATTTTTAAAGTTTTAACGAACTTATGGCGCACCCCGTATATAACAAATTCAATGATTCTGAAGTGATTTTCAAAGGCAGCAATTTTAATAACAATTACTTTAAACTTTTTATAAACTGTCCAACACCAAAATAAAATTTGAATAATACAGCTTAATCATTACAAATGGTGAACTTTTTTACAGACCTCTCATTTTTCCAATGCTTAGAACCACTTAAAATAATGATGTCTCATTTTATCCAAATAGCCGTCTCATATTAGCCTTTTTCTATGGGGCTAATATAAGGCAGGATTTTTTTTAACTTTATTTTTATGAAATGAAAGATTTTTTATCCATGAACTGGTAAAGCACTCAAAATACCGCATTTTTTATTATGGACTTGAGGCAAAACATCGAAAGTTACTATGAAAAGTGTAGAATACAGAAGGTCTTTCGCACTTTATGGAAACGATTTTCGCAATTAATTTCTGAACATGTATGCCGTATTCTTTGCGACAATTTTACTCTACTGTACACGTACAGCCCTGACTCTTGATTATAACTCTGGATCGAAATTTCCATCATCGTCTATTTTGCTCTTAGTACAATCATATAAATTTTCTCCCATATCTCTTAGAAAACTTTCCAAAGTCTTCTAATGTGTTGTGGATAGCTCTTTATAACTTTCGCTTTAACAAACACATAGGTGGTGACATATAAAAATTTATCGTAACAAAGGGTGAAACATGGCTTTATTTAAGTGAGTGTATGAAAAAAAAGAGACAATGTTTATCAATTAGTTAAAAAAATGGATTTGTAAATGTAAAGAAAAGTTTCCAAAAAGATTCATAATTGCTGCTGAAAGTTGTTATAAAATAAAATTAAAGGCAAAAAATGTAATAAAGCATTTAGAAGTAAAAGCAGTAAAGCTTTATTATTAGTAAAATATTTTAGAACCCATTTTTGAAGAAAAAATGTGAGCTTTATATGAAAAAGACTTTAGAGCTTCATATGAACAAAGTCCCCCCACCTACTTTTCCATAACTAAAATGATGCGTATTTGGCAAAAAAAAAAAAAAAAGAATCCCAAACGGAACTAAATTGTGTCCCAATTGAAGAAAGACACGTAAAATCAACTGACGAACCCACATCCTCCACCTCAATGGACTATTTCTGAATTTGGCTTGTTTAAATGAATTCACGAACGTTCAAAAGAATTTGGAAAGTTTTCCAAGAGATGCGAGAGAAAATTGATATCATTGCACTAAGAGAAAAATCGACTATGACGGAAATTTTGATCCAGAGTTATAAACAAGTGTCAGGGCTGTACAGTAGAGTAAAATTGCCGTTAAGAATGTGGCATATATGTTCCAAATTGATTGTGAAAATCATTTCCATAAAGTGCGAATGACCACTGTATTACCGCATAATACCCCTGAATTACTCTAAACTAATAATGACAGATTCTGGCTAGAAATGTTAGATCAAATTGTTATTTATTTCAAATTTATTAATAATAGATAGAATAGTCTTTTAACTAAAAATGCATTTAAAATATTTGAAATGCATCAAGATTATCTTTAAATAGTAGAATTCAATTATTAAAATGCGGATCATTTAAAACAGAAATAAATATAAGTAAATCCAGACTATTGAATTTTACCATTAAATTGTAAAGATTCTTAAATAAGATTGTTTAAATCGGTTTTATAGCTTATTTATTCTTAAAGTACACAAAAGTAAGCCGATTATTTAGAAAATCTGTAACAATATGTACACATAACTAAATCAAACACAGATAAATACATTTAACGTGTGCACACATATTTACAAGCTACCCTGCATGCATATTATTCTCACTTACATTTAAATCGTTTCCATATGCAACGAGAAATAACTAAATATCACCCAAAAATTTTACAATTCCTAAAACAACATAAATACTGAAAATGGAACGAAATTAATGTTTGGTATCTTGTTCTTTTATTCACATTGATTTTAAAAGAATCATTACTATTGTTATACTTTCACATTACATGCTTTTTTACTTCTTAAAAGGCTGTGGTTATTATTTAAACCACGTAATTTTAATTAAAATTTGTACTATTTTTTATAAATATAAACTACGTGAAACAAAATTTAAAAAAAACTCAAATATCATCTATTTGTTTACTTTCAAATGAAATTTTTCATTTATTCTGGTGAGTTTGAAGATTACAGCAGCAGAATTGCAAAATATCTAACAAAGGGTAAACTGATTTTAAAATTAAATAACTCGTAGGAGGAGATGTGTAGAAGAATGAAACAAGTGGGCCGATTATGTTGAAAGCCGTAAATATCTGATACATGAGTTTCAAAATTAGTTAAAAATTTTGTCGATAGGTGGCGCTATATGCTGTAGTTACAGTACAGAATTCAAGAATTAAGTTTCAAACTGTCCTTTGGGAGCAGCGGTTGCAATGACATCACACTCGATTGAAAATGTGCACTTTTTGAATCACTAAGAGAGCGCAAACGAAGAATGAAAGTGAAGTGACTGAAAGTTTATTTTAACGATGTCGAGTTATTTATTTTTTAAATCCGGATGTATTTTGTTGGTCGCACTGTACTTTCTCCTGAAACACTTACACAACAACTACAAATTCACCATTTCATTTAAAAATATTACATTAAAAATGCCTAATACAATTATAATTTAAATTTTTTGGTAAATACAATGGACAATAATTTGTTACTTACTTTTAAGTGTATTGTAATTATATACAGATGTCATACTTATGTTTACGGCTGAAGTTTTTTAAATTAGAATTTAGCTTCAAATGGTCTTTATGTTCACAATTTAAATCAAATTTCGCTGTAAATTGGATAATTTAAGAATACTTAGTCTAATATTCAAAAGATAAATAATTAAATATTATTAAATACCATAAATTTCAAAATGATGAACATTTTAGAAAAAAAAATATACCAAACATAAAAACATTTCTGTGATTACAATACAATATATAAACAGTACATAAACGTCAAAAAGCAAATCGAATTAGAAATTCAGTGTTCTATAGAAAAAAAGATGATAACTCCATTTAAATAATGCAGCTAAAAATGTAAAATTTAAATTTTCAAAAGTTTCTTTTTATTTCCCAGAAGTACAAAAATGGAGCTACCAGCATTTTGCAAACAAAATTTGAATTTGTATTTTATTATACAGATTATTGACATGATATTTATATGCAGAATGATACAAATAGGAATGTAGCTTAATGCAATCTTCAAGAAATTTGGAAAAAGAATAAGCCCATGAAAATTCTTAAAGGCTAAAAAGTTTTTTCACCTCTCATACTTTACAGATATCCATAATTTCTTTATATTAAAATATTAGGTCTTTTAACATATAATATCAATTTTTTGTGAAATAAACATGTGATAGTACGTTAAGGCAAAAGCGCATACTCATGAAAAATGACTTTTTATATTACTAGAAAAGTCGCCTAACGAGAAATGATTCAAATAAGATAAAAAACCATGATGTACATTTTCTCACTAACAACTGATTACAATATCAATTGCTTACAGTTATGCAATAAGGGAAAAGGTACACGTCCCAATATTCTTTTCTTTACTGTAAAACATGAAAAGCTTCCACCTATTCGAATAATAGTTAAGTGAAAAGTCCCTACATTTGAAACATATTAAATAATGTTTAATGAATTCGATATGATAAAAAGGATTTTCTAATTTTATCGTCGAAGAAACTAATTATATTTTATGTATAACACATTCCTTTTTAAGAGTAAACAAAATTGTTTTTTGTTGTTATTTTATACAGGTATGTTTTTCTGTTCACGTGATATCCCACATTATTGTAAAAGTTTTCTTTGCATTTTATTTAAATAGAATCTCAAAAGACAAATAAAAAAATTGTGTGTTTATATGAAATTTTATTTATTTAAAATGGATGTTTGTGTGAATCAGACTTATTGAAAATATTTTGGTATCTCAGTCGAGATATCAGCTCTAATAATTATTTAGAATTTTAAACTTATAATGAAACGTTATGCAAATAGAAAATTTATAATTTGAAAGCTAAATCAACACGAGTAGGCGTATGCCACTTGAGCACCTACGTAAAATTTCAACATTCCTCCGAAAATATTCTCTTCTATAGAAAATCCGTTGTTGTGCAATTCCCTGTTGTCATTTACATGTAATGAATATGTGATATTTAAAAGAAGGATAAATTAGTGTTGTTAATTTTAACATTTTGAAAGAAGTTTGTATTTTATCAAAATATTTACATATTTGTAGAAGTTTAGACTTTTATGTGGAAAGCAATTTTAAGATGCGTATAATTATGCATGGATAGTTCACAAGTTAGTTCATATAGTGTGAAAATATGTACAGTAGTGTGCACAACGTTAGGAAATATTAAATGAAAGATTAACTTTTACTTCACTTCTACTTTACACAAGAGAAAGGATGCTTTACTGTATTCCTTTTTTTACATAATTAAAAAAATATCGATTACATTTTAAGAAAACGTATGTGCAGTAGAATGTTAACTGTAATATTATCATGATTTAATTAAATTTAACTGGTTATATAAGACAATTTTTCGGAAATAATGTGCCGAGAATGCACACTCACTGTTTACACTTCATCATTGCTAGGAGGAAGGAAAAACCAGTTATGCATAACAACTCAAAATAAGAATACATTTTCATTTTGCTATGCGCCCACCATTTATTTATATGCAACCGCATGCTTTGGCGATCGAAGACTGACATGTACAGGTAAATAAAAACAGATAAATGATCAAAAGCGCCATCTCTTCACATCTTTCCATACAACGTTGTAACATACTGAGGCCCCATGACCATCATAGCAGTTATAATCACAATTAAAATATTAACACAATATGCAAATTTGAACACGTTAAAGTATAATCAATAATACACAAATTCTTACTTATTACTTGAAAATTAAAACTTAAAATATAATAAAACAAATCAATTTTCATTCACAGGAAGTTTTACCACTTTAAGTATTGGTCTTTTCAGTTCATCTGATGCAGTGTGTAAGTTTATTGCTCTCACTTTATCATCAGAACCTTTATAAATATTAATCACTATTGCCATTTTTCACTTAAGTGATGGCAAACTGTCATTTTTGATTAACACTAAATCGTTGATAAACAAATTTTCCATTGGTATTTTACACTTATTGCGCACTTGCAACTGCGTATGGTAGTCCTTAGACCACGATTTCCAGAACGATTGTGAAATCTGCATAACTAATTTCCATCTATCACAAATAGGAATTTTCTAGCTTATTATATCAGGCTCAGGAACAGTCATTAATTCTGAACCAATGAGAAAATGACCAAGAGTGAGGACAGAAAAATCACTTGGAACCTCAGAAACAGCAACTAAAGGACGGGAATTCAGTACTGCTTCGATATCTGCTGAAATTGTTGAAAACTCTTCTTGAGAAAGGATCTTCGACCCTATAACACGTCTCATGTGAAATTTCATGGATTTAACAGATGCCTCCCAACGGCCTCCGAAATGGGGAGCAGCTGGACCATTCATTGTCAAATTAACACTTTAATTGGTCAAAAAACTATCAATTGCTTCTACTGCAGAAGTTTTTAAATAATTTTTGCCCCAATGTAATTAGTCCCACAGTCACTGAAAATTTCTACTTGCTTTCCTCGACGCGCCATAAATCTTTTTAATGCAGCAATACAAGAATTGACACTCAAGTCACTAACAAGCTCTAAGTGAACTGTCTTCGTCGAAAAACACAAAAACACAATCCAGCAAACCAAATCTCGGAATGGTTACGTTATATAATTTAGGAGTTTCTTTACACCACTTAAACCATTTTCCCGCAAATCTTCTGTTAATTATTCTGTCAATTCTGTTAATTTTTCTGTTAATTCTTAAAACAATTTCTTTAACGGTGCAACACTACTCTTTGACGTAATAAATGACACTCTATAATTTCCACTATTATGACAATATCTAAAATAAACGACTGCTCCATATGAACTTAATGAAGGATCGCAAAAAACATGCGCCGCCACATGTTCAGTTTTACAATCCAGCAAACAAAATCTTGGAATGGTTACGTCATATAATTTAGGAGATTCCTTACACCAATTAAACCATTTTTGCCAAAAATTTTCTGTAATTCTTTGTCCAAATCACAGCCCGTTTCCAAATTTCCTGTAACAACAACTTAATATGAACAACAAATGGCAAAATCAGACCTTTGGGATCGAAAATCCAAGCTGCTGTTTCTAAAACACATCATTTACTGTTCCGGAATGTTTCCCAGGAAGCTACGAAACCTTTAACCTCTAACGACAACTATTTTTTTCTCTGGACACCAGTTTAATCCTAAAACGTTCATCTGCTGAACACTCTCTTTCTCTTCATAATTAAATCCATTCTCTATCCATAATTTTCCAACTCTCTATTAATAGAACTCAATTTTCTTAAATTAAATCCACCACTCCTTAATATTTTTAAAGCATCCGACGACAATTAAACCGACTCACTCACACTACTCCCATCATCATATAAGTCAACCACGTACAATGTTGCATTTAACGTTTCAGATGACATAAGTTTGCTCTTCTCAAAAATTTTTAATAGGATGTTTTATAGTGGCACTCAAAATAAAAAGAGAAAACTAGCAGCCAAATGATAACCTTTTCATTCTCATGATTTTATAGCCGTTATTAAGGTCATCTGAATACCAAAGAAATTTTAGAATTTTCTATCTCTTACAGAAATTCCTATAATTAAAAATATTAAAATTCCTATAATTCTATGTCAGCATTAGACGCTATTTTATGTTTGCGAAAATTTAGAATCACATCAAGAATATTGGGAATTAAATTTGGACCAGTTTCTAGACATTCATTCAAATACAAATTATTTTTAGATTTTGAGCTATAGTTAAACGCCATCCGAACTTTCGTTGTTTCTTTAACTTCTCTAACAACCGCTCTATGTGGCATAAAATAGTCCTGTTGATCCCTCTCACATTCTTCAATAATCCCATTTTTTAATTGATCATTTATTATTTCTTTATACTCATTAGCGCCCCAATTGTTTTTTGAAAATCCTTTTTCTAACTCATCAAACCTTTTGTTAGCCAAAAAAGAATTATTTCCCAATTAATAAAAATGAAATTTCCACAATAAATCAGTTTCGTATCTCCCATTCACAAATTTTAAATTTCTCTCAAACTGATCGATTAACGATCGATCAATCTGCTTAAGACTTTTTTACAGCAGCTCCTCTCTGATCCATTATCACACAAAATTCGCCCTAATTTGTTTCATTTATTCTTATTATCAAGATCACTAGCGTAAGAACTGCATGTGATTAATAAAACAGCCGACGTTGACTCTGACATCTATATGACTGACTGATCAGCTACATTCAGCTCTTCACTTTTTTTAATTCTTAAAGTCTTGAGTTCCCATAAAAATTGTACGTCGGGAGTAAAATTTGCTGACATTGAATTTTTAACATTAGATTTATAATTCTTTTGACTTCCTTGTAATGAATATCCAAAAAATAGTTGGTTCGCAAGTAATTGTTTCATTTATCTTTTCGAAAGAATTAGCTAGCATAACCTTACAAAACACATCGGCCACTTAAAGAATTTCAATATTTATATCACCCTCACAACAGTCCACTAGAAGTAACCCACGCAAATTCATAGTATTTTGTACCTCTACATTCGGGATAGGAACATCTGCCCCTGTAATAGCATCAGAGACTAGAACTTCAGCTTGAATAAATTAATTTGGATTATACCTATTAGTTTATTTTAATTCTATAACTTGATATAATTTCTCAATAGGATTCACTAAACCAAAATAAAAAAGAGACCATTCTAAAGAGACTTCTCTAATTGGTTTTAAACTCAAACAATCTGCTAAACAAACAATCTGCTTAAGACTTTTTTACACCAGCTCCTCTCTGATCCATTATCACACAAAATTCGCTCTAATTTGTTTCATTTATTCTTATTATCAAGATCACTAGCGTAAGAACCGCATGTGATTAATAAAACGGCCGATGTTGACACTGATGAACTGCACTGTGTGGCGACGACTACATCTTTTTTGGAGCAATTTTGTTTTCTCTCTTAAAATGAATCACTTGATTATGCGGTTTTGTGCAAACGAAATAATTTTTTGCTTTGCTTTTATAAGTATTGTAATCGTTTGAAAAACATTTATAACACAGATTGTTTTGCTTTAAAACTGCAACCCGATCATATACCAATAGTTTTTTTAAACTCGGACAAAAACTAAAAGCTCGATTCTCATCCGATTCACATAAAAAGCATTTATCATTTTTTATCCCAGAAACATAAACGTTAGCAACACTTTTTGAACTATAATTTTTGTGTCTATTTTCATAATTCTAATTAACGGATAATACGGAATTGTCTTTCCCTGTACTCTCAACATTTGTAGCACAATCACAATCAAGAATAGCAGAGTCATAAAGGAATTAAAAATTTCGATGTGACACTTAAATCACTTAATAATTCTACGATTTCTTTCTTTACATCTAAATTGACCGGCATAATCAACTTCGGTCTTTAAAAATGGAGGACTGTGCAAGACATATATGGCTGGAATGTCTTCTATTATTTTTATACCAACTGATGGTACAGTGCGAATACACATTAAGAAATACATTATAATTTACATTTCTCTATCTTGACCACTTAAAAACAAGAAAATTGTTCGAAGAACAGTTTAGAGATGCTATGCACCAACATGGAAACACGTTATATGGTAATACATGATGCTTAATGCATTACCAAAACTAAATCATTAAATATTTTAACAATATTTGAAGGAATATAATTATATGTCACTTTTGATGTTGTTTGTCTTCTCACGAATGCTCTAGTAGCAAATCTCACTTTAGAATTTAAATGGAAAGTGAAATTTAAGTCTACCTCTACATTGTATTTTAGTATTATAAATCCTCCAATTATGTAAACTGTATCTTAGTTCCTCGCATTGGTAAGCACAATATGCCCAGAGAAATGTCACTTATGAAAGAGGCTTCCTTATCACAATCCAGCAAATTGCGGTAATTTCCAAGATTACCCAGTGAGTCAAAAGCTTTAACCATTTGTATTTCTTATTTCCCGATGAATGTTCCGAGACAGAAATGTTTCGTAATTCAAATGTGCTATAACAAACATTTTGATTCCGTAATTCATTTAGTCGCGGCTGAAATTCTGCTACGTTCGGCGAAAGCAGAACAATCGGTGTCTCATTTAGTCCGACTGAGAGTATCTTGGAACATGCAAGACAGTATGGTGAGGCTTATGGTGCATATTTCAATTACTTAAAGTCTTACAAATTTTAGCACGGCGTTCATCTAAAAATCAGTTAAAATACAGGATGATTCATAAATAAGTATACAACTCCCAGATGTTGTAAAACAGGAACAGTTTAAGGCACGTTCTCCAAATGCAAGCCGTAAGGTAGGTGTACTCATATTTTTTCCCGTTGCTGTGCGAATTGACATAGGCGATAGCTATCATGTCAGGCGAATATCAATATTGGCTGCATCTGCAGGAGATAAGGCATTTTGTGTTCTTGAATTGAGCAAAACGGAATCTGTCACCATTGTGCAACAACATTTTCGAGCATGATTTGTATAAGAACTTCTAACCAGAAATCCATTTATGATTGTTTAAAAAAAATTATATTACGGGCTGTTGGTGGAAAGTGGAAAGAAATGGATTACCGGTTTGTTGTGTGTCATGTGACTTTTTAAACCAATTATAAATGGATTTTCTGGTGAGAGGTTTTTATCCAAATCGTGTTCGAAAATGCCGTTGCACAATGGTGGCAGATTCCGGTTTGCACAATTCCAGAACACAAAATATCTTCTCCACTGCAGACGCAGCCATTTCTACTGATATTCGTGTGACACGCTAGTTATTGCATATGTCACTTCGCAGAATAGCACGGAAAACGCTTTGGAGTACACCTACATTATGGCTTGGATTTAGGGAACATGCCTTAAATGGTTCCTGTTTTACAGTACCTGGAACTTTTTTACTTATTTATGAATTACCCTGTACAATCTGTTCTTTCTAACAAACTCTATTCTTTTCGGTACATTTAACTGTAAGAAATTAGAACTTTTATAATGTGAATGTAATTATTTGCATGCAGAACAAATAGTACTAGCAGACAAGAATGCTGTGACCTTTGTTTTTTTAATATTATTTAGTGAGAATTTACCTAGCGTAATCCTTCAAGAAACATAAAAAATTCTCAAGTAGTCCAAATTTATCTTTTTTTAATTCTTCGTCCGACTAATATCTCGTATTTTATCTAATTATTCCGTAATTAAATAAACTATTTATACTTCAGAAGACATGAAAACACCATGTTTAAGTACACAGAATGAACACTCATATTTATTTATGAGATCTACACACCTTAAAATATACTGTTCAGTATAAAAAATACAAGGCATCTGAATTATTTTCTTAATGAAAATATTAATTAACTCATGTCTATTTGAATATCGCTGCTTCAATGACTCTAATATTATCTTATATTTCGAATCAAAAATTAAAAGACGTTGAATAATTTTAGTGCTTTGATTTCACATGCATATTTTACATTAGTGTTACTTCTGACAGTCTGACAAACTCTCATTACATAATCCAAACTAACTTTAAATTAGTAATAAACTGATAACCATTCGTCTAGATTACCACTAAATTTGGGAAATTTGTGTTTTGTTAGCTTTACATCTGGCATTTAGCTGACACTTTCATTCGTATCGTCTAAACTAAATTTTGAATTTTTCTGATTAACTTTTAACAAAAGACTGTGGAATTTATCTTGAAAAGTTTACTTCTCTTGAACATAAGCATGTACATTTTTTTTTCATTTTGAGAAATAAATCAGATTAAATATTTCGTGTAACTTTTCTTTTAACTTTTGAATTTTATTTTCAAATTAACTAAGTTAAATAGATTCCTCTTCATTAATACAATTAGTAATCTTGTTTTTTAGTTCAGTAAGATTGCATTTCATTACCCTTTTTTACTTATTTATTCTTAAATTACTCGATATTGAGCAAATGTTTTAACAAATTGCAGAATATCATCAAAAAGTAGAAATGACTTGGATAAATAAAGCAGATTCTATAACCAAATGACATTTCACAATGTCGCAAACAATAACCCGATTACGGTTCAGCTCAAAACACTTTTTTAAAGTCCTTTCATAAACTCCCTTTTAAATAAATACATCAGTCTCCAGCGACGTAACGAATAATGCTGAGTGCTTGTTACATATTAAATTACTTTACACTCATAAATTACTGGTATACGTTTAAAAAATGGATTGTATAAATTTTTAAATATACCAAATCTGGTTTGAATAATACAGCAAAAACGTGAAGTCTCACAGTTCTGGACAGCTAAACAACACCACTTTAGAAAATATTTTTTCACATTAAAATTTAGATTTGTAACAAGATTACTTATGAAATATTGCTTACGACACAATTAATTTCTAATAAGTATCAAATCGTTCTTGCTACTTTATTGTTTTAGATTTAATTATAAAATGTAGCCAATAAGATCTCAAATTGCTTCTTTATTTATTTAGATGAAATTGCTTAGTAAAAAATTACATAGCAAAAATCTCTCAAAATGAAAACCTTATCTAAAGTCCTATGTCATAAGAGGAAAAATTTACGTATCATTCCTCCATTATACACTTAAAAAAATAAAACAGTGTATTAAACCCTTGAAGGGCACCGGTATATTATACATACCACTTAATTTTAATCCCAAAATGTCACAATGACACCACAATTTTATAATCAAATTTTGAATATTTATAAGGTACAGGTGGAAAAGCTTTTACTTATTTAAAAATAAATTCGCTCGTGAATCCTGCTGCCAATCAATCATTTCAATATTTTAGCTAGAAGTGTGCTATGCCCCTGAAGGGGTTAAAGAAATTCCGATGGGAGTACATTTTTATTTTGATATTTAAAATTCAAACAATAAAAAGTGGTCTTACAAAAAAAATTATTGCTATATGAACTGCTAGCTAACGGAGCTCAAAGACGCGGGATGCAAGTAACATTATATTTGTACTATAACAAAATAAAGAACAAAAATTAATGTCTCGCATTTATGGTTACAGTGGCAAAATTTCGAAATTTCCCACTTACTTTTTTCTTAGCAAAGAAAATTTCACAGTGTAAATAACCTTTAATGACATGGAAACGGTATCTTTATCTCTGTACTCGGCTGCTTAAAATAAACCGAAAAAGAGTAACGGGAAGAAAAAATGTGTCAAAACAGGACCAGAGAAAATTGCAAAATTTTAATGTCTTTAGATGAAATGAAACACCCCATGCGAAAGCTCTTCGGAAAAAATAATTCATGCCAATCGAATGTGTTCGATTGATATTTATTACCACTAAAACGTCAAATGGCGTTAGATGGCAGTGTCACCAACATGCTCCTCTGCAGCATACATGGAGGATTTATTGTTCTTCTTTGCCTTTGCCTTATGTATCCATTTTTAGTTGTGCAGTTATTGTTTGAAGGCCATTTGAGATTTTTCAGGGTAAGATCATTTTTAGTTAAAACATTTGCATGTTGCCTTATGATTTTTTTAATTTTTTGCTTAGCTATCGTAATTGTAAATGTATCCGTTGTTGTTCTTACCCTCAATCTTAAGCCCTTGTCTTTAAATATTCCTAAGAAGGGGACCACCCAACATGGTGCACACAGACATTTGTGATTTTAAAGTAGTTTGTAAGGGTTATACCGCTATTTTGGTGAAAGTTTTTTTTTTTTTTTCAAATGAACCTTAGTTTTTGCAAGCACAAAATATATATTTATTTTAATCGCAGTTCGATGCTACAATATAATTCATATTCCTTCATTCAAAATACCTTTCAATACACAAATATTTAAAAACTTTTTGGCTACAGCCATTTTAATATGATTTCTGGGAACGGAAAACACGTTCTAGCCGGTTATAGGATTAATTTATATCCCATGTTTTGTACTATATATTTTTTTTAATATCCGTAAATATATTATGTGTCAATTATAATACTACAGAAATAGTATGCATTATGAATTAATATAACAACATATGACAACTCTGTAAGAAAAAATATTAAAAAATTATTGTCCGTAAGAATTAGTTTAAAACTGTATCTAATTAATATTTAAAACATGTACATAGATACTCATCAACGCAAAAATATATAAAATTAAAATTAAAATTTTAAAAACAAATTTAAAATGCTCCCAACGTTTCGGTCTTTATCTGATAATACGTCTCAGGTTTTTTTTTTTACCTTTTCAGAGATCAATGTTGAAGTGAGCCAATTAGTCAGTTGTTTGAAATTGACTATTTTTATTCAAACAACTGAGTACTTGACTCAATACCACGCTGTTCTCTGAAAATATTAAAAAATCCCCTTAAGATGTCTTTGTAGATAAAGACAGAAAAGTTGGATGCATTTTAAATTTGTTTTTAAAATTTTAATTTTGATTTTATATATTTATACGCTGATGAGTATCTAGTTATCTCTTAAATATTAAAAATTTGACAGCGTAAGTCTAAGTTTTTATTCTATTTATTTAAGTTTGTAAATTTTAAATTTATACATATTCAATAATTAGGGTAAATTGATGTTATTTATTTAGTATCAACTTCAGAAAATTAACAAGAATCTATGCTTGAAAATAGTTAGTTAAATTTAAAACGTTGTTACAAAGTTGGCATAATTTAAAAAATTTCACATCTTTTATAATAACATACTGAAATATTAATTGCGATAAATCCCAGTACTGTTCATTAAATATCCATTCTAGGAACGATACTACTATTATAAAATTATTTAACATACAGAATGTTTAATATCAAATTATCCAGTTTTTCTGCTGCTTTTTTCATCTCTTGTAAACTTAGCTTTTTCCTTATCAAATTATCCGCCTATATTATTAGTTACTGGGTATGTATTTCAGAGTGTTACAAATTTAAGATAAGAAAAGAATAAAACAGATCAAAATGACTGCTCTAAAGTATGTATTCTATGTATACTTATTAAATCAGTTTATTTCATCCTCACGTATTGTTTCTTTTAAATCATGAAATTATAAAATTTTATATTTTAATTTCAAGTGAAATGAAATTAGTAAAATAATAAATAGAGATTTTTCAAATATTCAGCATTTTTAACAAAAAATGTGATAGAAAATTAATTCAGTTTTTAAAAAGTAACTTCGAAAATGAACAATGACGATGTTTTTCATATGTTAAATAGAATATATAAATATTAATTAAAACAGAGAGCAATTAACAAAGGTTTTTTTTCTTTTTGTTTCGCAACATAATGAATAAACAAAAGAAAGGCCCGACAATACACCAAATATGTTAATTATTAAAAAGATAGAACCAGTTATTCAGATGACATTTGATTCCGAGTGCCATATTATAAAAGTATATTTATGTAAATTTTTTATGGCGATAAAACTTTATGCATGGTGATTATCAGATATTACTCTTAACCCTCCGTCTAGCTTACATCTGAACTTCCGGGTTCGGGCGCAATGTGCCTGATAGGTGCATGTTTTAAAATCGTCATTAGCTATAACTTACCCAATTCTAACGCTCTTAAATAAATTAGTGGCCTTCACCAGGAGGCACAAAGAGAAAATATCCCAAATCTGATTCATAAAACTTGATTTATTAACGCCGAAGTAAGTAAAATACTAAGCATTTTCCGTGGCATCTTCACTACGAACATGGCAGCTAGCCTATCAGACCGCCAGCGCCCCGAACAAGGTTTAATATTAGTAGTGTATATTTACCGGTTCAACGCCACCTGAGTCGAGCAGGCGGAAGGCGGAAGGCGCAGACGGAAGGCGGTGGAGCACTGTGGAGCTGTGCAGGTGGAGCAGGCGGAAGGCGGAAGGCGCAGGTGGAGCACAGGGGGAGCAGGTGAAGGTGGCGATAAGAGCATGAGCACTGATAAGAACGGAAGGTTCGATGGGAGGGGGGTGCGATAAGGATTTCTACTATAAGATAAGGGGATTATTTTAATGAGTTTTAATTGGGGAACTTAGAAATTTTTCGAAGCATTTTTTTTCCGCGTAGAAATATCTATTGCAGTACAAGGTGAATTTTAACGAATTACAAATTTTAATTAATTTTAATTGCGAGACTTAGAAATTTTTCGAAGCAATTTTTTTTTTTTTCGCGGAGAATGTTCTATTACAGTACAAGGTGAAATTTAACGAATTACAACTTTAATTAATTTTAATTGGGGAACTTAGACATTTTTCGAAGCATTTTTTTTTTTCTAAACGAGAGTATGCAGTTTGAATATGAGTGTATGCAGTAGAAGTGAATGAAATAAATTAAAAATAGTCATTCATGATCAGCTAAAAATGATCAGCTAATATAACCAATTACTAATAGCAATTAACAAATTACCTCTAATTGCAATTAGTAATTGGTTCTTTTATGACATTGTCACGTGATCTCTGACATCACTTAATCAGTGACGTCACATGTCACGTGATCAAATCATATCATTGATTATATTAGCTTATAATGTCCTGAACAAGCATTCCCTTTTCTCAGAGTCTTGGTGCGAGACGTTTGGGTGTTTAGCTAGCTGGCGTATTAGGTAAGAATAGTACCTGTATATATATTTTTAATAAGACTTTAAATTAATTTGATACCTACTATGTAAAACGATATGAATATGTTTTAAACATTAGAACTGAAAAATAATACTTTGAAATAATAGACTAAACAGTAAAATTTAAAGCTATGTAGATAAATTTCCTAAAACTACGTTGAAATGAAAATGGAAAAAGTTTAGTCAATCTGATGTTAGTGTTTATCATATTAAATCTACAAAAGAAATTTTTAAGTGGGAATACTAATAATTCAAGTTACCATATAGATATTATAAGTTAGTAGATTCATAAACTAATGAGAATGTGTATAATTTTAATAAACTATGCTGATTTCTACAGATATTTAATAAAATACAAGTGAGTTTTCGAGTGAAATGTACAGAGTTTATCAATTTACTTCCCAGCTTTATCTTACCATAGGCAATGGTCTAAATCAAGTAAGGACATATACCTTGGAAATCATATTTATGTGACTAAATAACCTGGGGCTTACCCAGCCCAGTAGTTAGCGTGGTGACTATAAAATAACCGGGGACTAACTCAGCCCAGTAGTTAGCGTGGTGGGTATAAAATAAGCTGGGGCTCACTCAGGTCAGTAGTTAGCGTGGTGAATATAAAATAAGCGGGGGGGGTGGGCTCACTTAGCCCTGTGGTTAGCGTGGTAGCTATAAAATAAGCGGAGGCTCACTTAGCCCTGGGGTTAACGTGGGGGGAGGGGGTATAAAATACCAGCTCACACAGCCTAGTAGTTAGCGTTGTGAGTATAAAATAAGCGTGGGCTCACTTAGCCCCGTGGTTAGCGTGTTGGCTATAAAATGCCAAGTCTGATTATATGTTTGTGGGTTCGAAACTTGTGCGGTTTAGACGATGGGATTTCGGGTATTCAGAAAAGTCGAAAATATCATGATGCTTTTCCAGATCCTTATAAATATCGAGAGTCTCTATGTGATAGGATAAACTATCTGTGTCGGTGAATAAGAGCCGAGCTTTTTCTCCATATGTTGCCTTCACAAAATTGTAATGGAAATCATACATACAAAGTTTAGATAGTTCGAGTATAGAAAATCCAACATAGATGGGTCGGTTCATATGTATGCTAATTTTCAATCTCTCCACAACAGTCAGGTCTTTATTGTAAAAGAAGCCTTATAATTATATCTAAGTGAAAAAAAAACTGTAAATTTTTAAATACAATTCCAGTATGAATTATTAAATCTAATTCACTTATTTCAGTAGTATTTAAAATTCTCAACAATAGTCGCATAGCATTGGAAAGTATACTATGACACATGATTTTTCCTTCATATTTATTTATTGTCACTTACTGTAGATCCTATTTTATAATTTAGGTTAAAATTCTTAATTTTTTTTCTACCCTTTTTCTGGGCACTCTGTATATATTTTTTAAATGCTAGCCTACTAATGTATTTAGTTGAAAGGGTACTTACCTAGATCTTACAACCAACTCATACACTTGTTTTGGGAGAAATGAATTGAAATGTATTCTTATCAGTAAATCTTATCTATAATGTTATCGCGATCAGTGACGTCCTCAAGTCACATAGTGTTACTAATCTATAGATTAACGATAAGATAATGGACTTGTACTGAAAATCATTTCTGTCCTAATTGCCATAGAAGTAGCACATATGTTTTTGTCATGCTGTAGTCATATGTTGAAGACGGGATTGCAAGCTTGTGAATAAGGTAAGATTAGTTTATGTATATATTTTTAATACGATTTTAAAATGTTAAACGATATCAATATTGGATCTAAAAACAAATCATTTTTACATTCAATGATTAATTCTAGTCAAAATTCACTCATGTTTGAGTCTGTTGGTTAAATATGACACATAGATAAGATTTGCTAATGATTCATTTTCTCATATGGGTAATAGTAGCAATCATTTCTCATACTGCAAGTGTTTTGTATAAAGTATGCAAAATTTGTGTTTCTTCAATATGAAAAGATTATGAAAATATTTATTTCTCTTATACATTTAGAATATATATATGTGTTTTAGAAAGATTAAATCTATACATTTTTTTTTGTTTATCTAAAATCCTAAAAATAGTTTGTTACATTTCCAGTGTGAATTATTAAAATGTTAATAAGTAAGTTATGTGACAGAAGTAATTTATGCAGATATTAAATTAATCACTCTGGGATTTTTCACTCATATAGTATTTATTGATGTTTTCAATAGTTACAAGAGCAAGTCATGAGTATACATATTTCAAAAGAAAGGTACAAAAAATTTCAAACCATGCTGAATTTAGCTGTAGACAGTTCTAAATGCAGTATTTTTTCCAATGTCCAGTTAGATCCACGTTCATTGAACTTCTCGAAGGAGTTTATAATTTTAGCGAAAGCTTCTTCGATATGCACAGGTATGTTTTGATTCATCAATTCAAGTATAGTGTTCGAACGAAAATAGGGATTGGCAGTTTCTAAACCACCGTCCTGTGATATACGTGTTAAAACCACTTTTACAGTAGCATACCATTTCATGGACTTTTTAACTTCTATCTGATAATTTAGTTCATTCAAAACGTCTGGTCGAACGCTATTAAAAAATGTTTGAAAGTCTTTATCATTTTCCTCGTTAGAATCGATGATAGTATTAGTGCATACATTAAGGGCATTTTGTCTTTTAAAATGCTTCACTTTCTCATATAATGCATCCTTTAAAGCAACAGATTGAGTTGGGTTAGATGAAACTTTATGAGCAGTTCTCAGATGTCGAATTAAATCATCCTTCCGTAAAAATTCTTCAGTACACTGGAGACATGTATGATGCTTGATAGGTCTATGAATCTTCTTATGCTTCAATAAGTCATACTTCCGTAAAAATTCTTCAGTACACTGGAGACATGTATGATGCTTGATAGGTCTATGAATCTTCTTATGCTTCAATAAGTCATACTTCCGTGAAAATACTTCAGAGCACACATCACAATTATATTGCTTGATAGGTCTGTGAATCTTTCTATGCTTTAATAAGTCATTCTTGCTTGAGAACTTTTCGTTGCATACATCACAAATATATTGCTTGAGAGGTCTATGAATATTTTTGTGTTGGCGTAACTCGTACTTCCGCGAAAATACTTCAGCACATAAATCACAATTATAAATCAGAGGGGTCTTTAAATGAATCTTCCTATGATTTAATAAATCACTCTTTTGAACAAATTGTTTTTCACAGATGTCACACATAAAAGGTTTTTTCTCCAGATGAAATTTCTTGTGTCTAATTAACACAAACTTTCGGGAAAAAGACTTGATGCAAACATCAAAAACAAAGAGTAACTTCTGTTTCTTCAGTTCTGATGAGGTGGGTTTGACTTCATAATTCAAAACGGGAGCTTCTTTGGTTATGTCCATGTCGTGGTTCTTTAATTCTGGTGATAGGGGTTGACTAATCATCTTGGAATCACTTAGCAAAGAAGTATGTATGGTTTGTTCCATAATAACTTTAATGTAAAATAATAATACTGAACAGTCAAAAGCGTCTTCACACGATGGTGTCAGTGCACAGATTAAGGAAATTATCTCATTCCACGCAAATTTATACCATCCTAGGGGGCGCTCGTGTGCATATAACAGCATATGTGATTGGTTCATTAATAAACAGATATGATTGGCAAAATTCACGCATGTTCGAGCCTGTTAGTTAAATATGACATACACTAATAAGATTCGTTGATGATTCATTTTCTCATATAGGCAATAGTGGCAATCATTTCACATACTACAAGTGTAAAGTATGCAAAATTTATGATTCTGCTTTATAATACCTATTCATTCTGTATTATACCCTATGCTTTATCCATGACGTCACGATATCCCGTAATTTTAAGAGATAAGCGAACACGTTATACCGTTTAGTTGTTGTAAGGCATGCATGCAGTCGAATTTGGATGAAGTCCACAGTACATTATGATTTAAATATTTAGGTAAGATAACTTTTTTTTCAATATTAAAAACAAATTTTTTTTAAATAATACCCTAACTATTTAGTACAATATATATTTTATAAAAACAAAGCTTAGTTATTATATTCATTCCTCAAAAGAAATTTTTAAGTTAAAATACTAAAAACACAATTTAGTATAATTTTTCTATACAAAAAAAGCATAGACTAATGTAATTTTAAAATATTTAAAGTTACTACAAGTATATATAATCTTATATTTCATATATCTTATAGGGGACCCTGTATTTTTTTTACCATAACATGCGTCAAATTCATTTAAACACAGGTACATTTAAACAGGTTCAAATTCATTTAAACATCTGTTTGCCTCAAAATTCTTAAGGGTATCGCTTAATGACTAGTTCTTATTTTTCATTGAAGCATTTTAAAACTTAACAGATTAATAATTATATAGGACTACACGAAATAATTCGTATACATTGACGGTTTTAAATAGCTCATTTACCTAAAAAAAATGTGTCAGAAATTACGAGTCTCAGGTATTTCTTATCGCGGAGTGACTCATTATCGCATACAGGGTGAAATCAAAGCAAGATCTTCGCTTATCTGATAATAAGACTCATTATGATTCAGCGATATGCATGTTGAGGGGGTAACACTCAAATCTTAGTTGCAGTTATAAATATGTATTTTAAAGCATAATCATTCGAAAATTCAATTATTTTTCATGAAACGATCTACCCTATTTTACAGACTTGTATGATAAATTTGGTGAAATATGTACTTTTTTTTTTCTAAAATCTATATTTTGAACGTTATACTAAAAATGTATTCGTGTAAAACCTATTTTTTACATTGCATGAATTCGTATTCATTTGAGATTAGTACTCTATTTCTTAAAATATCTGTGGAATCATAATATTTTTACAGGGTATATTGTGAAGGGAGGCCTTTTCATTCAAACAGCGGACCATGCATTTTTATGAAAGGTCAATATCCCTAATATTTCTGTCGCTGTAAAATAACGTGAATCTATTGGATTTATTTTGTGAAGGGCCCTGAGATTCGAATAAGGTTATATTATTTGTGAAGGGCACTTGGTAGTCGCATTATTTTATGAGCAGGGCTTAAATCTTTAACTTTTTCTAGGTTCTTTTGAAGGATTTCAATATTTTGAACCTATCGATGTGTAAGTTATACTTTTACCCTAACTTGAATTTAAAAAAAAAAAACAGGATAGAGTGTAAATTATCTGATTTTAGGAAGGGTCCTTATGCATAAATGGATTATTGTGAAGGGTCCCTTTTTATTAAAAAGGGGATCTGTTCACTATTTTAATTAACTACGCACTAGCTGGTAAAATTATATTTTGTTCACATAACATTTCAATGATGTTGGAAAGTGATTCATGAATTATGTCGCTACGCATGATTTTTCATTCTTGTTTATTTTATATATACGTTAAAATTCTTCGTTTTGTAGCACTCTGTATTTTTTTAAGTGTGTATTGTTAGGCTATCGAAGGGCTCCTCTGGGTAAAAAAAGGGAGGTGGAGGGGAGGGGGAGGGGGCGAGCTATTAAATTGAATACTGTATAATTCATACGGGACCCTGTATTTTTTTACTATGACCCCCGTGGTGATTCCTGGGACCAGGAAGTTTTGACTCTAGGTCACTTCTAGCTAAAAGCTCACACCTTAAGGCAAAATTCATTTCAGTTGAGAGTTTTTATTTTAGATTACTTTCAGCTGAAAATCCTACTTTTGGCGACTTTTAACTCTAAAAATTCTACTTTTGGCGACTTTTAAAACTAAAAAATTCTATTTTTTGGCAATTTTTAAAACTAAAAATCGCAAAAATTTCTTAAGTTCTACAATTAAAATTAATGAATGACTATTTTTAATTTATTTCATTCACTTCTACTGCATACACTCATATTCAAACTGCATACTCTCGTTTAGAAAAAAAAAATGCTTCGAAAAATGTCTAAGTTCCCCAATTAAAATTAATTAAAGTTGTAATTCGTTAAATTTCACCTTGTACTGTAATAAAACATTCTCCGCGAAAAAAAAAAAAAAAAATTTGCTTCGAAAAATTTCTAAGTCTCGCAATTAAAATTAATTAAAATTTGTAATTCGTTAAAATTCACCTTGTACTGCAATAGATATTTCTACGCGGAAAAAAAAATGCTTCGAAAAATTTCTAAGTTCCCCAATTAAAACTCATTAAAATAATCCCCTTATCTTATAGTAGAAATCCTTATCGCACCCCCCTCCCATCAAACCTTCCGTTCTTATCAGTGCTCATGCTCTTATCGCCACCTTCACCTGCTCCCCCTGTGCTCCACCTGCGCCTTCCGCCTTCCGCCTGCTCCACCTGCACAGCTCCACAGTGCTCCACCGCCTTCCGCCTGCGCCTTCCGCCTGCTCGACTCAGGTGGCGTTGAACCGGTAAATATACACTACTAATATTGAGAATTTTTGAATTCAAATTTTAAAAGAACAAGTGCAAAATATAAATTTGTTCAAATAAAAATTAGCATAGAAATAATTTAAAAAACAAATATTACATCCAGTGGTAAATTGCCTCTGCACATGGATGATTGTGTAACTGCCAACTTTTTGAGCGATTGTAAATGTAGAGTTAATGATGTGTTAAAGAAATTCCTAACTGTATAACTTTCTACTTTGCAACTAACAACTAAAATAAATTTATTTTTTTTCGTCATTTGTTTAATAATAAAGATAGCTTGATTTATTTTTGAAAATGCTTAAGTATTTTGAGAATGAAAAATACTATATTTTAACATTTGAAAATATTCTTAAATATTAACATTACAATACAAGATTAATTTAACAAAATTTCTAATATCTTAATTACCAAAATTGTACATATTCACCTTTTATCAATACTGATATTCTCTTTTTTTATTACTTTTTAAACACAGTCAAACATAGATGAAAAGTGTTTATGACTTGGGTGTGTATGGCCGTGCTGTAACTTGGATTGCCAAGTAAATGATATATGTTATAGATGCTTACTGTGGCATGTTTGGTATTGAAAATGCAATATGTAGTATTTATATTTCGTTTACAATCACAATAAAACAAATTCGTTATATTAATGTGTATGGGGAAAAAATCTTTTGAAATGCATTTTAATGCTGCTAGACTATTGCAAGCATATTGAAACTAAAATGCAGCACTGAGGTGGGCTGCAAGATACTTTCTGTATAATATGGTGTGCGTAGCATTTATCATTCATTTACAGACACACCAATAAAATTAGGTTCCAATACTCTCTATGACCGATAATTACAGCAAAATGTTCCGTTTTGCTACACTATTCTAAATTTCTCTAAAAGAATTTCATAATATATGCTTCATGCATGATTTTTATTTTTTAATTTGGAATGTTTAGCGCTTAAATTTATATCTTTGATCCTTACAATTTAGAAACGAATAAGCTGAAGAATGTTTTATAAACAGTCTAACTGACTAATAATTAAAAGTACAAGCAAAATAATATTTTTTATAAAGTTTTTATCTATGCCAATATATTCTTTAATTAACTTTCGGAAAATCTATTATATATTAACTATGTATTATTTTACTTTAATGAAAAAACTAAAAGAAACTGTGTTGGTTTGGTTAAAACGTATCTTAAAACGTATTTTAAAAGTAAAATAATTCGCTCAAAATTACTTATATATTTATATAAATGTTTTAATAATAATATATAGTGTATAATTTGTCATTGTCAAAATATCCTCACATTAAATGATTCTAATTTATTTTATAGCAATGCGCACAAAAACTACAAAAAGAAAAATAATTATATAGATTAACTATAGATTATTTTATTACGTAAGCACTTATTTTGATTAGTTTTCATTTAACTGTAGAGAGATTCGAATTATTTAGAATTTATTACATAAAGCAAAAACATATCCGTGAGTATCGCTGACGTCATATGGATGGGGCAACGCTCTAACCTATAAATTTTACTTTTATTTTCTGTATTTTTTTAGTTTTATTTGTTAACATCGTACGAATTTAATTTTTCTGCTGTCGAAAAAGAAAACAAATATGTACTTTCAAATGCAGTTTGTTTGAAAACTATAACACAATTTACTAATTTGAATTTGGTTTTTAAGATATTTTTCAAGCATAATATATTTTATTTCTTTTACGTGTAGTCCGATTAAAAAAATAAAGCCGTTTGAATATAAAACAATATAAATAGCTTAGCATTTGTCTCTGGCTAATATTCCATAAATAAACTAAAACTGATTCAATAAATAAACAAAATAAAATAAAATAAATAAAACATAAATTTAATAGGTTTGTGATTGAATTGCGCACATAAACACTAAAGTAATAATAATAATAAAACTGTTGTAAAAGTGAAATTATTGTCGATTTCTTTGGCTATTAACTTCTGGCATGCGGTTAATGCGAAATGTTTTATCGTTTTTAATAAATTTCAAAACTGTATTTGAATACATATTGATATTTTTCTTATGAAAATGCTTTATGGTGTATTTAGTGGGAAATCTAAGTAAGATACACGATGGTCATAAAATCTTTCCCTGATTTCAACAAAAAAAAATAAAAATAAAGTCGTTCGTGAGTTCCTTGATGACAAATTTCTTGGAAAATGTATCGGACGGTATGGACCAACTCTTCTAGACTTTTTTCTTTCTTTTGGGGGTACATAAAGGACAGAGAGTTTGAAACTCCAGTAAAAGATATTGAAACACTCAAGGTCAGAATCACAGATGCTGTGTCTGATGTGACAGCCTAAATGATGGGCAATACGTGGGAAAAACTAGAATACCGCCTTGACATTCTTCGAGCTACCAAGGGCGCTCACATTGAAATTTACTGGCGTAAGTACTTGAATTAAAAACTTCCTCTTTACAATATATTGAACGAGAAATTGTGATCAGGGAAAGACTTTATGACCACCATGTATAATAAATATAAATAACAAGTATTAGAATTTTTACTTAAAAAATAATCTTCACTTATATTCTGTATACCGGGCAGCATACTCTGTAACCCAGAAAGCCCTGGATCGCTTGGTTGTTATACAATTGTTACTCTCTCATTGATTTAAGTATACTGTAATGCGTTTTTAATATGGTACTGTAGTGTATTAAACAGTGTATTATTTTTAACAGGTAAACACAGGAGTAATTATGAAGGTAGGATCTAATTGATAATATATTTATTATTTCGTATGGCAAAATTTTATTATGTTTTAGAACAATTATTTGGAACGAATTTTTTCCCGGATGTAGGTACCATTGTACTGCAAAAGTGTTTTTTCAATATTTGTTTACATTAAAATTTCAGGAAATTCTTATTATTATAAAAATACATTAAGCTGATGTATCTCAAAGGCAACAACATAAAAACGCTCATTTTCCATTCCTTTGGAAATATTTCCAATGGAACGCCAACATTTATACAATATTGGCGAATGATCATAAATATTTCCAATGTAACGATAACATTTGTAAAATATTGGCGTTTAATTACAAATATATCCAATGTAACGCCAACATTTGTACGATATTGGCGTTTCATTGGAAATATTTGTACAATATTTTCATTTGGTTGGAAATATTTCCAATGCGCGCCAATATATGTACAATATTGGCGTTTTATTGGAAATATTTCCAATGAATGCAATATTGGGCTAATATTGGATTGCTACTAGGGGTAGTATACTCATTTCAGGAATATCGGTTTTCAGTGCAATCAATGTATTACTTAAACTCATATGATACCACAATTTTAACGTAGTTAAAATGTTTTTATTAATGGTTAGTTTTTTAAGGATTATCTTTATACAAATATATATTTAAAAATATCATATTGAAATAAAATTATTTTTATCATATTAAATATTTACAGAGAAAACAACACAAAAAGTTTATGCTTTTGATGGACAATGAGTAGGTTATCATATTTTATAAAGTTAAGATTACCTTTTGGCGTAATTATTTACAGCACAAGCTTGAACATCTGTATTTCACCTAAGTGTTTGAAATATGTTCTACAATCCTAGAAACCAATGTTGAATTATACAATAAATTAAACATATTTAAACAGGTATTAAAACATATTTAAATATGACTTCATTGTAATATTTACCGAGATTTTTAATTATTTTGATAAACTTATCGTAATCGTACTACTTTTCACAAAACTCTTTTTCGAAAATTTTGGATAATAAAAGCGTAAACAGTTATTAGAGTATTTTTATTTAGCATTTATCTTTTCTATATAAAATTGAAAAGTAAAGTCGAAATTTTCCTGCAATTGAGAATATAATATATAATTATCAAAACATTAACGGGAGAGAATACTTGAATCTTCGGAAACTACTTTGCAATGCAAACGAATGAGAAGCAAAAATAAAGAAAAAATAAAGAAAAAATATCATAATGGGGTATAAGTATTATCAACAGAATGAAGAAATCGTGAACATATTTTTTTAGCATATTTAAATATATTTTCATAGCATTATCATTATTTAAACACTGACTAATAAAACACACATTTAAAATTACTTAATAAAATATACATTTTGAAGTTTTTAAGACTTTATACATAATTCCATTCAATGCACAATTCTTTTTGCTCTTCATCCGCTTTCAGAATTTGCAAAACATTAAAATAATTATTCAATTTTTTAAATACTTTTATTATAAAAAAACATTTATTAATTCTGGAAAGTTTTACTATTCAACCACAAGTAATTTTTATGCTAAAATTTTCTTTCGGAATAATTAACTCTTTAGCGATTTTTATTGTCTCGTTTTTTGAAGCCTGAACTTATAATTAAAAAAAATACTATCATGAAAATTTATAATTTATTTTTATATATTTATAGATATTTTACAAACATTTCACAGCAAATTTTCTATACAACAATTGTTGATTTGTTATCAATCCTGTGATGAAAGCATTCTGTAACGTTCTAACAAATTCCTTAATTGAGTTGTTTTATCATTTATATCCTAAAATCTCACTATATATAAAAATAGTTCAGAAGAGATAAAAGGAATTATAAAAAAAAAAAAAAAAAAAAAAAACAATGACTACATAGAACATATTTAGTATTAATATACTCTAAAAAAATTCGTTTTTTTTTTTTTTTTTTTTTTTTTTTTTTTTTTTTACTTTCATAAAACTGTTCATTCTCGGAAAGCATCCAATCTCTTTTTTTTATGTTTGCCAATCCTACTGAATAAAATATGATTCATATTAGATGGCTTACATATTAATTTGAATTTTTCATTCTTTGTTTTAGATGGTAAATTCTATTATATCAAAATACATTTTTTTGAAGAAGTTAGAAATATTAGTTGTCTCATATGAGCTAATAAGGACAACACCATTGTTAATGGTCCGTATTATACATTTAAGTTTGATGGAAGTGATAATGTACTTCAGCAAATTTATGGATCTCTATGTATGTAACTTTAATCCCAATAAACATAATTATGAAGTACGTCTTTAATGTTAGATTTATTAGCATTATTATTAAATATTCAGAATGGCTTTTCTCAGTCTTTTTTAAACATGAAAATATACTGTCCCTCAATACATCTTAGATCATGTTTAATGTACTTAAAAATAAAACTACTTAGTAAAAATTTTTATTTAGTGAAAGTCAAACAAAATATGGCAAAGCGAATAATGGAAACATATACGTGATTTCTTGAGTGAAAGTCAATATTCCGTAAAATGTACACAGGGTGTTCATAAATTTTTACTATATATGTTCCCCTAACGACGGTCAATTTCCATCAGTTACTGTTACATAGACACCACATTTACCTCATATCAGCATCATCTTGACATTGCACCCTTAAATGTATTTAAATCGATAACTGTATTACTAAAAACCGCTCATTAAAGAAATTCAAATAGCACTTAGTACTGCACATGTACTCCAGTACATCTTCTGTGACAATGTCATATACCGCCATTTCACTCCTATTTTTGTCACTATAGTCATCCTAAAACACCTCAATGAATTTTGTCGTCTTGGGTGTTTTAGTACTTTAAAATGTGCTACATGTAACACATCACCAAACGCTGGATTCGAAATTGTCTCCAAGCCATATAATAATTGTAATTTATTATTGTACACGCGCTGTGCCATCGTTTGTGAATGCGGATTCTTGACAATTTTGTTATGGGACTAAACTTTTTCATTATTTGTCGCCAGTATGAGCTTATATGTTGATCCTACTGTTCTTTCGTGCATTTTATCTCCGTGTTCAGTATTACAGGTACGTTTTGAATGTCGTGAATATTTTTTACTTATAAAGATTACTTTGCGCTTTAAATATTGAGGGTTTGGTAAATTTAAATCGTCAAAATTTTGTGGATGTAACCTTAACTTCAATTGCTCATTTGTTTTTGTCGTTGTTCGAGCTCACACCTTTAAAAAAAACTATATCTAAATAGCGCCCTCATTCTTTAAATGGGGGAGGAGATGGTTCAATTCACCAAGAGTTCAAATGACGTCAAACTTTTTTAAAACCGGCCATGTATAATGCAGAACTTACTATATAACAACGATGACTTTCGAATACTTTATTGTGCAAATTATTTTTAAATTAGAGATTAAAAGGAATATGATTAATTATTTTTTTCGTCATTTTATGTATGTTATATGTATTTGTATGAACTTTTAAAAAGATAGCGGATTCACTGCCATGAACATATAAATCTATGGTATTACTAATTGCATGATAATTGCCGTTTTAGATTAACTTAATATATAATGAAAGAAACAGTCCGACGCCATGGTAATAAATGCTTCTGGCTGATACAATTGACTAAAATGAGACGTCGTGTCTACTAAGTGACAATAGTCTTGGCTAAAATTTGAGTGGCTTAAAACGCAGTCGCGGTGACATTAAATTTAAAGAATCTATCAATGTTATAAGTGCAGTTTGGATAAACGAAACTTTTGTCTTCTTCTATAAAAGTGGTGAAACTCCTCAGAAGATCATTCGAAATCAACAATGTGTAAATTTATCGACAAATTTTCTATTTATTAATAAAGAAGTTCATATTCTATTAGTAAAGCTACAATAATGTTTAGCATTCACTAATACAAAGTTCACAAATACCACTATTGATTTCAAGCATTTTAATCTGGAAGAGATCTCATCAACTCCAGATGGGTACCATTTTGGGGTTCCGTAGTTGAATGTGTACTTTCAGATCATTAATAAACGTAATATCTGAAAATTTCAGGGGGAGAGGGGGTGGCATGATATTCCTGCAGGTTAATTACCTCCACTCTCCTACATCCTTAATAAATAACTGATTAATACTGTAAAATTATCAGAAAAGCTATAATTTGCTACACGGAGGAGGATCTTAAGGTTATAGAGGATATATTCAAGTATATAAATTTTTCCTATATATATATATTCCATATTGTCAAGTACGCTAATAAGTGTTTCTATAAAAGTTAGTTAGATTGATAATTTAACATTTAACCATGTAATATTTGCTGTTGTTTTAGTTTCTTGAAGAATTTATGATGATAAATTGAAATATAACGCCATTTTATTTTGTTAGGTAGAAATTTTCGTGCCTATAAATATTCTAAGATTTTCAGTATGTTTCAAAATTCAATCAGGTGTATTTTAAAAGGACTTAATTATGTTAGTAAAGACCATTCATTCGTTTAGAATCATTTCTCTTTCAAAAATATTTGTAAGGTATTTCTTAATAGTTATACCACTTTTGTCACTGAAGCTATTTTCGGTAAATATCACGACACTGATAATCTTGTTTGTATTTTACCCGCAGAAATTTTCGATAATATTTGAAAATGCGTATTAAAATTCATAAAGAGATAATTACATGCAAATTGCAATAATTTGGAGAGAAAGTCAATCGGCCCAAAGACTTATAATGAGCGATAGATTTGTGACATTCCTTCAATTACTTTGCGCTATTTTTCATGAATATTAAGAAGTTAATTATTGTTTAACTCTGAAGCATACTTCACTTGATTATAATAGCTGAAAAGAGTTTCGAAAGTTTTATTTGAATAAATTGTCTTAAGTAGAAATCTAATCTTCACAATGTGGAGTGTGTATAAAGTATTTGAAAAGTTTTTAATGAGAGATTAAGAAGTTATTAGTTTAATTAATTAATAAATCTTTTCATGAACACTTAGACTTTGTCGTGTCTTTTTTACAAGTAATTTTATTTACATAATTTATGTTTCATCTATAATAAACTAATATTTATGCATAGTCCATACTGTATATAAAAAAGTGTTTAACACTGTTAAGCTTTCTACTAATGACTTTTTAGTGTTATTGTTTAGTTTTCCGTAATTCTTCCGTTAATACTCAAAATTCTGAAGTTAATGAATTTAAAGTTTAAAATATCCTATCTCTTTTACAATTGTTTATAAGGATAACGAATGATTTAACTGAACTAAAATAACTACTGTTTAATTTTAAATCTAAATGTTTTGAGGGTAATTTTGGATTTTAAAGATGGGTGTAAACACTTTAAACAATTAATAACTATTCATAAGAGATTAGAAAATCAAGTAAATTTTTCATAAAAAAAGCGTATACTCTGCCCCTAAATTATGCTATAAATAATTGTTTAAAATGCCGGTACATGTCGATAGGGAAAGTACCTCTAATATTTAAACACTTACATAAACAATCTTTAAAGAAAGTAGTTTTATAAAATTTTACATATTTATAAATGTTCATGTAACAACAACCCATTTAACCGAAATAACTTTTCCGTTTAAATTTACGTAAGTATAATGTAAATCAAGTAATTTGAAACAAAAATTTTGAAATATATACTGTTTATATACTGAAATATATACTGTAAAATTTTTACTTCTGATTTTAACTTATTTGTATACATTTATATCTGGAAATAACAATATTATCGGGCATATTTTTGTTTAAGCTCATTACTAACAAGAACGGAAAATCATGCGTCAAGCATAGATTATGTAACACTTTCCAACGCTTCCAAAATAATTTTACAAATCATACCGTTTAATAAGCTAAAAGATAACATCTAAGTAAACAATTTGGAAAACGCCTAACATATTTAAAAACATAATTTCAGGAATTTCCAACGTATACAATATTCGGAAAAATATCCGAATACTTTTACTCAGTCCTGTATAGGATCTATAGATTTGTATATATATACTACATAGGATGCTAAATTTTAGTTCAGTTAGGAAACGCGTAGCACAGTTTAAAATTCTCCGTCTGGAGTTTCTGTCAATAAACGGAAATGTGTTCGCGAACTTTTGTGCTTCCCTGTATAGGATCTATAGAATTTATACACACCACGTAATAGACAAAAAAGTGAGTTAAAACTAAAATCACGTTCAGTAACTTAAAACGCACTTCCAGTAATTATTGTTAACAGACAGTAGAGAATCCTTTTGTGTGTCCCTGTAAATGAACGATGACTGCTATACACACAATATTCTGTAGTGAGCCTCTTGTCATGCACCTTAGTGATACATATAAATTTCAATGCGTTTAAAATAGTGAAACATTATTTAAATAAACCGCAGACGATTTTTCTCCATAGACATAATGTAACGGAATTATTTTGACTGTCCCTGTAAAGTAACTATAAGTGCTATGCACACCCTATTCCATCTTAAGCTTCTTCTAATGCACCTTAGTGATATATATAAATTTCAATGCGTTTAAAATAGTGAAACATTATTTAAATAAACCGCAAATGATTTTTCCCCATAGGCCGCAATGTAACGGAATTCTTTTGAGTGACCCTGTAAAAAACTATAAGTGCTACACACTTCCGTTGAAATAGTGAACATGCTATAGATAACGACAATAACATATAAAAATTGCAGAGCAATCCGAGCATATTTACGGGAGTTAGAGCACGGCCAGACAGCCAGACAAACCGAAGTCATAAACATTTTTCAACTATGTTGGAAAGCGTTAAAAATCTGAACATTAAAAAAAAAATTATCGTAGTTCCCAAAGCTTTATAAAATGAAATATAAATTGTGAAATTAATATTCAAGAAAAAACTATTAATTACGATCTTGATAATCCCCTTACCTAGCATCTCACACCCAACACCTCCAATAAATCTTTCTTAATAACCTGCAATAAAGTTCGACAGGAACAACGAAAATTTATTGACGAAAACAAAACACTCACTCACGACTAACTTACTCGGCGTCCACGTCGTTATTAAACTGTATTTGTTTCGACTCCAGAGGGCGTTCATTTACAATAACTCTTTATTTACGCAACACTTTGAATCTCTTAGAAATTGAAATGTCCGCGGTTATCCGCCGCTCGCGACTACCGGACTTTCCCCTACGCCCATATTTATACACGCACGCACACACACACGCACGCACACACACACACACACACACACACACACATATATATATACATATATATATATATGTGTGTGTGTGTGCGTGTGTGTAAAGAAAATTTAGAAAATAAATACACTGCTGTCCAAAAATTAAGGGGCAGTGACCGGATGCTTTCGCTTTTTTACACGGTTTGTCGAATATCAACTGAAATTCTTCACAAATTGTCCTTGAACTTCGAGGTTGTAAAGCACATGTTTGACTTCAAGAACAGTAGAGACTATATACTGCAATTAGAAATAAATATTGAATATTTGATAAGATATGAGCGTTTGTAATAAAAATTGTTAATTGCGCATTCGCGAAGTATACGAAAGCTTTTTTTCATGATTTGGTAGTCAATTCTATAGAGCAACTCATATAACAAGACCAGTCAAATATCTTGAAAACTCAAAAAGATACAGGCAATACAGTGAGCTAATTGATAAATTGGGAGAAAATCCCTTGTAATCCTATGGGATTTTTCCCCCAATTTGTCAATTACCGAATGTTAATGTCCTTTATTACTTAAAAGATGATAAAATTATATGAAATATGTTAAACTACATTAACATTATAACTTTTAATATATATTCGATTCATAAAATTCCTACACGTGCAATTAATATTTTAATAGAGATTTTTAAATTAACACAGAAAGACGTTGAAGACGTTTAAAACGCAGAATGAATGGTTTTGAATGACATAATCATATTCCGTGTCCTTGCTTCCTTATGCATTATGTATCACAATTCTTTGACTTCTATCGAATTTAATATTGCATGAATCCGCTTCCTAGACTTTGTTCTAATAAAACAGAGCAAAAATTCGTCTTTATTAAGGCAGGAAGAAACAGAAAGTTACAAGAGACAATATTCTTAATAGGAAATTAGTGTAATAGTGTGATACGTGATAAAAGAAAATTTGGAAAAGGAAAAACGAAAATGATCTCCATTGTTCAATGTAGCTCTATTTTCTTATAACTAAGGTTATAAGGATATATATAACTAAGGTTAATAATACGAATGCATTAAGTAAAATTTGCTATGTTTACTTATGTATTTATAAAATTTAATTTATCATTCTGTAAGATTTCTGTTATTTTTTTTTTTTAGATTTAAAATATATATATATATATTACGAGTTTCCGCTGATAGTCTAATCTGATGATCGGTACATTATTTAATATCATAAATCCGTTTTAATTATGGTACTTTCCGTTTATTGTTTATGTATTTATTTATATGTTTTTTTATTAATTTCTCTGTAGTGTGTGCAGCTGATAAATAACGCCAAGAACCTGGGCATATGAATGGGGTGCGTAATTAACTATCATATAACCAAATCTCAACGACACTAACATTCAGTTTAGCTATTATTTAGCTATTATTTTCATCATTGTGTTAATGTTTTTACTATTATTCATCCTTGTATATAAAGCTGACTAATAACCCTCTGCAATCAAATTAGTTAAAAATATGTTTTCTTCATATTACATAATTAACTATTAGTCCAGGCAATAGAGACCGTATAGAGGGTCTACCTAGCAAAATTCACGGTAGTTCTGGAAAAAGGCTTGCATTATGTTTTTTGGGTCACTGAATCCGAATTTTTAACTTCCTACCAAAATTTCTTTCGGCAACCCCCCAAATTTCGACAAGCCCCCTCCAAAAAATAGAATTTTTGAAAAAAAAAATTGTTTTTTGTAATTATTTCGAGGGAGGGGAGGATACATAGAAATCCAGAAAGTAGACAAAATTTGCAACAAATAAGACATATGACATTCAGACGTAGAATGAACGGGGAGGGAGGGAGGCTGACTCGAAACATGCGCCGCGGCTCTGTGTGTCTTACGTTATAAATGCCGTTATGAGAAAACTGCATTAGGGGCGTAAGTGGATCGTGGATCTTAGTGGATCTTTGTGGATTTATACCCTTTGTGGATTTGTAGACGTCTCTACGTTTGGGAGTGGATTTTAGTGGATTTTGACTACGCCTCTACTTTGTATTACGGATTTCAGCGATAAGATAAGAAGCGTTTTACAGCAAGATAAGGGGAGTTCGCCACTTTTTGAGGATCGTCCGTCCCTTTGTTTGAGGAGATAAGATTTTTTGACTGTGTTAGAGTAGGTGGTCAAATATGGATTTAGGTTCAAAAGTATGGATTCAGGTGAGGCTAAAGACACAGCATGCACATCGATATGAGTTATGTTCAAAATACAGGCACCCATAAAACAAAACAAAAAAAAAAAATTAAAAAATGCACCCGCGTTTGAGTAAAAATTATGTTGAAAATACGGTGCCCCTTCACAAAAAATGGGATGTGACCCCTGTTTGAATAAAAAGGCCTTTTCACAAAAATCCAATGGTTACACGTTATATTACGGAGACCCTTAATAAAATTAGTTCCTACCCCTCCCTCCCTCCTTTTTTAGATACGAGTGAGGGTCAAGATACAGATACCTTCACGTAAATTGCATAGAAATTGCATACAATTGCATAAAAATTGGTGTTTGAATGAAAAGGCCTACGTTCTCTAAAGGACACCTCACAAAAATTGGATAGATCTCCATTTTATCATAAAGACTCAAGTTCTGTACAGGGCCTTCACAAAAATCCAATGGATTCAAGCAAGTCTAAAGATACAGCATGCACATCGATATGAGATATGTTCAAAATACAGGGACCCTTCACAAAAATTAGATGTAGGTTAGAGTAGAAAATACAGGAACCCTTCACAATGTTCCTTGTTAATATATACATATAGCTTATACGAAAAATGAAAAAAAGCTCTACCTTGCTCATCAGCAGAACACACACAGGATTCTCAAATGGATTGAAATATAGAGTAGGTTTTACATGGATCACATTTTTTCTTCTTTTTTTTGTGTAATATGAAAAATAAAAATTGAAATAGTTAAAAGTTACAGGATCCCTTCACAAAAAAAATTAGATAGGTCCCATGTTTAAAATGAAAATTTCCCTTCACAAAAATCGACTGGTTACACGTTATAGATGTTTAGACCTTTCACAATGTGCTCTGTAAAAATACTGCATGAGAAGGGAATCCACAGTGGAAAATGAATGAGTATTATTGATATATGTATACTGTAAAAGTAATGTAGGTCAGCTTATAATTCTGCAAAAAATATCAATACAGCCCATATGCTTTACACAGAATGCATTTGTTTTTTAGTATAATGTGCAAAAAAAAAAAAAAAAAAAAAAAAAAAAAAAAAAAAAAAAAAAAAAAGTGGATATCTTCGAACTGCCTGATCTATAAGAAACATGACTTAGAAATTTTTTATAACGGTAGGTGTGTAAAAGAAGAGGGGGGATTTTATGTATGAAAACTTTAAATAAAATTTGATTGGGTTAAGGATTAATATTAAATGGACAACAATTAAGGATTAATATTAAATGGAAAATCGCGCAAGCTCCGTGAGGTATTTTGTAGGGGTGGATAAGATTGCTTTTTAGAATTATTCACTGATCGAAAAAATATTACTAGTACAGTCTAAGAAATATTACTATGACTCAGAAATCTTTTGTAATGACTAGGGGATCACTTTTTTAAATTAGTATTTAAGTATTAGGATTAAAATGTATGTTTAAAATTGTATATGAATTGTATATGAATTATTTTTAGAATAATATTAGATTGCATAGTAAAAGATAAAATATTCATGAAAAACTACTTCAGTAAAATATTCAATAGAAAGATTCAATAAATATACAACCGAAGAAAAAATATTTCTGAAATTATTATATTATTTCTCAATTATAAATATGCACAAACTAATATAAGAAAATATTATATTTTACATAAAAATCCCCAATCTCCGAAAAAAATAACGCAAATGTTATTTATTTCAAAAATTTATTTAAGTTAATTTAAGTGAGGAATCTACAACCTGAAGTAAAATATGCGTATAGTTTAATTTATTTTAAGACAATTCTTAAAACAAATATTTTTCACCGTTCAACAACGTGAAATTTAAATCATTGCAATTTCTTATTCGTTGCAGTGAATGGTCGACACTTAAAGGGTAGAGTCCAGTCTTCCGTCCAGTTTCAGCTAAAATACCTTTCATAAAATGGACTCGCCTGAAAAAAGGTGCTTCCCAAGTCTCTACTCGTAATTAAGGCTCCTATAAAGGGTATAGGAGCTCTACTCGTAATGGGTCCACAATACTTTTATGACGTGAAATCGGAGATAAGCGGTGTGCTGCGGAGTTGCTGCATCATCGCACTCACCTCGACCAATGTTCCGAGACTAGTGTCCCCGTTTCTGCTCATCCTAGGTCAAAATGTCACGCATCTTATTTGTTGCAAATTTTGTCTACTTTTTGAATTTCTAGGAATTTTTTCCCCAAACAATTACAAAAACCAGAATTTTTCAAAAAATATATTGTTTGGGGGAGTTTGTCAAAATTTGGGGGTGTTGACGAAAGAAATTTTGGTGGGAAGTTACAAATTCGGATTTAGCAACCCAAAAAGCATAAAGTCGATTTCCAGAACTACCGTTATTTTTGCCAGGTAAAATCCCCTATTGCCTGGACTATATCACGTAATTAAATCTCAGTGAGATTCCATTCAGTTTTTATTATAATAAAATACATTATTTTTTTATTTATTTATTCATTAATTTCTACACATACAGTGGGCCCAAAATACCTTGCAATACAGCAGACTATGTTTCCGATGTTTTTTCTTCTAAATAGTTTGTGACAGCTGTCCACGTAGAGACTATGGATTTGTCCATGGTCTTTGAGAAGAGAAATTTTGTGAACAACTCGGTTTGGAATTTTCACTTTTTTTTTTTGTAAAAGATAAAGTTTTCGGGTATAAGGTATAGGGTATAAGGTATACAGTATAAGGTAAGTTATAAGGTAAAGTTCGGAAAAAACGAACATCGCAATAGATACTTAGTAATGAAGTTGCTTCATAACCATGTCTTGTTAGACTCCGAAGTTAAACGCAAATTCAGCGGATTTTTAAGGTGTCTGGGCAGTCACTATTGGTAAGATAGAACCTAGCCTGTTTGATCACAGCTTGAAGAAGAGTCACGGAGTGTCGTTAGAAATTAATAGTTTTCTGAAAATTTTGCATGCTTTATTAAGGTTAGTTATATATTTGAAAATATATTTGTAAATATTTCACAACTCTGAAAATAAGGAATACTCTGTATAATTTTATAGCATTTATAACAAGAAAGATATGTATCTATTCTTCATAAAGATTACGATTACAATTTTTTTTTCGATTTAAAAATAAAATTACATTTTACATAAAATAAATTTTGACTAGCTGTTTAACCCGTTCTACGCACGGGAGTTCATGAATTTAATTTTAAAATCCAAATTAAAAATAACAATCAGTACCACCAAATGAATCTGTGTAATATGTAGAAAAATATTTTTCTACTACTGTGCATTTTTTTTAATGAAATTTAATTTATAATGTTGCTATGGCAGCAGACGATAAAACGATATCTTTGGAATAAGGGAATAAATAGAATAAAGAGTTTTGTTTATGTTTGTGATAAAATGTTTTTCTTTATTTAAAAAAATGTGATAATTAAGTACAATTAAATGCAAGCCCAATTATTTGCATGCGAGGTAAAAAAAAATATCTTAATACCTGCTACAGCTTCTTAGTATTCCAGCGTGGCATACGTAATATGGATATCTCGCATTCCAGTAAACATTTAGAACTGGTTAAAGCTCGCACAATTACGGGTTGGACATAAAAAAGGCAAAAATGTTGCAAAAGTACAAAAAAAAAATCTGTTGCCCTAATCGTTTATGGGCCCCCTACCAGCAACCCGTGTGCCAAATTTTGCAGACCTGAGCCCTGTGGTTTCAGAGTTTTTGAGGTTACATAGATAGATACGCGCACGGATTTTAATAGGGTAGATTAGTAACACACATCTACACAAGCTTTGAAAATATTTTTTTTCTGCACTATTTCAGATATTTTTATTACTTTGCGATGCGATAAATTTAAAATTACCGTCTTTTTGCTCTATCATTTAAGGAATTAGGACAAAATAAGCTTGGAAAATAACACAAAAAGATATAGCAGAATAAAAATAAAATTTTGAAACAAACGTTTTAAAATAAGCCGTACCTTACATTTTATTAAGAGGCTACATTTGTCACAATCGCCACAAAGTTAAATATTATTTTAATGTATTTTCTTCCTTTTGAAGAAATATGTCTTAAAGTTTAAAGTTATGTAACGATATTATGTTATGTTTACATATCGTACTTTCTTAATTTTTTTTTTCTAGAAATAAATTTTACACAAATTATCTTCCTCAGATTTTCTTTTTATAACGGGCAAAACTGCACTATTTTTTAAGCAAGAAAGAAATAGAAGGTATCAAGAGACAATTATTAATAAAAAAATAGTGAAATATTATAATAGTAAGTGATCCATATTTTGAAAGGATAAAACCGATATACTATGCACTGTTGCATGTATAAATATCTGTTTTAATGAATATCTAAGGTTTAAAATATGTAGGAATGAAATTAACTTTAGGTATTTTCCCGAAAAACTTGTTTTCTAAATTACTATTTTTTAAAGATTTTCTTATATAGTGGGGTGCAAAATGATAGAAATGAATCAGAAATAATGAAATGAGCTTGCGTTTGCTAGGAAAATGCGCAAATATTTATGTTAAAAATAAATCAATGATATTCTAATTAATATTAAACCAATATTTTACAATAATTGTATATATATATATATATAGAGAGAGAGAGAGAGAGAGAGAGAGAGAGAGAGAGAGAAATCTATTTTTAAATATGCATTTTGTTAAATTTACGCCGAAGCAGAATGATAAGAACGCAGTGAATATTTCGAAACCGCATCTTGTGATTGGTGAATAATTTTGTATATTATTTACAAAGCATTTAAAACAAATTCTAAGGACATTCGTTTAGTTCGCAAAACTTTTTGACGATGTGGGGGGCAGGTAAAATGCTTCTTGTAGGTACAAAAACTAGCTTATAACAGCACCAGAAAGTCAAATCAAAGAATTTTTAATATAATTAATTGTTCAAAGACTGACATTTTTAATATATTAAAGAATCCAACTATTTATGGTACTGTAAAATCTACAGGGAGGCCGACAGTTCTTTCGAAACTATTCAAAATTTTGATTGTTCGCGCGGCTGCAAGCAAAAGAATGACAGCAAACAGAAAGTGAAATCCAGATAAAGACAGTGCCTCAGTATAGACTGTAAGAAGATCTATAAAAAGCTCGAATATCTTTAAGTATGTAGAACCATGTTAGTATCCGCGTTTAATATCTGGCCATATAAAAACTCTCATTCAGTTTGCAAAGAAACAACTGAAGCAACAAACGAATTGGTTTAAATTTATATTCAGTCATGGCAAGAAGTTCAATTTCGATGGTTCATGTAGTTTTAATTCATATTGGCTGGACCTTAAAAAGCTGAAAGACGTACTTTCAACGCATCTACTAGGTGGATTCTCACTAATGGTTGAGTGTGTTTTTTTCCTGAAGGGGTGTAATATAATTTGTTGTATCGCTTGCTTATAATTGCTTATAATTGGTTTTCTACACTGAGAAAAAAGACTCTCTCAAATCTGAGTAAATCGATGTTTTCATTTTGTTAAGAAACTTTTTGTTTCAAGTATGACGATCCAATGCTTTCAATTCTGAAATACCAGAAATAATCAGAATATTGAAGCATGGACATTCTCGAAACCTAGCACATAGTGGTCGGTTCATATTCATTTTTGAAAATGGACATACTCAAAAATGATTATAATCAGTTCAAACTCAATTTTGAAACATGGAAATACTGAAAAATGCACACATAGAAGTCAGTTCAAACTAATTTTTGAAACATGGACATACTCAAATATGAGCACATGATGTTTTATTCTTGAGTCTGTGCATGTGTTCAGAAATGAATATATACATGTTTCAAACTTGAGTAATTTTGATTCGGGGCCATTTTGACTATGCGACATACTCAGATTTGAGTATTTTTTGATCAGTTTTGAAAATGTCGTATTTAGAGTGTAGAAAGACGACAAAATAGACATACATATATTCACATGTTAGAACGCAGTTTGTTCAACCAGGGGAAAAACGTGCCGGCCCTAACTATATTTTTTTAACAAGAAAATACCCCAATTCACTCACCAAGAAATGGTTTGAAAATAGTAAGTTTCTCACATTTGATTGGCCATCGAATAGTCTGGATCGATATTCCATTCGTTTAGTGAATTAAAATACGCGTTATCTACTGAAAAAAGGGCCAAATGGTCAAGTATAAAACGAAAGAAGAAATAAAACATTCTATTTATGAGGGATGGCATGTTTTGTCTCCTCGATAATTTCAAAAACTTTTAAACTCTATGTCGCAATACTGCATTGAAATTATTAAACCCAAAGAAAGTTCAGTTGACATGTAATAATATTTGTATAATTTAGAAAAATTGGTTCCGTTCTTATATTTTCGCTCCTATTGCATATTCAGTGAAAACGCAATTTATTATTATCTCTATAATAAAACTGTAAGTCATGTGACTGTCCTCAACAGTTCCGGGATACCGCATCGCTTTTTCATATGCCAAGCGGCCATTTTTATTCAAAATTATTTTTTCGAATAAACTGCATAAAAGTTAAATTTTAAGAAAGATCGTTCAAAATAAATTAATATTTGAGAGATGACTTGCGTTCAATTATGTATATATTCTGCAATAACTTCAGTCGAAAGATTCGCAGTTCAAATTCTCTATTCATAAAAGTAAACAAAAAAAAGATTGATTCGTCGTGAACATTTAAAATATTAAATCATGGAGGTAATCATTCGCAAAGCAAGTTCTCCGCGAATGAATTTTTGGACCGCTGCCTCGCGTCAAAAAAATAATTCGCACCAGTGAGACAATCAAAGTTTACCATAATTATGTGCTATACAACTCAACTTTCGGACCTTTTCTTGACGTAAATTGAACTCATGTAATAATATTTAATGAATCAGATTTTTAGCATTTTTAAAATCGCTAATACAGCTTTTATTTATCGCGTGTACAAATTAGAAATGATACTTTGATTTTGAAATCAAATGTTTTGATTTATGATATTATTTCTTATTTATTTATTTATTTTCTCTTTTAAATGAAAAGTGTGAAGTATTTTAAATTTATGTAATATAAGCATTTTAGATTAAAGTTAAGTATTTTAAATGAAATGAGTGACAGGTTTATAATTTAAAATTAAATTAATTGTAGTATGAATGACGGTGATGGGAACGATATTTGGCTAATTATATCATCTGCTCCCGGCTAACAAAAATACTCATAATTAAAAAAAAGAATAAAAATAAATAAATGATAGTTTGTTGTAAATAAATATTGATATACATATCAAAAATAATTTATAGAATTAAAATAAAAAATAAAAGTAAATAAACAACAATTTCCATAACAAAGTTTTCGCCAAATTGGCGGGGGAGGGGGGGGGAATCGCGCCAACGTGCGTATGTGACATTTGTGCCCAAAAAATATGCGAAATGCTACCATGATCGCAAAAGTTCATGATTTGTCTATTAGAATCTTCCGATTTGGCGAAGGATTAGGGGAAAATTAAATTATGAATAAATGTAACGTGTTGCAATGTTTAACATACATTTAAGGGAGACCAAACTGGTCGCCAGTGGCGGCTAGTATTATAATAACAATTGTTTTACAGTATTCTTTATGTTTATATTGCATATTTATTTTGATAAAATCAATTTATATGGTTTATATATTGAATAATATAATTATTATTTATTTTTTAGTCAATTGAATGACCGTGTTGTAACCCGGTGTATTATTTATGATAAAATAATATTTAAATTATGTAACTTATCTAATTTTCTCATTTATACAGCATATATTAGCCAAGATATATTATGTTTTGCTGTTAAAATTAATTATTTCGATTTGTATTTTAAAATATTATTTTACTTGCAATTTATGAATTAAATAACATTAAAAATTCTTAATAGCATGTCAAGCAAATTATTTTGTCATCACTGCTAAAAAATAATAATTTATAAAATCGATTATTTGTACTATATTACATTGTGATTAAATTTTAATATATACTCATATATATATATATATATATATATAAAGAAAATATGTTTGGAAATGCTCATAACATGACTCAATCTTATACGTATGTATCAGCTATTTTTTCTGGAAGTAATGTTACATAAATAGGTTTCCTAGGCCTTTCTTTGTTATATCAGAGAAAAAAATGCATCTTCCTTTAGGCACAAATGAAATTGAATGTCTCAAGAGTCTATTCTGCTTTTTTTCTTAATAGGAAGTTAGTAAAACAGAATGATAAGCGATCAAATAGAATTTGTGAATAAATAAACGAATAAATAAAAGGGTGCAAAACTAACTTCGTATAATTTTCTGCAAGCAACTTATCATTAACTCAACTTATCATTTCAAGCAACTTATCATTTAATTATTTATTCCTAAACTAATACAAATATTCTTCAAGTTTTCTGTTACTCTTTAACTCTTTAACTCTCTAACTGTGTAGCAATTTGTTTGGTTTAATCTCCAACTATAATAAAGAAGCAAGTTTGTGTGTGTGTGTGTGTGTTTGTCCGCTGTGTTCTGAAGAGACCGCTGCACGCAGAGCTAAAACATTTTGTGGGAAGGTACCTTTATGCATGTAGTTTTGCAGCTCGAAGCCAGATTTTGGAATTTTGGAATAGATTTTTTTAAATAAAATTTTTTATGCGATTTTTAATGTTCTTTCACGTTTCGATGCGATTTTTTCACATTAATAAGGGGAATCCGGTTTCAATCTTTTAGCCCAATATAGTAAATTTATCCTCTTTTCAATAAAGTTTATGCGAAATTCGTACAGCAATTTTTGAATTTTTGGCGATTTTTTTTCCTTCGACACTAAGAAATTTTGCCAGAATGCTTGATTGGTTCGGTGGTTGCGCTTCCATTTAAGCCTCAGATACGATCAGAATCGTTATTTTTTTTCTCTTTTTAGCTTGGAGAAAGTTGATAGTTCTTTACAGATAAAAAATCGTGATTTTAAATATGCGAATTTAAGTGTTTTTTGACGTTTCGCTGAGATTTTTCTACATTAATAAGGGGAATCCGGTTCCAATCTTATAGCCCAATACAGTAAATTTTATCCTCTTTTCAATAAAGTTTATGCGAAATTCGTACAGCGATTATTGAATGTTTGGCGATTTTTATTCCTTTGACACTAAGAAATTTTGCCAGAATGGTTGATTGGTTCTGTGGTTGCGCTTCCATTTCAGCCTTCAGATACGATCAGAATCGTCATTTTTTTTGTCTTTTTAGCTTGGAGAAAGTTGATAATTCTGTACAGATAAAAAAAATCTTAATTTTAAAAGGGAAGGGTGGATTATATATTATCCCGATTTTTTATTAGATTTTTCCCTTTTAATTTAGTTTTTTATGCGTTTTATAACATTTTTTTTTCATGTTTTGCAGTGTTTTTATTTCAAATGACGTCACAAATCGCCCACTACAAGTCAAACGCCATTAGAGGGCAGTTAGATTGGTAGCTGATAGAATTGTAGGCACATGTGGAAGTCAACCGGGCATTTGTGATTGGCAGATGAAAAGGTCGTCACTCGTCAGCTGCTTGCAATTCGAACCGCGAGTTGTGAATTTTTGCGATTTGTTTTATGCGATTTTTAGAGTTTTTTCATGTATACGTCATTTATGTATTTTATTTCAGAAATTAACAACAATAACTTACTATTTCTGTATGTATAAAAAAAGGTAATTTTGTTTCTGTTTCAAAACTTAATGATAATTCCTAATTTTTTAACGTCGTTGTTTTAATTCTGTGGGGATGGGGAAGTGAGTGTTTGGTTGTAGTTTAAATATCGCGTTAATGCTCTGATCGAAACTCTCTCCTTCCCCCACCCCCCTGCCTACAAAATGAGAACTAATTAATTAGTAGTCCGATTCAAACAGAATCTTTTCTCAGGTCCCCAGGTACTAGATAAACTTCGGTATAATTTTTTCAGCCCTTGGTTACCACTATTTCTGAAAATTAATGACCAGGCAGGGGTATTTTCTCGGGTTCAATGGGCCCAATTTCAATGAGAATTAGTTCATTCAACTTAACACGAACTAATTAAGATATAGATAACTAATTAAGATACAGATTTGGTGCCACCTGGTGGTAGAAAATGAAACTAAAAGATTTTGCAGCACGTGCTCAGCACGTCTGCTATACGGTGTCGTAGGCAGCAGGGACACGGGCCGGAGTTTCGATCGGAAAGCGTTTTATATAGAACTGAGTGCACCCCCTAGCGGTGGGAAGTGGAACTAAACAATTATGCATTTAAATCTTGTCTAATTCAAACAAAGGGCCAGATTTCAACGACAAATGATTCATTGAACTCAACATGAACTAATTAAGATATAGATAACTAATTAAGACATAGATTTGTCACCCCCTGGCGGTGGAAAGCGGAACTAAAATATTGTCTGCGCGTGCACAGAACACCTTCTATACTTTGTCATAAGCAGCGGGGACACCTGCCGGAGTTTAGTTCGGAAAGAGGTTTCTTTAGATCAGAGTGCACCCCCTGGCGGTGGAAAATGTAACTAAAATATTTTGCATTTAATCTTGGTCCGATTCAAACGAAATCTTTTCTGACATTCTTCCGAGGCCTCCCAGGTACTAAATGAACTTCGGTATCGTTTTTGGACTTTGGTTATCACCATTTTTGAATATTAATATCCAGGGGGTGATTTATTTTCTCGAGTTCTATGGGTTCGATTTCAACGGGAATAGGTTCATTAAACTTAACATGAACTAATTAAGATATAGCTAATTATTTATGACATATATTTGGTACATCCTGGCGGTGGAAAGTGGAACTAACAGATTTCTTCCGCGTACACGGCACGCCTTCTACACGGTGCCGTAAGAAGTAGGAACGAGTGCCGGAGTTCCGCTCGTATATAGGTTTATTTAGAACAGAATGCTCCACCTGGTGGTAGAAATTGGAACTAAAAGATTCTGCTGCGTGGGTCTAGCACGTCTTCTATACATGGTATCGTAGGCAGCGGGGACACGTGTCGGATAATTTGTTTAGAACAAAATGCATCCCCTGGCAGTGGAACTAAAAAACAATTCCTGCGCGTGGCCAAAAATAGCTGTTTGAAACCTCAAAATAAAGTTACCTATTTGATAATCCCAAACAACGAAAAAGTTTCATTTTCACTCATCTTCGGGTATTAACAAAAGTGTTGGATCATTTGAATCGAAACTCAGTTTATGTTTCTGATTCCGAAAATACAAATTTTGTGAAAATCTGTAGGTAACTTAAAAAAAAATTTGACCAAAAATTGACACGTTTTGAATAAAATGATTTAGACATTTGAGGAGGTGGTATTACATTTATTTCCACTTCGGGTCCATCTCTCTATTTAATTTCCGAAAGACAAAGAGTTACCAGAGGAAGGGTTTCATACAGCGATTTTTAGAATGATTTCGCATTGCGTAGTATTTTTTAAAGGGACCGGGCAACGCCGGGCGGATCTGCTAGTATGTAATAACGCATTATACTTTAGCTATAAAATATCAGTATGTAGTACTTCCTTTAGTACTTCAATAGCTTACGTATATACTGGATGTTTAAACTATCCGGAACAAAAGTGAAACGCAATTAAAATAAAATTCAAATGATCCAGTTGTTCAAATGATCCCAAATGTTTTACAGTTTGTTATTCAACATGTTAGGAATTTTTTATGATGAAAATAAATCAAAATTTAAATTCTCAATAGTAGATGACATCGTAGCAAAGAAAACAATGTCAGGTAATTATTGTGAAATAATAGCTATTTTTTCAGTGTTATTTACAGCTGCAAATACTCACTGGGTCCACATAACTAATAGAGAATAAAGCAGTACATTACAATGGAATGGATGTTGCCTTCTGAAGTACGGCAGGTAAATATTTGAGATATTTTAATACACGTTATTTAGGTACCGTCACATCCGGATATAACACGATCAGGGCTGCCACTGGCGACTTTTTTTATATTCATTTCGCACCACTGTTATTAAAAAAATAATTTTGTAGTATATTTCTCTTGCACATGTTGTCAAAGTGTATGTGAAAATTTTTTATTTGAGAAACTGGTACGAGATAGAATTAATAGTCGCCGGTGGCAGCCCTGGACGATGTGTTTTGAAATGATCCGGTTTTTTCATTGTGCCTCTTATATGCATACAGTACCTCCATGAAATTACCTGCAGCATTGCTCTCGTCCTGCAGTGTCGGAATTTTGTTTACGCCATACAAACCCACCTAAAAGAATGACTATTGCTCTGAAAACCGTAAGTCTTTCCGGCCCACACATCTTTTTTATTATAGGTTTCTCCTTTTACTCCTGATTTTCAAAATTCCCGGAATTTTTTTTGATAGTTCTTTATAAAGCAAAATAAATTAACAGATATTTTAAACTACCTTCCTTTAATTTCACCAATTTCATAAAAGACGACATGAAATTAAATGAATTTGTATTTAAATATCATACACACTAGAAACCATTTTGAAAATTATTATTACTCAGAAATTCCGTTTCAATGCCAAATTATTTTCGTTCTAATAACTTCTAGATTATTCCTACGTTTCTAATTTCTAGAAACATAATCATATTCTATATTCTTATTTAGATATGTATTATATGCCACACTTCCGCAACATTTCAATAAATAAATATTGAGAAACTTTGCTTTCTAGGTTTTTCTGTCGTACAATACGGAAAACATAGTCTTTTTAGGTGCGTTCGTAATTATATAAATACAGTGTCTCACATAAGTGATGGGACACTTGTGCTTTACAAAAGGAAACTAATCAAATAAATTAAAAAAACATGTACACATTTTTTTTGTGGGTGTGTTTCATACTTAAATTTAGTAAAGATTATTACATAACATACATTTTGTCAAAATATTAAAATATTAATTTAATAAAAATACAAATGTTTAGAACGGAGCAAAAAATAGCTCACATAAGTGATGGGACACCATTATATATGCAACAAAAATCGTCTGAAATAAGCAATAAAAATATTTTTTGGGGTTTTATTTTTACTTAAAAGCAATTGGCAATAATTTATAAAATCGTCTGCAGTATTTCTCTCCAGTTTGTTTTGGAATTTTTGTGTTTTTTAGCTCTGTGTAGCCATGAATGCTAAACGAAAAGAAACTTCGCCTGAAATTCGAAAATTAGTTATTAATTTGCATATTGAACGTGGAAAATCTATTAGAAAAACTGCTGAAACAGTTAACTTAAGTCGTTCAACAGTTTTCAATATCATTAAACGATATAAAAAGAATCATATGATTCAGGATAAAAGAAGACCTGGCCGACCATCAAAGCTATCCAATGGAATAAAGCGAATTATCGTTCGAAATATTAAAAAAAATCCAAGAATTAGTGCTTCAAAAGTTGCTGCTGATTTACAAGCATTATATGGAATAATTGTTAATCCTGAGACTATTAGAAGGGTAATTCGATCTGCCGGATATCACGGTAGAGTAGCCAGGAAAAAATTCTTCGTAAGTGAAAAGAATAGAAAACTCAGACTAGCTTTCGCAAAATCCAACATAAATAAGAATTCTGATTACTGGAATAAAGTTATATTTGCTGATGAGAGTAAATTTAATATATTTGGTTCTGACGGTAGAATCTTGGTGTGCAGAAAACCCAGGGAAGAATTTCGGAAACAGAACTTGGTACCAACAGTAAAACATGGTGGAGGAGGAGTTATGGTATGGGGGTGTATGTCGTCCGCTGGAGTTGGTAATCTTGTTTTTATTGACAGTATAATGGATCAGTACAAGTATATTGATATTTTAAAGCAAAATTTGAAATCTTCAGCACGAAAATTGAACCTTCATAACGATTTTAAATTCTACCAGGACAATGACCCCAAGCACACTGCTCTGAACGTTAGACTCTGGCTGCTATATAACTGTCCTGAAATAATAAAAACACCACCACAATCTCCAGACTTAAATCCCATAGAGAATATTTGGCAAGAATTGGAATCAAGAATTCGCAAACACACCATTTCTTCAAAACAACAACTAAAATCGGTGCTTCAAGAAGAATGGGGTAAAATCACTCCAGAAATCACAAAAAAATTAGTCGAATCCATCCCAAAAAGATTAAATCATGTTTTAAAAGTAAAAGGAAATTCAACAAAATATTAAAACCTTTTAAAAAGTAAAATTTTTGGATAAATATTTGATGGAAAAGTAAGTGTCCCATCACTTATGTGAGCCATTTTTTGCTCCGTTCTGAACAATTGTATTTTTACTAAATTAATATTTTAATATTTTGACAAAATATATGTTATGTAATAATTGTTACTAACTTTAAATATGAAACACACCCAAAAAATTTTTGCACATGTTTGTTTATTTATTTTATTGCAGTTTCTTTTTATAAAGCACAAGTGTCCCATCACTTTTGTGAGACACTGTACGTAGCACCTATAGTCGTCGTTTGGTCCGTCCGTCTGTCCGTCCGTCTGTCTGTCTGTCTGTCTGTCCGTCTGTCTGTCTGTCCGCATATAACAACGCAAAAACTACCCAACCAAATGGTTTGCAATTTTTGTCGACACATTTCAAATTTTATTAAAATCGAATCAAAACTTTAGGAGATATTAATAAAAATATTTATTAAGAAATTTGATTTTTTTTTTAAATCGGTGCTTTTTTCTTATAGGAGCTTCCGATGGATGTTACATCGTCAAGCGACCGAGAAACTTATTTTATTACAGAAATTAATCTGCAGACGATATAATTCATTTCACAGAATTAAAAATCATCAAGATCTGAATATTTATATAACTAGCTGATACATATATATATGAATATTTATATAACTAGTTAAGATATTTGTATGAACAGTGTCATAAAATATATACTTAACTAGCTGTTTAACCCGTTCTACGCACGGGATATCATGAATTTAATTCTAAAACGTGCGTACGAACGCACCTCGTTTGTAACGTTTGACGTACAATTTCCAACTTGTTTGAGGTAGGAAAGAAATTGAAAGTCTCAAGAGAGAATGGTGCTTTTATTCTTAATACCTAATTACTGAAACAGAGAGATAAGCGATCTAAAACAATTTAGAAATGAATATATCAGTACAATATCCATTGTTTAATGTTAATAGCTCTTTCATGGAATTATATAAATGTTACTTTAGGTAATTTGTCTCAAAATGCTACATCTAAAATACGAATATTCTTAAAATGTCTGTTTCTCTTTAATCTTTTACGTATATGTCCATATATTTTTATACGTTTTAATTGACTCACAAAATATTACCTATGAAAATTCATTATCTCGATTTGTATTTCAATATCTTTCATACATATTTATCTTATGCAATTGAAAACTAGTCAGATGTGCCAATCGCAAAACTTTCTTTTATCTCACATATGTTTCGTATACACTAAAGAGAATCATCACCAATTTATATAAAGGTCTAACTGAATCTAAAGTTTTATTAAATTCCGTGCATTAGTTTTTGAGATATGACTATTATAAAATCGTACAAATCCTGCAAAATGAAGCATAGCAGCGCCACCTGTTGGGAGATTTAGAGCAAAACCTATTCAACAACAACGTATGTCAACGTCTAACTGAATCTGAAGATTGATGAAATTCCGTGCATTAGTTCTTGAGATATAGCTATCGTAAAAAGCATGAAAACATTGATATAGCAGCGCCACCTGTTGGGATATCTTCACCAAAACGTAATCAGCGCTTATTTATGTCAAGGTCTAAATGAATCTGATGGAAATAAGTGCATTAATTGTTGAGATAGAGCTATTGGAAAAAGCGCAAAAAATGCAGCATAGCACCGCCACCTATTGGGCGAATTTTACCAAAAACTAATGAGCACCTATTTATATCAGGGACTAACTGAATATAAATTTTTATTAAATTTCGTGCATTAGTTCTTGAGATAGAGAGCCCACAAAAATTTTGTCACATACAGACAGACTCACAGACTCACAGACAGACATTTTTAAAAAACTGTCAAATCGTGTTCAAGACTTTCTAAAACGTATAAATCCGTCGAAAACCGGAAGTAAAAAATTTTCATGAATCCAATACATTCTTCTTGTAAAGATAGAAGAAATTAAATCATTATAACTTGATTTTTTTTAGACCACCCTTTAAATTCCGAAACTAAAAGACGACAAAAATGGAACAAACGAAATGTGACGGCATTTAAATAATATACGCTCTACATGTGATATAAAGAGATAAGGATTTCCTGACCATTTCGGTCTAAAGGAAAACCATTTTAGTTCTAATGATTTATAAATAATACTAAAAGAGCAATTTCTAATGTCACAATCCTCTTCTGCTTTCTGCATGTATGATGTATCATACTTCCTTAATATTTCTAGAAGTAAATATACCATAAATCAGCCTTCTGTTCTTTGCTTAGCTATACTGGGACGAAAATATGTCTTGCTTGAGGCATAAAAGGAAATGAAATCAGAAGAGACTAGTTTGCAATTATTCTTAGTATCAAATTAGTGAAACAGAATGCTTAGCGATCAAAGGGAATTGATGAATGTATAAATGAATTCAATCTCTATTGGTTAATGTTTATAGATTTCCTGAAAAATCTAAAGATTTAAAAAGGCATAAAATTAACTTGATATATATTTTCGGAAGCAATTACTTTTATATTAACCCTTTCAGGGACAAGCAATTGTGTTTCTGTAACGTTGAATTCTCACCGGTATTTAAGAAAGAATTTAGTTCAAAAGCATGAAAAGCAATTTTTCAACTTTTCCCGTCAAAGTCAAATAAGTAAAATTTAATTAAAAGTTTATGGTTCGAATCGGATTAAAATTAGGTGGGATATAATATATCCCAAGCCCCTCAAAGGGTTAAGGGGTTATACCTGTAAGATCAAAAGAAAAACGGGTTTTGGGAGTAATTGTTTTCATGAAAATGAAACAAGATATTTAAAAAACTCTTTTTGTATTTTGCTTATTACACTTTAATGAAAATAAATTGATTTTTGTAATGACGAAATAAAGTTGGGTGTCTTCAGCAGACCAACTCTCCGTAGATGTTGCCATTCTGGTAACCGCCTACTGTGATCACGGTAATTCTGTCAAATGATATCTGAAATTATAAAAAGAATAATTTGTTTAAACCAAATACTTACAACTACAGAGTAATCATATGAGATGTAATCTTCCCAAATTTTCGGAAAAGTCCGGACCAGGTTTCGAACCCGGGATCCCTTTGCTGAAGCTTCCAATACTCTACCAACTGACCAATCACGGACGAATATGGCTGGAGAATGGCAAATACTGTCCCGGACATTTTCGCCCAGTTGGGAAGATTACACTCATATGATTTATTTACCAATTTGAATAATTGTGTCAAACTTAATCTAGAGAGTAATCGTTAGGATTTGAGGGGGGAAATTTGATTTTTAACGAAATTACGGCTGTTTAAAGGTAAGGTACCGATTACCCCAAAAATGTTTGAAATTTGGTTGTTTATCAAAAATAGAAAAAAAAAAAACATCAGATCTCCAAAAGAAACGATTACTCTGTAGATAAAAATATTTTAAAAAATTGGTCACAATTTGATGAGGATTGTTTGAGACTTGTTTCAGTTATCGTCATCATATACTTTAAAAATGTAGTATTCAGATAATTACGTTTAAAGATTCAAATTATGATTTATGTATGAAAAAACAAAGTAAATCAAAGCAGCGTAACTTTCTTCATGCTTCTCAGATCGACTACAAAACGTAACTGAATATTCTTTACTAATTATATTTACGGAAAATGTTATACAAAATGCATTTTTTTTTTTAAACTTTCATGTAGGTATAACTTTTAATAAGAGTTTTCTTCAAGCTTTCTTTTTTTCTTTAACCCTCTAAGCCTGCAACGATATTTGCTTAGTTTTAACGACAAATAAAAAAAAACTATGCAAAATGTCAGCATGAATATTACTACGTCAATAATATAAATATGAAAAGTCAGGTGAAAAATATAGTAACTTTTTTGTGACATATAAATCGGCAGTGGTAGAATCATATGCGTACTATCGCTTGTAACCTTTTCCAAAGCCACAAATGAAGTTACACTCTTGAAAAAGACAGTTGAAGATGTAATAAAGACTTAAAAATGGTGAAAGTTCACGCATGCAAGAGAAAGAAGCGTGCATAACGAACATCTAATTATATGTGACTATCATTTCTGTTCCTATGGTTTCTTCATTTATATTTATCTTATACAATATAAGAAACAGCATACATTCCTAAATTTAATTATTTATATGGCTTGGCAAAGCATGGTACGAAATGAAATCGAATTGTATATAAATACCATACACACTAGATATAATTGGAAGCAATAAGCAATTTTCAACCATTTCTTTTTAGTACTAAATCATTTTCGTTCTAGTGATCTGTAAAAACACTAGAAGAGAATATTTTAAGGACATAACTATATTCCCTTTTCTATATATCCGTATGTCTATTGTGTCACACTTCCTTAACATTTCTAGATATAAATATTGAATCCTAGTTTACTTTGATATAAATAGGGTCAAAATACATCTTGCCTGAAGCTGGAAAGAAATAGAAAGTCTCAAGGGTCAATGTTGTTATAATTACTAATTGCAAAATTATAAAATTGAATGATAAGATATCAAAATAAATTAAGGAATTAATAAAACAGAATAATCCCCATTCTTAATGTTAATAAATTTATCTTATAACTAACCATAATTTAAAATAACCATGGAATTAACATTAAACATTTTCAACATTAGGCTTTCTTATCAATTTTTACTCTTTAAAGTAGGTGTTATTTTTTAATAGTATATATATATATATATATATATATATTCTTAAATTTTGAAACTTATGCAATTTTCACATTTTTGGACCATAAAAATAGCAAAACATTTCAGTATTAATTAATGCTAAAAATAAGTAATTGGATTTTCATTAAAAATAAATATTTTAGGTGCATACCAAGATATGAAACTTTTAAAAATCTTGCTTGATTAACTTATTTTTATAATTATACCGTATTATTGTTAAATATATTACATATCTAATATTTTGTTGCTATTATATAAACAAGAGATAACAAGTGGTAAGTACAAGTGGGTATCGTACAAAGGGTTTCGTTAAATATTCCTTTCAAAACACTTTATCCTTTAATTATCAAATCCAAATAAATTTCATAAAAAAAAAAAAAAAAAATCATGTTTTTTAGAAAGTAAATTACCGGTCTATTTTTCTCGTTGTTTTTTTTTTTTTCGAAAATCTGAACCAGTCCAATAGTGCACAAATTACGCTATTATACTCTGTCATAATAATATCTGTCATGTGGATTAAATGTGATATTAAAAAAACATTAATTTCAAAATTAAACATGTTGTATAGAGACCTTCAAAATGTTAAAATATGCCAATATTTTCATAATTGGGTTTTTATCATGATTCTTTACGTTTCTCAAACTCATATGACGTTATGATCACTTGCTGACGTCATATTTACTTTCTCTCTGTATTACTCATATTGATACTCTCTTTGTATTATTCTCAAACATTTGAAAGAGTACGTTAAACTTCGAATATGACATCAGATTAATTTTCTTTTTAATTCTCTAATGACATCATATTAACCTGCTTTCTGTACGTGCCCATACTCATACTTCTTGTGTTATTCAGAAATGTTTCAAAATTTCCGTTTCATTACCAATATGACGTCATATTAACCTTTTTCAATTGGTGAAACTTTTTATTTTTTTTATTTAACATCTAATTTTCATTTTTCACTAGGAAATCTTTGAATAGAAAATTAACGTAGAAAGAATTTTATTGTGGATGTTTAATTGTTGGCAACTGCCATAACGAAAAGTGTTGAAATTTAATAGGAAAAGTCTGTTATATTTTTGAGTTTTTTATCTTTCTGTATTAAAATATTACGATTTTTTCATTTTTTTTTTATTTTGAGCTTATTAGTAGGTATTCAGCTATAAGTACACAAAATTTCAAGTCTGTAAGTTATATAGTTTCTGAGAACCGGCTCTGTAACGGACAGACAACATAGCGGGAGGGATAGGGTTTCGTGACATGAACAAAACCCTAAATTTGAAGGAACATTGAAAATGCTCATATAATGTAGCTTTTTATATAGTATTAATAATTTTTCAAATCCATGTCTTAACATTATATACCCTTTATTTGTAAATATAATTTTTAATTCTCTCTTTAAATTACTTCTAAAATTCTATCATTACAAACCTAAGGAATTATTTTACTATGCATTCCCCCTGTATTAAGTTACATTTTATGTGAATACTAGCAGACCCACCCGACGTTGCCTTTTGTAAATAAAAAAAAAATGTATTATTCTAAAAATACTGCGATCACAATAACGGATCTCTGTGCATTCACGTCCGTAAATCGTTAAAATTACAATCAGAAAAAAGAGAAGCTATTGGCTATTTTGATGCATGCATAGTCAAACCACCCGAATTTGTAAATGAGAATGCACGAAGAACAGAAGAATATACGATTTTCTTAATAAGACTGAAAAAAAAAATACAAGACATGCAGTCAAACGCGAAGCATTTATAGAAATTGTATTTCGTATGGCTTGGAAATAATTACTTTTCTTTATAGATTATGGACGTTACTTTCAGCACAAAAAGACTAGTCGATTCAAGAAAAAACATAATTTATTAATTGTAACTTATAATTTTATTCATAAAAATTACATCTACAATGAAGACGTCATACTTAGGAAATTATTAATTGATTTTCCTGAATTGGAAATATATGTATTATATAACATATGTTATAGTTCCAAATACAGTTAATGAAGGAATCACGTCATTTTAATGCGCTTATAATAGGTTTTTTTTTCTCATACGAAAAATGCGCATAATCTGTTCAGAATGAAGTCAGTTTTGCATTTGAAATTACAGCAAGTAAGTCTAAATGTTTATTGGGTTATAAAAATATAGTTTATAAGGGGTTTTTCGTCGCGGACGCAGAAAAGAATACAATGCATTTGAAGATTAAATTAAACATGTTTGTATAAAGATAAATTATGGCAGGTGGTTGAAAAAATGGTAAAAAGTGGTCTGAGTAATTTATAAAAAAGGTAATAATTTTACTCTAATTCAAAATTATATGTACTATATCAAGTTTCGAGCAAATTGGTCACAAATGTTTTATTTATATAAGGAAAATGCACACACTCTTTGACCTATATATGTATATATATGCAGATAGAGATATGATTAATTTTTCAAATAAAACTATTTTTCAACATCTTGATTACTTCTTGATACCCAAACAGTTTTCCTATGTTTTAAAACATAAACAGCTTTTTTCATTAATACGCATAAATGCAGCTCTAAGAGATTTCTGACTATCTGAAACACATGGTCTTTTGCCAACTAGTATTAAAAATGCACATACCACTTTCAGAGTCACTTTTTGACGCTTTTTTTATGCCAATTAAAACTGCTGAGTTTCGTTTAATACAGTTCTATTTCTGGTATAAAATTTTTGTGTTGCCATCATTTTTACGCAGCATAAAATTTAAGATACAACCACAAAAATTCACTAATTAAAATCATACCTTTTTATTTGTTAACTTTGGCATCTCTATCCGTAAGAAGCAAAATTTTTAATTGAATTGCATATTCTTACGCAAAGATTTGTTTTACTTAATGAACAGTCTGCATCTACAGCACATTACTCATAATCCAAACGATATATAAAAAAGTTATAACATTATACTACAAGAAAGCACAAAAGCGATTATTATCCTTTTTAAACATATAAATAACACAATAATGAACTTGTATACTTATGTAATGCACAAATAAAAATTTCGTGTAACATTTCTTTAAAGTGATAAAATAAATTGCCTTAAGTCTCACTATCATGTAAAAACAAACATCCATTTCGTTGTAAAAATGTTTTTCAGAAACTTTTAAGCTTCAACAACATAATAAATGTCACTTCAAAAATTTGCTTACAACGTTTAAGGCAATTTACCATTATTTAAAAAGATTAAATGGGCTTTGAAGATTTTGCCGGTCAATAAAGTTGGATTTACTAAATGGATTTTAAAATGCTTTCCCCGTTTTTACAGTGTAAAAGAAAGAAAATGGAATAAATGAAGTAAATTAACCGAAATGTTTTTGTAATTTATAAGTCTTTTGCTTGAGAAAGCATTTATTTTGCGTTAAGCAGGATAGTTGATGCAAGTTTTAAAGGGTAAATGCATTTGAGACTGCCAACATATATTTATTTTATTTTATTTTTTACATGTGTAAATTAAACAATTTAAATTCAGCGCGTATGCATGTTTTATTTTCTTAATTTTCATAAAGCCCGATTTCTATATTAATTATTCTATTTATTGCGTATTAATTATTCTTCCTATGGTTTAACAAAATAAACAACTTATTATAATTTGTGTTGTTTGTTGATAGGAAAATGTTGTGTTATTATTTTTTTTCTGTAGTTTTAGTTAATTTATTTTGTAAAAATTTGAATGAAGTGCAGCTGACTTATCAATTCCGGATCTTTCAGATATAAAATAATTAAGTGAAACTATCCTCCTTAATATTTCGTAGAATTTTCATAAATTTTCAGAAAAAGAGTATTCATAATCGATTTAAACAGATTTCTTATATAAAAAAAATCGTTGAATCTCAATTTAAATCCATTTTCCTAATTCATTCTTCAACAATTATAATGTAAAATATTTTTTTTAAAGCAAAACATGAAGATAAGTGCTTGTACCAAATATTATAATAGCAGCCTTTTGTAATGGACTATTATTACATGTTATAGAGGATGGGGTAAATGTCAATGACACATTTTGTAATCCGATAAAAAAAATAATTAACTGGCGTAAAAGAGTGCAGTTTAAAAGAAAATTTTCGCATGATCGACAGTTTTGCTTAACCCTTTGAATGGCTGTGTGATATATTTTATATCACTTAATTTTAATGAAAATTTGTACAATACTCTTTGTTTAAGATTTTACTTTTATAACTTTGCTGAAAAAAAGCTGTAAAATTTGCATGTCCTTCTTTCCAAATAAACTTTTTTGAAAATTCTGGTGTGAATTCAACATTACAATTGCATGCCCCGGAAAGGGTTATTAAGGTTCTAACTAAGTAACTAAAGTTCTAACAAGGTTAAGGTCAAACCGGGCAGGGAGGCCTATCTTTCGCCTTCAACTCAATTATCCCAATTTCTTTACCTAATTATACTGAGCATTACTAAATTATACTTTGTGATATTGAGCAATAATTATACTATGTAATGCTGAAATTTGGAAAGCGCATAATATAATTGGAAATTCAGATTCCGCAAATACCTTGAATAATCGGAAAATATTCAAATTGTTTTGTGAAGCCCTGTATATGAACTACAGATTTTTATATATACTACATAATATACTGAAATTTAGTTCAATTAGGAAATGCATAACAAAGTTAGAAGTTCACCTTCCACAATTTTCGGCAATGAATGGAAATGTACTCGAATTATTTTGTGCTGCCCTACATATGAACTATAGAATTTATATGCGAAAAAAGTAGTTAAATTTTAAAACGCATGCCACAGATGAAGACGCACTTGTAGAAATTATGGCTCATAGACAGCACTCTGACGGAACGTTTCACGGGTTGTGTTTAAAACCCCTTGAAAGATGGTGGGATATATTTTGTACCACTTAATTTTAATCAAGATTTATACAATAATTTCTGTTTAAGATTTTACATTTATAGCTTTGCTGAAAAAAGCTCTAAAATTGCATGTCTTTATTTTCAAATAAAAGTTTTCGAAAATACTGCTGTGATATCCACATTACAGAAACATAGTAACTTGCCCATTAAAAGGTTCAGCAAATAAAAATAGTTCATAAAATGTCTAACACAAAAATGTCAACATCTTGAAAAGCTGCCTAAGAAGCAATAACTTCAGATAGGCAATTATGAGCAGGGAAGACCGAGCTATGCTCGGTCAAAATTAGATTGGAGTTCAAATATCCTGACGCATGACCAAAATGACCCACTAATCAAATTTTCTCAAACATGTGACCCAGTCCAGCAGTCTTCTCGTGCCCCAAATCCATAGAATGAAAAATTTAGTGTAAATAGTCTGAGCCGTTTTTAAGATAAAATAGCTTGATCCATAATGACCCATGACCAAAATGGCCCACTAATCGAATTTTCTCGAACACGTGACCTAGCCCAACAGTCTTCTCGTGCCCGAAAACCACAGGATGCAAAATTTAGTGTAAATAGTCTGAGCCGTTTTTTAGATAAAATTAGCTTGACCCGCAGTGACCCAAAAATGACCCACTAGTCGAATTCTCTCGGACATGTGACCTAGCTCAATGATTTCGTCGTGCCCGAAATTCGTAGGATACAAAATTTAATCAAAATCGTTAGAGCCGTTTTTTAGATAAAATGAACTTGACCCGGGTTGACCCAAAAATGACCCACTAATCGAAAGTTCTCGAACATGTGACCCAGCCCAATAGTCTTCTCGTGCCCACAAATGGTAAGATGCAAAATTTAGTCAAAATCGTTTGGACCGTTTTTTAGATAGAATTAGCTTGACCCTGACCCTTGATGACCCAAAATGACCCACTAATCGAATTTTCTCGAACACATGACCTAGCCCAATGGTTTTCCGGTGCCCCAAAACGGTAGGATACAAAATTTCGTCAAAATCGTTAGAGCCGTTTTTAAGATAAAATTTGCATATATATATATAACCACACACAAGATTTGCTCGTATTAGAATATATGATTTGATCACAGATGGCGCCATTTATACCAATATTTACAAGTCTTATGTTATGCACGCCATTTTTCTCTTAAAAGAATTTTAAAGTGTGACTCAGAATAATGGGACTCTAGTACAAAAATTTAAATTTAGAAAGCTCAACTAAACTTAAAATAGTACTCGATCGAATCTTGCAGAAATAAATCAGAGTAAAAATTAGAATTAATTTTTACTAAATATTGTCAATATTTTATATATGTACTAAAATAATAATCACATTACTGATGAAAAATACGGCATTTAAATAGTCCAAAATCTAGCACACTCATTTTATTCAGTGAAATGAAAAATGGAACACTTAGCGAACATTTCAAGATTAAAATTCATAAGCCAGAATCGTCTTTGTATTGAGGTTTCAGATTAAGTAGTATTTTTTGACAAAGTGCATTTTACATAATGAATAGTACAATATCGAATGATATCGAAATAAGTAAAAGAAAATGTTTCTATTTGCATATCTTTGTTTGTTGGCCATGGTTATACGGAAATCTATCACACGTGGATATCTGCAAATTTGATTCCGGTAGTTGAAGACAAGTCCAAATGTACCTGATGCTCAGATTGTAAATTTTTCATGAAATACTTTGTGATTTTATATTAAACAGAAAAATCGCATATTTCGATCTTCTGATAAAAGCAATTCAAATTCAATCTCTTAGCCAAATATACTAAATTTTGTTCTCTTTTAAATAAAGTTTATTTGTTATTCGCACAGATATTTTTGCTTTTTTCGCGAATTTATTCAAAATTCTATTTTTGCTGAAAAGAAGGGTTTCAACTGATTTCAACTTCGTTCTTTATAATGATGTTGAGTTGTTCTTCATGATATATTTTATGTTCAGGCATGGAGGAAATATTCGAGAAACTATTAACAAATAAAAGAATAATAAAATCTTAAACGTATACAAAAAATTAATAAGATTAAGAGTATGTGAAAATTTCAACTATTTTAAGAATATTAATTGAGCGAAGTTTTCCTGATTCATTTCTAATCGTAACCATTTATCGGCAAACCGTTTTGTTAAAATGATGTGGGGTGTTGATCACGTCCTTCTTTATGTTTAGAGCAGTTCACTTCGTGTGTTAGGAAGTGATCCTGTTTTTGGTAACTGATTTGTTAGTTTTTCTGCTTTCTAATTGTATCGTGTTTTTATTTTCTTTTGTTGTGCTCAGTAAAGTTCAGTCTACACTTGCTCTGGTCTGGCTTGAACTTAGGACCTGTTTCGGGCCAATTTTCTTTCATTTGATGGGGTCTGGTCCCGTGTCTGGTCTTAATTTTTCTAAACGAATTCGTACTTGGCGGGTTCCGAGCAACGCCGGATGGTCTGCTGGATATACTTTAAGGGCCGCTTCACTGAAATTCACCGATCCGAAATCTGATGTTAACATACGGGAAAACTTAGAAGTGCGATTGCTCAATACCTAATATTATTATTACAGGGTTCGTATGGATCAGGGAATTTTCCAGGAGTTTCAGAAGTATTTTCTTTATAGAAACAGAAATCTAGGTTGAACTCGTGAAACTAAGCTTTCGTTTATGGGAGTTTTTCAATGGAAGAATTTCCTGTTCGCAAAATTCCAGGAGCCGTACGCGACCCTGTTATTAAAAAACGGTTTTACCATCAGTAAGTACAAGTCAGATTCCGGCAATGTGTGTTTTAAAAACTGTCTTCTTAAAGTTTAATTATCTAAAATATCGTCACAAACTTTGAAATTTTCACTTGATGATATTTTATCATGTTCTTAGAGATACTTAAAATTAACGGAGACAATTTTTAAAAACGCACATCGTCGGCATCTGACGTCTACTTTCTGCTAGTGAAAACTGTATTTTAATAATTATATTATATAATGAGTGATAGCGCTTCTAATTTTTACCATATTTTAACATGGGATTTAGCAATTGGGGTGTTTCAGTGAAGCGGACCCTTACGTAGTGGCGACATACGGTCAATAAACATTTATTGGTCCAGATTATTTTGGACACCAAAGGATCGCCAAGAACTTTGTCGAGCTTGCTTATTTTTTCATGCTAATGTTTGGAAGCGTGTCTCGCTCATCACACCTAACACGACCAGATATATATCGCCCAGTTCTGGAATATGGATAGTCCAAACGGTTGAACATAATCTTTAATAAAATCATGTGTGCACAATATTTTGTAAAAACAATAGACCTGGTCAGGATCTTTGCAGGTGTAGAGTTATCTATCTAAAATTATTGAAACAACATTCAAGAATAGATTAAGAAATATTTCACAACACTCCCAGTATACTGTAATGAAACCTCATCATTTAATAAGGTGAAAAAAAAAGATATCTAAATAAATAGTTTAGAAAACACATGATACATTTAAACACTCAATTTCTGAATTTTAGTGTCCATAGTTGATACGATATTCGAATTATTTTGAGCAGTCCTGTATATGATCTATATATCTGTATGCACAACACATTGTTTTCTAAATTTTAATTTATCTATAAAACGCATGACACATTTGAAAATTTCTTTTCAGCATTTCTACCTCTTAGCAGGTAATTTGGTATATTTCTGTAGCCCACTATATGATCTACAGATTTTTAAACACTGCACACATTAAGCTAAATTTTTATTAAGCTAGGAAATGCATACAGCAAATAAAATCGCACTCTTAGAAATTACCATCCATAGACCACAATTTCTACATTTTGTTTGCGTAGCTCTGTATCTACAAAAACAACTTTTCAAAAGTAGAAAAAGCCAAGCGTAAAAAAAAAAAAAAGTTGTGGCTAAAAAATGGTGTGATATCAAATTTCCAAGCTATTATATTACTTATTTAACTTTTTTCCATTAAATAAGTTATCATATATATAAGTCGAGTGCCTACGTATATGTTAATAGAAATCGTTTTCTCCTGTACTAAATACATCCTAACGAGTTTCTGAAAATGCAATTTTTTTCAAATTATGCATGATGGGCTTGGCGGCCATCTTTGCATATTATTCACAAAATTCTAAACACTCAAATCCGTAGTTAAAAATTATTATTTAAGCAAATGTTTTAAGCGTTTAATTTATAGACTTGTATGCTCTGAAAATTGGGTCTTAAGATAATGATGACTTATCTTAAAGATTCATCTTATGATTTATTTTTTAGAGTAATTAATAATTTCAAACTAGTAAAAATCAATTTCTCAAAATATCAGTCTTATTTAATTTATCTGTCCGTAGTTAAAATGTGAAGTTCGAAATTGTTATAAACATATTACAGTGCAAACATACTACTCTTTTACTTTAGAAATTTGGATGCTTAGAAATATGGAAAGATGGCCGCCAAGCCCATCATGCATAATTTGAAAAAAATTGCATTTTCAGAAACTCGTTAGGATGTATTTAGTACAGGAGAAAACGATTTCTATTAACATATACGTAGGCACTCGACTTATATATATGATAACTTATTTAATGGAAAAAAGTTAAATAAGTAATATAATAGCTTGGAAATTTGATATCACACCATATTTTAGCCACAACTTTTTTTTTTTACGCTTGGCTTTTTCTACTTTTGAAAAGTTGTTTTTGTAGATATCATTTCTTTTTTTTAAATAGATTAAACATAATTTAAATAATCTAAACATGAGAAATAATTTAAAATTACATTTTACTTTCAGTCATTGTTTAAAGGGTTAACTAGAAATACCAGTAGATTTTTCAATTAAACTAATTACACTCTTAAAAACAACATACAAAATGTGGCTTGTTATAATACTTGTTATCCTCCGTTAAAAAATATCACTGACTTATCCATGAAATGAATAAAAATAGAATACGTACATAGCGTGTCAGTGCTGCATTTGATATGAAACGTGATATCACGCACTTTTATTATTAGCACTAGCTGGCTTCGCCCACTAGCGGGCCCTTAATTTACTACGGGGCCTCGAATCTTGTAAAACCTCGAATAAGATAAACCTCGAACCGAACGAACCTCCGACCAGGTTCCCCGCTGCCTTCGGCATCGGATAATCCCTTAATTTGCACATCGAACAGTATAAACCTCTAACCGAACGAACCTCCGACACGGGTCCCCACTGCCTTCGGCACTGTATAGCAGTCGTGCTGCGCACGATCCAGTTCCATCTTCCACCACCAGGTAGCGCAATCTGTTCTATATGAACCTCGGGCACTGAAATCGTTAAGGCTATAGATGTCGAGTCGAATGAGCTATAACCCGTCGTGATCCAGCCCATAGAACCAGAGATAGGAAAGTGCCCCCTGGTGGTGAAAAAACGAACTAAAATCAGAAAGCTCTATCGATGTCGAGTCGAATGAGCCATACCCCGTCGTGATCCGACCCATAGAAACAGAGATAGGAAAGCGCCTCCTGATGGTGAAAGCTAATCACGTTTAGGGGCAAAGTGGGGGGATGAACACCGGAGATGCATAATAGGATTAAGCGGTCACAGACCTTTGCAACGATGTATCACATGAGGGGTATGTGCAAAATTTAGAAATCCCACCCCCTCCCTGCATAGTATGATTAAGCGTTCACAGAAATTTCCAACGATATATCACATGAGTAGTGTCGGGAGGGGGGCGCAAAATGTGAGGGTGACACCTATGATGCATAACAGGAATAAGTGGTCACAGCCCTTTGTAACGATATGTGACATGACGGATATCGTTAAAATTTAGAAAAGTGTCCCCCCCCCTTGTGTAGGCAAAACACGCTCCGCCCCTCCCTATAATTTTTGACGCGGCTTTATTTTTAAAATTTATGTTATGTGTTATAAAATATCGTAAAGTTTCAAACAGATAGCCTTATTATACTTCCTAATTTTGTTCACGCCCCTCCCCATCTCCTCCCCGAAATGTGACGCGCCACTCTTTTTTATAATTTTTTTTATCATGTCTTATAAACTATCTTAAAGTTTAAATCAGATCGCATTGGAATTTAATATATTTGCTGAAATTACTATTATATATAGAATAATATAGAAATAAACCCTCCTTTAGCTTGTAATTAAGATATACGAACAATTTTTAGAATTTCTGAAAGCTGATTTCTATTTATTTATTTATTTTTTGTTTATTTATTTATTTATTTATTTTTGCTTTGCCCTGTGCATGTTTGGAATTTCTTAGCAATTTCTTATATTTACATTATTTTATTCAATTAAACATTGTACTGTTACAATAAATTTAAATGGAAACTTCACTTCTAAAACAAAAATAACACAGGCCTACAAAATTTAACTTTTTATCTGGGGTTTTCATGAATTTATGTAAATTGTAAGAAATCTGCTATGCTTATTTCAAAATAATATCCATTTTTATATATCACGTCAGGATATCTTTCAATTAAGAAACTAAGAATTTGGAATTTGAGAATATACAATTTACACAACATTCATTTAAAAATGTACAAAAAAATCAGATAAATAAATAAAATCATATATACATATATAAATGTGTGTGCATGTTTTATAAGAAATTATATTCTAGTATATACAGTAAAATTACTTTTCTTTATCATCAAAAGAACGCTTGTATCCTTTAGATTTTGAAGCTGGTTTAGTGTCTCTTTTTAGCCCCCAGCAGTAATCTGCCAACATATTAAATTCCAGTGTCCTTGATAGCGTTTTTCCATGCATTTTATGTCCTGGTGAAATCTCTCACCTTGTTCTTCACTCATTTCACCAAGATTTTCAGGAATACATTCCAGATAGGGGTGCAGAAAATGCATTTTTAAACTCATGTTACAACCTAGTTTTTGAAAGTTTTGAACCATTTTTTTCAATGATCGTTGCGTAGTTAGGATCTTTGTAATTTCCTAAACATTTCTGAGTACCGTGTTTGAAACTAACCCATGCATCTTTCTCGATTAATTTAATTTTTCCCTCAAAATTTTCGTCCTTCATTAACCATCTCATATCTGGGCCAACTAACACATCTTCTTTGATTTTACCTTCCGATAAATGTGGAAAAACTTCATTTAAATATCGAAAACTATCCCCTGTTTTATCTAAGGTTTTTACCAAGACCTCCTTATCATAGTATCAGACCTCTCAATCAGCAAGTTGCCTTTGACCGCTATACTTGTCCTGCTACTAGCGCCATCAATCGTCAGTAATAGTATTTACGACACGAAATCACACGAAATTTTTTCACAGCTCCATTTGTTCTATGCATTTGCTTATGAACTAGTAGTTTTCCTACCACTAAAATTTTATAGTAAATTTTATCTTATTAAATTGACAAGATCGTGTGATTACATGTCGAAAAAAATTCTATTAAATTTTAGTGGTAAGAAAAAAGCGTAAGAGTTGGCAGCTATGCGGTAGCAGACCAGCTAGATTTTTCTATTATATTTTTGGATACCAGTTTTTTAGTAGAGACAATTTTGTTTTGTTTGATCGGAGAATTCTGGGATTTAAAAGAACAACATTTTCTCTAAAAATATACTGGTGTTCAAAAAGCCCGAAACATGGCAACTGTGCGGTAGTATCCACCAGGCGGCGATACTTTCCGGAGAAAGTCAATTAATAAGTTGGCAATTACCGCGGACATTTTCTCCCATAGACTTTCTCCGGATTGTCAAGTCTGATCTATGATAAGGGAGTCTTGGTTTTTACGAATTGTTTCATTTAACCTAATTTAATGTGCAGGGGAGGCAAGAAGACTTCTTTTGGATCAACTAAGTTCTGCCGAATCACTTTTTTTTATATCCTGGATTTATACAACCTCTTGATGCCATATTGCTATAAGGAACTGACAAAACAAACGTAAGATATAAATAAACGAACAAAATAAATGCATGTTCTCACTACAAATGCGCCTTCTCAGGCAAATATCAATACATAAAGTGGCGCCATCTATATTTATATTTCACATCCTTTAGTGCAGTATTGTATTTTAACATTTATTAATGTCACTTTACTAAGAAATTAATTTTTGTTTTTATTAAAAATGTATCTTATTTAATAAATATTACACATTGATTTTATTAAGAGGCACCCCCTTCTTTTTTGTTTTGTGAAAAAACTGTGGGTGTTAGAAAAAAACTAATGTCATATTTGTGATCATCGTGACTGATTTACTAAGAAAAAAGTGCCATTCTTCAAACCCCAGATTTGTGTTGAGCTGTGTAATTTAACAACTGGATTTCATTAATTTATAGGAAAATGACGTGAAAGGTATTCCTGCGAACGAAATGCCTGTCCTTTACCGTGTTTTTTTTTGTGTGTGTTTTTTTTTTTTTTTAAGAAATAAATGAAAACATTTAATTCATTTCAAAAATTTGTTTACGTTTGGAAAGAAATTTTAAATGCCGATAAGTCTTAATGTATACATTTTAGAAGGTACATCTTCCCTCAAAAACTAATTTATTTTTAAAGATCTTTCTAAAAACGTAAATTATATATTAAAAATACCTTTTAAAGCATAAACACTACGTCTGATTAATTTATTTTACAATATTATAAGAACACGTATTTTATCAGACAATTAAATACACTAAAAAAACATGAGTGAAAAGTTAACCGTAGGCAGGACTCGAACCTGGGACCTTGGGCATGCCGTACTGACGCGCTGCGACAGAGCCACCCAGACCTATATCCTTGAGCGGCAATTTATCATACTTATTCATGTTGGAAACAGTCATCTGCTATAATTTGCAGTCATATTTAATTGTCTGATAAAATGTGTGTTCTTATAATTATGAAGTTTTATTTTTTTTTTAAATATCTTCAAAAGAAAATGGCTGACTTGCAGATGAAATTTGATGTGGTTATATTATAACCTGTAACTGATTTGTGCTATTTTAATACAGATGGTACATGGTCGTTGGCGGGTTTTATCTCTGTTTTGGCATAATTTTTTAATCGCCAAGTTAATTAACAGTTTTTTGCTAATTAAGAATAGAAAATAATTTTTTTTTACACTGAATTTTATAAAAGCACATAGATTACGTAATTACGTGTCCAAAAATGCAATCCTTTTTTTATTCTGCCCAATATTAAGGCCTGTAGCTTGTTTGAAAAAAAAGTTTGACGAAGAAAAAAGTGATCATTTTAAGTAACTCGACGTTTTTTTAAAAAAGCTATATCTCTGTTTATAAATCACTTATGAAGATGAGTTTGGTCTTAAATTGAAGAAATTCTTCCTTAGATTCTTCTAGTTTTCGTTTTTTTTTTCTACGACGCTTGGTTTGTTTGATATCTGATATTTTAATCTGGCATATTTTGTCGATTTAACATTGCGAAGTTGCTTTCTGTATATAAGCATTAGCGGTCTTTATTCCAGTTCTTGGCGTTGTTTGTGTGGCGTTTTTTTTTAAAGCTTGGCTTGGCAGAGCGACCGCCCTGCTTGATATGAATTTATTTATAATATACAAATATATCTTGAATGCTAAACATAGTTAAGATGGAAAGTGGATAACATAATAAAAAAAAACCTTTAAACAATTCACGCCCATAGACAGTACTGCTTAGGATTTTTTTAGAGCCTTATATATGAGCTATAGAATATTTAGACACCATGTAATGTACTAAAATTTTTTAAGTATAAAAACGTATACCGCATCTGAAATGCAGTTCCAGCTACGATCTGTCATAGACAGTATTGAAATGGAATTCTAATGTATGTCTCTGTAAAATAGCAAGTAAATGCTATGCACTCCATATTCTACACTAAGCATCTTTTTGTGCACCTAAGTAAAACACATCAATTGCACTATTTTTGAAATAGTGTAACATCTTTAAAATATACTGCTAATATATTTTCCTTATAAACCATAATGTGAAGGAATCCTTTTGCGTGTCTCTGTAAATGAATGATAAATGATATGCACTCCATATTCAACAGGGATAATGTTATGTTTCACATCAATCATTTATATCCATTTCCTTATGTTTCAATTTGGTTAACATTTTTAAAATGCACTGCAAACAATTTTCCCCATCGACTACAATGTAAAGAAATTCGTTTGCGTGTACATGTAAACGATCTATAAATGCTACACAATTTCAACAGGAAATACCCTACGGTAAACCTCAATAATATCAATAACCCAATAACAATGAATTAATATCAATAATAATTAATCAATAACCCAAGCTCATACTAACCAAATATATTTACGTGAGTTCGAAGACGGCTAGCAGACGTCCAGACCTTGAAAAAAAAAAGTCATAAAAACTTTTCAACTTGGTCGAAAATGATAAAAAGAAGTTAATTAATCTCCGACTATTATCATATTTATACGTTCCGAGAAATTATCTTATGTACAGTGAGTTTTCGAAAAAATATTCATTTACAATACGGACCATTAATGAAACATTTATCAATTATAAACAATATCGACTTTAAAACTATCAATCATATGTCTCAGGAAGTAATTAATATTAAGTTAACAACGGCAAACAATAACTGTTGAGAAAGAACTAGATAACTTATTGTTTAAAATAATTCTTTAAAAGTCTGTAATAAAGAAAAAGAGATTTGATAAAGTATGTTGTTATTTTGGAGACAGTTTCAATACAAAGTAAGCTATACATCATAAATCAAGACTTCCACTTGCCACTATTTTTTAATTATTTTTTCTATCACTATTTCAAAATATTAGTCTTTGTGTTTGATATCTAGTAATCTTGTAAGAAGATTATTTTTGTATAGAAAAAGAGGTAGCCGGTATAATTCGTGACAGTCGAGATTTCAGTTGTTTAATTTTAATTTTAAATCATCAAAATATAACACGAATTATTAATTTATTTAAAAAAAATATTGATAATACATAATTGTGTTTCATTTTACTAATATAACAAATATTAGGGTCGAAACTACAATTAGTAAATAACACATACATTAAAAAGTTCCCTATATAAAAATACTAAAAAAAATGTTGTGATGGCGTTCGACCATCACGTGTGCCATTTTCGTATAGTGGAGTATAGAATCTCAGGTTCGAAAACATTTTTTTACTGGAAGAAAAGTTGACTCTCAAAAGATTAAATAATTCCATTTCGTACACGAACAATCGTTTATTTACAAGTCAATATTAAGTAGCAAAGACGCTGACAAATCAAGAGGTATAGAATTTGCACCCAAAAATTATTAAAAACAGACATAAGTATTTTTCTTTCAATCCACGTTAACAGAAGCACAAGCCTTCTTGCTACCCTTACACTTACATAACTGACTAATTTTTTATTTTAACAATATCGCCAACACAAATACTGGCGAAAAAATAGATTCCCAACTAAACGTACGGGTAAAAGACGTTAGATAGAAAATAAAAGGAAATTTTTAAATTGAGTGCGCAGAAAGTAAAAACAAACATCGCCCTTGGCGAAACGAACATGCCAAATACGACAGCCCTATGAGGAACCACCTAGTCTACCGACACATCTGTGCTATTACTTAAAATACCGTTTTTTTTTAAATAAAAACAGACAACTGAAATAAAAATGAATATCAAAGGGGAAGTATAACATTTAATTGTTTTTAACACTTTAGCAAACTGTAACCGGAACCAATTGTATGTGATGGCGTTCGACCATCACGTGTGCCATTTTCGTATAGTGGAGTATAGAATCTCAGGTTTGAAAACATTTTTTTTACTGGAAGAAAAGTTGACTCTCAAAAGATTAAATAATTCCATTTCGTACACGACCAATCGTTTATTTACAAGTCAATATTAAGTAGCAAAGACGCTGACAAATCAAGAGGTATAGCTTTTGCACCCAAAAATTATTAAAAACAGACATAAGTATTTTTCTTTCAATCCACGTTAACAGGAGCACAAGCCTTCTTGCTACCCTCATACTTACATAACTGACTAATGTTTTATTTAAATAATATCGCCAACACAAATACTGGCGAAAAAAATAGATTCCCAACTAAACGTACGGGTAAAAGACGTTAGATAGAAAATAAAAGAAAAATTTTAAATTGAGTGCGCAGAAATAAAAACAAACATCGCCCTTGGCGAAACGAACATGCCAAATACGACAACCCTATGAGGAGCCGCCTAGTCTACCGACACATCTGTGCTATTACTTAAAATACCGATTTTTATTTAAATAAAAACAGACAACCGAAATAAAAATTAATATCAAAGAAGAAGTATAAAATTTAATTGTTTTTAACACTTTAGCAAACTGTAACGGAAAAAAAGAAAAATAGAAAAGAAATGATATTTTAAAGTAGTATATTAATTATGTCTTATTATTAGATTTATTTATTACAAATTTAGGAAGACGCACTCAATAAAGAAATAAAAAATAAATGTTTTTTAATACAATTTAAATGGGAAAATATTAATTTTGAAACATTTTAAAATGAAAAAGGAAATAAAATATGTGACTGCATCACAAATGTGTCAAAAGAAAAATAGTATTGTTTCAATTTAAAAAGTAATTGTATATCTAAATTAACTTTTTTTCAAACATTTTGAACTAAAATATAAAACATAACCAAGTAGAACAATGTAAGTTTTCCTAACATATTTTCTTTCTTTATATCTATACTAATATTATAAAGTAGTAAAAATTGTTTTTTTGTTTGTTTATTTGTTTGTTTGTTTGTAGGGGGTAATATCTGGAACTACTGAAGCGATTTCAAAAGTGATGGTGGCAAATTGATGGTGACAATTCCTGCTCCAACATAGGCTATATTTTATGTCGGCGCCACAACCCCAGGGAGGTGCAGGGACGAAAAACTTTTTAAATTTTCGATTTTTTTTTATATTGAAGGAGCTAGAAAAATGAAATTTAGCATGGTAGTTACTTATAAGATGTAAATGCTCTCTAAGAACAAATTCTAAAAAAATTCGAAATTTATAAGGGTCAGATGAGAGAAAAGCGTTCTAAAAACATTCTAAATTGCAATTTCTATGGAATCTCTGAAACTACAGAACCATTTTCAAAAGTGATGGTGACAAATAAATGGTAACAGTCCCTGCTGTAACATAGGCTATATTTTATATCGGTGCCACTACCACAGGGGGGTGCAAAAGCGAAAAACGTTCTATAATTTGCATTTTTTTTTAAACTGAAGGAGCTAGAAACATGAAATTTGGCATGCTAGTTATTTATAAGATGTAAATGCTCTCTAAGAATAAATTCTAAAAAAAAATTCGAAATTTAAAGGGGTGAGATGAACGAAAAGCGTTCTAAAAACATTCTAAATTACAATTTATCTGGAATCTCTGAAACTACAGAACCATTTTCAAAAGTGATGGTGACAAATAAATGGTAACAGTCCCTGCTGTAACATAGGCTATATTTTATATCGGTACCACTACCACAGGGGGGGTGCAAAAGCGAAAAACATTCTATAATTTCCATTTTTTTATACTGAAGGAGCTAGAAACATGAAATTTGGCATGGTAGTTATTTATAAGATGTAAATGCTCTCTCAGAATAAATTCTAAACAAATTCGAAATTTAAAGGTGTGAGATGAACGAAAAGCGGTCTACAAATATTCTAAATTGCAATTTCTATGGAATCTCTGAAACTACAGAACCATTTTCAAAAGTGATGGTGACAAATAAATGGTAACAGTCCCTGCTGTAACATAGGCTATATTTTATATCGGTGCCACTACCACAGGGGGGTGCAAAAGCGAAAAACGTTCTATAATTTGCATTTTTTTTTTAAACTGAAGGAGCTAGAAACATGAAATTTGGCATGCTAGTTATTTATAAGATGTAAATGCTCTCTAAGAATAAATTCTAAAAAAAAATTCGAAATTTAAAGGGGTGAGATGAACGAAAAGCGTTCTAAAAACATTCTAAATTACAATTTATCTGGAATCTCTGAAACTACAGAACCATTTTCAAAAGTGATGGTGACAAATAAATGGTAACAGTCCCTGCTGTAACATAGGCTATATTTTATATCGGTACCACTACCACAGGGGGGGTGCAAAAGCGAAAAACATTCTATAATTTCCATTTTTTTATACTGAAGGAGCTAGAAACATGAAATTTGGCATGGTAGTTATTTATAAGATGTAAATGCTCTCTCAGAATAAATTCTAAACAAATTCGAAATTTAAAGGTGTGAGATGAACGAAAAGCGGTCTACAAATATTCTAAATTACAATTTCTATGGAATCTCTGGAACTACCGAGCCATTTTCAAAAGTGATGGTGGCAAATTGATGGTAACAGTAACCTGCTGTAACATAGGCTATGTTTTATATCGGTGCCCCTACCACAAGGGGGAGGGGTACAAGAACGAAAACCGTTCTAAAATTTCGATTTTTTTTATACTGAAGAAGCTAGAAACATGAAAATTGGCATGGTAGTTACTTATAAGATGTAAATGCTCTCTAAGTACACATTCTATAAAAATTCGAAATATAAAAGGGTGAGATGAGCGAAAAGCGTTCTAAAAACATTCTAAATTACAATTTCTATGGAATCTTTGGAACTACAGAACCGTTTTCAAAAGTGATGGTGGCAAATTGATGGTGACAGTCCCTGCTCCAACATAGGCTATATTTTATGTCGGTGCCACTACTCCCAGGGGGATGCAAGAGCGAAAAACCTTCTAAATTTTCGATTTTTTTTTACTGAAGGAGCTAGAAACATGAAATTTGGCATGGAAGCTACTTACATGATGTAAATGCTCTCTAAGAACAAATTCTAAAAAAATTCGAAATTTAAAGATGTGAGATGAGCGAAAAGTGTTCAAGAACATTCTACATTACAATTTCTACCATTTTCAAAAGTGATGGTGGCAAATCGATGTTAACAGTTCCTATTGTAACATAGACAGTGTTTTATATCGGTGCCAATACCACAAGGGGGAGGGGTACAAGAACGAAAACCGTTCTAAAATTTCGATTTTTTTTATACTGAAGAAGCTAGAAACATGAAATTTGGCATTGTAGTTACTTATAAGGTGTAAATGCTCTCTAAGAACAAATTCTAAAAAAATTAGAAATTTAAAAGGGTGAGATGAGCGAAAAGTGTTCCAAAACATTCTACAATTTCTTTAGAATCTCTGGAACTACAGAACTGTTTTGAAAAGTGATGGTTACAAATTGATGGTGACAGTCCCTGCTCTATCATAGGCTATATTTTATGTCGGTGCCACTACCCCAAGAGGAGGTCAGGAGCGAAAAACTTTCTAAAATTTCGATTTTTCTTATACTGAAGATGTTAGAAACATGAAATTTGGAATGGTAGTTACTTATAAGATGTTAATGCTCTCTAAGAACAAATTCTAAAAAAATTCGAAATTTAAAACTGTGAGATGAGCGAAAAGCGTTCTAAAAACATTCTAAATTACAATTTCTATAGAATCTCTCGAGCTACAGAACCCTTTTCAAAAGTTATGATAGCAAATTCATGGTGGCAGTCCCTGCTGTAACATAGGCTATATTTTATGTCGGTGCCACTACCACGGGGAGGTGCAAGAGCGAAAAACGTTCTAAAATTTAAATTTTTTTTTGTACTGAAGGAACTAGAAACTTGAAATTTGGCATGGTAGTTATTTATAAGATGTAAATGAGAACAAGTCAGTGAGAAATAAGTCTAATGAGAACAAGTCTCTCTAAGAACAAATTCTAAAAAAAAAATTTAATTTAAAATGGTGAGATGAGCGAAAAGCGATCTAAAAACATTCTAAATTACATTTTCTATGGAATCTCTGGAACTGTAGAATCATTTTTAAAAGTGATGGTAACAGTCCATGCTGAAACGTAAGCTATATTTTATATTGGTGACACTACCACAAGGGAGGGAAAAAGAGCGAAAACGTTCTTAAATTTCGAATTTTTTTTCGACATTAGTGTGGCTTAAATAGTAATTTCTGAATTATCTGTGGTAGTAAAATTTCCTCTAATGAAAATAGGCCAACGAATACCACTTGGCATTTTTCAAGAATTACGCAAGCAAAGCCGCGGGTTTTGCTAGTATTCTAATAATTTGTAAGTGAATTATTGAATAAAAGCATTTGTAATATTATATCTATCTTTAATACCGTACACGCACCGGGGAAAATTTTCACACATAAAATATCTTTTTCTGTGAAACGGAATTCCAAAACACGACATTAATAAATAATAATTATTATAAACAACTACTTTTTCAAAACCAGTCATAGATCTAAGGGGAAATTAATGTTAAGTTTACAAAGGCGAAGGATAACAATTGAGAATTGCTTGCATAATTTATTGTTTGAAAAATGTTCTCTTAAAAGAGAATATATATATATATATGTTATATAAAATTTTTTATTTCCTTCGCATATCCTTCGCATTTATTTCGCATTATTCATTCAAATGAATCTAACTTCTGACATAGTCATTATTTCCTTAATTTTTAATATTATTTATTCCTATATAATGTCTTTTTAAAAGTAATAACACGTATATTAATAATTATCTTATTCCAAATCTTAATCTAAAACTTTAAGTTCATTCGTAACTTTTATCAACTCCCCAATCTATAAAATTCTGAGAGTCTCTTGTGTCATTTCGAATGTTTTTAAAAGCCATTTGTTTTAAATTTTATTCCATGCTTTGCTTCGCGCGCTGGGTATTTTTCACTTCAAAATCAATGCGCGTCTACGATGGGTATTCTTTTGTGTTATATCTTCTCCATCGCACCTCATTCGCTTAGCTTAAATTCGCCTTTCACTCATTGGATCCTGCGCTCGTTACGACGTTGTCAGTAACCCTACGCGCCGTGAACAAAACTGACTTGCAAGCTTTTGGAGAGCAGATTTCTGTCGTGTTTGGAAGTGCTGACCAAATAGTTATCTGGTGTTTAAATAAATTTGAATTTCATAACAGCTCCTTAAGATAGATTAAATGATGTAATGAGCCATCGTCAAGCCTGAGGGCTATACGTTTATACCGGATACTGTGGGAACTGTTACTGGCATCGCTCCTGTTCATTAATATATAAACGGTTTATCTGGAAATTGGCTGCTCCTTATTGAAGAAAATCTTGTGGTGTCTCATCATTGCCTAACCTCCTCGCCATGATTCTTGATACCGACTGCCAATCATTCCACATCTTTAACAAACTATCATTTTCTCGTGGAATATAACATGATCTTCGTAAAAAGTTCACACACACACACACACACACATATATATATATATATATATATATATATATATATATATATATATATATATATATATATATAGAGAGAGAGAGAGAGAGAGAGAGAGAGAGAGAGAGAGATAAAATACATCTTTCTTAAAAAAATACATATAAAGTATTTTATACGTCACATATGATCAAATTTCTTATCGCTATAGAATTGAAAGTTTCAAAGTTTTCATTTTAAATTAAATTTCCCTTTTAATTTAAAATGTTTCACCATAAATATTAGCGATGAAAATGCTTTTAATTGTATTCATAAATTAGTGAATGATAGTGAAGAATTATATAAATACTGCAATAAAAGAGTAGTTGAAATTTTGCAAGTAAGTAACATTAATACTTCGATCACATACTCAAAAAAAATTATAATTGTATTTTTTTAAATGTGTATGTATTCAAAATTTTATTAGAGATAAATAAGTCAGAGATATACAGGGTGGTTATAACGTCTTTCCCTGATTACAATAATTTATTGCAGAAAAAATAATATAATTAGGCATATGCTTGATCAATATATTGTAAAGACATTTATGAAGTTTTTAATAAAAGTACTTGCGTCAGTAAATTTCGATGTGAGCTTGGTAGCTCGAAGAATGTCAAGATGGTATTCTATTTCTCACCCCGTATTGCCCAACATTTGAGCTGTCACACTAGACACAGTATCTGCGACCCTGACCTTCAGTATTTCAATATCTGTCACAGCACTCTGTCCTTAATGTATCCCCAAAAGAAAATATCTACAGGAGTAATATCGTTTGAGCGAGGAGGCCATGGTTTTGGTCCATCCTGTCCGATCCATCTTCCAGGAAATTTGGATGGATTAAAAAGTTTTTAAGAACATGACTTTTCCATAATAAATATTTTACAGAATTACATTCAATAGTTATTTCGTAATAATTTTTTGTATTAAGGGAAAGACTTTATGACCAACCTATATATTTCATTACACAAAAACATAAATGTTGGATGTATCAGCATTCTGTTACTTTGAAAAATAAAAAACTGATGTTTAACCATCGGTGTAAAATAATCTCTATACTTATCAACTATCTTTAAAATGATAATTTATAGAAAAATTTGGAAATTATTAAACACATAGGATTTTTTTTCTTCCAAAAATAGATACTTTGCACTCAGGATAACACTCTTATAACTTAGCCGAATAAGCTAGTCCTTTTAAATATTTTAAAACTTTCTGCCAAATTAACCTACTATCGAAAGAAACCTTGTACGCTTTGAAAAATAAACGATAATTACCTCTGAATCATCAGAATTTAGAAAAACCTTTAAATATGTCAGATAAATATATAGTAAAAATAATAACAAACTGATTAAAATTAAAATTATATGAAAGCACATTGATCTTACCTCTAATACAAAATTTTGTCCTCAGCACATTGATGATGATTCACCAGGGTAAAAATTTTATACAAATCTGGTCAGTCATTTCTTTTATAAATTCGTGCGCCCAACTAGCATAAAATTATTTTCAAGAAAAATAATTTTAAAATAAACTTTTCTTACGCACATCGGCAACAATTTAGAATTTTTTAAGTCAAGTAGAAATATTTTGAACCAAAATTCTTTCTTTGTAATGAAATTACGTAAGTACCACATAGACATAAGGCCCATTTTATTAAATATTATTTCTTGTTGAATTGTTTATTTGGTTTGTCGAAGATCGGGAGGTTTGCAGCTATGTATAGTCTATTTAAATTGATTGTTGAATAATATATTTTCTTCGATAAACATTTCCTCTAATACAAAATTTTGAATGTGCTTTTCTTAAAATATATTTAACTAACCTAACTTTAATACCAATATATATTTTTTTCATCAAGTGGAAGAAACGTGACTTTTAATTATTTTAATTTAAAAATTACTAATTTTTCAATCTTTATATTTCAAACATACTTCATCGAAACTAGAAAAAAAACTGTCCTCAAATAAAAGCAGTTTTAAATATTTTTTGTTTGCCAGAAATTTTGTTGATCTCCTGTTTTTGATAGATTTACACGTTTTGGGATCACCTAAGTACGAGTTGACTATTTTTCGACAATCTGTTTGTCAATTAATCTGTATGTTTGTATCTTACATTATTTTTGTGGCCATTGTAACTAACGAACTTTGTACTGAATTTCATAAATTTTATATTTACTTATATATCGACATAAATTGATGCTGATTATATTGTGTTATTTACTGCCATTAAAATGTTCTTTAGATGTCGAAATGTTCTTTAGATGCAATTATTTTTTATTTTTGTCATAAACCAATCTGTTATCTTTATCCAGTATACTTACATAATAAATTTTCTGTAACAGAAAATATCTGTTTTTATGTAATGGAAATAAAGATTGAAAATACATGACTTTTATTTTTTTTTTATTTAAAAATTACTAATTTTTCTACCTTTATATTTCAAACATACTTCACTGAACAAAAAAACAACTGTCCTGAAATAAAAGCTTTTAAAATATTTTTATTTGAGTCTATATCCAATTATTTATTTTTGTTTTTGTCATAAAACAATGTGTTATCTTTATCCAGTATACTTAAAGAATAAATTTTCTGCAACAGAAAATATCTGTTTCTGTTTAATGGGAATAAAAATAATACGATACTGATAGCGATAAAAATACATATTCAAATTAAAGCAATTTTTTCATCCATTTTACAAGATATAACAAAGAGCTCTTTAAATAATTCCCATAGAAATTTCAAAAAATATTTTCACGAACATATTTCTTGTGAAAAATTCGATAAAATAAAGTACTATTTTACATCATCATTTGATTTATGGTAAAGATAAAGAAGCAATTTTCTTGATTAAATGTTTTGTAAGTGGGTATTCTGTTGAATTTTACCTTTCATATTTTGAGCTAATTCAATTTAGGAACTTTATTTCTTTTATTTATATTTAGATATCTAAAGTATATTTACGATCCCATAAAATCCATAATATTTTATTCTTTTGTAAGTATTGTAAAACTTTTTATTTAATTTTCAAATTTGACTATACAAAAACATCAATATTATTATTTTTTATCTATTTCATCTACTTGTGCAAGTAACTGTTTAGACTGTTTGAAGAAGCTTTTATAATAAATAAAACTATTTGAGTTAACTATTTAAAAATAAATTTTATTAAATGGTATCTTAAGCTTTATTATATGTTAAATGATTTTATTCTAGAAAAGTCTCCTAGACTAAAATTTTAAAGCAAACAAAATGTTTTTTTTTTTGAGCAAAGACTAATAGTTCCCTAAAAATAATATAATAAAATACTCCGCATAAAAAAAAAAGAAAAAAAAAGAAACAAAAACAGGAAATTTTGTACGAATTGACTACTTTTCGACAATTTGTTTGACAATTAATCTGTATGTTTGTATCTTACATTATTTCTGTGGCCATTGTAACTAACGAACTTTGTACTGAATTTCATAAACTTTATATCTACTTATCTATCGACATAAATTGATGCTGATTACATTGTGTTATTTACTACCATTGAAATGTTCTTTAGATGTCGTGTTTTTTATGATGTGTGTTCATAGTTTATCTCACCGTCATATATCGTCATGTTATTCAATTGCACCAAACATTACATGTAAGCTCTTAACTATGAAATACTGTACACATTGAAGTTTGGTTTTGATCATTCAACATGACGAGTTGTTTTACCATGTTTTTTTATGACGATTATAGATGTGCACCAGATCCTACAGGTTTAAAATGCACCAAATCTTTTATATAAGATTAATCATATGAATATGCATATTGGTGCAATTTTGGATTTAAATACCCAACATGGGGTGCTGTTTTATTTTAATCTTTAATAAACATTTATTAATATTTTCTTTATTAACAAATTATTTAAAGTGCAAAGAAGTGGAAAACTAAAATGTTTACAAAATTATAATAAAAAGGTAAATTAAAGTTCATATTCTATTAAAAAGAATTAGTATTATAAATCGGTGTGAAAGATTTTTTTTTTGGTTAATTATTAGAAATATGTTAGCATTCAGTGGGATATTTCCTTTATGTAGACAATCACGCTTTCTAATAGTGGTGATTATTGAATACATTCTTTTTATATAGTGATATATTAATTAAATTTGAAGAATATCGTTATGGCTGTATCTGACTACTCAATTATGAGGATAATCTAGTTTGTGAACATTTTGGCCGACATTTAACACTTGTGCGTGAAGGTGCTAACTATCTGTCGTTTCTCTAACTCTCGCAAGTATGATTGTGCCTCTCTGAATCTGAGCTTTACGGTTATTTTGTGCGGTTGTATGCTAATTAGATTATTGTGGTCAGCTGGAGAGTATAAATATACTGGTTGTAATTTAAACGAGCGGATTGGGTTGAGTTCTGCCTTTCAAGGAACCAAAACTGGAATTTCTTGCTTTTGAGACGTGTAGTTGGCTACCACGTGCCTTGAGATATCGACGTCTCGTGTTATCTAAAGAGTTTGTCTTTGGGTAAGAATTTAAATATACGTATTTGAATAAAGTGAATTTTAAAGTTCACGGCATTCCAGTTAGAGGCATTTAGCACATTTTTGAAGTGCTATTGAATAAATTGTTTTCCTAGATAGTGTTCTTCGACGTAGCAATCTGCTTAAAACATTATTTTGAGTAGAATTCTTTCCTTACGTAAGTTGAGTTTTAGAATTAGTAAATTTGCATTTAGTTTTCATGAGTGTTAGATGAATTAAAAGTGATTATCATAGTTAATGGATGCTTATTTCACTGCAGAGAATTTGCCTTATCACAGATCTTGTCTCAAATGGCTACTACTTTAGTGCTCGGGCCAGAAGGTCATGCCACAAATTTGGCCCGAAAATTTCACGACTCCGAGCCGTTAGATTATTTATTCCGAGAGTTAAATTTAGTGATGATCAAGATTTAAAGGACTTCATCTTAATTATAGAGGTGATAATGGCCAACCATACCGTACCGTTATGATCAAACTATGTTACAGTTAAAGAAAACTTTCAGAGACAAAAGTGCGTTACGTAGATAACTTTTTAGGAAGGATACATGTAATTTAACAGAATCCCCGTTAAAAATAAATATCTGGTTTTAAAGTGTTCATTGAATGGGGATTTTTCATTATGGCTAGAGAATATTGATAAGTTTTTGATAAGGGATGAGAATAATAACGTTATGATCAAACTGTGTGAGCGTTAAAGAAAACTTTCACAGTTATTAGAAACAAAAGTGCGTTACGTAGATAATGTTTTGGAATAAATAGATTATTGTTCAGAGAGCATGGAAGTTTTATTTGAAAAGAATTAGAACTGAAGAATAAATTAGGACTAGATTTAATTTTCAATGAACTTTTAGATAAAGTTTTGCCCTTTTCTTCCTGTGCATTTTCCTGTGTATATTCGTGATTATATTGAGATAAGAGCACCTGAGGATTCTTCTAAGTTATATAAACTATTATTGAAATGTGAGGATGGGAATGACTCTGATCTTGGCGAAGGATTCGGTAGCTCAAGAAAGAGCAAGTCGCATAGTAATCAATGTAATTTCTTTTCACGTGAATGGAATTAGATAATTTACAGGGAAAATCGATTGTTTAGATATGGAAATCGTAATGGTGATAATTATAGAGGTGATAATGATAAAGGGAATAGTTATAGAGCGAATCGGAATAAATCTACAAGTAATGGTGACAATTTTAGAAGTAATGATGCTGTATAAAAGATGTTGCCCGTGTTACGAAAATAAGCCTCCTAATTAAGAAAAGTGTTAAAACAAAAATAAAGAAAAAGTTACATCTCCATCTCACAGAACTTACATCTGGACAATTTTCTGTGCCGCTCACAGCTGGTTAGCTGACAGTAACGAGGCAAATTTATTGACTGTTAGAAAAGACTTTATTCGTTAGCCATCTGCAGAATATTTGTGTTAAGTATCGTCGGACACTTTTAAAGACAGTTTAGCTCAACTTCTTTTTAACGAGACTTTGACTGACTCTATTTTATATACACTTGTATTTGACTTTTAATGATGCAAAATGGCCAATTTTAGATAATGATGTTTATCAAGCATATAACCTTTTGAATGTAACCCACTTTTGAGAAAAGCACGTGTGTATTTTCTTATATATATTTTCTGCTCACTTCTTGCTTGAACACCCGACTAAGAGGGTGCAAAATGTTCAGTCTCAATTTTTATCTTATATTAAATTCTTTCTTTTCCTTTAAAAGTGTGAAGATGATTTTCTCTACTTAGTGTACCACTACGATACTACGGAATACATAATTTTACAGCAGTGATCATCTATCTAGTGAAATCATATAATTTCTTTTCCAATGGATACTCCAAACAAAATAATATTCACACAACAACAAACAAAGTTGTTTCAAACGGATTACCCGGATATATCACTGACGAAGCTACCAAACGGTAAGAACATTCTTTTTTACTTCTATAAGATGTTGTGAAGAAAAATGATTAGGTATTTAGAAATAAAATGAAAGAGGTAATTACCGTTCTCACGCCTTAATACTCGTTGGGTAAAATATTGTATAACAAATTGATTATGAGACTGAAATGTCTCGTTAAGTAGATAAAATAAAACATAGATCCTCAAATAATAAAGAAAAATCCGGTAATCCGATAAAAGAAAAAAAAATATATGTTCAATTAACTTGAAGAACTTAAAAGAAAAGAAAAGAGAGATAATGGCATACGCAAAGGACAGTGCGGCTATTGAAAAACTAAATGCGAACAACTACTCAAATTGGCGATTTAAAGTTGAGATGCTATTGATACGTGAAGAGCTTTTTGAAGTCGTCACCAACGAAGCTCCAAATCCGATAACCGCTGATTGACGAAGCGGGACCGGAAGGCAAGAGCCTTGATAAATCTTAGTATCGAAGATAGCCAAATAATAAATATAAAGCATCTTAACACAGCTAAAGAAACCTGGACCACTTTGAAAAATATACATGAGCGTTCTAATCTTTCAACCAAATTACATCTCCTTCGCAAACTTTATAGCACAAAGCTAAATGAAGGAGGGAATTTAATAACACATATTACCAAATTATTGGAACTTGTAGATAAATTGGCCGGAATAGGAGAAGATATCTCAAATTCACACATATCTCCCATTTTATTATGTTCGTTACCCCCGTCATACGATACATTGATTACCGCGATTGAAGCGAGAAATGAAATAGATTTAACGCCTGATTTTATTAAAGCAAAGTTTATAGATAAGTATACTCGCAGAGTCGAGAATTCGGAAAATTCAGGCAATGGGTTTAAAGCCTATAAAACACAGGGTAAATTAGGCTACAGAGATCAAAAAAGAAACAATAAATTTTGTTCGTATTGTAAAATGAAAAATCATTCATACAGCGAATGTTGGTTTCAAAAAAGAAAAAATAATCATACAGTACAGCATAACAAACCGTTCAAAAATAAAAATCATTCTACTTCTTTGTGTTTTGAAGAAAATGTACCCGACAAAATCGCGGAACGGCGTGACACAAAACAAACTGAAAATAAAAACGTAGCGTTATTGACTGAACAATCGGAAAACAAACAAATATTTATTATTGATAATTGAAGTTCAAGTCATATTGCTAATACTAAAGAAATGTTCTTGAAAATAACCAGCAACGATGAGACAAATGTGACTGTTGCCAATGGTAATAAATTAATTTCATACGGGTCAGGTGAAATAGTAATAAACACTGGAAAACAAGACAGACAAATTACACTTCGTGACGTATTGTATGTACCCGATATCGAAACAAACTTGCTATCAGTTAGCAGGGCTACTAAAAACGGATGTCAAGTAAAGTTCGATAAAGATACGTGTGACATCATACATAATGGGGAAATAATTCTACAAGGTAGATTGAAGAATAACTTATATGAAGTGCATGTAAATAATAATAAACCAGGGGATAATAATTACGCGAACATTAAGCACAATTGTACAAATACAAGATGTATAGACTTATGGCATAAGCGACTTGGACATAGAAGTTACGATGCAATTAAAACCATTGTACAAAAACAACTTGTAAATGGTATAACCCTAAATTTCTGCAAACACAACACCTATTGTGAGGTATGCATTAAATCCAATCCAAACGATACCCCATTTCCAAAATCAGTCATATATAGAGTCACAAAAAAGGTTAAAGTTAGTGCACAATGATGTGTGTGGTCCGATAAATACTCCTACCATAGGGGGAAAACGCTATTTAATCACTTTCATAGATGATTACTCCAGATTCTGTGTCATCTATCTAATGACGAAAAAAAGTGAAGCGTATGAAAAGTTAAGGGAATACATTTCGACCGTGAAAAATAAATTCGGAAAATTTCCAACCGCCATCAAATCCGATAATGGCGGAGAATATGTTAACGATGAATTAGAAGAATACCTCAAGCATAACGGTATTGAGCATCAGCACACAGTACCGTACTGCCCGAGCCAGAACGGGATTGCTGAGCGTAAAAATAGATCACTTTTAGACATGACTTGAATTTGACTTTTAATGATGCAAAATGGCCAATTTTAGATAATGATGTTTATCACGCATATAACATTTTGAATGTAACCCACTTTTTGAGAAAAGCACGTGTGTATTTTTATATATATATTTTTTGCTCACTTCTTGCTTGAACACCCGACTAAGAGGGTGCAAAATGTTCAGTCTCAATTTTTATCTTATATTAAATTCTTTCTTTTCCTTTAAAAGTGTGAAGATGATTTTCTCTACTTAGTGTACCACTACGATACTACGGAATACATAATTTTAGAGCAGTGATCATCTATCTAGTGAAATCATATAATTTCTTTTCCAATGGATACGCCAAACAAAATAATATTCACACAACAACAAACAAAGTTGTTTCAAACGGATTACTCGGATATATCACTGATGAAGCTACCAAACGGTAAGAACATTCTTTTTTACTTTTATAAAATGCTGTGAAGAAAAATGATTAAGTATTTAGAAATAAAATGAAGGAGGTAATTAACCGTTCTCACGCCTTAATACTCGTTAGGCAAAATATTGTCTAACAAAAAAGGGTGCGTTAAAGCACCGAAAAAAGGCACCTGAAAAAAAGAGTGTCTGTATTCAAATAAATTTCCCTATTTTTTCAATAATTAAAAAATATATATATATATATCAATGAAAAATCTATAACTAAGAAAAACTTACTAATTGTTATATAACAACCATTAACACAAAAAAGTTAGTTTTTGCAATTTTAAAAATTAGTCTGTTTCTACTTTACTTATTTTTGTACCAGCTTAAAATAAATATTTAAAATATCAGTTTAGCACTAGTCCAGTGTTGGGACTATTGCCATCCTTTTTTTCTTTGGCAGAAAATTCTACTAGAAAGCTCGATTATGATATTCCTGTGGGAAATAATGTAGAACTGCCAACTTCATTGTAATCGAGTTAATGTTTATCGTATTTGAAAGAAAGTATGTATTTGCAGTAGTAATTCACATATTTTCGATATTATTGTATAGTTCTAAAAAAGAAAAAAGAAAAAAAGAGAAGAAGTACTTCCTACTAACTCAGTTGCAAATTATCATTTAAGATATTAGAATCATTCTCATATCAATATTTAAGGAATAGTGTCTACTAATAAATGGTATGAGCAAATATTTTTGGAGGTTCGTCTCCATTTTAAACAATTTCAATAGTATCACATATGAACAAACTATTTGGATTTTGTGTTAAGGTATCAAATTTCCATTCATTTGGACAATATGCTTTTCAGTTATAACTATTTTAAATTTTGAGCGCCTAGTGATAAATCTATTTTACATGTTTTCATTTACATTACGTGAAATTACAATAATTTAAGCCTGATATTTTGCATGTCTTAAATTAAAAAAAAATATTTTTAATTTTTGAAAAACCTAATATTGATAGATTGATGGGCGTTGAATAGATTAATGTGGAGAGGGTCACAAATCTGACAATACAAATCAAACAGATTAGAATTGAATAGCGTTTTTCATTTCTTTGTAAATGTGACATATTGTAAATTATAATTATTGCTCCTTAATAACAACCCTTCCGGACTGCCACTTCAAAGCCTAAAACGGAAATTTTAATGTAGTTTTCTGACACCTTTCTTGCATTTGAAGGAAAATAGAAACTTCTATTCTATTTCTTGTAATTAAAATAAGAATATATTTGAACATTAGGCATTTCTGCATGAAAAGCCTATCGTGAATGCAATAAAAATGGGCAGTTTGGATTTGAGTGTTTAGAGCCTTTAATCATTTCTAATGTTACTTATTATTTGTCCATATGGAGAAAATATTGTCTCCATTGGAGCTATGAAGATTAAATATATCTTCATAGCTCCATGTGTTTGCAGCTCCGACTCGGTTGCCTCGATTACCTACACTTTCCTACAATTGAATTTGCCGATAGATGGCTGCTAAAATAGTTTTTGAAGGTTTTAAACAAAGTTAAAATATTTAAAGGGTTTAGTATGCTTTTACAAATATTTTAAGAGCACAATCGTATGTTAAACTGTATATTTTAATGAAGCTTTCAAAGAGTCGTTTATTTTTGAATTATTTGAAATTGTGACTCTTAATGGAAATAGTGTTTGCTTGTTTATATCTGGTAATCCATGGTTTAATCTATTTTTTTAGCTTACAGTTTAAAACATTATAATTGTATATGGTATACATGTTTTATAGGAAAATATGCTGAACAGACATGATTTCAGGTATAAGAAATTATCATTTAGCTGGCATATGTTAGCATATGTTTTTCATTAAGCATAGCGTTTAGCTACGGTCGATTCGCAGACTAGAGTGGTCTCACCCGGCATGGTTACCAACACTCTCTCGCGCTTGGATTTCATTATAAGTAGATAGTGCAACATCATTAAAATACACCGCAAACTATTTTTCAGCATAGACCATAATCTAACATAATCTTTTTAAGCATACGCTACACTCTTCATTTTCAATACCAAACATTTCTTAATAATCCGAAATGACATAGGTAAATTACACTATAATACGAGTTAAATTATGCAAGTTGGAGTACGGATAGACCATAAGACAGACAGAAACACACACAAGCAACCAAACGGACATACAAACCGAATTAATAAACATTTTAAAACTATATTGGAAAGTGTTTAAAATCATTTTAAAAGAAAGTAATTACAGAGATTAAAGCGACTTACTGATATTTAAAATTTTTATACTAATAAAATAAGTGAATAGTACATAAAAGAACATGTTTTCCGGCGATTTTAATATAAAAATTTATCTTTTATTATATTAGAAAAGATTCACTGACAAATAAAAAAAAAGACACGATTTTATCTATGTGAAAATCCCTGGCTATTATGCACGTCTGCAACGGTTTATGTTTTAACATTGTGTACAATGTTGTTAGTCATATTTTCTGAAAAACAAAACATTCTTTTATATTAAAAACTCAGCAAATTATAAGCAAAACACTTGGTGGAATTCGGGGTTGTTTTTATAAAAACCTTAATTTCTCTACGGGTATATATGATGTACTCATGAAAATAAACACAGTTTATCACAATAAGCCTCTTAATTATGTGCTAAAGTTTCAAAGCTTAAGTGACATTACTTTTTACAGAGTTATCCAAAAGATATTCGTTTTTCTACAATTTGTTAAAGGTTCACAATGGGGTTTTGGAAAAAAATATTCACTGAAATACATGACGTCAACTGTGCTGTTTACACGCGTGAAGTTTCAGGATCATTCTTCATATATTTTTCTAGATATTGCCCTTTCACTCTTTTTCATGGGTGTTCGTATGATTTTGTCACCCATCTGTATATAGTGAAAAGTCTAAAATCCAGATTGAAATGGATAACTGGATTTTCAGCAAATAGCTAACCCAAAGACAATTAATAAAACGTGAATGTTACAGATGTAATGTGATATTGCTCTTTTCACACTTTTTCATGAGTGATCGTATTATTTTGTCACCCATCTGTATGCATACATATTACATACCGGGTGTCCCAAAAATGACTGATGGATTTTAAAATTCAATAATTTGCAAACGGTGACTGATATTTTAAAAAATCTTATAGGAGGGTTATGTATGATGTCAGGAGTTTTCTTACTGTGATTCTTGATTTTAGTTCGAATTTCAAACAATAGATGGCACTGACAGCGATTGGCGCTCCATCGAGACCGAAACTCACGCCACTCAGCATTGATGCACCGCCCCCTGAATACTAGGGCTGCTCTTTTTTCAGCGTCTGAACGGTCTCTCGAACTTCAACACCAATAATTTCTAAAAGTTTTCTTCGTCTAGTTTTTCTGAGAACAAATAAGTCAAAGAACACTTTTAGATATTATTGGTGTTGAAGTTTGAGGGACCGTACAAACTTTTGAAAAAAAAATCCGCCTGTGACAGTCGTCATTTTTGCCAGCGCGCAAGTCTAGTATTCAGGGGGCGGTGCATCAAGAGTGAGGGGCGTTCTATTGTTTAAAATTCTAACTAAAATAAAAAATCACAGTAAGAAAACTCCTTACATCATACATAATCCTCCTGCAAGAATTTTTTTCATATCTGTCGCCGTTTGCAATTTCTTGAATTTTAAAATCCATCAGTCATTTTTGGGACACCCGGTACATACATCACACATGCATCATACATTTGTGTATATATATGTGTGTGTATATAGCAATTTACTTACTTATTTGCAACACATAAAATGTTGTTGCCTTTATAATATTTTCCGAAATTTTACGGATATAACGCCTAGGCATCACACACTACGAGAAACTTTGGGATAGAATAATCCATATTCTTTCATCATAAATATTGCTATCAGTTTTCGGATTCTATTTAATATCTAGATCTCATAATCCTGTGCTTCAAAAGATATCATCTTCCTGATGATGTAATAACTCTAGTGATTTTAGAATGCTACTTTTTAACCCTTAGGGAGTGCTTTTGAGGACCCCACCATGTTATTTTTCGTGATCCTGCTGTATCTATAACAACTATTTTACTCCTGATTCTTCTATATGTCCAGAATCAGATTAACATAAATATTGTGTAATTGTGCTCCAAATATTTAAGAATTTGGACAGATGTATTGGGTTTCCGGAAAATTTGTGCCGGTTGGCAAAATCAATTCATACCGGTTGGCAACATCAATTCGTACCGGGGAATTCTATCATTTAATTATTATTAGCTTTAATTGCTAATGTCTAATAATTAACGCGCAGAATTTTCTGGTACGAACTGATTTTCCCAATTGGCGCGAATTTTAAAAAGGTTTTTCTCTTCTGGGAATTTCATTCGTAATTTAGAAGTATTTTTGACTGATTATTTTATTGGATTAAAAATCGAAAACTGCTCTTTGAATGTTTATCATATATTCTAATACGAGCAAATCTTGTGTGTGGTTATATATATATATATATATATATATATATGCAAATTTTATCTTAAAAACGGCTCTAACAATTTTGACGAAATTTTGTATCCTACCGTTTTGGGGCACCAGAAAACCATTGGGCTAGGTCACATGTTCAAGAAAATTCGATTAGTGGATCATTTTGGGTCATTTTGGGTCATGGTCAAGCTAATTGTATCTACAAAACGGTTCAAACGATTTTGACGAAATTTTGTATCCGACCATTTTCGGGCACGAGAAGACTATTGGGCTGGGTCACATGTTCGAGAACTTTCGATTAGTGGGTCATTTGTGGGTCAAAGCGGGGCAAATTAATTTTATCTAAAAAACGGCTCTAACGATTTTGATTAAATTTTGTGTTCTACGAGTTTCGAGCACGATAAAATCATTGGACTAGGTCACATGTCCGAGAAAATTTGATTAGTGGATCATTTCTGGGTCATTGTGGGTCAAGATCTAAAAAGCAGCTCAATTTACACTAAATTTTGCATCCAATGGCTTTCGGGCACGAGAAGACTGTTGGGCTAGGTCACATGTTCGAGAAAATTCAATTAGTGGGTCATTTTGGGTCATGGTCAAGCTAATTGTATCTAAAAAACGGTTCAAACGATTTTGACGAAATTTTGTATCTTACGAGTTTCGGGCACGCGAAAATCATTGGGCTAGGTCACATGTTCGAGAAATTCGATTAGTGGGTCGTTTCTGGGTCATTGTGGGTCAAGATCTAAAAAGCGGCTCAATTTACACTACATTTTCCATTCAATGGTTTTCGAGCACGAAAAGACTGTTGGGCTAGGTCACATGTTCGAGAAAATTCAATTAGTGGGTCATTTTGGTCATGGGACATTATGGGTCAAGCTATTTTATCTTAAAAACGGCTCAGACTATTTACACTAAATTTTGCATCCTATGGTTTTCGGGCACGAGAAGACTGTTGGGCTAAGTCACATGTTCGAGAAAATTCAATTAGTGGGTCATTTTGGTCATGGGTCGAAAATGGGTGTCAACTCAAATTTAATTTTGACCGAGCATAGCTCGGTCTTCCCTGCTCGTGTAAATTTAAATGTATTAAAAAAATAATTTTATAAATAAAATGAGAATGCTCAAAATTAAGATTTTATTATTAATATTATAATGACAATTGTCATCTTATAATTAAAATGAAATAGTTCTAATTATTCAGGAAATCTTTTTCCTAGTTTTAAGTACATTTTATTTAATATAATGCTTAAATAGATATTTCTTTCATGTTATTTACAATTAGTTTCTTTATAAATGCAACATAAGGATAACAAAATATCAAAAATATAAGAAATGTTTAACGTAATTTTTTTGCAGACGTTTCGTTTTAAAACTCTTTAAAAATATCCCCATTTACAAATGTTTCATTTTCAAAGATAATGGGACATAATATATTCTTTGGGAATTTCACCAAAAAAATAAAATTTTTGAAAAGATATGACTGTAGAAAATAAAAACTGAAAAAAAAGATAAAAGATCATCTCAAGTTATTAATATATTAAGTATCGCAATAATAATCTGTATTTTTTTTTTCAATATAATGAACTCGTAAGATTTCTTTGTTAAGATGAATCTTTCATTTTAATTTTTTGTTATCGAAAGAAAAGTGATATAATTGCGGAGGTTTTTCCGAGTATAGGAAGATAATTAGTTAATTGCAATTAACGCATTAGATGTAATTAATTAATGGCATTTGTGCAATCTTTCAATAATAATTGTATATATGAGTTTAATTTAATTTTAAGATAAGGAGGATTTCTTTTATTTCAAGAATTTGCGTAATTGCTAACATTTATTATTCAATGACTGTGTTTCGGTGCGTTCGTAATTATATAAATACGTAGCACCTGTAGTCGTCGTCTGGTCCGTCCGTCTGTCCGCATATAACAGCGCAAAAAATACCCAACCGGATGGTTTGAAATTTAATATATATAATTGTTGCAAAATTTTGACGAGTCAGTTCAAATTTTATGGAAACCGAATCAAAACTTAAATATATATTAATAAAAGTTTTCTTCATTCTATTTAAACCTATCATACGTAATTATTTCAATGATATCTATAATAGGTAATTATTCTATGTTGCCATGGTGATTACGTTCTATTTAAGATGGAGTCCTATTATTTCCGTATTACTGAATTTAAAAACAGAATTCGTATACTAAAATTGTTTAATAATATTAATCCTACAATCTACCGACAGTTTTTTGGATAGATGTTTCCGGAGAAATAGATATTAAATGGAAAAAAATAGCCTAAATACAATTTCAAGTTCAGAAATTTTCAAAGCCAGGCTTAAGTTTCGCATTGGAATTTTCAGCAAATGTGAACAAAAGAAAAAATGTTGCCAACATAAATTGTACTGATTGTATTACGAAAATTAATCATATCATAATAAGAGGCGATATAATTCATTTCACTAAAACTACTTATATTACGAACGCACCTCATTTTAACGTTTGACGTACAATTTACAACTTGTTTAAATTTCATTTAGCCCCTAATTAAGGAAAATTACATACGGTATCAGAGTTTTTTATTTGGTTGCAATGGTGCCGCAAAATAATGTGTGCCTGGATGAGTAATTCGTTGACAATTATACAATGCAAGACTTCTAAAAGTATACTGTAAAAAAAGACAAAACTTTCTTAATCTACGAAAATATAATATATCCACGAACGAAAATATAGTATAACCTATTGCGAGTTTCCTACCATTCTAAAAAGCATTCCTTTATCTTTTGAAACCTCAGGAAGAAATGCATTATGGAGTAGAGAAAAATTTATAAAACAAAGTTTTCCCTTGCTGCTCAATTATTTTCGTGAACGTATCCAAGTAGCTTTTATAGTGTATTAATAATTTTTTTACAACCCAGAACATTGGTTTTGCGGATGGTATCAATTTTAAAGTAAAAATTTTCCACTACGTAAATGTATTTCTACAAGCATGAGTGTTGAAGATGAAAATGTTTAGTTGAGAATTGATAGCATCAGCAAAAACCTATATTCTGGGTTGAGAAAATTTATTGATACACTATGAAAACACTCAGATATGTTTCTGAAAATTTTGGGATACAAAAGAAACTTTGCTTTTATAAATGCTTCTTTAAATCTCGAAAATCTATTGGTTTCCAAGGATTTTATAGGTAAAGGAGCATTATTTTAAATCGTGGATAACTTGTAAATAGTTATGTTACACTTTTGTCGTGGTTATGATACATTTTTTAGAGTAAGAAATTTATCTTTTTAACACTTTCCAACATAATTGAAAAGTGTTTATGAATTCGGTTTGTCTGTCCGTCTGCCGTCTGTCTGTCTGTCTGTCTGTCTCACCTTGCTCTAATTCACGTAAATATATTCGGATTGTCATGCGATTGACATATGTTATTGGGGTTTGCTGTGGCATGTTTGGTATTGAAAATAAAGTGTGTAGCATATATATATTTTTTTTTACAGGGACATTCAAAAAAATTGCGTTACCTTACGGTTTATGGGGGGAAATAATGTGCGGTTTATTTTAATGATATTACAAAATTTCAAATATATTGAAATTGACATATATCATTAAGGTGCACTACAGGTGGATTACTGTATAATGTGATGTGCATAGCACTTATATTTCCTTTACAGGGACACTCAAAAGAATTCCGTTACATTATGGTATATGGACAAAAATTGTTTGCTGTTTATTTTAATAATGTTTCACTATTTCAAACATATTGAAATTTATATATATTACTAAGGAGTATTAAAAGAGGCTTACTATAGAATATTGTGTGTATAGCATTCATCGTTAATTTACAGGGACACAGACAAAATTATTCAGCACTGTTTGTTAACGATAATAGCTGGAAGTGTCTTTACCGTTTCTGAACGCGTTTTGAAACTTAACTCATTTTTTGTCTATTACGTGATGAGTATAAAGTCTATTGATCATATACAGGGCAGCACAAATGTTCTCGAGTACTTTTTTATTTATTGGTTGAAATTCCAGAAGGGGAAATTTAATCTGTGCTACGGATTTCCAAAGTAGACTAAAATTTATCTTTCTATGTAGTACATATAGAAATCTATAGATCACATACAAGGGAGTTCGGATATTTTTCCGAATATTGTTGCTAATTCCTGAAATTGGGTTTTTAAATATGTTATGCGTTTTCCAAATTGTTTACTTAGATCTCACCTTTCCCCTAATTAAACTGTAAAGTTTTATATAATTACATTGGACGTGTTGGAAAGTGTTGCATAATCTATGCTTGACGCAAGATTTTTCGTTCTTGCTTAAAGTAACCGTAAATTGTTAACCGTAAATTATGAATAAATGTCAATACTCAAAATTTACAAGTCATGGTAAGCATGTAACTTAGACACGTCAACGTGCCACGATTTAAAAAGTGGAAAGAAAGTTTGTAAAACTGGAAAAAAAAGCACATCGTTATAACGTTAAGTGCATATTAGATATCAACACTTTATTAGTTCTCCAATAGTGCAATAAATGTGCCTGATTTTGCCTGTCTAATTTATTTCAAGAATTACGGAGTAAAGAAGGAACACACTGGAAGGTGCATTTGGTATTGGGGTGTTAGATTATTACACATTTTTTGATGCTGAAAAAGAAATTAGTGCCATATTGTCCTGTGCTTCGATTTGGAAACTCTGTTTCTTTTCCTTCTAAAATAGCAAAAGAATCTTGTAAATAATCTTCTTAAATTTAGAGAAATGTGAAAGTCATTGTATGTCTAGTAACATCATCCTATATATTAAAACGACAAGCAAATATCTTAATTTACAGTGCAAATTCGGCGTTTATGCGCATGCGTGAAATTAAAATCTAGAACCTATTTAGTTTTAGAGTAATTCAGAACGAGGTCACCGTGGCAGAGTGGTCTGAATAGTTTTAAGCAGTGAGATTGTCGGTTCGATCCCCACGCCGGACAGAAATTTTTATATTATTTTATTCCGATAAGTTAATTCATTTCAATAATGTCATATATTACTTCAGGAGGAGAAGTTATATCAATTTTATTTTCTTAAAATTCGAATGATTTATAATTAAGTAACATTTAACACCCAACAATTTTTTTTAATTACTAGTTTTATATTAAAAAATAATTAACTTAAAAATTCAAGCAATTTTTGAGACTGTGGTAAGTAAAATTTAACACCCGACAATATATATATATTTAAATTACTAATTTTATATTAAAAAATTTTTAATTAAAATATTTTTCATGTAGTTATCGATTAAACAAATTGATATAAACTTTTATCTATATTTAGTATGACCATTATCAAGAATATATATTTATATACTAAGAAAAGTGTGTGATTATTTTTCGTAAAAAGAAAAGAGAAAAAAGGAAAAAGAGAGAAAATATTAAAATAAGAACTATAAAAGAAATCACCTTGATATCCAGCGTTTAATATATAAGCAATGTATGCAAATTTAAAATAAACTTCAAGTAATTAAAAAATATATATATTATAAATCGTTAGTGGCGAATAGCAAATTTTAAGTTCATGGTTTTTTCTCAGGCTGATAAAAATAAAATTTAGGAAAAATTTTAAAAGTTAATTTTAAAAAGTTAAATTAAAAAATGTACTAAATACTAAATATTGAAATTAAAAAAAAATATGAGATTGTAGCAAGTAAAAATAAATGCCCTACTCATTCAATTAATATTTTTAGTTAAAACTTTTGTTAAAACTTTAGTTAAAATTCTTTTGCTTTATTAGTTGAATATTTTGGAAGTGGCAGCGCCATCTATCGCCTTATGTGTACAGGAATCGCTCGCACTGTATAAAATAATTGAAGTTTTCAAAACTTAATTTACTAAGCAACTAATTAAAAATGCAAACATATTTCTAACGGAACTTTCAAATTGTTTACCGTCAAATCTTGACGGGTACTATCTGGTGAAATTTAAATAGCAGTTACTTCAGAATTGTTCAATGTAAGTTCTGCTCCAGGTAGAATTTATTAGTCAGATCTGATACATTCTCGTGACCGTTGACCAGAACCCTATCCGCCGGGCGGAGTGAATAGCTAAACGTGTTGTAGTCCTGGCCACAGGGTGAAATTCGCCTGATCGCCTCACGGCGATGATCCACATAACAAGTATATTGGCAGTCGTGGTTGTAATTTTTCGTAGAGATTTTTTTTTCTACGTAATCCGGTTCTTAATTGCTAATTAGATTTTTTGATTTCGCATGACATAGAGATTTACACCATTGTGTTAGGTGAAGATAAAATTTAAGTTTCGGGGGGGGGGGGGTTATTAAGCGGTTCAAACTTAACTTTGAGAAATGATTTGAGTGGTAGGGTGTAAAAGACAGGGCCGTTAGTAGATAAGTTGCACCTGTGAATGACAATTATTTTGCTCGGAAATGTAAGACTCATCTGCTATATTTTCATCAAACTGAAAGATAAGCCTCACTAATTACTTTTACTTACCCATCATACGCAGTAAGGGTAAGTCTTGTAATCGTTTTGAAAATCGAAAAAAAAATTTCGCGGATTTACAAGTTTCAGACACTGGAGATTCCGAAAAACATATTTTTTGAAAAAAAAAAAAATTGCCGTCCGTCTGTGTGTCTGTAAATGCTCTATATACCGAAAAAATTGAGATAGAGACTTGCAATTTTGTATGTACTTAGTATGTAATAATGGAAAGAAGCCTATTTAATTTCAATAACCTCGATTAACCGGAACTATTTTTTTCGGACTCTCGAATTATTCGTTCCGATGAAAGGTATATAAAAATTTTCGAAATTGTTTATTTTAAAAAATGAATATAAAAGTCAATAAAAAAACATAAATTTTGCATAAAGCATGAAGTCGATCAGATAATTAGTTGCCGAGATATTTGGAATCCTATTTCCACACTCTTCGATTTTTCATGACCCTGTATTTCATCCAAATTTCACTTCAAAGATATATTTTAATAAGAAATTTGACGCTTAATCAGATGCAATTTTATAAGTAGTTCGATTTTTCATGACCCTGTATTTCATCCAAATTTCACTTCAAAGATATATTTTAATAAGAAATTTGACGCTTAATCAGATGCATTTTATAAGTAGTTTACACATTTTTATTTTAATATATTACTTTATGCATATCCATGATAGGTAATTATTACGGTGGCCCCCAACGACTAGTTTAGGGTCATTTTCATTTCTATATATCATACTTATTACAGAACTATATATCGTCATATTCTTGTATTACGCTGAAAAAAAGACACAAGCACTTTATCGGAAGAGGCTTCTGTTGAATTTGTGTGCCATTGTAGTTTCACGAGCTCCGAAATTTTAATTTAGAGAACCATCTACAGGTATTTCTAAAGCTTCGTAATAATTCTGAAACATTTTGGAACAATATTTTAATTTAAAAATAAAGTTCATTAAGACCCAATACATGCGCACAATTATAGGCAAGAGATTGTATACGTTCTTGATTTAATTTTATAAGTCATTTATTTTGTTAGCTCTATAATATGTATATAAAGATTTGAATTATTATTTTTTACATAAATCAAATAACAAATAAATTTTAGCTGCTTTTCATCTAACGTCTTAAAGAAATCAGTTCCTTCAATCTATCTCATTGTTTTAGATTTAGCTTCGCAAAGCCTTAAATACCGTATCAGGTGTATATCAGAACGTTTACAGAAATTCTATTAAAGGAGTATTAAAATAATATTACAGTTATACAATCGTTCAAAATTGCTTTATTAAATTAATCCTGAAAATACTCCTGATAATTTATGAGATTTTAAAATACACATATTCTCGAATTATACTATTTTGAAGAATGAGATATTATGTCGTCTTAAACAATTACATAAAATCACAAACATTTACTTTGAAGAGATATCTGTATTAAATATTTTATTTCGGAAAAATTGCAAAATATTTGACTAAATTTATATTATTTTCTAAATCCAAATGCAGACTAGAAATTATATTTTAAAGCATTATAAATTTTTACTTATTTATATTCAGGAGGATAAATGATAAAATTTGATTTCAGTGCAAATTGGACTTACTATTTTCATTAAAATTAGCTATATGGAAATTTCTAAATTAGATATTTATTAGAGAAAATTACAACTACAATTGTTGTTTAAGCTTACTTAATTAAAGCGTACACAACTATGTCCTATTTATATCTATATTTCCCCAGTGGTAATTGGTAATTTAACTTTCCCATAACAAATTCTGAACGTTACTTATAAATGAGACGTTTTACCTTTTATAATTAAAACACATGCCTTGTCAAACTAAATATAAACATTTGTAACATATCTGATGGTATTTTCAAGCAAAACACATATTTGCATAGCCATTTGATTTAATAAACGTAGGAATGTATGTTTTCCACTTTGATAAGGGCGAAATTTAAACACTATAATTTCGAATTAGTGTGTTTGTATATGTAATGTTATTTAAAAAAAAAAAAAAAAAAAAAAAAAAAAAAAAAAAAAAAAAAAAACGAAAATGTCATTTTAGTTACTGTAGCAAAATTGTTAATGTACATTTCTCATTTTTAAATGAAATTTTATTTGCCATTTGTACATATTTAAGTTCAGACATTAATAACATTAATTTTGTGCTCATAAATTATATTTAATATTTAACAGACATGTTAGAATATATTTAAATTTTATTATGATGAAGTATAAATTTACATTTTGAAAGTGTATGCAACTGTTTGGTCTAACATAAAGTTGAAACAATCTTGTATCTATGGACCGAAGCACTTGTGAAAACTTGTCAGTTATTTTCGTTACCTCAATTGGACTCTTAAAAATTTAATTGATCCAATCAGTCAAAGAAATGCATACTTTTCTGCACATGAAAATGTCCTCCTTTCTATACTATCAGGTCATGGAAGTCATGTAAGAGAGTTTGCATTACGACGGAATGTAAAAGTACGGACTGAAAATGAAGTTGTCATCAGAAAATTTTCAATTCCCGTATAAACTTTGATGTCACGGATTGTATTGATATGATTCAATAGTATGATGTTAAAGTAACAGAACCTCCTATAACGATGCATATTTCTGATGACAAACTAAAGCAGTAAATAAAGCTAGCAAAATAAACTGATCAACAGAGTCAACGTATTGACTTCAATTTTTCTCCATGTCACAGAAAAGCAGTTGAAGGGATTAATAAATTAGTTACGGAACAATTTTTGTACGTTTGTACCACTTCTGCAAGGGATGGGTTGATAAAAATCAAAATACATTTTCAAGAGATAATACCAAAATTTGAAACGAATAAAGACATCCAATGTGTCAGAGTGATTATTATGGACCATGTGTGATTACCTATGGATTTTTGAAAAAAATTATTGCTTCTAAAAATAACATTTTGTCTTTAAAAACATTATACACTCAAACCTATCTTAACGGACACCCTTAAAATTTCCCAGGCCAAATTAAAATTTCGGCCAAATTTCCCAGGCCAAATTAAAATTTCGGCCAAATTAAAATTTTGGCCAAATTAAAATTTCCCAGCTAAAATTAACCTATCGTTATAACTATCAACCACTATCATGAAGTCATCTGACTCTTTTCAGACATTTTTTTTTGTCCCATAGGTGTCCGTTAATCAGGGGTTTCACTCTTTTAATGTTTTTCTAAATAAGTGTTATTTGTTTAACTAAGGTACGATAATTAAAAATTGCATTTCTTTCATTTCAATGTAGTACTATAAGAATATGTTACTGTAAAATTAATAAAAATTAATATGATGAAAATCGCTAAATTCTACAAAATCATTTTCTCTGTAATGGCATCTAAAAATTAGTAATACATAGAATGTGTAGGTTTTCTGCAAAAGTATCATATTTTGAATATTCTGTTTACAATATATATACATATTACTTTAATGATCGAGAAAAGAAATTGTTTTTAAAAATACAAATTTTATCGTTTTTTTCATAGAAACGTAAATTTTGAAGCCCTTTGCGGCACCTGAAAATATTTTAGTACAGCAACAAAATTTTATATTCTTTATTCTAAACCCAAAAGGCAACTTTTGCCGACTATAGCAAAATTCTAGGTGAAAAAAAATAATTAACCATTATTTTCGTTCCACCCTACTGTACATATTTAAGTTCAGACATTAATAACATTAATTTTGTGCTCATAAATTATATTTAATATTTAACAGACATGTTAGAATATATTTAAATTTTATTATGATAAAGTATAAATGTTTTCTTCCTTATATTTTTTAATACATCACGTAACATCTTAATGTTTCTGACTTTAAGCCGAAGAATGAAAATAAATCAATAGTAGATTTCTTTTAAAATAGATAATTAAATAATGTTGAGACATGTTAATAAATTTAAACACATGTAAAATATAATATTAGACCAGGTAAAAACTAATACATTTAATATAAAATATGATTTGAAACTTTTGGCTGTTAATAAAAACACAACACCCAATGAATATCTTTGAAAGTAGCTAATTACTCACCTTTAACTTAAAATGTAGGGTAAATATAGCATGTAAGTATATAATAAATTAAGTTGTAGCTTTTGGCTGTTAATAAAAACACAAAACCCAATGAATATCTTTGAAAGTAGCTAATTACTCACCTTTAACTTAAAATGTACGGTAAATATAGTATGTAAGTGTATAATAAATGAAGTTGTAGCTAAATTTTTATTTTAGGATATTGGAAGAAAACATAATAATTATATTTATCTCGAGCTTACATTTAAATTCGTCATTCATATTATAAAGCCCTTTATAACTTCTACATAGCAGTCATAAAGCCCTTTATAACTTCTACATAGCAGTCATAAAGCCCTTTATAACTTCTACATAGCAGTCCTGTTGAAAGAATGTGGAATTTAATTTCTCTATTCTACGTTAAAAGGATGTGTTAAGTCAGAGCATGAAATTTCAGTTGAAAAGGTACTAGCCAGACTAAAATTTTTGCTCGCCATAATGTTACGTTCATTCTGACAGTAACTTCGGCCACCACACCTGCCCAGAAAATGAATTATTTATGACAAACTGAATTGAAATTGCCATTGTCAGAAGGAGCTGTGTGTTAAATACAGAATATTTTACATTCATGAAAAATATGAACAATTTTTAAAATGTTAAAAATTTGAGAGAAAGCGAATAATTTTTACCGTGTTTCAAGCAGCTGAGCTGAGGTGGCAAAACCTGATTCACTTTGCGCAGGAGTGAAGAGCGATCAGATTCGGCCGCGGAAGCGATTAAAGCAGACTTGGCGCTTGCGCGGTGAGAAAGCGGGAGAACGAATGCGGACGGGGGAAGTTCGTTCCTCCGTAGGAGAGAAATGGAAGTGGGTGACGCTGCATTTTTCCTTCTTTTGGAAGATAAATGCCGTCGCTTGATTTTAAAACACTTCCCTGTGTCGCTAGATTGAGACACGATATTCTGAGTTGATTTGAAGCACATGATTTCAAAAGACGAAACTTACTCGCAAACCTTAAATATTGGCTCGCCAATGGCGAGCTGGGGAGCAAAAGTTTTGTGCCCTGTGTTAAGTTAAATAGATATATCGAAACAAATGCTCTTGAAACCCAATTTACATTATATTAAAGACGTGCATTTATTTGCTCAAACGTCCAGTTGTAGAAGTTTTAAATGAATATAAATGAATATATGATATATCTTTCTGATTTAAAATTTTCAATGACAATTTTTATAATTTAATGGTTTTATACATTAGTTGTTCCCGTCATATGAAAACATATATGTAAGAGATACATGAAACTAAAAATGAAATAGCTACTTTTATTCTGAAGTTTGTTCAATTAGTTTTGTCTTATTATGTATGGTCAATTGCTCAGATGATACACTAAATAACACGTAGAAGAATTTCGAATGTTCCATTTTATTACCAATAGTGACGAAACATGAAAAGCAATAAATGTAACATTGTATAGTTTTATTATTTTTCTATGTAGCTAATTAAACTAAGTTAATACCAAATTTTAAAGTTCCTACAATCCTCCTTTGACTTTCATGTTATAGTAGACAAATCACAAATGCTTATTGCAGATCATAAATCGATGAAACATTGAAACTTTCAAACTAAATATTATAGTAATAGTGTACTATGCGAAGAAACACTAAAAAACCCATATAAAAACGCTAAAATTTCAAAAATCACAGAGGGCAATAATTGATATATTGGGCTAAAAGATTAAAGTCGGATTCCTTTGAAGAATGTCTAAAAAATTGTCGCGAAACGTACAAATTGTACAAATCGCATAAAAATATTGCGAATGATTAAAAAAAAAACACTGTACAAAGTTCGAATTATCTTTATTGGAATGAGGATAACATTTACTATATTGGTCTAAAAATTGAACTGCGTTCCGTTTACTAATGCTGAGCAATTGACGCAAAAAGCAATAAAACACTAAAATCCGCAGAGGACAAAATTTACTAAAGTTATCTAAAACATTGAAACAGTTATTCTTTCACGAATATCGGAAAAACACTGCGAAGCGCAAAAGAATTATAAAAATAACATTGAAAATAACATTAAAATTCGCTAAAAATTGAAATATGGCTGAAGAAAAAAATACTAAATTCTGCTAAATGGTTGAAACCTAATTATTTTTATGAATATTAAAAAATCAACCAGAAACGCGAGAAAACTCTAAAAATAGCAACGAAATTCGCCAAAAATTCAAAAATCACAAATATAAAATTTACTATAATGGGATAAAACCGGAATTATTTCACGGTCGGCAAAAAATCGCCGCAAAACTCGAAAGAATTCTAAAAATCGCATAAAAAAATCTCGAATAATTGGAGCATTTGCTGTTTTAATTCTAAATGAACGCATTGTAAATAGGGAAAAATTTATTTTTCTGGACTTAAGATTGAATATACTAATTCGGAAAAAATGCTGCAAAACGTGAAGAAACGTTTAAAGTCGCATAAAAAATACAATTAAAAAATTGGATTAGAAAAAAATCAAAAAATGGCTTCAGGTGGCATAACGTCACACACAGATATACCCTTCTGTGAAATATTGTATCTCTGTGCGCATAGGTATCTTCAGAATAGAGAATACAGACACACACACAAGCTTCTATGTTTAGTATTATAGATAATTGTGAATATACTTTGTTTGAGCACAACAGAATCGTGTACTTTTATGGTTAATATAATATGGTTAATATAAGATAACCGTAATACGACAAAAGTAATTTAAGTAAAGTTAATTACATTACATATTATGGAAGGAAGTAAGACCATTTTGGGAATGAAAAATGAATTATACCTTAACTGGTAATATTTTATTTAAAAAATCCAATTCAAATATCTACGAATAAGGTTTCCTTCTAAATAATAGAAAATATAAATGAATGGATTTAATATATAACATTTTTTTTGTATGTGAGGGAGTTAGAATGACAGTAATTAGAATGAATAAATTAGAATGAGGTCAAAAATTTGAAAAATCTAGATAACCATTTTTTCACTGAACGTGTATTAATTCCTGTTATTGCAACAGTCAAATAAGTCGTAGTTCACTTAGGGAATCACTAATTTGTAAAACAAGTTGAACTATTGAATGCAACGGCAATACGACAAGTTTCACAAAACCCTTCATTTCTCAAATTACTAAATATTGACTTACTCCACTGTCATTCTAACCATCTCATACAAGTTTCGGAGCTCCGCAATCTGTTGAAAGATCTCAGCAAAGGGCCATGAATATACAGGGTGCAAAATGTTACCTATCGCCGGCCTTTAATTTCTCAACCGTTGGTTGTAGACATATAGTTTCAATTACAAATACGTTTAAAATGAGGTAAGCATTGATGTTGCGGCGTTAATTAAAGTTAAAAACCAATTTTATAAAAATTACGAAATCTAACATTTTATACGGTCCCCTGGTCTCTATAGTTATTCTTAGTAAATGTTTGTACATATCATAACAGATACAACACAAAAAGTTTGACTTCTGTATGACAAAAATTGACACAGCTATTAAATTTCAAAGCTTGAGATTTTTTCACATGATTTTGTCTTTCATTCAGGGATTAGGTAAAAAATGAATTAGAGTAATTCGAGATCAAAATCAGAATGCAATGTCCTTTTTACGGCAAAACTACTTTTAGCCGGTATCGCTAAATCGGTGTATCACCAAAGGGGGTTATTTCATCTAAAAATTTTAGCTGACTTTGAGGGGTTGAATACAAAGCGAAGAATGAAATATTGAAATTAAACAGAAAAATAAATATCAATTTATTCTCATATTAGAAAACGGTCTACTATAAAAAATGAATACGTCAAATACCAGAATCTACTAGAGATACTGCTCAAAGTGTTCTCCATTGGTGGCAATGCACAATTGAATGCGTGAGAGTACTGAGTCCTGGACACGTTGGAGCATTCATATGAAAAACAAACGTAGCTCGGCCTCGAACCCGGGCCCTCGGATCAACGGGCGGACGCCATAACAACTTAGCTACGACCAACGTGGTAATTTTGTTACAAAGTAAGTATTTCAGTTGTATTAAAATTTTAGACCCCCTATTTCTCGAGAACTAAGGAGCGTTGTATAAAATCCGTTGAACCTGAGACAAAGGGGATTTCACCCTACAACATATATAAAAATAATCAAAATCTATGATTACCAAGCTTGGTCCTCTCCTTGTCAGTTTAGTTTGGTCTTTCTTGTCGAAATTGACAGACTGTATGCTGATACCTCACAAACAAAATTCAAAATAAGAATTTGTAACGGATGAGATTTGAAAAGTTATTGTATTTTTTTTTACTTCTAAAACAATATAATCAAAATATCTCTATATATTAAAAAAATAAAAAAAAGTAACCGCTGCCACTGTCAATGAAGTTTTTTGCCTTGAGGTCTTTCTCGACTAATATTCAGAAAACTACTGCATATAAAAAAGTCCTTCCTGCCTGTACCGGGAGGAAACAGTAGCTTTCCTATATCTTCGTTTTAAAATTTTAGCTAATGTTACTCGAAACAGCAAGCTAAAATGCAAAGAACCCAATTACAGAACATTCGTTAATACTGAATTTGAAAAAGAAATTTGCCAAATTAGTCAACTATAGCCAAGTTGGCTTAATTTATGAAGACTTATTTCGGTCGCCAAATTTGGCGATATTTCACCAAATGTCGCGAAGTTTGGCGATAATAGGGCGCTAACAAATATGAATATACAGGGTGTCCCTAAACTCATGGTACATACGCTAGGGGTGATAGAACACATCAAGACGAGTAATAGTAAATAGGAAACCAAGCGTCCCAAACGTATTCCAAAGGAGATAGGCGCCATCAAAGTTTAGGGTCCCAAATTGCAAATGATGATAAAAAAGGGAAAAATGGGTCGATTTATTTGCGGTTTTCGCTAAAATCATTCTTTAAATTAGTATTTTCTTTAAAAAAAAGTTTTAAAGAGAAAGTTATAAAAATGCCGGTAGAGGGTGCTCTAGACTTTGGAGTACCGAATAACTACTTTTTACCGGTTTTTTAACACTGTTAAATGTTTTCTAAAGCTTAGACCTTAACTTAAATTTTGTGTGCACAAGTGAAATCATCGGGAGAGGTTAAGTGGAGCAAATTTAACTATGTTCAGGGGGTTGATTTTTGAACGATCGTATGTAATGAGCAAAATAATAAGTGATAAAGCAAACTTTAAGAGGTGATAGTACATATAAAAACAAACAACATTCACTAAGTAATGCATGATTTGAATTCAAACGCAAACGTGTTAGAACATGTTCAATCTAGATACATGCAAGCGCTATAGCTACCATTATGCTGTAAGTTTCCGGAAGAAGAATATGAAAATGTGATATGGGGAAGAAGAAGAACGCGTATGCAAATTTTCGCTAACATAAAAGTTACTTATTCGAGTGCGTAATTGTAAAACTGGGAACTGTTCACAGCAGCTGTCTTCATTTGCTCTGTGGATGGCCGATAATATGGTTTCGTACTCTAACCAGGAGAAGTCCGAGATGCATTACATGTACGGAGCTGCACACGGCAATGCAACAGAAGCTCAAAGATTGTACCGAAAGCGTTTTCCAACCAGACGTGTTCCTGATGCGAGGATATTTAAACGACTGCACCATCAACTGTGCGAAAGGGGTTCCTTTTCAAGTTGCATGCAGGATACCGGACGTTCCAGGAGTGTAAGAACGCCATCCGTTACGGATAACATTTTGGATCGTATCAGCGAGAGGCCTGAATCTATCAAGCGGGAACTGTCCGAAGAAGTGAACGTTTCCCGTAATACGGTGTGGCGAGTTCTGCGAGATGAAGGAATGCATCCGTACCTTGCGCAGAGAGTTCAAGCCAAAGAACCAGCGGATTACCAGGCACGTGTCAATTTTAGCACGTGGTTGCTCCAACAAACGGCTGTGGAACCTGCTTTTTGCGTACATGTATTGTTTACGGACGAATGCACATTCACACGCGAGGGTATTTTGAATATCCACAATTATCATGTGTGGTCAAATGAAAACCCATACACATTACGTCAACGTTCGTTCGAGCAACGTTTCGCGGTCAATATTTGGGCCGGAATCGTTGACGATTATCTAATTGGGCCATACTTACTGCCAACGTGCCTGGATGGTGATTCATATCTTGTGTTTCTGCAAGAGGTGTTGCAGAACTATTAAACCATGTTCCAGCACCCATCAGACGACGTATGTGGTTCCAACACGACGGAGCACCGGCCCATTACAGCCTGGATGCTCGTAACGCCCTGAATATCATGTATCCGGTGCGATGGATAGGTCGTGGCGGTCCAATCAGATGGCCGGCCCGTTTACCCGATTTATCCTGTCTGGACTTTTTCTTGTGGGGTCATATGAAGAGCCTGATATGCGAAGATGATCCCGTAGATTCTGCTGAAGACCTTGTTGCCCGGATATCCGTTGCTTCGGCCACCATAAGAGAGATGCCTGGTGTTTTCGCCAATGTACGGCAGTCAATCCATCGACGGCTTCAAGCCTGCGTTCGTCTTGGAGGCCGCAATTTTGAACAATTCCTGTGATGGAGTACTTCGTGTTGTTTATTTTCATTTGGTTGAATAAAGTGTTTTCTTCCTTTTGTTGGTTTATTTTCATTCCATCTCTGTCTGTCTTGTTTTCCATCATTTTGTTATTATTTTGCCCATTACATACGATTGTTCAAAAATCAACCCCCTGAACACAGTTAAATTTGCTCCACTTAACCACTCCCGATGATTTCACTTGTGCACACAAAATTTAAGTTAAGGTCTAAGCTTTATTAAACATTTAACAGTGTTAAAAAAAACGGTAAAAAGTAGTTATTCGGTACTCCAAAGTCTAGAGCGCTCTCTACCGGCATTTTTATAACTTTCTCTTTAAAACCTTTTTTTAAAGAAAATGCTAATTTAAAGAATGATTTTAGCGAAAACCGCAAATAAATCGACCCATTTTTCCTTTTTTTATCATCATTTGCAATTTGGGACCCTAAACTTTGATGGCGCCTATCAACTTTGGAATACGTTTGCGACCCTTGGTTTCCTATTTACTATTACTCGTCTTGATGTGTTCTATCACCCCCTAGCGTATGTACCATGAATTTAGGGACACCCTGTATAGTTTTATGCGTATGATTGAGAAAATAATTACAACAATGAAAGATAATAATTTGCGAGAAGTCGTCGCGTTCACTAAAACTTATAAATTAATCGTTTGATTTTTGTAATGTGCTATCTTGTTTCAAAATGTCTGCCACCCAAGAACTTCAAACTGCTGTATCTCAGCCGTTTTTTAAGATAGAGGTAAAACAAAAATACTCAGGAATCGTTGTATCAAGGCCTAACACTTAAGCAAAATATAAATTTGAATTTTTAACTTTTTTGTATATTTATTTTAGTTTTAAATTTTTAAATGGCCGCCATCTTGAAACAAAATGGCGTACCAAGCTGGCGAACGAACTCGGTCGAGACATTGGTGAGATTAATACACACAATTAGTTTCATCGAAATAGATTTATAAATACGAGTGCTATCGCATGACATAGATCAGATATATATACAGGGTTGTTATAGTTAAAGTTCGCCTATGCAGAAGGCTCTAGAGCCAGTTCTGTGGCTCCAAACGAAACAAAATTTCACTTGTACGTAGTTGAAGAGATGCGCTCTGCGAAAATCGAAAGAAAAAATAGTTAAAATTTTGTCAATAGGTGGTGCTGCTCCAATATTTAAGCCGGTATTTGCAGATTCCTTCATTTTGTAAAAAACAAAATACAGGAAATTTTATTTCACAGTTGGTAAAAGTAAACTTTTTCAGATTCGTTATATCAATTTCGGTCAATCCAGATGAAACACACAAAATAACAAAATTTCACCCAACGCTTGAAAAAGATCACATTTTATTCAAATTTTCGACGAACGACGTCAAAGTGACGTCGCAACTTCGAAAACTTGAAATACCCTTCTAACCACCTGACGATTTTAAACTTGCTGATAAAGTGTGTCTGTGATTTCTTTGACACTGGAACAGTTGATTGTTTCTGAAAAGCATTTGAAACTACGCTTTGTGGAGAATGGTAACTTTGGAAGAAAAGGTACTTCCTGTAAAGTTATTTTATCAAAATAATAGCAACGCAGCTGCAGCTCTTCGAGAATTCCGGAAACTAAAAGATGTTAGACGTGGACCAATGTCGGATCGTGGAGTTCACAAATTAAAAAGTTCGAGGAAATAGGAAAACTCGACATTCTTCCTGGCAGAGGACAAAAAAGGTAGACATTTCTAGCATTGAAGATATTGCTACTGCTGCCGTGGATTTAGCAAGCCAGTCATCATTTGGTAATGCAAGTGTGCCAGCTTTGCGAGTGAAGTCGATATGCCGATTTCCACTGTGAGAAAAGTGATGCGTCAAATTTTGCACTACTATCCATACGAGATTCAGAAGGTGCAGCAACTAATACAGGGTGATACCGAAAGTCGGCTATCATTTTCACTACAGTTTCTTGCACGAATGAATGTGGACAATTATTGGCCCTGGAATATTCTATGGAGTGATGAAGCGCATTTTTATTTAAACCGACAAGTGAACACACACAACTGTCAAATTTTGGCGAAATAGAATCCTAATGTTGTCCAAGAAGTTCCATTGCATGCAGCTAAAGAGACGGTGTGGTGCGGTTTCACAGCTACGTTTATGATAGGGCCATATTTTTTTGAGGAACTAACATCCACAAGACCCATTACATGTTCCGTAAATGCGAGAATGTATCTCAATATGTTGTCAAATTTACTGATTCCCGAGCTGCAACAGCGAGGCTGCCTTCAAAATATCGTGTTTATGCAAGACGGTGCACCACCACGCATTACTAGAGCAGTTCGGACTTTCTTAACAAGCCATTTTACAGAAGACCCCATCATAAGTCGTTATTATCAAACAGTCTGGCCACCACGATCGCCTGATCTAACACCATGCGATTTTTGGTTGTGAGGATTTTTGAAAGACTCTGTATCTAAGGACAGATGTCAGACAATCTCTGATCTGAAAGACAGTATTAGACTTCATATTCGCTCAATCTCACAGGACAGTTTACTGTTACCGCAATGCTGTAGAAAGCACAATTCTGAGCATGGAATGCGTTATTGAAAATGGTGGAGGATTCATTGAGCATGCGTAATGTTATTCTTCGTTATTTCCTCGCTGCCGAGCGACATGTTTTATTTTTTTTTATGCAGATTACATCACATGAAATTATATTCATTTTTATGTATTGTTTGGAGTCATAGGTCAGGCTCTAAAGCTGTCTGATTAGGTGAACTTTAATTATAACAATTCGCAGTTCGTCGAAGTTTGTTGAAACTTTTAAATGTGTGTGCTTCATCTGGATTGACTGAAATTTATATAATGAATCTGCAAACATCGCCTTAAATATTGGCGCAGCACCACCTACTGACGAAAAATGTAACTATTTTTTTTTTAGATTTTCGCAGAGCGCATCTCTTCAACTACGTACTAGTGAAATTTTGTTTCGTTTGGAGCCATAGAACCGGCTCTAAAGCCTTCTGAATAGGCGAACTTTAATTATAACAACCCTGTATATATGGATATATCTATATATATAAATCAACATTTGAACGGAGAGTGGTTTTGCTGTCTGGGGGTCATGATCGGTGAAAATATGCCGAAATTTTCCGGAATTGCTTTCCTCCGAACGGCTGCAATAGGTAGCTTTATACTTTTTTGTATTGAAAGCTACGTAATATGAATCTTTGTAGTTTTATAGAGAAATGTTTGATAAGTACGTTGACGTATACAGTTTTTAAATCGAAGAATTATTTTAAGAGCTATTTAATATTGAATTCGGTCGAAATAGTTCTCTTAAAAAAATATATTGGAACAAAAACTGTGCATAGCAATTTAATACTTTTTGAAAGGATATACTATATAAACTTGCAATGTGCATAGTGGAATTATTTTTTTTAATTTGACTATTTTCTTTAGGGTTTTTAAAAATAATTTATTCAAAATTTCATCATTTTAATTGAGATTTATTTCAGTTTCAGAAAACGTCAATTTTTTAACTTGTTGCCAATTTGTAAAATAGCGCACATAATAATATCCCCTTTCAATTAAAAAATGTATTTACACGTGACAATTAAAAGCAAAAATAAAACTTTAAAATAATAATTAAGTGATCACATGTTAAAAGCAGTAAATGGAGCACATTACTTCATAAAAATGTAATTTGGCGTGAATATTAATAAGAGAAACAAAACTGGAAAATAGTAATTAAATTATTAGGCGCTGAAAGCATTAAATGAGGAAACTTACGACACATTTAAAATGCTAAAATAACAATATTGCCAAATAGTTTAAATTAAAAAATATATTTACACGGGAGTTTAATTTATTTCGACAAAATCTCATACCTATTGTTGCAAGTTTTAAAACAGCGTAAATAATAATATCCTTTCAATTAAAAACTATATTTTTACGTTTAATTATAGAAAAGAAACTTTTGTGAAAATTACGTCATATTGGAAACGATACATTTAAAACGTCTTACTGAAAACAATTTTCGATACTTCTCCATTATACCATTGACAACTTTCCATTAAAAATAAATATTGCCAAATTATTCGCAGAACTCTAACGCCCAAAACACAAATGAAAGAATGTTGCCATTGGAATCTAAAAGAAAAAAAATGAAATTAGAAAATACATCACTCACTAAAGTGTCAACTATCAGTAAATTTGAACAATAAAATTTATAATACATTAATGAAAGGAGAAAAAAAAGTAATCTTAAATATTTATTGCCGAAACGTCAGTTGAGGCTCACCGTGGAGACCAGGTATGTTTTTGGTTTCCGTCTGTCTGTCTGTCTGTCTGTTCCTCGATAGCTGCCGCAAAAAAGGGTCCGATTAGATAGATTTTGGAGGGTATGTTGGCCAGGTACCCGGAATTAGCTGTATAGTTTTTAGTTAAATTTGGTTCATTCGTTCGAAGAATATAGAACATTTTATTTTAAGTCATAATGCTTTTCAATGGCAAGTCAGACGAATTTTTAATTTTAACATTTCCCGAAAAGAAAATCATGCATTTGGATAATTGTAAATGTTAAATCTACGAAATGGCTATCTTAATATGAAATATTTTAATGTGTAAATGTAGTGTGTTTAATGTAAAGATATGAAATATTTTAATTCCTCATTTTTTACAAAAGTTTCCAAAGCATTTTTTTTCTCACTTTCATTAAATGGGTGCTAAGCAACTATTTTTCAAAGAAAATGAACAAAAGAAAATTCAAGTGAATCGCATTATTTTGATGAACAAAATAATCTAATTTTTGGGTGATTTAAGTTTTTAATATGTTTTTTTTTCAATGAAATAGATGAGAATTTATTTTAACTACTAAACAAATATTACCAAATCGGTTTTCCAAATGAAAATAATAAAAACATTGAATGTGCAAATTGAATATAGGTCACATAAGAGGAATTTACATTTGTATAAGTATATTTTATACATGAAATTTTAAGTTGCTGAAATTGATTTTAGCAACATATGATGTTTAGCGGTTGAAATATAAGTATTCTTTTAAGGATAGGATAAAATCTCTTGTATGTTAGGGTTATTCTAAAAAAATTAAAATAGTAAATACATTCAGACATATACTGAAGAAATGAAATAGCACAATTACTGGAAATTGAGACTACAAAATTAAAGTTACAATGGGGGGGGGGGGGTGGTATCGAGATGGCGGAACTCCTGAAGTAATGTATTGTTATTCTGAACAAATACAGTAATAGGTAGTTTATCCTGTCATTGCATAACATTGTGTTTCATGTGATACTTCTAAAATTTCCGGAACTTTCTATACATTTATATTCTTAGAAATGTATAAATAACTTAAAAAAATTAAATTTTAGGATATCAAATATTATGCATATAATGTTAAAAATAGTGAGATTAATGAACAATAAATTGTAGAGCTGACGTTGAGGCCTCTGATCTGTAGATTTACTAAGTTTACAATACTTTTCTTAATTGACCCCCTCGGCTGGTGGATAAGTGTTTATGACGTCAGTTAAAATGGATCTTTTGTGCGTAACTATGCATAGTAACATTTTTTCAAGCTTTTTCTCTTTTAATATCATACGGTACCGTTTAGGGTCGTAATTATTACTGAAATTAATGAAATAACTAATAAATTGGTAAAATGTAATTAAAAATACAGATAAACGTCGAATTAAAAATCACTCTATGACAAAACGAACACGTGTAACGTATCTGATGTCAATTGAATGTGACGCCACATTTGGCGTCATGCATATTTTGGCGTTATGCACATGTCATGCACATTTAACATTAAATCCTACATTTTGGCGACAGTTTTTTTTTATGGAAACTGGTCTCCGGGATAATGGAGACGTACCTTTATTTTCTTATAGAATCGTTATAAAATTTCCCGATGCAGCGACATTGTTTAATTAGCAATTTACACAACTGGATTTTCAAATGTTTAATTGATCTTATTTAGTAAATCACGAAAATTGTTGTTAGCTGTTTCAACAGCATTTGATTCGGCCTCAGTCAAAGAAAAATGAACGGAAACCTGATTACAGCAGATCGCCACTGGTCGTTTAATTATAATTCAATCTTCCGTAATCGTTTTTGAGTTGATCAAATTAGCTTGCTTTTAGAGTTTGCGGTATCAAAACGGGGGTTGGCGAGCATATCTCGTAGGGGACAGAGACCCTAGTTATCTAAATAAAAAAGCTATATAAATTTTTCATCTTTTATATATCAACTTTCCTATAAAAATTCAGTTATGTTGATACTTTATATATTTTATCATCTCTATTATTATATTTCTATAAATGTTGAAAAACATTTATTATATAAAGCATTTGTACATATATTTTAATAATGTACATATATATATTGAAATCAACTATAAAATATATTACCTTAACAGAATTGCGTTAAAAAGAAATTTTAAATTAATAGTGTGCAAAAAGTTAATGCATCATTACTTTTTTCTTCATAAATGACAACCGAAATATGACATTTCCGAAAACGTTTTCAACAATCTCAGTTAATATATATATAGTTTTACTTTTGAGGCATTTTGCTTAAATTTTTACGATTCCACAGTTAATATATTTCTGTATAATATCCGGTTGAGAAGAGAATTAGAAATAAATTCTTTTGTCGCAGATAAAATTAAATAAAAGTAATAGGTGCTATATAATTTAAAAATTTTGGCGAACGTGATCTGTCTGGGAATGTAGTGGATGAAGATCATTCAAGAATTTATTTTTCAAAAAAATTGTTTCGGAGAATTTTTGTCAGGTATAGTGGAATATTTATATAGTGGAATATGTTTTCGTGGAACATATTTACTCAAATGAATTTACTGGAACTTCGAAGAATATATATGCAACACAAAATAAAATTATGTACACTGTTAAAAATTTGCAGCAAACTTTCCAGTAATTCGACCGTTTTTATAGAAAAAGGTTACATAACCATTTTTTAATTCTATTCTGACTATATTATTGCTCATATTATGGTCAGAATAGAGTTAAATTACGGTTTTGTAACCGTTTTCTATAAAAGCGGTCGAATTACTGGACAGTGTGCTGCAAATTTATAACATTGTAACAGGTGTATGTCTTTAAATTAAAGTCTAATAATGCTTAAAGTGATGAAAACATATTTTATCTATCTATATATCTATATATATCTATTGATATATATATATAGGTAGATATCTATTAGGTAGATATATATCTGTAAATAATTATTTTCATTAGCTTTTATATTTTATTATTTCAGTAATATTCTTCTTAACTAGTAGAATGCAATTATATCTAAACTTATATTACTTATACTGAAAAACAATGATTGTTAATGATTTCAAATTTCTATGACCCGGTAACGAGGCGAGCATTGCGTTTCATATCCATTCATAGAAAACGTACTTGAAAAAATATTAATATTAAGACAATTGAAATGTATTTACATTTATTTAGATTTTATATTTGAATACTTTTATGGTAGATTAAATAATATAACATATCAATAGAAACGTAATTTAATAGTGCAATGTATTATAAAATATATATTAGAAACATAAAGTGCTTTTATTTTATTATTAAAACAATACAATCGTATCGAGTAATTTAATTTTAACATAAAAATGGTTGTTGCAATTTATTTATCCAGAAACCATACATAATTCAACAGAGATTCCCGTTTTAGGTAAATATTTACAAATAATATGCAAAACACGAAACAAATTTTGTTTTTACGTAAAGTCATTTGAAGACATACGAAATATAAACTTACAGTATGTTAGTGTTATTTATTTTTATTCTAAAGCTGCACATAATTGTTAATATATGATACCGGCATGCTTTATTTCGTTGTTTATAATCTTAATTTTATATATCAATTATTTTCAAAAATCAAAAGTAAATTATATCCATTATTTGTGAATATAAAATGGACATTTTTATACAGAAAGGAATTTTGGTTTTTCGTAAAATAGATATGCATTAAAAGAGTACTGAAAATTCTATTTCATTATTCTTTTATGTGATATTTAATATGTTTTGCTTGTTAAATCACTGTAATTTATGTTACTGAACTTTACAGAACGAAACCTTATCAAAGTATTTTACCAAAATGCAAATATATCATTTCTTGTAGATTATTATTGTTATTATTATTATTGAAGCAATTAAAAAAAAAAAAACTTTTGAAGCATCCATTATAATTATTCTCTGTTTAAAATTGAAGATTTTTTTTTCTTAATGTGGATCAAAAAGAGAAAAAAAATCCGCTATTTTTAACTGCAAGATAGAAAACGATAAAATTATCACAATACCATTAAAATTGATGTTAGGAGAATGGAATTTTTGTTAATTTCTTGATTAACAAATTTTATATTTAAATCTTAATAAAATTCCTAACTCTTCGGTTCTCTTCGGGTTTTTTAACCCGGAATCTCTTTTTAATAGATTATGAAAAAAGAGTGTAAAAAAATATATGCTACACATATTATGGGGCCAGTGACGGTGAGATGTTATACATCTGAAAAGATTTTCCTTGTATTTATATAATCTCTGTGTATATATATATTTTTTTAATTTTGCTTTACTTGCGCATAGTAAATGCTTACAAAATGACAATGGAAAAAAAATATTTAAATTCGAGCATTTAGTGAAACATTTATTTTTCCCTAATGTGTCTCATTACAGCATGGGAAGACAAAACGTCATTTCACGTATTAAGGTTATTTCTCTTTCAATAACTTATGACTAGCTTTTTTTATAAACATTTTCTATTAATATGACTAACTGTGATAAAAAATATGTCTAACATTTTCTATTAATAAAAAACGGCTTAAAGTAACTGAGGAGTTCTTGTAATTTATAGGGTTTCGTTCATCTCACGAAACCCTATTACTCCCGCTCCGTGGTCTGTTTGTTACAGATCCATTTTCAAAATCTATATAACTTATAGAGTTGAAACATTGTGCATATAGATGAATACCAGCTGTAAAGAGCTCAAAATACTAAAATTTGAAAAATTCGTATTATTTTAATAAATAGAGATAAAAAACCAAAATTCTAACAGCCTTTCCTATTAAATTTAAACATTTTTCGTTATAGCAGATGCTAAAAATTTAAAATCCACAATGAAATTCTTTCTACAATAATTAATTTTCTATCAGACGATTTCCACGTGAAAAATGAAAATGAAATAAAAAGTTTCACCAATTGAAAAAAAGATAAATATGAAATGAAATTAATTGACGTCATAGTGGTAATAAAACGGAAAATGTCTAAGATTTCTCAATAATACAAGGAGTATGAGTATGTGTATGAACACAAAGCAGATTAATATCACGTCATTAGAGAATTAAAAAAAAGTATAACGTCCTATTGGAACTTTAACGAATTTTTCAAATGATTGAGAATAATACAAAGCGAGTATCAATATGAGTAATAGAGAATAGTAAATATATGAGTTTGAGAAACACATTGAATCGTGATAAAAATCCGATTATGGAAATATTCGCATATTTTAACATTTTAAAGGTGTACAATTTGTTTAATTTTGAAATTTTTTTAAATATTGCATTTAGTCGGTATGACGGATATTATTATGACAGAATATAATAGCAGGATTCGCCCGCTATCCGGCTGGTTTAGATATTCGAAAAATCGAAAAAATAGACTAAATTTATATTTTATAAAAAACATGACTTTTTTGTTGTTGTTGTTGCTAAATGATATTTATTTGAATTTATTAAAGAAAGGATAAAGTGTTTTGAAAGAAATATTAAACGAAACCCTTGGAGCGATCTTCGATCACACTTACCCACTTGTTTTAATTACTCTTTCCACAGAATGAGATGTAAAACATATCCTATTAACCACTAACCTCTCCTATGTTCTTCGCACTCGTAAAAAACAGAAAAGAAAAAAAGAAAAAGAAAAAACAGAAATTAAATAAAAATTAGTAGAATCGGAAACTTTGCAGACAAAATTTTAAAAGAGCATGAATTTCTTGCTTTAATTATTATAGCTCATGTATGTCTGCTGTATGTTTGTCCAACGACAAAAAATGGGTCACATTAGCTACGATTTTTCATTTTCTCGATTTGGCCTCGAAACTCTCGTTGTTCGAGAACAAAATCAAATTTTGCTCGAATTTCTAGTTCGAAAAATAAATTAATTGACAACTGTGGCTTTCGAGAACCAAGTTTATACTGTATTTCTTTAGTAGTAAAAATTCGAATTTAATTTCTAGCATAACTTAAAAAGAATATTACCATTGAACTGCTTTTTATTACGTACAGACTAACAGAAAGTATTATCATATATTAATCGTTTAGCCAAACACGAAAACTTCCAAAACATCCTATTAAAGATGCAGAAAATGTACGGCAAATGAAATACGTATACTCGTTATACATATAATTTTCAATATCGACATTAAGATTAAACAAACCGATTAAAGATACGAATTTTAAAATTCCATTTTAATACGACAAATGCGTGTTTAACCCTTTAACAACTGACGGTACTTATAAGTACCAGTAAAATAACTTGTTATAAAATTCATTTAATACATCGATTAGTAGTAATACAGTTTAGAATGAATTATAGATGCATTAATTTATCTTGTTCCAGAAGCGTTATTGGTTACCCAAAACAAAAATAGTTTTAAAAGGATGATTTCTTTTGCCTTTGCATCTTTTCAGCTTTCTTAGCGTTGGGAGAGGTGGGGGGGGGGGATTTTCAATTCGGAAATATTTCTATATTTCTGTTGTAAGAACATTATATTTGTACATTTCCTAATTCAACAAAATGCTTTGAAACATATTTAAAATTAAATATTTGAGTGGGGTTATAAATATTGCACAAAATCCCTATAAATTCAAATTTAATTAATCCTTCTAAATCCTTCAATCCTTCTAAACGCCCTCAAAAATTCACGAAAAATTCTTTAGAAGATAAAATTTTCATGAATTCATAATTCAGTACATATAGGGTTAAAGTGGAAAGTTTAACTTAGGAAACAATCACGGTGTCGGCGGACAAAAAACACGTATCCTACTTAAACATCATAATTAATCCTAACTTCCTACATACTAAAATGTATCTTTTAACTAGCTAACGAAAAAAAATTGCGTAAATGTATACACAAGAATGAAAATCATGCGTAAAGCATATATTATGAAGTACTTTTTAATACTTACAGAATAGTTTAACAAAGCATTGTCGTTTCCTAGGGTAAAGGATACACCTAAGTAACATTTTAAAAATACGTAACTCATTTGAAAACCATATTACCTATCTATAGCTGGATAATATTATTTTGTGCAGACCTGTATATGATCCATAGATTGGTATGTATTGTGCATAGTATAACAAAACTTATTTTAATAATAATAATAATAAAATACCTAACACGTTTGAAACTTTCCCTTCAGCAATTTCTACCAACAGACGGAAATAGACTCTAATTATTTCCTAATCCCTGTATATTAGCTACAGATTTTTATACACGCCAAATATTCTGATAAAATTTAATTCCGGAAAAAACATGTTTGAAACTACTGAAATTGTTCTTCAAGAAATTGCTATCAATAGAGTGCCATGTATCAAGTTCTTTGCGTTGGCCTTGTAAATTATTTTATTTATATTCTACAAACATATCATAGCAAACTAAATATAGTTCAGCTTGAAAATGCATAACTCTATTAAAAAGCACACTTAAGCAATTCAGGCCCATACTCAGTAATGGTTAAGAATCATTTTGTGTAGTCTTGTACGTAATATATATATAATTTATATACACCACGTAGTATGCAAAAAATTTTGAAAACACATGCTATAACTGAAAAAGCACTCTCATCAGTTATCGCTACTAGTCTGTAATATATCTGATATATTTTGTGTGTCCCTATAAATGAACTTTTATTCTACAACAAGCATCCTGTAAAGAAACTCAGTAATATATTTGTCCGTTAAAAATCACCAAATTGATATGCGCCAATTTCTGGTATGCCTTCACATATCCCATTAAAAAAATCTTACTATTGGTTTATCTATAACAATCAAAGTGTGACGGCTAAAGCCTGGCCACATTTGTAATGTTTTGGCATATTTACATCTAAGTATTGGCGATAATGTAGATGCAAAATTAGAGAACATCTTCTCTCGCTTTTGACGAAGAAAGACGTAATTTTTATAGAATAAACGAGGCCATCCCCTGTTCTTCTGTCGATGTTCAGATAAAATAAAAGAATTCACGTGATTGAAGAATACTTATGTTTCATCTAAAGACTTTTTTGTGGATTAGTTTAATTTCAGGAAACGAATTCATGTTTATTACGGTACAGGCAATGCGTTATTATACCGCGGCATTTTACTAAGAAGAATTATGCATTTTGATAAATCAGGACTTTAGATTGTTGATATTAATCATCTCGACAATTGAAAATTCTTAAAATATTTTTTATCTCATGGTGATTTGATGAAATAAATATTGTTTACATTTCCCCGTTTTTCAGATGTGACTGCTTTATTCTTATGTATCTATTTAGATTATTTCATTTTTGTTCCATTGAAAACATTGTTACAGAATTTATATAATAGCACATAAATTAACATCTGAGTTTATTAAAGGAACACTTAAAGAACAATTTATTTCAGACAGACAAATCAATAAAATAAACCCAACATAAGTGAAAATAAGCAGGGGCCAGGAATCGAAACAGGGACTACACTGTACCATACTGTTGCTTTAACAACTAAGCTATCTTGGCCGATATCCTAGCTCAGCAGTTTCTCATCTTTAAATTTGACAACGTCACCGACGAGCAATCAGACAGCGTTGCATGATGGAACTAGATGATTAAATTAATATTCCATCGGTACGCAATATATACATTAAGGAGCATAAATCAACGTCGGGTAGCTTAGTGGTTAGAGCAACAACACAGTGTCCCAGGTTCGATTCCGGTTCACGGCTAATTTTTCCTCGTGTTCGAATTATTATATTAATATGTGTTTTGGGAATAAATTGTTCTTTAAGAGTAACTTATAGAATTTACTCAAAGTTTTTCGGTCTAAAGAAAGCATATGACATTTTTTTTTAAATTTGTGATATAATATAAAGAATGCATGCACGTATCCTTATCTTCAACATATCTTTAATAATGTTTTGTTTTGTTTTTATCTAAAATTATTTACCTAGCAATATATATGTCGTGTTTCCAAGTTCAAATCCGGGAAAAAGGCAGTCGTGATCGTGATAAATAGGGTTAGCGATGTTATTGGTTTCCCTTTTAGTTCGCATCAGGCGGCCGGGTGGTATCATCAACAACAAGAAATGTCAGTCCATATTTTTGTCGAAGAACCTTTTATTTCCAGTTTTAAGACATCTCTTCAGGGAAAATGCTCATTAGCCAACGCTAAACGAAAAAAAATACAACGTTCCATTATTTTCTAGAATCCGTCCCGATTCTTTTAGCAAACACCAGCGTCGAAAAAATCCTCTCCGAATCAGGATGATCGTGTTTTCAAACTAGCTTGCGTAATAATACAGAATACGTCACGTGACCCACTTCTATCGAATCAAAAGGTCTCTTTTGGAACTTTATCAATATTTCCGGTGGATTTATTTTGTTGTAAAATGCAAAAACTTTCTACGCCCTTCCCGAATATTCCATAATCTCGTACCAGATGCCTGTCATATCAACAAACGAGCTTATCTGTTTTTGAGGCTGTAGCTAAACTTCGAATTTAATACGTAATAAAAATAATAAGAAGAAAAGAAAATGAATCTTTATAAAAGGGAAAAAAAAAAGAAAGAATTAAAGTTTTTCGGAAATATTTTAATAGACATTTGATATTTAATAATAGGATAACTTTATGAAATAAGGTTTTTTCAGCGGAATATTTTAAGAGATACGATATTTTAGCATTTAAATAAAGAAGTTATAGCAATTTGACCACACGGGAATAATACTAATGAATTTTAATAATGGATTAAAATAAAGATGTTCTATTTAAAGAATAAATTAAAAAAGCTATCGCCATTTTTAGAATAACTACATTCGAATAAATATTATTAAGTGGATTAGGAATAATTGGCTTTACATATGGATAGTAAAAGGCTATTTTAAGAATGAGAATTATTTTAATAAGCTGGGTTATATACCGAATATTATTGAATAGACAAATTTTATAGAATAATTGCGGAAAAAATTTAAATTTTGTAATATTATCCCCCCTCCCTAAAGATTTCGGATGAAGTTAATAGTTAAGTAACTATAAATTCAGACAATATAAATTTAATACTTTAGAAATTTGAATTTTGACTAGTATAAATTTAGAGACTGCCAGCAAGGAGATGGGGAATTTCTGAAGAACTGGAAGACAAAACCAAAAAAAATAAATAAAATAATAGTAATCAATTAAAATTAATAGATAAATAAAAATAAAGCTACGAGCATTTCCCCTGTAAAATAATACAAAAAATGGTTACAATCTCACTTACCATTTGTAAGTGCACAAGAAAAATACAATAACAATAAATAATAAATATTAATAAACAGGAAAAACAGGATAATAATAGTAACAGAATTTTGCTTTTACCAAGTTCACAAGCTTTAGAATAAGTAGTTACTAGCAAATTGTTAAAACAAAGTTTTTTTTTTTTTTTTTTTTTTTTTTTTTTTAAATTCGACTTAATTCAAATTTGAGTTCATTAGATCCAACTGTTTTATTTCAGTCTCTTTCTTGGATCGTGATAAGTCCTCATTTTGTTTTTTTTAAAAAATGGTTACTGCAGTCCCTTTCTTAAAAATACAGTTTTTAGGTAAAGGCTGAAAATAAAGACATTACTCCATCAAAATTTTAAAACTGTAGTCATTCTTACCAATACTTTATAATGACCTTATAATGCTAGCACTTGTCACAACATCTTCTCTTAAGTATCACATTAATTTTCTCACATAATAAACAAGTCAAATTATCTCTTGGCCGTTTATTGTACTTGGAATATGTTATCTTTGTTATATTCCTGTGGGATTTGTTATATTTCTGTTGGGATCCCACCATCTTTAACTAATATTTGTCAAACATTTTTTCACTAATAAATAATATAACTCTTCAATAATATAAATAAATGCTATAATAAAATTCAATTCATAAACATAACAATAATAACTTTCAATATAACTAATACTTCACAACATATGTAGTAATTCATAATATAATTCAATAGTAGAAATAATAATATTATAATAACATTTGTATAATTTAAGAAAATATCACAGTTTGCTTATTTATTGTTAGGGAAAATATTGGGTGAGGAATAAAATAATTACATAGCAAATAAATAAATTTCTTATTTTTTAATTATATAAGAAAGTATTTTTGCCAGTCGAAAGTATACAAAAAAAAATATATATATATAATAATTTCAAAATCCAAATTAATTTAAATCTAAATATTTAGAAATTAAACTCTCAACCATTAGTTCCTTACAATAATTTTTTCCTCTGATACCCTTTTACAAAGTTATACTGTTAAGTTATAAGTATTCATATCCTAAATGCAGAGAGTTGTTTTTTTTGGCAAACTTAGAATAAATAAAGACAATAAATAACAAATAAAAGATGTTAATTTTAGCTGAGAAATGGAATACAAAGGCAATTAGTTTAGATACTTAATTTTCTATTGTCACACCAAAACAATCACTGTAAAATCACATCATCACTATCCAATCATTTATATAATTATAGAAATACTTATAAACGGTTACTATTTGATTATCTATTGAAGTAAATAACATAATATTAAATTTTTGAAACAATTGGTTTAAGAAAAAGTAAATAAAGTAAAAATAGTTTATTCTGATATAGAATTAAAACATTTAATTTCATTTTTCAACATCAATTTGAAAATTCCTAAATTCAAAATACACATCTTATGCCTGCATAAGGTGTCTACTCAACCTCAAAAACTCTCAAAAACAAGTAATATTCTCGTTGCGCACCAAGAACATACCTGATAATGTTGAAAATTATTGTAATAAGAGATATTTAAATAATTAGAATTTACTCTATTGTTTTTACTTTAGTTTGATTTTGTGATGGTGATTGTGATGTCTGTGTTGGTTTTGATTGTTGTTTGGGTTGCTCATGAAATAGTCTGAAATTATTTGGTGAAAAATATGGTTGCGAATTGTTCCATGTCTCCAAATTAAGAACATATATACCCTTCTGACAGAAACATAACTGAATTCAAACCTTTCCTATTGAATTTTTAAGAATTATAAGAATTTGTGAATCCAAATTAAGCATTAACCAGAACATTTATTCAATAAAATACATAAAAATCTCCTAAATTTTATTTATTATTTTTGCTAAATTTAAATTTAATATGTTGCATTAACTACCTTAGAATAAAATTTTTTATCATAGTAATAATAATAATAACAATTGTATCATCAGCAAAAAGAACAAGAAGAGCAACATCATCAACAAAATTTTATTACATACCCTATGAATTTTTTGAATGCAACTTACCTACATTTTCCAATTTCTCTTCTAAATATTTTTATTATTTGTCATCAAGGAAAACATGACTTTATCTTCATATTGATCGTCATCACGTATTAATTCTATCATCACATCATAGTTATTCTGAGTATTCAATTCTAGTAAATTTAAGGACTTGGTAAATAATGAACTTATTTTTACCTAAGCTATGGACAAATGAGGTGTAAAAAAAATTCCCCATTGGTGAGCTTAAGATTATTAAAATTCAAATTACCTAATAGAGCAATTCAGCTAGGTTAACATAGTGCTAAATGTCTACATGTTCTAGTAATTTAATTTCTACCTGACCTAGCATTTTATTTAAACACTTTATTAATATTATAACACCATCAAAAATTTTCAAATTTTCTATATTAAATATTTTAGCAAGTTGGTAAATGCATCATAAAACCTACATTAAATGAAAATAAACAATAACATACTAAATTTAATTTTATATATTCACAGTTTAAATAAACAATAAAATACTAACACTCTATTTACATATTTACATCATAAATAATCTTTCAGTGGCTCATTAATTTACTACAATTCAAACCACCAGTCACTTATTATTCAACATACAGATTATTATTATTATTATTATTTATTTTTTTTTTCCTCTCCTCATAATAGCTGTTTTGTAGCTTAGGTTTGGCATGGTGCCAGGAATGTTCCCTTAGGATAAAAATTGTCTCTTTATAAAATACAGATCAGATCTTAGTAACATATTAAAAATAATAGAATTTTTCTTTTAAGAATATCTGTTCTTAAAACATGAAAATATAAATTATACCGCTGTCTATAATATTACAATGACGTATCACACGAAATCATCAAATAAATTAATTAACCTTAACAACACTTAAATATTTGCAACAGAAATAAATTTTAAAAACAAAATTTTAATCAGTATAACATAGTATATAAAACCTTTAAATTTCAAGGTAGACTATTAAATAAATAAAACATTTTAAATATAACATAAACTAATAAATATCAACATATAAAGATACCAATAAATAAAAATACCAACTTACAGTTACTCTTGAGCATATTTCACAGGAAAGTCTCACACATCTAAAAATCTTTAATTTTCTTGATAACACAAAAGTTCTGCTTTTTCGCAATCCTTTAAAACCAACACCATGAAGACGCTTATGAAGATGAATAGTATATTCTCTAGCAACAACTTCACTTAGGCCAACTTTTCCTCTTCTTTTCTCTTTTAGGCTTGACCATTTTTAATTTATTATAAAACTACAAAATAACAAAACACCAGACGTAAACGTGCTGTAATGGCGTAGACGTCCTCGTAACATATTCTTCTAATCGGCAAATTTCACGTTTAACTACACAAACTTTCTGTTGATCACAGCATCCTGTTCGACTTATTATATTAATGTCGTGTTTCCAAGTTCAAATCCGGGAAAAAGGCAGTCGTGCTCGTGATAAATAGGGTTAGCGATGTTATTGGTTTCCCTTTTAGTTCGCATCAGGCGGCCGGGTGGTATCATCAACAACAAGAAATGTCAGTCCATATTTTTGTCGAAGAACCTTTTATTTCCAGTTTTAAGACATCTCTTCAGGGAAAATGCTCATTCGCCAACGCTAAACGAAAAAAAATACAACGTTCCATTATTTTCTAGAATCCGTCCCGATTCTTTTAGCAAACACCAGCGTCGAAAAAATCCTCTCCGAATCAGGATGATCGTGTTTTTAAACTAGCTTGCGTAATAATACAGAATACGTCACGTGACCCACTTCTATCGAATCAAAAGGTCTCTTTTGGAACTTTATCAATATTTCCGGTGGATTTATTTTGTTGTAAAATGCAAAAACTTTCTACGCCCTTCCCGAATATTCCATAATCTCGTACCAGATGCCTGTCATATCAACAAACGAGCTTATCTGTTTTTGAGGCTGTAGCTAAACTTCGAATTTAATACGTAATAAAAATAATAAGAAGAAAAGAAAATGAATCTTTATAAAAGGGAAAAAAAAAAGAAAGAATTAAAGTTTTTCGGAAATATTTTAATAGACATTTGATATTTAATAATAGGATAACTTTATGAAATAAGGTTTTTTGAGCGGAATATTTTAAGAGATACGATATTTTAGCATTTAAATAAAGAAGTTATAGCAATTTGACCACACGGGAATAATACTAATGAATTTTAATAATGGATTAAAATAAAGATGTTCTATTTAAAGAATAAATTAAAAAAGCTATCGCCATTTTTAGAATAACTACATTCTAATAAATATTATTAAGTGGATTAGGAATAATTGGCTTTACATATGGATAGTAAAAGGCTATTTTAAGAATGAAAATTATTTTAATAAGCTGGGTTATATACCGAATATTATTGAATGGACAAATTTTATAGAATAATTGCGGAAAAAATTTAAATTTTGTAATATTATCCCCCCTCCCTAAAGATTTTGGATGAAGTTAATAGTTAAGTAACTATAAATTCAGACAATATAAATTTAATACTTTAGAAATTTGAATTTTGACTAGTATAAATTTAGAGACTGCCAGCAAGGAGATGGGGAATTTCTGAAGAACTGGAAGACAAAACCAAAAAAAATAAATAAAATAATAGTAATCAATTAAAATTAATAGATAAATAAAAATAAAGCTACGAGCATTTCCCCTGTAAAATAATACAAAAAATGGTTACAATCTCACTTACCATTTGTAAGTGCACAAGAAAAATACAATAACAATAAATAATAAATATTAATAAACAGGAAAAACAGGATAATAATAGTAACAGAATTTTGCTTTTACCAAGTTCACAAGCTTTAGAATAAGTAGTTACTAGCAAATTGTTAAAACAAAGTTTTTTTTTTTTTTTTTTTTTTTTTTTTTTTAAATTCGACTTAATTCAAATTTGAGTTCATTAGATCCAACTGTTTTATTTCAGTCTCTTTCTTGGATCGTGATAAGTCCTCATTTTTTTTTTTTTTTTAAATGGTTACTGCAGTCCCTTTCTTAAAAATACAGTTTTTAGGTAAAGGCTGAAAATAAAGACATTACTCCATCAAAATTTTAAAACTGTAGTCATTCTTACCAATACTTTATAATGACCTTATAATGCTAGCACTTGTCACAACATCTTCTCTTAAGTATCACATTAATTTTCTCACATAATAAACAAGTCAAATTATCTCTTGGTCGTTTATTGTACTTGGAATATGTTATCTTTGTTATATTCCTGTGGGATTTGTTATATTTCTGTTGGGATCCCACCATCTTTAACTAATATTTGTCAAACATTTTTTCACTAATAAATAATATAACTCTTCAATAATATAAATAAATGCTATAATAAAATTCAATTCATAAACATAACAATAATAACTTTCAATATAACTAATACTTCACAACATATGTAGTAATTCATAATATAATTCAATAGTAGAAATAATAATATTATAATAAAATTTGTATAATTTAAGAAAATATCACAGTTTGCTTATTTATTGTTAGGGAAAATATTGGGTGAGGAATAAAATAATTACATAGCAAATAAATAAATTTCTTATTTTTTAATTATATAAGAAAGTATTTTTGCCAGTCGAAAGTATACAAAAAAAAATATATATATATATAATAATTTCAAAATCCAAATAAATTTAAATCTAAATATTTAGAAATTAAACTCTCAACCATTAGTTCCTTACAATAATTTTTTCCTCTGATACCCTTTTACAAAATTATACTGTTAAGTTATAAGTATTCATATCCTAAATGCAGAGAGTTGTTTTTTTTGGCAAACTTAGAATAAATAAAGACAATAAATAACAAATAAAAGATGTTAATTTTAGCTGAGAAATGGAATACAAAGGCAATTAGTTTAGATACTTAATTTTCTATTGTCACACCAAAACAATCACTGTAAAATCACATCATCACTATCCAATCATTTATATAATTATAGAAATACTTATAAACGGTTACTATTTGATTATCTATTGAAGTAAATAACATAATATTAAATTTTTGAAACAATTGGTTTAAGAAAAAGTAAATAAAGTAAAAATAGTTTATTCTGATATAGAATTAAAACATTTAATTTCATTTTTCAACATCAATTTGAAAATTCCTAAATTCAAAATACACATCTTATGCCTGCATAAGGTGTCTACTCAACCTCAAAAACTCTCAAAAACAAGTAATATTCTCGTTGCGCACCAAGAACATACCTGATAATGTTGAAAATTATTGTAATAAGAGATATTTAAATAATTAGAATTTACTCTATTGTTTTTACTTTAGTTTGATTTTGTGATGGTGATTGTGATGTCTGTGTTGGTTTTGATTGTTGTTTGGGTTGCTCATGAAATAGTCTGAAATTATTTGGTGAAAAATATGGTTGCGAATTGTTCCATGTCTCCAAATTAAGAACATATATACCCTTCTGACAGAAACATAACTGAATTCAAACCTTTCCTATTGAATTTTTAAGAATTATAAGAATTTGTGAATCCAAATTAAGCATTAACCAGAACATTTATTCAATAAAATACATAAAAATCTCCTAAATTTTATTTATTATTTTTGCTAAATTTAAATTTAATATGTTGCATTAACTACCTTAGAATAAAATTTTTTATCATAGTAATAATAATAATAACAATTGTATCATCAGCAAAAAGAACAAGAAGAGCAACATCATCAACAAAATTTTATTACATACCCTATGAATTTTTTGAATGCAACTTACCTACATTTTCCAATTTCTCTTCTAAATATTTTTATTATTTGTCATCAAGGAAAACATGACTTTATCTTCATATTGATCGTCATCACGTATTAATTCTATCATCACATCATAGTTATTCTGAGTATTCAATTCTAGTAAATTTAAGGACTTGGTAAATAATGAACTTATTTTTACCTAAGCTATGGACAAATGAGGTGTAAAAAAATTCCCCATTGGTGAGCTTAAGATTATTAAAATTCAAATTACCTAATAGAGCAATTCAGCTAGGTTAACATAGTGCTAAATGTCTACATGTTCTAGTAATTTAATTTCTACCTGACCTAGCATTTTATTTAAACACTTTATTAATATTATAACACCATCAAAAATTTTCAAATTTTCTATATTAAATATTTTAGCAAGTTGGTAAATGCATCATAAAACCTACATTAAATGAAAATAAACAATAACATACTAAATTTAATTTTATATATTCACAGTTTAAATAAACAATAAAATACTAACACTCTATTTACATATTTACATCATAAATAATCTTTCAGTGGCTCATTAATTTACTACAATTCAAACCACCAGTCACTTATTATTCAACATACAGATTATTATTATTATTATTATTTATTTTTTTTTCCTCTCCTCATAATAGCTGTTTTGTAGCTTAGGTTTGGCATGGTGCCAGGAATGTTCCCTTAGGATAAAAATTGTCTCTTTATAAAATACAGATCAGATCTTAGTAACATATTAAAAATAATAGAATTTTTCTTTTAAGAATATCTGTTCTTAAAACATGAAAATATAAATTATACCGCTGTCTATAATATTACAATGACGTATCACACGAAATCATCAAATAAATTAATTAACCTTAACAACACTTAAATATTTGCAACAGAAATAAATTTTAAAAACAAAATTTTAATCAGTATAACATAGTATATAAAACCTTTAAATTTCAAGGTAGACTATTAAATAAATAAAACATTTTAAATATAACATAAACTAATAAATATCAACATATAAAGATACCAATAAATAAAAATACCAACTTACAGTTACTCTTGAGCATATTTCACAGGAAAGTCTCACACATCTAAAAATCTTTAATTTTCTTGATAACACAAAAGTTCTGCTTTTTCGCAATCCTTTAAAACCAACACCATGAAGACGCTTATGAAGATGAATAGCATATTCTCTAGCAACAACTTCACTTAGGCCAACTTTTCCTCTTCTTTTCTCTTTTAGGCTTGACCATTTTTAATTTATTATAAAACTACAAAATAACAAAACACCAGACGTAAACGTGCTGTAATGGCGTAGACGTCCTCGTAACATATTCTTCTAATCGGCAAATTTCACGTTTAACTACACAAACTTTCTGTTGATCACAGCATCCTGTTCGACTTATTATATTAATGTCGTGTTTCCAAGTTCAAATCCGGGAAAAAGGCAGTCGTGCTCGTGATAAATAGGGTTAGCGATGTTATTGGTTTCCCTTTTAGTTCGCATCAGGCGGCCGGGTGGTATCATCAACAACAAGAAATGTCAGTCAATATTTTTGTCGAAGAACCTTTTATTTCCAGTTTTAAGACATCTCTTCAGGGAAAATGCTCATTCGCCAACGCTAAACGAAAAAAAATACAACGTTCCATTATTTTCTAGAATCCGTCCCGATTCTTTTAGCAAACACCAGCGTCGAAAAAATCCTCTCCGAATCAGGATGATCGTGTTTTTAAACTAGCTTGCGTAATAATACAGAATACGTCACGTGACCCACTTCTATCGAATCAAAAGGTCTCTTTTGGAACTTTATCAATATTTCCGGTGGATTTATTTTGTTGTAAAATGCAAAAACTTTCTACGCCCTTCCCGAATATTCCATAATCTCGTACCAGATGCCTGTCATATCAACAAACGAGCTTATCTGTTTTTGAGGCTGTAGCTAAACTTCGAATTTAATACGTAATAAAAATAATAAGAAGAAAAGAAAATGAATCTTTATAAAAGGGAAAAAAAAAAGAAAGAATTAAAGTTTTTCGGAAATATTTTAATAGACATTTGATATTTAATAATAGGATAACTTTATGAAATAAGGTTTTTTGAGCGGAATATTTTAAGAGATACGATATTTTAGCATTTAAATAAAGAAGTTATAGCAATTTGACCACACGGGAATAATACTAATGAATTTTAATAATGGATTAAAATAAAGATGTTCTATTTAAAGAATAAATTAAAAAAGCTATCGCCATTTTTAGAATAACTACATTCGAATAAATATTATTAAGTGGATTAGGAATAATTGGCTTTACATATGGATAGTAAAAGGCTATTTTAAGAATGAGAATTATTTTAATAAGCTGGGTTATATACCGAATATTATTGAATGGACAAATTTTATAGAATAATTGCGGAAAAAATTTAAATTTTGTAATATATATATATATATATATATATATATATATATATATATATATATATATATATTTGCAATAACTCAAAAACGTATTTATTAGTATTATTAAGAAATAATATTTTCGGTTGTTTTATATTCTCCACTTTATATGTCTTTAATTACAATCCAGAATACAACAAACACTATTTTGAGAACGAGAAATTGATTTTCGAAAAGATGTTTACTGTTAAAATTAAATACAAATACATTTTTTGTGCATTGTTTGTTTTCATTCTGCTTTCGAACAATTGTCTTTTATATTAAATAGAAAATAAAATTCTCTAGAATTTATCGTAAAATATTTTGCAATAATATATTTTAAAAACACAGTTTGTTTTCATTTCAAGAGAACTCTACACCTAAATAAATTCTCTTTAAAGAATCTTTATATTAATATTTGACAGTTGCATTTCTGTTAATTTAAATAATGTAATTAAAAATATGGATATAATCAATAAATGAAATAATTGTAACATTTTATTTAGAAATGTGCTGATAAGCCTTTACTTGAAAAATAGTACAATTATCTTTTTTTTTTTCAGAAAGATAGAAATGTATTTAAATTTTTTTCTAACATTGGAGTAGCTATATTTTGCCAGTAACGAATACCTGAAATTAAACTCTCCCTGGTAGCGATTAGCGTTTTACAAACATAAAAAATTTGCTTGTTTTAATTTATTTTTAAACGTTAAATTTGGGGATATTAAAATATACATATATCAGTTATTTTAACTATTTGCCAATGGATTTAAAATGTAATATTAAAGCTATTCCATAAAAAATATAAGTAGGCTAAAGTGGGTAATTTTTAAGAATTTATGTATTGAAAATGTTTTGTGCTTTAAAAAATAAGTTTCAAATTCTTAAATTTTTTTCAGATATTTGTGGGCAACATTTATAATTTGTAAGCCAGTTTTAGATTTATATCTGGCAACATATAGAACATTCTTTCTTTTAATGGAATGCTTATTTTCCTGTTGTTCTCCTAAAATCTTCCAAAAAAGTAATATTTGCTTTAGTTTGAGATTATTATTTACCTTTTATTCGACTTTTAAGGATTTTGAACTGCTGCGTGTCAAAAATAGGTAACAAATATTTTCAATATATCTTGTATAATGAGTATTTTTATGCAATGGGCTAAATTGGGCAATAAGTAGGCTTAAACATGGATTTGGAATTTTACAAATATTAAGAAAGACAATTATTTTCAATAAATGTTTAGTGTGAAATTTTTAATATTTACATATTTATTTAAAATTCGGTGGTATTTTTTGTTACTTCCTTGAAATTAAAATAATATTTATCCTTGAAGCAGTTACCCTTGAATTAGTGAATTTGTAATCTTATATAATAAAAAGTGTATTTGCTTGTTATTCACAGGTACTTGTAGAGTACGTGAAATTTCAAATTAAAACGCTCTAGCCAAATATTAAAAAACAAAAATCTTCTGATTTATTAGTTTGATGGTGATCACATGTCGTACAAAATGGTAAAGCAAGCAATAGACAATGAAATAATCATTATTTGCATTCCAGAAAGCACAATCCATGCCCTAAAAACTTTGGATGTTGGAATTTTCACCACACAGAAGCAGCCCTGGAGAACAATTCTGAAGACATGGTACGCAGTTTGCGGTTTTCAGAATATTGAAGTGCGAGCATATCGTGAAACTCTTTAAAGGATCTGGTATTTACAATGTTATCAAAAGTATTATTGAATACAGAAATATGATAAATAAAAGAAACACAGAGGAGATAATAAAACTTTCAACATGAACTGCCGTAGAAAATCTTCCTGAACACGCATCCACTTCAAGGGTTTCTTCTCTTTTGTCATTTCTTCTCCATACAAAGATCGGAAATATGCCATGCTTAGTACACATTTCCAGTAGCACCTATGTCAAAAGAAAAAAACTATGGAAATGCTACATAAAAAAGAAAGTGCGTTCGAAATAAAGCTGACGAATTGATAGCAATCTCTGTGTACAACTTTTATAACATTTCACTATTTACAATAAACAGGATGTATTTCGTCTGTATTTACTTAGTAAGAACAATATACTGAACTACGTCAACCTCCGTTTCATAGTTAAAGTATGCCTGAGATATTGCATCACAATTGGTCCATAATAGAATACGCAGTAAAACAAAACTGAAACAAAATATTTATTGAGAAGATTACAGTCATGGATGATGAAGATTTCATAAGAAAATGCATTAGCAAATCAGCTTTTGTTAATTATTCTATATTTTTAGAAAATGACGACACGCGTGCCTTTTAGAAATTTCAAATTACGGAATATCTCTTAAAGGAAACTTCACACAATAATCGTGGGCGTTACAGTTTTTAATTTTAACTTATAATTAATAGTAGCAACCCGCTCTAGCGTGGGATGCAAGATACCTCTAAATACATTTATCTATAAAGTTTAAACTCAAAATTATTTTTAATTTTCACAAGTAAAAAATACTGATTAAATTTTATTTTTATTTTATTCTATCAAGTAAAACACTGTCGAAGTCATACATAAAAATTTAACTGGAAAAGCAAAATTAGTCTGTAAATGAGAGATCAAATTTAGAATACATATAATGTTTTTAAATATTTTCTGCTGCGACTTTCACGGTAATCTTATATATCATAGCCCCGAAAGTACATTTTTTCTTAACCAGACACCAAATATAGGCATCGAAAGTGATAAATTGTCAATTTGTTTTAATGGCCTCTTTGACATTGAATATTTCTTTTAAGACGTACAAACATTCATTTCATATTTAAATTAAATATCATCGTTTTTTAATATTATTTCTCATTAACATTTTGCACACCTATACGATGACATACTAAGTTTAATCCCAAATGTCACAATGGCACCGGAATTTTCGATGAAATTTATTTGAAAATAAGTCCTCGAGGGTGTGGTATACGAAATGTAATCAGCTGCATCGAATCCTGAGCCCAGACACGACACCGGCTTGTGCTCTTTTTTTATACCAGTGTTCGTTCTCGGACTCATTATTTCTTAAACTGAAAAATATTTATTCATGTATAAAAAATAGAACCTTTATTTTTTTTCTTAAAAATTACTTATTTCTCGCCATTTTAATGCTATTTTAATCAGAGTGAAGTGGAAACAAAAATTGTGTTTTGCTATTCTTGTATTAGAATACTACATTAAAAGAAAATTTGTGATACTTGCAGATTTAAGTCTGGCATTGCCGGCGACGATCTGTTCGTATAGTGCCAATTGAAAGATGCGAGAACAATGATTTTATGTTGAGCTCGATTTTCGTTTGTTACTGGGAATATTTTAATTGGATCATTTATATTCGTTATCTAAGACGAATAGAATATTTTTTTCTGTTCTTAGTCGGCCAGAATTAGCTTGAGGTCTGGAAATTTTTTTAGTCTTCGTTTGTGTACTTTTACCAATAGCTCTTCATACGAAAATAATTTTAGTGATTTTTATAGGAATCTTTCACTATTAACTCTGTTTATGCTGAGCATGTTCTCCGTAGATTTACGAAGTCATTTTCATCCGCAAGGAGATATAATTACCATGTTATTCTGAGAGAAAGTAACTCATCAGTGTTTCCTCTTTTTCCTATAAAAGCATCGGATTTTTCAGATAACGGTGTCGAAATTTTAATTTAAGCTGATTTAAAGAGTCTTGACAATCACGAAAGATTGTGATGAGGAAGGAATCAATATAGTTAAAAATGTACATCTTTTATTGGAAATTGAAAAACGTTGTTCGATTCTTCGGCATATAAATAGTAATTTCTGCAAATTCCATGCATTTATTCATTAAACGCACTTCGTTAATGTGTCCATCAGATTTGCTTTTTAAGGGAGAAAAAAAGGAGAATCATTTTAAGTAAGTGTATTTTTATTTGATATTAAACTTCTCTTTTGATAAGGAAAAAAAAATCTATTAAAACTGTTAACTGTTAAATTTTCATTTAACAGTTATTTCTATGTATGAAATTGCTCAAAAATAAGATATTACTTTTGAAATTTTTTTAAATATTATTCAAATTTTTTTATATTGCATATTTTCGGTATCGAGATCGGTCGTACTAGAGCGGGCTCGGATTTAAAATCTTCTTGATCGGGTGAACCTGGGCCCCGAAAATATAACCCGATATCATATCTAGTATTTGAACAGTAGAAATTCTGTTTCGAAATTGTAGACACTAATATTCAGCCACTATTGACTTATTAAATCGCAGAGAAATTTATCACTTATTCTCTGTCACATTTCCTTGATGATTTTCCCGTTATAATTGGTTTGAAAACGTTTATAAAGAGGATAAAAAAATTCCTTAAATACATAATCCGCGGGTTGAGTTGTAAGAAAATCTATACAATTCTTGCGTTAATAGTCAATGGCGTATTTGCTAAATGCGAGATCAATCGGAAGTACCGTTTGTATGCTATCGTGTTCACTCACAAACACAGAAACACATACATCCAGATTACAATATTTTCCTTACATTATGTGTTAAAAAAGTAAAAATATCAAATAGGATAATAAAAATAAGAAATGGTAAATCGTATAAATTTAATCACTGAAATAAATGAGCTTAATCTGATAGCTTTTCTTAATATAAAAATCATTTGAATGACGAAAGTGGAACTTCTGATTACGATGGCCCATAGTGTTCCATAATCTATTTCTAATGTGTAGCATACTGAATACAAAGTTTAAAATATAAATTATACATTGGATCTGCCTCCATGTTCTGGCTGTCTGAATTCTGCTAATGTTCTGAAAAGAACTTTAGGTGTAACTAAGCAGTCAAAGTCATGAATAACAGATGCAAAATGTGAATTTGAAAATATATTCAATTCTTGCATCTAGAATGAAACAATGCAAATGTCGAATATTGAACTCAAAAATGTATGTAAAAAAGAGTGGACAATTTTAGATAGCTGGAGTGTACTAGTTGCATCGCAAATCAACTGAAATTGTTTCTCTGATAAAGAAACTCACCAAAATATACCGGCTGATTCAAAACAAATGTAATGGAGAGTAACGCTCCAACCGCTGATTCTAGTAAAATACTTTACTCTATTTTAAAAAATACCTATTTTTCTTTCAACCAAAACTTACGAGTTTTGATATTTTGGATTTGATGAAACGTCAGCACTTTCCTGCACTAAAAACGTTTCTTTCTGGGTTTTTTTTAAACGTTGTGTTTTGTTACATGCATTATATTATTGTCTGAGGTGTCGCGTCAATTCATCGCGCACAGTTCGTCGCGGAACAATTCATCGCGCACAATTCGTCTCGGCGTCAATTCGTCGCGGGCTCAATTCGTCGCAGGCTCAATTCGTCGCGACGTCAATTCGTGGTGGTATCAATTCTTCGCAACGACAATTCGTCGCAGCGAAAATGTCTTTGAAGGCTATTATGATAAAAATAAGGATATTTTAGTAAACTTATTTAATGATAATTTGTTTTTTAGATATACAGAATTATAACTAACATTTTACAGGCGATTATGGAGGATTTTTCTCCATACGTGATTTTTTTGTGAATTTCCCTTCTGCGAACATGGAAGTTTAATAAATTAGATCAATATTGCTTTAATTATTAAGATGACAAGCGAAATCTACCGCACGTAGAAGTCTGAAAATTTGGGTGCGGTTGGTCCAAGGCAGGTCCTGAAGACCTGAGGCTCAGATTTTTCATATTTTAAGACCCGAGGCCCCTAGGGCCCTTTTAAGATTTTTGCATCTAAATTTTTAATAACGTGCCTCATTTTTATCCATTATTTCCAGTAAAGTCTGATATTTTTATTTTTCTGTTCCAAGCTTTTCTAAAAGTCCAATTCTTTGAACAAGTACTCCAGTAGTCTAAATCAGTTGTTTGAGAAAAGACAGTGTCATCACCCCTTTCCCTCCTCCCTCCTTCAGCGTTTTTCTCTTAACTATGGTCCGTTTCCATAACTCAGAAACTGTGTTCCGGATTTCCACCAAACTGATTCCACACATCATAATTAACGTAAGAAGGACCCTCTATAACATTTTAAAAAGTTTCTGAGTTTATACCACTCTTTTCGAATAGCAATATCAGAATTTATTTTGTCATTACAAAATATCTCGAGTTCTACGAGTCCAATCGCAACGCGGTTTGACTCATTTGACTCGATATAGATAGCGCTTACATATTTTAGTTCCAAGTTTCACCACCAGGGGGAGCTTCCGTAAACCGGATTCTATGGGACCGATTACGACGGGGTTTGACTCATTCGACTGGATTTCGATAGCTATACAGATTTCGGTTATGTTCGTAAAGAACAGATTGCGCCCCCTGGCGGTGTAAGGTGTAACTAAAGGATTTTGCAGCTAACTCGGGTTCTAAGGCTTACATCAAGACGCGGTTTGGCTCATTCGACTCGACATCAATAGAGCTTACCGATTTTAGTTCATTTTTCACCACCAGGGGGTACTTTCCTATCTCTGGTTCTATGGGCTAACAATCACACATTCCTGGACAACCCACAGTTGCCGGCTTAGAGCTGAAAAATCCAGGAGGAAAGACCATGTCCATCACCATCTAGGCCGCAGTAAAGAACGGCCCCAGAAGACAATATTAAGGCCAAAGGAACTCGGAGCACACAGAGCGGTCAGCGCCTCCTGATTATCAGTGAAAATTTATTTTATAATTAAAGAGGAATACAAATGACATAGCGTGATCCGCATTCGGATGCACTGATTATAAGATAACTTACAATTATACAGTAAATGAGCATATATAAGTAATGAAAACTCTTGCTGCTGAATGCTGATGACACTGAATATAAAATGGATCATGAAAGGGTATAGCAAATTCGACTCGACATCTATAGCCTTAACGATTTCAGTGCCCCATGTTCATATAGAACAGATTGCGCCACCTGGTGGTGGAAGATGGAACTAATGTATATTGAAACGCGTGCACAGCACGATTGCTATACGGTGCCACAAGCAGCAGGTTCCCGAATCGGAGGTTCTTTCAGTTATAGGTTTATACTATTCGATATGAAAATTAAGGGAATATCTGGTGCGTGCGTAGCACAACCGGTATACAGTGCCGAAGGCTGCGGGGACCCGGGTTGGAGGTTCGTTCAGTTACAGGTTTATACTAATCGATGTTCAAATTAAGGTATTATCCGGTGCCGAAAGCAGCGGGGACCCGGGTCGGAGGCTCGCTCGGTTGAAGGGATTATCCGGAGTGTGTGTAGCACGACCGGTATACGGTGCCGAAGGCAGCGGGACCCTATCCGGAGTTTCGTTCGGTTCGAGGTTTATCATATTTGATGATTTACAAGACTCGGTTCAAGATTTGTCATATTCGAGGTTTTCTACATTTTGAGGCCCAGATATAAATTAGGGGCTTGCTAGCGGGCGAAGCTAGCTAGTATGTGTATAATGTCGTATATGACACATATAGGAGTATTTGGAATATATATATGCGTAAAAGGATGTATATATAAGCTTTGCGATGATGTTGGCGAAATCATAACTGCAACCTTGGCATACTCATGATTGTGGGTGCCGCTGTAACACACAAGTATGGTGATGATCCTCCGAACCTCCGAACCGGGTCCCCACAGCCTTCCGCACTGGATAATCCCTTAATTTGCACATCGAATAGTATAAACCTCTAACTGAACGAAACTCGGCATCGGGTCAGTGCTGCCTTCGGCACTGTATACCGGTGAATTGTAGAAAACTTCTAATATGACAAACCTCGAACCGAATCTTGTAAAACCTCGAACTGAATGAAACTCTGGATCGGGCTGCCTTCGGCACCGTTTACCGGTCATGCTACACACGCTCCGGATAATCCCTTTAACCGAACGAACCTCCGACACGTGTCCCCGCTGCCTTTAGCACTGTATACCGGTCGTGCTACGCACGCATCCATAGAATAGCTGTTGCAATAAACAGGTTCTTATTTACTATCTTACTGGTCATGAGAGTTTCCCAGAATGTTTGTTCAAGATTGGAAAAAGACAGTCTGACAGATGTGGCTGTGGTTCCAGAGGAACAGCCGTGCACTACATATTTGATAAATGTTCTTATATGAAATATCATTTTCATTTTATTAGACATTTTACTCTGCGTAGGAATTTGCAGAAGACTCTGTTTGATGTTAACAACTATAAAAAATTGGCAGAGAACTACAATATTCTGAATGGCATGGTTTCTTTTATTAGATACAAATTTTGACTTTAAATGTGTATGAATGAAATATTTGACTGTTTAAGTTTCATGGACTAATTGGACTTGAAAAGTGATGCTATCTGATTGGATGAAATATTTGACTGTGTTAGTTTCATGGACTATTTGGACTTGAAAAGAGATGTTATGTACTTGTGATTCATCAGCATCTTTCACTGTTATTATAATTTATTTAAATAGTTTTAGTTAGTTTACTTTAGGTTATATCGGCATTGTAACTTCAAATGTCGTAATTTCTTGATTCGCTTTCAGGTTAGTTATTTTATTATTATTATTATTATTATTATTATTATTTTTAGGTTTAGTTATTTTAAGATTTTTGATGTAAAGAAATGTATGTTTTGCCCTTTTTTAAAGAAGGATTGTGTATTTTTGAAATGTTTAAATAATCGTCCGTTGATTCTGAGGCTAGGTTGTGCTGGATGGTTCTTGGGGATTTTTCCGCCGGGGCATGAAAAGCCATAAACCTAACGGTTTGACGCTCCGGCTTGGTGCTTCCAGCCCATAGAACCAGAGATAGGAAAGGGCCCAGTGGTGGTGAAAAAACGAAATAAAATCGGTAAGCTCTATCGATGTCGAGTCGAATGAGCCAAACCGCGTCTTGATGTGAACTTTAGAACCCGAGTTAGCTGCAAAATCCTTTAGTTACACCTTACACCGCCAGGGGGCACAATCTGTTCTTTACGAACATAACCGAAATCTGTAAAGCTATTGAAATCCAGTCGAATGAGCCAAACCCCGTCGTAATCGGTCCCATACAATCCGATTTACGGAAGCTCCCCTGGTGGTGAAACTTGGAATATAATGTTTGGAATCAGTTTGGTGGAAATCCGGAACACAGTTTCTGAGTTATGGAAACGGACCATAGTTAAGAGAAAAACGCTGAAGGGGGAGGAGGGGGAGGGGTGATGACACTGCAAATTTAGACTACCAGAGTACTTGTTCAAAGACTGGGACTTTTAGAAAAGATTGGAACAGAAAAATAAAAGAATCAGAATTTACTGGAAATATTGGATAAAAATGGGGCACGTTATTAAAAATTTAGATGCAAAAACCTTAAAAGGGCCCCACAGGCCAAGGGTCTTAAAATATGAAAAATCTCAGTCTCAGGTCTTCAGGACCTGCCTTGGACCATCCGCACCGAAATTTTCAGACTTCTACGTGCGGTAGACAAATTTTATTTTTTGTGTGAAGTACTTATAAATTTTGATTTCTAATAGCCAGACAAATAATCGTCAATGCAGATTTTAGAACGCAATCACACATGCATAAAATGACTTGCCTTCTCATTTCTTTTTTAATGTAGGACGTATTTTCAAAATATTTTAACACGGTGACTACCGTGTTAAAATTAACGGAACTTTATTTTATTCAGAAATTCCTAATTCATACCTGAAAATACTAATAGCAATATTTGCTTTATTTAATGACAGACATTTCGTGATTACATAAAATAAAAAAAAAACTTCTTTCGAAATTTCCGATATTAATTCGTAATTTTGGATTAAAAGTGGAATGTCAAATAAGTGACCAAGTGACGACGCCACGTATACGTCCTCGGTAGCAACCGTGTTAAATAGAGAAAAAATTATTCTTAAATACAATAAAAGTATGAGTGTGAAACTTAACCAGGAAATAGATTGGTCAGTGTCACTATAAGATAAAAAGTTAATGCATGCCTGTGTTCTGCGGTCGCATTAAAAAATAATTTTTCGCGCGAAATGTCCACGCCATAAATCTAAAGACGTTGTGTGTGGAGGTGTTACAGACATGCGAAAATTTGCTTTGGAGCTCCCCGCTACCCATAGTAAAACATTTCATAATTAATAGCTTAGATTTAAGGAAAAAAAACTATATATCTCAACTGAGGAAAAAAAGTTTAGATTTTTAATTGTTTTTTGGAATACCTTTACCGCTAGACAGGTAAATTAGGGACTTTCGTGGATCTTTGAACAAGTAATCACGATGGTCCACGTAAACTATGAGAATGTGGTGTTTCACCTCAGTGGGTGTTTCTCAATTTCTCTGAACCGCAGACCCGGTAGGTGCCATTTCCCTTTACTTCTGGCATCAGGGTTTTGGTTTTTCTGACGTCACTGGCGGTGCTAAGGTGGATTCTTCCAATGGGAAAGAGCCTTTTTTTCTGATTTAAAATAGTATTTATCCTAAAAAGAAAATTCGTTTCTTTGGTCATAGGAGAGCATATTTCTTCAAAATAAAACATTTTTCATTAGGCACAAAGTAAAGTATTTTTTCTTTCTAGGAATAAAGCGATTTAGAGGAGATTTTTTTTCCTTCAAATGAAATAATCGTGTATTTTTTCTTTGCTAATATGGGAATTTGTATTGCTTGTTATCTTTGGTCGATCTTAGAAAGGGACGGGGGTGCAATGTAAACAATTATTTTCATTTCCTTTGACAGCAAGGGCAGTTTTCCCTCACACGAAGCTTTAATTCCTTCTCAGAAAAAGAGATTTCCGGTCACATTTCCTAAATACGTGGCAAATATTTTCCAGCTTTTGTTAGTGCTTTTGGTCTTAGTTCTTTAAAATAATGCATTCTTTGCATTGATTTTGCAGAAAATGCCTAGTACTTATGCTATTGCGACATGTACTAATCGTTTGGATAAAACGCAAAATGTTCTATTATCATACATTTTCGAAGAAATCTGATATAAAAAATTGATGGATCATTGCATCCAAAGAAACAGATAATAGCTTTAGAAAAATCATGCATCAAGCACAAATTATGTAACACTTTTCAACTCTTCAAAAATACTTTTATAAATATTTACTGTTTAATTAGGTCTGATGTCTAAGAGAAAAATTTGTACAAAGTCATAACACATTTAAAAATGCCATTTCAGGAATTACTAACAATATTCGAAAAAATATCGAATTCTTTTTTGCAGCCCTGTATATGATCTATAGATTTGTATATAGACTATGCATACAAATTACTAATAATATTACTAATACTATACATACAGCGGCATAAATTGCTAAAATTTAGTTCAGTTAGGGAGAGCATAGCACAGTTGAAAATTCGCCTTCAGCAATTTCCGTTGATAAACGCACATGTATTCGAGTATTTTGTGCTGCCTTGTGGGTGATCCTTATAATTTATACATAACAAGTAATAGGCAAAAAATTCGTTACATTTAAAAAAACAACTAAAATCTCACTTCAAGGAATTATTAGTAACTGACAGTACTTTAACTGAATACTTTTGAGTGTTTCTGTAAATGAACGATACATTATATGACAGTAAGCGCCTTGTAGTACACCCCAGTGATCAATTTGAATATGCATAAAATATTGAAACATCTTTAAAATAAGCTGCAAACGATTTTTCTCCATAGACCGTAATGTAACGAATTCTTTTCAGTGCTGCAATAAAGGTATAAGTGCTATGCATACAATATTCTATAGTAAACCTCTTATAGTGCACATGTTATATATGTCAATTTTAATATGTTTGAAATATTTTAACATCATTACAATAAGCCGCAAACGATTTTACGCGTAGACCGTAAAGTAACGGAATTCTTTTGAATCTCCCTGTAAAATAAGCTGTAAGTGCTACACACTTCATTTTCAATACCGAACATGGCATAATAAAGATCAATAAGATATATAAATTGCATAACAATCCGAGTATATTTACGGCAGTTAGAGCACAGACAGACAGGACAGACAGACGGCATACAGACAGAAAAACCGAATGTATAAACACTTTTCAACTATGTTGGAAAGCTTAAAAAAGAAATACGCTGCCAAAAAATGACAAATGTGGAGTCAATCAACTGTGTATGATCAATCAACTCATTTATTTTATCATTGCATGATAAAACAGTACGAAAAATTGCAAATAATAGAACATGCATCTAAAATACATCTTCAAAATGCACCCTGTAATGAAATAAAATGCTCGAAATGAAAGCATATTCTGAAGATATACTTGAAGGTACCTTAATATATTAATTATTAATATAATTTTATATAATTTTATCATCATACAGTATTAAAATATAAATTAATATAATCCTTTTGGAAGATATCTTTAAAAGTATATTATTTTGAATTTCAAATTTAATTTTTTTATATCACATAAATCTTCCAGTTTTAAAAATGCGGCAATTTAAAAAAAAAAAGTTTCTATTTTTATTTGTATTTTAAATCTCTTTTAAAAATACTGCTGTCTTACTTTTTATTTTATAAAATATATATATATATCAATTATTTGATATTTAATCACATCAATTATCTGAATGGAGTCTGAAGAAACAGTAAATTTTAAAATAAAGTTTCGAACGCTGAAAAGAAATGTAATTTTAAATTTTAAATATTATTAGGAAATAAAAGTTTTTGCGTAAACGTAGAACTTTCTTTCACGCAATAATTTATCTTTCTTTCTTTCTTTCTTTTTTTTTTCTTTTTTTTTTTTTTTAAATTATGTATGTGCATTTGTGGTTATCGTGTAGCATTAAAATAATACTTTATATAAATATTTCGGAATTTGTTTATAAGGTATATTACTCTGAATTTCAAATTGTATTTCCATTAAATCATCTAATTGTATTTTATGTATATTTTGGTTTAAAAATACTAAATATTCAGCCATTTACTTATTAAAGTTTTTACATTATTTGTATTTTAAATCTAATTACACAAAACTCAATCTTGTGTATATGTGGTATGAGGTTGAAATCTAAGTGATTTTTTTAAAACTTTTTTATAGGTTTTTATGAAATACATGTCACAATTATAATAATATTAGAATTATTATGTATTTCAAACAGAATACTGATCAAATATTAAAAATATACTATATTAAAATTATTAACATGATATTAACTGCACTCATATAAACATTAAATTTTCTGCTCTTGTAGGTCTTTAAGATTTTATTTATAAAAATTACTATTTGCTTGTTTTTAAAATGAAAAGGAACTTTTCATACTGAGGTACAAATAAAATGTAATGATAAAAATAGCAAATTTAAAAATTATATATTGTAGAATTGAAAAGACATAATAGTTTAAATTTTGGATGTGATGTTTGTCCTATGTATAAAAAATATTTAAAAATTTTTTTTAACTTCTTCACTCGAAAATTTGTATTGATACTTTTCAATTAAAAATAGGGCTTTTCTAAACCAAATCAATTGGAAAACTGAATCGAGCAGGCTAAGACTCCTATAATAGGAGTTCTAGAGCAGAGAGCAGGCTAAGTGACATCAAACAGCATATCGCTCCCTATTGATTGCAGGGTGAAATGGGGCACAACCTTATGATATAGTAACCTTGCGCAGACTAGCAGGAGAAAAGTATCTTTTTTCACATGAACGAAAACCGTTTTAAGATTCGTATATACGTTGGAACGTATATAGTGTTTCGTATAATACGTATAACCGACTGTGCCGTATCATACGTATAAAAAATCTGCACCCTGTATAATACGTATTATACGTATACACGTATAAACGTATAATAGGGAGCACTAGTTAAAATACTATTAAATTGCCGAATTAAAATATTTTCATGAAACTTTGTAAAAATACATTGTAAATGGATGACAATTGAAGAAATCGCTTTTAGCGATTTCTTCAATCTTTCTTCAAATTTACCTTTTCGTATCCCAAAAATGACGGGTGTATTTAGGAAGTGATTTTTTTTAATGGCAAGCGATAGAAACGCATCATTTGCAGCAATATAATTAGGAAAATAGCAAATTTTTAAACACAGAATAAAACATTATATACTGTGAAATTCATATAAGAATAATACAAATTAAATAATATAAATTTTCAAGAAACTGTTAATTTTGGGGACACGTGGTAAGTGCAAAATGCCACAACGTGACAATCTGTGATTTTAAGCAAAGTATCATATTTTTCCGTTGATAAATCGCAGAAGACTGTGTCCAAATGACAAGCATAGGAATAAAAGAACTCAATAACCCTATATAATTATGAAGGTATTGGTTGTAATAATATTCTTCACGACAGTACAAAAGTAATAAAAACTAATGATTAAGAATGCTTGAGTTGATTGATAAAGACAATAGATTCGCTTTATTGTGAATATTAATATAAAGGTCATTTACTACAGAAGTTATAAAAGGATATTTTACACTATTTCTCGGATACAAATCTCTGTATAAACATAAAAAGCCCTTATCTATATACATTTAAACACACTCCAAATTTATAAGTATATAAATATATATTTTTTCATATTGTAAAATTGGCGACTAACGCTTGAAGAAATAAATCTACATCTCTGCATATCAGTTGCCTTTTTATTTGTTTCACTCTCATTTAATCACATTTCATCAATATTTATTCAACTCTATCGTAGTTAAATATAATTCAACTCTATTGGGGTTAAATATCATTCAACTCTATCGTGGTTAAATATCATAAGAAGCCGACGACGAACCTTAAAATATGTATTATATAATTTGTTAAATTAGCGCAAAACTTTGACTTTCTTACTGGAAATGTTAAATTAATAAATTAACTAATAGTTCTAAAACAAATTAATAGTTATCAAAGAGTTAACAGTTCTTTTAAAAGAAATGTTTATACCAAAGTAACTGTTATTTCGATACAAACGGTTTTATTTCAGAACACATAACAATTTTACGTTGCATTAAACCATTAAGTGGACGGTGGATGTTAATTATTTTTTTTTCATCATAGAGATATAACCTTTTTGCATATATACATTTCATTATAAGTATATAAAACCCATTAAAAGAAATTTCCAATCCTTTTGCAATTTTAAGATTTTTTTTAAATTTTAAAATTTTAAAAGGAAATTTTAAAATGCTCCGGGCGTCTTAATTTTTTAGATAAGGCCTTGCTTTTACATTTTAATCACTTAAAACTATATTACAAACAAATCTAAGCATTGATTTTTTAATCTCTTGTATAGTTAATTTTTTAGAGATTTTTTCTGAATTTCCTATCGATTTTCATCAAAAATTTGCCTTTTAACAAGTTAAAAATCAAATTTTCCTATCTTAATGAAGTCGAATTTCAAAATGCATGCTTAGTTTCCTTGTACACAATATCAGTATACTTCCTTATCAATTTCGTAAATTTTGATCAAAAACGAAGACGCTCGGAGCATTTCAAAAATCTGAAATCGTTGAAAAATCAGTTTTGTGAAAAACAGATTTAAAGTATATTAAAGGGCCTAAAATTTGCTTGTGTACAAAATTCAAACATGCTTCATGCGTTTTTTCGCAAATGGCTCAGAACAAACTCTAGAAAAATAATATGTACAAAAATAATTTTCGATTTTCGGGTCGATTTTTGCACAAATGAAGGTCCACGGTCCCCTTAAAACGTAAGATCTAAAAATTATTCCTAATTGATTATATAAGATAATAACTTTTGACGTAGTTACTTTATCTATTATTATTATTATTATTTTGTAATTAAAATTTCTACACTTTAGATTTTTTTTTCAAATATACGCGGTTGAACAAAAATGTAAGTTTTTAAAAAAAGTTGCTTTTTAGTTTGAGTAAGAAGTTATTGATATTTAGCTGTCACTAGCAGAACAACCCGGCTTTGCCCGGGTTAACATAAATTAAAATACAATAATACGACAATAAGAATGACGACAATATAATTTGTGCATACTCAACCATAAATCGATAAAAAAGACAATTAAAAAAAAGCGTTACTTTAACTCAACCATACTAAAATTTCTCGTAAGAATGCGCATTAAAAGTAAGAATGCGCGTTTTCTTTGCGCAGAAATATAAAAATATACAATTTTTCTGACAAAGAAAAAGAAATTACCAAATGTCGTAACATTTTGCGATTTTCGCGTTCATATGCCATCTATCTATATTATAAAACAAAAACATATCCGTGAGTAATGTCGACATCAGATGGACGGTAGCAACGACCTAACCATTAAATTTTGCTTGTACTGCATATTTGTAGCTACTAAATACCGCAAAATTTCATTTTTTAAATTATCAATTCGAAAAAAATGTACTTTCAAATGTAGTTTGAAAAGTTTATTTCAATTTACTGATTTTTTTGTGGATTTTAGTAATTTTAGAGCATGTATATTTTTAAATCTGTGTCCAATTCAATTACGACAAATTAACTTATTTGATCTTTATAAAGTAAAGATATTTATTTCTAAACATAGCACATTCAATTTTTATGCGGTCGAATAAAATAAATGTACTCTCAAAGTTATTCATTTGAAAAGCGTATATGAATTTACTGATGTTTTAATGATTTTAAAGTAATTTTAAAGTAATTTAATATTCTCTGGAAAATTGTACGGTAAAAGGATGTTAAACTTAGACATTGCACTGTCAGAAATGGATACTAAAATTCCACGAAATTGTCTTCGTTTTTGACGAAACTGTCTCATGGGAAATGATCCGAGCGAATATTTATTTCGTGAGATAGAATAAATTTGTATCCTAAAAAAAGTGAGGAAATTAATTTCTTCATATTGCTTGTACGAAAGTGTAGAAAAAAGGCTGGTGGCGCCATCTATTGACAATTTTAGAAGCATCTATAATTGACAGAGGGAAAAATTACATTGTTTTTCTCAAGTCTTCAAGGGGATTCGAACGCGCAACCTTTGGCATGGCAGAACAACGCGCTGCCTGCTACGTCAGCGGGGTCTTGCGTGAATTCAATTTTAAATATATCTACGGGATTTTGATGTGTATTTATAATTTAAAAGGTAGAATGTATTTTTATCGGCTCTGTTATAATTTCTGCATGTTTTAATTAATAAAGCTTGATTGTTATTATGGTTTTTCTATGGTTAATAAATAATTTGAATATAGCTTGATTAATATAATTTATTAGAAAAATTTCTGTTGTTCAATCAATGTTTAGAATGTGGTGTAGGTAATTTGTTCCTCAGAAATATTAAATTTTGAAGTGCTGGAAATTTTATCAGTTTTAAATTATGTTTAAGATTTTAACACGTTACTGTTTATAGAGGGGAAAGGGATCAGTTATGCACATTTTAAATTTGACTGTTATATGATTATATATTTCTTAAATAAAACAAAGCTGTTGTAATTTTTTTAGCACTTTTGTAACAACAAAAAAATTTGGACGTCAGGTTTCGTCATATACTTGAGTTTCCATTTCATTAAAAATCACTTAATTTTGAGACGAAATGACTGTCAAAAATGATGAAATATATCTCAAGAATTGCTGAATCGTCAAAAGTGAAAGTTTTATTTTTGACAGTGAGGAAACAGTTTCGTCACACATTTGAGGTTTCGCGTTTCGTGAAATTCACGTGACTCCGTGACGAAATCACGGTCAAAAATAACGAAATACAGCTTAATAATTGCCGAATCGTCAAAATTGATTGTTTTATTTCTGAGTGTGTGGCGAACACTACATTCTGTGAAAATTAAGCTACTTTGTGTATTTACTATAAAATACTAATATTTTGTGAATGAAAACCGGCACATGATTTAAAATATGACGATACTTTAACCGTGGTAGATTTTCCTCTGAACCGATACGTGTCTAGTTAAAACAAACTCTTTCACTTCATGAATCATGTACAAATATGCATTTATATTTCTATATAATGTGCATGTTTGTCAACTTAACGTAGGGAAAACTTTCAGCTAAATTGCTTGAAATTTCGTCAAGTTTCTCGTAAATTTCTAATAGTTAAAATACATTATATTATGTGTAGGAAATAATATATTATGAATTCATAACTCCGTAAGAATTGTTACTTTTAGCCTACAGTTAATTGCGAAAAAAGACTTTACTTGAGTGCGTGACGTCCATGCACATTTTTATTTAAAACATGAAAGCGATTGAAGAAATCAAATGCTACTGAACTCATAGAAAAATTTTAAATAATATTATTAAATACTAAATTTAATTTCGAAATTATATTTACAATGTAATTTCAACGGAATTTTAAAAATTGCGTTTTGAAATTATGTGATTTTTGATGCAAAACATTATTTTTCAAAAATATAGTGTTATTTTAAGAATTGAATAATAATTTCGTATCTGGTGAAAGGAAAATGTCGCCACGTTATCGAACTTATAAAAAATATATTAATTTTTAAACTTAAAATAAATATTTTATATTTAAAAAAATGCATTTATTTTTTTCCGGTACACCATTTTACTTTTAATCTCATTCGTTTTAACAACATGTTTGAAGAAAAAATAATGGAAAGTACTGTATTGCTTTCTTTAAATCCAATTTTTATTAATAGGGCATCTACTGTCCACCTACATCCAAGGAATTTAAATATGCCTCCTTGGTTGAGGCTCAAGCTGTAAAAAGTTCGATGTAATGATAGCTAAATGTCAATATTTGACAGACGATTTTTGATAATGTAGAATAAATTGAATCATGAAGTTTGAATGCGCAAAAATATGTTTTTATTTCTTAGAAAATTTACTTTAATATTAACAAACGAGTGGAAACAATTTTGTAAAATTAGGAGTTAAGTTATTTATTTTTCTCCAAACATATTTAACCCCTTAATCGTCGCGCACTTTAAGTGTAAGCTACTTTTTAAAAATTCAGATTGCTTGTTTACCACCAGTTTTTTTAAGTAGAAATGTTCGTCTTATTTAATAGACAGATAAGATAATGCAAGAATAAAGCCAATAAAACTATTTTAAAAAACTGGTGGGAATTAAACTATTTGAATAAAACAGGCGTAACCTACGCTGACCGTGAATGTCTCGGGCACGACGATTAAGGGGTTAAATATATGTACTATGTCGTTTAAAGAACTTATAGTAATCTTTGTAATATACGAAAAAAATCCCATCTGTCAAAATTGACGTAGGTTTCGGATTTCAAAGTATAGCGAGTTAATCTGAAATTCGTTTATAAAAATATTGTCCATACGCAGTTCCTTTGAATGGCAACGGGAAAGAAATTTCATTAGAAATTGACGGGAAAAAATAGGTTTCTGTAATGGGAGATGGGAGATGTTTAAAAGTGGTAAAGAATGGTCTGAGAAATTTTTAACGTTGACAGTGATTTTACTCGTGTTCTAAAACGTATGTACATCAAATTTTGTTCCAATCGGACAAAAACTGTAGATTTGTATAAGGAACATACATACATACCAAGAACGGATGTTATATATATAGGTATTGCAGAAGTGTTATTGAGAAATATTTATTAATAATTTAAGTTGTATCACAGAATATTGAGTGTGAATTTATTGAGCCTTAATTTTAAAATAATGTACTATCGCTTCTTTTAAACACTTGCATTCACCAGCGAAATAAAATGTCGTTAATTTATGTCTGGAAAAAACAGTAAAAACATCGCAATGAAAAACATTAAAAACCTTCCAGTAACTTTTGGCCGTCATTTGAAATTCGTGGAAATAGAAGTAGGAATTTTTTAATTGTTTTTTTTTCTGTCTTTCATTTTTAATATTAATTTTAGATGCTTTTATATACAAGAATAGTACTAGAAACGCATTTACAAAGATAAATAGTTCAATCAATTCTATGCCATTTTTGCGAATATTAATCAAGATGTAAAACAAATATGGCCAAATACTGTTTTGCTTCTAATATTAATAAGTGATTTATATTCATAAGTAATTTGTATTGCTTGTAATATTAATAAGTTATTTACAAGTATTTTACATAATCTTAAAATCAATATATTTTTGTTATTAATGATATTAATTAAGCTTAATTTTTTAAACTCAAAACATTCATTTTGAATATTGAATTAAATCTAAACACAGATATCATTTTTTTTTAAACTGTTGAGAGTCTGAAAAAAGAGATTTCTAGAATAATTATAAGGTAAAGCCAGGAGAGATGGTGCGGTCGGAGAGATTGCGCACATAGAGTTTTGGGCGGAAGGAGTAGAGTTAGCGCGAAGTGACTCCAGGTAGTTGTAAAACAGCAGTAGTGGAGTGTCTACTTGAAAGTGAACGTTGATTGTTTTGATCGTCTAAGATAAAGAAAGCATTGCTATTTTGTCTTGTTTTCCCAAAGTAAGTGCTTGGATTTTCAAAGCTATTTGCCAGAATTTCTTTACAATGTCATTAGTACAAAATATTAAAAACTTAAACGATTTCTCATAAGCTACTAATCTAGACTAACAATGTGAACATCAACGGTTCGTTTTAGAAGCGGCCATGTTTAAATAAAAGGCCGCGCATCTCTTCCTACTGAAATTGGAGAGTTTGCGTATCTGCTATTTAGGAGGATGACGCATTGTTCCCATTAGTTTCTATGCTAGGAGAGATTGCGCAGCTTATTTGTAAATTTGCATACAAAGAAATAAAAATGGAAAACGACTAATTTTAAGTTAAACATGTTATCAAACAACTTACTGTTATTTTGTAATCTTATCTGGACTTGCTTTTTCTGATTCTTTATTATTATTATTTTTAATTAGAATTTTGTAATCGTTTTTAAAATTATTTCATTTTTCTGATTCTTTAATCATTAGTTTGAAATATTCACTCCTAATATAATAACATTTGTTCACAAAAACTTTACAACAATGTAATTTAAGCGTAATTATTATTGTTAACAATTTAATTGTAGTTATTATTAGTAATAATCTCTCCTACCCATGTGCGCAATCACACCAACCCTGTAAGGACAGATTGCGCAAAACTACTTTCTTGCTTTTATTACAAATGTTCTATTAAATTACAACATAAAAACAAAATAGCAATGTAAATGCATAAAAAACAAATGAAGTAAAAATTATTCATGGATAGTTCAGCAAAAAATTAATATTTAGATTTTTTATTGCTATTCATTTGAATTGTGCGTAGACTCTCCTAGCTTTACCTTATATTAAGTAGAAAAAAAAAGGATAATATAAATAAAAAATGTATAAAAATAACTTTACTTTAACAATGAATACAAATTGTATCTAATAATACAATAAAGTAAATGTAGCCATAAATTTTGTTATTTTTATCGATTTCCCATTTCTTCTTTTTATTCAAACGACGATAAAGCATTAACTATCCGCTCAAATCCCCATGATACATAATTCTATAGTAATAAAATCACTTTTTATTGAAATATTCAAAAGTTAAAAAGTGTAAGAAAAATAAATCCTTAAATATATATATATATATTTTTTTTTTTTAGAGAAATATAAAAATAATATAGATGAAAATTATTCCCAAAGAGAAGTGGGGAAAATATTCTTTTGTATGTACATTATTAAAACTTGAAGATTTTGAATAAAAGAACTGATAAGAGATGATACATTAATGGGACTTAATATTCATTCAACTAATGTTTTTGTATGATTATTTTATTCCTTTTAGACACAATATTAAATGGTTTTATGAATGAAAAGGATTTAATTGGGGGAAAAATAAATTTATTGCAATAAAACATGAGGGGCTTTTTTTTGAAAGGTTAAAAAATTAAAAAAACTTCTACAATTATATAAACTTTTTGAAATATTTTTAATTTGTGTTTCTGTAATGGTAGTGATAAGATGTTCAAAAAGTTATTTAATTTAAAAAAAAATGAATAAAATGCAATGCATTATGGAAAATTTTTGCAAAAATGACATTTTTATTATTATTTTATTTTTATTTTTTTAAGAAGTAATTTATATTGATGAAAATCCTACTCCTAATTTTATTACCGTGACGAAAACTTGGTGACTTAATTTAAATAATAAGAAGACATTTATGCTCTTAAAAAAGGCAGTTGTTTTTTCTATCGTCAGCCAAGGAGAGTGTTCCATAATCGTGAAGTACGCGCTGGAGTTACATCTACAACCGGATCAAGCAGCAATCTGAATCTTACGCGGGAAACTCGCCGTATCTCTATTCCTGAACGCCCCAGAATACATTTTCATTAAAAAGTCTTTCGACCAATCAGCGCTAGCGGACTAACTTCTCAAGCGCTCTAATTTCCAAGCTAGATGACAGTAATCTGAAAAAGCGCGGGATTACAATATTTCCAGAACATTCTCGCAAAATCTAATTCCTTCGAAAAAATAAGAATAGAAGAAAGAAAAAAAATACGTAGGTTTTACCGAGCCTGGGCAAGACGCCAAGATATTTTACATTGAGACTGAAGTAGCTTTCATAATTTTGAGAAAGAATATTATTTTATCAGAAAACATAGGGAAGAAAATAAAAAAAATAAAAAGATATAAGTTGTTATTTCAAGAGAGTTAAAATATTTTTAGCTGGGAGATTGGTGTTTTTCAAAAGAGTTAAATTCTAGGATGCATTTATTTAATGAAACAAAAGTGCGTAATTTTAATAGAACATCGAGATGAGAGCCATTTTTTTTAAGAGAATGAATTTAGAATAAAGTACTTTAGCACGGTGGAATTTTGACAATCGAAATACTGGAGCGAGAAAATAATTTAGAATAATGGAATGTACACATGGTATATATATATATATATATATATATATATATATATATATATATATAAATCAACATTTGAACGGAAGGTAGTTTGTGGGTCTGGGGGTCATGATCGATGAAAATATACCAAACATTTTTGGAATTGCTTTTCTCCGAACGGCTGCAAAAGGTAGCTTTTTGTAATGAAAGCTACCTAAAATTCGCATTTTTCACATATAAATAGAACACGTTAACTTATAAGTGCATTAAAATGATGAAATATCTAAATTTTAATTTACTTAAAGTTAACACATCTACTTTAATACAGACGTTCAATTTCAAGAAAACATTTTATGGAAAAGGGAGAAAAATATGCTAGATATGACGCCACTTTTTATTAAAGGTTTTCAGTGTGACATCAAACTGACTCTAAATAAATGTCTCCTATGTTTTATTTCTTAATTCGATTGTATATTACAGCCATATCTTATAGCTATAAGTTATATAGATACGTGTCTTATTGGTTTAGATGCAGTGGTAACATTTTCAATGATTTATATTAAAGAGAGCGTTAGTCATTTCCCTTTTCAAACAAAACTTTATTACTGTTGTCACGACTAGAGCCTTATGGAAAATGACTTCAATTTCCTCAAGTCACTGTAGATTTAATTTTTTTATTTCAACTTAAATACGATGTTTTATAATGAGTGGAAACCCTCTGTTACTCTTCCAAAATTAACGCTTATTTCTATCCATAAAATGAAAGCATTATTTTTAAGTCACATGAAATAAAATTTCCGTAATGGCTACGTCATTTGGATGCATTTTTTATGTTTTTTTTTCCGTACTGTCATGGAAATATTATACGTGTGTTACACACGGCAAAGAGAAAAATGCATTCTCATTTAGAATCTGAAACATTTTACTAGAATCGTTTGAAACTAACATATTTTTTTCTAAATTTCAATTTTGCGAGTTTTGAAATTAGGACTAAAAAACGTGTGGATTTTCATAATCATCAGGTTAATATTATGTATTGTTAAGTGCATATGTATCGCATTCATTCAAATATGAATACGTCAAGTTGCGTACAGCCCGATTACCGACAATTAACCCGTTTGCAGTTAAAACGATAAAAATAGTTCACCATTTTTTCAGCTAATATTCCATGGTAAAATTAGAACTTCGTCGAATGAAAAAAATATAAAAAACAGGTTAATATCATGTAAATAAACTACGCACTTAAATACTGAAATAATAAGAATATATAAAATCTCAATTTTTTTTCCTCTCGCGCTTCCTTTCCAGCATTCATGTTTTTCAGCGCAGATATTTAAGGATACAGTGGACTTTCAAAATCGCAAAAAATCATCAAAATGTCGATTTTTTAAATTTTAGAATAAAACAATATATGCTCCCTGCTACTGAACGCCAAAAAAAAGTTATGTTTATATTTACTCGAGTTATATGCATTTCTGTTAAATCAGATGATTCCGCCATGCCCTCCTGTTTACTGTTTCGGCGATTCTCCAATTTTGGCAGCTGTATAATTATGTCCATTTTTTTGCTAGATCTTACTCAATGTTATTATTTTGCACTGAATGCTTTGGGATTTCACAAAATAATACTTTAACTGTAGCTTTTAACTGTTTCCTTGTGCGTATGTTTGCAGCATATTTATTGTGTTTTGCTTTTTTTCAATCTCTTTAGCGGTACAATATAACTAAAAAAACAGTTCTTTTCAGAACCAAAACTTCTGTAAATTTATTACTCAGTCATTTAAACTGAAACTTTTAACTTTTTCATTTAGCGTTTGTATATAGCGGATTTATCGTGTTTTGCTCTTTGTTAGAAATCATTTTAGCCGTAAAATATAATTGAAAAAGCAGTTTTTTAAGAACTAAAAAACCTCTGTAAGTCATTAAATCTATTACTATGTCTTTTTATAGTAATTTTGATGGTAGTTTATATTGTTTTTTTTATGACATTTAATAATTTCTTGAACACATGCACTGTATAAGTTCAAAATACCGGAAGACCAAAGAGCGACCAAAAAGGGTAAAAAGGCTGGCATTTATAATTTTTTGAAGATAAATGTATCATTTCGATCTGATATAGGTGATAATTCTGTGAATATTGAAAGTAGTTTTTCTGAATGTGTTCCTGGAATTTTATGAGCTACTTTTGCCCATTCTGATAATGTATCTGATATGTCAACTGAATATATTTTAGTAAGCAAATCTGTTTGAGCACGCTTTACTAAAAAATCTTTCTTTCAGTGAATGTAATCATTGCGCATAGCATGTTTTAAAGCATAATTATTTTGGCTTTTCATCAAAATTAAAATTTGTGTGCCAAAACTTTGCGAAATTCTATGGGCATGTTTTCACAAGCGAGCCTCAAGGAGGTTTGACATAAATAGTACGCTTACGTCTGCATTTTTGTCAATAAGGACGTATTGTACACTACAGCTCTGGAAAAGTTTTCGACAATATTAGAGGCACTATGCATGTATCGGAAAATGTTTGGAAGATTTAAGTAAAAAGAATGAATGCACGAAGCTCTAGATGCTACGTGTTTCCAGAGATACTGCCCGTATTGCAAATGTGGCCACAAATCCATCTCAGTCATCTAATATAATTGATGTTACAGTATCATGTGCGCATAGCATGTTTTAAAACATAATTATTTTGACTTTTCATCAAAATTAAAATTTGTGTGCCAAAACTTTGCGAAATTCTATGGGCATGTTTTCACAAGCGAGCCTCAAGGAGGTTTGACATAAATAGTACGCTTACGTCTGCATTTTTGTCAATAAGGACGTATTGTACACTACAGCTCTGGAAAAGTTTTCGACAATATTAGAGACACTATGCAGGTATCGGAAAATGTTTGGAAGATTTAAGTAAAAAGAATGAGTGCACGAAGCTCTAGATGCTACGTGTTTCCAGAGATACTGCCCGTATTGCAAATGTGGCCACAAATCCATCTCAGTCATCTAATATAATTGATGTTACAGTATCATATGTTTGGACATGGCACAAAAGGGGTCATACATCCGTTTATAGGATTGGCGTGCTTATTGATGTGGTAACTTATCTCGTTATGTTTTTTGAGATACTATCAAAATGTTGTCCTGAATGTACTATGACTATGAAGGATTTTGGTAAAAATAGTCTTGAATTGGATATTTCGAAATCGGATCATGCAGAAAAGTGCCAGAAAATTTTTGATGCTTCTTCTGCAAGCAGAAAACAGGAAAATTAACACTCATGTTATATGACATGGAAATGTTGGTTTCTGGGGCAGAAAATTAAAGATAACGAAATTTTGAGTTTGATACATTTTTTACGAGGAAGAAATTTGGCAGTAAAATGCAGCTAATACATTTTAACTGTATTCTATTATGAATCATAAAGAAAAAAAACATAATATGCTTTTAATTTGATATATTATCTATACACATCCAGGCCCTAATCAACATATTCAAATTTACTATACCAAAAGTAATTTGAGTATCTTTCTCAATTTATCGGATTTAATATATGAAATAAGGAAGAAAGAAAGAAAACAGAATTTTAATGTATCCGATCTGATCTTCTGATTAATCTTTCGTAATTAGCCCTATAGTTAAATAGCGTATTTTAAAGAAATTTGGCAGTAAAATGCAGCTAATACATTTTAACTGTATTCTATTATGAATCAGAAAGAAAAAAAAACATAATATGCTTTTAATTTGATATATTATCTATACACATCCAGGCCCTGATCAACATATTCAAATTTACTATACCAAAAGTAATTTGAGTATCTTTCTCAATTTATCGGATTTAATATATGAAATAAGGAAGAAAGAAAGAAAACAGAATTTTAATGTATCCGACCTGATCTTCTGATTAATCTTTCGTAATTAGCCCTAAAGTTAAATGGCGTATTTAAAAAAAATGTGATTTGGCGCAAAAGTGTTGTTGAAATCTTTATTGGTGTTCACGTCCATTTTAAATGGCTATGTAGCCATAATGGAAACACTTAGAAATGAACATAATTACGGCAGATTAAAGTTTAAAGAAACAAAATAAATCTTTTTTTAATTTCCTCTGAGCAGTCATTTGCCTATTTAATTACCCATCTTTCACTTCCTACTTTAATTAGCGAATTAGCGTGTCAAACAAATATATTCAGGTAAAGAAAAATTATGCTTGAAAATTATACTAAAGCCATAAAAAATCACAAACGTCATTTGAAAATATATATTTGTTCCTATACCATGATTTCAAAATTAAAATGATGCTATTAGTAGTGATGTAAGAACAATAAAAGCGAAAATCATAGCGCCGCCCGTTGCCACAATCCTTATAGTACATGTCAAAAAACAAACAGCTATTGTTTTTTAGAAGAGTACGAAAGTGAACTACGAATTTTTAGAGACGAGACAAAAAGTCTGTAAGGAAGGAAATAAGAAGTTATCACTAAAATGGTTGTTATGAATAGTAGAATGTTTGGCGATTTCTTTGGCTATTAACCGCTGACATATAGCTAATTATTGATGTCCAGTTTTTAATAAACTCCGAAACTTTATTCGAATACGTAATGGATATTTTTCATTAAAAAAAAGATTTCGGCGTTTTTGATATAAAAAATTAAAAAAAAAATTATTAAATCTACAAAATTTATTAGAATTTTCAATTAAAAATTTTGTTAACCCAACATTATATCACTGAGCAGGATGTTCTCTAACCCGTGAAGCACGAGCTGGATCCCTTTGGTATAATGTAAGTGTTAAATTGAAAAAAATAATAATGTTTTATTTTTCATTCTTTCTTTACTCTCTTGCGTCCTCTGTTTAGTACATATTGAAAAAAGCTTCAACAAAACAAATTGTCTCTTAACAGATTACGAAATCTCAGATTAACCTATTTTGAAATGAATAGTAATTCTTTTTTTTATTTATCTATATATTATCTTAAGAAATTCGCGCAACGCCTGGTGTTTCTGCTACTACAGAATATTTATATCTGCATTCTAAAAGATCTTTAAATTGTATTGTACATCATGCAAAGATTTTAAAATTCAATCAATAACTTACGATGATTTCATATCAAATTTTACTTATATTTATGTATTAATACATCTGTATATTTTACATATGTGTTACTGTTTTTAACAAAAACTTTTTCAAAACATTCAGTGGCCCGAAAATGAGGACGAAACAGCTATTGGTTGCTGTAGAAACTGTCCGCACGGGTCAAGAACATTTAATTCAGATATGTACTAACATATGTCGGTCCGAGATCGTTCGCTAACAAGGTTTAGACGGTCTTTTGATAACATGGGCTTATTTCTAACAACTACCTTAAATACCATTTTTTATTGATGGAAACATGTGAATAATGAGAATAATAATATTGCATATGATATTAACGCAATTTAATTAAATTATCACTCTCATGCATGATAATCTCATTTATTATTTTACCGAAAAAACACCTTCAGAGGACTAGGCATTACAGTGGAACAAAAAAATAATGGTTAATTATTTTTTTTTCACGTAGAAGTTTGCTTTAGTCGGCAAAAGTTGCCTTTTGGGATTAAAACGAAGAATATGAAATTTTGTTGCTGTACTGAAATATTTTCAGGTGCCGCAAAAGGCTTCAAAATTGACTTTTCTCAGAAAAAACGTTAAAATTCGCATTTAAGATTTTAATTTCTTGATAATTAATGTAATATACATATATTTTGTAAACAGAGTATTCAAAATATGATACTTTTGCAGAAAAACGACACTTTCTATGTATTACTAATTTTTAGATACCATTACAGAAAAAAAAAAATATTTTGTAGAATTTAGTGATTTTCATCATATTAATTTTTATTAATTTTACAGTAACATATTCTTATAGTACTACATTGAAATGAAATCAATGCAATTTTTAACTATCTTGCCTTAGTTAAACAAATCCCATTTATTTAGAAAAACATTAAAAGAGTGAAACCCCTGATTAAAGGACACCTATGGAACAAAAACAAAACAAAAGGCCGAAAAAACGAGATGATTACAGTAGAGGGATTCTCAGATATAACGAGAGGTTAATTTTAGCTGGGAAATTTTAATTTGGCCGCAAGAGAGGGTTGACCGTATACGAGGGTGTCCGTTAAGATAAGTTTGACTGTATAATGCTTTTAAATGCAAAACGTTATTTTTAAGAAACATTATTTTTCTTCAATAGTCCATTGTAATCACACATGGTCCATAATAATCACACTGACACATTGGATTTTTTTTGCTTCAAATTTTGGTATTATCTTTTTAAATATATTTTGGTTTTCATAAATGCATTTCTTGCAGAAGTACTACAAACGGACAAGGTTGACTCGGTAATTAATTTAACAATCCTTTCAACTGCTTGTGTGTGACATGGGGAAAAATTGAAGTCAATACGTTGACTCTCATGATAACATTATTTTACTTGCTTTATTTACTGCTTTAGTTTGTCATCAGAAATATGCTTCGTCATAGAAGATTCTGTTACTTTAACATCATGGCATTGAATCATATCAATATAAGCCGCGACATCAAAGTTTACACAGAAATTAAAAAAAATTCTGATGCCAACTTCATTTACAGCCCCTGCTTTTACAATCCGGCGTAATTCAAACTTTCTTATATGACTTATATCACCTGATAACATACAAAGGATAACATTTTCATGTGTAGCAAAGTATGCATTTCTTTGACTGATTGGATCAATTACATTTTTAAGAGGCTAAATGAGGTAACGTAAATAACTCATAAGTTTTCAGAAGTGCTTCGTTCAACAGATACAAACAAGAAGGTTTCAACTTTATGTTAAACCAAGCATTTGCATACACTTTCAAAATGTACTCAGTATTTGGAGATTTTGTGATGGATATTCTGTTCCCACATACAAGCGAAGTATTGCTGTTTTCTAAGGTAAGATATCGTGAATTGCAGGGTTTCTCTGGTTTCTTCATAGACAAATCAGAAGGGCAAATTCCAACGGGATTGTGTTGCACATGTTTAACAAATATTTTTGGTCCATACTAAAAGTACCCTTAATTAGACAAAACTCTGAAACTAAAGTATCCTTAATTAGCAATGTAATGTTATTTTCAATAGGTGAAAACTCAATCACTGGAAAAAGTCACACTTTTCTAGTTGTTTGCTTATTTTCCCCCCAAATTCATTTGGATCTTTAGTTGTTCCATTTGATGGCGTACGGGTAGTTTATTTGCATGAAAGAGACAAATCAAGCACTGCAGTGGCTTTCATAATCCTTTTTACAATAATCGTACCATTATTTAATCCAGTTGTTTGCATCTTATCAAACACTATGATGGGTTCGATATATTTTAATATTCAATCCTTTTAATTATCAGGAAATTTATTTACACACTTATAAAATACAGATATGGGACTTTCGACGAGATGTCAATATAGACAATTATTTACATATGTACAAATTCTAGATTTTTTTTTACCTTGATTCTGATCATCGTACTATATCCAATAAAATATGATCCTAAATTATATCTTCTAGTCGCGCTTTATTCCATGTCCGTCATTCTTTTTCTGGAAATTAGACGGTATTCTTTTAAATCACATTTCCTCACAAAAACATTCTTTTTAACTACACAACAAAAAACAGATGCCAATTTCATTTTTCTAAATGTTTAACCTCTTCTCGAGATAATAAAATGTAAAGAGAAGGCAAATGAAAAAACAACTATGTTGCTATAGCAACGAGCCGCATTTAGCAAATAAAATAAAATATAAAAGAAACAATTTTATCGGCGTTAGCTAAAATCGTCTGCATAAATAAAAATATCACCGATTCCTAACATACTCCCACCTTAATTTTGGTGGAAACCAAATTAAACCTACGATCACCTATTATGAAAGAACATACTAACTCAAAATGAAAAAGCATAAATATAAATAAAATAATAACTAAACGCAAACAAATAATAAAACATTTAGAGTTCTAGAAAAATGTCAGTTCAGAGTTCTAGAAAAAAGGTCAGTTCAGAGTTCTAGAAAAAGTCAGCTCAGCGAATTGATACAAAATCATTTCACAGGTCTTTTTACTTCTCTACCACTTCTAGTTGTACTATTTTTCACAACCTGGATTATAGGATCCTCGGGACTTGATATCTCTAAAGGGTAGAGTTTGCGAAGTGGACGCACTAATGTTCCGAACTTGTTTTAACTTCAGTCACTCTAGCCGCTCCATCTCGACTTGGGAAAATTTTAATTATTTTCCGTATAGGCCAATGGAGTCACTTCTGGTTTAATTGATTAGGACGACTTCACCTTGTCTGACAACTTGTCCTTTCTCTTTTGATTTCTGGACCAATTCTGCCAAATATTCGTTTCTGAATCTATTCCTGAATTGTTGCCGAATATTTTGGCAATGTTTGTATCTGGATTGAAGTTTACTTGAATCTATTCTATCTAAATCAGGAACACCTATTTCCTCAATATCTTGTAAAAATGATGATGGAGTCAAAGGTACAAATTTATTTGTTTCTTCGAAACTATAGGCTAGAGGCCTTTCATTTACTATTGCTTCGACATCACATATAAGAGTCATAAGTTCTTCAAAAGTTAAAGTTGCAGTACCGAGTGTTCTGATCAAGGGAATTTTAACACATCTGACCAGGCGCTCCCACCATCCAACACACCAAGCTGCTGTTGGAGGGATGAACTTCCATTTAATAGGAGACAGTTCTTTAGAAGAAACTATTTTCTTCCAATCCAGTGATTTTAAGAGGTTCTTTGTGCCTCTAAAACTGGTGTCATTATCACAGTATATAGTAGTCAGCCTTCCTCTTCTGCATATAAATCTTCGGAGTGACTGAATGAAACATTCTGTTGAAAGACTGGATACAAGTTCCAAATATATTGCTCTGTATACTGCACATGTAAAAAGTACAACCCAAACTTTAAACCTTGGCTTTACGAAAAGAGGACCGAATAGATCAGTTCCAACAACTTCAAATACTTTAGAATCTCTGACTCGATCTAGAGGTAGATGAATTGGGGGTGTAGTGTACGGTTTTACGGAGTATCTTTTACATTTGTGACACTTAGTCAGTTGACTTCTAATGTTGCGTCTAGAAGAAATTATCCATTATTTTTCTCTTAAAGTGTATCCAACTGTTTGAAGTCCAACATGACAGTTCTTTAAATGATATTCTTGAATCAGACAATTGACTACATGATGTTTTGATGGTAATAAAATTGGATATCTGAATGAAAACTCGTCATCTCTCTCTAATATCTTTGTTTTCACTCTTAACAATCCTTCTTGGTCTTTCATAACCTTCAATCCTTTTATTGCATCAGTGGTATCTTCAAAACATTCAGATTGTATTCTAGACCAGAGTAACTTTTCCGCATCTTCTTTCTCTTCAGTGAACAATTCTGATGGAAAATATCTATTTCTATTTCTGCACTTCAATATGAATCTCTTAACCCAACACATGATATTTATAAATCTACCTAATTTTGAAATTCTACTATATATTATAATTTCATGTGAATTAGAACATAAAAGAGTAGATATTGAAGTTTTCTTCTTTTGTGTCATCACTAATTTTTCGTTGGTGTTTATTTCTGATTGTGGCCAATTTTCTTCTGAAAACTTCAACCATTCTGGTCCCTCCCATCATCTCATCTGCAGCAGCTGTTTAGGATTACATCCTCTAGAAGGTAGATCAGCAGGGTTCAGATGACCAGGTACAAAATTCCATGGTTGAGAATCAGAAAGTTTACAAATTTCTCGAAATCTGTTGCCCACAAACGTTCCCCATTGATCATTTCTTTGAATCCAAGCGAGAACAGTCGAAGAGTCGGTCCAGTACTTTACTGGTATGGAAATACCATTAAAGGTTTTCAAAACAAAGTTAGTCAATATCACTCCTAAAACACAAGCAAGAAGCTCTAAACGCGGGATGGTTATACTTTTCTTTGGTGCAAGACGAGACTTAGCTCCTAAAAGTTGTACAAAAATTGTGTCTTTATCTTCACAACGCAAGAAAACTGCTATTGCATAAGCTCGGTTACTCGCATCACAAAATGTATGAATAGACCAGTTTTTTTTACAACCATAGCCTACACGCCTATCTACCTTCACGTTATTTAAATATTTGAGCTCACTATACAATTTTTGAAAATTATTTCGGATTTCATCTGGAAGTGGAGCATCACAATCTAATTTCGTTGACCAGGCCTCTTGAATTATCAGTTTGGCTGGCAACAATGCTGGGGCTAAAAAACCAATTGGATCGAAGATCCCCTGAGTTATAGCTAATACCTTTCTTTTAGACAGATTTTCTATTTCATCACTAAATTTATGAGCAATCTTCAAACTATCTTCCAGGATATCGCACTTCAACCCTAAAACTGGAACCGTTGCAGTTACATTTTTGTTGAGCAAATCTTTCTTGCTAAAGAAACTGCTATCTTCTATTTTAACTTGCCCGAATTCCCACATTCTTAAGTCCATTTTCGGGTCAGCCATGATTTCTGTAGATTTTGAAATAAAATTTTCTAGTTCAGGCACACTGTTGACTGAAGTAACGCAATTATCTACATAGTATGATTTCATAAGTTTATCAGCTATCTGTTTATGTTCTTCATCAACATTACTCAAATGATATCTTATAACTGCACCAAGTAAAAATGGACTACAAGTGGCTCTAAAAACTACTCTATTGTGTTGATAAACCTGAAACTCGTCAGGATTCTTCCACCGCAAAAATCGCAAGAAATGACGATCTGATTCTTTGACTTCAATTTGAAGAAAGGCTCTTCTTATATCGGCTACTAACCCAATAGCTTTCTCACGAAATCTTATTAACACTGCAGGAATTTGTTCAATGAGGTTTGGTCCTTTAAAGAAGCAATCATTTAAAGAAGGTGACCTCCCTACTTTACACGATGCATCAAAAACTGGTCTAACACTGGTAGTAAGACTATTTGGTTTGATGACGGGATGATGTGGTAAAAAATGTCTTGGGATTTTTAGTGTTTGATTTGAAACTTTACTGATGACACCTTCTTCCTCCCATTCACAGAAAACCTTACCATATTTTTCAACTTTTTTCATAGATTTTAATTTCTTCGTTGAACTTATCAATCTTCGTTCAGCTATATGTCTATTTGAAGGAATCTAACGTTTGCCGTTTATCCAAGGAAGACCTACAATATAGCGACCTTCTCTATTTCTATCAACTTCTTTTATGAAATTATCATGAGCTAATTATTCTTCTTCTACTTTAGACAAAGTATGACTGCATCTGTTATGTCGATTGTCTCTAATTTCCATAAATCGGGAATCTTCATATCTTTCAACGCTAAGTTCGTAATAAGCATATTTCCATAATTTAAACAAGACTGTGATGCACTTTCGAAACGACCACAAAGTGTCCATCCAAACTTCGTCTGTATTGCTGTAAGACCGCTCTTTAGCTGTTTCACTCGACCTGTGAGACGTTGTCCATAGTAATCGCTTCCTACCAAAATTTCAATTTTGAGACTTCCTGTTCCTATATCTGTAATCCATAGCTTGTTTTCTTTAAGCTCCTTAAGTATGGACTCTTTCGGTATGCAAGGAATATTACTGCAAATTATATCTTGATTCAAAAATTCTAAGACTTCTTCAGTTTGGTTCCGATTACCGAAAGCACTTAACTCAACTTTGAATTTATTGTGAGATTTGGCATTTGTTTGTGTACCACCAAATAATGTGTGTACAATCTCTTCAGTAGAAATGGGATGTAAACCTAGTTCTTTGGCTGTACTTTTTAAAATATAGCTCTTTTGTGACCCACAATCTAATAATGCTCTTACTTTCTTTGCTATTCGACCTTTAATTACTATTTCTGAAGTCATAAGAGCTACTTCACCAGAACACTTATTATTGGCTATGGTGCTTTGAATTACTTCTGTGGCCTTAGCTATATTTTCTGGTTTATTATGCATTGAAATTTCAGGGCATAATAACTCGGTATGGGATTTAGAACATACATGGCAACGGATAAAAACTTTGCAAACTTTAGCTTTGTGACCAAAACGAAGACTCTTCAGACAGCATTTTTTATCCCTAATTTTAGTTTTCCGTTCTTCAAACGAAAGAGATCTAGCCCTAATACAGTCCTTGCTTTCATGTGATTTGTCGCAAAATAAACATAGGCGTTCCTTTGCGCTAAATAGCCCTGTCGCCGTAGGTAATTGATTTTCTCCTTTTCGGAATTTTCTTTAGGTTTGTCTTTAGAGACTAACTCTGCAAAACCCGATTTAGCTAATTTTAATCTTTCTTCTCCTGCGACTTCTTGTTTCTGGAATTCCATCAGTGTTACTATATTTGATTTTGTTGACAATGAATTACTAGCACTATCAACGCTTGATCTGTTCGAAATTTTATACCGTTGCCATGCTTTCATTACATCTTCTGACAAGCTAGATTCTATCATAGGATAGAGCCAAACGGAATTACATTCTAAACTTAAACCCATGGATTCTAAAGATCGTAAATATGCCTCGACTTTTGTGAATAGATCCGATAACGGAAGAAGATATCCAATTGCAGTAATGTTTAAGTATTGGTTGCTGCCATTTAAAAATATCATTATGCTGTCTTTTATCATTTTCCAGTGCATAAATCGGTATAACGTGTCCTAAAAATTTTGATCCAGGCTCTGCAACAAGTGATATATGTTTTTCGATAAGAGTTCTTTTATAATACTTAGTTCCTTTCTTCTCTTGCTCAATAGTCTTGTATTTTCTTACATAAAAAAAATTACTTTCTGTAACTAGTATTACATTTTCTTCTACATATCTTTTTCGGTTCGTTATTCGTTCTCGTCTATTTTTTATTTTGTCTATTACTATACTTCATTCTTCATCACTAATCAGACCAACATCCTGTAGAGAGGCGCTTGCAATTGTTGCAGCAATTTTGTCTGATACTCAAGTTCGATTGCAAGTAGATGCCACACATCGCAATTCCATGCGCATTTTACTATTATTTTGATTACTTGAGGTTTCAGAGACATTTAACGTAGAGGCAATAGCAAAATTGAGATCTAATACTGACTCTAATACTCTTCAGAACGTTCTTCTATTTCTACCTCATTATATAATATGTATGTTTCATTATTTTTTTTAATTAAAATGTATTACGTAGTCAGTTTAGCATGTATTCTGATTAAAAGCAATGTGTAATTTTTTTGTAGCATTTTTACTACAAATGTATCCAGTACTCAAGTTGGGAATTTCAACATAATTGAGAAATTTGTCAACATTTTAATAAAAACCCTTCTTGCGGCATCTCTAAACATAATCAAACTACGCTGATATGTAATTTCCGGCTTTATTTTAATCAAAGGCAACTTATGGAAACTATAGCATATTGAAATAATATACTATATACATATTTAACATAATTGCTAAAATTGTCAAAATTTTAATAAAAACCTAAAGTTTGCCCTTCTTGATACACCTCTAAACATAATCCAATTACGCTGATATTTAATTTTCGTTTTTATTTTCATCAAAAGCAACTTTTGTAAACTATAGCATATTGAAATAATATATATATATATATTTAACATAATTTCGAAAATTGTCAAAATTTTACTAAAAATCTAAAGTTTACCCTTCTTGCGGCAACTCTAAACATAATTCAATTAAGCCAGTACTTAATTTCCGTCTTTATTTTAATCAAAGGCAACTTTTAAAAACTATAGCATATTGAAATTTAAAAGAAATTCGTTCCACCATACTGTGCATATTTTATTTGTACATAATCTTCATCATTTGTACATAACACTTCATTACATAAACCTTACTTGGTGTGTTAACCTCACGTAAGGTTTATGTGCTTATGAATGATGTGGTTATTATTTAACGTTTATGAAATACAGCAATTTATGGAATAAACAAATTCTTTTGAATTATTTATATTTTTCAGTTATAAAAATCCTCTTTTAACAAATTTATTTCTGTTCTGCGTCAGATAATGTATTTAAAAAAACCCAAAAAAAAAACATGTTTTACTATTGATTTTAAGCAAGAACAGGACAAATATATTTTCTAACTTCTGCTTTATGTTGATATATCCAAAGTTTAAATTACAATAAATATCTATTTAATAATAAAATTTGAACGGTTGTAAATTTAAATTTGTGTATGTTTTGTAATTTTGTAATATGGGGAAAAAATTAAATAATAATATTTTTTCGACAAAACCCATTTTAGATGCATTTTAAGCAGCAAATATATTTTTCATTCATTTAAAAATAAATCTTCTGTGAATGCGTTACAATTACTGATCAGAGAAAACGCGACAAAATTTAAAGCAACAGTATTCCTTATGTAATATTTCAATCCGTACTGAAACGTGTGTGCATCCGGTGATTAGGCAAATATATTTACTTTTAAAAAACAAGAGAAATTTCATACTGTTGTAGTGTAACAGTGTAACATTAATTTTAAATGGTGAGATAAACATTTTGCAAATCAATCAGAAATATTAACATTTTAATCAATTATCACATTATATGTGATTCGAGAACATTTTTTGTTAAAACAATCTAAATTCATACTTTTATGAATAATTTTAATGATAACGAAAATTTATCTATAATATTTTATTCAAATAGATAATTCAAACTGGGAATTTTTTTATAAAATATTTCGGATACTATCTATACAAGAAGTTTAAATATAATGAAAAACTTTATTTTATTTTATCTCAATATTATCATTGTGAATTCAATCTGAAGAAAACTTCAATAAAGTTATTTAAATTACTTAACATGACAATGACGTCTCAACAAAGTTCAACGAAATTAAATGTACAAAAATATGGTATATTCATGTCTTCTAGTGTTATTTAATATTTAAATTTCTTATCAAAAAATCAGTAATATGTCAAATGTATTATATGCTTTTAATGACAAAGGATTTGTTACATATTAGATAACATTTAAATATCAGTTATATGTCTGATAACGTATCACAACATACATTAATGCACATGAATTTTAGTTATTAAACTCAGAAAGTCCACTTCTATTTTGCCAAGAATCTAATTTTCCAATCTTAAAGTAGAATTTAGTTAATTCGGTTTTAATTAGTGAATGTCAAACATGAAATTTTAATTAATACATAATAAAGTTTTCACTGCATTTTTGACAATAAGTCTATTTGTCATTCTACATTTGTTTACAAAACAATTTAAATACGGATGATATGCATTTCATGCCGAATAAATTTTGTCCGTTATTTAATTTTTGTACTTTAAAATAATATATACACATTTCTCTATCACATATCTAATAAAACAGCTGCATCAATTGTTATTAGTACAATATAGTATGTGTAAAAGTTTCACATTACATATTCATTCTGAAAGATTAAAATAAATAAATAAATAAATAAATAAATATATATTAAAATATAAAATAATAAATTTGTATTTTTTTTTTATTTTATGAAGAAAAATATTAATGTAGTAAATGAAATTAACGCTTATTTGAATTAAATTTTAATTACAACTCTAAGCGTGTGCAATAAAACTTTGTGTGTAGATATACCTTGTCCAATCCACATTCAGGTATTTAGGCATCTTTTGATTAGCCAAGTATACGAGGGTGAATCAATAAGTAATGCCACCATTGCTCTAAATATTATTTCTTTCACAGCTACTGGACCATCTATGCTTGATATTATAGAGGTAACCTTACTCTACTTATATAGTATTTAATGGAGACGCTGTAATGGACATTAGCAATGTTCGGAATTTGCTGAAGAAGTTTGGAAACGGAGAAACGGAAATTGCAGATAAAACGAAAAGTAGCCGGCCGACAACATCAGTCACAAAAGCAAATCGAGAACGTGCTGATGAACTAATTCGAGGAGAAAGACGCGTTACAATTCAGGATGTTGCTGATGCATTGAACGTCTCGTATGACTCTGTCTAAGCAGTTATTCCTGACTTAAGATATATCACAAAGTTTGTGCTAAGTGGGTTCCCAAGCAATTGACTGTTGATAATTGGAGGAGGAGATTCGACGTTTGTCAAGAGCTACTGGACGCATTTGAAGCGGAGCAACAATCTTCTTTGGACCAATGAAAGACAGGCTACGTGGTTTCAGATTCAATGACTTCGATTACGTTAAAACAGCTTTAAAATTCTGTGTCCAGAAGCAAAACCCTAATTTTTTTTTATGCCTGGGTTAATCGATGGCGTAATGTGTGCAAATGCATGGTGACTATGTTGATCTGTAGTTTTATGTAGATGACAGTACAGGCTATGATCTATAATAACTTTAGCTGTTATATGTTCATTAATAAAGTTTTTAAAATACAGGCGGTATTAATTATTGATCCACCCTCACATTTACTCTAAATGTAGACCAATGAAAGACAGGCTACGTGGTTTCGGATTCAATGACTTCGATTACGTTAAAACAGCTTTAAAATTCTGTGTCCAGAAGCAAAACCCTAATTTTTTTTTATGCCTGGGTTAATCGATGGCGTAATGTGTGCAAATGCATGGTGAATATGTTGATCTGTAGTTTTATGTAGATGACAGTACAGGCTATGATCTATAATAACTTTAGCTGTTATATGTTCATTAATAAAGTTTTTAAAATACAGGCGGTATTACTTATTGATCCACCCTCACATTTACTCTAAATGTAGACCAATGAAAGACAGGCTACGTGGTTTCAGATTCAATGACTTCGATTACGTTAAAACAGCTTTAAAATTCTGTGTCCAGAAGCAAGACCCTAATTTTTTTTATGCCTGGGTTAATCGATGGCGAAATGTGTGCAAATGCATGGTGACTATGTTGATCTGTAGTTTTATGTAGATGACAGTACAGGCTATGATCTATAATAACTTTAGCTGTTATATGTTCATTAATAAAGTTTTTAAAATACAGACGGCATTACTTATTGATCCACCCTCACATTTACTCTAAATAAACTGTACAGAAAAATTAATTTAATAGTGTTGTAATATATTCTTTTAAGTTTTGAGAAAAATATTTATTTGCAGATAAATTATAAATAACAACACGATAAACCATTTATCCTATTATTAATAAACAGAGGGTAATTGTTATTTAAAAATTATCTAATTTTATATTATAGTCAATAATTTTAAAGTTAACGAATCTTTTATCTGTTATATTTTGTTCATTTAGAGAATTAGTAATGACAATAGTTTCAAAAGATCTTTCAGATGTAAATCAATATTATAAATGTATATATAATTAAAAACATAATTTATCGACGTTCATTTTGTGGTAAATCACACTTATTGTTTTTAAAATATCATTAAAATTCAAATAGGTCTTACCTAAATTTAATGAACTTAAATGCACACAAATATACCTTCTTCATGTTTTGTATTATTAATTAATATTTAACTTTCACATGATAAATTGTAAAAGTTACTAATAAATTAGAAGTATTACATTTTAATTGACAAACATAGCTGTTAGATAACATATAAATATAGGTTATTTGTCTGATGACGTATCACTATATATATTAATGTGCTTTAATGTTCAATTATTAAAGTTTGAAAGTCCACTTCTATTTTGACAAAATTCTAGTTGTTTAATTTTGAATTTGTGTATCATAATATTTAATTATATTCTAATTAAGAATTATTAAACATATCGCATTAATGAATATAGAATAAAGCTTTCACTGCGTTTATCATTAGAGATACATGTTTTTCAACATTCATTTAAAATTTAATTCAGACAGTGATGACATTTACTCTATGGATACAAATTGTGAAAATGTTTAGTTTATGTTTCAGAAAAAATATATACAATATTATATTTTATATCTAACACAATTTCTACAGTAATTACTACTAGTACTATGTTCTTTCGGAAAAAATGTTCATACTACATAGTTTGTTCTTTTATAGTTTCAGCAGAAAAAAAATATTTAAAAAAAAAGTTAAAGAATGATTTAAAAACAGTAAAATTATAATTCAACAGATTTTTAAAACAAATACATATAGAGAGAAATAATAATAGAGCAGAAAACGTTATCGCACAATTAATTTAATTTGTAAATTAAAATTAATCTGCATTAAATTAGGCGATTTCCTAGATTCAGAAAATTTTTGTCAACTATTTCACATAAGAAAATAAAAGTATTATTCCAATTAATGTCTCATAAATATTTTTGTTCAACAGTAATGAATGCAATTACGGTCATTTATATGAAAGTCTCCTTCTTTACATATTTTTTTCGCTCTTATTTGGTACACAAAAACAAACATAAAAAACGATTTAACCCTTTGTATCGTCGCGTTACATATTTGCACGATACAAAAAGCCAATAGTATTACTTATTCAGTGGACTTTAAAAGACGATGTTATTTATTGTTGCTACCTGCCACTACATCAGTTAATATAAATTGTTCAAGGAATTCTCAATAGACGGCGATACTGGTTTAATTTTTCATGCCCAAATTTTATTTATCATTTGAAAAGTTTTGCATCATTATTGCTAAAGAGTACTTAGTAAATATTGTAATATTAAAAAGGCTGGAGACGTCAGAAAATAAATTTCTTTCAAAGGTAAGTTCGTATACTTTACAATTTTGTATTAGAAAACTGAAAATATTTAGGAGAAGCATGTAAGTTTCTGTTTATTGTAGATGTGAAAAAAATACCTTTTAGTCAATATATTTTTTATTTTAATGTTCTATTTTTTACGTGCTTATAAAGATATATTCTAACAGCTGAGTAAATATTTTTCAAATAGGAGTTGTTGAGATACAAAGGGTTGAATGATGCAAAAAATAATAATAAATAAATCTGTGAATCTCTCTTACATTATCAAACTCATATATAAAATATCGTAAATACTACATATGAAATATATATATATATATATATATATATATGAAATAACAACCAGATGGAACCCGTCAAAACTTGATGGAAAAAAATAGTATAACGATATCAGTAAAATAAGTTTCTTTATTACATAAGAAGGGGTTCGTATGAAACAGTCTTTCAAATATTTCATTTTAAAAGTTTTTTTCCCCCAGTGAAATACAGTACTATTTCCGATGCAAACTCCAAACAAACAATCCGTAAGCAACCACGACCTACGTTATACATATGTTATGTATAACGTAGGTCGCGAAACAACTGCGTAATGCAAATCAGTTCGACATTACCGCCATATTCCCCACGGCAAGAAAGAAAATTCCATGGACCTATGAAGTATCATACAAATAGTATATCCCTATTTTCATCTCATAAAGAACATAGTAAATAAAGCACAGATCCCCCCTGTGATAATGAAACTAAATGAGCTCCTATGCGCATGTTCATTCCATCTGCCCAAAGGCACCGTCCAAATTCGACGTTAAAAAAAGTTTTAAAATGTCGTTTGAAATCCGTATCTTCTTAAACGCATCCATTGTTTTAAGCTAATCAATTTTTATGTAAATATGAAGGATTTTTTTTTTTTTTTACAATAATAAATCAACCTGCAGATGAGGGATATTTTTAATGTTTTCAACTGTAATTTATATGTATGGATTCTTCGGTTCTTTTACATAATCAGGATCTTTTTCCATCACAGTCGGGGATCTTTTCCCTGTTATACAGTTAACCCCTTGGGGACGAGCGCGACACGTATACGTGACGCATTAGATGCTCAGAATCCTCGGTTATTCCCACAAATTATTTTTTATTGTAAAATTTGCCTCATTAAATCTTAGCATTTCTGCGATTCAATTAGGTGAAAATTTCTGTTTTGAAAAACCGGTGGTAAAAGATTAAAAATTCTGTAAATGACGCTTGTCGCGAAGGGGTTAAATATCTAATGGATCTTTAAAAAAAAAAAAAAAAAAAAAAAAAAAAAAACAATTCCTAGTATATTCTGATGCAACATATACATTAACGAATTCAACATATCAATTTTATGTTAATCATTAACTGTTTTTTTCTTTTTTTGGCAGATTTTAGTTTAGCGCCAAAATGCTCTATCTTATGGATAATCTGATCTTATGATTTATCAGTTTATTATTATTATTATTATTATTTTCACTTTTCATAATGGTTAAGGGAAATCTATTTTTAATTGCAGCAACTTTCTCAGGGGCTATTTTACATTATTGAAGCAAACTGGTGGTCATTGATAAGATAAACTTTTCATGCTTGTAAATTATTTAAAATGTGGTTAAATTAAGCGGCAGTTTTCAAATAAATTTCAATCGAAAGCTAATTTTTTTCTAATTGATGATGTAAGAATTGAAACTGTAAAATGTAGAAAAAATAGAAATTTGTAGTGTGTAGAAGTGATGTAAGCGCGATGAAAGCTAAAGCGATAGCACCGTTTGTTGTCACAACCGTTGTACATTTCTAAAAATTGCCACTGTATTTTGGCTGGCGTCCAAAAGTAGAAAACCATTTTTTGACATCGAAAGAGAAATTCACAGTGAAAGAAATAGGACTTTGCGCTAATAAGGAACTGTTAAACGAACTTATAATAAACCTACCAAAATAATTCCTATGAAATATTAGTCTTACATTGTTTATTCTAGTTAAAAATACAATCATTATTTCAAGATTTTTTTCTTTATATTTTAATAATTTTAAATTTCCTGAAATCCTTTACTTTAGTGATTTTTTTAATTAAAAAAAGAAATCATCTGACCTATAATTTAAAAAAAAGTAATTGGTAACATGCAATCAAGGTATGCAATCAAGAGGAAGAAATCAATGACGGCTCCAATTCTAATCTTTATAATTATGAATGGAAAAATTAGTTAAAATTACGTCATGTTGACACAATCATATACATTTTTCTCTTTAGTTTTATCAATGTTAAAATGCATTTCAAGCGAAGTATAATGTCATTTTCACCGGCGCAAACTTTTCACATGTACTTTATATACGTTACTTTAATGCTTAAACACCATGCATACAAATAAAAAAATATTTTGCATTTAATTGTAATGAAAAAAATGGCATCAACAAAGTTATAATACATAACGATAAAATAAACTATTTTAATGGACAATATTCCCGTGACGTCACAATAAATATGAATTTTTATTCGCTTATAAAACATGCGGAAAAATATATTTACCGAAATTTAACTTGCAAATTAAAAAATTCAGCCTAAAAGCCGCGTGCTTTTAATATTTATTATTTATCTTTTATCCTCGCAATCACAGAGTTTTGAGAATAAACTCTGTGCCCGGAAAAAGTGGGCGTTATCTGATGATTGCCGACTTTATGACGTCATTAACTGATGTAAAAGTTTAACTTAAAATTACGGCTAATTATTTAATTTTTCGATCAAATGGATGCATGATAACAAATCTGTGTCCAAATATCTTTCATTAAAAAAAATTATTATGTAATTTGATGCAGTAGTTTGTTCTCACGGACTGTCGAAAGAAAACGTTTAGCGTTTTAAATATATAGATGTTTCTAATTCCCATTTTAATTCTTAACCCACATTTTACCCTCATGTGGCGTTTGGTTTATTAAAAAAATAAGTAAATAGAAAAAAAATTCTTACACAATGACCAGTTGTTAATTTTTATTTTTATTGTGTTTACATCTTAAAGAATTTTTTTCTGAAATTTTTACATTGGTGAACCAGTATATTCATCCATAATAGGAACCATAATATATATATATATATATATATATATATATATATATATATATATGTGTGTGTGTGTGTGTGTGTGTGTGTGATTATAAATGAAAATTGCAATATGATACATTAATGTATTATCTCAGTTCTTATCTATATTTTAAAAAGGACAAACGTGTCCGTGCGTAAAGCTTCATTTTGCTAATGCAACATTTGACGATGAAATTGTGATTTTGCAATTAATGCAACTGATTTTTTTTTAATTTTTAAACAACGCACATTTTAAATTTTTATGGGGAATATATATAGGGAGAAAATCTACTTTCAAATGCAGATTGTTTATAAACTGAGTCTTAATTGACTGATTTATTATAGTTTATTATATTAAAAATTTAAATTAAATGTCAAGCATGATTTTTTAAAAAATCTATCTCTATCGCTTGCAGAAGATAACAAAATATTAATCTATTTGCACTTTAAACAATTTAAAAAGATCGGCATTTGTTTCCAGCTAATTTTCCTTAAATAAATTAAAATTTCATTAAGCAATAAATAAAATAGTATAAATAAATTTCAAGTTTAACAGACATGTAATCAAAATAAGGGGTTAAAACCGCTGAAATTATCAGATTTTTTTTTTTTTTTAAAGAAAAAAAATACTTTTGTTGATAACGAAATTTTTAGCGATTTCTTCGGCTATTAACTTCTGGCAAAAGGCCATTACGAAATTACCACTTTTAATAAATTTCAAAATTTTATTTGAATATATAATTAACATATTTCTTATAAAAATGCCCTTTGTTGTTTTTATGGGACAATCTACAAAAATTATCAAATGTAAAAATCTATTAGAAATTTCAATAAAAAAAATAAAAGGCTTTCACATATAATTTCTATGCCGGGAAGCCCGGGTTGGATTTCCTAGTTCTAATTAAAGATAAAAAGTAATAACCTAACTTTTGTATGATATAAAATAATGAATTAATTTTATATCAGAAGAGTGTAAAAAATAACTTTTATTTTTTCCCCTTAAATTTAACAAATATCCATTCTTATTCCAATATATTTTGAAATATATTCCTGGAAAAAATTATCCTATACCTTTATGCCAAAAATATATTCCACTTTAAAAAGAAAAAGAAAAAAAACCCGAAGAGCATAATCTAAACTTGCTTTTGCAGAGGACATTTCAAGCTTCTCATTTCGCGGTATAAGTAGATTTATTTCTTGTTTTACGTCTTCCCTTTATCGATACTTCTCCATTCTCTCTGGTAGCATAAAGAAAGTGCTGGCACAACGATGTACTTAGGGGTTTGCGGATTTACTTTTATGGTTTTTAGATTCTCCACGTAAAATGTGTACTCAGGAAGATATATTGATGCATTCAGCCAGCATGTTAATATTTATGTAGTCGAATATTGCATTGAAAGTGCTCTAGATATATGTATAAAATACTTTTCAAAAGAGTTGCTGCACAACCGCTGAACGTAAAGATATCGTACTATTTTAAATTTTATATTCTGTCATAAAGAATTTAAGTTAATTTTTAAATGTCAATTTAAATATTTTCTATTTTTATCACCCGGTTTTTAACACTTTCGCATGTAACTGAAAAGCGTTTATGAATTTGTTTGTCTGTCTATCTGTCTATATCTCTATGCTCTAACTCGCTTAACTATACTCGGATTGCCATGCAATTGATATATATTATTGTGGTTTACTATGGCATGTGCGGTATTGAAAATGAAGTGTGTAAAACTCATAGTTCTTTCATAGGGTCACTCAAAAGAATTCCGTTACATTACGGTCTATGGGGAAAATCATTTACGGTTTATTTTAATGATGTTACACTCATTCAAGCATATTGAAATTAATATATATCACAGAGCTGCATTACAAGAGCATTTTCTATATAATATTGTGTGCATAGCACTTATAGTTCCTTTACAGGTACACTCAAAAGAATTTCGGTTCATTACGATCTACGCGAATAATTCATTTGCGGTTTACTTTGATAATGTTTCTCTATTTCAAGCATATTGAAATTGATATATATCAGTGAGGTGCATTACAAGAGGATATAATATTGTGCGCATAGCATCGTTCACATACAGGAACACCCCAAAAATTACCCCAATACACCCCAATAAAGTACTTTCTGTTAAGAATAATTGATGGAAGTGCGTTTAAAGTTTCAGAAGGAATTTTTAGTTTTTATTAATTTTTTACGTATTACTTTTGTGCATAAATTCTATAGAGCATGTACAGGGCAGTACAAAATATCTCGAATACATTTCCGTTTATTGACGGAAATTCCAGAAGGGGCATTTTAAACTATGTTACGCGTATCCTAAACCAATCTAAAATTTAGCATTTTATGAAGTATATATACAAATCTACAGATGATATAAATTATGCTGCTCAAAGGAATTCGGATACAATATTCCGTATAGTATTAGGAATTTATGAAATCCGGATTTCAAATTTGTTATGTGTTTTCCAGATTGTTTACTTAAACATCATTTTTCATCTTATTAAAAGGTAAAGGCTTGTAATAGTATTTTGGAAGTGTTGGAAAGTATTACATAATCTATGCTGACACAGGATTTTTCGTTCTTGTTTTTTATAGAAATGAAAAACAAAATCTGGATAGATTTTCTTTCATTTATTTCACTTATCAAGCTTTTATTTTTTCTCTTTATGATGTTTTGTAATAATAGTATTCCAATACTTCTATTTTTATTTAAAACTAGCTCATCCACCCGGCGTTGCTCTGTCCTGTCAAAAAATAATACGAAATGTGAAATCACTCTAAAAATCGCTGCACGAAAACCGTTCCCCTGGAATCTCTTTGTCTTTCGTCTCTTTGTCTTTCTCTTTGTCTATTAAATAGAGAGATGGATCTCGAAGCGGAAGTAAATTCAATACCACCTCCACAAATAGACATTTGTGGAGGATCAAACAGATCATTTGATTCAAAGCGTGTCAGGTTTTGATGATTTTTTTTTTAAGTTACCGTCGGATTTTCACTAAATTTGCATTTTCGGGAATCAGAAAAATAAACTACCTAGAGACTGTGAGTTTCAAAAAAATACCTCCAATACTTTTCTTAATACTCTAGCATGAGCGAAAATGAGAATATTTCGTTGTCTGGCTTATCAAATCAGTAACTTTCTTTTAGGTTTCAATAAAAATAGCTTTTTTCGACGCACACACAGAAAAATCTATAAGTTACAACACCAGGGGATGCATGCTGCTCTAAACAAATTTCCCACACGTGTCCCCACTGCCTACGGTATCGTGTATAGCAGAGGTGAGGCGCAAGCAATGCAAAAATTTTTTGTTCCAGTTTCCACCACCAGGTGGAGCATTCTGTTCGATTAATATTCATAAATGGTGGTAACCTAGGTCTGAAAAAATGACACCGAAATTTATTTAGTACCTGGGAGACCTCAGAAGAATTAAAAAAAATATTTCGTTTGAATAGAACCAAGATTAAATGCAAAATCGTTTATTTAAATTTTCCACCGCGAGGGGGTGAACTGTATTCTAAACAAACCTCTTTTCGAACGAAACTCCGACACGTGTCCACGTTACTTATAGCACTGTACGGAAGGCGGGATCTGCACACGTTGAAAATCTTTTAGTTCCTCTTTCCACTGCTAGGGAGCACCAAATCTATATCTTAATTAGTTATCTATATCTTAATTAGTTCACGTTAAGTTGAATGAATCAATTCTCTTTGAAATCAGGCTCTCTGTTTGAATCGTACCAGTTTTAAATGAAAAATCTTTTACTTCATTTTCCCAACACTAGGGGGCTATCAAAACTCTGGCACGTGTCCCTGCTGTCTATGACACCGTATAGCAGACGTGTTGCGCACGCACTGAAAAATCGTTTAGTTCCACTTTCTACCACCAGGTGGTGCCAAATCTGTATCTTAATTACTTATCTATATATCAATTAGTTAGTTTCAATTTGAATGAACTAATTCTCGTTGAAATTGTGCCCATAGAACCAGAGAGAATACCCCTTCTTGGTGATTAATGTTTAGAAATAGTGGTAATCAAGGACTGAGAAAATTATACCGAAATTTCTCTAGTACCTAAGGGGACCTAAGAAAAATGTTAGAAAATATTTCGTTTGAATTGCTCTATTAATAAAAAAAGTTCTGATTTTGGGGGCAGGGGGAAAGGAGAGAGTTTCGATCAGAACATTAACGCGATATTTAAATTGCAACCGAACACGCCTCTCCCCCTCCCTAAAAATTAAACCAACGACCTTAAAGAATTAGTACGTAAATGACGTCACGTACATAAGAAAACTCTAATAATCGCATAAAACAAATCTAAAAAAATTCACAAATCGCTGTTCGAATAGCAAACAGCTGATGACCTTTTTCATCTGCCAATAACAATTACCCGGTTAACTTCCAGCTGTGCCTACAATCCCCTCAGCTACCAATCACAACTGACCTCTAACAGTGTTTGACTTCAATGGACGATTTGTTACGTCATTTGAAACAAAAAACGCAGTAAACATGAATAAACGTTAAAAAACTCGAAAATGAAATTTAAAAAAATCTAATCAAAAAATCCAAATCTGGATATTAATAACCTGCCCTTCTCTTTTATAACCATGATTTTTTATCTGTAATGAATTATCACTTATCGCCAAGCTAAAAAGAGACAAGAAAAAAAAAAAGAAGATTCTGAGCATAACTGAGGCCGAAATGGGAGCAACCAACGAAGCATTCCGGGCAAAATTTCATAATGTCAACTGAAATAAAATAAACCAAAAATTCAAAAATCGCTGTACGAATTCCGCATAAACTTTATTGAAAAGACGACAACATTTACAATATTATGCAAAAAAGTTTGTAACCGGATTCCTGTCTATAATGTGCGAAAATTTCAGTAAAACGTGAAAAAACACTAAAAATCGCATAAAAAGTTACATAAAAAAATTCATTCAAAAATCTCAAAATCGGGCTTTGAGGTGCAAAACACCGTACATGGAGATACCTTCTCACCAAATTTTGTAGCTGAGCGTGCAGAATACAGCCGACAAACACACACACACACACACACAGATTCACTCATACTCAAACTTCCTTCTTTATTATAGTTAGAGATTAATCTGGGTAAATTATAATAAAACATAATTTAGTTTAACAGATTTTAATACAAAATTTTAAATTTTAAAATTTAAACCTATGTTTCTACATATTATTTTTCCCGTATGACGCTGTTAATCTTGATATTTATTTTTTCCACCGTACGTATATTGAGAAATAATGGAATAAATAACTAACAGTAATAATTTTAATAGCTTGTATTTAACATTAAAAATATAGTTGCTTCCTCAAATGAGAACTGGAATGTTTTAAAATCATGTATAATTAATTTTTTTATTAATTATTAATGATAAAAATATAATTAGTGTAGTTCACATCACACGAGTAACATAGAATGTTTTGTTCAATTAACTTTCTTTAAAAATTAAAAATATATATTTATATTTATTCGAATGTATGTTGAAATTTATACTCGAAAGTAAAAATAATACTATATATCTATATACAAAATACACATGTTCAACTAAAATTAAATAAATAAAAGTATCATTTTGATTTCCATATTCTAAAGTTTCTTTTGTAGAGGACATTCCAACCTTTTCATCCCACGGAATAATTAGATTTATTACACGTTTTATGTCTTAACTTTAATGGTATGCCGTCGCTACCGTCCTCCATGCTCCTTGGAAGCATGAAGGAAGTGCTGGCACAATTATGTACTTGGGGGTTTGCGGATTTATCTTTTTGGTTTTTAGATTATTTGCACTCAGGAAGATATATGGATGCATAAAGCTTACATGTCAATATTTAGATGGTCTAATATAGAATTGAAAGTACTCCTGTTACAGATATTTTAATACAAAATATGTTCAAAACATTTGATACAGAACCTCTAAAAGTAAATTTGTTGTGTTGTTTTTTATTTTATATTTTGGCATAATGTTATTATACGTTTTATTTTTTAAATGTGCCTTTATAAATTTTACAACAAATAAATTAATAAATAAAATACCCTAACGTTAAACAACGTCATATAGTGTTTTCCCACTTTTTCATTTATATTAAAATAAAGTATATTAAGGAAAAAATTCGCTACCGGCATTAACAAAAACTTTTTCGAAATTATTAAAGGAATTAATATATAAGGTTGACAATATATTTATAAATTTTAAATCATCATCTACAAAGTAATTTTTAAAACTTAAAGTTCTGCTTTTTGGTATTCATTCATACAATATTAGATGGAAAATTAATACAATAAGTCAATATTACTACTATATGATAATAAAATACTTTATAGTAATCAAATATACGGATATGATTGATACATGTCGTATATTCTAAATTTCTCAATGTATTTCCCATCACAAGCAAGTCTTCTTTCTTAAATATAAAACATTAATTTATATCTTCATTATTATTACTTCAGACATATTTTGAAACTAGCTGTTACCTGTGACTTCGTTCACGTATCATTAAAAGAAGAATAATGCATTAATTAAGCAAAATATTTCATTCCCGATAATTAGAAACGTAAATAATTAACTAACTCTTTATCACATTCCATATGAGACAATACAGTATTTCTATGCTATAGAGGCCTTGACATAACTAAGTTTTTAAAAAGTGAAATTTTGTGAAAAATAATACGAAAAGGAAAGTGCAACCAATGAAAAAAGGCGGGCCAAATAAAGTAGTGGAAATCGGCGAATTATATAAAAACATATGTCAAGTTTACCTGGTAAACCATTTTACTTTTAACGCCTTTGTGAAACGTTTTAATAGCAATCCTTCAAAGATAATGGAAATAGTATATTATTTTTCATTAAATTCAATTCTTGTGAATAGGGAGCAATTATTGTAGACCTAAATGCAAGGAGCTTAAATTTGCCTCCTTGATTTAATCTATAACTGAAAAAATTTTTTATTTCTAAATGAAAATATGTTAACAGACGATTTTTGTTCTCCAGAATAAATTGATTCATGAAGTTTGAATGTGTGAAAATACGTTTTTATTTTTCAAAAATTTTACTGTAATCAAATTTTTTTTTTCTTTCACCATCTATTCAAATTGAAAATAAATTCTTTTTTTTTTCAGTTTTAATGAGAAAAAATATAATAATCCGTTTTATTTCTTCTTTTTTATCCACAAAAATGGAATAATTTAGCTGCCATTTTTAGAGAAACTTTGTTGAAATTTACAAAATAATAATAATAATAATAATAATAATAATAATATCTCGGATTATTAATCATTTTTAACATTTTCCAACCTAGTTGAAAAGTGTTTATGACTTCGGTTTGTCTGCCGTCTGGCCGTCTGTCCGTGCTCTAATTCCCGTAAATATGCTCGGATTGCCCTGCAATTCTTATGTGTTATTGTCGTTATCTATAGCATGTTCCCTATTTCAAGTGAAGTGTGAAGAACTTGTAGTTTTTTTTTACAGGGACACTCAAAAGAATTCCGTTACATGACGGTCTATGGGGAAAAATCATTTGTGGTATATTTTAATGATGTTACACAATTTCAAACACATTGTAATTGATATATATCACTAAGGTGCATTACAAGAAGTTTAATATGGAATAGGGTGTGCATAGCACTTATAGTTAATTTGCAGGGACAGCCAAAAGAATTCCGTTCAATTACGTCTATGGAGAAAAATCGTCTGCGGTTTATTTAAATAATGTTTCACTATTTTAAACGCATTGAAATTTATATGTATCACTAAGGTGCATTACAAGAGGCTTAATACAGAATATTGTGTGTATTGCAGTCATCGTTCATTTACAGGGACACACAAAACAATTCTCTACTGTCTGTTAACATTAATTCCGGGAAGTGCGTTTTAAGTTACTGAACGCGACTATCCTACCATTTTCGGGCACGAGAAGACTATTGGGCTGGGTCACATGTTCCAGAACTTTCGATTAGTGGGTCATTTTTGGGTCAAAGCGGGTCAAACTAATTTTTTCTAAAAAACGGCTCTAACGATTTTGATTAAATTTTGTATCCTACGAGTTTCGGGCACGCGAAAATCATTGGCCTAGGTCACATGTTCGAGAAAATTTGATTAGTGGGTCATTTCTGGGTCATTGTGGGTCAAGATCCAAAAAGCGGCTCAATTTGCACTAAATTTTGCATCCAATGGTTTTGAGGCACGAGAAGACTATTGGGCTGGGTCACATGTTCGAGAACTTTCGATTAGTGGGTAATTTTTGGGTCAAGCAGGTCAAATTAGTTTTATCTAAAAAACGACTCTAACGATTTTCATTAAATTTTGTGTCCTACAAGTTTCGAGCATGATAAAATCATTGGGCGAGGTCACATGTCCGAGAAAATTCAATTAGTGGGTCATTTCTGGGTCATTGTGGGTCAAGATCTAAAAAGCGGCTCAATTTACACTAAATTTTGCATCCAATGGTTTTCGGGCAAGATAAGATTGTTGGGTTATGTCGAATGTTCAAGAAAATTCAATTAATGGGTCATTTTGGGTCATTTTGGGTCATGGTCAAGCTAATTGTATCTAAAAAACGGTTCAAACGATTTTGACGACATTTTGTATCCGACTATTTTCGGGTGCGAGAAGAATATTGGGCTGGGTCACATGTTCGAGAACTTTCGATTAGTGGGTCATTTTTGGGTCAAAGCGGGTCAAATTAATTTTATTCCAAAAACGGCTCTAACGATTTTGATTAAATTTTGTATCCTACGAGTTTCGGGCACGCGAAAATCATTCGGCTAGGTCACATGTTCGAGAAAATTCGATTAGAGGGTCATTGTGTGTCAATATCTAAAAACCGGCTCAATTTACACTAAATTCTGCATCCAATGGTTTTCGGGCATGAGAAGACTGTTAGGCGAAGTCACATGTTCGAGAAAATTCAATTAGTGGGTCATTTTGAGCATGGGTCATGATATTTGAGCTCAAATTTAATTTTGACCGAGCATAGCTCGGACTCCCCTGCTCGTTGATACTAAACTATCAACTAAGTTGGTACATTAAACATACAAACGCAAGCTATATGCAATTAATCTCTTAGCCAGCCTGTCCATCCATACACAAATTAAATAGCTTAAGATGTTCTTTTAATCCAATAAATTTTCAATGATAATTATGGTACAATACAATATGTTTCCACCATGGATAAATTAGGAACAAATCTATAACACACAAGTCTGTTAACAATACAGCAGTTGAATACAGTACTAATTGAAAAACTAATTGCAGTACTAATTGAATTATATCGGATTAAAAAAGCTGACTTATACTATTTTTGCCGCAGCATATAAAATGCCATTTCATCATTAAAAATTGAAAAAGTATACTAAATGAAGAATGAAAATTTTATTTAAAAAATATATTTACAAGGTAAAACAAATGCATCACGAATATATCTAAATGAAGTATTATCTAGGTTCAGATTATTTAAAAATGCACGTGTATTTTTATATCCTAAAAACCATCCAAAAATGCAGTTAATAAATAATGCTCAAAGTGCTTTCCTTCAACTCCAATATATAACTGAGGTCTTCTAAAAACAGCTTTCTCTATACAATGTGGAGATATTTGTCACTACTAATGCTAAAAAAATCTATTTTGTTTGGTTACACGTATTGTCTGTGTTTTCTTTTTCGTGGAATGTCTCAACGATTTACTTAAAAAAAAAGATATGAGATCCTCATTCACAATCGAATTTTCAGTTAAGTATAGCCCATCAATTTTAAAGATGCAGGGATTCAGTTTTTTGCAATGATCTTATGGCAATACACGAAAAATATTCTAATTGGCAAATTTTGTCTAAGAATGTTGCATAAAAATTTAAAAGCTGAGCTTTTTAATTAATAATGGGATGACAATTTCATAAACATAACTTCTTCTCTTTCCTTATCTAGAATGCTTTTGCAAATTACATTGTCTGATTATCTCCAACATGCAAACAATTAAAATTCATTTCAACTTTTTTAGGATAGCTTGTATATAATATTCATCTTTATGTATAAAAAGAAACAAATACATTGCAATTTAAAATAAATTGAACTCCAAAATCAAATCCTGTTTTTGTAGAGGATATTTCAAGTTTATCATTCAGCGATAAAAGTAGATTTTTTTGAAAATGCATTGTTTTTTACTTTTACTGATATTCCCCATTCTCTGCCAAAATAGAAAGAAAGATCTGACACAATGATGTACTTGAGGTTTACGTAGTTACTTTTATGGTTTTTAGCTTCTGCACATAAAATGTGTTCTCAGAAAGAAACTTTGATGCATTCAGTCGACTTGTCAATATTTATATAGACGAATATTGCTTTTAAAGTACTATTGATAAATTTTATTTTTAAGATTTATTTTCAGGTATAGAACCTCAGAAATAAAATCTATCTTGACTTTTACATTTTGTCACAAGGGTGTTATGTTTAATATTTTGTCAATGTTAATTAAAAAATTTAATTAATTTAAAACCCAATTTTTCACAGACTAAAATCATTTCTCTAAACTAAATCTTTTCTCGTCATATATTTGGACCTAAAGATTATTATATAAAAGACTGTCTTAATGAAAGTATATGTGTTTAGAATTCTGTTGTAAAACACTTCACAGGCGTAACGCAAAATAACTTGTTTTTAATACTATTTATATTGTAGAAAATAAATTAAAAATAAATAAAAATAAGATTTCTGTATTCGAGCAAAGATAATAATGGCATAAAAAATACATATTCTATAAAATGATAGAAAATCACGTTAAGAGTTTGATTTTTTTCTATAACTATTTTATTGTTCATAATCAACCTGTAATGCCAACATTGCATTACAAGTCACAATTCTGATATTTTTTATTTTACATTTCCCATGGAATAAATGACATTTACTGTACGTTTTCTTGAATGTGGCTTTTGAATCTGTTACAATGGACCTTTAAACATTTCGAACTTAATTATAGTAACCAGTACATAAATTTAAACTTTCTTATTTTAAAACTTGCTTTTTATGGAAGTGTAAACTAATATGTTGACACATTTTTAAATTAAATATTCTAAAATATCCCTGCACTCGAGTGAAAGAGAATCAGTTGTAAAAATAAAAAATGACACAAAATTTTTGGCCCAGTTAAAAAATAATATCCCGTGATTACATTAGAATAAATTACAGATGTCTGTGTTTTTAATTGACATACTGCACATATTTTTATACAGAACATGAAAACGAAAGTTTTCCAGATTAATTTAATTCTTTTGAGATACATCGGCAAATGAAAAAATAATATAAAAAAATGTTAGTCATAGTCGTAGATATAGATGCGCTTCTGGAAATAGCTTTTTAGTGGATTATACAGCTAAAAAATTTATTAACAGTCTTTAAAAGTCTTTTTTTGTGTATATATATTTTTTTCATTTTTCGCATATTTCCAAGCGTGCATCCGCTCCATTTATCAAAATACGGAAAAAAGAAAAATGACTACTTAACTGTCGTACTGTTTCCCTTCCAAAAGCGTAATAGATTATATACAGTGCTGCAGAATATTTCTCTAGCACCGTTTATTGGCGGATATTGCTGAAGGGAATTTTCAACTATGCTATGCCTTTCCTAACTGAACTAATTTTTGGCATACTATTTTGATCTATAGATCATATACAGAGCTGCACAAAACAATTTCGGATATTTTTATTTTTCCGACTGTTAATGGTAATTGCTGAAATTGTATTTACAAATTTTAGTTACGCGATTTCCAAATTGTTTCATTCGACGACATCTCTTATACACTTGATATATATGAAAAAAGGTTACAGTATTCTGAATGTATTCAAAAGTGTTTCATAATGTATGCTTGATGTATGAATTTTCTATCTAGTTTAATTCTGCATTAAAATCTTTCGCTTCTTCGCATGCGCTGGAAAACTTACATTTCCAATAGAGAGTGATATCATTTTGAGTTTAAAAGAGAGACAAGATTATGTTTTATATTATTCATGTTTTCTCAGGATCTTTTGGTCAGAATTTAAAGCGTAATATAATTAAACGACAGAAATTATGTCGGTCATCACTGTACCGAGAGTACTTGATAGATTTTCATGCAAAAATATAAAATCTTGCAAATTCGATGGTGTACGTCTTCTATATTTAATTTAAAAAACATTTTTTTTTCACATTACATTGATAATGTATTTTTTGATATTAATATATACTGGGGCCTAAGAAATCACACTTATGAGATATCGTCCCATAAATAATATGGGCTGAATATTGATGTTCATAATGAATTGTATACACAATTCAAATTCCATGATAGTTGTATTTAGTATTTTTTTTATATTTTTATTATACATCGCATAGAAGCATAATGTTAAGACAAAATTATTTTTTTAGCGATGTAGACGGATTATCTGAGTTTAATCTTATAAAAACCATGATTCAGATACGTTTATGACCAATTATTCACGACCTGATCATAGGTCAGATGCGGCCCAGAGTAATGTAATCCAGGGAAGAAAGATGCCCTGAGTATCGAAGTTTTATACTTTTTCAATCATTAAGTGTGAGCAACACGATTGGTTATCGCGCTGCCCGGCAGTCAGCCAATGCAGGCCTCTTAAGAGAAGGAAAATGGGGAAATGAAGTTAGAATACCTCCGAATGAAACTGATATAATTATTTAAAAAGATATTATAATTGGGATCTTTCACTGTTCGTCGACATGATTGGCTGTTACACTCTAAAAACGACATTTTCAAAACTGAGAAAAAAAAACCCTCGAATTGTAGTATGTCACTTAGTCAAAATGACTCAGAATCAAAATTACTCAAGTTTGAAACATGTATATACTCATGTAAAAACATGCACACAAAATTCAACAAAAATTCTAAAAATTACATAAGCATCCATCTTTTCCTTTTATTATAATTAGGAATTAGTAATGTAGTGAGCGTTTGACAAGCAGTTCAAAAATTCTTGATTGAGTTAACGTTGAAAAATGTTGGGGCACATTTGTATGTAACAAATTAGCCTTTTAAATATTTTCAGTCATTCACATTTCTACTTCGTAGAAAATTGTTTCATAAAATTCTCTCAGAAATTTCAGTTCACGTGTACATCTCATTCTCATGAAACAAAAGTAAGTACAAACTCTCGTTGAGGTAAAATTTTGATAAGTTTATCACAATGATAATAGGTATATGTGCACAGAAAATCTTTGACATGCCACAAAATATGTTACTGTGCAAATATAAATAGCATTTTAACTCACATTTGTATGTTGTAAATCTGTTATGTTTTTTTAATGATAGTATGCTTTGATAATTTAATTTTATATGTAATATTAAGTATTTTTCAATAAAACATCATTAAATCGTTATTCAGCATAAAATTGTATTTTCTTACATCTTAATTTATAAAGCAAAGTTACGCTAAAAATATCTTTCACACAATAGTTTAACATAAATATTTAGGAAAGAAACATATATAAAATTAACCCGGCATACATGACATTTAAACATTTGACGGCACTACACTGCAAAAACTAAGTTGTTGATTTTACGGTATAATACTAGCACCCCCAGCTGCCAATATTATACCTTACAATTAACAGACATTAACAGTAAAATAAGCTGTAATACGATATCGCGCATGCGCGGCAGTGTATTACTGCTTATCTTAAATATTTTTTGTTACTGTTACAGTAAAGTTACATGACATTCTAGCTTTTACTTTGATAAGAAATGACAAATATATATTGACAATAAATGTAGAAATTTATCAAAAAGACCAGGACGTAATCACTAATGACAGTTCATGTTCACTCTGTTCAAATATTTTATAGCTCCTGATAAAAAAAAAAAAAAAAAAAAAAAAAAAATCAGTAAAGTGCAAATGTATGACTTCAATGAAAATTATCAATTGAATAATTAATAAAAAATGTTTGTTATTTTCCTTTCTTTCACTAGCAAGAACCAGCGGGAAAAATACCGAATGCCAATAGTCATATTCTTTCAAAAAAAAAAAAAAAAAAAAAAAAAAAAAACGACTAATCTTGGGTTTGGTTTAAAAAAACTATCTGACCCACCAGGCCCGCAATAAGAACACTAAATATGCCTAAAAATTGTCGAATTCAAGCATATTTGTCAAAGAGGGAATTAAGTATTTGGGCACCTACTGCCTTCGACAGAATTATCCCTCAAATTTGTATGATATTATATTTCTAACCAAAAATCTATCCAAACGAACCTAGAGATGAGGGCCTCACTGCCATCGACAGTGTACACCAGGCGTGCTACACATATTCCTGTCTGTTTTTGTAAACGAATCTCGAATTTGTAGGATTTTAAATTAATTAAACGAAAATCTTTCCAAACGAAAAACTGATGACGACACTCTTTAGTGACGGCTATTTAATTTCTGACATTTTGATATATTAAAATTTCAATTATTACCAAAAGTTCCTGAAAAACCCTAAGTAATACTAACTACCTAGTAACCTACTAACCTCTCTCTTTTCTAAAATTAAAATGATATTTTTCTGTAGTTACAACCTCTAGCAAAAGCAAAATTTCTTAAAACGCGGAAGGATATTTAGGAAGGCACTGAAAAAATGTCTCTGTCAAATTCGTGAAATAATTTACAAAATACTTATTATTTTTTATTTTGAAGTAGTAATTATTAATTTTTTAAAACCAAAGAACGAAAGTTTGAACCGGAGAAGTACAGTAAATTAGTTTTTGTGTGTGTGTGTATTTACATCTAGGAATTCGGAATGGCAATTTAAAACTGCAGAATAAAGAAAAGATGAAAGTAAATACGAAATTGACGCGAAGAAATGTTTTTTGTAATCAAAAACATCAATATTTCTTCAAAGAAAGATAACATTAGAACCATGAATGTACAGCTAAAATTTTCATGAGCTTCTTTCTTTCTTCTTTTTTTTAGTAACTCGATGTTCGAATCGGCCGGTGTTTCAATAAGCAGGAAAAACGGAACATTTTCTCTTCGTCTGCTCGTAGAACCGAGGAAAGCCGAAACAAGCTCAGACACACTCGCATTATCATTTTGCGATTTTAATTAGTTTTTCTATTAATATCTTGCCTAATTATTAAAAAAAGAAAAAATTAGCCTCAGGTTTCCACATGCGCTAAATTTCCCTAGCCATTGCTGCAGGCAAACGCACATTCAAACAAATATCTTTCTTAGAATAATGTAGATTTATTATTCAAATTACGAATATTTTATAACTAATAAATACTGTGTAAATATAAACTGGTGCAATATCATCAACGTTTTCCATAATCATAATCTGCGTATTATACATTTACTAAAATATTGAAAACTACATCTTTTTTTTTTTAGAAAATTGCGCCTATTATGCAGTAAAATTAATAAAAATACATTAGATTAAATTAGAATAACTAATTATTTATAAAGGCTTTTTAAACATAATTAATAATGAAAATGTTGCAATGTATGCAAAGAGAGTTTCTTTTGACTCATTTTTAAGAAAATAACATATGAATAACTGAACTTTTGATTATATTGATATATTTTTTATGATATTTAAATAAATAAGCTTTTGTTACCCTTGAGAAATCAGCTATTGATAAATAGAGAAGACAAAGTCACTGCTGCTATATAAAGCAACATTTTGCCTTTATGAGGAAGTTGTTTAATCTTCTATAATTTTAATTAAGAAATTTGTTTACGCAAAATAATTTACTAGTAAACACAGACATCATTATTTATATAAAAAATTAATTACACGGTTTTATATTCAAAGGAGAAACACAATTATAAATTTTCTATAATTAACAGATATTTAATTACTTAAGTGTATTGTCGACATTCAAATTAAAAGTTTTATTTTTTCATTTAAAATATATGTAATTTACAAAAGAGTATGTATTTTTTTACGTTCATTACATGTTTACCATAATTTAATTTTTTCGTAAGACAAAAGGCGTATTAAAGAAAAATTACATAATAAATTCTTAATGAAAAATATTTCTTGCAATTTCTTAAATGATTGGAAACCAATGATTACTTCAGTTTGACTTCAACTTCTGAAAGTACGCGTATTTGTGGTTTTCTTTCGATATAGATAAATTACACTGTGCAAACATGAACTTGCTTCTGAAGTGAAACTATGCAATTCACACACGTAGACTTTAATCCACGGAACAAGAGTATTGCTATGATAAACCTACATTGCCTCTTGTTTTGGGAATGCAAATGTGGAAAGTTAAGGATTTTTTTTTTTCAAAATTTACATCATTTTTAATTAATACTCGAAAAAAGTTTGAACTGTGACGTATAATTTGTTTTAACAGAAATCCATTTCTAGGAGCTTCAAATGTAAAAATCCAAAATTACATCTCAATCCGCTAAGTAGTTTTTGTTTTATGCTTAAAAAACTCAAAAATGCTAAATATGATGTGACAATTAGGTGGTTATTGGAAATTCGAAGATTACATCTCAATCCGCTAAGTAGTTTTTGTTTTATGCTTAAAAAACTCAAAAATGCTAAATATGATGTGACAATTAGGTGGTTATTGGAAATTCGAAGATTGTTAGGATTAAGCAATTCCGGAGATTGTCCCCTCTCTGCTTATTTTGTGTAATTGTGAACATAAACTGAAATCTATTCTAATACTAGCTGACCCACCCGGTTCGTGTAATAAACTTAAATCATTTAAAACACAAAACTTTGGGCACGGTCTTCGACTGCTTCGGCACCGTCTACCGGGCATGCTCGTATGCTCCGGAAAATCTTTTATTTTTCCTCTTCCACCGCCAGGGGAGCATTCTGTTTTAAACAAACCTCTTTCAGAACGAACCTCTGAGATAGGTCCCCGCTGCCTACGGCACTATATTGTAGGCGTGCTACAAAATTGAGCTGGTTTGGAGAAGATGCGAACATTTTTAGATGAGTTATTGAAATAAGACACAGTTAGAAAAAAAATAACCTTGAGGGAGGTACCGGGGGGAGGGGATGTTCAAGTGTGCTTCAGAAAATGACTAATTAGGAGGACCACTATTCATCTTTTAAAATTCGTCGTTTGGTTAAGCTAGGAACTTAATTACAAATTTGGCTTAAATTATTATTTAGAAATATTGGTAACTGATACTCATAAATTTACTTTAATGTTATAGAGGGTGACTATTAAGTTAATTATAATGTTTGGAATCCGTTGCGTTGAAATAGGAAAGATAGTTGCTGAGTTATGAAAACGGGGCATAGTTAGAGTGAAATTTTACGATTTGTATGATTTATTGAACATATACATTAACATATTTTCCATAGCCTTTCACCTTTGTACAATACAGAGTAAAAGATAACAGTTTAGTTTGTTCGTAGAAAGAGTGATAGAATGAAGCTTTTTTTAATGTTAAATTGTGATATGACGACTTATATGTTTAATTTTTGAATTAATTAGACGGCTAGTGATTCAAAATACACATTAATCCGCATGAAACGAAAAGTTCCTATATCACATATCATATATAACATTTTTCTAGGTTGTACAACATGAGGAAAAGAGTACATAAAACTTTATCGAAATTTAAATGATACTTCAAAAAGTATGTTTAAAACACCATTACAATATTTCAAAGTTTATCTCAAAATTTTATCTTTGATCTAACTATTCTTAAAAATTTCGAGTTATCTGATATTAAAATATTTGAAGATCTTGTCATTTTCTCATATCATTTTTTAAACTTAAGCGTAGGTAAATTGATTTAGGAGAAAAGTTCAGCAACATTTCTAGACAAGTGGTAGGAAATTAGACAATTTTGCACCTTGGAAAAGATTTAGTAAATGATATGTAATCTAGTTTTAAATATGCTATGAAATGTTTGAATATTTTAAAATTTGAATATTAAAAGTTCTTAGGAAAACCCCATCAAAAGTAATGTTAGTAGAAATGAGATAGATAGTGTATGGAAATGGTAGGTCTGTGTTTAATAACTAGTATATGAGTTTTATCTGAGAACCTATATACATTTTTTCGCTTCTGAAAATGAAAATTGTACTTCAAAATGTTCTTTAAATGTTTTTACTTTTTAGTTAAAAAAATATAATGGTCTTTAATTTTCAGTTTAAAAAATTTTTCCTCTGTTGTTAAATATACAGAAATCTTTTTTTATATCCTTCATATTAAAAATATGCTAAATTCCACGAACATATTGCAAATGTTAATGATATAAAAACTAAAATTAATTAAAATAATTTCATTATAAGTGTTATGTTATTCTTTTGCAGACCAAAAAGCAAAATACAAAATAAAATAAACCAATTAAGAAAAGATAAATTAATATCATTTATTGCAAAAATATAGTGAAAAAATGCTATGTAACAGGGTTCGTACGTTTTAACCACATTTTTTAAATAGAATGTTTCTATTTAATATTTAAATAGAACAAATAATAGACGCCTCGTATAATTGTATTATTTGTAATACTTTTCTGCAACTAAATAAGGCGAAAATTCTATTAAAAAAATGTGGTAAAAGCATACGAAATCTGTGTAAGGTAGCAAAATGAGTACATTGAATAATACACGAAAAATTAATGATTCATAATGATCAATATCATAGTATATTATAATAAAGTATGTTGATATAATATTTTTGAAAGCATGCAAGAATATCATAAGATTGTTAAGAGTTGGAATTTTAGCAGATTTTCTAAGTAAATATCAACTGAAATTTCACATGCACACACACTTTGCTTGACATGCAAAATTCTACTCTGTCACCCTAAAGGATCACCCTTACGATGATGAAAAAATTATCAGGAGTGAAAATCTAGTGTGATGTAGTAAAATGAGTACATAATATGATACCAGAAATGAATACATTAAAATAATTTCGTCAGAAATTTTATATCAGGTATACTTTGTTTAAAGTAAAGATGAAATATTAAATAAAGTAAACTGTTAAAATAAATTAGACATTTTTTTTTTACAAATTTAATTGAGAAAACCATCTATATATATTGTGTAGGATATTTCATTAAGTTGGATAAAATAGGAGGTAATAAAAACAACAACAACAACAACAAAGAAAGCGTCGGGGCATATTTCGTTCCCATACCAATTAACTCGGTAATACATTTTTTTTTATGTAAATACTTTTCATAATAATGTAGAGTTTACATTATAGAAAACCTGTGTATTTATAATCTATTAAATGTGCATACATCATTTCCTCATAATCTACAATGTGAAAATTAAAAATATATTATAACCAGGGTTTGACAAATACGGTCGCCAGGTCGCCAATGGCGACCAATTTTTTTTTTTCTGGCGACTAACATTTTTAATCTAACTTTTTTGTTTTATTTATTTATTTTTTACAAAAATTGAAAGGCTTACACTTTTTTGTATGTTTCAAATCAGATTTTTGTGTTCAGAATTAAAATTTGTAATCTATCACATTCATTTTAAAAGAATAATAACATATAAGTGATTATCAGTAATTCATTCGAAGTAAATCTATAAAACTTAATTAAAATTTCAAGAATAATTCATTTAAAAAAAAGTATTATTTTTAAATATTTTCCCCCCCCGCTTAAAATGCTTGGCGCCTCGCGTCTGTTTGCACCACACATGTTGGACATCGCCGTCACTTTGTCTTGGCGACAAGTGTCTGATTCTGAGTTGTTTCTCAATAGTAATTTATAATTTCGATTTAATCCAGCGCGGGAATATATATATTTTTTTTCTTCTTAGCTACGAAAACAAACGTTTACGTAATAACTCTCGAGTTATTTGCAAACATCACAATGTTGAATTAAATTTCTTGTAAGATGTCTCATTATAGATGCTGCAAAGTGACAAAATATTAAGAAATACATTTGAAATTATATTCTCACACGCACACACAAACACACACACACACACAAAATATATATTAAGAAAAAATATTTAGACACTTTTCCACTACTTGAGATGTTTTAAGTTTACCACCCTTTGCTTTAATGTTTAGGTTTTAAGTAAAACAATACTTATATAAATACTAGCTGCTACCCGTGACTTCGTTCACGTAACATTAAAAGAAGAATAAATGCATTAATCAAGCAAAATATTTCAACCCCGATAATTAAAAACGTACATAATTAACTAACTCTTTATCATATTTCATAGGAGAAAATGCGGTATGTCTTTGTTAAAGGGGCCTTGACATAGCTCAGTTTTAAAAAAGTACAATTTGTCATAAAACAAATATCAGTTTTACCTGATAAACCATTTTACTTTTAACGACTTTGAAAAACGTTTTAACGGCCATCATTTAAAAATAATTCATTGGAAATAGTATATGCTTTTTGTTTAAATTCAATTCTTGTGAATATGGAGGAATAATTCTACACCTAAATGCAAGGAGCTTCAATTGCAAAGCCTTTTGCAACCCAAAATTATATGCAAACGTAACCTTTACATGTGTTACGTTTGCATGTAACAGTAACAGTTACATGCAAACGTAACACTTGCAATTGCAAAGCTTTTTGCAACCCAAAATTATATGTAAAAATTACTTTTGCATGTAATTTTCAATGCAAATTAACATTTATAAAGGTTCAAATTAAAATTAATTTGGGTGCAAATTACATGTAAATGTTACGTTTGCATGTAATTTGGAGTTGCGAAAAGCTTTGCAATTGCAAGTGTTACGTTAGCATGTAACAGAAAATTTGCCTCCTTGGTTTAATCTATAGCTGAAACAACTCTTGATTTCTTGACAATATGCTGACAGACGATTTTTGTTCTGCAGATTAAATTAATTCATAAAGTTTGAATATGTGGAAATATGTTTTTAATTTTCGGAAATTCTACTGTAAAGATTTTTTTTTGTCACCAACTATTCAAATTGAAAATTAATTCTTTTTTCAGTTTTAATGAGAAAATGACATAAAAATGTATTAATCCATTTTATTTCTTCTTTTTTTATCCAAAAAAATGGAGTAATTTAATTACCGTTTTTAGAGAAATTTCGTTAAAATTTACAAAAAAAAAATAATAATAATAATAATAATATCTTGAAATCTAATTCAAAATTTTAAATTCTCAGAGTTTATATGACATCCTTAGATCAATGATGGTGTTAAGTAAATCGAATTGAATTAAGAGTAGTAGTTGCGAAATACAAACAGACAGTCAGATTTTAAAATAATAGACTTGCGTTCAATTTTCTTTTCCTAATAATCTTACTGATGCTTGTATTATTAACCGCAGCGTTCAGAGAATAAATAAATATGAAATGTTTATGTTTGGCATGATGCTGAAAATGCAACCCTACAGTTAGCCTAAACAACAGGCGGCTTCCTTTGAAAACCTCTTCCCGTCCAATGAAGTCAGCCCTTTGGCCTAATGATTTGAGCGATAACCGGCTTCATATTGCAAGCCGATTTGACGGTTCACTGCCCTTCTATTCTTTCACTGTACTCTGTAATTATTAATGTATGAAATTGATTCACGCACCATTTGAAACATATTTGAAGCATCCCGTTTTGTTTGAAATATGACGTCACTTTGATTCCAGAGAAATCTCTTTTCAATGATATAATTCTTGTTAATTTTCTTTTCCCGGCCATCATGACTGGAATTTTATCAGAAAACTCACATCTGTATGTAACTGATTTTCTAGCTTATTATTAGTCAGTATCAAAAAACATATTTCAGTTATCCATTTTAAATTTGACATCCATTATGTACAGTGTCTCACAAAAGTGATGGGACACTTGTGCTTTATAAAAAGAAACTGCAATAAAATAAATAAACAAACATGTGCAAAAATTTTTTGGGTGTGTTTCATATTTAAAGTTAGTAACAATTATTACATAACATACATTTTGTCAAAATATTAAAATATTAATTTAGTAAAAATACAATTGTTCAGAACGGAGCAAAAAATGGCTCACATAAGTGATGGGACACTTACTTTTCCATCAAATATTTATCCACAAATTTTACTTTTTAAAAGGTTTTAATATTTTGTTGGATTTCCTTTTACTTTTAAAACATGATTTAATCTTTCTGGGATGGATTCGACTATTTTTTTTGTGATTTCTGGAGTGATTTTACCCCATTCTTCTTGAAGCACCGATTTTAGTTGTTGTTTTGAAGAAATGGTGTGTTTGCGAATTCTTGATTCCAATTCTTGCCAAATATTCTCTATGGGATTTAAGTCTGGAGATTGTGGTGGTGTTTTTATTATTTCAGGACAGTTATATAGCAGCCAGAGTCTAACGTTCAGCGCAGTGTGCTTGGGGTCATTGTCCTGGTAGAATTTAAAATCGTTATGAAGGTTCAATTTTCGTGCCGAAGATTTCAAATTTTGCTTTAAAATATCAATATACTTGTACTGATCCATTATACTGTCAATAAAAACAAAATTACCAACTCCAGCGGACGACATACACCCCCATACCATAACTCCTCCTCCACCATGTTTTACTGTTGGTACCAAGTTCTGTTTGCGAAGTTCTTCCCTGGGTTTTCTCCACACCAAGATTCTACCGTCAGAACCAAATATATTAAATTTACTCTCATCAGCAAATATAACTTTATTCCAGTAATCAGAATTCTTATTTATGTTGGATTTTGCGAAAGCTAGTCTGAGTTTTCTATTCTTTTCACTTACGAAGAATTTTTTCCTGGCTACTCTACCGTGATATCCAGCAGATCGAATTACCCTTCTAATAGTTTCAGGATTAACAATTATTCCATATAATGCTTGTAAATCAGCAGCAACTTTTGAAGCACTAATTCTTGGATTTTTTTTAATATTTCGAACGATAATTCGCTTTATTCCATTGGATAGCTTTGATGGTCAGCCAGGTCTTCTTTTATCCTGAATCATATGATTCTTTTTATATCGTTTAATGATATTGAAAACTGTTGAACGACTCAAGTTAACTGTTTCAGCAGTTTTTCTAATAGATTTTCCACGTTCAATATGCAAATTAATAACTAATTTTCGAATTTCAGGCGAAGTTTCTTTTCGTTTAGCATTCATGACTACACAGAGCTAAAAAACACAAAAATTCCAAAACAAACTGGAGAGAAATACTGCAGACGATTTTATAAATTATTGCCAATTGCTTTTAAGTAAAAATAAAACCCCAAAAAATATTTTTATTGCTTATTTCAGGCGATTTTTGTTGCATATATAATGGTGTCCCATCACTTATGTGAGCTATTTTTTGCTCCGTTCTAAACATTTGTATTTTTATTAAATTAATATTTTAATATTTTGACAAAATGTATGTTATGTAATAATCTTTACTAAATTTAAGTATGAAACACACCCACAAAAAAAATGTGTACATGTTTTTTTAATTTATTTGATTAGTTTCCTTTTGTAAAGCACAAGTGTCCCATCACTTATGTGAGACACTGTATATACTTTTATTATACACTGATATTCATACTCCTTGTAATGTTACGAATATTTGAAAATACATGTTTTATTTATGACGTCATATTTGTTCAAGCCAAGGAGGGTCCTTTTCATAGTTCCATGGTCCAAGCGAAATCTTTTCTTAAGGGGACAGATCACCTTTAAAATGGTCAAAAATTCGATTTCAAGGTTTTGATGTCAGTAAATAGTGCATTTTATTCTGAGTAAAAAGGTACCAATGTTTTTCAGAGGCTAAATTAAAAACGCACTTTGAATGCGCTTTTCGATGAATTACAGTTAATTATTTTTTAATTTATTGACCAAATTAAAAGATTCTGGTTCATTTTGTTCATTGTTACAACATTAATAAGTTTGAAAAAAATTGAGGTTCTATCTAAATTAATTTTGGAGAAATCGTGCGCGCAAGTTTGAAAATCATTGTTGTGAATTAAATGCATTTAAAGTTTTCACTCTCCATTCAAAAACAAAGAATGACGATTGCGTTTTACTTTATATCTTCGTCAATAATTATCGCCTCTGAAAAACATTGGTACCTTTTAACTCAGAATAAAATGCACTATTTACTGACATCAAAACCTTGAAATTGAATTTTTGACCATTTTAAAGGTGATCTGTATCCTTAATAATATGATTATTGTTCAGTTTTTCTTTCTAATTATAACGCAGTTTTTGACAGAAAATATATTCTCAACGTAACCAATATTCATACTTCATGTATAATAACAAATACTCCATATTTTTGTTTCAAATATCACGGAAATTCCTCTTCGTTTGAATTCTTTTGAATTTTAATTTTTTCACGTGAAAATCTTTCAATTGAAAATTAATTGTTGAGTGAAAATTATTATTTCGGGCTCTGATTTAGTTTTGGCAACGATAAAGTATTAGCAACGGTAAAATAAATTTAACCATTTTAAAATATTATACGAAAAAATGTCCATTTATTCTCTATGAAAATAACGAAATTTTGAATTATTAAGAAAAATATTTGAATAAAATAAACAAAAACCAGCCTATGTTCATATGAGGGTTATAATCAACCTATGTGCAAAGGTACAGGATCATTAAATGCTCCATTTTGACGCTGGCTTCAGCCTAAAATTTGCACACAATCAGATTTATAATATTATTAGGATACTTGTATTAGTCATGTATCAACCATATTCTTCAGATAAATTCAAAACATTATGTTGTACCCAGCAGAAGTCTGGAATCTTTTTTTATATATAACGTATATATATATATATATACATATATATATATATTCTTCCAATATATCTATACTAATATTATAAAGAAGTAACTTTTTTGTTTGTTTGTTTGTTTGTTTGTAAGGAGTAATCTCTGGAACTACCAAACTGATTTAAAAAATATATATATGGTGGCAAATTGGTGGTGGAAATCCCTGCTCAAAAATAGGCTACATATGATGTCGATGCCACTAACTTCAAGGGGATGTAGCAGCGAAAAACTTCTAAAATTACTATTTGTGTGATTCTGAATGAGCTAGAAACTTAAAATTTGGCATGGTTGTTACTTATAAGATGTAAATGGTCCCTAAGAACAGATTCTAAAAAAATCAAAATTAAATTAGTCGTTGGGAGGCAATATAAAATATGAAAATAAAACATGTGTAAACTATTTATAAAATGCATTGCAATTCGAATAAAATCGTGGCTTGATGACGTCATAAACTTTAAATGTTCTATTACTGAATTGCGTAAAAGAAACATCCTTATAACTCCAAAATTGATAATCATATTTTTATGAATTTTGTATATACTTGTAAATATTCCATTTGTTTAAATTTATTTTATTTTATTATTGTGAAAATTGCAGTATTAATGTATTTCCTATTGAGCATCATGTAACTCAATGCTAAAGGCCTCAGGTGCTTTGTAAGAAAAACAACCTTACACCCTCATCGTTTTTACAATAGAGTTCTATGGGAATATCGCCAAGGAATGGGTTTATCGCCAAGTTGGCGATGGTTTTGGCGACTTATTTTTGTCGCCAAATTTGGCGATATATCGCCAAATGTCGCCAAGTTGGCGACGGATTTGGCGACTTTTTGTGCAACCCCCCCCTTATACATTTACATTGGGATCCTTTCACGTTTGGAGTACTCTATCGAGAGTTGGAGGACCTTCTGGTAATTTCTAGCATCTGAAGGCTCTGGAATAATCTGGAATGATCTCTGAAACCTATATAAGGACCTCCATCAGTTCAGTTAGTTAGTTAGTTGTCTGTCAACTGCGATTGAATTCATACGAGAGGCTTTGCATTGAGAACTGTGTTACTCTGATCGATTTTGTCGTTGATACGTCGTATTGAACGCATTGTTTCTGTGTGAAATTTTGCTGCGCTTTTATCGGATTTGAAGATTACTGATTATCTTGTAATTTTCAGAAGATATTTGTGAAAGTATTGCACTGTTTATAGTGAATAAAGCCTTTTTATTGTTCTTATATATTGGCATCAGTCCTTTCGAACCCCGAGCTCACAACAATTGGTGTCAGAAGTGGGATTGAATGCCGATTACCAGAGCAATGGAGGCGCAACTGACTAAATTATTGGAGAAATTAGGAGAGATGGATGAGAAAATGACTGCGAATCAGGCTGAAATGAAGAAGGATATGTCAGCGATGGATGAGAAAATGACTGCCAACCTTGGCGAGTTGAAAGATGAAATGAAGAAGGAAATGACAGCGAACCAGGCTGAAATGAAGAAGGATATGTCAGTGATGGATGAGAAAATGACTGCCAACCTTGGCGATTTAAAAGATGAAATGAAGAAGGATATGTCAACCAACCTTGGTCAGTTGAAAGACTTAATAGAGGATAAAATAACATCTTTTAATGACAGAATTGACTCCGTGGAAAACAAATTTGAAGGAAGATTTCAAGAAATGGAAGAAAATGTTCAAATGACAGCCAAAACCGTAGAAGAAAGAGTAGAAGAAAAAGTTCAAAAGATCGCCAAGACCGTTGAAGAAAGCATAGAGAATGTAAAAAAAAGATTTGGAAAAAGTCAAGAAACAGAAGATAACTGCCGGAAACTATTCCGAAGAAATCAAGTATCCAGATATGCTTCCTCGGGCCTTTATTAAGCTCTCGACCTATGACGGAAAATCCTCATGGCCAGTTTTTAAGACACAATTTGGGATCGTAGCGGACGCCAATGGGTGGGATTCCCAGACAAAGGCTTGCCAGTTAGCTGCTTCTCTACGAGCTGATGCTGCCGACGTCCTACAGACTTTGCCTGCAAATGAACCGCTGGATTTTGAAACGCTCGTCAGTGCCTTAGAATTACGCTTTGGCGAGAAATGCATGAAGGAATATAGCAGACTCCAGCTCAAATCTCGACAGCAGAAATCCACTGAATCCCTGCAAGAGCTTGCTACGGATGTCGAGAGACTTTCACATCTTGCTTATCCTGACTGTCCGACTGAAATTAGAGAAAGCTTGGCTCTGCAGCATTTTATTGATGGTGTGCGTGACTCTGAGATCCAGAAACAACTCCTGATTGCAGATCTCAATGATTTAAAAGGGGCTTTGGTTTACGCTCTGAAATTCGAGGCAGCCCAGCAAGCTACTAGGAAAGACCGACACATTGTGCGAGCAGCCAACCTGCCTGAGACGTCGGATAGAGCTGTGGAGCGCTTACAGCAGCAGATGAATGACATAATGAGAAAGATGAACTCCTTAATGGCCAACAAACCTTACAGGAAGATCAAGTGCTGGAAATGCGGTGGAGAAGGCCATTTCCAAATCGACTGCCCAAGACGACCCAGCACCGAAGGTAATATCTCTCCCGCTAAAAAAGGAGAAGGAAAACTGATTAATGGCCATCTTGCGGGGCGGACGTTGCCAGATTTGGAGAAGCCCCATTTTCAAGTATGTGAAATTTCTGCAAGAAGTTGCGGCGAGAACGGAGTTTTTCTAGTCGGAAGCGTGAATGATTTGCCCTGTAATATGATCATCGATACAGGAGCCAATGTGACCATCATTCGGAAAGATCTAGCTCAGCGGCTGAAAGAAAAACTCTTCTGGACCCCGCCGCGTGTTATCCTTCAAACCGTGACCGGGGATATGAGCGACATACATGGAAGAATGAAACTGAAAATAAAGTTTGGGAACGCCGCTTACCATCATACAGTCTATGTGGCCGATATTTCAGACCCTTTCATACTCGGACTGGACTTTTTAAAAGAGCATGGATTTACACTGGACTTTAAGAAGAATGAGTTACGCTCTGCTCAAGAAGATGTCACTATTTTCAAACTTGGAAATGAGTCCGGGTCTATTCAACGGATCACAGCCAAGACAGATGTTATCATCCCTCCTCGGACCGAAATGATGATACCTGGATTAACTGGAAACGGAAGAATTTTCCAGTATGGCTTGACTGGATATCCTGAAAAGAGCCCAAAGGGAGTGCTAATAGCATCAGCGCTGGTAGATCTGTCGAGAGATGTGATCCCTGTGAGGATGGCGAATGTAAGTGAAAAGTCTAGAACTATCCAGAAGGGTGAAGTGCTTGCTACCTGTGCTCCAGTCACCTGTGTTTGCAAAGACCCGAGCTTGACCTTGTCGGAGCCGCCTACAAGTTTAACACCTGAAATTGGACGAAATGAGAATTTATCTCCTGAGCAGAGACATGCCGCAGAAAGACTGTTCCAGGAATTAACGGATGTGTTTTCACAAAACGAGAATGATATAGGTCGCACTTCTCTGACACGTCATAGAATTGATACTGCCGACCATCCACCGATTAAACAGCATCCAAGACGCTTGCCGTTTGCAAAACAAGAAGAGGTTTCTAAGCTCTTACGAGAGATGCAGGATAGTGACATCTTCGAACCGTCATCAAGTCCGTGGGCCTCTCCCATCGTGTTGGTCCGAAAGAAAGATGGCTCCACAAGATTTTGTGTGGATTATCGTAAACTTAACGATATCACGAAGAAAGACAGCTATCCTCTACCAAGAATAGACGACACGCTAGATACTCTTTCAGGACATAAATGGTTTTCCACGCTGGATTTGAAGAGTGGATATTGGCAAGTAGAGATCCATCCTGATGACAAAGAGAAGACCGCATTTACTACTGGACAAGGACTTTGGCAATTTAAAGTTATGCCGTTCGGGCTCTGCAATGCTCCAGCAACGTTCGAGCGCCTCATGGAGACAGTGTTAAAAGGTTTGACTTTTGAAGCTTGTCTCATCTACCTAGATGACGTCATCATTGGTGGCCGCACGTTTGAAGAACATCTAGAGAATATTCGGAAAGTGTTAACGAAACTATGAGCGGCGAATTTAAAGCTGAACCCTTTGAAATGCAAGTTCTTCCAACGAGAAGTAAACTATTTAGGACACATCATCTCAGCTGAAGGTGTTCGAACAGATCCTGAAAAAGTGTCTGCAATAAAGCACTGGAAACGTCCGGAAAATGTCCATCAGTTGCGAAGCTTTCTGGGACTATGTACTTATTACAGAAAGTTTGTACAGGGGTTCTCCAACATCGCAAGACCCTTGCATAGGCTCACTGAAAGCAAGCAGAAGTTTCTATGGACACAAGAATGCGAGAATTCCTTCCAGCGGCTGAAAGAAGCTCTCACATCCTCTCCAGCCCTTACCTATCCGCACCCCGAGAAACAGTTCATTGTGGACACGGATGCCAGTCATGAAAGTGTCGGCGCTGTACTTTCCCAAGAAATAGATGGCCAAGAACGAGTCGTAGCATACTGGAGCAAATGTTTATCGAAACCAGAGCGGAATTATTGCGTCACTCGTAAGGAGTTATTAGCTATAGTAAAAGCCATAGAACACTTCCATCACTATCTCTATGGCAGGAAATTTCTCCTTCGTACTGATCACGCATCCCTAACATGGCTGATGAATTTTAAGAACCCAGAGGGCCAAGTAGCCAGATGGATACAACGACTCCAGGAATACGACTTTGACATCAGGCATCGTAAAGGCTCATCGCATGGAAATGCTGATGCCTTATCAAGAAGACCTTGTCCCGAAAGTTGTCGCTATTGTTCCAGAGCGGAGAACAAGTATAATCCCGAACATGTCATACGCCAGACGAAGACTTCACTATCAACGCCACCAGATCCCTGGAGTGATGAGAAGATTCGAGAAGATCAAATGGCAGACTCTGACATCAAACCAATCTTGGAGTTATTAGAATCTTCTAGCACGAAGCCCAGTTGGAAAGACATCTCGACTTACAGTCCTACGACGAAGCAATATTGGGCTCTTTGGAACTCTCTCCACGTCAGGAATGGTGTCCTGTTCCGAAAATTCGAATCGGAAGATGGGAAGACATCTCGGTGGCAGTTGGTACTTCCTCGATCCCGAATACCAGAGGTCCTCAAGGAATTACATGGCAGTCCTACTGGAGGCCATTTTGGAGTCATGAAAACATTACACAGAGTCCGAGAGCGCTTCTTCTGGGAAAAAGCGAGAGCTGACGTCGAACGATGGAGCAAATCTTGCGATGCATGTGCAGCTCGGAAAGGACCAAAGAAACGTAGCCGAGGAAGACTACATCTCTACAATGTAGGAGCACCTTTCGAACGCATCGCCCTTGACATCCTAGGCCCTCTGCCAAGAAGTGCTGATGGCAACAAATACCTCCTTGTTGTCATGGACTACTTCACGAAAAGGCCTGAAGTTTATGCCATCCCTGATCAAGAAGCTTCTACGGTTGCGGATGCCTTGGTACACCAGTGGATATCAAGGTATGGAGTCCCCCTTCAAATGCATTCTGACCAGGGGAGAAATTTCATCTCTGCTGTGATTGAGGGTCTCTGTCAACTTCTCGGAATGGACAAAACTAGGACGACGCCTTTACATCCACAATCGGATGGCATGGTTGAGAGATTTAATCGTACCATCCTCAACAATCTCTCACTGCTAGTCTCAAGAAACCAACAAGACTGGGACCAAAAACTTCCCTTGTTTCTTCTCGCCTATCGCAGCGCCGTCGATGAAACAACCGGCTATTCCCCGTCTCAGATGCTTTTCGGTCGTGATCTTCGTCTACCTTGTGATCTGATTTTTGGTCGCCCTCCAGATGCGCCTTCATCGCCAGAGGGATACGTGCAGAATCTCCAGGCACGATTTGAAGACGTCCACAACTTGGCTCGAGAGCGGATCAATATACAGACGGAGAAGATGAAGACCAGGTACGACACGAAAGCCACGGGACATCAATTCAAAGAAGGTGACAAGGTTTGGTTTTATAATCCGACTCGACGTAAAGGACTTTCTCCCAAACTGCAATCGCACTGGGACGGTCCTTATACAGTCCTAAACAGACTGAACGATGTCGTAATTCGGATCCGAAAGTCACCAAGTTCGAAGCCTAGAGTCGTTCATTACGACAGGCTAGCTCCATACTATGGCCATAGTACTTAGTTCATTTATTGTAAATAGTGTAATGTAAATAATGTAAATTAGTATGACCATGGTCTTGTATATAAGTTAATGTAATTAATAATTTTGCTTAGCATTATCATTATTATTATCATTTAAATACTTGTATGTAATAATGTCTATGCTTTAATTTCATTTTTTTTAATAAGTGTATTTTTGTATAATTCAGCATTATGCATGTGTTTAATTGTTATTTTTCATGTAAACTTTAAGTGTTTTGAATAGTATAGCATTTGTTGGCAACGGGTTTGCTTTCCGATCAAAGGTTGAACTGCCCGGGACGTGCAGTACTTGAGAGGGGGGCAATGTTATGAATTTTGTATATACTTGTAAATATTCCATTTGTTTAAATTTATTTTATTTTATTATTGTGAAAATTGCAGTATTAATGTATTTCCTATTGAGCATCATGTAACTCAATGCTAAAGGCCTCAGGTGCTTTGTAAGAAAAACAACCTTACACCCTCATCGTTTTTACAATAGAGTTCTATGGGAATATCGCCAAGGAATGGGTTTATCGCCAAGTTGGCGATGGTTTTGGCGACTTATTTTTGTCGCCAAATTTGGCGATATATCGCCAAATGTCGCCAAGTTGGCGACGGATTTGGCGACTTTTTGTGCAACCCCCCCTTATACATTTACATTGGGATCCTTTCACGTTTGGAGTACTCTATCGAGAGTTGGAGGACCTTCTGGTAATTTCTAGCATCTGAAGGCTCTGGAATAATCTGGAATGATCTCTGAAACCTATATAAGGACCTCCATCAGTTCAGTTAGTTAGTTAGTTGTCTGTCAACTGCGATTGAATTCATACGAGAGGCTTTGCATTGAGAACTGTGTTACTCTGATCGATTTTGTCGTTGATACATCGTATTGAACGCATTGTTTCTGTGTGAAATTTTGCTGCGCTTTTATCGGATTTGAAGATTACTGATTATCTTGTAATTTTCAGAAGATATTTGTGAAAGTATTGCACTGTTTATAGTGAATAAAGCCTTTTTATTGTTCTTATATATTGGCATCAGTCCTTTCGAACCCCGAGCTCACAACAATATTAACTAACGGTTTACTGCGTCGGATTAAGCGTCTCAAATTTGAATGAAATACAGGGTCATGAAAAATCAAGTGAGGGATATATATATATTATATATCAAGTCGTATTTTTAGGCATGGAAAAAATAGACATCGTGTCATATATAAGTACACAAAATACAGAGATAAATTACAGAATTACATTTAGCATACTACAAATAGGACAGTTTCTCTCTGTTTCCTTTTGGTCAGTTATTCGATTATGATGTGATTTTTTGTGCATGTGCGTGCATCCAAACACTGCTACTGACTCTTCTATTTTGATAGAAAACGTTATAGTCTAGGATTCCCCTATAATTGAGGGGCACTCTGCAATAACAAGGGAAGTGGAAAATGGAGTTTTCAGTTATAAGGATTTTAAATTTACTTTTAACATTTTAATTTAAAATATAATTTCTCTGCATATATTTCTAATAAGAAGAATTTCTAGCACATTTTCTTTGCTTATGATCATAAAATTTATATTTCCTAATATGCTGAATAATACATTATATAAATCTGAAAACTGAACACTTACCTTATTATGGCATATCCTATGGTTTTGGGAGAAAGAAAAAGTACATTTGGAACACATGACGACTTTTTTCACAACTTGTATATAGTGAACGCAAGAATTTACAAACTATGTAAAAATCTTAGCGTTTTTAAATTCCTACTATTAGCTCACACTCTCTTTCTATATATATTGTTGGAATTTTCAATCGTTAATAAAATATTTTCTATTCATCCATTCAAGTTCACATAAATTTTTTAAAACTTGTACTGGATGACAATTGATGTTAATACAGTTTTTTCAAATATTAATTCATTAATTAAATTTAATTAATTAATTTTAATTTTTATATGGGAGAAAAAAATTTCTCCCAATGTTTTCATAAATGAAATGAAAGATTTATCTCAAATTAGTGATGCCAACAAAAAATGAAATACCGCAACGATGATTATAAAATAATGTTCAATAAAGATAACGTGGGACATTAATGCTGTTCCTTTTTCACTTTATATATTTATGATTAAAAAGTAGGAATTGATTTAAAAAAAATTATATTACTTGTTTTGGTTAAAAATGTCTTAATACTGCCCTTAGCCCTGTTATGAGAATTGGGAAACTGGGAGACATGAGAGTTTAAAAAGTTTTTACAAACCATGACGGATGATTCGAATAAGAAATAGAGCCTGAGGAATAGTAAGGTAGGTCAACAAGCCGTTCTACATGTTTTTCAGGAATCAAGGTAATTCCACTTGCCATTTTATTGCAAAGTGCCCCTCAATTGGAGCATGAACAATGCCATTTTTTAACAATTTCCAACCTAGTCGAAAAGTGTTTATGACTTCGGTTTGTCTGGCCGGATGGCCGTCTGCCATTGTCCGTGCTCTAACTCGCGTAAATATACTCGGATTGCCCTACAATTTCTCTATGTTATTGTCGTTTACTATAGCATGTTCCCTATTTCAACTGAAGTGTGTAGCACTTATAGTTTTTTTACAGGGACAGTCAAATGCATTCCGTTACATTACAGTCAATAGGAAATAATCGTTTCAAGTGCATTTTGATGATGCTACGTCATTTAAAACATGATAAAATTGATATATAATTATGAAACGCATTAAAACATGCTTTTTGTGGAATGTGGGGTGCAAAGCATTTATTATTCATTTACAGGGTCAAACAAAAGAATTCTGTTACACATTGTTCTATGGAGAAAAATCGTTTGCAGTGTAATTTTTGATATTTCACTATTTCAAACATAATGAAAACTATATTCATTACTGAGGTGCACTATAAATTGCTCTCTTGTGTGCATAGCGTTTATTTACAGGGACACACAAAAGATATTGGTTACAGCACATATGCCATATTTACAGTCTATGTGTGGTAAGTGCGTTTTCAACTTTGGATTGCGTTTTTAATTTTAACTAAATTCGTTCATAGCATGTTTATGTTTATAAACTCGGTTAATCATTTACAGGGCTACACAAGGGAATTCGTAAGTATTACAGACTATGGGAGTGAATTGCTTAAGGGTAGTTTTTAATTGTGCTTACGCATTTGCCTGCTGAACTATATTTAGTAGACTAATAGAAGTTTGTTGAATATAAATAAATTCATATACAGTGCTACGCAAAGAAAAATATACATTTTCGTTTACGGTTGGTAATTGCTGCGAGTGGGTGTTAAGTTGCCTTTTAGCTTAATATGTGGTGTGTACAAAAGTCTTCAGATAATATACAGGGCTGTACAAATGATTTCGAGTGCATTTTCATCGATTGCCGAAAATTGCTAAATGTGAATATTCTAACTGAACTAAATTTTACCACGCTATATATTCACATGTGTTGATCATATACAGGGCTGCACAAAATAATTCTACAACTTTTTTGACACTGGGAGGTAATTTCAAAAACTGTCTTTTTCAATGTGTTATATATATTTTCTAAAATGTTTACTTACATATCTTCTTTCACCTTATTTAACGGTGAAGTTTCGTTACAGTTTTCTGGCTGTGTTGGAAAGTGTTTCATAATCTATGCTTGACGAATGATTTTTCGTTCTTGTTACTTCTTGAGATTATATTGTTAATTACTCCCTTGACAATACCTAAAATGATGTATATCATTATAATGTATCATGTAATACCGTGCATTAAATCCTACAACTACCAGAGCGGAATGATGATTCTTTTTGCTTTCGTGGTGGTAGGACGTTATTTTAGGATTGATAAAAAAAAAAAAAAATTCCTTTCGATACGTGTTGTGTTAGCTTATTTCATATGGTGTACATAAGAATTTTATTCTGTTGGTATTATGAGACAAAAAATCAAAGATTCTCATTTCACGTCGTTTTAATTGCACACTGTAAAACATATGCAGCAAACTCCCATTCCTTCAACAGTTTTTATAGAAAACAGTTACGTAATCGTAATTTATCTGTACACTGACTAGTGAGAACGCTTCATAATATGGTCTAGCCAATGTTATCCATAAAGATGGTTAAATGTGTAGACAGTTGATTTCAGAAGTTTAACAGTACATTTTGTAAAACACTAATTAAAAGTTTCAAACAACTTGGACATAAACAGGTTAAAGTGCATTTTAGTATTAATTTAGTGAAAAACTAGACTAATATAATCCAAATAAAATTAGACGTTATGTTGTTTTCATCACACATACGCTATAGAAGTCACTTTTCATAAATTTTTAAAAATACTCTTCCAATTTTTATGCATTAAAATATTATAAGATATTTTATTATTCGAAGAAGGCTTTCTAAGTACATTTCAATAAGTATCACATTAAAAAAAGTTAAACATGGTTGATCGCTAAGGAAATAAATTCGTTTCATGATGATTGATGATGAATCTCAACATTCTTATTATCTCTTCCGGAGGCATAATATGCATCGGTTAATCTATCTTCCTGGGTATAAAAATCGCACAAATACATGTTATGCATAAGAAATTGTGCTTTTCATATCTTTTTTTGCTTAATTTATTTTTAAGTTGAAATAAACAAGTCATAACCTATATATTTGCCATGGTAAAACGATCTAGATTTTAAAAATAATTTTGATAAATATCTACTAAAATAGTTTTATTAAAAGAATTCTTCAAATAAAATAATAGCATTTAGCTTAACTCACTGAAAATCAGAAATTTTCCTTGAAAAAAAAAAAAAAAAAAAAATTCCCTCGTATACGTTTTTTCCTCTCCTCATTCTCAATGACAAGTTAGTATAAAGTTACGCGTTTTTTATTATTTTCGGTAGGAACAATGTAAATATGAACATTAGACTAAGAAAAATTTCATAAAAGTCAAAAGTACTGTTATGCTAGAGAAAAGTTTTTTTTTTAATTACTAGGGGGCTCTGCCCCCTGCTCGCTACGCTCACCAACCCCCGTTGTGATTTCACAGCCTATTAAAACCTGGTAATGTATCCTGTTTTAAAAAGATGATGATGATGATATCACGAACGGCGGCTTTCTTCTGTAATCAGGTTATAATGCTTTTTCATTTAACTGGTTATAATGATTTTTCATTTAACTGGTTATAATGATTTTTCATTTAATTCATCTTTTTTATTTTTAATATTCATGTGTAAACACAATTTTTATGACGTAATTTTCTTTACTTCCTGCTTTCAACACGTGATCATTTAATTATTATTTTAAACTTTCATTATTGTTTTGAATAGTCTCGCGCAAATACATTTTTTATTTGAGATAAAACATAATCTTTTGCGCTTATTTAGAAATTGGCAACAATATAAAAACATGATTTTTTCAATAAAAGATTTTTACTCGATTTTTAAGGATTTTTTGAGTTTTTATTGTCCGACCGTGATAATTTTTTTAATTTCTGAAAGCTTGTTATATTTCGCGTCTGGTGGTATGATTTTCGAATCAGTAGGATGGCTGGAAAAAAAGTAATAGCTCCTCAAAAGAGTCCCTAGTAAAAAAACGATGAGAATAACCCGGAATATCTACGCAGAATTTGATTGGTCCATTTCGTTTTTGGCCCAGTTCCAGAAAACTTTTTTTTAATATAGAAGGATGTTTAAGTACAAACAGTTTATAGGTAAATAAATCCTAAAAAATATATATATCGAGTAGAATATATAACTTTTGCGGTTCGTTTTACTATATAAATGCTGCAAAAATAGTTGTGTTAAAAATATTCTTCAAGCAGAGTTGAGCTGTTTATACTACAAATAACAGTACGTCTTTTAAAAAAACGCGAATTTATTTATATTTCTTTAATATTTTTTCTCTTTGAAATTTTAATGTTAGACAATGTGAAAAAAAAAATGTAAAAAAGGCTATCAAAAAGCATTATGGATGATAATAGATAAACGTTAAAGAAAAGTAATGCGTCAAGCATAGATTATTTAAAACTTCCCAACACTTCCATAATATAAAAAAGAACAAATAAAGCCTTTGTGCAAGAATATTAAAAGGAAGAAAATCAATGTTAAAAATGCACAAATAATACAGAAAAAAGCAGCAAATCACGCTATGCTTTGCTCTTTGTCGCACTGAAGAAGAATCTCGCTTGTGGATTTGAAACGACTGTTTGCCGCATTTTGTGTAATATTTGTGCATTTTTAACGTTGGTTTTCGGTCTTTTAACTTCGAGAATACTTTTTAGAAGCTTCGCTGTTTAATAAGGTAAAGAAGATAACTGAATGAACCTTTTTAGAAAATGCATTTGAAAACCAGATTTTAGCAATTTCCGTTAATAGCCGGAAAGATTCTTCAATTCTTTTGTGCGACCATGTATGTAATCTGTAGATTTGTATATATTCTATCTATTATACTAAAATTTAGTTTAGTAAGAAAACTCTTAATAGGTTGAAAATTCGTCTTCATCAATTTCTAGTAATAGAAGGAAATGTACTTGAAATCTTCTGTACAGCAGCGTATATTACCTACAGATTTTTATACGCGCCACATATTAAATTTAAATCAGGGAAAATAAACGCTTAACACTATTGAAATATCATTTCCATAAATTATCATCCATATGCGGCCATGTATCCAATTCTTTGCTTGACCCTATATATAATTTTATTTATATTCTACAAACATCTCTTGGTAAACTATGTATAGTTCAGTTCGAAAATGCATAACTCAGAAACCACCTTTAAGCAATTCCCGCTCATACTCAGTAATGCTTACAAATTTGTTTGTGTAGCCCTGTATATGATCTATAGCATTTATACAAACCTCGTAGTATGCAAAAATTTAGGTACATTTAAAAACGAATACCATAACTGTAAACGTACATCCAGCATTTATCGCTAATAGATAGTACTTCGGATGTAGTACTATATCCGAAAACTTTTTTGTACCTCTTTGAATGAAAGATAAATTGTATGCACATCATATTTTACAGTATGTCTCTTGTAGTAAACCTCATTAATGCATATCAATTCCATTATATTTGAAATAGTGTAACGTAATTAAAATACCCTGAAAACAGTTATTTCCATAGACCATTAGGTATTGGAATTATTTATAGATCATATGCATACCACATTTCACAGCAAGCATGTTATAGTAAACCTCGCTAATGCATATCAAGTTCACTATATTTGAAATAGCGTAACGAAATTAAAATGACCTGCAAACAATTTTCTTCCATAGACTATTATGTATTGAAATTATTTTGTGTCGCACTTTAAATGGATAACAAATGTTTTGCACTCCATATTTTACGTAATGCATATTTTAGTGCAGTGACTATTATGTATTGAAATTATTTTGTGTCGCACTTTAAATGGATAATATATGTTTTGCACTCCATATTTTACATAATTCATATTTTAGTGCAGTTTATAAATTCATATTAGTTTAATGATGTTTTAAGTGTTGTACCATCATTAAATTAAACTCGAGACGATTTTTCCCTATTGACCGTAATATAACATATTGCATTTTTTGTCCGTGTAAATGAACTATAAATTCTACACACTGCGTTTCCAATAGCGATTGCACTATCGTACAAGTTAATAACGTATAAAATTTCCATTTACTTGTGTCAGAGCACGGATATAAGCTCAGACGGCTAGACAAACTGAAGACAAAAACACTTTTCAACTATGTTGGAGAGTCATAAAAATGAAGAAGACCTAGATAAACACTGAGGGAGAAATAAAAAGGGCATTATAAGAGAATGATGTTGGCACAGGGATAGAGCAGTTGTAGAAATGTATGACAATAGATGATTCGGGAGATTCTATGGCAACGAACAATTGCCATAACAATTTATTTAATTATTTATTAATTCCGCTTGTATGTACCTTTAAACAAGAACGAAAAATCATGCTTCAAGCATAGATTATGTAGCACTTTCCAACGCTTCCAAAATAATTTTACAAAACATACCGTTTAATAAGCTAAAAGATAACATCTAAGTAAACAATTTGGAAAGCGCATAACATATTTAAAAACATAATTTCAGGAATTTCCAACAGATAGATATTCGGAAAAATATCCGAATACTTTTATTCAGCCCTGTATAGGATCTATAGATTTGTATATATACTACATAGGCTCCTAAATTTTAGTTCAATTATGAAACGCGTAGCACAGTTTAAAATTATCCTTCTGGAGTTTCTGTCAGTAAACGGAAATGTGTTCGCGAACTTTTGTGCTGCCCTGTATAGGATCTACAGAATTTATACACACCACGTAATACATGATCATGTATAAAACATGATCATTATTGATAAATATGAACATCTTGAAATTATCTCGCAGATTCCTAAAAAAGTTGTGTAATCTATCGACGAGATCATCGAGAAATTCTACATTGGTTTATTGTTACGCATGAAAGAAATCGATTTCATATTTCATTTTTAACACTTTCCAACCTAGTTGAAAAGTGTTTATGACTTCGGTTTGTCTGGCCGTCTGCCGTCTGCCGTCTGCCGTCTGTCCGTTCTCCAACTACCGTAAATATGCTCGGACTGCCTTACAATTTTTATATTTTATTATCGTTATCTATAGTATGTTCCCTATTTCAACTGAAGTGTGTAGCACTTGTAGTTTTTTTACAGGGACACTCAAAAGAATACCGTTACATTACGGTCTATGGGGAAAATCATTTGCGGTTTGTTTTAATGATGTTACATAATTTCAAACACATTGTAATTGATATATATCACTAAGGTGCATTACAAAAAGCTTAATATGGAATAGGGTGTGCATAGCACTTATAGTTACTTTACAGGGACAGTCAAAAAAATTCCATTACATTACGTCCATGGAGAAAAATCGTCTGCGGTTTATTTAAATAATGTTTCACTATTTTAAACGCATTTAAATTTATATATATCACTAAGGTGCATTACAAGAGGTTTACTACAGAATATTGTGCGTATACCAGTCATCGTTCATTTACAGGGGCACACAAAATAATTATCTACTGTCTGTTAACAATAATTCCTGGAAGTGCGTTTTAAGTTGATGAACGCGATTTTAAGTTTAACTCACATTTTGTCTATTACTTGGTGTGTATAAATTTTGTAGATCCTATACAGGGCAGCACAAAAGTTCGCGAACAAATTTCCTTTTATTGACAGAAACTCCAGAAGGAGAATTTTAAACTGTGGTACGCGTTTCCTAACTAAACTAAAATTTAGCATCCTATGTAGTATATATACAAATCTACAGATCCTATACAGGACTGAATAAAATCTTCGGATATTTTTCCGAATATTGTATATGTTGGAAATTCCTGAAATCACGTTTTTAAATATGTTATGCGTTTTTCAAATTGTTTACTTAGATGTTACCTTTCAGCTTATTAATCGGTAATGATTTGTAAAATTATTTTGGAAGCGTTGGAAAGTGTTACATAATCTATGCTTGCCGCATGATTTTTCTTTCTTGTTATATATTTATTCAATTTTAAGATCATATTATGTATATCAGCAGAACTATCTGATGTTATAGTGACAAATGTTAGATATACCCATAACATCATAAAATAATATTTTCTGTATGGAATTAAAAATTTCAAATACTTAGTTATCTCACGTAACCACTTACTCTAATTCAAGCAAGCTGTATATGATTTTTGTGACATTTATTGTGATCGCCAATTAACAGTAGGGCTCTATTCATATTTCGAAAGTACTGAAACGTAAATTCAAGCAGTAATATATTGAGATCATTTAGTAAATAACCACACTGGTAAACTTCTGAATGTCTTTTCCTTATTAAATATAAGTGAATATTGCAAAATAACTAGCAGTATTTATATTTACTTTGGTTTTAAAAAGTAATATTTAAAAAAAATCAGTTCTTCAACAATATTGTAAATTAATAGCGATGTTAGCATTTTAGAAAACCAGTAGGTGATCAGCGCCTGACACCAATAGAACTGGTTCATTCTTTTTAAATTGATTAATGAAAATGTAGTAGCATAAATAGTTTACAAACATCAACTTATGAACTAGGGGAATTATAAAATAAACTTTAAAAAATATATATTAACCAACATAAAAAAAATCACTAAAAACCTTTAAACAATTCTTTAAAATTCTCTAATGACAAAATGTTATCCATTAACCACAAATCCGATATCATGTGTCGGAATAAAAAAGACAAATTTAATATGTATGGTTTAATACCCACCAAACATGGATTTTCGAGAGAATATATTTTACAAGTGATGAATGTACAGATTTGTGATTTAGTTTACGAATATATACATATGAAAAACAATCAACTACTTTCTTCGGTGTCAAACTACATTGAGTATAGTAAGAATTCTGAAAATACTGTACTTAGTATCTACAAATTTATCGATTGGAGTTATTTTGCACCGGCTTCAAAAAATAATTTATTGCTTTTCATCTGTATATATAACTAAATCATTAGTCTGTAAATTCATCACTTAAAAATTATATTCTCTCGAAAATCCATGTTTGGTAGATATTAAACTGTGCATATTAAATTTATCGTTTTTATTACAACACATGATATCGGAATTGTGGTTACTTAATTGCATAACCACTGGAGTGGCAATTGGTAACCCATTTGTAACCCATTGGTAACCCATAGAGAATTTTAAAGAATTATTTAATACTTTTTAATGCTTTTTCTAAGTCGGTTAATATATATTTTTTAAAGTTTATTTTATTTCCTACATTTGTTTATCAATACAGTAATTCACAATTATTTTCATTTCAACGTCTTCTGAATAAATAAGTAATTTGTAATAGAAATTATAATTTACCAAAATCATTCATTATATAAATATTTTTTAATAAAACCTTTGACAGAATCAAACTCTCGTCAATCTAGACGATAATTGGCGAAATATCGCCAAATTTGGCGACAAAATAGGTGCCATAAATGAAGCCAACATGTCTATCGTTTACTAATGTGACGAAATTGTCATTCATATTGACGAGAACTGGGAATGAATCATCTGTAATCGGGTTCTACGCATTGGAGCTTTCATTTTACGTTTTTTTTTTCGAAAAGACAAGCTTGTGTTGCTTTAAGTCGAACTTAGAAGGGTTAGCTTTGTGTGATTTGGAGCCTAACAAACTTCTAAATAAACCACACGCTCAAAAGTCGCTAGCTGAGATGCAAAGTCTACGAGCGCTGTGTACTTAATGCGTTGAGTATATAACCAGAAAAAGACTTAATGTTTTCTGCACTACATGTCTAATTATTTAAATAATAAATTTTATAGCTGTGGTAAAAATATTTACTTGCTCAGAGTTAGAAGCCATTGCCCTTTATCAGGAACTTGTAATATAATTTCAATGTCTAGTACTAAACGCTGAAATTGTATGAAATATTTCTTTTTAGGCTGGTCCCAACACCAACTTTTCTGCGAAATTTTTTTCATACTCTTTTTAATTTAATATTTAATTGATTTTTAAATGAGTTTTTACAATCTCACTTTAAGATAAAGTTTTTAATTTTGAAATTTTTCTAAAAACAAATTTGTTCTAATCATCAGAGTTTGACAAAATTCAAATGGGACCTGCAGGGTGCTTACACTTTCAAACAAAAAAAATATCAAAATCGGTGCACATTTACGAAAATATGCGTGAGCAGGACAATACATACATACATAGGGTCAAATTATTAACACCCTCCTTTTTTTAATTTTTTCTATATATAATAGAAGAAAGTATTGTACTCGAAATTTTGTTCGACTTTCGGTTTTCCAGTGATTTACATGTTTTAGGGGTCAGAGATTCTGAAAAACATGTTTTTTTTTTTAAATACCTGTCTGTCTGTGTGTGCGTACTCTTTGTATCATCGAAAAGTGTGTTAACTTATGATGCAACCTAGAATTGAACTAAATTTCATTTATAGGTTTTTGGCTTTGGTCAGCAGGTCTCACTTGAATTTGAGGATATTCTGCCGGAAGTGGGCGCTGTGATAGCGATTTTTGTTCCACTTTAATTATTGTATCATTGAAAAGTGTATGAAGTTATCCACAGAATTGGACCAATTTTTTGTATATGTTTTCTACCATGGCCTGAAGATCCCAGTTGAATTTGGGTATATTCGGCAAGAAGGAGGCGCTATGACAGCCACTAAAGATTTCAAATTCAAAAAGATGTACAATTAAATCGTTAAATATATTAGAAATCCTGACATTTTTTTCAGTTAAATGTTCAATGCATTGATAAAATAATCCCTTGATCCAAGGATTCTGGAACAATTTTTGTTGTGCAGATACGATAAAACATGGCTGCGATATAGAAGGTAAAAATTTTAGGTTGGCTGAAACAAGGCAGCAGGATTACTCCATAAACGGGTTTAATTTAAGAGCTTTAGAGAACATGCTTTCTCCGAAATTTTATTTCATTGGTGTAACTATCACCATTCCAACTCTTATATGCTTAATACTATATATTCATATTCAAGTTTTATTTCTGTTTTTAATAGTCACGTGTAAATACAATTTTTAATTAAGTTATTACGTGCGTTATTTTACAAATTGGCAACAATTCAAATAATGGATTTTTTGAAATATGAAATAAATCTTCATCAAAATAATGAAAATTTGAATAAAAATTTGATATAATTTGTTCTAATGATCAGATTTTGACGACATTGAAATGATACCACCTGGGTGCCTTACTGTTTCAAACAAACAAACAAAAAAATCATGAAATTCGATGCACATATACGAGAGTTGTGCGTGAACAGGATCAAGACATACATACATAAGGGTCGAATTGATAACCTCCTCCTTTTTTTAAGTCGTTTAAAAATGACTGGAAAACAATAAAATTAAACGCAACATAGTATGAATGTACTTTTTGTAGTACTGATTTTTTGTACTACTAAACGTACAATTGAAGATTTGTGAAAAACTCTCTAATTGATCCATGTTAATATCCAATCACATTTTCCGTTGCAATTATAAGTTTTACAAATGAATTTCATAAAAATATAAATTAGATTTATAAACCAAATTAAACTAACCCATTAAAGCCGCTATATGAATCATGTTAAATAAATATAATTTTTTTAATTTTTTAATACACATGTGATGTCTCTATTATGGAACAGTTGAATTTTTTTCAAAAAGTGTAACCGTATAGAAAATCCGGCATGTTCCCGTAACGGGGGTTTTGGCGTCTTATAGGGGGGAAAACGTTCTCTTGATTGAACGCAAGTAGCGTTTGTTTTTCTGCTACTTAGAAGAAGTTAGGTTTTTAATTATTTTTTAAAAAGTGGATTTTTTTTGCATGCAATAAAAATATTTATTTATTAATTTTTTATTAAATTAATTTATTACATTGCAGGTATAAATAATTTAATACTGAATTAAAAATCATTATTTTTATTTGAATTTTTAAATTTAAAGAAAAAAATATTATTAACAAATTAATTTTAAACATAGAAAAGCTTATCTTTTTAATTATTTTCTTTCACAATTTTTTGGAGTCCTGTAAGTACGCAAAATCTATCTAGGAGATCCACGCCTTCCATATACGTATTATATGATGAAATTATCTTCGATTGAGGTAAATCAATTTTCCTTTTTTTCTTTAGAGCACCATCTTTTTACCTGACCTAAGAGAGTCTCTTCTTCAAAATTAGATGCCAAACGCACAACCATGCTGTCTCTCCATTTTACTACACACAGATTTTCAGTGATAATGGATTCAGCTCCTCTTTTATTTTTCCCAATTGTTTACATTTACTTAGAGGACAATCCTTCAACCTATTTTCTCTGATTTTGCCCGACATATGAAAGTAGCGCTTTTGCATTACTTCTGATAATTCCAGAAATGTAAAAAAATTGTCCATATAAACCTTATGTTTTGGGGGATCGTCAGTGCATTTAATAAAGTCCAAAACTACCCTTGTACCAAGATGGTTAGCTTCTATTTCATTTATTTCTTCAAATGTATTTTTATTTTTTTCCTCATTACCTTGTAAATTTAGTGGATAACCTTCAGAATCAGAATCCAGTGCATCTAAATATTCCAAGCCTTGTTTTATTTTCACATATATATCGTATCTTTTTTTATATTATTATTTATCTAAACACTATTACTTATCGACTGCCAAACGATTCAAATACACTATGCTTTTAAAAATAACAAACTAAAAAGCAGTAAAATACAAGTACGTTTCACCGTATTGTCGTTTCTCCGAACCAAGGAACTAAATTTTTTCTTTTATTATTTTAAGTGGTATTTTGCATTCTTTCTTCCGAGGGGCGTAATCCTTTCTTTTGAAAGCAAGTTCGCAGACAAAGGAGTAGGGAAATACTCCCAGAACATGCCTACGTTCCCACTCTAGGAACATTCTAAAAAATTCCTTCTATTGTTGCTTTGAATAACTCTATTTACTCCGGGCTTTGAATATATTGTTATTTGAAATGTAGGTTTTTTAACCTGACTGCAATTGAACAAAACTGAAGATTTTTTTTTTTTTTTTTTTTTTTTTTAACTAATTTTACTTCAGATAGTCGGAAAACCAAAAATTCTCTTTTTAAAAAAATCTACAAAAAATAGAAAAAGGGAAAATATTATTTTGAAAAAAATATATGTTTTATACTACATACTAATAACTTTACTATAAAAAGATTTTTTCTTAAATAGTTAAAAAAAAATTGAGAAAAAAATACCAAATACATGTTCCTGCAACGGGAGCGTTGGTGGTTAACCTTTTAGCGGGCGGTGGTCACAAAAAAGGACACCTAATTTTAATTCCAAAACTGACAATCGGCACCAAGAATATTTAGTTAAAATTTTCCTGTTATAAAGTAAGGGAAAAATCAGCAAGTTATTCTTTTCTAAGGAAATCGTTTGTAAAATCTGGTGTCAGTCCATTATTTCATTATTTTACAAAAAGATGTATTCCGCGCCGGAAAGGGTTAATGGGTTAACATATCAGTGCGGTAATTTTTATTACCCACAAATTTATCTACAGGTCAACAAATGCCCATACACACTACACTACGTTACATAAATGTATTTTAATAATTTTTTTTTGCAGAATACATTTAAATCCAAAGTTGTAAAATCTACTGAGGTTTTTAAATTTTAAACTTTTAATATTACTTGAAAGTCGGATACTATTTATTTTTAATTCTTGGCATCGTGTCGATATCAATCAAAACATAACATTTTCTAAAACTGTTAACCGCGTAATAAGTTTATTTATCAGTTTCTGGCAAATATTAACTTTTTTTCTAATAAAAGCAATGAGTCATATAATGCTATACCAATATTCCCCCCCCCCCCCAAATTTGTATATTTTTAAACACAAAATTCCACGGTATGTTTTTTTAATTCACAAATTCCTTTATTATTATTATTGTTTATCATTGCTATCCTCTATTATGCATACACAATATATACAGTAAAGGTAATTTTAATTTAAGAAACAATCGTAATTTTTAAAAAGTAATAAAAGAAGTTTTATAAAAATTAATATTTTAAAATTTCTTTTAATCGATACATTTTTCAATTAGTGATATTGTGTAAAATAAGGTTATTTAAAAAAAAATATTAAATGTTATCACTTAGGCATTGCATTTTCTATAGAAATGTTTCATTGAAAGGCTTCTTTAGTCCAAGAAGAATTTGTGTAGCACGATATTTTGTATCCATGGCAACCAAAGAAATTGAATACATTCTATTAAAGCTCAATGCTACTTAAACTGAATCCAGAATACCAACAGTATATCACATATTCTTGTAGCATATACATATTTGTGCGTAAGTTTTATTTTTTCTTGAATATTATTAAGGCAGTCGCCAGTTCTTTGGAAAATCAACTCCATAAACTGAAATAAATGGATAGAGAATAATGTCACACATCATTTGAATGGTAGTTTTGTATTCTTATGCCATATCTATTTTGAGAATATTTCGTGTGTGGACAATTCTGTTTTACGGAACTTCATTGTGTAAATGATTAATAATTTGTAAATGTATACAATTAAAAAAATTTATTTTCCACAATATTGTTGAAGAGTTGATTTTTTTAAATATTACTTTTTAAAACCAAAGTAAATATAAATACTGCTAGTTAGTTTGCAATATTCACTTATGTTTAATAAGGAAAAGACATTCAGAAATTTATCAGTGGGGTTATTTACTAAATTATCTCAATAGATTATTGCTTGAATTTATTTGCGAAATATGAATAGAGCCCTACTGCTGATATGCAATCACATTAAATCACATGGTTTTATAAAACTGTTTCAGTATTTTTAATACATATATATTTTAATAAATCCGTAATTATTACTATTATACATATTTATATATGCATCATGATTATCTAAGAAAGTCTCGTTTCAAATAGCTAGTGTAGTGAGATATCTAAAGACATGAATGTGTATCTAGGTATTGTAAAATGTACCCTTGCATCGTTCCTGAGCTGCAAATTTCCGAATCAGAGATAGTATCTTTAAAACTGTAGCCGATGATAATAAAAGTTGAATGATGGCATCGTTCGATGTTGAGGATAACATAGATTTAATACGAAATGCATATTGTGCACACGAATACGATAAATAGTCGTTTAGCATTATAATAGATGTATACTGACTAGGCATTACGGGTTGAAGAGTAATTCCGAGAAAAGTACGTCCAAACTTAAAGAAAATCATTTTGAAGAGCAACTGATACGAATTTTAAATGATGCGTAGTATTTCTAAAAATTATTATTATTGTTTTGGCTACTGAAAGTGACATTTAATTTACATACATGCAATCTTTACAATACACACACACATAAGTACAATACACGCATATTTTTTTTCATTTTTGCTTATTTCTGCACCCTTTTCATATTTATATGAGTAATACTTAACAATTTTTTCATATGTTTCTGTTGATCTATCATAAAATGCAATTTTTAACTAATATTAAACTAAATATTTGCGATGAATTTAAACGAAATCTGTAGTATTATTATTTTTGCTATTGAAAGTGCCATTTTATTTAGTCATATAAATTTATATATTAAATAATATTTTGCTACAAATTAGTTCAATTCAAAAGATCTCCAAAATATACTTTTTTATTAATTTACTGCATGACTACCACTTTCGAAAAATACTGATTGAGTTGTATTTTGAAGTTGTGAGAAGAATACTTTCATAACATATTAGGAAAACATTTTAATAATACAATGCATAACCCCAAGAGAAAATTAAGTGAAAATTTATGATAATATATAAATATTATCAATCGTTGTTATTGTTGATCAGTTTGTCTTAAAGAGGTTTTGTGAAACAAAGTGACTAGCGAATATTTCTGTGTTATTTAAGTCATTAGTACTTTATAACTTTTAGAGCATATTTGTGATTAATTGCAAACTAGAGAATTACGAATACATATTCTTTGGTAAAAGAATTCAGATTAAAAATACTATTAAAACAATAAATTGTCAGACGAAAATTTGGTATAATATCTTATGATGCTTTTGAAAGCATGCATTTTTAGCACCTGATCGAAAAGCATTTATAACTTCGGTTCACTTTCAACACTGTAGCATTCATGCATAGGTTTGAATTATCATTAAATTGAAATATAGTATTAAGATGTATTCGGCATATACCATGTTGAATATGGTGCGTGTTATAATTACATTTTTGCTTTTAGATATGCACAGAATAGTTAAAATGCATTCTGCTTTATGTGACAATTGTTTGAACTAGGTTTTACATAAGTTATACAATGAAAAGCAAAACAAAATTGCTATCTGCGATCTAATTGATTTTCACTGTCACGAAAAATAATGTAACTTTATTTAAAGACATTCACAGAGGCACACAGAAGAATTGGACAGATTCTAAACTAAAATGTATTGGCTGTAATTATGAAAATTGCATATTGATTATGTTTACCTAATGTAAAATGAATAAATTTTATACATTTATCGATGTTAACTATCAAATTCTTATTATTGAAAAGAGTTTTTTTTTCTACACTTAGATATATTTCAAAACAACAGAACAAAAATTGAACGCAATATCGAAGTAAAGTGTTGAAATAAAATTATTACATTTTACAATTTGGATATTTGCACTGGTATAGAAAACATTGGGACGGGACGGATATCATGTAATAAAGCAGCTTTAGAATTAAAAGCATAAGTATATGAAAAATGATTGTAAAACAAGTCACATTTGCAATTTATTTCTTAAAATACGCATGAAGGTCACTTGATACTGCCACTAAAGTAATCGAGGTATTCGGTGGATGTAGGCAGTTATTGATGAAGGAAAAGTTGTTGAATTAAAGAAATCATTTGACAATTCTGAAACGTTGCATATATCTTAAAGATATAATTTAGATGGCTTTACTCATGAACGTATTATCGGATATTCCGAAAAAGTGTGACAAGTAACAATTGTTTCCAGGAAGAACAAAATCGAAATACAAATAGCTTCATGAACAATTGGAATATGTAGGCCGTGCAAATGAAGAGGCTATCGTCAAATTTAGTTTTTGAAGACAACGACCTAACAGTGAAAAGAAATCGTTGGATTTCAACTGTTGAAGATGCAATTCAACTTTGCGCTGCAGCATACATTGAGATATCCCCAACAACTGTTACCAGGCATTTGGATTAAAGTGAATTTGCTACAAACTTAGACCTACCCGAAGACTATATGTATGTGTTCCTCTTTCGAATGTTACCGTGGCAAACGTTTGTGCAGCAATTGGACCAAAAACGAATGGGCTTGTATGTTATATCACATCTGTGTAAATTCAGTCTTTCATTTGATCGTAAATTGTAAATGATCTGACCTTCAAATAACAGTTCTTGTCACTCAAAAAATATCCTTTATAGAGACCTATCTTGTTCCAGTTCTGTCACATATGAGCAATCCTGAAGGCCAGTGGTCGCAGGTTACTACAGGTTATTGAATCTGGAACTATGACCGATTTTCGATGTTTTCCGAATGGTAGGATTTCCTGCCAAGCAGTAATGTCAGTTGGCCAGTTTTTTTTTTTTTTTTTTTTTTTTTTTTTTTTTTTTTTTTAATTTCAGATTGCTTGATTGAGGACAATTATTTTATATAGCCATGTTCGCCTTGTTTAATGTCTAATTTAATGGCAGATTAGATAGAGTAACTATTACTATTTCTAAAAAGTGGCAGAAATAAAGCAATTTGATTTAAAAAAGAAATATTTTTGGATCAAATGCGTTAATTAAATTTTAATGTCACATGTTCGTATTTCCGTCTGTACGTTCGGCGATACATTTCGATAAATAGGCTACATTACACATTTTTGAGCAGTAGCTGCGATATTCATTCGACCGCAAGGTTAGTTGTCGGTAATCTTGATATCTCGATTTCCGAACCGACAATACTTGTATTGATCTAGGGTAATGATATACTGCTTTTTTATATTCTCGAATAAACATGGATGAAGTCATTAAAGCACTGAATACGTTACAGGGCGATTTGGCATAACTAATCCTGAATAATGTTGTTTATACAATAGCACAAATAGTGGAAGCATACTTTGCACTTGTCGATGCTCATATTCTGTAATAAAGTGCCTCTCAGAAATGCTTCAGGCCAGTTTTTTCAGAGCTATGACAGTATTTCAGTACATTTTCTAATCAAACATGTAATAGGCCTTTTCTAAAGAAAAGTTAAACATTCTGGCAACGCAAATATTTTCTGCTAAGGCAGTAACCATACAAAATTTTTGCTACACGGTAGTAAAATTCTTAAAATTAATATGTAAATGTTTTGTTTCTTTCATTTAATTTATTTTATATCATACAGCTATTATAGAAACATGTATTGTAAGAACATATGATACAGCTATTAATTAGCTATTTACTTTATTATATACAGGATGTCCAAAAAGCCTGAAAACAGGTGAATAATTAGAAAAATATACATCGGATTGAAAAACGGAAAATATGTGTTCAATATTTAAAAAAAAAACTATTTAGGGATATCAAAGTTGCCCTTCAACTCTGCCCCTATATAGATTGGAATAAAAAACGGAAAAATACGTGTTCAATATTTTAGGAAAATGACAAATTTGATAGCCCTAAATAGATTTTTCTAAACTATTGAGCACGTATTTATCCGTTTTTCAATCCGATGTATATTTCTTGAGTCATTCGACATTTTCCAGACATTTCAATGGAAACGATTTTCTATGCATTTTACTCGATTATAGCACCATCTACGATTTTCTGAAGAAAATGTTAAATACAAAAGTTACGTATTTTTCCCCATAGAATCCGAATTTGAAATAAAAAAGGTGTGGTTATAATTTAAGATTTCAAAGTTGCCCCCCCTTTTCCCCCAGGGGACAGAGTTGGGGGGCAACTTTGATAGCCCTACATAGATTTTTCAAAAATAATGAGCACATATTTTCCGTTTTTCAATCCGATGTATTTTTTGTTGAGTTATTCGACCGTTTCCAGACTTTTCGAACATTCTGTATTATATTCATTATAACTTACATATACACAAATTGACAAATCTTTTTTCAGATGGTCCAGAAGACAGTTACAACAACTCGATTTCCGAGCCGACAATACTTGTATTGATCTAGGGTAATGGTATACTGCTTTTTTATATTCTCGAATAAACATGGATGAAGTCATTAAAGCACTGAATACGTTACAGGGCGATTTGGCATAACTAATCCTGAATAATGTTGTTTATACAATAGCACAAATAGTGGAAGCATACTTTGCACTTGTCGATGCTCATATTCTGTAATAAAGTGCCTCTCAGAAATGCTTCAGGCCAGTTTTTTCAGAGCTATGACAGTATTTCAGTACATTTTCTAATCAAACATGTAATAGGCCTTTTCTAAAGAAAAGTTAAACATTCTGGTAACGCAAGTATTTCCTGCTAAGGCAGTAACCATAAAAAATTTTTGCTACACGGTAGTAAAATTCTTAAAATTAATATGTAAATGTTTTGTTTCTTTCATTTAATTTATTTTATATCATACAGCTATTATAGAAATATATATTGTAAGAACATATGATACAGCTATTAATTAGCTATTTACTTTATTATATACAGGATGTCCAAAAAGCCTGAAAACAGGCGAATAATTAGAAAAATATACATCGGTTTGAAAAACGGAAAATATGTGTTCAATATTTAAAAAAAAACTATTTAGGGATATCAAAGTTGCCCTTCAACTGTGCCCCTATATAGATTGGAATAAAAAACGGAAAAATACGTGTTCAATATTTTAGGAAAATGACAAATTTGATAGCCCTAAATAGATTTTTCTAAACTATTGAGCACGTATTTATCCGTTTTTCAATCCGATGTATATTTCTTGAGTCATTCGACATTTTCCAGACATTTCAATGGAAACGATTTTCTATGCATTTAACTCGATTATAGCGCCATCTACGATTTTCTGAAGAAAATGTTAAATACAAAAGTTACGTATTTTTCCCCATAGAATCCGAATTTGAAATAAAAAAGGTGTGGTTATAATTTAAGATTTCAAAGTTGCCCCCCTTTTCCCCCAGGGGACAGAGTTGGGGGGCAACTTTGATAGCCCTACATAGATTTTTCAAAAATAATGAGCACATATTTTCCGTTTTTCAATCCGATGTATTTTTTGTTGAGTTATTCGACCGTTTCCAGACTTTTCGAACACTCTGTATTATATTCATTATAACTTACATATACACAAATTGACAAATCTTTTTTCAGATGGTCCAGAAGACAGTTACAACAACTCGATTTCCGAGCCGACAATACTTGTATTGATCTAGGGTAATGGTATACTGCTTTTTTATATTCTCGAATAAACATGGATGAAGTCATTAAAGCACTGAATACGTTACAGGGCGATTTGGCATAACTAATCCTGAATAATGTTGTTTATACAATAGCACAAATAGTGGAAGCATACTTTGCACTTGTCGATGCTCATATTCTGTAATAAAGTGCCTCTCAGAAATGCTTCAGGCCAGTTTTTTCAGAGCTATGACAGTATTTCAGTACATTTTCTAATCAAACATGTAATAGGCCTTTTCTAAAGAAAAGTTAAACATTCTGGCAACGCAAATAATTCCTGCTAAGGCAGTAACCATACAAAATTTTTGCTACACGGTAGTAAAATTCTTAAAATTAATATGTAAATGTTTTGTTTCTTTCATTTAATTTATTTTATATCATACAGCTATTATAGAAACATGTATTGTAAGAACATATGATACAGCTATTAATTAGCTATTTACTTTATTATATACAGGATGTCCAAAAAGCCTGAAAACAGGCGAATAATTAGAAAAATATACATCGGTTTGAAAAACGGAAAATATGTGTTCAATATTTAAAAAAAAAACTATTTAGGGATATCAAAGTTGCCCTTCAACTGTGCCCCTATATAGATTGGAATAAAAAACGGAAAAATACGTGTTCAATATTTTAGGAAAATGACAAATTTGATAGCCCTAAATAGATTTTTCTAAACTATTGAGCACGTATTTATCCGTTTTTCAATCCGATGTATATTTCTTGAGTCATTCGACATTTTCCAGACATTTCAATGGAAACGATTTTCTATGCATTTAACTCGATTATAGCGCCATCTACGATTTTCTGAAGAAAATGTTAAATACAAAAGTTACGTATTTTTCCCCATAGAATCCGAATTTGAAATAAAAAAGGTGTGGTTATAATTTAAGATTTCAAAGTTGCCCCCTTTTCCCCCAGGGGACAGAGTTGGGGGCAACTTTGATAGCCCTACATAGATTTTTCAAAAATAATGAGCACATATTTTCCGTTTTTCAATCCGATGTATTTTTTGTTGAGTTATTCGACCGTTTCCAGACTTTTCGAACACTCTGTATTATATTCATTATAACTTACATATACACAAATTGACAAATCTTTTTTCAGATGGTCCAGAAGACAGTTACAACAACTCGATTTCCGAGCCGACAATACTTGTATTGATCTAGGGTAATGGTATACTGCTTTTTTATATTCTCGAATAAACATGGATGAAGTCATTAAAGCACTGAATACGTTACAGGGCGATTTGGCATAACTAATCCTGAATAATGTTGTTTATACAATAGCACAAATAGTGGAAGCATACTTTGCACTTGTCGATGCTCATATTCTGTAATAAAGTGCCTCTCAGAAATGCTTCAGGCCAGTTTTTTCAGAGCTATGACAGTATTTCAGTACATTTTCTAATCAAACATGTAATAGGCCTTTTCTAAAGAAAAGTTAAACATTCTGGCAACGCAAATAATTCCTGCTAAGGCAGTAACCATACAAAATTTTTTCTACACGGTAGTAAAATTCTTAAAATTAATATGTAAATATTTTGTTTCTTTCATTTAATTTATTTTATATCATACAGCTATTATAGAAACATGTATTGTAAGAACATATGATACAGCTATTAATTAGCTATTTACTTTATTATATACAGGATGTCCAAAAAGCCTGAAAACAGGCGAATAATTAGAAAAATATACATCGGATTGAAAAACGGAAAATATGTGTTCAATATTTTAAAAAAAAAACTATTTAGGGATATCAAAGTTGCCCTTCAACTGTGCCCCTATATAGATTGGAATAAAAAACTGAAAAATACGTGTTAAATATTTTAGGAAAATGACAAATTTGATAGCCCTAAATAGATTTTTCTAAACTATTGAGCACGTATTTATCCGTTTTTCAATCCGATGTATATTTCTTGAGTCATTCGACATTTTCCAGACATTTCAATGGAAACGATTTTCTATGCATTTTACTCGATTATAGCGCCATCTACGATTTTCTGAAGAAAATGTTAAATACAAAAGTTACGTATTTTTCCACATAGAGTCCGAATTTGAAATAAAAAAGGTGTGGTTATAATTTAAGATTTCAAAGTTGCCCCCCTTTTCCCCCAGGGGACAGAGTTGGGGGCAACTTTGATAGCCCTACATAGATTTTTCAAAAATAATGAGCACATATTTTCCGTTTTTCAATCCGATGTATTTTTTGTTGAGTTATTCGACCGTTTCCAGACTTTTCGAACACTCTGTATTATATTCATTATAACTTACATATACACAAATTGACAAATCATTTTTCAGATGGTCCAGAAGACAGTTACAACAACACATAGAGCAAGAAAATTTAAGCCAAGAAAACAAGTAATTCGGAAAAACGTAACAGATCAATAATACTATTATGCTACACAAGACATAATTGAGTTGGGATTCAAAAGCCTTTAATTAACATTCTATAATATCGTTTTACAAAATTGTTTCATTTAAATGCATTTTTCTTTCTTTATTTCTTTATTTCTTTATTTTCTTTTTTTGCACACTAATACTTCCAATCTTTAACAGAACATTTCATATAATGAAATTAATGATGATAAAACATAAAATTATGTGATAATTACGATGATTATGATAAAAGAAACGACATAGGAAATTTCACGTAGATGTATTTTTATTTATTTATTTTTTATCACATATATGTTTACAAAATGTAGCTCAATTTAGAAATATACTGTTAAAGAGTATATTTTACCTTTTGAAATGATTTATTTAGTTTAATTCAATCACCTTTTATCCTTTTAGTTTGAAGCATACTAAGATAAGTACTTATATACGAGGGAAAGTCATTAAGTAAGTCACAAAAGATAACACTGGCTTACAAATTTAAACATTTTTTATATACTTTTGATGAAACACCTATTTTCTTATTATACTACCTCTTACTAATGAAAGGCGCTATTTGAATAAAATCTATCGCGTCACATTTTTAAAATTTTTACATTTTTCAATATTTACATTTTTAATTATATAATACTAGCAAGCTACGCCCGCTACGCTGGTCAATTTCTTTTAACGAGCCTTTAATCATACAAAATATTGACATTTCATAAATAACTTTTATATTTTAACAGAATAATAAGGCTACTATAATTTGTGACTCGTGCTATAGCCAAGATACACGTCAGGACACGTCGCCCTTATCATTATCTTTTTACGCATGAAGGTTTCTATATGGTACTCCATTGGAAAATTTGGTAATTTTTGAAATTCAATATTTGAAAAACGGCATAATCATTAGATTTGAAATTTATATCAAGAAAAATACAATTTTTTACCTTTCAAACACAGTTTGTCTAACAATTTTCTGACAAATACTTTTTGAGCTATCATTTTTTTCAGTAACTTCAAATGTTCTATTTTCCGAGATTAATCTGTTGCAACAATTAGCGAAAAACCCAGTCGTCAGCAACGCATAGTTTTTTATTAAAGAGGCTGTTGGAGCAGGGATTGTCACCACCAATTTGCCACCATCACTTTTGAAATCGGTTCCGTGGTTCCAGAGATTCCATAGAAATTGTAATTTAGAATGACTTCAGAACGCTTTTCGCTCATTTCACCCATTTAAATTTCGATTTTTATTTAATTTATTCTTAGAGAGCATTTACATCTTATAAGTAACTACAATGATAAATTTCAAATTTCTTGCCCTTTCAGTATAAAAAAGTCGCAATTTTCGAACATTTTTCGATCCTGCACCCCATTGATGTTAGTGGCACCGACATAAAATATAGCCTATGTTGGAGTAGGGATTGTCCCCATTAATTTGCCACCATTACTTTTGAAATCGGTTCTGTAGTTCCAGAGATTTCATAGAAATTGTAATTTAGACTGTTTTTAGAACGCTTTTTGCTCATTTCACCCTTTCAAATTTCACTTTCTTTTTTATTTTGTTCTTAGAGAGAATTTACATCTTATAAGTAACTACAATGACAAATTTCAAATTTCTAGCTCCTTCAGTATAAAAAATAAAAATAAAACTGCCCAGTTAATTTGAGGGCATTGAGTTCACAGGCTATTCACACTAATTGTATATTATACTCTTATTTCAAAGAATTTGAAATAAGTCCATCGAAAAATAAAGAAATAAACAATATATTAAGGGGCGGGTGGGGGTCATCCCCCCGTTAACCCCCTCATAGTTAACTAATGAACCTCTTAAACTAATCAGGTAAATCTCTAATTACAATGAATATATATACAAAATTTGAAGAAAATCGGATAATTCTGCATGAAAAACCCATTTATATAAATTAAGGCGGGATTAGCCCCCTCCGTTCCCCCCCTTTATACTTAACCAATCAATCCCGAAAACTAATCAGGGAAGTGCCTTAACACAGTGAACCTATAAACAAAATTTGGATGAAAACGGAATAATTCTGCATGAAAAACCCATTTATATAAAATAAGGCGGGATTAGCCCTCCGTTCCCCCCTTTATACTTAACCAATCAATCCCGAAAACTAATCAGGGATGCGCCTTGACACAGTGAACCTATAAATAAAATTTGAAGGAAATGGGATAATTCTGCATGAAAAACCCATTTATATAAATTAAGGGGGGTATTAGCCCCCCGTCCCCCCCTTTATACTTAATCAATCAATCCCGAAAACTAATCAGGGAAGCGTCTTAACCGAATGAACCTATAAACAAATTTTGAAGCAAATGGGATAATTCTGCATGAAAAACCCATTTATATAAATTAAGGGGGGAGGGGTTTAGCCCCCCCCCGTCCCCCCACCTTTATATTTAACCAATCAATCCCGAAAACTAATCAGGGAAGTGCCTTAACAGAGTGAACCTATATACAAAATTTGAAGGAAAACGAAATAATTCTGCATGAAAAACCCATTTATATAAATTAAGGGGGGGGGATGATCCCCCCGTTCCCCCCCCCTTTATACTTAACCAATCAATCCCGAAAACTAATCAGGGAAGCGCCTTAACACAGTGAACCTATAAACAAAATTTGAAGGAAAACGGAATAATTCTGCATGAAAAACCCATTTATATAAAATAATGGGGGATATGCCCCCCGTTCCCTCCTTTATACTTAACCAATCAATCCCGAAAACTAATCAGGGAAACGCCTTAACACAGTGAACCTATAAACAAAATTTGAAGGAAATGGGATAATTCTGCATGAAAAACCCATTTATATAAATTAAGGGGGGATTATCCCCCCGTTCCCCCCCTTTATACTTAACCAATCAATCCCGAAAACTAATCAGGGAAGCGCCTTAACACAGTGAACCTATAAACAAAATTTGAAGGAAAACGGAATAATTCTGCATGAAAAACCCAGTTATATAAAATAAGGGGGGGATTAGCCCCCCATTCCCCCCTTTATACTTAAACATTCAATCCCGAAAACTAATCAGGGAAGCGCCTTAATACAGTGAACCTTTAACCAAAATTTGAAGGAAATGGGATAATTCTGCATGAAAAACCCATTTATATAAATTAAGGGGGGGATTAGCCCTCCGATCCCCCCCTTTATACTTAACTAATCAATCCCGAAAACTAATCAGGGAAGCGCCTTAACTCAGTGAACCTATAAACAAAATTTGAAGGAAAACGGAACAATTCTGCATGAAAAACCCATTTATATAAATTAAGGGGGGAATTAGCCCCTTGTTCCCCCCTTTATACTTAACCAATCAATCCCGAAAATTAATCAGGGAAGTGCCTTAACACAGTGAACCTATAAACAAAATTTGAAGGAAAACGGATATTTCTATGAAGAGTTATCGCATTCCGTACGTACATACATACATACAGAACCGGCTGGCAAGCTCTCAGGGCTTGACAGCCAGTTTGATAGCTAAAAAATGGCAATTTTAGAATGTTTTTTTGCTCCTGCACCCCCTGGTGTTAGTGGCACCGACATAAAATATAGCCTATGTTGGAGCAGGGGTTGTCACCATCAATTTGCCACCATCACTTTTGAAATAGTTTCGGTAGTTCCAGAGATTACCCCCTACAAACAAACAAACAAACAATCTTTACTCCTTTATAATATTAGTATAGATAATCTATCAAGTCACATTCAACTTACCGGCATTGTCAACTTTGATTCTATATTCTGTTTTCTTGTGTTTTTGTGAACTAAAGTGATTTTGTTTTTGATAAAATGTATAATAGAGTGTGTAAATTAAATTCTGGTCATTTTTGTTGTTTGTGGACAATTTATATTCGCAAAAAGAGGAAGACCGATATCGGAATATTCTATAACAGCATATGTGCATTATTTTGGATTCTCAGTGATTAATCAATATAAAAAGTGGATCCCACATGTTTTTTTGTGAAAGCTGTAGGCTTACACTTATATGCTGTGCTTTGGGAGAAAATAAGTATCTTCAATTTGGATCACCACTGCTGTGGAGAGAAGCTTCAAATCACGAAAATGACTGTTATTTTTGTTTGACAAAAACTGCAGGCTTTAATTCAAAAAATAAACATAAAATTGCAGGCTTTAATTCAAAAAATAAACATAAAATTCAATATCTTGACATTCCATCAGTCTCAAAACCGATATCACATTCGGAAACTATCGTATGTCCAGGTATGTCAAGTGCGAGTTGCCAAGATAGTGACGATCTGTTTATGGAAAATGAAAATGATGACGAATTTGTAATCAAAGATGATAAAACGCCACATTTAATAAACCAAAATGAGTTGAACGACCTTGTGCGAGACTTTCAACTATCTAGATCAAAGGCAGTTCTTGCCTCTCGTCTACAACAGTGGAACTATTTGACACCAAATATCAAATTAACTTATTACCGAAATCGAAGTCAAATTTTCAGCAGTTATTTCACCAAAAAGGACGGTCATCTATGGATTCTTAGGAAATCATAAAGATGAAAATTATGAAAAACATATTGGTGTTTTATTAAAAAACTATCATGTAATAGGTGTGAACATGTCTTTGAAGGTACATTTTCTCCATTTACACCCGGATTTTCCCCTTGAAAACATGGTCGCAGTGAGTGACGAGCAGGGCGAGCGTTTTCACCAAGACCTTAAGCTTTTTGAAGACAGGCACAAAGGTTTTTGGGACGAAAGTATGTTAGGGGACTACTGCTAGTCTATTTTAAGATAAACAGATCAAGAAAATTATAAAAAGAAGAGTAAAATAAAATCAATCATTTCTAATTTTTTCTTTTTATATTTCATGCTATTATTTTTTTAAGTATTTAATAAATATTTTTTAAACTAGACGTGACAGATTTTTTTCAATAATTTTCCCGTACTCAGTGAACTAGAATCTATGAAAAAATACACATTTCGGCGAAAGTACATAAACCGTGTAAACCAGTGTAATTAAATAATAATTTACAATGATATTCACTTCAAAATTATTTTATTTCTCAACATATTCTCTACCAATATTTATGCACTCATATCACCGTTCTATCAGTGCCCCAACACCAGCTGCATAACATTCTTTGGGTTGCTATCTCAGCCACATCAGGACTTCAAGTTGAACCTTTTCATCATCTGTGAACATCATTTTGCTTCCAAGATGTTTTTTTAGTGTACTAAATAGATGAAAATCTCTTGGGGGTATATTGAAGCAGTATCGTGGATGTTGAAGAAGTTGCAAGATGATTTTCACAGATGATGAAAAGTTTCAACTTGAAGTCCTAGTGTAGCTGAGAGAGCAACCCAAAGAATGTTATGCAACTTTTGTTGGGGCACTGATAAAACGGTGATATAAGTGCATAAATATTGGTGGAGAATATATTGAGAAATAAAAATAGTTTTGAAGTGAATATCATTGTAAGATATTATTTAATTATCTTTTGTGACTTACTTAATCACTTTCTTGGTAGTTTCTATCACCTTCCACTAAAACTTTCTTAACAACAATCACTTTTTCGAAAAGTACGATTTAAAAAAATAATAATAACTTTTTTTTTGGTTTTTGTTGATTATTGAATTTAAATCGCTAAATTGATTTTAAAATAAACCTTAAAAATCAATAATTAAACAAATAAATAAAAAGTACGTAAAAAAATTATATGTTTCAGAATTTATTAATTTCTCGCCATTTTTTTTTTCAAATTATTTTCTTGAATACAAACAGAAGAAATTTTCCAAACAATTTATTTAAAATATATTAAGTATAGAATTAAATCTTTTTTTTTAAATCTTTTGATTTTAATAAACGATTAAAAAGTTACTAAAAACGCAACCTATATGAACGTTTACCTATATTTTTCAAACAGATTATTTTTTTAAAAACGAAGACTGTACTTCATCTTTAAAAAAAGGTGTCTATTATTTTTTCGTCTTTCCTTAATATTTTTTGCCTTGAAATAACTTCACTTAATTATGTAATTAGATATATTTTTGTTTGTTTGAGATATTCTTGAAAAATATTAATAAATATATGCATTTTTCCCAACGAAACACACGTATTCTTGGAATGAAATATTATAAATGGCCAATCAGAAAAATGAAAATAAATCTATAACAGGAAGATTGATGATAAACTTCTACATTCTTAGAATTTCTTGCATGTACGTAAATTTTGAGATGTGATCAATCTTGATGTAAGTCATGAAGTCATGAAATGACATAGTGTTATGCATGAGAAAATTGTCAAAACTGTCTCTTTTTGATTAATTAATTTTTAAAACAGTAAATTATGTAAGTGAGGTATATTAAACATAATAGAACTGGAGTGAACGTTGAACGAAAGTAACAGTCAAATTATTATAAAATTGGTATGGTATTTTTCTGTTTCCCCTTTTAATATTTGTCCAAAATTAAAAGGGCATATAAAAGTACTGCTCCAAAACATAATAATTTCCGGAAATTTTATGTGAGTAAATTTATTTTATTAAAGTTTGAAAGCATGTGAAATATGATGAGGGTTATTGTAGTTTTATAATATAATAGGAGTCTGTTTATCATATATATTATTTCTGTTGTCAACATCCCTTTTTCTAAAAAAAAATAAAAGCGTTACCATATGAAAGGATTTTAAATAGACTTCTGACATAGTACACTCACATTTCGTTAAAACTTGTTTTTTTTTAATTAAAAATTGCTGTTAATTAATAATTAAATTGGCATTGTTTTCATAAATGAAATGAAACGTTTTCCTCAAATTAGTGTTACCACAAAGATAAAATACTACACTATGTGATGCTCAACAATGATTATAAAAAATAAATAGTACAACCATCGCATTTGTAATAAGAGTACATTTACGTAATACATAATGCGTAGAGTACGTAATATGTAAAACAAGTATAAAGTGTGATGCCAGCGCACGGGTTTATTTTATATTTATGATTAGAAAAGAAAATTTAAATGTTTAGAAAAAAAAACACCATCGATCGATCGAAATAAAATTGCAGTTAATTGAAATTTAAATCACTATTGTTTTCATAAAAGAAATGAAAGGTTTTTCTCAGTTTTCCCGAAGCGAGTAACACATCATTCTCTATTGCAGTTAAAATAGGATTGTCAGATTTATTTTCCCGCGCTTGCCATTTGCTAACTTTATATAGTTTTTATTAAAACTTTGATGGAATAAATGAGATGATATTCTGGCTTCACTAATGTTGTTTGCAGATGTTTTTATCCTTACTAGCTGACCCGCCCGGCGTTGCCCGGAACCATGATAATAATTTTTTTTAAAAATCAAGTTTTTATTATTTTATAATCTTTAACACGATTTTGTATGAAATTATATTTTAACATGAAAAAATATGTGAAACAAAATTGTGTGTTTAGTGATAAAAGCGCTCATTTTGTGTTCTTTTTGTCCGAACTCTTTGAAAATTTTATTGGTTATAAATAAAACGGCTTTACAGCGCGTGTAAAAATTTCCTGAAAAAATATTGTTATCGAGTTGTAAAAGAAAAGTTTTCTTCTCGCTTTTTTGTTTGTTTGTTTGCTTTCTCGTCGGCTCCTTTAACTTAGCACACCCAGAAAAAAGTTTTGCTGAATCAACAAAAATTTGGTTGAAACAACAAAACTTTTCGTTTAAATACGGGTCAATGGAAATTTTGTTTGAATCAACAAAAAAAGTATTGGTGATTTTTTTTTTTTTTTTGCAATTCCAAAAAAAAAAAAAAAAAAAAAAATTGTATCGTCAGCAAAAAAAGGTTTTGTCAATTCAAGCAAAATGGTTCAATTTTACTTGAATTAACAAAATTATTGATATATGCTGTGTGTTATTTTAACAATCTATTTTCTTTTTTTCAACAAAATATATTTTGTTTGTTTAAATAATAAAATATATTAAAATACTAACTTGTTTTGTTTATACTACAAAAACTTTTGTTAAATGAACCAATCTAAATACGCAATTTTAACCATTTTTTAATTCATTTTCCGCCGTGAATTACGCCTGTTAACCTTGAATAATTATACGTGAATTTCTATCCTGCTTTTTTACAAGCGCAAACAGAGAGAGTGAAATTTGACCAAGCCGGGAGTTAATCCCGGGTCCCCAGAATAGCGCTCAGAGACTCTACCACTGAGCTAGAAGGAACGATATTGCAGCTCGGCATTTCTCACTCTTATAAATGTCGGAACGGCTGCAACCGCAGCACAAGATGGAAAATTCATCAGGAGCACGCAAATTTCTGCGACAAACATGAGACGACAATACAAAGCCAAACATACTGCTACACATAGTTAATTTTTAATTCATTTTCAGCAGTGAATTACGCCTGCAAAAAGCAGGACAAAAATTCACTGGTTATTATTAAAAGATTACAGGCGTAATTCACTGCTGAAAATGAGATAGAGCTATTGCAGAAATCACGAAAAATGCAACATAGCAGCGCCACCTGTTGCGCGATTTACACCAAAAACTAATCAGCAACAATTTATAATTAGGAAGTAACTGAATATAAAGTTTTATTAACGTTCGTTATTTTGATGATTCCAATACTTTCTTCTTGTAAAGATAGAAGAAAGTAATAAATGGGACAGGGAAATTTTTAAAACTACCTTGGTTCGTCACATTAAAAAGAAGTTTTAATTATCCAAAAATTATGTTATTCCTTTAATTATATAGCTATATAAGTCAAATAAATCGAGTTACTTGAGAGAGTTATGGCTACTACACAACAATTTAAAATTTGCAAAAACAACAAAATTTTGCTGGAATTACAAAATTATTGTAAAATTAAAAAAAAAAAAAAAACAGATTTTTTTAATTCAAGTAAAATTGATGACATTTTGTTAACATTTTGTAACAGTGTTAACAATATCTTTTTGTCCAAGCAACAAAACCAGTTTTTTACTTCAACTGAAAATTTTTCTTAAAACAATCAAAGTGTACTCAACGAAACATGTTTTGTTGTTTTAATAAATTCCTTTTTCTGGGTGAAATTTTACTACCGTATTTACCTTTTTAGCTACCTGGTTGCTTGGACTCACATACGGTTATAACAACCCTTTTATTTTCATTTTAGCATTTAATCTATAGTTTAAAAATTGCTTAAACATCCTTTTGGTACACATTTTTTTCTAAAGCGTTTTTCTTGATGCTACGTGTAATGAAAATAATTGCCGTTCTTTTTTCAATTTATGGCATTATTAAATGTAATGAATATATAAGATTCTTTTAGCTTCATTTTCTTCTTGTTCACTTTTCATAAATTAATGATATGTGTAAAAGAAGTGAAAAAAGTTGAAAACGTCAATTTATTTATTTTTTAGTGTTTGCTTTCCAAAATGTAAAAATTTCGGAAAAAAATTTTTCGGAGATTTTGTTAATTCAAATAAAATTGATGAAATTTTGTTAAAATTTTGTGAGAGTTAACAATATTCTTTTGTCCAACACTGTTAAAAATTTGCAGCAAACTGTCCAGACATTTGACCGTTTTTATAATAAACGGTTACATAACCGTAATTTAATACTATTCTGACAATAATATGGGCAACAATATAGAGTTAAATTACGGTTATGTAACCGTTTTTTCCAAAAACGGTCAAATGACTGGACAGTTTGCTGCAAATTTTTAACAGTGAAGCAACAAAACATTTTTTTTTTTTTTACTTCTACTAAAAATTTTGCTAAAACAACCAAAATGTACTTAACAAAACATGTTTTGTTGTTTTAATCAATTCCTTTTTCTGGGTGCAATAAAAAATAGTTCTCATCTTCCGATCACTTTGAAATTTCAATTGATTATAAATATGACTGTATCCAAACTTTCTTTAATTTTACGGGAAAATATGCATATCTAGTAGTGAAAACATGAGTTCTTAAAAAAAAAAAAGATTTCAACGCAATGGCTATATTACGCCATCCGTTTTCAATCAACCCTTTTCAATCCCCCTACGCTAAACAGGTGTTTAAAGGTGTGTATTTAGTAGTTAAAACATGAGTTCTTTAAACAAAAAGCTTTAGCTTTCAACCTCAAAACAAAAATATACTAGAATATCTATGCTTTCAATGTAATGGTACAACTCCATGTGATTTCAATCAAACCTTTTCAATCCCCCTAGGCCAAATAAGTGAGGGCTAATCCGTCAGGTTTCCTGTTTCTGAGGGTAGAAACCTTCAAAAAACGTTGAAGCATGCGCAAAGAGACGATATTCGTGTGGATTTAACAGAATGCGCTTTTCGCTTTAAATATATAAATTATTATTTTTTTAAGTTAAAACCTGAACTGTAAAAAAAAATTCCCAGGTTACAAAAAATTTTTTAGTATATTTGTATTCCACAGATTTTTTTAGTAACTGGTACTAAAAATTGGTACTAAAAGACTAAAAAAGTTTTTGTATTCTTAGTTACTAACTATAAAATCTGTAAGAATTACTAGAAAACAGCTAGCAACATTACTAGAAAACAGCTAGCAATGATTCCGATTTTTAGTACCGGTTACTAAAAAAATCTGTGGAATACAAATATACTATAACTTTTTTGGTAATTTCCAAAAATCTGTTAGAAAAACTAAATTTTTTTTAGTAGATTGACCCCCTTTTTTTTACAGTAAGCATCTCAGAAATATTACATATTTCTAAAAAAATATTAGTCTGCAGTGCAAAATCCTCGCATGGGTCCACTGGTTTACTTTATTTAAATAATACTTTGGTGTAAAAATGTGGTTAAAAAATATTTTGGTGTTTGTTTAGCAAAAAAACAAAAACAATTCAGACATCCAATTTTTGAAAGATAAAACTTTCATTATTCAATTCATTGTCAATAAACTGCAACAATGAACTTATGTTTGTCATCATAAATTTTTAATTTCTGAAAAAAATCATTAGCAAAAAATTTAAATAATATTTTCTATACATCGTTTGATAAAAGTTTGTTATATAATTCTTTATTCGTTATACCATCCGTTATAATATCTGTTGATTTATTCTGAATTGCTTCCTTTTTATAGCGATAATGAACTATAGTTTCTGCTTATATTCATTTTTTGACTATCTTTGTAGTATTACTGGAAGCCTTTTTTTGACCATCATTCATATGCGAGAATGTACCACACAATCACTGTTGACATTGTCTCTTCATTGCTTTGCGTGTTCAATATCCTTCTCACTCTTTTGAACTATTTGTCTCTAAAATTTCGTATTAAAGCACATAAAAGATTTGCTAGATTTGATTCTACTTTTATAGATGGAAGTCTCTACAGCATTTTCAATAATTAATTTCTCATTAAACTATAGTCATTTTTACAAGCTGATTGCTAAAAATATAAACATTTATAACATTCATAATATTAGATATTTTTTGTTACATAGGACATAATTTTAAAGAGAATAGTTTGAATGGTTAGAGATACCAGCGGTAAGCTATGTGCGCCACATTAATATTCAAAAGACGTGTATTTGGTAATAAAGATTTTCCAAAATACGAGTAAAAGCATCCTAATCCAGTGCAGTGATAGTGACTACGATACACTGTTTCAGTTTTGCTAGATCAACTGGGGGGGGGGGGGGATGACAACATTCAACTTTCAGGAACCCACAGGAATATAAAACGTAAAGTTTTACGTAGAACTTTTAGGAAACCATTGTGTCAGTAGTAAGTTGTCCGTGGACAGTTCAATGTACTTGCACATTTAGTAAATAGTTTGCAACTTTTTCTTCAACATCCTTTAGAGAGAGTGTGGTGTAAAAAATCCGACATTTCACTACTTACACTCAATATTATTTTTCTCATGCTTCGGACACTTCCAAATTGATTAAATAATTATGTATCAGACACGTTATCCATCAAGGTAAATTCACTTACCTTACTTTAGTAGCAGCATTCAAACTTCATGCGTATATCTATTTACATCATGAGTATATCTTATTCGAAGATGTGGCCCATGCCGGCAAATATTACTGTTTTAAAGTATATGGATATTGTATATTTCTTTAGAAATAATGTAATATTTGATTCTGCCAAAATAAGTCTTATTATAGCCTCGAGTATTACTAGCTAAACAAAATGTATATAAGAGCAACTGTGGATGGTAATAGCAAAATTATGACTTTTAATTCAAATGTATAGGTCATATCTATTGCCAAATTTGTAGTAAAAGTTTGCATTTTTACAATTTTAGAAATTTTAAGAACATTGCAAGAACCTGCTCCGGTCAGCAGTTGTTTATCGCATGAAATATCTATGATGTTTTTGCTCGGAAAATTAAATATAAAATATCAATTTGATATAAAAAAATAGCACAAATGTATTAGTTTTTTGGGCATCATATAATGTTATTGAGTATTCAATTGTAAAAGAATATAAAAAATTATAATGTTAACCCTTTCGTTTCTCATGTTTTGGGTGAGGAGGTGAGGGAGAAATAATTGCTGTTAGGTCGAAAAAAATAGCTATCCATATGTCAAAAAATAATTTTTACTGAAAACTATTGAATATATTTATATTGCATAGTATCAATATAACGATAGGCTAATTTAAATAATTAGAAGACGTTTGGAAATTGTCGTAATATAATAGAAATAAATAGACATAAATTTTTCTATTATTGTTTTTCTTTTTTATATATTTTTTTTTATTCGGGCAAGCGACCCATATATTTAAAAAAAAAAAAGAAATACATGTTTGAAGTAAAAGTTTTACCAATGATGCGCACAGCTTTAAGTAGATATTTTTGTCTTACTAAATGCTGAATATAAATGAAATGTTAATATTAAGTGTAAATAAATGAACTATAATTACTATATAATAGTACAAAACAACAAAAGTAATAGTAAAGATAAAATAATAGTAAATGTAAAAATGTAAACTATTATTAGAACGCCAGACCCGAAAGGATTTATGAAAACATTAGTATCAAAATAAATTATTTATCAGATAATAAAACAAAACAAATTCTGTTGGATGTAAAGTTTTTAGGAGACATGTATAGTTTATTTGCTTCTCCTACTTTATAATGAAACATTCTTAACTCCCTTGGACTTATACCAAATAATTGTTCAGGTCTTCCAGAAAATAATTAGCACGACTAATTTCTGATCCAGTTGAAACACTTATAATTAGGACGCCAGACCGGAAAGGGTTAATGAAAACATTAGTATCAACTTAAATCATTCATTAGCTAAAACTAAAAACAAATTCTGTTAGATATCGAGTTTTGAGGAGACATGTTTAGTTTATTTGCTTCTCCTACTTTATATGCTAACGTTCTTAGTTCCCTTGGAACTTAAAACCAAATAATTGACAAATAATTATCAAATAATTAGCACACCTATTTTCTGCTCCAGTTGACACACTAGATATTTCGCATACACGCTATCTATTGATGCAACTCCAACATTGCTATTTATGTCCGCTATTATAATGCGATGCATATAAGTACTACACGTGAACTAAGATGTGATAATTGCTGCTAAAACCATGCGTTGCGTGGTACATTGAAATGTACTAATTTTTACAGCATTGAATACAACATCAAGAGGAACATAATCTGAGAAGTACTTTTTTTTTTTAATTCCTCTCTTATTTTAAGAAGGGAATTTATTTCCTGAATTTTACTATAATTTTTTTTTTCTGAGACTGGGATTGGTTTTTACATGAGATTACCCCAGTAGTACTGTAAGAACCAATTTCTTTCGAAAACACATCCCTTCTTTTAACTTTAGAGCGTTATCTAATTTTAATTTTCAATTAGAACACATATTAAATTGTAATCTAAAAGCGCACTATTAATAACATGGGATCAAAATATAGAACCGTATGAAAGAAATAATGACTCAGAAGGAAAACGATCTCCAGTAAAAATAAATATTTTGACATGCAAGAAAGTTTTTTTTTAAACAAAAGGCAAACTAACCAGCTACTGAAATTATAAATAAGAAAATATACCGTACGACTTTTACAAAGTTTATACATCTGTTCAAAATATGCTTCTATTTTGACTCTGAAATTTTCAAATTGATATCTGAATGAGCTTTCCAAATTTTCGCTGATTAGTAAAAATTTTTAATTTATTGACTTCTGCTCTGAAATTTTTAAATCAATATCTTTATTAGTTTTGATTAGTTTTTACTGAATATCACATACCTATTTCATTTTTTCTTGGTTTTTGTAAAAGAAAAAAAAATCTCCATTAAGAAATTAGTTTTTTGCTAATAATAAGAAAAAATATATACACTGATGTAAAATATTTTTCTACTTGGGCTCTGAAATTTTCAAATCCGAATTAGTTTTCTTAATATTTGCTCATTAGTAAAATTTCTCAATTCCTTTCATTTCTGCTCTAAAATTAAGTTTGCGTTTGCCATTTTGTGAAAAATATGCAGATGCTTCAACTGTTCCAATTGCAAATTCCTCCATTCTTTATAAAAAAGCTTTACAATCAATGCACGTTCCTTCTTGTCCAGCGGTATGCTCACTTTTATCTCCAAATTACATTAGCTAGTCATTTGCATAAGGTTTTAGAAGCGCGGCGCCCTCTGGCGGCGAAATGTCAAACTTTTTTAATGAAAACCGTGGCCATATAATCTACATAAAATATATTTGAAGTTTCATTCGGATCCATTCAGTGGAACCGGAGCTATCAGTGTCTGAGTAACGGCAGTTTAATTTTAATGACCCGGTATAAATTATTTTTATTGAAATCTGTGAAAATTTTCCGGCTATCAATACGAAATTGAAATTAACAACAAAGAATTGGTTATTTTATTAAGATCTGTTTTGCATAGTTTATATTCTTAAATTTATTTTGCAGAATCTTAATGTACATAAGCTGTTCATACACTAATATATAGACTGCCATATTTTCTGAAAGCTCTTCAGAGTAACATATTTACAAATCTCTGAATAAATGAGAAAAAAATAGTTGTTCGCACTTATTAAGATTTTAAACATCATATTCTTATACGTTTTATTCTTCATAATATATTAGATATGTTTTGTATCAATATGATATTTTTATTTTAAAATAATTCCGCCTTTATTGCAATATACATATATTTTTCTTTTTTTCCTGTTTTATTTTTCTTTTCTTTTTTTGGTATTTAAAGGGCACTATTATAGCTCCATAAAAAGTTTCTCCTGAAATGAATATCAGTAAATTTGTGTGGGTAGTACCATGTTTTTATCCTTTAAGATCAGACGTGCCTTTAATATTAAGAATTTTCTCTTAAATAAAAATCAGCACTCTATTCGAATAATTTCGTAATTTGTTCATTTAATATAGCAGTTTTGGAAATAAAATTTGAGATTTTTAAGATGTTTCTCAACATTTAAAATTTGATTTGTAAATCCAATTTAAAATGTAAAATAGAATATAAGTTTAATGTAAATTTTAAATGTAGTTCCTTTTAAAAATGTAGAAACAGTTATTTTTATTATTATTTTATACTTTCTACAGAACATTTTTTTAAAAAAGGTATTTTTTTGGTCACAGGTCTTTTGAAAATATATTACGTTTCTGGAAACTTAATTTATTCCTTTAAATCTGGATATTTCTTTTATCGAACTCAGAAGACCCACTGTTTACCGCATTTTTATATAGTTACCGGTATCTAACTTTTAATTGCAATTATCAAGAGAGAGCCAATAAATTTAACTCCACAATGCTCTATAGCTGCAGAGAAAAATAATTGTAAAGATAATTTGCACGTACATTTCTTTTATTCCTATTTATGGGGAATTTTAAGACTGGATTGTTATGTGTGAGTTTCTTTCTATAAAATCATTCATAAAAACTTAATAGTATAGAAATCATCATTTTAAAGAAGCATATATTTCAAAAGGTGAAAAAAAACTTCTCAAAACTTAAAATTTAACTCATGAAACCTTTTTAACACTTTCCAACCTAGTTGAAACGTGTTTATGACTTCGGTTTGTCTGCCGTATGGCCGTCTGCCGTCTGCCGTCTGTCCGTGCTCTAACTCCCGTAAATATGCTCGGATTGTCCTGCAAATTTTATATATTATTGCCGTCATCTATAGCATGTGCCCTATTTCAACTGAAGTGTGTAGCAGGGCCGAAACTAGGGGGGGGGGCAGAGGGGGCACGAGCCCCGGGCGCCAGCAGAACAGAAGGCGAAGGGGGCGCCAAATGCAGGTTTTGTTTGTTGTTTGATATAGAAATGTACATATATATGAAATTTATATAAAAAGTCTCGCAGCCGAAAAATCCAAAAGAAAAACTGAACCAAATGCATTAAAATAGACAAATAGATAAAAAGATTCGTCTACAATACAAGATAGCAAATGAATAAAAAAGGAACTGTTCTCTTAGGCTATGTTCTTTCTCCCATTCCAAATATATCCCGTCTATACCATCTATCATTTAAATCTCTTCCTGTGGTTTAGGAGAATCACTAACAATTTTCAAGGTCATTCCCTACTCATGTCTGTATATGACACTGTTCATCGTCGTCTGGATACGGTACTGCACTATCCAGCATGGATAATTAGCAAACGATTCCCTCACTTTGACCCTTTCTATTAGATAAAAATATTCCACGAAGGCTGTTCTATTTTTTCCCTTTTCTCACAGCATGGAGCTTTCTTCTTTTTCCATTTTGTCATGGGCGAGGGGTGACTGCCGTGGACAATAAACACAAATTGGGGGATGAATGTCCAAAGTAAAATTCTCAGTAAAATCTTTTTCTTTTAAGTATAGCATTGGTAAAGGTACAGTAAAAAATCAAATCTCGTACAGGGCGCCACCCTGGCTTTATCTTCCAAAAAGGTTTTTACTCGTCTTTTTGCGAAAGCTTTCTAAGCGTTTTGCCGTCCTTGGCGGCAACTGGAATATGCCGGCCTGATACTTTTGCTAAAATTACTTTTTCATCCACATCCAATCTAGTATTATTAGAGGGAGCGAGGTTGGGCGACTGCTTGGGATACTAAAAACAAATCCATATATTTAAAGCTGTTTGGTAATTCTGTCAAATCTATTCCATCGAAATTCGATCGAATACGCATGCGTCAAAAAATCACCGGCCAATGAGGTGAGGGTCTATGACTGTCTCTACAAACGTGTTTGGGATCGTATCATCTGTTGTTTTTTTCTGTTGTCACGTTGCGTTAAACCTAGGAAGATATTTATCTAGAACTCACTGTGGAGTGTTTAGAAGGTATTTATTTTATTTATTTATTTTATTTATTGTAATTTGTATGAATACTTAGATGTCCATTTCGGATTTACTGTTTAAAAATGAATTTAGGCTCATAAGTTGGCGAAATCCCGATGGAAATTTTCTTTTTAGATCTCTATCATTTTGTTTATATAGTACAGAAAATAATTATTCAAACGTGTAGAACACGTAATACAAAATTGGACCACTTATGGTCTGTTTATTATCGGGAATGAATCTTATGGTGTTCCGATTGATAATGAATTCGATTATGTAAATATAATGTCAAAAGACAGTACGCACGGTAGTAATATTTTTATTATTATGTGTTCGAAAAAAGCAGAATCTGAGCATCTGAATATAAGTTATAAAATAAACAGAAATATATTATCTCTATTCGATTTAAAAGTTTTGTCATTACATAAGTGGGCTATTTTATTTGTAAAGAGTATGTATGCATTATATTGTTTGTATGTATACAAATCTTTATAATGTTTTGATTTGCAAACTCTTAATATTTGAATAATGTTTACATTATATTTGTTTGTATGTATACAAACAATATATGTATACAAAGAAGTATATATACAAACAATGTATAATGTATCATGTAATAATATTAATATTTACATTGTATTGTTTGTATGTATACAAATCTTGAATGTTTTAAATGGGCAAATTTGTAATGTTTTTTCTGTTATTTTTTTTAAATGTCAAATAAAGATAAATTTTCAAACTTGGTATAAATAACTTAGGTACTTTTCTCTATTATCCCATTGACCACTTTTCATAACAAAACAGAAATATATTATCTCTATTCGATTTAAAAGTTTTGTCATTATATAAGTGGGCTATTTTATTTGTAAAGAGTATGTATGCATTATATTGTTTGTATGTATACAAATCTTTAGAATGTTTTGATTTGCAAACTCTTAATATTTGAATAATGTTGACATTATATTTGTTTGTATGTATACAAACAATATATGTATACAAAGAAGTATATATGAAAACAATGTATATAATGTATCATGTAACAATATTAATATTTACATTGTATTGTTTGTATATATACAAATCTTGAATGTTTTAAATGGGCAAATTTGTAATGTTTTTTTATGTTATTTTTTTTAAATGTCAAAAAAAGATAAATTTTCAAACTTGGTATAAAAAACTTGAGTACTTCTCTATTATCCCATCGACCACTTTTCATAACAAAATACTATCGCCAAACTGTATGATTAAATGCCAAAATTGCAGTCCCATTTACTTGATGTCGAAAACATTATAGGTGTTTTTTATGTCATCAAGTGGTTTTTAATTCAACATTTGCGTGTATTTTTCATTATGTTTATTTGATTTATTAGTTATTTCATTAATTAAAATAACAATTGTATCCTTAAATTCTTATATTTTATTTATTTATTTTAATATTCCAATGACAACGTTCTCCCATTTATTTGGCGATAGTTTTTTTTTTTATGAAAAGTGGTCGATGAGATAATAGAGAAGTACCAAAACTTAATTACGTATATGAGTATATTCTTTGACAGTATTAATTATTACTCGATATTTTAAAACTGCATCATATTTGTAGAATTATATTAATTTAAATAATGCTTCTATTGAAGTGTGAAGAACCATATACCTCTATGAAGAACCATATATTTACATAATTGTCTTCATTAGCAATCGGAACACCATAAGATTCATCCCCGATAATAAACGGACTATAAGTGGTCCAATTTTGTATTACGTGTTCTACGATATTTTTACATACATTTAAATAATCATTTTCTGTACTATATAAACAAAATGATAGAGATCTAAAAAGACAATTTCCATCGGGATTGATTTCGCGAACGTTAAAAGAGCCTAAATTCATTTTTAAACAGTAAATCCGAAATGGACACCTAAGTATTCATACAAATTATAATAAATGAAATAAATAAATACCTTCTAAACACTCCATAGTGAGTTCTATATAAATACCTTCCTAGGTTTAACGCAAAGTGCAAGAAAAAAACAACAGGAGATGATCCCAAACACGTTTCTAGAGACCGTAATAGACCTTCACCTCATTGGCCGGTCCTACCGGAAGATTTTTTTTATGCATGCGTATTGGGTCGAATATTGTTGAAACATTTGACAAAATAAGCAAACTGTTTCCACCTAGGTATTTATACACAATACAACAAATAAAATAAATGCCTTCAAAACCCTTTTGATCATCACATCAGCGTGCAAGACAATTTTTTTACCGGAAACCGTTTGATGAATTTCATTATTTTTCCGTTATCGATTGACAAATTTTACGATTTTACCGCTAACGATTGCTGAATTTCACAATTTATCGACTATTGATTAACGAATTTCATGATTTTTTCCATGAACATTTGTCGAATTGCACAAAAAAAATTAAGAATATCGTCAAATTGTCTTGGGTAAAAAAATTTTGAATATTGTCAAATGCCATCGAGAAAAAAGTCTCTTTGTCAAATGATTTTGAAGAAAAAATCGGGAAATTCACAAAATGGTTTCGGAAAAAACTTCACCAAATGGTTTCAAAATTCTTTGAGTGACAGCGGGAAAAAAAATTTCATTTTACATTCAATCATCGCAATTGGCGAGTGTGACTAAGTTTAGCCAGTGGTGGCAATAACATCAATCACCAATTTCCAGTATTACTCGCCGATTGGTGAATGTTAATTTTGTCTTATATCACAAACTGTATTTACATATACTACTAGATATAATGATTATGAACCATGATTTTTCTGTTATTGGGCGAGATTCATGTTTTTTCAGCAATTCTTTGACGAAATTAGTGTTTTTTCAGCGATCCTTTGAAGAATTTCGCATTTTTCTCACGATCCTTAACGAAATTCACATTTTCCAGCAATTCTTTGATAAAATACATTTTATTCCGCAATTTTTAGACGAAATTTAGTAAAAAAGCGTGATCTTTTGGTGAAATTTCCTTTTTTGCGATTCTTTGACAAAATTTGCTTATCTTTCGCGATCCTTTTGCATAATTACGTTTTTTCTGTGGTCTTTTAACAAAAGTCATGTTTTCCCATTATCCTTTGATAAAGTAGTGTTTTTTCCTCAATCATTTGACAAAATCTGTTATTTTCCCCCGCGAAGATTGGTTAGATGTTTTTAGTCTGCAGGTGCCCTTAAAAAGTCTGTGACGCCCGTTGCTGCATCGCACACATTCTTCCATGGGGCATCGAACGAAGTAAATTCAACCTAAAGAATCATTGTTTCATTCCTGACATTTCTCGAAAGAAACAACGTTCAACTCATTGACTGAATTGTAAAGGGCGAAATGTGTCAATTAGCAGAAAGTGCGCAATTTGTTCGTTCATGGAAAAAATCGTGAAATTCGTTAACCGATAGTCGATAAAATTCGAAATTCGTCAATCCGATAGCGGAAGTGCAAAATTCATTAATCTACACAGTGGAAAAATCGCAAAATTCATCAACTGGTTTCGGGAGAAAAATTTTTCGAATATCGTCGAATTTCTTCGAGAAAAAAATTCACAATCTGCCAATTTCGGGGATGAAATTTACCAAATGGTTTCAAAATTTGTCGCGCGACAGCAGAGAAAAAAAATCTTTTTCCATTCAATCATCGCAATTGGTGAGTGTGACTATTATGTTTGACCAGTGGTGGCAATAAAGTCCATTGCCAAATTTTCAGTATTACTCGCTGTTTGGCAAGTGCTAATTTTGTCCTATACTTCAAAACCCTTTTGATCATCACATCAGTGTGCAGGACAATTTTTTTTACGGGAGACCATTTGATGAATTTCGTGATTTTTCCGTTATCGATTGACCAATTTTACTGCTATCGATTGTTGAATTTTATAATTTATCAACTATTGATTAGCGAATTTCCTGATTTTTTCCATGAACGTTTGACGAATTACGCAAAAAAAAATAAGAATATCATTAAATTGTCTTGGGTAAAAAAAAATTTAATATTGTCAAATGCCTTCGAGAAAAAGGTTGCAAGTTGAAACGGCTGTGACTTCTTTTTCATGTTATGCATCTCCGGTGTCCATCCCCCCCCCCCCAAGTGGGACACTTTTCTAAATTTTGCACATACCCCTCATGTGATATATCGGTGGAAAAGTCTTTGACCACTTATTCATGTTATGCATCTCCGGGGTCCATCCCGCCCCATTGTTGGAAAGGTCTGTGACTGCTTAATCATATTATGCATCTCCGGTGTCCATCTCCTCACTTTGCCCCCCCCCCCCCAAAGGGTACTTTCTAAATTTTGCACATTACCCTCATGTTATATATCATTGGAAAGGTCTGTGACCACTTAATCATTTTATGCATCTCCAATGTCCATCTCCCCACTTTGCCCCCCCACCCCCCTAAGGGATACTTTTCTAAATTTTGTTGACACCCCTCATGTCATATATCATTGGAAAGGTCTGTGACCACTTAATCATATTATGCATCTCCGATGCCCATCTCCCCACTTCCCCCCCCAAGGGATACTTTTCTAAATTTTGTTGACACCCCTCATGTCATATATTGTTGGAAAGGTCTGTAACTGCTTAATCATATTATGCATCTCTGATGTCCATCTCCCCACTTTGCCCTCCCCCCCAAAGGGTACTTTCTAAATTTTGCCCATTACCCTCATGTTATATATCATTGGAAAGGTCTGTGACCACTTAATCATATTATGCATCTCCGATGTCCATCTCCCCACTTTGCCCCCCTCCCTCCCCCAAAGGGTACTTTCTAAATTTTGCACACAACCCTCATGTTATATATCATTGGAAAGGTCTGTGACCACTTAATCATATTATGCATCTCCAATGTCCATCTCCCCACTTTGCCCCCCCACCCCCCTAAGGGATACTTTTCAAAATTTTGTTGACACCCCTCATGTCATACATTGTTGGAAAGGTCTGTGACTGCTTAATCATATTATGCATCTCCGGTGTCCATCTCCTCACTTTGCCCCCCCCCCAAAGGGTACTTTCTAAATTTTGCACATTACCCTCATGTTATATATCATTGGAAAGGTCTGTGACCACTTAATCATTTTATGCATCTCCAATGTCCATCTCCCCACTTTGCCCCCCCACCCCCCTAAGTGATACTTTTCTAAATTTTGTTGACACCCCTCATGTCATATATCATTGGAAAGGTCTGTGACCACTTAATCATATTATGCATCTCCGATGCCCATCTCCCCACTTTCCCCCCCGCCCAAGGGATACTTTTCTAAATTTTGTTGACACCCCTCATGTCATATATTGTTGGAAAGGTCTGTAACTGCTTAATCATATTTTGCATCTCTGATGTCCATCTCCCCACTTTGCCCCCCCCCCCCCAAAGGGTACTTTCTAAATTTTGCCCATTACCCTCATGTTATATATCATTGGAAAGGTCTGTGACCACTTAATCATATTATGCATCTCCGATGTCCATCTCCCCACTTTGCCCCCCTCCCTCACCCAAAGGGTACTTTCTAAATTTTGCACACAACCCTCATGTTATATATCATTGGAAAGGTCTGTGACCACTTAATCATATTATGCATCTCCAATGTCCATCTCCCCACTTTGCCCCCCACCCCCCTAAGGGATACTTTTCTAAATTTTGTTGACACCCCTCATGTCATATATCATTGAAAGGTCTGTGACCACTTAATCATATTATGCATCTCCGATGCCCATCTCCCCACTTCCCCCCCCCCGAAGGGGTACTTTCTAAATTTTGCACATTACCCTCATGTTATATATCATTGGAAAGGTCTGTGACCACTTAATCATATTATGCATCTCCGATGTCCATCTCCCCACTTTGCCCCCCTTCCCCCCCCAAAGGGTACTTCTAAATTTTGCACACAACCCTCATGTTATATATCATTGGAAAGGTCTGTGACCACTTAATCATATTATGCATCTCCAATGTCCATCTCCCCACTTTGCCCCCCCACCCCCCTAAGGGATACTTTTCTAAATTTTGTTGACACCCCTCATGTCATATATCATTGGAAAGGTCTGTGACCACTTAATCATATTATGCATCTCCGATGCCCATCTCCCCACTTCCCCCCCCCCCCCGAAGGGGTACTTTCTAAATTTTGCACATTACCCTCATGTTATATATCATTGGTAAGGTCTGTGACCACTTAATCATTTTATGCATCTCCAATGTCCATCTCCCCACTTTGCCCCCCCCCAAGAGATACTTTTCTAAATTTTGTTGACACCCCTCATGTCATATATTGTTGGAAAGGTCTGTAACTGCTTAATCATATTATGCATCTCCGATGTACATCTCCCCACTTTGCCCCCCCCAAAAGGGTACTTTCTAAATTTTGCACATTACCCTCATGTTATATATCATTGGAAAGGTCTGTAACTGCTTTATCATATTATGCATCTCCGATGTCCATCTCCCCACTTTGCCCCCACCAAAGGGTACTTTCTAAATTTTGCACATTACCCTCATGTTATATATCATTAGAAAGGTCTTTGACCACTTAATCATATTATGCATCTCCGATGTCCATCTCCCCACTTTGCCCCCCCCCGTACTTTCTAAATTTTGCACACAACCCTCATGTTATATATCATTGGAAAGGTCTGTGACCACTTAATCATATTATGCATCTCCGGTGTCCATCTCCTCACTTTGCCCCCCCCCAAGGGGTACTTTCTAAATTTTGCACACAACCTAATGTTATATATCATTGGAAAGGTCTGTCACCACTTAATCATATTATGCATCTCCCATGTCCATCCCCCCACTTTGACCCCCCAAGGGTGTACTTTTCTAAATTTTGCATACACCCCTCATGTGATTTATCGATGGAAAAGTCTGTGACCACTTAATCATATTATGCTCCCCACTATGAAATTTGTCAAGTTAAAGCAACTATAAATTTTACTTTTATGGTATTATCAAGTTGTTTGCCGTCAAATTTTGACGGGTTCCATCTAGTAATATTTGAAAGGATGATTTGAAAAATACGCAAAATAAAACTCTTTGTTAATTTTTTTTTTTGAAAAAGAATGTCATTTGTAGGGGTGCAGGGAGAAAACCATACCCAAGTTGCTATGACTAATAAAACCGCAGCCGCCCCAGCCTTTATTCTCCCAAATTATTTTCTCGTCATTTGGCCATTTTCAGATAAATGAAAAATGCCGCCATACCATTTGTTACAATTACTTTTTTACATACAAATTCGGCTTTAAAGGGCGCGAGGTTGGCTATTACTAACGACACTAAAAACTAAGGAGATGAAACATATGCAAGATAAAATAATAACCTCTCCCCCCCCCATTTTTTTAAGAATATAGCATTTGTAGAGACGCAGAAAAGAACCTCGCACAGTGTGCCATGGCTAATAAAGTCGTCTTTGCAAAAAAAAAAAATTGTTTTCGTCTTTTTGCCATTCTTACGTGTTTTGCCGCCCCATTCTTTTGCTGTAAATATTTTTTTAGATCCAGATGTAAATTTCCGGGACAAATACATCGTGTGCCCCTGTAATAATCAAGCTCGATTTCTTTTTGTTTTTAATCTTATCATACTCTAAAAATGCAAAATATCGATTATAATCAGTAACAAAGTCAAATGCATTCTGAATATCAGCTTTATGTAAACAGCATACCAAGTGTGGGGGACCCCTAAATCAGGGGGCCCAGTGTCACGATACAGATTTAGATTTATCAGATCTGATTTAATTAGACTCTGAATCTGTGTAATTAAATCGTCATAAAAGTCTTTAACAGTAACAGGGTTCCGTTCAGCTCAGATCCAAGTTTGAGTCTCACCCCAACCCTCCACAACCGTTCACAGTTCTGATAATTGCTAATAGAAAAAAAGACTAGGAAAAACATTTAAACATAACAAAAACATTTCTGGGAATTGAAAATGGTATAAAAAATATTCTATTTAAATTACATGAAAATTATGAAGCAATACTAATTAAAAAAAAGTGCTAAGAAAATCCTTTGATCAAAAAATAATTTTTCTCGTTGAACTCAAAAGAGGATTTTGGGGGCCCTTTGAATGCGAGGCCCTTTGAGACCATCGCGACCCCTTAAATCCGCCCCTGAGAATATCAATAACTATACTTCCTAAGATGAAAACTTGTATAAAGCGGAATATTTTACTGTTCCTTTCGATTCCATTTTCAAGGTTTTAATGAGTCAGTATTTGACAAAGCTGATTACTTAGTTCAGTATTACAGATTTTCTGATTATATACTTTAAATTTTAGAAACTTAGAAAAAATTTGCTTTGGAAATTTTCTTTGCGGAGGGGGGGAGGGGGGGGGGGCGCCAAAATCCATGTTTGCCCCGGCCGCCAAAATGGCTAGTTTCGGCACTGGTGTGTAGCACTTATAGTTTTTTTACAGGGACACTCAAAAGAATTCCGTTACATTACGGTCTATGGGGAAAAATCATTTGCGGTTTATTTTATTGATGTTACACAATTTCAAACACATTGTAATTGATATATATCACTAAGGTGCATTACAAGAAGCTTAATATGGAATAGGGTGTGCATAGCACTTATAGTTACTTTACAGGGACAGTCAAAAGAATTCCGTTACATTACGTCTATGGAGAAAAATCGTCTGCAGTTTATTTAAATAATGTTTTACTATTTTAAACGCATTGAAATTTATATATATCACTAAGGTGCATTACAAGAGGCTTACTACAGAATATTGTGTGTATAGAAGTCATCGTTCATTTACAGGGACACACAAAAGAATTCTGTATTTTCTGTTAACAATAATTCCTGGATGTGCGTTTTAAGTTGCTGAACGCGATTTTAAATTTAACTCACTTTTTGTCTATTACTTGGTGTGTATAAATTCTGTATTTCAAATACAGGGTAGCACAAAAGTTCGCGAACACATTTCCGTTTATTGACAGAAACTCCAGAAGGAGAATTTTAAACTGTGCTACGCGTTTGCTAACTATACTAAAATGTAGCATCCTATGTAGTATATATACAAATCTATAGATCATATACAGGGCTGAATAAAAGTATTCGGATATTTTTCCGAATATTGTATATGTTGGAAATATATGTTGAGAATTCCTGAAATTACGTTCCCTCAAAACTTAAAATTTAATTTATGAAACCTTTTTTAAAATACAAAAAAAATGATTTTGCTGTGCATTATAAATATAGTTATTGCACTTTTTTTAAATGAATTACATTCAGTTTTCTTTCTGAGATTTTGCTCTTTCTAAAGAAATGTTTCTACAAAAGGTTTCTTTCGGTCACAGAGCATTTCTTTTCAAACTATATTACTTTTCTAGTCCAGCCACGGAAATCGAATACATTCCATTAAATCTGAATGCTTCTTTTATCGAATTCAGAAGACCAACTGTCTATTGCATTTTCTTTTTTATATAGATACCGGTGTGTAACATCAATCTATTGCATTAAGTTTAGAAAGAAAGCTCCATTAAAATATATGATACCGTAATACATTATAACATCAACAAACGAGAATAATATCAAACATATTTTACATTAAAAAAAAATCTTATATATAGGTAAAATTTAGAATCTAGCTTTTTTTCTGTAAGTTTTTTTTTCTGTGATGTCGATTTTAAAAATTTAGAATGATAAAAATAATCATTTCTAAGATACAAATATTTTTTCATAAAGAATTATATAGATAGAAAAATTACACTAGATTAATTTTAAGACAATTAATCTAATTGGTAAACAGCTCATATCGTAAAATTAATCTGAAAATGATACAATCAAAAATTAATTTATTTTACTTGTGATTTTTTTGTAAAAACAAAAAATTTAAAATAAATGTCAATGTATTAATATTTCCCCCTGATAAAATAAGTATTATTTCGATGAATTCCAAGGATAATCCATTTTATAACCAACAAGTTTTTTCCTTTCTTCAGAAGCGACTTTTTTTTTTTTTTTTTTTTTTTTTTTTTACCAATTTGATTCAAAGAAATACTCACAAAAAGTGTAAAATGTGGCTGTTATCATTTGAATAATGAGAGTTAATGCAATTTGTAATATGTAGACGACCCACAGTGTGGTGACAAAACGACGATTTTTCATGACATTGGTGAAATTGGTATGTATTTTCATAAAGGATTGTCAACTATGTAGAGCTGTTTTATAAGTCCCACACCATGTGGAAACATATATTTTTTCCCGTACCGTCTAGCCCAGTTAGATTATTATTTACAAATTTTTTAGAAAGAAATGTATCGGAAAATCATAAAAGCAGTTGAAAATCAAAAATTGGGTTACTGGATGAAAAATAAAATGTTGTCTAAGTCCAATTTTCTCTTAAGTACTATTCTGATAATATGCTATTTAAGTGTAGTAACTCTCTTAGAGTTAGCGTTACGATCTTGAAAACCACAAAAGATACGATAAAACAGTCCATTACAAAGTTGAAGAGCAGCATAACATCAGAACAAAGATGCACAGAACTTATGCACATAAATGCTAAGAATAGAACCCTTAAAATATTCATTTGTTTATTGTGATATCCACCACTGAAATAAAAATGAGTACATAAAAACTTTTAAAATAGTAAAATAGTCTCAAATCTTTAATTATTTGTTTTAGAAAAGATCCGTTTTCTAAAGCATTTTTCATTTCAGTCTGTTTAAATTCACGATTTAGATTGTGAAAAATTGAGTTGGATCTGTCAAACCAATCTCGTGTAAATCTTCTTTAAAGACGACGCAAGTAAAGGAGGGTTAAAAATAATCACAATCTGCTTAAAAAATATATTTAAAAATATCACTGTGTAAAATATACTTAAAAATATCAATGTATAAAATATACAATTTTAATAATCAATGTATATATTTTATGTTTATACACATATTTTAAATATGTGACTTAAATATGAGACCGCAGAAATTTAACTTGTAGGCTGAATGCGACCCGCAGGCCACGTAGTGAGTACCACTACCCTTAAACAATCCTAGCCAAAATTAATCATCTTTAATATTTTTGCGGTTAATTTTAAACTTGAGATTTGAAAATATAGATTCTACTTGTGCAAACGTATACATTTTAACTGTTATTGAAAAGATGAAGCGTAAGGCAAACTTTGCATATAATTTTTGCACTATCAACATTTGATATTTAAGAAAGCCTCTAAATTCCATTGTTACTTTCATGAATAGATGAAATGTAAAGAAAACAAAATATTTATAGATGATTATGAGTTGTGCATTTTTGGTGTTACATTTCGATTTTACGATCCATGATTCTCCAATAAAAAGTCGAAAATGGGTAAAAAAATCCACTTGTACAAGGAAAGTCTGATGTTTAATACGTAGATTACACTCGAGGAACAATATATACATAGTATTTAATAGCAAACAACATCCATAATAAAATGGTATATTTTACTTTATTTCTCAATTATTTGCAAAAAATTAGTAGTGGGTTATTCGCATTTTTCTAAGACTACGCATTTCGCTTTCGTTAATAAATAACTCTCAAAAAGATGTACAATTCTCTTACGCTATTATTTTTTATCCTCCTAATTTAAGTGTTTCATAGAATACCCATAATAGCCCTATAGCATCATAGGATACCCATAATACCCATAATATAATACCCAGCCTAATACATCGTAAAATTTAAAACGTTTAAGAAAAACTGGCCTACACATTGATTCACTGTGTAAGAAGTATTTAAAAAAAAATAATAACTTATTGATTCAGACCATTTCTCAAAAATATTTTTGATAAATATTAAGAAGCCTCTTAATAAGAGTACACATATTCCCTAGAGGAAGCACAGCGAAAATTAATGATCCTAGCAATAACATCAGTCTTTGTTATAATTCATTAGTTTAACTTAATGTAAACTTGTTACACAAAGAAGGATGCCAAGCACATCTTTAAATTTCGCTGCTGTCATTAATGCTTTATAATTTATTGCGCATTTGTGTTATTAATTTTAAACTTAGAATTTGAAAATATTGATTCTTTTGTGAATGCGAATAAATTAACACTGTTATTGAAAAGATGAAGCGCAAGACAAACTTTCATACAATATTTTCATTGTTAACTCTTGGCATTTAAGAAAGAATTCATTTTTCACTGTTAGTTTCATGAATAGATGAAATCTGAAGATAAAAATTATTAATTGATAATAAAGAATTACATTTTGGGATCTTATTTAGAGGGGTTTGATTCATTTCATGCTGATTATTGATGATTTATTTGTTTACGGAATAATGAAAAATTATCATGTAAGTATAGTAGTGGAACAATGTATTAATTTGATTATATAAATACTAATATCTGTTTTACTACATCTTGGAATATTTTTATTTTCCTTTTCAAATTTCGAAATAAGGAATAAGTTTGCTGCTAATTCCAATCAATGTTCTTAATGAATAGCTACAATTATACATAACAGTGGCACTTATTTCAGTGCAGCATATTTCCAGACCACATTTATATTTATAAATATACAATAAAACCTTTTAAAATGGAGTCTGTATGCGATCAAGTCCTGTCTTAAACGGAAACACTGCATGGAAGTAATACTACACAAATATTCTTGCAAAGATGGAAGCCTAATTAAAAGGAATATTTTTCTGATAAGATTTCGAGATATGAATTTAATTTGCTATTGTTTCCAATCAGTGTTAATAAATTCAACAATTCTACAGTTACGTATAAAAGGAACCGCTTATTTCTGTGCAGCATATATTCAGTGCAAATTTAAATTCATAAATATATGTAGTAAAACAGGTTAATAGGGAACCTGTCTATAACAAAATCCTGTCTCAAACGGGAAAACTTCATGATCACCAATTGAAGCAATACTACAAAAATATAGTTTCAAAGTTGGAAACCTGTTTAAAAAAGTATCTTTGTCATGAACCTAGAGAGTCCTTTTTCATAACTTTTACTTTATCAACTACAATTTAGTGGACATTTTGTTTGTGTTAATACAGGGTGATTATAAAAAAACTATCCCGATATATGAGCCCATAACTGTCATACCGTTCACAGAAACTGAATGAAATTCTGGCCTAAAGTATTTTGAGGTATGCGGTCAAGAATCACGTGAAAAAACAACAGTTAAATTCTAACAGTTACTGTTACAGTAACAAAATTTCGAAAATTTCAAATGGCAACACCTACTTTTTTTAATTGAAATGTGATCTTCATAGTGAAAAACCATAAAAAGCGTTGGAACGGTACCTGTAGCACGAAAATCGTCGGCGCTAGACAGACTAAGAAGAAAAGTGAAAACAACCAATAAAGGACAGAGAAGCAACAGAAAGTAAAACATTTTATTGTTCCGTGCTATCCACCATCTGCCGCATGTAAAGTGTCGTCGTGTGTAAAATGGAAAATGTATGAAACACAATAAAATGTTTTATTTTCTGTTGCTTCTCTGTCTTTATTGGTTGTTTTCACTATTCTTCTTAGTCTGTCTAGTGCCGGTGATTTTCGTGCTACAGGTACCGTTCCAACGATTTTTATGGTTTTTCACTATGAAGATCACATTCCAATAAAAAAAAGTAGGTGTTGCCATTTGAAATTTTCGAAATTTTGTTATTGTAACAGTAACTGTTAGAATTTAACTGTTGTTTTTTCACATGAATCTTGAGCGCATACCTCAAAATACTTTAAACCAAAGCTTCATTCAGTTTCTGTGAACGGTATGATAGTTAGGGGCTCATATATCGGGATAGTTTTTTTTATAATCACCCTGTAGATAAACGAAAGACTAAAGACTTCGAAACGAAAAACGAAAGACTTAAAACGAAAGACTTCGTTTTAAGACTAAAAACGAAGGACGCTTTTTTTTTAAATTCCGGATAACACTTTTTTACGGTGTTATTTTTTATCATCGTAATTAAATTGTCAATAATGTATCATTATTAAATCAAATGGGCCATGAAATATTTGTTCTATCTATCCCATATATTAGTTCTTTGCGTAAGAATTTTTTTTAAATGAAACTTATGGGTTGAGATTCCATAAATATTTGCGATAAATAATAGATAGCAATTTAATAATACATTACTACTTATTTCCAAGAGGAAGCATGGAGAGAATTAATGACACTAGCAATAATATCAATCTTTTGTTATTGTTTATTACTTTAACTTAAATAGGAACAAAAGTAAATGCCAAGTACATCTTTGAAGGTGATATTATTAATGATTTATACTTTATTTTTTACTGGTGTTATTGTTTGGAATACAGATTATTTGAAAATATAGATTATTTTGTGAATGCATGTAGAATGAAATTACTGTTGAAAAGATGCGACGAAAGACAAACTATGCAAAAAAATATTTAAAATATTAGATTTTGATGTTTGAAAAAAAAATCTGCTTTTTCAGTTTTACATTTATGTATCGATGAAACCTAAAACATAGAAAATGTACCCTCAGTTTAATCAATTATCATGAAGTTCATTTCCTTTGTTTTAACACAGCTGCCAACTTTTACGTTTTTCTAATGCAACTATTTTTAATTGTAAATGTTACCTTATTTAATCCAGAAAATCTACGATTAAGTAAACCAATTTTTTCTTTTAAGAAGTAATCAAAATGCATAAAAGTTGTCAGCGATGGCTATAATCTGGTTAAAACATTTCTTGCTTAAATTTATTGAATAAAGATGTTCAGTCCTTCGGTGAATTTAATAAAAATATCGCCATACAGTAACATTGAAACTGTCTATTTATTTAATAACCCGATTAATATGTACTACATGTAATCGAATGTGTTCAATTTTTTAAGCTAATTGACAATTTTTCCCGTCTTACATTTAGAGAAAAATATTTTTTTCGTAGTCTTTTTTGGAAAAAATATTACTTTTGCATTGAAGCCGATGCACATAAACATTTTTTATACATAATATGGACCACATTAATAACACTATAAGTATTTCCAAGAGGAAGCAGAGACAAAATTAATGATCCTAGTACTATTATAAGTCTTTGTTATTACTGATTTGTTTAACTTACAGAGATCTTGTAAAACAAAAGAAAATTCCAAGCACATCTTTAAATGTTTCGGGTGTTATTAAAGATTTATGATTTATGATGCAATTCTACGATAAACTGTAATCTTGGAAATTAAAAATACAGATTCTTTGGTGAAAGTGTATAGATTAAAATTGTTATTGAAAAGATGAAGCATAATAGAAACTTTCTATGTAATATTTTAACCATTAACTCTTGATGTTTAAGGGGAGATCTATTTTTCATTGTTACATTCATGAATAGACGAATTCTATAGAGATTGATATATGGAAAATGCATCGTCGTTTTTAATCCATCAGCAAGTATCAAATTTCTTCTGATGTATTATATACTAATTTGTACTTGTGTACAATATTTGATGCTGTGTAATAATTTAAAAAAGACAATTAATAAATACTATAAATCTTTAGATTTTTCTAAGTATTCTGCTGACTTGTATTTTATTAGTTTTGTGTTACTTTTAAAGAAGAGAAAGATTTTTTCCCACTATTGCAAATATGTAATATAATGTTTTCAAAAAATTACATACACTAACTAGAGAGACATTTTACACAGTATATGTTAAAATTTTTACTTCTCTACGACCGAAGCCATTTCACAAAAATGTTTCCGATACATATTATAGGGCATTTTAATAATACTATTAGTATTCCCAACAAGGGTGCTGGAAAATTAATGATTGAAGTAGCCCAGGAGGCAGCGTCACATTTGTGCACAAAATTTTATCATCGATGATATTGGTATGTATTAAAAATTGGATGGTAGAGATAACGAATCTTCCAGTCAGCTGGCGCAAAACCGAAGACTGTAACTATAGCAACTGTTCGGTCACATTTGTGTCTTGTGTTTTGACAATGTGTTTTATCGTCTGCGTTCTAATTTGCAGTTATAAGATGGGTATTTATTTGAGAAGTAGCCATGCGCAGTACCTCTTCCTACTGTGAATAAACTTAAATGTAATAGAGTATTGAGTTGAGTTTTTAGCTCCCAGGCTATCAAAGCCTGAGAGCTAATATGCCCGCAAGTTTTGCATGTACGTATGTATGTACGTAACGCGATAACTCTTGATAGAAATATCCGATTTGCTTCAAATTTTGTATATAGGTTCATTTTGATAAAGCGTTTCCTTGATTAGTTTTGGAGTTCATTGGTTAAGTATAAAAGAAGAGAACGGGGGGGGGGGGAGCTAATTCCCGCTTAATTTAGATAAATGGTTTTTTCAAGCAGAATTATCCGATTTGCTTCAAATTTTGTCTATAGGTTCATTGTGATAAGGCGCTCCCCTGAATAGTTTTGGGGGTTCATTGGTTAAGTATAAGGGAAGGGAAAGTAAGCTAATCCCCCCTTAATTTATTGTCGATTTCTTTATTTTTCGAGGGGCATTATTCTTTGAAATAAGAGTATAATATACAATTAGTGTGAATAGCCCGTGAGCTCGATGCCATCAGTTTAACTGGGCACTTTTCTTTTTATTATTGAGTGTGTTCGAAATTATAAGTATTCTTCGTTGTCCGTCTAACTATGCACGATTCGCCTTGGATCAGTAGAACAGTGCTATTGCACGTGATAATTTGAAGCAACAAAAATTGAAGAGACTCGTCAGTTTTCCAAGCATTTCATTGGCTGTTCAAGGAAAGGATTTTCCCTCGTCAGTTTTCCCATCAAATTCATTGGCTGTTCGGGAGATGCTTAAACAAAGAAGCACCACAGATGACAAAACTGCTCGGACAATAAAACATTGCTTGGTTTTTGTGCAACTCTTTTGAAGACATAGGTTTAACATGGTGTCTCCCGAAATTAACGGCAAATTTCACATCTCATTACACTTTAACGTGTGCTTTAAGCTTCTGGCATCCTTATAATATAATTTAAGTGCAATACTGAATATTAACTGAGCTCCGTGTGAGACGAATTAACTCGAAGTCTTAATTCAGAAGTAAATGAATCTCGTATCTGTACTTTTATATATATATATATTTTTTCAAATGAGCTAAAAAGGAAATTTGAGGCTTATAGACTCGGAAATAAATATAACTATTGATGATAAAATGACCATCACTGATTTAAATTATAATAATGAAAACAGTGACATATATAAAATTAAACGACCTTTTGTAATAGAGATAGCAAACACTATAATTGAAAATCGTACGCAAGAAAAGCAAACTGATCTGGAAAAAAATAAACTTAAAAGATCGAAAAATGAAATTGAACTGGTTAGAATTACATCTGAAACTAAACCCAATATAAGAGAAAGCACAAACCGGAATTTTTTTTTTAATTAATATAAAGCATGCAAATTTTGACTGATAAATATTCTTGCACGTCCTGAAGTGCGCTAACCAGCATTGAACGATTTTTTTCTGTTGCTCTGCAGAACGTGCTTTTAACACTAAAAATATTTCAGAAGAATATAAAGCTGAAATTCTATTAAATTTATTAGGAGACAACGCCTCTAACATAATGTCGTACTTACAATGACAAGGATATCGCAAATTATGAAAAAGGAAAAAGAATTAGACTTACGAGAGTTTCAGATTTTTTTCTTCAGAGAGTTCAGAGATTATTTCTTGCTTAGAGCGCTTTAGAAAAGCTCTCAATCAACCTAATTAGACTCATGTAGATGCTCTTCGTCTAGTGACCAGAAGGGCTTATTATTTAAATTTAAGAATGTTATCATATTTTTATAATTTTAAACAACTTATGGTACAGTATAAATTTTACTAAATATTAAATAAACGAACAGTTTACCACATCCGTGTAAGACAAGGAAATAAATAGTTTTCACCAGATGAATTAGGCAGAGAGATTGATTCATATTTCACATCACGCGAAAAATCTCTAAGTGAGAATTTTAGTGTTAATGGTAAATATACTAACTCAAAATGTGTAGCTAAAGTATTTTTGTCTCATGTTAAACACTAAATTGTGTGTTATGTCATGGAATCACGGATTTGGAACTGCCTATATTATTTAAAATAATTTGTCCACGAAAGGTTGAACGTTGTAAAATATAAGAAGTTATGTTTTACTTGTTTTAACTTACATTTGGTTGAAAACTCTCCATCAAAATATACTTGCATTTGCAGGAAGCTTTATCATAAAAGTTTCTATTTCCCGAAAGAAAATTATAGCCCATACGCGAAAGAATCGATTTTATCGAAACGAAATAAATAAGGGAAAATCAATGTTGCAGAATGTTCAGATTACAGACCAACAGATTATGACTCAGCAACCTTGAACGCTAACGCTGAAGAGTTCGTTCAGAAAATATTTATTAGTAATTATTAGAATAAAAAGGCCACATGTTTACTTTCTGCCGTAATATGTTTTATAATTGATGAAACAGGATTTAAATATCGTGTAATGTCTTTGTTAAATCGAATTATCTAGTCTACTTTTTTATCTTGGCATTTCATAGAACTAATTCAGATAAAAAACAAACATTTTGGTGTCATATGTAAATTATACTATCTTGATAACCGCAAAATTAATACATCAATATACAATAAAGATGGAAGTTAAAAAAAAAGGGATGTCTTGGTAGTTCCAAAAAAATACTGCAGAATTAACGCCCTCCCAGTCAATTGAAATTTAAATTCAGGATTTCCTAATCTAAAATTAGCAGCTGATAGATTCAAAATTCCAGAAAATGTAGATGTGCTTCTAGGAGTCGACGACTTTTTTTAATGAAATTTTGATACCCTGACAAATATTTGTCATAACTCCAAAATTTTTCTGCAAAACACAGTTTTTGGTTTTGTTGTATCGAAACGTTGTTTTTGACAGAAAATGAAAACAACCCGTAAGGCATGGTGACGTCACGGCGACGTCAGTGTGAAGTCACACTGTGACTTTGTGACCGTCGATGTGACGTCACGTGACGTCGATGTGAAGTCACGGTGACCTGAATGTGAAGTCGTTATGGCTGTTTTAGAGCTCTTTTGTGACGACACATTGTGACCACTTTGTGAAGTCACGGTGTGACAAATTTGTGAAGAGTGTGTCATTTGTGACGATTTTGCCATTAACTTTGTGTCGAATCTGTGACGAAAGCGACAACATTTTGAAGTCACATTATGACCAATTTGTGAAATATGTGTCATTTGTGACGATTTTGACATAACATTGTGATGAATCTGTGACGACAGTGACAATATTGTGAAGCCATTTGGGTCCTGTCCTGTGCTGGATGATTTCAATTTATTCAAACCTGACTTGAATTTTTAAATTTTATTTCAAGTCCACCAAAATCCGACCGTAACCCAATAAAACAAATTCCGTTGATCCATAACCCGTCCAAACCTGATAAATGTTTTGATCGACATTCCTCCGGACCCAAAATCCTAAATAAAAAATATATCTACAATTTAATACAATTATAGAAAAGAAGTCTATAAAAATATTTATCATATCTATTTTATGGGTTATACAGAAAAATAAGCATGTATAAAAACTCATTCACACTAAACTATAGTTTTTCATCTGAAACAATATTATAGTAATTCTTTTGAAAAATTAGATTAACCCGTACCCCAAACTGCAAGAATAAAATTTTAATCTAAAATCGAAACGAATCCGAAACAAGTGACTAAGTGTCTTTAATAAATCCAAATTAAAAAAAACTCATGTTTTATATAAAATAAAAAATTGCCGGTCTAGTTTTTCGTTTTTTCAAATATCTGAACCGTCCTTATAGCGGGCAAAGCCCGCTATTATACTCTGTCATAATAATATCTGTCATGTGAACTAAACGCGATATTTAAAAAAAAAAGTAATTCCCTCCCCCTCTCCCCTTCTTTATTAACAATCCCTATTCACATAATAAGTACATCATTGTCTATTAGCGTTTTATTTCTTTTTTTTACTAGGGAGTTCTGCCCCCTAGGAGCTACGCTCGCCAACCCCCGTTATGACACCGTAAACTTTAAAAGCACGCTAATTTGATTAACTCTAAAATGATTACAGAAGATTCAATTAGAATTAAGCGACCACTGGCGATCAGCTTTAATCGGGTTTCCATTCATTTTCCTTTCACTGAGATATTTTAAGGCCAAATCAACTGCTGTCGAAAGAGCTAACAACTGTTTTCGTGATAGATTAAATAACATCAATTAAACATTTGAAAATCAACTTATGTTAAATAGCTAAGTAAACAATGTCTTTGCATCGGGGAATATATGATAATGATGTTATAAAAAATTGGGTATTTATCCGTTATCCCGTCGACCACTATAAAAAAAAGTCGCCAAAATATAGGGGAAAAAAGTGTGTTACCGTGGTGTCACATTCTATTGACATCAGATGCGTTACACGTGTTTCCTATGTCATCAAGAGATTTTTATTAGACATTTATCTGTATTTTTAATGATATTTTACCCATTTATTAATTATTTCATTAATTAAAAAAATAATAACGACCTTGCGTTGAAATAATGTTGCTATGCATAGTTATGCACAACATACCCGTGTCAACTGCCATCATAAACACTTATCCGTCAGCCGAGGGGGATAGTTAAGAAAAATATTGTAAATAAATAAAGATTTAAGATTACTTTTTTTTCTCTTTTCTTTAATGTATTATAAATTTTATTATTTAAAGTTACTAATAATTGACACTTTAGTGAATGGGGCTTTAGATTCTATAATGGCAGCATTCTTCCATTGGTTTTTTGGACATTAGAATTTGGCAATAGTTTTTTTTTTTTTTTTTTTTTTTTTTTTTTTTGTCATTCGGAAGTTGTCAACCGTATAATGGAGAAGTACCGATTTTTTTTTTTCCGTAAGAAGTTTGAAATGTATCGATTCCAATATGACGTAATTTTCAAAGTTTTCTTTCTATTATTAAACTTAAAAATATATATTGAAAGGAAATACACTGCTCAAAACAATTAAAGGATATTGCAGTTTTAGGTGGATTTTGTATCTGGGAAACTTTTTAGCTGATTGATACATGGTCGACAGACATAGTAGGTTATATGAGAATAAATTACACATGTTTGGCAGAAAAAAATGCATTTTATTGCGCATTTGTGTACAAAAGGAAAAAAACACAATTTGTGCATATGAGAAAAAAATAATAAGAAAAGGTGTTTTCTTCAAAGAAAATCATTTTCAGTAGGGGGTATGGTTTCCACGGGCGGCCAGCAACGTTGAACACCTTTGAGGCATGGACTCAATGAGGCTATTAATGACGAGTTGGGGTATTCTGCCCCACTCTTCCAGAAGAGCTCTTTCCAGTTCTTGGAGAGTTTGTGGGGGTTGTTGGCGGCCAGAAACTCGTCTTCCTAGAGCGTCCCAAACGTGCTCGATTGGATTCATGTCTGGAGAACACGCTGGCCATTCCATTCGAACGTTTCCTTCCTCGAAAAGGAAATCCTCCACCAGGTTTGCACGATGTGGCCTGCAGTTATCGTCCATTAAAATGAAGTTATCTCCGATTGCTGCAGCGTAAGGGACTACAATAGGTCTGAGGATCTCATCCCTATATCGGCGACCAGTCAGAGCTCCATCTCGAATGATGTAGAGGTCAGTGCGCCCGTCAATGGAGATGCCACCATACACCAACACTCCTCCACCGCCAAATCTGATACTTTCGTGCACGAACGCAGGATTATTCCTACTGCCACGGTCCCTCCAGATGAAAATACGCCTATTATCCGGATGCACAGAAAAACGGGACTCGTCAGAAAACAGAATATTGCTCCATTCATTTCTCCTCCAGTTGACATGCTCGGTTGCTCACTCCCTGCGATCGCGACGATGCCTTGACGTTAATCTAACACATACCATCGGTCGGCGAGCATACAGACCTACAGCATGGAGCCGGTTTCGGACAGTCTGAGTTGAAATTGTAGGGCCTGTAGCCAAGCGAAGGTGTTGTTGGAGAAGAGTAGCGTTCATGTTTCGGTGTCTCCGAGCTGTTAACGCTAAATACCGATCTTCATTGGGCGTTGTTGCCCGTCTACGACCTTGCCCTGGTCTTCGGCCTGCACATCCACTCTCCAAAAAACGGTTCCAGATCCTGGAAATGACACTTTGTGACACTCCAATGGCTTGCGCTACTTCGGCTTGAGTTTGGCCCCCTTCTAACCTACCAACAATCCTCCAAGCTTCCGAATCTGTCAAATGACTTCGCTGAGACATCGTACTCATCGAAACAAAGCAATCACTGAATGCCGATCATCCTTGTCTTCATTCTCTTTTATCCAGTTGAAAGTCAAATTTCATTCGCTGCCGCTGAAGCGACGTTTTTGACGTCGAACTCAAAATTTGCATACTCCACAGTTTGAAAACCAGAAAAATTTGCATTTGTGATTCTCTTCTTCTATTTTCGGCAAAAAAAATTTCGTTTATATCTTTATTTTATATAAAACTTCAAATATCCTTTAATTGTTTTGAGCAGTGTATTAATATTTATACTGTTTTAAAATTTACGATAATAGGCCAAATATTTTGTCGAAATAAATTAATATATCCTGTAAATATATTTTTATATTGAATCTGTTCGGAAATATTGTTATTTGAGCATTTTAAATATGACGTAAGTTTCCCTATTTAATGCTTTGAACACGTAATAATTTAATTATTGCTCTTTTTAATATTCACGCGCAAGTATATTTTTATTATGTTTTTTTTTTTTTTTTTTTTTTTTTTTTTTTTTTTTTTTTTTTACAATTACTGCTTTTAACACGTGTTCATTTAATTATATTTTTAAAGTTTTATTTCTATTTTTGATAGTTACATGTAAATACATTTTTTTATTGAAAGGGGATGTTATTATGCGCGAACTTTTGCAAATTGGCAACAATTCAAATAGATTCTGTGCATTAGTTGAATATTTTTATCCATTAATGAGTGGGTTTTAAAGGTTTTAATTAATATCTTGCGTTATTGAAGACATTTTCAAAATTTTATGATTTTCAGCGTGACAGTAGGTTTTCAGCTGTAAGTACACAAAATATCAAGTCTCTAACTTATACAGTTTCTGAGATCCCACTCTGCGGACTTACAGAGAATCGAGACAAATTGGGTTTCCTGAGATGAGCGAAACCCTAATAATAGAATCAGTTTGACCCTGACCACAACAACATAAATATATAATTTTAAGAATTATTCTAAAAATTGTTACTGCACTGCATTTTAATTTTCGATTTAAAAGCACATTTAAAATAAAACTTTTAACAGATCATATTTAAAAAAAAAATATTTTTTATTCCTACTACTTTTTTATATATTGATATTTTTAATTAATTAATTTTTTTTTTTTACATTTCTTATATGCTATACAAGGCAGTGCATGAATTTTAGGCACAAATTATATTAGATTAAAAATAATTTTTAACTGTCATATCTAGTGAAAAGTGGGGGTAATCTAACGCTTCTTCATATGATATTATTTGTTAAAAAAAAAAAAAAAAAAAAAAAAAATTAAAAATGTCAAAGTAAATGTCATGTACAGTTTTATCGAATACATAATAAAAAAAAAAATATGTGCAGAAAATTGTAAAGCTCAACCTTAAATACAAAAAAAATACTTTAACATTTTTAAAGTATGAAAAAGAAGGGAAAAAAATAGTATTGATAAAAAGTCATTTACAGATTTCTTTTGTGAAAAAGTACCCCTTGAGCAGGACTCCCACTGGTTCGTTTTTTTTTTCTTTTTTTTTTTTTAAATATTAGTATTTGTGCTAGGTTTTTACAACATTTGCAGAAAAAATTACGTACCGCGTTGGTGTCTGCAAAATTTATAAGAAAAATCTAAAACGATGATTATTTTAAAAAAAGGCGGTATTCAAAAATGGACAGAGTAGGAGGCTTGCTTGATCTACGATTCTGTACATATTAAACATATAGTAATATTAAAGTGGTAGATTTTACATTTTACCCACGTTAAAAAAATATATATTATATAATTTGAGTTCATAATTTTAAAAAACTGATACTTTGCCCTGTTTTTTTTTTTTTTTTTTTTTTTTTGGGGGGGGGGGGGGGGTTCTTTCTCTCCTTTAACCATTTAAATTTATAAATATACCTTTTATCAAATATTCCAATAGGTTTTAAACAGTATCTTATATATTTAATAAGAGAAAAGCAAAAATTTAACCTTCAAAATAAGATATGCTACAAATCATGCATGGGACCTCTATTTTAAATACTATATGTGTTTTAATTACGTTTACTCCAGTACTTGACTGGTATTACTTTATATATAAATGATAACTATAAAAAAAAATAAAAACAATATTTTGCTTATTTTTTTTACCATTATTAATTGATTTATAAATTATGTATATATTTATGAAATTGTAATGTTTTTTAAAATAATAAGTTTTGCAATATATTATTTTTTAGAAACACCGATCATTTTTTGTTGATAACCTACTGCACCGCAGCCACTCTAGTTAGCATATGATGTGAAGAAAATGTACAATTTTCTATTGATTTACGATTCATCAATAGTAATACATGTTGACGCCGATGACATGATAAATATCTGGCTTGATGTCTGATTCCAGGGCAAGAACCACAGTAACATTTGCTGTGATTCTGATACCATAATACATAGTATATCCGGAATACAACCGGATTTGAGATCTTTTATATAAGTTTTAGAATGCAGTTTAGTGAACGTTACTGATATTTTGCATTAAGGATGCTATTTTGCATTGTTTTAACAATACAGATAATCATATTTCTATGATACAATTAAAAAATAATAAATCTAATATTAATATCAAATAGTTATTCATCTTTTAATGTTTATCAAGTGTAGAAATGCAGTCTAACCACCAAGCGTAATAAGACATCGGTTTATCATTATTATTTTATTTACTGAATTATACGGTAATTGTAAGTAACAAGCTTATTTTAATCATACTGATCACAATAATCCTACATACTTTAATACATACTTAAATTTATATACTAAAGTATAGATGTTAAATGAATACTTTGAAATTTATCAAAATCATTTAGGAATCAAAATATTGAGTAGTGTAATTCAAAGCAGAAAATAAAAAATAAAATTATTATATTACAGCTATTCATTACTTAAAGATTATGTATCATTATTATTATTTTGATAATTAAAATATTTTAGCAGGGTAATATTGAAATTCTTACTACACAACAACAAAAAAATTTCAAGCTTTGCTGTTGGTGTTCTTTCTATATGTTAAATATTTTAATCATGTAGATTGAAAAAATAAAATTTTTACATACCTTTCTTTAGCAGATGTAATTTTTTATGGCATCAACGAAGTAATCCGAGTAATACAAGTGTTTTTCAAGTAAATTAGGTACAAAAACATCACAAATGCATTGACGAATACATATCATAACACGCCAACGCTATTGTAATTATTTTCGGACTTATATTTTAATTGGAATTCTTAAATCCAGAACATAAATCCTTATAAAAAAAAAGTTTTTTCTAGATAATATTCATTGTCTGTTCCGTTCCAACAATTAAATGTCGTGTTTTACTGTTTAGTGGTCTGCAGTCTGCATTAGCACTCAGCAAAAACAAGGCCAAACGACGCAGATGCTTTTCTTCATATTTTACAGCAGTTCCTTAAATATTACTACGTATGATAAGGATGTTAATTACGTCCAAATTTGAAGAATAATTTTTCACAATGATTTCCATTTTCTGAATAAAAATATCTCTCCTTGAACGTGCAAAAACGTATCCTTCGACACATAATTCGTTCACATCCGCCATTTTGGAAGAAGAATAAAATTGAAAATATTTTAATTCGAACTTCGAATGACAAAAGTCGTCTGCTTCCAATATCCGCAATTAAGATCTGCGCAGCATTGTTTAACCAGAAAGTAACACCTCGCAGATGTTTACAGCTTACCGCAAATGATAGATAAAACAAATAATTTAAATAAAGATATTTCAAATGCTTTATAATTTATATGGCTAGAGGTGATATCTTAGTAAGCACTGGCCAGTTTGGAATAAATTGCTATAGGAATGACATATAGTTTATGACATTTACTTTATGACATATTTTTAATTCGTTTTTGTTCGGTAATGCATTAAATTAGCTGGTGTTTTTATTCAGAAACTATGTAATTGAAAGACGTTTTCCATTTTTTGTTAAAAGCAGAAGATATTTCAGAAAAAAATGTCAAAGTCGGCGTTTTGAACCGAATAGCCGACGTGACAGTAAAAGAAAGGGGAAAAACCGATCGTCACGTGACACGAATTGCTTATAACTCGATAAGTAGTTTATTTATTTTTAAAAAAATGAAAAATCATTTCGAATCCAAATTGCTTCCATAGAGCGTCCTGCCCAATTTATGCCTTTGCGTTTAAAAGTGAGTCTGAAATTATGTCAGAAAGCTTCCCGTTGTTGAGCAGGTCAGTTCAGAACCACCTTAATTATACCGTACAAGGAAAATCCTGAAAGTGTTGGATCGTCGCAAAAATTGTGCCCTCATTTTTTGACAAGAAAACTGATGTTTGGGTTGAGTGGCCTCTCAAAATAATTAAAGATTGGAGATTTTTAAAGAAATATTTTTAGCATTACAAAATTAGCAAATGAGTTCCATGCGGTAGTAGAAAAAAAAATAATGTTTGCATTTAAAATGTTAACAAACCTGTAAATTGCTAACAATTTTATTAGACTGGGAGATCTATTTCTGAATTACTTTCCGCTAAAACTTTCATACGTTACTAAATTTCTATTTAGGATTATTTACCTGTGTATTATATAGTATATTTTGTTAAATTTCTTGAAAATGGTAATGAAAATTGTAAAAAAGTTATCTGCCTCATATATGTAGACAGATATTTATTTATTATTTTATTCTGGAAATACTCAATTTATTTAAATAGTGTGTGACAATGTTTTTATTAACGATTTAGGCAAATGACATAATTCAAATCTATATTTTATGAGTTTCTATTTCAAATTCCCTCTCCGATCACACTGTGAAGTCACAGTGTTGGAATGTTGGTCATAGGTGTGACGGGACTTATGTGACTTGAAGTGACGTCATTGCAACGTCACAAAATTTTTTTAAGCTCTCAAATAGTAATTTTTTGATGCCATAAGTTGTTCTAAAGTTTATTTTAAGTTTTCTTAAAATCTCCAAGACGTTCACATTTTGGTCACAGCGTGACGTTACAAAGTGGTGGAATTTTGGTCACAGGTGTGACGTGACGTACGTGACTCACAGTGATGTCACAATGACGTCACTGTGACTGTGGATGCTATGCGGGAAGGTACATTGTGTTTTTTAAGAAAGAAAATAACCTAAGCAAAACCATTAAAGCATTCTCGGAGATAGAGAATATGGAGGTTGAAAACAAAACAATTAAAAAAATATATACTTAAATCTATGAGAAACATTTCATAGAATATTATACACGAGTATAAACCCGCTAGGTATGCTGATAAAATACTTTTAAAAGCGGTTACAACTACTTTAAGAAATTCCAAACAAATTGAAGCGGAAAAATAAAATTCTACATGGAATCCAATAACATAGGAGCCTGAATATTTAAGAATATATTCCAATTTTTAAAAAGAATATCAACAGTAGGCCAAATGGTTTAGGTTATTGAAAGCGAGGAGGAAAAGTAATCGTAATGTATTACCTATCTTGGAGTGTATATGTACAGGGGAAGGGAAAAATGTATGTCAGCTCCTCTGAAAGTTGTATTCAATGCTTCTTTAACAACTCAGGGAAAGCCACTTAGTTCTATACAATATAGCTGGGATATATACAATCCGTAATATATTCTAAATTATGGCGATATTTAGAAAATATATTTTTGTTTTCTCTGCAAACATTCAAAAAATGTAGAAATCAATTTCTATCCATCAAGATTACATAAAATTACGAAAGATTTTATGGAAAGAATGTCTTAATGAACCAATTGAAAACATTGAATTAACAACAGTTACTTATGGCACTGTTATTGCACCTTTTTTGGCCGTGAGAACATTATTTCAGCTTTCTAAAGATGAAAGAAGAAAACTTCCGATGGCAGCACCCGTATTGAAAGAAGATATTTATGTACATATGTACGATATCCTTTCTGGAGATGATTCTTTAAGTTCTGAATTAGAGCTTCAAAATCAGTTAGCAAAAATTTTAAAGAGTGAAGGAATGATATTACACAAATAGTGAAGTAATGCTCCGGAAATACGTAAAACAAACGGAAAGATTCTCCTTGACGAAACCCCTTTCGTGATTCAGAAGAATCTAAAGCGGTAGATGTTTTATGGAAGTCAAAAATGTATTTTTAATTTTGAAAATCAAATAAATGATTTAGTGATTATTAAGGAGAACAATGTTGCTGTTTGCAGTTTGCCTGCTGGGAGAATTGTTATTAACAAGTAATGATGGGAAAATTAGAATTGTAAGTGAAAACATACAATGAGGAATTTTTAAGATTCCATTTACTAATATTCATTCACCGATAGAAAATGATTGTGTTATCATTTTTTGTAATTTCTTTTATTTGCTCATTTATTGTTTACCAAAATGCCGTATTAAGTATTTAATATTTAAGTGTAATGTAGTGTAATTGTAAGTTGGATGATATCCATTCAAAGAGTGCTGGTATGTTCGGTCATATTTATGACTTGTGTTATGGGAATGTGTTTTATCGTTGGACAGCAAGTTTCAATGTGAAATGAATGCCAACAGAATTACTGATATTACTCCATCTTGGAAGAAAAGATCATGCTTATATTCTGTTGGTGTTATTAACACGTTCGCTGCCAAGCTAAAAATACCGGAATTTTCATTTTATTTAGAAAGTTCAAATTCATATCAGAAAATAATAATAGCAATATTTACTTTGTTTTATTACAGAAATTTCGTGATTACATAAAATAAAAATTCTTCTTTTGAAATTTCCGGTGCGAATAACTAATTTTAGATTGAAGAAACGTAGATAGCACTACGAGTATACTCGTAGTTGGCAGCGAACGTGTTAATGCTTTGTACTTTATTATAGAGTTTAAGTATTCCACTGAAACATAATTATAAATTAAAGCTCTCTTAGAATATAAATATGAAAAAAATGGTAAATAAGACAGTTTGCCGTGTAATAAAACGTTTTAAAAAATAAATTATTGATTATATGCATTTCACATAAATGTTTCCGATAAATATTAAGGGGCGTTTTAACAACATTCATACAGGGATCACAACAAAAGATAATGCTCACAGCAATAACATCAGTCTTTGTTACTACTGATTAGTTTAACTTAAAGACAACTGGATAAACAAAGGAGAATGCCAAGCTCAACCTTTTATTCTGTTGGTGTCATTAATTATTTTTACTTTATTATATTCTTCTCTGATTAATTATAAACTTTGGATTTTAAAATGTAGATTCATTTATAAATGCGTAGAGATTAAAATTGTTATTGAGAATATGAAGCGTAAAACAAGCGTTGATTGTAATATTTTCACTATTAACTCAGAATATATCAGAAAGTATCAATTTTCATTGTTATTTTCATGAATATATGAATTGTAAAGACAATCTAAATTTAAAAGATTTTTAAGTATTAAGTTGCTTGTGCTATATTATGATTTTAGGGGATTTTGATTCATTTAATGTTAAATATGGATGAAAAAATATATGCTGCTGTTTAGTGATCAATAAGAAATATCACCTCAGTCTCGCACTAATAGAATTTTTTAATTTGACAAGAAAAAAATTATTTTAGAAAATCTCTTCAATTTTTATTTTTATTTTACATCATCCTGAAATTTATTTTCTCGTAATTCAATTTAGAGAAAGGAAACATATTTTTGGCCATTTCTAAACTGTAGAAATGCATTTAATAAATTCAATTATGTTACAATATAGTGGATTGATACAAAACTTTGTTTAGTTTGTTTTGTATATAATGCCGTTTTTGGAATTTGTTTACTGCTTGTTATCAAAAAATACTATTTGGAAACTTTTGCTTGTACAGATGTATTCCATTTATCAGATTTGAAGTACCTTTGTGTTGTTTTTTTCATTATTATGATACAATACGGGAGCTACCGAAGTACACAAATCGCACATATTGTATCATTCTACGGCGCATTACAAGGTAAAGTTCAACGTAAAAAAAAAGTTTCAAAAGACTGGTCTACATGGAAGTTTACTGTCGAAAAGAACCTTCAAAATATTACAACTTCTAGGTTTAAACCATTTCATATACATTTTTCAATAAATATTATAAGGAAATTTTATGAACACTGTATGTATTCCGTAGATATGGTACAAAGGAAATTAATGATCTTAGAAATAATATCAATATTTATTATTATTCTTTAGTTTAACTTAAAGGGAACTAGTTAAACAAAGGAGAATGTCAAGTACATCTTTACATTTTGCTGATATCATCAATGCTTTATACTTTATTATGTACTTCTATGGATTATTATAAACTTGAGATTTGAAAGTATAGATTCTTTTATGAATGAGTATGGATTAAAATTGCTATTGAAAGAGGAAGCGTAAACAATCTTTGAATATAATATTTTCGCTATTTATACATATTAATGGATTCATCGTTTATTGTTACTTTCATGAATAGAACATTTCTAAAGAGGATGGGAATTAAGAAAATAATTAAGTATTACATCTTTGCTGTAATCTACTTTTGGAGTGTTTAGATTCAATTATTCTATAAAATGTATGAAAAAATCCATTCTGTTGTAATAAATAAAAAAAAATCCCCTCAGCATAGCAATAGTATAATGTATTAATTTGATTATATAACTATCATGTGCTAAAAGTATTGTAAAATTGTGTTAATTGAAACCAAAACAATAAAAACATTTTAAATCAATCATCTACTGCTTTGAGAACATTTATCTATCATTAAATCTTTAGAGTTGATACGTATAAACATCATTATTTTAGTTCAGCATATAAATATGCTGCTTTAATGTCAAACGGATAGTGTAACCAGCCGTATAAGCAAACTAAAACAATAAAGAATGGTCCAAATAATTGAAAAATTCTTGACTGGGCTAAACACTTCGTCGTAATTTATTCATTTTTTTCTGACGAAAACCTAGAGCGACTAATAGTGTTTCGTATCTGACGATTTTATTATTCCAGTTACGTTTTACAGATTATCGATTGTAGTTTTAGCAGGTTTAGGGACGAAACTCCAGACTATCCTTTCTCTCATTATTTGTATCTCGTCGTCCATAGCTTTGAAGAATTCCTTTTTCTGGGAGGAATTATAATCTTCACTATACTTTCAAGGTATTTTGATGTTTACAAAGTTAGCTTTTTGGAGTTTAATTGTCAGACTTCTCGCCACTTGGTATTTTAACTGGACCTGAATAAGTATTAGAAATACCAAAATCAAAGTCTGTTCTTTTAAATGTTACATAATTTTTCTCACAATAAGCTTATGCTTCGGACCATTATTTTATCCTTGTTTTAGTTCCAACTGTACAATAGTAACTGTCTTGTGTTGGTTCTTCCTTTTGTTTTACAGCTAGGCCCTCACACTGGGGTTTAGAAGATGCAGGCGTAAAAAGTAATTGTTCAGACGTACCAGATATAGAACCATTTTGGGAATTTTTCCTGATTAGGAAACGGGTTTTGAGCTGGGAATGCTGCTCATACTTTTTGCGTCGTTTTTTCCTTTTGGTCTATTTCGTGTTTATCCTCATGAATCGTTTCTGCATCAGAGTCCGATTGCGATTCATCAGATGATCTGTAGGCATTTCGCTTTGGGTCCAATGCGATTCCCCCGCGCTTTTCATTCATAAAATGCATTTATAGTCTCTACCGTTTTGCGTTCCTGGGGTAACAATGTGCGATAAACTTTTGTGAAATGTGCGTATCTGACCATCATACCTTTCTGAGCTTTCATTGAAAAATTATTCCAGAGTTTTCCTGTATGTTTCTTGTAAACGGTACTTCCGAAGGTTTTCAGGTGTTTTACTGATTGTTTTCTTCCCCCATATAATATAACCAGAGTTTTTGTTTGTTTACCGTGACAGACCTGGTTCCATCTATAGACAAAAGTTAATAATGCTTCTGCCGAAAAACTTTCGATTAATTTGCTGTCATGTAAAAGGGTTTAACGTTTAAGGCCACGCAATTGAAATTTTCCACTGTGCCATTCTGCGCGGGAGTGTACAAGTTACTGCGTTAATGGCGTATATCTTCCTCTTCAAAGTGTTTACTGAAGGTCTTATTGACATACTCTAGGCCATTGTTAGATTTAAGATTTACTATCTTGCAGTTCAGAAATCTTTCCACCTTTTTTTTTGGAAGTGTTTGAAGCTTTCGAAAATTTAATTTTTTTGTTTAAGTGGGTAAAAAGCTACTTTTTTAGAATAGTTATAATGCCTTAATAATAGTTATAACTTTGGCCGTTATAATGCCTTTCGTTTAGATCCCCTCCACATTTTTGAGTCCCCCTGTAAAAATATTTTTGTCTTTTACATTGTGATATTTCGGCTTACAAATGAAAAAAAAAAATAGATTTTACATTCGTAAAGATCTTTTTTCCATTTCTTGAGAACAAATTTAAACGATCATTTTTACATGAAAAAAGACATTTCCATGCTGTCAAGGGCAGTACCTGACTTTAATTTACGTCTAAGCTTAGGCGTGTTCATAACGTTTTTAAGTGCTAAATTTTGCCGCTTTTCCTCATCATAAAATAACATCTTTACTGCCCCGACACCTTAAACTTATTTTGGCCTACAAATGAAAAATAAAACAATTTGTTTTTATGGTAGTAAAAATCTTTGCGACGACTTAAAAACGACCCTTTTTACATGAAAAATACATTTCCATGCTGTCAAGGGCACCTGACATTAAATTTCGTCTAAGCTTAGGCATGACTTTTTTAAGAGTCATGTCCCTGTCATGTGGCCTGTTTACCTTAACATAAAAGAACATCTCTACTGTTCCGATACCTAAAACTTGGCATTTATCACCCTCTAATGCAACAGACATGTCCGTCCCCCTAATTTCTTTTGTATCTGGAGAAAACTCCCGATCTTTAAAAAATGTCTTGATGCAGCAGTATAAAAAATCCATTCCTTTCCTTTGACCGAACTTTGATTCACTTAAGGCGTATCAGTGGCAAAACTGGTATTTGGGCTATTGCTCCTTTCATCTTTTTGCTTGGCTTTATAGAAGAATTCGGTGCAATACGTCCCTCAATGGGGTCGACCAATCTTTACTGATATTTCTACTATACTGTTTTATATTTTTGCCTCTAAGTTTCTCAATTTTGCTAGATTTAAATGCAACATTTATTTAGATTGCATTGTTGTAAGCGGCTTTCCTCTACAAGTAGTTTCTTCAGTACATTATGTATTTTAAAGTCCGAATCAGTATAGCGATAAATATTAAGAAAAATACTAGAGAATTCATCGGGCAAAAAACAAATAAGCTGAAAAGCCTAACAAAGGTATCTAATGGGTGTCCCTGTCACTCATTTGTTCAATAAGTGAACGCAATCTGGCTACAAATAAACCAGTTCCTTTTCCCTCCTCATACCTGGCAAGGATTTGTCATAACATTCTTAGCATCATTAGTTTCTGAAAGTAGTTGTCTAAACTCTGGGATTACGTTTAAATATGTGGAACTAAATGCCCTGTTACGTCGTAGTTATAGTCATGTTTTTCTTTATACTTTACACTATCCCCAGGTTGTTTACAGTACTTTCAATAAATCCCCAGCAACCACGTATCATAAAGAGGACTTTTCAACACTTTTTAACTTTTTTCAAAAGCGTTAAAAATAAGATTAATTGGGCTCATTTTTGAATTAGAAAAACTAACTACTAAATTTTTTGTTACATTTATTAAAATTTATATGTAGAAGTATTTTTTAATTATTATTTCTTGTTAATTTAATTTTATTAGATGTTTAGTCATCTTACACGGGAATTTATTTTCAGATCTGAAACTAAACAATGCCACAGAATTATAAAATGTCTCCTGGAAGCAGTTTTAACGGCTGAAAATTTTAAAGAATATTTAACTATTATGAGGTTAGAAGAAATGCCTTAAATCAGATTTTTTAAAATTAATAAATCAATGTATATTTTTCTGAATAAATTTTGGAGTATATAAAAAACATAGTTAAACGGTAATGCGGAAAATAGATTTTCTTTTTAGTTGCAATGTAAAATAAGTTTTTCATACATTATTCTCTCTCTTATTAGAAGTACTTAGAAAGATATAAATGGTTGCTAAAATATTTCATTGGCTTCACACAATTTACAAAATTATGGTCAAAAATTTTCTAATTAAATTTCAAATTAAAAAAAAAAACATTTTTATAACTAAAATGTGTCTAGGTATTATATTTCAATATCCTGCGTGTTACTTGAGCCCTTTGCTTATTTAATCGATTTATTTTCTGAAAGAAATAGCTTATATACAAGTAACAAAAAAACGGCAGTTACTTGAAAATACCAAAATATCAATAATTTGTCACATATCCAAAAAAAATTAAATTGTGGTTTGAAATAGGGCGAACGTCTTAGATAAATGCCACAAAAGCAGTATAAATCCAGATATTAGTACAGTTAATTTTTTAAGGTTATAGTTTTAAAGAAATAAACAAAAAAAATGTCACTTACACAATATTTTACGGTACTTATTATTATTTTTTTAATTTTAGCACAATCCTGAATTTTTATTTTTCGTGTTTCTAAATTTTGAGAAAAGACATATATTTGTCCTACTTCTTATGAGTAAAAATGAGCTTATTGAATTTAATAATGTTATAGTATAAATACTATATATAATTCTTTTCGATACCAAAAACTACATTTACAAAATAATTTATTCAAACACAATTAGTTTTAGCGTTAATCGTGATATTATATGTGTAAGTAGTACTGTTAATTAGATAGATGACATGTGTTTGGAATATTCTAAAAAATACGGCTAATTAGAATAATCGTTGATGCTTGTTTGCCTTGCGGCTTTCAGTGTTGTTCAATTTTTTTCTATATTTAAAGCTCAAGCGGTCCACTACTCACAGATGTATTCATAACCATATAATTGAAATATCTGTAAATGGACACTTTCTCTAGGCGCTAATTGCCATTTTATTTTCTTTTATCTTTACAAGAAAAAAGCATTAGATTCATGAAAAATTTTGATTTCTAGTTTTTGACGGATTTATACGTTTTAGAATAACATGAACACGATTTGACTGTTATTTGAAAATGTCCGTCTGTGTGTCTAATGCAAGGAACTTAATAAAACTTTAGATTTAGTTGGGTAAATTGGAGCTGCTTAGCTTTTGGCATAATCGCCAAACAGGTGGCACTGCTATGCTGCATTTCTCTCGATTTCCGCAATATCTTTGTTTCAAGAAATAATGCACGGATTTTCATCAATCTTCAGATTCCGTTAGTCGTAGACATAAGTTGTTGCTGATTAAGTTATGGTGTAAATCGCCCAACAGGTAGCACTGCTATGCTGCATTCTTCATGATTTTCACGATAGCTATATGTCAACAACTAATGCACAGACTTTCATTAAAACTTCATATTCTGTTAGGTCTTGATATAAGTAAACGCTGTATGTGATTTGGTGTAATCGCCCAACAGGTGGCGATGCTATTTTGCCTTTTTTATGTATTTCACGATACCTATATATCAAAAACAAATGCACAGATTTTCATAAACCTTCGTATTCTCCTTCACTTTGATATTAATAGATGTCGATTAGGGTTTGGTGCAACTCTCTCAGCAGCTGGTGCTGTTATGCTGCATATTTCACGATTTACGCCATAGCTATATCTCAAGAATAAATGCATGGAATTTCATTAAAACTTCATATTCTGTTAGATCTTGACATAAGTAGACACTGTATGTGATTTGGTGTAATCGTCCAACAGGTGGCGATGCTATTCTGCCTTTTTTATGTATTTCACGATAGCTATATATCAAAAACAAATGCACATATGTTCATAAAACTTCGTATTCTCCTTCACTTTGATATAAATAGATGTCGATTAAGGTTCGGTTGATCTCTCTCAGCAGCTGGTGCTGTTATGCTGCATTTTTCACGATTTACACCATAGCTATATCTCAAGAATAAATGCACGGAATTTTACCAAGCTTCATATTCTGTTTGATCTTGATAAAAATAGATTCTTATTAGGTTTGGGTGTATACCGCCCAACAGGTGTCGCTGCTATTGTCTGTTTTTCGCTGTTTCCGCGATAGCTATATTAAAAAAAACGTATAGATCGTTATTTAATTTTTGTTGCAGCCGATTTGATACATAGAGTTTGTTAAACGTTACTTTGGTTATCCTTTATTATACACCTACATTTAAATTCAAATTTATATCAAACTTTCTTTCTATTTTTTTTTCGCACGGAAGGGAATTGAAATTAATATTTCTACTTTATAATGTTTTATGTTTAAATATCTGTAATCCTCCATAGTATGCATTTTTACATGTTTTCTTTTAACTTACAATTCTGTTTGTGGATGTCAAATCTTGTTACTCATTTTTTATCCACTTCCTGTTGACATAGAGTTTTGAAATTTGTATATATATGTATTCCTGAGGGCAATAAAGGAATTGGACAAATAGTTTTTTTTAATTCTATCCCTAAAGGGCGAACGTCGGTCCAACACTTAAATTTTCCCCATACGAATATTAATGCGATTATTTAATATTAATTGAAAAAAAAAATAGCTACATTGTTGCAACATTTATCCATTTTATCCAAATTGTTGACCGCGTCATTATGACGTCATCATTAAGTGACGATCACAATTGTGCTTTATAATTTAAGTTGACTTTTTTCTGAATTTTAATAAAATCGTGTTAAAAAAACATCTTTTACATTTTATTTATTATTTATTATTTAGTAGAAAATCATCGCGGAATAGTGCATTCAGTAATATTACCATTTTTGTAATTGCAAGATAAGTACTTAAGAAAAATGTTGATAATTTACATTGTTCTATTTTTTAGCGATGCGAAAGTATTGAAATTAAACGTATTTATTTAAATAAAACTAAGCAATTATAATTAATTTTTACAGTTCCGCAACACATCTATTATCAGGTTTGTAAGAAAATAATTTTCTACAGATTTTCTTCTCTTCAATTGCAAATTACTTAATCATCTGTTTTCCATTTTTAAACACTTTTCAACATAGTTTTTAAGACTTCTGTCAAAGTGTTTAAGACTTCGGTTTATCTGTCCATCTGTCCGTATTCTAACTCTCGTAAATATACTCGGATTGTTCTGTAATTTTTATATGTTATTCACGTTTATTATAACACGATAGCTACTAAAAATGAAGTGTGTAGCATTTACAGTTCTTTTACAGGGATAGTCAAAGTAATTCGTTACATTATCGTTAGTTGGAAAATTCGTTTCAAGTACATTTTAATGATGTTACACCATTTCAAAGTGTGTTGAAATGAAAGTGCGTTTTCAGTTATGTATGCACTTTTAAGTTTAACTAGCTTTTTGCATACTACATGGTGTGTATACATGCTATAGATGATAAACAGGGCTACACAAAATATTTCATAAGAATTCCAGACTATGAGCATGAATTGTGTAAAGGTGATTTTTAATTGAGTTATGTATTTTCAAGTTGAACTGCATTTAGAATATTGTAGAATACAAACATAATCATATACAGGGCCACGCAAAGAACTGGATACATGGCTTCCTATGGATAAGAATTTTTGGAAGTGTGATTTCAGTAGATTTAAGCGTGTTTGAGTCTGAATTAAATTTTAGCTGAATATGGGGCGTGTATAAATATCTGTAGGTAATATACAGGGCTGTACAAAAGAATTTATACAAAAGAGTTTCCGTCTGCTGGTAGAAATTGCTGAAGGTGAATTTACAACCTATTTTGTGCAATTAATAATAAAATAAATTTTAGCATACTATGTGAAATATATACAAATCTGTTGATTAAATACAGGGCTCCAAAAAAGAATTGGAGTACTTTTCCGTCAATAGGCAGTAATTGCTGAAATATAGTTTTGAAATGTGTCACACGTTTTCTAAAATTTTTAGTTAGGTATTTTATTTACCTTAATAAAAATTGAAGTTTTGTTAAAGTATTTTAGAAGTGTTAGAAAATGTTACATAACCAAAGCTTGAGGCATTGATTTTCTTTCTTGTTTTTATTCTTTTTGGCAAGCGATACAAAAACATTAAAATTTTGTAAGATTTGTTTCCATTTATTTTCCAACAAAAATTTCCTAATATGGGAATTGAGTCTGTTAAATATCGAATTTACAAAAATAGAAATAATTGCGTTAGAAGATGATTGATTATGCATATCTCAATTCTGAGAATCGCTTGTACACATCGAAAATCAACGATGTCATCTATCTTCTTACAGATTCATTATATGATATATCACTATATCTGAGAAAAGTGATATCACTTTGTCCTTATTAATCCATGTTTATTTTGTGAACGGTAAATAGATAGTTTAGAAGAATTTTTAACACTACAAATTTAAAAAGTTTCATTTATTAGCAGATATTTCTCAAACGTTGGAAAATTATTTTGACGGTTTAAATTCAAAACTTTGAAAATAAATCATTTTAAAGAAAATTACATTTTGTGATTTTTTATGTACGTTATTCAGTAGTACTCAAGATTGCCTAGTGTTTATAACACTTTCTAACATAGTTTAAATGTGTTTATGACTTCTGTTTGTCTGTCCGTCTCTCCGACTATCCGTACTGTATCTTTCGTAAATATACTCGTTGAGTTAAGGAAATTTGATATGTTACTGGCGTTTACTATATTACGATTGCTATTGGAAATGAAGTGTTCAGATGAAGTTTTCAATGAAGCATGTATAGTACATTTACAGGGAAAGTCAAAAGTATTCCGTTACATTACGGTCAATGGAAAAAAAAATTTTCAAGTGCATTTTGATTATGTTAAATCTTTTCAAACGTAATGAAATTGATATGCGTTTATGAACTGCACTAAAACAAATTTTCTGTAGAGTATGGGGTGCAAAGTATTTATTATTCATTTACAGGGTCACACAAAAGAATTCTGTTACATAATGCTCTACTGAGGAAAATCATTTCCAGTAAATTTTAATCTTGTTACACTATTTCTATCATAATGAAATTCATATACATTACTGAGATGCAGTATAATTTTCTTACTGAAAAGTATGGTGTGTATTGCATTTATCGTTTATTTACACGTACACACAAAGGATTCGGTTTCAGTAATGTCTACCAGCGTTTATAAAACTTGTTTTCGTTTTTAAGTTAAAATTTTTTTGCATAGTACGTGGCATGTATAAATTTTGTTGATCATATTCAGGGTTACAGAGAGGGATTCGAAAATATTACTGACTATGGAATTGACTTCATTAAAGGTGGTTTTTAAACACATTTGCTTGCTGAACTGTATTTAGTATACTGATAAAAGTTTGTGGAATATAAATTCATTCACAGGGCTACGCAAAGAACAAGATACATTGCCGTTTATTGATGTCAATTGCTGGAAGTGCGTTTTAAGTTGTGTTATGCTTCTTTTGCATTAATTAAATTTTATCTAAATATATGGTGTGTACAAAATATTTTAGATAATATACATGGCTGAACAAAAGCATTGTAGTGCATTTCAATCAATTGGCGAAAATTGCTAGAAGTGAATATTGTAACTCAACTAAATTTTAGCATTCTATGCAGTGTGTAGGTAAAACTGTAGTTCATATACAGAGCTGCACAAAAACATTACGCTACATTTTCGACTATGGAAAAAAAATTCTAAAGTTGGATTATTAAATGTGTTTTATGCTTTCTAAATTGTTTACTTACATATCATCTTTCACCATGTTTAACGGTAAATTTTCGTTACAATTTTGTAGATGAGTTGGAAAGGGTTTCATAATCTGTGCATGATGAATCATGTTTTGTTCTTCTGGATTTGAATAAGGATTAGTTTCCTTCAGTGATTTAGGTAAATAAAATTTTAAAAATATATATGATTTTTAAATAAGACATTTATGGTGTTTGTCTTTCATTTAAAACACTAGATGGCGGTACTAAAAATTTAAAATGCATCTGTTCAATAGCACCATCTATTGCATTATTATATTGTACTGTAATTAGCTTCTGAATGTAGTGAAGTTATGTCTTGATGCTGTGATACTACATATTCTGTTAGTGAAGTGCAATTAAATATATAAAATGGCTTTCACTCGTTCACATTTATTAAATATGTGCTCTTTTTTATTTTAATGAACAATCAAGACATCATAACATGCATTAATAAATTGTATTTTAGGGAAAAAAATTATTTTTGGAAGATGCCACGAACTTTGACTTCTACTTCCTTGCTTAACTGTGACTAGTCGAGCTTCCCAAACTTGCTCTGCCTTCGAGGTGACATATTTGTCTTAACCAGCAAAACGAGTAATAGAACTTTGTCGACGTTGAAATAAGTTTAAAAAATCAGATCACCAGATAAAAGCTTATGAATGTAGAAATAATGTAATTTATATTGAAATTTCATTCCTCATGCATTTATATTAGGCCCAAATGGCGCTTAATTATTTCCCCTGCACTGCAAATATTCCTCACATGAGAAAGGCGGTATATTTCTATCAGTGAAAATGACCTCATGTTTAACAGAAAACAGACATTTTATTTGATAAAACTTTTACATTTCAATACAGAGGTGTTGAAATTATTTTCACCAATTTTAAATTTTTCTGTTACTGAGTTTGAGAAGAGAAACAGCTTAAACATATACAGTCGAAATATAAAGTCAATGTAAATTACGTTATCTTGACGTGATTATAATAATTCTTTTTCAGTGTTATTTATGAAAATTAATGTTTATGACGTCATTTTACATTAATGAAATGATTCTGCTGTTCAGTATTTAAGGCCCTTGATTTTGGAAAGTAACAAAATGATTCATCGTGTCGTGTAAAAATAACATCTTATTTAACAAGAAGCGCGCAAATTCGTTAATGAAACTGAAATATTTTATTACGAATGCATCTAAATTATTCCTCGCGAATATACGTTTATATACGTTCAAACATATACATAGTTAAGCCTTTTTTCTATATTATACCTATCCAAAATCGTTTCCGGTTACAATACGTTTTAAATATATTAAACATATATTCCGGATCACTAATCTAAATGACATAAAGTTGTGGCTTATTACTCTACCGGTACGGAAATTAAAACATCAAAGTTCACACGGAGTGTGAATTAAATTAGTTCGAACGCAAATTTCTCGCTGTAAAACATGACACAACTTTTACTGGAAATATATATATATATATATATATATATATATATATATAAATAATTTCTTGCACATTAAAATACACAGGTATCAAAAATATTAAAAATACGTACGAAAAATTTACGAAGATAAAAATTACGATATGTGAATCTTCAAATGTAATTTTCGTTGATAAAACTTTAAAAAAATTAAAATGTGTCGACTGTCATATTATTTGTTGATTTGTCATTTCGAAATTAAAAGATTAGAATTACAGCCTTTATCTACTTTTAAAATACAAACTGGGTTTTCTTTCGTCATCTTAACTAAAAGTCCTTCTTTTGTTGACGAACTGCAACTAGCTATTTTATTTAAATATTTCCATTTTTATATTTGATTTTTAATGCAATTTCTTCAATAAGGTGGAAATCGTTTTATTTCCATTGGTGCATAGAAAAAGGAAGTAATTGGGATTATTATATCTTTATATTTCTGAAAATCTAATGCGCGTTAAAAAAAAAAAAAATGCATCAAAAATATAAAATATGTACGTGTGAAAAGTTTTCGCTGTTGAAATTGACGTTACAGTTAGTTCGAAATGTATTTCTATATTGAAAATATTAAAAAGGAGAATTTATTTGATTGTGTTAAAATGACCTAATTTTTGCTGATTTTTTATTCATTTAAGTTAAAGATAAGTATTACAGATTTCTTCATTATTTACCTTGATTAAATGTCACACATTATTTTCTTTTAAAATAAACTATAGATTAGAGGAATGAAGTTTATCTTAAAATAAAGAATTCAGAAAAGTAAAAGATTTTAGGAAAGTCCAAAATAATAGAAAAAATCCCTTCATAATAATAGTTTTTGGACCCAGTAATAGTGATAATACAGGGTGTCGCAAAAGTATCCGTACAACTTCAAAATTTATTACAAAAAATAATAGGCCTACAGCAAAAATAATTACAACAGTACATAGAGTAACTTAAGAGTTTTTAAGAGTTTGAGAGTTTTTTTGTACTACCTTAGTATGCTTGTACATGAGATTCTTTCGTTACACGAAGAATATCAAGTCGATTATTCCAATTCCATCCACGTGCGTTTCAGCATACTAACATCAACAGTAGTTACAACTGTTTGATAAAATCCGAACAAAATTTAATAGTCTCATGGAATTGAAACAAAAGATCCAAACAGTAGTAACTACTGTTGATGTTAGCATGCTAAAACTTTCGGGGATTGAATTGGAATATCGTCTTGATATTCTTCGTGCTACGAAAGGATCTCATGTTGAAGTTTACTAAGGCAGTAGAAAAAATTTTTTAAGTTACTCTATGTACTGTTGTAATTATTTTTGCTGTAGGTCTATTATTATTATTATTATTTGTAATAAATTTTTGAAGTTGTACGGAGACTTTTGGGACACCCTATATATAAAAAATATTTTTTAAACTTTATTATAAGTTCATTTAATAGTTCATTTTTAACACAAAATCCTAGTTCTTGAACTACGAACTTTTCTATCGTCGACAAAATATGGTAGTTCACCTCTGAAAGTCCTTCAAAACCGTATTGATATTTTAAATAATGTATATCGATGATTTCAACATCCGGCGCTATCGCTTTAGCTTTTATCATTCTCACACCACTTTTAACTATCGCATAATTTTAATTTTTATATCACCAGAGAGGGAAAAAAATTGTACTTTTTAAAGACATTTAATTGAAAACTGTAGCTTAATTCAGTTATTTTTTATGAATATTTAAGTAATATTCAAGCATTTGGAAATTTAAGTTCTGGATTTAAAAAAATAAATAGTAGAATAATCATAAGAACACATTACCTATAAAATGTAACACTTGGCCCTAAATGGCAACCTGTAAACGAAAAGACGTATATATAAAGTTATGTTGAATAAGTTGCACTATGTCGCATTAGAATATGCTTTGGATTGTGTTTTAAGTTTTTTAAGACCTTGTGTATATCACTTTATAAGAGTTGAAGGTTCCTCGATTGTGGAAAATGGACAGCCATCACAATTATGAGAGGGCAACGAGGATACCATGCAAAGAATTTATCGATTGAAAACATTGAAAAGCTGCCTTATGTGCAGATTTTAGTTATTAATGTAAAATAATTTCTACATTATTATATGATAAGTGATTATATTAAAACAATGACTGCGTTCCAGAAGATATAAATTTGAAACGAACAATAATTGAATAGAACATTTTTATTTATTTTATTCCATCGAATTTCGAGGGGTTCTCCTGGAATTTGTTATGAAATTTTCATCTTTTGTTAAATAAAGAAGACAACGTGCCTTTATTTTTTCCGGTGAAAGAGTTTTTTTTTTTAATTTTAATCAATTTTAATAATATTATTAAGACCAATAATTATATGCAAACTCGGCTTCATGAATTACTAGAGCAGTGAAAAAGAAACAATATCACAGAATATTTGAACGGTGTTTTTCATTCATCTCTATTTAAAACAAAATTTCTGAACCTAAAATTTTAGAAATTTCTTTCGGAGGAATTTTTCGAAAAGCGTGACCTAATAATAGAATATTTCATTTTACAACGGAGCACGGAAAGCGGAGTCTCATTGTTTTAGATTGATGAAAAAGATATCTGAAATTTTCATTATCAAAATTCATCATCCATTTTATAAGTAGAAATACATTTACATTTATAATGCGACTTTGTGCATCTGCCATTATGTTTCACGTATGTTTTGATGTAGCATAACATTGTAATATACAGTACCAAATTATAAATGTGCTTATCTGAAACGAGAATTTAAACAACTCAATATTTTCTTTTATATGAAATTTTCTTCTTATCTTGCTTATATAAGTGAACTTTTTACGAAGATAATTTTATATTCCACGAGAAAATGGCAGTTTGTTAAAGATGGGGAATTATTGCAGTCGTAATCAAGAATTATGGCGAGGAGGTTAGGCAATGATGAGACACCACAAGAATTTCGTCAATAAGATGCAGCAATTTCCAAATAAGTTGTTTATTAACAACCATGACGATGCCAGTAACAGTTCCCACAGGTATAAACTTATAGCCCTCAGGCTTGACGATGGCTCACTACATCATTTAATAAATCTTAAAGAGCTGTTATGAAATTCTAAGTCAGTTAAACACAAGATAACAATTTGGTCAGCACTTCAAAACACGACAGAAATCTGCTCTCCAAATGCTTGCAAACGAATTTTGTTAACCGCGCGTAAAGATACTGAAAACGACGTAACGAGCTCGCGATCCAATGAGTGAGAGGCGAATTTAAGCTAAGCGAATGAGGTGCGAGGGAGAAGATTTAACACGAAAGAATCCCCATCGTAGCTGCGCATTGATTTTGACGTGAAAAATACCCAGCGCGTGAAGCAAAGCATGGAATAAAATTTAAAAAAAAATTCTTTTAAAAACATTCGAAATGACAACAGGCGTCTCTCAGAAGTTTATAGATTTGGGAGTTGATAAAAGCTACGAATGAACTTAAAGTTTTAGTTTAAGATTTGGAATAAGATAATTATTAATATACGTGTTATTACTTTTAAAAGACATTAAATAGGAATAAATGTTATTAAGAATTAAGGAAATAATGACTATGTCAGAAGTTAGATTAATTTAAAGGAATAATGCGAAATAAATGCGAAGGATATGCGAAGGAAATAAATTTTTTATTATATCTAGCTTATTATGCATTTGTAAAATATTAGTTCTAACCTATTTTTTACGCCTTGGTAAAACAATAATCTGTAATATTTTCATGATAATCTATTTTTTACTATTAAATTGTTTTCTGTGAAACAATTCATCAGAATTCAATCATAAAGGATCTCAAAGTTTTAAATTGAAAATATTTTTTCTCTGAAACTTGCTTGTATTGCAGAGAAATTTAAGTTTCTGTTTCTGTATACACTTTATCTTCACATTTTCAAACTAAACAACAAATTTATTGTAGAAGAAAAATATAAATTACATTCAAAATTTTGTAAAAAAAAATTACATCCATCAGGTTTTATAAAATTACATTAAAAAAAGTTTTGATTTGAGAAATTAAAATTTTAATATATTATGATATGAGACAAAAAAATAAATATTAAGATTTATCGACATATAATAATGCTAAATATTGGCTTATTATTATGCAGTGATATAAACTTTTGAAAAATATATTATTAATAAGTTATGTGAATTTTAAATAATACTTTTCAGATGTTTGATAAAATTTCCTTGTAATATAAGATTATCATATTTATTGATAAAATTTCTGACAAAGAGCAGTTTCTCATTCAAGTAATGAATAGTTATACGTCGATACTACGCTACCAAAACAAAGTCTTACACTTCAGTACTGAGAACATGAGTACGAAATTTCAAATGAAGAAAAGGTCTTAAATTTCCTCGTTAATTTTGATCTGATAATTTTACACTAATAATTTGATTTAAGCTTTTGTTATAGAATTTCACTTCTACATTTCACTATGCAGAAGTTATATGCTTATACTAAACTACCAGAATAACTGATAAATTTTGATGTTGAAAACACCGTTTTGAATTTTTTATACACAGAAAGATGTATATTTAAAAATAAATATATATAAGGAAGTTATTTTTTAAATAAGTCTAGGATCACACATATGTGTGTTCGATTCTTTGTTTAAATAACCTTGTGTGCCTTTTAGTTTTAACAACTGAGTTAAAAATTTATATATTCAAAAATAAAAATATGTTATCATATAAAGTATATCGTGTTAAAATAATTTTCCCTTTTTTAAAATAACAGCGGCTTTTATCAAGTGATATACTTTTTCTATAATCCTCTAAACAATACTTTTGCATATTTTTATATAACTTATAAAATAAAAGGTTCTCGTCTTTCACACCGCCTTTTGTTTGGCATGAAATTTAAAGAATTTTTCACCATGCGTTTCTTGAAAGTATTGACAGGTGTAAAATTTTCGGATAGAATAACATCCGATATGTGCAATTTCTGCTTTTAAACATTTCCGATATAAGTCCTTCGTGTCAAAATCTCACACATATTGATTGGGGTTTTATTTTTTGAGATCTATTTCACAATTTTTTCAGGATATAGCCTTGCAAATCCGCAATTAAATCATTATTAAATAAATAAAAGTGTGAAAACATTTTAAATTGTCTCTCATCAAGCATGGGCATTCAGTTGCCGATCGTGGTAAGTCTATAATTGTTTGCTTGCGTTATTTTACATTATTTTAGTAATCAAATGTTTCTTTTTTATATAGACTTAAAAAATACATGCTTGAGAATTTAACAGTCTTAGAATATCAGTCAATTAATCTACAGTTTTTAAACAAATATTATTTGAAAGTTAAATTACTTTTCATTCGATGATGTAGCAATTTAAATTATTCGATAATAAAAAATGAATGATTGACAGCTAAAAACGAAAGTGATACCACAGGTAATTGCCACAATCCATAGAACACCAGCTTACCATAAAACTTCAACTGCACCGATCTGCAAATTTTTAACTACACATTGAAATAAACATGACGTTACCTCAAATAAAGGGGGAAAAAACTAGTTAATATATACAATATAGTTATGAAATATTTTTCCCTGTTTGTGGGCATCTCTAGATTAAACTAATGAAGAAAATAATCAGTATTTTTTTATTCGAACTTACATGCAGAAAGGAATTCTGTGAAAAATGATTTAACGCAAAAAAGTTTTTTTTTTTTTCCCATTCGAAAATATTTTGGCACTGTCTGAGTTGAAAGCAACAATTTGTATTCGACTCTGTGAAATTGCATTTTTTTTTTTTTTTTTTTTTTTTTTTTTTTTGTAATAGCAACGGTGCCTTTAATTCCAGTTTAAAATATATGGGTGAGTCTTAGGTGAATAATTCATTTGACCGACAGACGGAATGGAATCCTCAATATGCTGTTTTTGTCTATTTCTTTTTCTTTTTTTTATTTTGTTTTATGTAAAACAAAGCTGTACGCGAACTTTATTATAGATGGCTAAAAATTAATACATATGAAGTAGAGTGGCATTCCGCTCAAAACTATTAACATCTGTCTTAAAACATGAAAGTTTATTGTATACCTACCCTCAATTTTCTTCAGTAGCAGAATCCCTACCGTAGATAAAGTATCATTAACAGGCAAAATACACTTATAAAAATATAAAGATTATTAAAATTAATTATGAAAAAAATTATTAGCATATGACTATTTTTCATAATTTTTAAAGATTGATAAATCACTTTTCTATTTCACCCTATTTCAGAAAAATCCTGGAACACTAAGTAAATCTGGAAGAACGTCAGGATGTATGATTCAAATAAATTATAGTGATAAGTGAAGTATGTTACCTTTTTTTTAACGTTTTGCCAAAGTTTGGGTATTTAATTATTTTTAATTTAACATAATTATCGTAAATGAATATATTAAAGAAACTGATTATTAACTATTGAAATTTTTTAAGAAGGGTGTATAATTTGTTCTTTAGTTTTAAATATATATATATATAATATATTTTCTAAATTGTAAAAAACATTTAAAATTCCTCTTCAGAAGAAGCTTTTTATTTTACTACTCCGCAGAATGCAAGTTTCTCGCTTTCTTTTCCGCCTTGCATTTTATATGAAATTTTCAAATTTTAAAGAGATTTTCATGGGCTGTGTTTGTGCAATTTATTGACAGGTGTAAAATTTTCGAAAAAAAAATCCGATTCGTGTTCGGTTTATGTCACTAACATTCGCTAGCTATACCCTTCATGTCAAAATCTTAAACATATTTACTATCGTTTTATTTTAGAAAATGTATTCCGCAATATCTTTTAAACATACCTGTGGAAATACCCGTTTAAATTTTCAGAAAATGGATGAAAATAAAACGCTGTGTAGAATGTGAAATCACAAATGATTCTATATTTATTCAGTAACTCATTTGTTAATTCATTGAATTATTTATTTTAAATTTTATTTAAACCCTGTGTTTTACGAATTGTAATTAAATGAAATATGTAATTAAGCCATTTCTGCCGTAGCTAGCTACAAATGACTGTTGAAATTTTAATAAAAGAAGAGAAAGCAAACGAAAGTGAAAGTGAAGATCCAGTATTGAAAATTGTGATCTATGATCATAAGAAGCTCAGTCAAACATGAGATCTTTTAAAAAACCTTTATCCAAGGGAAAAAAAAAAACTTAATTAAAAGTAACAGTAATGCAGTAATCAGTATGATTTTTTTCAGCTCTCAGTATGTAAGATACATTATAATTTCGTTATAGTTAATTCGTTTAATTCATTTAACTGAAATCTTAATCAATAATTACCTTACAACAAATAAAATCACAATAATATAATGTATATTTATGCTTTATCGATATATTTCCAGAAAAGTAATGTAACTTTTTTAATATAATATTTTATTCACTGCGTTTAAAAATGTATTTTTTTAAATAAGCCATATTGGATTTTCACATTAACGAAATTGCAGAATAATGAACGTAATCGATGGTCCATAGAAATTTGTTGTAACGAAATTTTACTTATATGATAATTATCAAGATTGTTATATCAAAATTAAAAATATTTTTTACTAGAATTTCGTATTACTTAGTAATTTGTAACTTGATAAATTGAGAGGTTTTCTTGAATCAATTTTATTGTAAATATAATTTTTATTCCTTCAGTATTGTTTAAAAAGAAATTATTTGAAATTTCGACAGCACTTAAAAATGTACCAATAAATCATTTAAGTATTTATTAGTTTTTGTTTTCCTATCGACTTACAGAACTATATTCCATAAAGTAAAATTTATAAAATCTGATAAATAGACAGTGACACTATGCATTGTATATAACAATAATATATTTAATTTATGAGTGAAATAATTTACGATGATTACATTAAATTAAGTGTGATAATGTTTTTTGTAAATGTTTTATAATTTTTAGTATTTAAAAAATACATTATATATATATATATCATTCAGTACCTATAAATATCATTCAATACATATATACTTTAATGAGCTAAAAAGCAGCTCATTAAAATGCAATATAAAATATTCCTCTAAATATTCCTATACATTCTTCTAAACATTCGTATATATTCTTGAAAATATTCCTATCTAAATATTCCTATACATTCGTCTAAACATTCGTATATATTCTTGTAAATATTCCTATCTAAATATTCCTATATATTTTTTAAATGGGTTGGTGGTATTATTTGCCTTTTTAGATGAGTTAAGGCTGGTCTATGGACTTTAAGTGTTTATTTGTTTTTTCTGTGTTTGAAAGCATTTTATATTTTTTATTAAGTTATTGTTCAATGTTTTCATAGTTTATTAGTTTTGCATGTGTTTAGTTAGTTTACACACGTATATATATATAAAAAATATTTATAATAATTTTCATTTAAATATAAATCAGACTGTTACTAAGTAACTGTAACTATTTTGATGGAACATTTGTAATAGTGGAATATATGTTTTTAGCTTTCTCGGATTATAAAATCTCCTTTACACAAAAAATCATTTCAAAAGACTCTATTTATTTATTTATTTATTTATTTTTGTTAGATTTGAAAATATAATGTACACGTCTTGATCTCCGAATTATATTTTGCATGAAATTTAACGTTTGAATGCTGCATTTCTCAAAACTTTTGACAAGTGTAAAATTCTCGTGATGAAAAATATCCGATACATGGTTCGGTTCCTGTCATTAACATTCCCGAAATAAATCCTTCATGTCAAAATCATGCATGTTTTTTTATTGTTTTATTTTGTTTTAAACATATATGTGTAAACACCTTTATAAATATTTAGTAAGTGAATAAAAAACACGAAAAATAAGTATAATAAGAAGTATAATAGTTTTCAAAATTTTCCAGCGATATTATTTCCATATAACACTAATATATATAATAAATTAATGTAAATTTTACAATTCTGAAATTTATTACTACAAAAAAAATTGCTAGCACTTCATATTCTTTAGTTATTTGTAACATGAAAAAACACCTTTTCCCGGGTTAAAATTTAATCTGTTAACCGGGGAATGAACTTTTGTTCAACTCGTTTCACAGTATTGACTTTTTTCCTTCATAGTAGTAATAAGTAATATCATCAGGGCCTGATTACCAATGTGGCACATAACCACCACTTAAAAAGAATAGAATTTTTTACTTATTCATGGCAGTATTTTTGCATGAAAAGGGCGTTTTAATCAGACGAAAGTTTATATTACATTTTACTGGTGGAAGTGTTTAAAATATTACTGCAAATTTCCATGACGAAAAATGTCGTCATACCCATTGCAGTAGTAGTTCGTGTATGACAAAATATTTCGTCATACCCAGTTAACAGGTTAATATTAAAAGATACTCTCATTAAAATTTCAGCTGAAGCTGAAAAAGTGATATATTCTGCATTTTTTGAAGCATGCCTGTATAAATGCCCGTTTAAATTATTACTAAGTAAAGAAAAATATAACAACATGCGAAAAATATGCAACTGTTCAAATATTGCAAGCGATATTACACCCATAGACCATAAATAATGCTAATAAATAAACGTAAATTCTATATTTTTGAAAATTATTATGACAAAACCAAAAAAAAAAAAAAAAAAAAAAAAAAACCAGCCCTTCGTATCGCTGAGTACTTTATAATATGGAAAACTCCTTTTTTCATGGATCAAAATTAACATTAATATTTACTCTCATTAAAATTTCATCTGCAGTTAAATAAATAATTAATTTATGTCAAATTCATATTTGTAGCTTACTAAAATGTATTGCATTAAGTCAAACTGACTCAGATTGATAATATAAATAGTCATAAGACTTATAGCTAATTATAAATAGCTTAAAATTTACGACTGACAAATTTTGTGATTAATAAGTTAAACGAAGAGTGAAAATGTTTCGTTTAAGTGTTCCAATAAATTTTATGTATTAATAAAATATTTAAATGATTATAATGATGATATATTACTTTTGTTTATAAATTTTCGTTTTAATTCTATTGAAACGAAAATAAATATATGCAACATTTTTTTCAGTTTTTCTAGAAATGTAACGTATTTTATACAATGATAAACCATTAAAAATATTCTATATATGAGGGAGTTAGAATGACAGTGGAGTAAGTCAAAAATTTTGAAAATCGAGATAATCATATTTTCACTGTACGTATACTATTAATTTCTGTTCACTGTGGCAGTCAAATAAGTCATAGTTCACTTAGGGAGTCGCTAGAGGGCAAAACAATTTGTACCACTCAATGCAACGGCAATACAACAAGTTTCACAAAACCCTTCATTTCTCAAATCACTAAATTTTGACTTACTCCACTATCATTCTAACCCCTTCATATGTATAATATGTTTTTTAATCTACTTGTATATAAAATTACCTTTTCCAAGACTTAAATTTTTCATGAAATTTAAAGAGTTTATTATGCTGCGTTTTTGGAAACTATTGACAGGTGTAAAATTATCGGGTAGAATATTATCCGATACGTGATAAGTTTTTGTCACTAACATTTCTTTAATAAATATTCCATGTCAAAATATTTCATATGTTTTCTATCCCTATATTTTTTCAAAAATATTCGCAGTATTTTTTAAACATTCCTAGGAAAATATTCGTTAAAATCTTTAATAAGTGAATAAAAAAAAACCTAGTGAACAACGAAAAGATAAAAGTTCAACTTATAACATGAAAGATGGTTATGAAATATACTTTCTCTGTCTGGGGGGAAATCTCTATTAGAGGTGGTTTCGGGCTGTTTTCTCAGAGCGCGAGCCCCAAAAAATCTCAGTACGAAAAATAAGCTATAGAAAATTGTTAATGACCTTTTAAAGCTGTTACAACAATAATTTTCGTATTTTAAAATCTCTCTTTGCATAGAAACAACTATCAATCCTATATATTCCCCCATGTCTCTGAAAATCTGTCTGATATAGCAAATTTGTTATTTATAGTCAACCACTGAGAGTAATCTAGAAAAACCACAATATTTATTCTCTTAAAATATCATAGTAAAAATCTAGCAAGAAAGACATGAGTTAGTTTTTCCAGCAATTCTTAAAAAGGATTTCAAACAGAAAGATATGTTAGGCAAGAGAAATCCCACAGCTTCTTCATGTCACTAACACTGGCCTTGCCAACGTTTCAGAATCAGGTGGACTATTTCTCTAACAAAGAAGGTCTCCTTAAAGCGCATACTCAGAAAATTTTGAAAAAAAAATGCTAATGAAGCTTCTCATGTATGTAATAAAGGAACAGTGAAATTTAGCTGCGGAATCCCAGTAGAAAATCTGCAAAAAAAAAAAAAAAAAAAAAAAAAAAAAACTTTCGAGAATTTGGCGCAAAAACGTACGATTTGGCTAGCAACAGTTTTCCTTCGCCAAACGCAAATGATTTTAAAGCATTTTAAATTGCTTGTAAAATGGTTATTCAAATGCGCAATATTTAATGAATTTAAACTTAAACGATGAAATAATTATATATACAAGCTGCTTGTTGTTGCAGTTATTTATTTTTACCACTGAAAAAATATGTTCTATTTTTTGGAAGCTGCAAATATCAATTTTATGTTATTGCGAAGCTGACATTTAAGTTATGTGCATTATTGAATTATTGAATCTGTATGTTTATTTTCACTTTTAGTTAACAATCGAAATTTTAAAAATATATGAATCTGAAAGGCATATTAAAGTAAGCGAGCAGTTTGATGAAATTCTTGTTATGAGACCTGTCTATGAGAATTTTGTAAAATTTGAAAGCGTAAAATTGTCATAAGCTTAAAAAATTATACGAATGCGTTAATTCTATGGCTCATGATACAATACCCTCTTGTTCAGAATCGTTTGCATTTTGCGCTCAACATTTTCAACTCTCTGTACGTTTTGCATTAATTCTAATTTAAAATATTTTTAAAATCAGATTAAATAAAGCACTTACGTTTTTTACTCTATTTATTACCGATTGAATGAAATTTTGCCTATTGTTTTATCCTCCATTCCACATTTTTTTCTAATTTAAATGGCTTCAACGGTTGTACAAGTATTTTTTAAATGTATTTTAAAAGGAAAAGCCCGATGACAAACGGATTCATTATACATTTCTATATCGAAGAAGTCGCTGTTTCCATAGCAACAAAAACTTTCTTGAATTGACAATGTTCAGACTCGGGCTTATTTTTGAACTTGAAATAATTTTAATCAATTTAAATTTTGTTTTAAATGGTAAAATACAATCGTTAAATTCCATTATATATACATATAAATGTGTACACAAAATTGTAGTTATAAAAATTTATTTATTATGTAAGTTAAACATGCATAAACAAGTTCAGTATGAAAAAGTGTTTCCTTAAAGAGTATTTGTCATAAAAGCGTATTTTTTTAACCCCTTGAAGGGCGGTGGAATATAATATATCCCACTTAATTTTAATTCCCAAATGCCACAATGACACCGGAATTTTGGAATCAAATTTTACTTTTATAATATACTTGAAGAAAATCTTTTACATTTTTGAATATAAATTTGTTGTTAAATCCCGGTGTGACTCAATGATTTCAACATTTTAGAAACATAAGTACTTTGCCCCTGAAATGGTTAATTTCATTCCGTCGCCAACAGGTGATAAATCGCCAAATAAACGAATTTTTCATATTTTTTTACGGTCGTTATATCGAGGTTCCGCAGAAAATTTTTCTATAGACGTATATATCCTCATAAGGAGAACATTCTGTAAAATTTTCAAAAAAAATCAAAAATTTCTGAGTATGCGCTTATCGAGACTTTCCTTTTTAGTACCCATCACTAACAATTCTCCTTCAAACTGATTTTCAGAGGATTGTAAAACACTTTAAGAAACGTAGACTAATTTCTTGTACCTCAAATAACATCTGGATTTTTTTTTTTTTTTTTTTTTTTTTTTTTTTTTTTTTTTTTTTTTTTTTTTAAACATTTGTAATAAGTATTTTTTTTTTAGCCCGAATCCAAAGATTGGCCTAAAATAAGAGACAGATCTAGTTTTGGTCCCATTCTTAATCCATCTCATCTCCAATCTCTATCTAAAACTAATGAACCTTATGACAAAATATTTTATATTCAGACTTTTAAACACATGCAGCTTTGAATTCTGTGATAAAATATAATAGTACCACAACAAACAAATGCATGTCCTAGAGAAAAATTTGGCGCTGTTGAGGAAGAAAAGAGTAAGATATCGCATTAAACGTGTGACATTACGGGTTCGTCACTATACATTAGGCGGTGTAATTTTCAGCAGACTTTGTGTAATATGCCTTCTAATGCCTGAAATTATAGTACAGTTTCATTCTTTTGACTAATTTATGTAACATATGTCTTCAAACAGGAAAATAGACTTTATAACAATCTTAAGTTTTTCCTAGTGATATTATATTCATGCTAATTAAAATTACAATATTACGGAAAATGCAGATTAAAACATTACATATATGACTAGCATTAGAAAGAAATTAATGCATTTTAATAGCATTTTGTAAAGTTTCATAGTTAATAAAGATGATTTTTTTTAATATATAAAAATAAATAAAAATAATATTTTACTTTTTAATTAATTAATTAACTTTTTAATTAATTAATTAAATTTTAATTAATTTTAATTAATAAATTTACTTTTTAATTACTTTTTAATTAATTTTTTTTTTTTGCAGATTTTCTACTGGGATTCCGCAGCTAAATTTCACTGTTCCTTTATTACATACATGAGAAGCTTCATTAGCATTTTTTTTTCAAAATTTTCTGAGTATGCGCTTTAAGGAGACCTTCTTTGTTAGAGAAATAGTCCACCTGATTCTGAAACGTTGGCAAGGCCAGTGTTAGTGACATGAAGAAGCTGTGGGATTTCTCTTGCCTAACATATCTTTCTGTTTGAAATCCTTTTTAAGAATTGCTGGAAAAACTAACTCATGTCTTTCTTGCTAGACTTTTACTATGATATTTTAAGAGAATAAATATTGTGGTTTTTCTAGATTACTCTCAGTGGTTGACTATAAATAACAAATTTGCTATATCAGACAGATTTTCAGAGACATGGGGGAATATATAGGATTGATAGTTGTTTCTATGCAAAGAGAGATTTTAAAATACGAAAATTATTGTTGTAACAGCTTTAAAAGGTCATTAACAATTTTCTATAGCTTATTTTTCGTACTGAGATTTTTTGGGGCTCGCGCTCTGAGAAAACAGCCCGAAACCACCTCTAATAGAGATTTCCCCCCAGACAGAGAAAGTATATTTCATAACCATCTTTCATGTTATAAGTTGAACTTTTATCTTTTCGTTGTTCACTAGGTTTTTTTTTATTCACTTATTAAAGATTTTAACGAATATTTTCCTAGGAATGTTTAAAAAATACTGCGAATATTTTTGAAAAAATATAGGGATAGAAAACATATGAAATATTTTGACATGGAATATTTACATTATTTTAGTAATTTAGTTTATTAGTTTAGTTTATTTAGTTTAGTAGGAACTTTACATTATTTTAGTAATCAAATGTTTCTTTTTTATATAGATTTAAAAAATACATGCTTGAGAATTTAACAGTCTTAGAATATCAGTCAATTAATCTACAGTTTTTAAACAAATATTATTTGAAAGTTAAATTACTTTTCATTCGATGATGTAGCAATTTAAATTATTCGTTAATAAAAAATGAATGATTGACAGCTAAAAACGAAAGTGATACCACAGGTAATTGCCACAATCCATAGAACACCAGCTTACCATAAAACTTCAACTGCACCGATCTGCAAATTTTTAACTACACATTGAAATAAACATGACGTTACCTCAAATAAAGGGGGAAAAAACTAGTTAATATATACAATATAGTTATGAAATATTTTTCCCTGTTTGTGGGCATCTCTAGATTAAACTAATGAAGAAAATAATCAGTATTTTTTTATTCGAACTTACATGCAGAATGGAATTCTGTGAAAAATGATTTAACGCAAAAAAGTTTTTTTTTCCCATTCGAAAATATTTTGGCACTGTCTGAGTTGAAAGCAACAATTTGTATTCGACTCTGTGAAATTGCATTTTTTTTTTTTTTTTTTTTTTTAATAGCAACGGTGCCTTTAATTCCAGTTTAAAATATATGGGTGAGTCTTAGGTGAATAATTCATTTGACCGACAGACGGAATGGAATCCTCAATATGCTGTTTTTTGTCTATTTCTTTTTCTTTTTTTTATTTTGTTTTATGTAAAACAAAGCTGTACGCGAACTTTATTATAGATGGCTAAAAATTAATACATATGAAGTAGAGTGGCATTCCGCTCAAAACTATTAACATCTGTCTTAAAACATGAAAGTTTATTGTATACCTACCCTCAATTTTCTTCAGTAGCAGAATCCCTACCGTAGATAAAGTATCATTAACAGGCAAAATACACTTATAAAAATATAAAGATTATTAAAATTAATTATGAAAAAAATTATTAGCATATGACTATTTTTCATAATTTTTAAAGATTGATAAATCACTTTTCTATTTCACACTATTTCAGAAAAATCCTGGAACACTAAGTAAATCTGGAAGAACGTCAGGATGTATGATTCAAATAAATTATAGTGATAAGTGAAGTATGTTACCTTTTTGTAACGTTTTGCCAAAGTTTGGGTATTTAATTATTTTTAATTTAACATAATTATCGTAAATGAATATATTAAAGAAACTGATTATTAACTATTGAAATTTTTTAAGAAGGGTGTATAATTTGTTCTTTAGTTTTAAAATATATATATAATATATTTTCTAAATTGTAAAAAACATTTAAAATTCCTCTTCAGAAGAAGCTTTTTATTTTACTACTCCGCAGAATGCAAGTTTCTCGCTTTCTTTTCCGCCTTGCATTTTATATGAAATTTTCAAATTTTAAAGAGATTTTCATGGGCTGTGTTTGTGCAATTTATTGACAGGTGTAAAATTTTCGAAAAAAAAATCCGATTCGTGTTCGGTTTATGTCACTAACATTCGCTAGCTATACCCTTCATGTCAAAATCTTAAACATGTTTACTATCGTTTTATTTTAGAAAATGTATTCCGCAATATCTTTTAAACATACCTGTGGAAATACCCGTTTAAATTTTCAGAAAATGGATGAAAATAAAACGCTGTGTAGAATGTGAAATCACAAATGATTCTATATTTATTCAGTAAATGATTTGTTAATTCATTGAATTATTTATTTTAAATTTTATTTAAACCCTGTGTTTTACGAATTGTAATTAAATGAAATATGTAATTAAGCCATTTCTGCCGTAGCTAGCTACAAATGACTGTTGAAATTTTAATAAAAGAAGAGAAAGCAAACGAAAGTGAAAGTGAAGATCCAGTATTGAAAATTGTGATCTATGATCATAAGAAGCTCAGTCAAACATGAGATCTTTTAAAAAACCTTTATCCCAGGGAAAAAAAAAACTTAATTAAAAGTAACAGTAATGCAGTAATCAGTATGATTTTTTTCAGCTCTCAGTATGTAAGATACATTATAATTTCGTTATAGTTAATTCGTTTAATTCATTTAACTGAAATCTTAATCAATAATTACCTTACAACAAATAAAATCACAATAATATAATGTATATTTATGCTTTATCGATATATTTCCAGAAAAGTAATGTAACTTTTTTAATATAATATTTTATTCACTGCGTTTAAAAATGTATTTTTTTAAATAAGCCATATTGGATTTTCACATTAACGAAATTTCAGAATAATGAACGTAATCGATGGTCCATAGAAATTTGTTGTAATGAGATTTTACTTATATGATAATTATCAAGATTGTTATATCAAAATTAAAAATATTTTTTACTAGAATTTCGTATTACTTAGTAATTTGTAACTTGATAAATTGAGAGGTTTTCTTGAATCAATTTTATTGTAAATATAATTTTTATTCCTTCAGTATTGTTTAAAAAGAAATTATTTGAAATTTCGACAGCACTTAAAAATGTACCAATAAATCATTTTAAGTATTTATCAGTTTTTGTTTTCCTATCGACTTACAGAACTATATTCCATAAAGTAAAATTTATAAAATCTGATAAATAGACAGTGACACTATGCATTGTATATAACAATAATATATTTAATTTATGAGTGAAATAATTTACGATGATTACATTAAATTAAGTGTGATAATGTTTTTTGTAAATGTTTTATAATTTTTAGTATTTAAAAAATACATTATATATATATATATCATTCAGTACCTATAAATATCATTCAATACATATATACTTTAATGAGCTAAAAAGCAGCTCATTAAAATGCAATATAAAATATTCCTCTAAATATTCCTATACATTCTTCTAAACATTCGTATATATTCTTGAAAATATTCCTATCTAAATATTCCTATACATTCGTCTAAACATTCGTATATATTCTTGTAAATATTCCTATCTAAATATTCCTATATATTTTTTAAATGGGTTGGTGGTATTATTTGCCTTTTTAGATGAGTTAAGGCTGGTCTATGGACTTTAAGTGTTTATTTGTTTTTTCTGTGTTTGAAAGCATTTTATATTTTTTATTAAGTTATTGTTCAATGTTTTCATAGTTTATTAGTTTTGCATGTGTTTAGTTAGTTTACACACGTATATATATATAAAAAATATTTATAATAATTTTCATTTAAATATAAATCAGACTGTTACTAAGTAACTGTAACTATTTTGATGGAACATTTGTAATAGTGGAATATATGTTTTTAGCTTTCTCGGATTATAAAATCTCCTTTACACAAAAAATCATTTCAAAAGGCTCTATTTATTTATTTATTTATTTATTTTTGTTAGATTTGAAAATATAATGTACACGTCTTGATCTCCGAATTATATTTTGCATGAAATTTAACGTTTGAATGCTGCATTTCTCAAAACTTTTGACAGGTGTAAAATTCTCGTGATGAAAAATATCCGATACATGGTTCGGTTCCTGTCACTAACATTCCCGAAATAAATCCTTCATGTCAAAATCATGCATGTTTTTTTATTGTTTTATTTTGTTTTAAACATATATGTGTAAACACCTTTATAAATATTTAGTAAGTGAATAAAAAACACGAAAAATAAGTATAATAAGAAGTATAATAGTTTTCAAAATTTTCCAGCGATATTATTTCCATATAACACTAATATATATAATAAATTAATGTAAATTTTACAATTCTGAAATTTATTACTACAAAAGAAATTGCTAGCACTTCATATTCTTTAGTTATTTGTAACATGAAAAAACACCTTTTTCCGGGTTAAAATTTAATCTGTTAACCGGGGAATGAACTTTTGTTCAACTCGTTTCACAGTATTGACTTTTTTCCTTCATAGTAATAAGTAATATCATCAGGGCCAATGTGGCACATAACCACCACTTAAAAAGAATAGAATTTTTTACTTATTCATGGCAGTATTTTTGCATGAAAAGGGCGTTTTAATCAGACGAAAGTTTATATTACATTTTACTGGTGGAAGTGTTTAAAATATTACTGCAAATTTCCATGACGAAAAATGTCGTCATACCCATTGCAGTAGTAGTTCGTGTATGACAAAATATTTCGTCATACCCAGTTAACAGGTTAATATTAAAAGATACTCTCATTAAAATTTCAGCTGAAGCTGAAAAAGTGATATATTCTGCATTTTTTGAAGCATGCCTGTATAAATGCCCGTTTAAATTATTACAAAGTAAAGAAAAATATAACAACATGCGAAAAATATGCAACTGTTCAAATATTGCAAGCGATATTATACCCATAGACCATAAATAATGCTAATAAATAAACGTAAATTCTATATTTTTGAAAATTATTATGACAAAACCAAAAAAAAAAAAAAAAAAAAAAAAAAAAACCAGCCCTTCGTATCGCTGAGTACTTTATAATATGGAAAACTCCTTTTTTCATGGATCAAAATTAACATTAATAATTACTCTCATTAAAATTTCATCTGCAGTTAAATAAATAATTAATTTATGTCAAATTCATATTTGTAGCTTACTAAAATGTATTGCATTAAGTCAAACTGACTCAGATTGATAATATAAATAGTCATAAGACTTATAGCTAATTATAAATAGCTTAAAATTTACGACTGACAAATTTTGTGATTAATAAGTTAAACGAAGAGTGAAAATGTTTCGTTTAAGTGTTCCAATAAATTTTATGTATTAATAAAATATTTAAATGATTATAATGATGATATATTACTTTTGTTTATAAATTTTCGTTTTAATTCTATTGAAACGAAAATAAATATATGCAACATTTTTTTCAGTTTTTCTAGAAATGTAACGTATTTTATACAATGATAAACCATTAAAAATATTCTATATATGAGGGAGTTAGAATGACAGTGGAGTAAGTCAAAAATTTTGAAAATCGAGATAATCATATTTTCACTGTACGTATACTATTAATTTCTGTTCACTGTGGCAGTCAAATAAGTCATAGTTCACTTAGGGAGTCGCTAGAGGGCAAAACAATTTGTACCACTCAATGCAACGGCAATACAACAAGTTTCACAAAACCCTTCATTTCTCAAATCACTAAATTTTGACTTACTCCACTATCATTCTAACCCCTTCATATGTATAATATGTTTTTTAATCTACTTGTATATAAAATTACCTTTTCCAAGACTTAAATTTTTCATGAAATTTAAAGAGTTTATTATGCTGCGTTTTTGGAAACTATTGACAGGTGTAAAATTATCGGGTAGAATATTATCCGATACGTGATAAGTTTTTGTCACTAACATTTCTTTAATAAATATTCCATGTCAAAATATTTCATATGTTTTCTATCCCTATATTTTTTCAAAAATATTCGCAGTATTTTTTAAACATTCCTAGGAAAATATTCGTTAAAATCTTTAATAAGTGAATAAAAAAAAACCTAGTGAACAACGAAAAGATAAAAGTTCAACTTATAACATGAAAGATGGTTATGAAATATACTTTCTCTGTCTGGGGGGAAATCTCTATTAGAGGTGGTTTCGGGCTGTTTTCTCAGAGCGCGAGCCCCAAAAAATCTCAGTACGAAAAATAAGCTATAGAAAATTGTTAATGACCTTTTAAAGCTGTTACAACAATAATTTTCGTATTTTAAAATCTCTCTTTGCATAGAAACAACTATCAATCCTATATATTCCCCCATGTCTCTGAAAATCTGTCTGATATAGCAAATTTGTTATTTATAGTCAACCACTGAGAGTAATCTAGAAAAACCACAATATTTATTCTCTTAAAATATCATAGTAAAAATCTAGCAAGAAAGACATGAGTTAGTTTTTCCAGCAATTCTTAAAAAGGATTTCAAACAGAAAGATATGTTAGGCAAGAGAAATCCCACAGCTTCTTCATGTCACTAACACTGGCCTTGCCAAAGTTTCAGAATCAGGTGGACTATTTCTCTAACAAAGAAGGTCTCCTTAAAGCGCATACTCAGAAAATTTTGAAAAAAAAAATGCTAATGAAGCTTCTCATGTATGTAATAAAGGAACAGTGAAATTTAGCTGCGGAATCCCAGTAGAAAATCAGCAAAAAAAAAAAAAAAAAAAAAAAAAAAAAAAAACCTTTCGAGAATTTGGCGTAAAAACATACGATTTGGCTAGCAACAGTTTTCCTTCGCCAAACGCAAATGATTTTAAAGCATTTTAAATTGCTTGTAAAATGGTTATTCAAATGCGCAATATTTAATGAATTTAAACTTAAACGATGAAATAATTATATATACAAGCTGCTTGTTTTTGCAGTTATTTATTTTTACCACTGAAAAAATATGTTCTATTTTTTGGAAGCTGCAAATATCAATTTTATGTTATTGCGAAGCTGACATTTAAGTTATGTGCATTATTGAATCTGTATGTTTATTTTCACTTTTAGTTAACAATCGAAATTTTAAAAATATATGAATCTGAAAGGCATATTAAAGTAAGCGAGCAGTTTGAAGAAATTCTTGTTATGGGACCTGTCTATGAGAATTTTGTAAAATTTGAAAGCGTAAAATTGTCATAAGCTTAAAAAATTATACGAATGCGTTAATTCTATGGCTCATGATACAATACCCTCTTGTTCAGAATCGTTTGCATTTTGCGCTCAACATTTTCAACTCTCTGTACGTTTTGCATTAATTCTAATTTAAAATATTTTTAAAATCATATTAAATAAAGCACTTACGTTTTTTACTCTATTTATTACCGATTGAATGAAATTTTGCCTATTGTTTTATCCTCCATTCCACATTTTTTTCTAATTTAAATGGCTTCAACGGTTGTACAAGTATTTTTTAAATGTATTTTAAAAGGAAAAGCCCGATGACAAACGGATTCATTATACATTTCTATATCGAAGAAGTCGCTGTTTCCATAGCAACAAAAACTTTCTTGAATTGACAATGTTCAGACTCGGGCTTATTTTTGCACTTGAAATAATTTTAATCAATTTAAATTTTGTTTTAAATGGTAAAATACAATCGTTAAATTCCATTATATATACATATAAATGTGTACACAAAATTGTAGTTATAAAAATTTATTTATTATGTAAGTTAAACATGCATAAACAAGTTCAGTATGAAAAAGTGTTTCCTTAAAGAGTATTTGTCATAAAAGGGTATTTTTTTAACCCCTTGAAGGGCGGTGGAATATAATATATCCCACTTAATTTTAATTCCCAAATGCCACAATGACACCGGAATTTTGGAATCAAATTTTACTTTTATAATATACTTGAAGAAAATCTTTTACATTTTTGAATATAAATTTGTTGTTAAATCCCGGTGTGACTCAATGATTTCAACATTTTAGAAACATAAGTACTTTGCCCCTGAAATGGTTAATTTCATTCCGTCGCCAACAGGTGATAAATCGCCAAATAAACGAATTTTTCATATTTTTTTACGGACGTTATATCGAGGTTCCGCAGAAAATTTTTCTATAGACGTATATATCCTCATAAGGAGAACATTCTGTAAAATTTTCAAAAAAATTCAAAAATTTCTGAGTATGCGCTTATCGAGACTTTCCTTTTTAGTACCCATCACTAACAATTCTCCTTCAAACTGATTTTCAGAGGATTGTAAAACACTTTAAGAAACGTAGACTAATTTCTTGTACCTCAAATAACATCTGGATTTTTTTTTTTTAACATTTGTAATAAGTATTTTTTTTTTAGCCCGAATCCAAAGATTGCCCTAAAATAAGAGACAGATCTAGTTTTGGTCCCATTCTTAATCCATCTCATCTCCAATCTCTATCTAAAACTAATGAACCTTATGACAAAATATTTTATATTCAGACTTTTAAACACATGCAGCTTTGAATTCTGTGATAAAATATAATAGTACCACAACAAACAAATGCATGTCCTAGAGAAAAATTTTGCGCTGTTGAGGAAGAAAAGAGTAAGATATCGCATTAAACGTGTGACATTACGGGTTCGTTACTATACATTAGGCGGTGTAATTTTCAGCAGACTTTGTGTAATATGCCTTCTAATGCCTGAAATTATAGTACAGTTTCATTCTTTTGACTAATTTATGTAACATATGTCTTCAAACAGGAAAATAGACTTTATAACAATCTTAAGTCTTTCCTAGTGATATTATATTCATGCTAATTAAAATTACAATATTACGGAAAATGCAGATTAAAACATTACATATATGACTATCATTAGAAAGAAATTAATGCATTTTAATAGCATTTTGTAAAGTTTCATAGTTAATAAAGATGATTTTTTTTAATATATAAAAATAAATAAAAATAATATTTTACTTTTTAATTAATGTTATTTTACATTATTTTAGTAATCAAATGTTTCTTTTTTATATAGATTTAAAAAATACATGCTTGAGAATTTAACAGTCTTAGAATATCAGTCAATTAATCTACAGTTTTTAAACAAATATTATTTGAAAGTTAAATTACTTTTCATTCGATGATGTAGCAATTTAAATTATTCGTTAATAAAAAATGAATGATTGACAGCTAAAAACGAAAGTGATACCACAGGTAATTGCCACAATCCATAGAACACCAGCTTACCATAAAACTTCAACTGCACCGATCTGCAAATTTTTAACTACACATTGAAATAAACATGACGTTACCTCAAATAAAGGGGGAAAAAACTAGTTAATATATACAATATAGTTATGAAATATTTTTCCCTGTTTGTGGGCATCTCTAGATTAAACTAATGAAGAAAATAATCAGTATTTTTTTATTCGAACTTACATGCAGAATGGAATTCTGTGAAAAATGATTTAACGCAAAAAAGTTTTTTTTTTCCCATTCGAAAATATTTTGGCACTGTCTGAGTTGAAAGCAACAATTTGTATTCGACTCTGTGAAATTGCATTTTTTTTTTTTTTTTTTTTTTTTTTTAATAGCAACGGTGCCTTTAATTCCAGTTTAAAATATATGGGTGAGTCTTAGGTGAATAATTCATTTGACCGACAGACGGAATGGAATCCTCAATATGCTGTTTTTTGTCTATTTCTTTTTCTTTTTTTTATTTTGTTTTATGTAAAACAAAGCTGTACGCGAACTTTATTATAGATGGCTAAAAATTAATACATATGAAGTAGAGTGGCATTCCGCTCAAAACTATTAACATCTGTCTTAAAACATGAAAGTTTATTGTATACCTACCCTCAATTTTCTTCAGTAGCAGAATCCCTACCGTAGATAAAGTATCATTAACAGGCAAAATACACTTATAAAAATATAAAGATTATTAAAATTAATTATGAAAAAAATTATTAGCATATGACTATTTTTCATAATTTTTAAAGATTGATAAATCACTTTTCTATTTCACCCTATTTCAGAAAAATCCTGGAACACTAAGTAAATCTGTAAGAACGTCAGGATGTATGATTCAAATAAATTATAGTGATAAGTGAAGTATGTTACCTTTTTTTTAACGTTTTGCCAAAGTTTGGGTATTTAATTATTTTTAATTTAACATAATTATCGTAAATGAATATATTAAAGAAACTGATTATTAACTATTGAAATTTTTTAAGAAGGGTGTATAATTTGTTCTTTAGTTTTAAAATATATATATAATATATTTTCTAAATTGTAAAAAACATTTAAAATTCCTCTTCAGAAGAAGCTTTTTATTTTACTACTCCGCAGAATGCAAGTTTCTCGCTTTCTTTTCCGCCTTGCATTTTATATGAAATTTTCAAATTTTAAAGAGATTTTCATGGGCTGTGTTTGTGCAATTTATTGACAGGTGTAAAATTTTCGAAAAAAAATCCGATTCGTGTTCGGTTTATGTCACTAACATTCGCTAGCTATACCCTTCATGTCAAAATCTTAAACATGTTTACTATCGTTTTATTTTAGAAAATGTATTCCGCAATATCTTTTAAACATACCTGTGGAAATACCCGTTTAAATTTTCAGAAAATGGATGAAAATAAAACGCTGTGTAGAATGTGAAATCACAAATGATTCTATATTTATTCAGTAACTCATTTGTTAATTCATTGAATTATTTATTTTAAATATTATTTAAACCCTGTGTTTTACGAATTGTAATTAAATGAAATATGTAATTAAGCCATTTCTGCCGTAGCTAGCTACAAATGACTGTTGAAATTTTAATAAAAGAAGAGAAAGCAAACGAAAGTGAAAGTGAAGATCCAGTATTGAAAATTGTGATCTATGATCATAAGAAGCTCAGTCAAACATGAGATCTTTTAAAAAACCTTTATCCCAGGGAAAAAAAAAAAAAACTTAATTAAAAGTAACAGTAATGCAGTAATCAGTATGATTTTTTTCAGCTCTCAGTATGTAAGATACATTATAATTTCGTTATAGTTAATTCGTTTAATTCATTTAACTGAAATCTTAATCAATAATTACCTTACAACAAATAAAATCACAATAATATAATGTATATTTATGCTTTATCGATATATTTCCAGAAAAGTAATGTAACTTTTTTAATATAATATTTTATTCACTGCGTTTAAAAATGTATTTTTTTAAATAAGCCATATTGGATTTTCACATTAACGAAATTGCAGAATAATGAACGTAATCGATGGTCCATAGAAATTTGTTGTAACGAGATTTTACTTATATGATAATTATCAAGATTGTTATATCAAAATTAAAAATATTTTTTACTAGAATTTCGTATTACTTAGTAATTTGTAACTTGATAAATTGAGAGGTTTTCTTGAATCAATTTTATTGTAAATATAATTTTTATTCCTTCAGTATTGTTTAAAAAGAAATTATTTGAAATTTCGACAGCACTTAAAAATGTACCAATAAATCATTTTAAGTATTTATTAGTTTTTGTTTTCCTATCGACTTACAGAACTATATTCCATAAAGTAAAATTTATAAAATCTGATAAATAGACAGTGACACTATGCATTGTATATAACAATAATATATTTAATTTATGAGTGAAATAATTTACGATGATTACATTAAATTAAGTGTGATAATGTTTTTTGTAAATGTTTTATAATTTTTAGTATTTAAAAAATACATTATATATATATATATCATTCAGTACCTATAAATATCATTCAATACATATATACTTTAATGAGCTAAAAAGCAGCTCATTAAAATGCAATATAAAATATTCCTCTAAATATTCCTATACATTCTTCTAAACATTCGTATATATTCTTGAAAATATTCCTATCTAAATATTCCTATACATTCGTCTAAACATTCGTATATATTCTTGTAAATATTCCTATCTAAATATTCCTATATATTTTTTAAATGGGTTGGTGGTATTATTTGCCTTTTTAGATGAGTTAAGGCTGGTCTATGGACTTTAAGTGTTTATTTGTTTTTTCTGTGTTTGAAAGCATTTTATATTTTTTATTAAGTTATTGTTCAATGTTTTCATAGTTTATTAGTTTTGCATGTGTTTAGTTAGTTTACACACGTATATATATATAAAAAATATTTATAATAATTTTCATTTAAATATAAATCAGACTGTTACTAAGTAACTGTAACTATTTTGATGGAACATTTGTAATAGTGGAATATATGTTTTTAGCTTTCTGGGATTATAAAATCTCCTTTACACAAAAAATCATTTCAAAAGGCTCTATTTATTTATTTATTTATTTATTTTTGTTAGATTTAAAAATATAATGTACACGTCTTGATCTCCGAATTATATTTTGCATGAAATTTAACGTTTGAATGCTGCATTTCTCAAAACTTTTGACAGGTGTAAAATTCTCGTGATGAAAAATATCCGATACATGGTTCGGTTCCTGTCACTAACATTCCCGAAATAAATCCTTCATGTCAAAATCATGCATGTTTTTTTATTGTTTTATTTTGTTTTAAACATATATGTGTAAACACCTTTATAAATATTTAGTAAGTGAATAAAAAACACGAAAAATAAGTATAATAAGAAGTATAATAGTTTTCAAAATTTTCCAGCGATATTATTTCCATATAACACTAATATATATAATAAATTAATGTAAATTTTACAATTCTGAAATTTATTACTACAAAAAAAATTGCTAGCACTTCATATTCTTTAGTTATTTGTAACATGAAAAAACACCTTTTTCCGGGTTAAAATTTAATCTGTTAACCGGGGAATGAACTTTTGTTCAACTCGTTTCACAGTATTGAATTTTTCCTTCATAGTAATAAGTAATATCATCAGGGCCTGATTACCAATGTGGCACATAACCACCACTTAAAAAGAATAGAATTTTTTACTTATTCATGGCAGTATTTTTGCATGAAAAGGGCGTTTTAATCAGACGAAAGTTTATATTACATTTTACTGGTGGAAGTGTTTAAAATATTACTGCAAATTTCCATGACGAAAAATGTCGTCATACCCATTGCAGTAGTAGTTCGTGTATGACAAAATATTTCGTCATACCCAGTTAACAGGTTAATATTAAAAGATACTCTCATTAAAATTTCAGCTGAAGCTGAAAAAGTGATATATTCTGCATTTTTTGAAGCATGCCTGTATAAATGCCCGTTTAAATTATTACTAAGTAAAGAAAAATATAACAACATGCGAAAAATATGCAACTGTTCAAATATTGCAAGCGATATTACACCCATAGACCATAAATAATGCTAATAAATAAACGTAAATTCTATATTTTTGAAAATTATTATGACAAAACCAAAAAAAAAAAAAAAAAAAAAAAAAAAACCAGCCCTTCGTATCGCTGAGTACTTTATAATATGGAAAACTCCTTTTTTCATGGATCAAAATTAACATTAATAATTACTCTCATTAAAATTTCATCTGCAGTTAAATAAATAATTAATTTATGTCAAATTCATATTTGTAGCTTACTAAAATGTATTGCATTAAGTCAAACTGACTCAGATTGATAATATAAATAGTCATAAGACTTATAGCTAATTATAAATAGCTTAAAATTTACGACTGACAAATTTTGTGATTAATAAGTTAAACGAAGAGTGAAAATGTTTCGTTTAAGTGTTCCAATAAATTTTATGTATTAATAAAATATTTAAATGATTATAATGATGATATATTACTTTTGTTTATAAATTTTCGTTTTAATTCTATTGAAACGAAAATAAATATATGCAACATTTTTTTCAGTTTTTCTAGAAATGTAACGTATTTTATACAATGATAAACCATTAAAAATATTCTATATATGAGGGAGTTAGAATGACAGTGGAGTAAGTCAAAAATTTTGAAAATCGAGATAATCATATTTTCACTGTACGTATACTATTAATTTCTGTTCACTGTGGCAGTCAAATAAGTCATAGTCCACTTAGGGAGTCGCTAGAGGGCAAAACAATTTGTACCACTCAATGCAACGGCAATACAACAAGTTTCACAAAACCCTTCATTTCTCAAATCACTAAATTTTGACTTACTCCACTATCATTCTAACCCCTTCATATGTATAATATGTTTTTTAATCTACTTGTATATAAAATTACCTTTTCCAAGACTTAAATTTTTCATGAAATTTAAAGAGTTTATTATGCTGCGTTTTTGGAAACTATTGACAGGTGTAAAATTATCGGGTAGAATATTATCCGATACGTGATAAGTTTTTGTCACTAACATTTCTTTAATAAATATTCCATGTCAAAATATTTCATATGTTTTCTATCCCTATATTTTTTCAAAAATATTCGCAGTATTTTTTAAACATTCCTAGGAAAATATTCGTTAAAATCTTTAATAAGTGAATAAAAAAAAACCTAGTGAACAACGAAAAGATAAAAGTTCAACTTATAACATGAAAGATGGTTATGAAATATACTTTCTCTGTCTGGGGGGAAATCTCTATTAGAGGTGGTTTCGGGCTGTTTTCTCAGAGCGCGAGCCCCAAAAAATCTCAGTACGAAAAATAAGCTATAGAAAATTGTTAATGACCTTTTAAAGCTGTTACAACAATAATTTTCGTATTTTAAAATCTCTCTTTGCATAGAAACAACTATCAATCCTATATATTCCCCCATGTCTCTGAAAATCTGTCTGATATAGCAAATTTGTTATTTATAGTCAACCACTGAGAGTAATCTAGAAAAACCACAATATTTATTCTCTTAAAATATCATAGTAAAAATCTAGCAAGAAAGACATGAGTTAGTTTTTCCAGCAATTCTTAAAAAGGATTTCAAACAGAAAGATATGTTAGGCAAGAGAAATCCCACAGCTTCTTCATGTCACTAACACTGGCCTTGCTAACGTTTCAGAATCAGGTGGACTATTTCTCTAACAAAGAAGGTCTCCTTAAAGCGCATACTCAGAAAATTTTGAAAAAAAAATGCTAATGAAGCTTCTCATGTATGTAATAAAGGAACAGTGAAATTTAGCTGCGGAATCCCAGTAGAAAATCTGCAAAAAAAAAAACAAAAAAAAAAAACTTTCGAGAATTTGGCGCAAAAACGTACGATTTGGCTAGCAACAGTTTTCCTTCGCCAAACGCAAATGATTTTAAAGCATTTTAAATTGCTTGTAAAATGGTTATTCAAATGCGCAATATTTAATGAATTTAAACTTAAACGATGAAATAATTATATATACAAGCTGCTTGTTGTTGCAGTTATTTATTTTTACCACTGAAAAAATATGTTCTATTTTTTGGAAGCTGCAAATATCAATTTTATGTTATTGCGAAGCTGACATTTAAGTTATGTGCATTATTGAATTATTGAATCTGTATGTTTATTTTCACTTTTAGTTAACAATCGAAATTTTAAAAATATATGAATCTGAAAGGCATATTAAAGTAAGCGAGCAGTTTGATGAAATTCTTGTTATGAGACCTGTCTATGAGAATTTTGTAAAATTTGAAAGCGTAAAATTGTCATAAGCTTAAAAAATTATACGAATGCGTTAATTCTATGGCTCATGATACAATACCCTCTTGTTCAGAATAAGTTGCATTTTGCGCTCAACATTTTCAACTCTCTGTACGTTTTGCATTAATTCTAATTTAAAATATTTTTAAAATCAGATTAAATAAAGCACTTACGTTTTTTACTCTATTTATTACCGATTGAATGAAATTTTGCCTATTGTTTTATCCTCCATTCCACATTTTTTTCTAATTTAAATGGCTTCAACGGTTGTACAAGTATTTTTTAAATGTATTTTAAAAGGAAAAGCCCGATGACAAACGGATTCATTATACATTTCTATATCGAAGAAGTCGCTGTTTCCATAGCAACAAAAACTTTCTTGAATTGACAATGTTCAGACTCGGGCTTATTTTTGAACTTGAAATAATTTTAATCAATTTAAATTTTGTTTTAAATGGTAAAATACAATCGTTAAATTCCATTATATATACATATAAATGTGTACACAAAATTGTAGTTATAAAAATTTATTTATTATGTAAGTTAAACATGCATAAACAAGTTCAGTATGAAAAAGTGTTTCCTTAAAGAGTATTTGTCATAAAAGCGTATTTTTTTAACCCCTTGAAGGGCGGTGGAATATAATATATCCCACTTAATTTTAATTCCCAAATGCCACAATGACACCGGAATTTTGGAATCAAATTTTACTTTTATAATATACTTGAAGAAAATCTTTTACATTTTTGAATATAAATTTGTTGTTAAATCCCGGTGTGACTCAATGATTTCAACATTTTAGAAACATAAGTACTTTGCCCCTGAAATGGTTAATTTCATTCCGTCGCCAACAGGTGATAAATCGCCAAATAAACGAATTTTTCATATTTTTTTACGGACGTTATATCGAGGTTCCGCAGAAAATTTTTCTATAGACGTATATATCCTCATAAGGAGAACATTCTGTAAAATTTTCAAAAAAATTCAAAAATTTCTGAGTATGCGCTTATCGAGACTTTCCTTTTTAGTACCCATCACTAACAATTCTCCTTCAAACTGATTTTCAGAGGATTGTAAAACACTTTAAGAAACGTAGACTAATTTCTTGTACCTCAAATAACATCTGGATTTTTTTTTTTTTTTTTTTTTTTTTTTTTTTTTTTTTTTTTTTTTAACATTTGTAATAAGTATTTTTTTTTTAGCCCGAATCCAAAGATTGGCCTAAAATAAGAGACAGATCTAGTTTTGGTCCCATTCTTAATCCATCTCATCTCCAATCTCTATCTAAAACTAATGAACCTTATGACAAAATATTTTATATTCAGACTTTTAAACACATGCAGCTTTGAATTCTGTGATAAAATATAATAGTACCACAACAAACAAATGCATGTCCTAGAGAAAAATTTTGCGCTGTTGAGGAAGAAAAGAGTAAGATATCGCATTAAACGTATGACATTACGGGTTCGTCACTATACATTAGGCGGTGTAATTTTCAGCAGACTTTGTGTAATATGCCTTCTAATGCCTGAAATTATAGTACAGTTTCATTCTTTTGACTAATTTATGTAACATATGTCTTCAAACAGGAAAATAGACTTTATAACAATCTTAAGTTTTTCCTAGTGATATTATATTCATGCTAATTAAAATTACAATATTACGGAACATGCAGATTAAAACATTACATATATGACTATCATTAGAAAGAAATTAATGCATTTTAATAGCATTTTGTAAAGTTTCATAGTTAATAAAGATGATTTTTTTTAATATATAAAAATAAATAAAAATAATATTTTACTTTTTAATTAATGTTATTTTACATTATTTTAGTAATCAAATGTTTCTTTTTTATATAGATTTAAAAAATACATGCTTGAGAATTTAACAGTCTTAGAATATCAGTCAATTAATCTACAGTTTTTAAACAAATATTATTTGAAAGTTAAATTACTTTTCATTCGATGATGTAGCAATTTAAATTATTCGTTAATAAAAAATGAATGATTGACAGCTAAAAACGAAAGTGATACCACAGGTAATTGCCACAATCCATAGAACACCAGCTTACCATAAAACTTCAACTGCACCGATCTGCAAATTTTTAACTACACATTGAAATAAACATGACGTTACCTCAAATAAAGGGGGAAAAAACTAGTTAATATATACAATATAGTTATGAAATATTTTTCCCTGTTTGTGGGCATCTCTAGATTAAACTATTGAAGAAAATAATCAGTATTTTTTTATTCGAACTTACATGCAGAATGGAATTCTGTGAAAAATGATTTAACGCAAAAAAGTTTTTTTTTTCCCATTCGAAAATATTTTGGCACTGTCTGAGTTGAAAGCAACAATTTGTATTCGACTCTGTGAAATTGCATTTTTTTTTTTTTTTTTTTTTTTTTTAATAGCAACGGTGCCTTTAATTCCAGTTTAAAATATATGGGTGAGTCTTAGGTGAATAATTCATTTGACCGACAGACGGAATGGAATCCTCAATATGCTGTTTTTTGTCTATTTCTTTTTCTTTTTTTTATTTTGTTTTATGTAAAACAAAGCTGTACGCGAACTTTATTATAGATGGCTAAAAATTAATACATATGAAGTAGAGTGGCATTCCGCTCAAAACTATTAACATCTGTCTTAAAACATGAAAGTTTATTGTATACCTACCCTCAATTTTCTTCAGTAGCAGAATCCCTACCGTAGATAAAGTATCATTAACAGGCAAAATACACTTATAAAAATATAAAGATTATTAAAATTAATTATGAAAAAAATTATTAGCATATGACTATTTTTCATAATTTTTAAAGATTGATAAATCACTTTTCTATTTCACCCTATTTCAGAGAAATCCTGGAACACTAAGTAAATCTGGAAGAACGTCAGGATGTATGATTCAAATAAATTATAGTGATAAGTGAAGTATGTTACCTTTTTTTTAACGTTTTGCCAAAGTTTGGGTATTTAATTATTTTTAATTTAACATAATTATCGTAAATGAATATATTAAAGAAACTGATTATTAACTATTGAAATTTTTTAAGAAGGGTGTATAATTTGTTCTTTAGTTTTAAAATATATATATAATATATTTTCTAAATTGTAAAAAACATTTAAAATTCCTCTTCAGAAGAAGCTTTTTATTTTACTACTCCGCAGAATGCAAGTTTCTCGCTTTCTTTTCCGCCTTGCATTTTATATGAAATTTTCAAATTTAAAAGAGATTTTCATGGGCTGTGTTTGTGCAATTTATTGACAGGTGTAAAATTTTCGAAAAAAAAATCCGATTCGTGTTCGGTTTATGTCACTAACATTCGCTAGCTATACCCTTCATGTCAAAATCTTAAACATGTTTACTATCGTTTTATTTTAGAAAATGTATTCCGCAATATCTTTTAAACATACCTGTGGAAATACCCGTTTAAATTTTCAGAAAATGGATGAAAATAAAACGCTGTGTAGAATGTGAAATCACAAATGATTCTATATTTATTCAGTAACTCATTTGTTAATTCATTGAATTATTTATTTTAAATTTTATTTAAACCCTGTGTTTTACGAATTGTAATTAAATGAAATATGTAATTAAGCCATTTCTGCCGTAGCTAGCTACAAATGACTGTTGAAATTTTAATAAAAGAAGAGAAAGCAAACGAAAGTGAAAGTGAAGATCCAGTATTGAAAATTGTGATCTATGATCATAAGAAGCTCAGTCAAACATGAGATCTTTTAAAAAACCTTTATCCCAGGGAAAAAAAAAACTTAATTAAAAGTAACAGTAATGCAGTAATCAGTATGATTTTTTTCAGCTCTCAGTATGTAAGATACATTATAATTTCGTTATAGTTAATTCGTTTAATTCATTTAACTGAAATCTTAATCAATAATTACCTTACAACAAATAAAATCACAATAATATAATGTATATTTATGCTTTATCGATATATTTCCAGAAAAGTAATGTAACTTTTTTAATATAATATTTTATTCACTGCGTTTAAAAATGTATTTTTTTAAATAAGCCATATTGGATTTTCACATTAACGAAATTGCAGAATAATGAACGTAATCGATGGTCCATAGAAATTTGTTGTAACGAGATTTTACTTATATGATAATTATCAAGATTGTTATATCAAAATTAAAAATATTTTTTACTAGAATTTCGTATTACTTAGTAATTTGTAACTTGATAAATTGAGAGGTTTTCTTGAATCAATTTTATTGTAAATATAATTTTTATTCCTTCAGTATTGTTTAAAAAGAAATTATTTGAAATTTCGACAGCACTTAAAAATGTACCAATAAATCATTTTAAGTATTTATTAGTTTTTGTTTTCCTATCGACTTACAGAACTATATTCCATAAAGTAAAATTTATAAAATCTGATAAATAGACAGTGACACTATGCATTGTATATAACAATAATATATTTAATTTATGAGTGAAATAATTTACGATGATTACATTAAATTAAGTGTGATAATGTTTTTTGTAAATGTTTTATAATTTTTAGTATTTAAAAAATACATTATATATATATATATCATTCAGTACCTATAAATATCATTCAATACATATATACTTTAATGAGCTAAAAAGCAGCTCATTAAAATGCAATATAAAATATTCCTCTAAATATTCCTATACATTCTTCTAAACATTCGTATATATTCTTGAAAATATTCCTATCTAAATATTCCTATACATTCGTCTAAACATTCGTATATATTCTTGTAAATATTCCTATCTAAATATTCCTATATATTTTTTAAATGGGTTGGTGGTATTATTTGCCTTTTTAGATGAGTTAAGGCTGGTCTATGGACTTTAAGTGTTTATTTGTTTTTTCTGTGTTTGAAAGCATTTTATATTTTTTATTAAGTTATTGTTCAATGTTTTCATAGTTTATTAGTTTTGCATGTGTTTAGTTAGTTTACACACGTATATATATATAAAAAATATTTATAATAATTTTCATTTAAATATAAATCAGACTGTTACTAAGTAACTGTAACTATTTTGATGGAACATTTGTAATAGTGGAATATATGTTTTTAGCTTTCTGGGATTATAAAATCTCCTTTACACAAAAAATCATTTCAAAAGGCTCTATTTATTTATTTATTTATTTATTTTTGTTACATTTGAAAATATAATGTACACGTCTTGATCTCCGAATTATATTTTGCATGAAATTTAACGTTTGAATGCTGCATTTCTCAAAACTTTTGACAGGTGTAAAATTCTCGTGATGAAAAATATCCGATACATGGTTCGGTTCCTGTCACTAACATTCCCGAAATAAATCCTTCATGTCAAAATCATGCATGTTTTTTTATTGTTTTATTTTGTTTTAAACATATATGTGTAAACACCTTTATAAATATTTAGTAAGTGAATAAAAAACACGAAAAATAAGTATAATAAGAAGTATAATAGTTTTCAAAATTTTCCAGCGATATTATTTCCATATAACACTAATATATATAATAAATTAATGTAAATTTTACAATTCTGAAATTTATTACTACAAAAAAAATTGCTAGCACTTCATATTCTTTAGTTATTTATAACATGAAAAAACACCTTTTTCCGGGTTAAAATTTAATCTGTTAACCGGGGAATGAACTTTTGTTCAACTCGTTTCACAGTATTGAATTTTTCCTTCATAGTAATAAGTAATATCATCAGGGCCTGATTACCAATGTGGCACATAACCACCACTTAAAAAGAATAGAATTTTTTACTTATTCATGGCAGTATTTTTGCATGAAAAGGGCGTTTTAATCAGACGAAAGTTTATATTACATTTTACTGGTGGAAGTGTTTAAAATATTACTGCAAATTTCCATGACGAAAAATGTCGTCATACCCATTGCAGTAGTAGTTCGTGTATGACAAAATATTTCGTCATACCCAGTTAACAGGTTAATATTAAAAGATACTCTCATTAAAATTTCAGCTGAAGCTGAAAAAGTGATATATTCTGCATTTTTTGAAGCATGCCTGTATAAATGCCCGTTTAAATTATTACTAAGTAAAGAAAAATATAACAACATGCGAAAAATATGCAACTGTTCAAATATTGCAAGCGATATTATACCCATAGACCATAAATAATGCTAATAAATAAACGTAAATTCTATATTTTTGAAAATTATTATGACAAAACCAAAAAAAAAAAAAAAAAAAAAAAAAAAACCAGCCCTTCGTATCGCTGAGTACTTTATAATATGGAAAACTCCTTTTTTCATGGATCAAAATTAACATTAATAATTACTCTCATTAAAATTTCATCTGCAGTTAAATAAATAATTAATTTATGTCAAATTCATATTTGTAGCTTACTAAAATGTATTGCATTAAGTCAAACTGACTCAGATTGATAATATAAATAGTCATAAGACTTATAGCTAATTATAAATAGCTTAAAATTTACGACTGACAAATTTTGTGATTAATAAGTTAAACGAAGAGTGAAAATGTTTCGTTTAAGTGTTCCAATAAATTTTATGTATTAATAAAATATTTAAATGATTATAATGATGATATATTACTTTTGTTTATAAATTTTCGTTTTAATTCTATTGAAACGAAAATAAATATATGCAACATTTTTTTCAGTTTTTCTAGAAATGTAACGTATTTTATACAATGATAAACCATTAAAAATATTTTATATATGAGGGAGTTAGAATGACAGTGGAGTAAGTCAAAAATTTTGAAAATCGAGATAATCATATTTTCACTGTACGTATACTATTAATTTCTGTTCACTGTGGCAGTCAAATAAGTCATAGTTAACTTAGGGAGTCGCTAGAGGGCAAAACAATTTGTACCACTCAATGCAACGGCAATACAACAAGTTTCACAAAACCCTTCATTTCTCAAATCACTAAATTTTGACTTACTCCACTATCATTCTAACCCCTTCATATGTATAATATGTTTTTTAATCTACTTGTATATAAAATTACCTTTTCCAAGACTTAAATTTTTCATGAAATTTAAAGAGTTTATTATGCTGCGTTTTTGGAAACTATTGACAGGTGTAAAATTATCGGGTAGAATATTATCCGATACGTGATAAGTTTTTGTCACTAACATTTCTTTAATAAATATTCCATGTCAAAATATTTCATATGTTTTCTATCCCTATATTTTTTCAAAAATATTCGCAGTATTTTTTAAACATTCCTAGGAAAATATTCGTTAAAATCTTTAATAAGTGAATAAAAAAAAACCTAGTGAACAACGAAAAGATAAAAGTTCAACTTATAACATGAAAGATGGTTATGAAATATACTTTCTCTGTCTGGGGGGAAATCTCTATTAGAGGTGGTTTCGGGCTGTTTTCTCAGAGCGCGAGCCCCAAAAAATCTCAGTACGAAAAATAAGCTATAGAAAATTGTTAATGACCTTTTAAAGCTGTTACAACAATAATTTTCGTATTTTAAAATCTCTCTTTGCATAGAAACAACTATCAATCCTATATATTCTTCCATGTCTCTGAAAATCTGTCTGATATAGCAAATTTGTTATTTATAGTCAACCACTGAGAGTAATCTAGAAAAACCACAATATTTATTCTCTTAAAATATCATAGTAAAAATCTAGCAAGAAAGACATGAGTTAGTTTTTCCAGCAATTCTTAAAAAGGATTTCAAACAGAAAGATATGTTAGGCAAGAGAAATCGCACAGCTTCTTCATGTCACTAACACTGGCCTTGCCAACGTTTCAGAATCAGGTGGACTATTTCTCTAACAAAGAAGGTCTCCTTAAAGCGCATACTCAGAAAATTTTGAAAAAAAAATGCTAATGAAGCTTCTCATGTATGTAATAAAGGAACAGTGAAATTTAGCTGCGGAATCCCAGTAGAAAATCTGCAAAAAAAAAAAGAAAAAAAAAAAAAACTTTCGAGAATTTGGCGCAAAAACGTACGATTTGGCTAGCAACAGTTTTCCTTCGCCAAACGCAAATGATTTTAAAGCATTTTAAATTGCTTGTAAAATGGTTATTCAAATGCGCAATATTTAATGAATTTAAACTTAAACGATGAAATAATTATATATACAAGCTGCTTGTTGTTGCAGTTATTTATTTTTACCACTGAAAAAATATGTTCTATTTTTTGGAAGCTGCAAATATCAATTTTATGTTATTGCGAAGCTGACATTTAAGTTATGTGCATTATTGAATTATTGAATCTGTATGTTTATTTTCACTTTTAGTTAACAATCGAAATTTTAAAAATATATGAATCTGAAAGTCATATTAAAGTAAGCGAGCAGTTTGATGAAATTCTTGTTATGAGACCTGTCTATGAGAATTTTGTAAAATTTGAAAGCGTAAAATTGTCATAAGCTTAAAAAATTATACGAATGCGTTAATTCTATGGCTCATGATACAATACCCTCTTGTTCAGAATAAGTTGCATTTTGCGCTCAACATTTTCAACTCTCTGTACGTTTTGCATTAATTCTAATTTAAAATATTTTTAAAATCAGATTAAATAAAGCACTTACGTTTTTTACTCTATTTATTACCGATTGAATGAAATTTTGCCTATTGTTTTATCCTCCATTCCACATTTTTTTCTAATTTAAATGGCTTCAACGGTTGTACAAGTATTTTTTAAATGTATTTTAAAAGGAAAAGCCCGATGACAAACGGATTCATTATACATTTCTATATCGAAGAAGTCGCTGTTTCCATAGCAACAAAAACTTTCTTGAATTGACAATGTTCAGACTCGGGCTTATTTTTGAACTTGAAATAATTTTAATCAATTTAAATTTTGTTTTAAATGGTAAAATACAATCGTTAAATTCCATTATATATACATATAAATGTGTACACAAAATTGTAGTTATAAAAATTTATTTATTATGTAAGTTAAACATGCATAAACAAGTTCAGTATGAAAAAGTGTTTCCTTAAAGAGTATTTGTCATAAAAGCGTATTTTTTTAACCCCTTGAAGGGCGGTGGAATATAATATATCCCACTTAATTTTAATTCCCAAATGCCACAATGACACCGGAATTTTGGAATCAAATTTTACTTTTATAATATACTTGAAGAAAATCTTTTACATTTTTGAATATAAATTTGTTGTTAAATCCCGGTGTGACTCAATGATTTCAACATTTTAGAAACATAAGTACTTTGCCCCTGAAATGGTTAATTTCATTCCGTCGCCAACAGGTGATAAATCGCCAAATAAACGAATTTTTCATATTTTTTTACGGACGTTATATCGAGGTTCCGCAGAAAATTTTTCTATAGACGTATATATCCTCATAAGGAGAACATTCTGTAAAATTTTCAAAAAAATTCAAAAATTTCTGAGTATGCGCTTATCGAGACTTTCCTTTTTAGTACCCATCACTAACAATTCTCCTTCAAACTGATTTTCAGAGGATTGTAAAACACTTTAAGAAACGTAGACTAATTTCTTGTACCTCAAATAACATCTGGATTTTTTTTTTTTTTTTTTTTTTTTTTTTAACATTTGTAATAAGTATTTTTTTTTTAGCCCGAATCCAAAGATTGGCCTAAAATAAGAGACAGATCTAGTTTTGGTCCCATTCTTAATCCATCTCATCTCCAATCTCTATCTAAAACTAATGAACCTTATGACAAAATATTTTATATTCAGACTTTTAAACACATGCAGCTTTGAATTCTGTGATAAAATATAATAGTACCACAACAAACAAATGCATGTCCTAGAGAAAAATTTTGCGCTGTTGAGGAAGAAAAGAGTAAGATATCGCATTAAACGTATGACATTACGGGTTCGTCACTATACATTAGGCGGTGTAATTTTCAGCAGACTTTGTGTAATATGCCTTCTAATGCCTGAAATTATAGTACAGTTTCATTCTTTTGACTAATTTATGTAACATATGTCTTCAAACAGGAAAATAGACTTTATAACAATCTTAAGTTTTTCCTAGTGATATTATATTCATGCTAATTAAAATTACAATATTACGGAACATGCAGATTAAAACATTACATATATGACTATCATTAGAAAGAAATTAATGCATTTTAATAGCATTTTGTAAAGTTTCATAGTTAATAAAGATGATTTTTTTTAATATATAAAAATAAATAAAAATAATATTTTACTTTTTAATTAATGTTATTTTACATTATTTTAGTAATCAAATGTTTCTTTTTTATATAGATTTAAAAAATACATGCTTGAGAATTTAACAGTCTTAGAATATCAGTCAATTAATCTACAGTTTTTAAACAAATATTATTTGAAAGTTAAATTACTTTTCATTCGATGATGTAGCAATTTAAATTATTCGTTAATAAAAAATGAATGATTGACAGCTAAAAACGAAAGTGATACCACAGGTAATTGCCACAATCCATAGAACACCAGCTTACCATAAAACTTCAACTGCACCGATCTGCAAATTTTTAACTACACATTGAAATAAACATGACGTTACCTCAAATAAAGGGGGAAAAAACTAGTTAATATATACAATATAGTTATGAAATATTTTTCCCTGTTTGTGGGCATCTCTAGATTAAACTATTGAAGAAAATAATCAGTATTTTTTTATTCGAACTTACATGCAGAATGGAATTCTGTGAAAAATGATTTAACGCAAAAAAGTTTTTTTTTTCCCATTCGAAAATATTTTGGCACTGTCTGAGTTGAAAGCAACAATTTGTATTCGACTCTGTGAAATTGCATTTTTTTTTTTTTTTTTTTTTTTTTTAATAGCAACGGTGCCTTTAATTCCAGTTTAAAATATATGGGTGAGTCTTAGGTGAATAATTCATTTGACCGACAGACGGAATGGAATCCTCAATATGCTGTTTTTTGTCTATTTCTTTTTCTTTTTTTTTATTTTGTTTTATGTAAAACAAAGCTGTACGCGAACTTTATTATAGATGGCTAAAAATTAATACATATGAAGTAGAGTGGCATTCCGCTCAAAACTATTAACATCTGTCTTAAAACATGAAAGTTTATTGTATACCTACCCTCAATTTTCTTCAGTAGCAGAATCCCTACCGTAGATAAAGTATCATTAACAGGCAAAATACACTTATAAAAATATAAAGATTATTAAAATTAATTATGAAAAAAATTATTAGCATATGACTATTTTTCATAATTTTTAAAGATTGATAAATCACTTTTCTATTTCACCCTATTTCAGAGAAATCCTGGAACACTAAGTAAATCTGGAAGAACGTCAGGATGTATGATTCAAATAAATTATAGTGATAAGTGAAGTATGTTACCTTTTTTTTAACGTTTTGCCAAAGTTTGGGTATTTAATTATTTTTAATTTAACATAATTATCGTAAATGAATATATTAAAGAAACTGATTATTAACTATTGAAATTTTTTAAGAAGGGTGTATAATTTGTTCTTTAGTTTTAAAATATATATATAATATATTTTCTAAATTGTAAAAAACATTTAAAATTCCTCTTCAGAAGAAGCTTTTTATTTTACTACTCCGCAGAATGCAAGTTTCTCGCTTTCTTTTCCGCCTTGCATTTTATATGAAATTTTCAAATTTTAAAGAGATTTTCATGGGCTGTGTTTGTGCAATTTATTGACAGGTGTAAAATTTTCGAAAAAAAAATCCGATTCGTGTTCGGTTTATGTCACTAACATTCGCTAGCTATACCCTTCATGTCAAAATCTTAAACATGTTTACTATCGTTTTATTTTAGAAAATGTATTCCGCAATATCTTTTAAACATACCTGTGGAAATACCCGTTTAAATTTTCAGAAAATGGATGAAAATAAAACGCTGTGTAGAATGTGAAATCACAAATGATTCTATATTTATTCAGTAACTCATTTGTTAATTCATTGAATTATTTATTTTAAATTTTATTTAAACCCTGTGTTTTACGAATTGTAATTAAATGAAATATGTAATTAAGCCATTTCTGCCGTAGCTAGCTACAAATGACTGTTGAAATTTTAATAAAAGAAGAGAAAGCAAACGAAAGTGAAAGTGAAGATCCAGTATTGAAAATTGTGATCTATGATCATAAGAAGCTCAGTCAAACATGAGATCTTTTAAAAAACCTTTATCCCAGGGAAAAAAAAAAAAACTTAATTAAAAGTAACAGTAATGCAGTAATCAGTATGATTTTTTTCAGCTCTCAGTATGTAAGATACATTATAATTTCGTTATAGTTAATTCGTTTAATTCATTTAACTGAAATCTTAATCAATAATTACCTTACAACAAATAAAATCACAATAATATAATGTATATTTATGCTTTATCGATATATTTCCAGAAAAGTAATGTAACTTTTTTAATATAATATTTTATTCACTGCGTTTAAAAATGTATTTTTTTAAATAAGCCATATTGGATTTTCACATTAACGAAATTGCAGAATAATGAACGTAATCGATGGTCCATAGAAATTTGTTGTAACGAGATTTTACTTATATGATAATTATCAAGATTGTTATATCAAAATTAAAAATATTTTTTACTAGAATTTCGTATTACTTAGTAATTTGTAACTTCATAAATTGAGAGGTTTTCTTGAATCAATTTTATTGTAAATATAATTTTTATTCCTTCAGTATTGTTTAAAAAGAAATTATTTGAAATTTCGACAGCACTTAAAAATGTACCAATAAATCATTTTAAGTATTTATTAGTTTTTGTTTTCCTATCGACTTACAGAACTATATTCCATAAAGTAAAATTTATAAAATCTGATAAATAGACAGTGACACTATGCATTGTATATAACAATAATATATTTAATTTATGAGTGAAATAATTTACGATGATTACATTAAATTAAGTGTGATAATGTTTTTTGTAAATGTTTTATAATTTTTAGTATTTAAAAAATACATTATATATATATATATCATTCAGTACCTATAAATATCATTCAATACATATATACTTTAATGAGCTAAAAAGCAGCTCATTAAAATGCAATATAAAATATTCCTCTAAATATTCCTATACATTCTTCTAAACATTCGTATATATTCTTGAAAATATTCCTATCTAAATATTCCTATACATTCGTCTAAACATTCGTATATATTCTTGTAAATATTCCTATCTAAATATTCCTATATATTTTTTAAATGGGTTGGTGGTATTATTTGCCTTTTTAGATGAGTTAAGGCTGGTCTATGGACTTTAAGTGTTTATTTGTTTTTTCTGTGTTTGAAAGCATTTTATATTTTTTATTAAGTTATTGTTCAATGTTTTCATAGTTTATTAGTTTTGCATGTGTTTAGTTAGTTTACACACGTATATATATATAAAAAATATTTATAATAATTTTCATTTAAATATAAATCAGACTGTTACTAAGTAACTGTAACTATTTTGATGGAACATTTGTAATAGTGGAATATATGTTTTTAGCTTTCTGGGATTATAAAATCTCCTTTACACAAAAAATCATTTCAAAAGGCTCTATTTATTTATTTATTTATTTATTTTTGTTACATTTGAAAATATAATGTACACGTCTTGATCTCCGAATTATATTTTGCATGAAATTTAACGTTTGAATGCTGCATTTCTCAAAACTTTTGACAGGTGTAAAATTCTCGTGATGAAAAATATCCGATACATGGTTCGGTTCCTGTCACTAACATTCCCGAAATAAATCCTTCATGTCAAAATCATGCATGTTTTTTTATTGTTTTATTTTGTTTTAAACATATATGTGTAAACACCTTTATAAATATTTAGTAAGTGAATAAAAAACACGAAAAATAAGTATAATAAGAAGTATAATAGTTTTCAAAATTTTCCAGCGATATTATTTCCATATAACACTAATATATATAATAAATTAATGTAAATTTTACAATTCTGAAATTTATTACTACAAAAAAAATTGCTAGCACTTCATATTCTTTAGTTATTTGTAACATGAAAAAACACCTTTTTCCGGGTTAAAATTTAATCTGTTAACCGGGGAATGAACTTTTGTTCAACTCGTTTCACAGTATTGAATTTTTCCTTCATAGTAATAAGTAATATCATCAGGGCCTGATTACCAATGTGGCACATAACCACCACTTAAAAAGAATAGAATTTTTTACTTATTCATGGCAGTATTTTTGCATGAAAAGGGCGTTTTAATCAGACGAAAGTTTATATTACATTTTACTGGTGGAAGTGTTTAAAATATTACTGCAAATTTCCATGACGAAAAATGTCGTCATACCCATTGCAGTAGTAGTTCGTGTATGACAAAATATTTCGTCATACCCAGTTAACAGGTTAATATTAAAAGATACTCTCATTAAAATTTCAGCTGAAGCTGAAAAAGTGATATATTCTGCATTTTTTGAAGCATGCCTGTATAAATGCCCGTTTAAATTATTACAAAGTAAAGAAAAATATAACAACATGCGAAAAATATGCAACTGTTCAAATATTGCAAGCGATATTATACCCATAGACCATAAATAATGCTAATAAATAAACGTAAATTCTATATTTTTGAAAATTATTATGACAAAACCAAAAAAAAAAAAAAAAAAAAAAAAAAAAACCAGCCCTTCGTATCGCTGAGTACTTTATAATATGGAAAACTCCTTTTTTCATGGATCAAAATTAACATTAATAATTACTCTCATTAAAATTTCATCTGCAGTTAAATAAATAATTAATTTATGTCAAATTCATATTTGTAGCTTACTAAAATGTATTGCATTAAGTCAAACTGACTCAGATTGATAATATAAATAGTCATAAGACTTATAGCTAATTATAAATAGCTTAAAATTTACGACTGACAAATTTTGTGATTAATAAGTTAAACGAAGAGTGAAAATGTTTCGTTTAAGTGTTCCAATAAATTTTATGTATTAATAAAATATTTAAATGATTATAATGATGATATATTACTTTTGTTTATAAATTTTCGTTTTAATTCTATTGAAACGAAAATAAATATATGCAACATTTTTTTCAGTTTTTCTAGAAATGTAACGTATTTTATACAATGATAAACCATTAAAAATATTCTATATATGAGGGAGTTAGAATGACAGTGGAGTAAGTCAAAAATTTTGAAAATCGAGATAATCATATTTTCACTGTACGTATACTATTAATTTCTGTTCACTGTGGCAGTCAAATAAGTCATAGTTCACTTAGGGAGTCGCTAGAGGGCAAAACAATTTGTACCACTCAATGCAACGGCAATACAACAAGTTTCACAAAACCCTTCATTTCTCAAATCACTAAATTTTGACTTACTCCACTATCATTCTAACCACTTCATATGTATAATATGTTTTTTAATCTACTTGTATATAAAATTACCTTTTCCAAGACTTAAATTTTTCATGAAATTTAAAGAGTTTATTATGCTGCGTTTTTGGAAACTATTGACAGGTGTAAAATTATCGGGTAGAATATTATCCGATACGTGATAAGTTTTTGTCACTAACATTTCTTTAATAAATATTCCATGTCAAAATATTTCATATGTTTTCTATCCCTATATTTTTTCAAAAATATTCGCAGTATTTTTTAAACATTCCTAGGAAAATATTCGTTAAAATCTTTAATAAGTGAATAAAAAAAAACCTAGTGAACAACGAAAAGATAAAAGTTCAACTTATAACATGAAAGATGGTTATGAAATATACTTTCTCTGTCTGGGGGGAAATCTCTATTAGAGGTGGTTTCGGGCTGTTTTCTCAGAGCGCGAGCCCCAAAAAATCTCAGTACGAAAAATAAGCTATAGAAAATTGTTAATGACCTTTTAAAGCTGTTACAACAATAATTTTCGTATTTTAAAATCTCTCTTTGCATAGAAACAACTATCAATCCTATATATTCCCCCATGTCTCTGAAAATCTGTCTGATATAGCAAATTTGTTATTTATAGTCAACCACTGAGAGTAATCTAGAAAAACCACAATATTTATTCTCTTAAAATATCATAGTAAAAATCTAGCAAGAAAGACATGAGTTAGTTTTTCCAGCAATTCTTAAAAAGGATTTCAAACAGAAAGATATGTTAGGCAAGAGAAATCCCACAGCTTCTTCATGTCACTAACACTGGCCTTGCCAACGTTTCAGAATCAGGTGGACTATTTCTCTAACAAAGAAGGTCTCCTTAAAGCGCATACTCAGAAAATTTTGAAAAAAAAATGCTAATGAAGCTTCTCATGTATGTAATAAAGGAACAGTGAAATTTAGCTGCGGAATCCCAGTAGAAAATCTGCAAAAAAAAAAAAAAAAAAAAAAAAAAAAAAAAAAAACTTTCGAGAATTTGGCGCAAAAACGTACGATTTGGCTAGCAACAGTTTTCCTTCGCCAAACGCAAATGATTTTAAAGCATTTTAAATTGCTTGTAAAATGGTTATTCAAATGCGCAATATTTAATGAATTTAAACTTAAACGATGAAATAATTATATATACAAGCTGCTTGTTGTTGCAGTTATTTATTTTTACCACTGAAAAAATATGTTCTATTTTTTGGAAGCTGCAAATATCAATTTTATGTTATTGCGAAGCTGACATTTAAGTTATGTGCATTATTGAATTATTGAATCTGTATGTTTATTTTCACTTTTAGTTAACAATCGAAATTTTAAAAATATATGAATCTGAAAGGCATATTAAAGTAAGCGAGCAGTTTGATGAAATTCTTGTTATGAGACCTGTCTATGAGAATTTTGTAAAATTTGAAAACGTAAAATTGTCATAAGCTTAAAAAATTATACGAATGCGTTAATTCTATGGCTCATGATACAATACCCTCTTGTTCAGAATAAGTTGCATTTTGCGCTCAACATTTTCAACTCTCTGTACGTTTTGCATTAATTCTAATTAAAAATATTTTTAAAATCAGATTAAATAAAGCACTTACGTTTTTTACTCTATTTATTACCGATTGAATGAAATTTTGCCTATTGTTTTATCCTCCATTCCACATTTTTTTCTAATTTAAATGGCTTCAACGGTTGTACAAGTATTTTTTAAATGTATTTTAAAAGGAAAAGCCCGATGACAAACGGATTCATTATACATTTCTATATCGAAGAAGTCGCTGTTTCCATAGCAACAAAAACTTTCTTGAATTGACAATGTTCAGACTCGGGCTTATTTTTGAACTTGAAATAATTTTAATCAATTTAAATTTTGTTTTAAATGGTAAAATACAATCGTTAAATTCCATTATATATACATATAAATGTGTACACAAAATTGTAGTTATAAAAATTTATTTATTATGTAAGTTAAACATGCATAAACAAGTTCAGTATGAAAAAGTGTTTCCTTAAAGAGTATTTGTCATAAAAGCGTATTTTTTTAACCCCTTGAAGGGCGGTGGAATATAATATATCCCACTTAATTTTAATTCCCAAATGCCACAATGACACCGGAATTTTGGAATCAAATTTTACTTTTATAATATACTTGAAGAAAATCTTTTACATTTTTGAATATAAATTTGTTGTTAAATCCCGGTGTGACTCAATGATTTCAACATTTTAGAAACATAAGTACTTTGCCCCTGAAATGGTTAATTTCATTCCGTCGCCAACAGGTGATAAATCGCCAAATAAACGAATTTTTCATATTTTTTTACGGACGTTATATCGAGGTTCCGCAGAAAATTTTTCTATAGACGTATATATCCTCATAAGGAGAACATTCTGTAAAATTTTCAAAAAAATTCAAAAATTTCTGAGTATGCGCTTATCGAGACTTTCCTTTTTAGTACCCATCACTAACAATTCTCCTTCAAACTGATTTTCAGAGGATTGTAAAACACTTTAAGAAACGTAGACTAATTTCTTGTAGCTCAAATAACATCTGGATTTTTTTTTTTTTTTTTTTTTTTTTTTTTTTTTTTTTTTTTAACATTTGTAATAAGTATTTTTTTTTTAGCCCGAATCCAAAGATTGGCCTAAAATAAGAGACAGATCTAGTTTTGGTCCCATTCTTAATCCATCTCATCTCCAATCTCTATCTAAAACTAATGAACCTTATGACAAAATATTTTATATTCAGACTTTTAAACACATGCAGCTTTGAATTCTGTGATAAAATATAATAGTACCACAACAAACAAATGCATGTCCTAGAGAAAAATTTTGCGCTGTTGAGGAAGAAAAGAGTAAGATATCGCATTAAACGTATGACATTACGGGTTCGTCACTATACATTAGGCGGTGTAATTTTCAGCAGACTTTGTGTAATATGCCTTCTAATGCCTGAAATTATAGTACAGTTTCATTCTTTTGACTAATTTATGTAACATATGTCTTCAAACAGGAAAATAGACTTTATAACAATCTTAAGTTTTTCCTAGTGATATTATATTCATGCTAATTAAAATTACAATATTACGGAACATGCAGATTAAAACATTACATATATGACTATCATTAGAAAGAAATTAATGCATTTTAATAGCATTTTGTAAAGTTTCATAGTTAATAAAGATGATTTTTTTTAATATATAAAAATAAATAAAAATAATATTTTACTTTTTAATTAATGTTATTTTACATTATTTTAGTAATCAAATGTTTCTTTTTTATATAGATTTAAAAAATACATGCTTGAGAATTTAACAGTCTTAGAATATCAGTCAATTAATCTACAGTTTTTAAACAAATATTATTTGAAAGTTAAATTACTTTTCATTCGATGATGTAGCAATTTAAATTATTCGTTAATAAAAAATGAATGATTGACAGCTAAAAACGAAAGTGATACCACAGGTAATTGCCACAATCCATAGAACACCAGCTTACCATAAAACTTCAACTGCACCGATCTGCAAATTTTTAACTACACATTGAAATAAACATGACGTTACCTCAAATAAAGGGGGAAAAAACTAGTTAATATATACAATATAGTTATGAAATATTTTTCCCTGTTTGTGGGCATCTCTAGATTAAACTATTGAAGAAAATAATCAGTATTTTTTTATTCGAACTTACATGCAGAATGGAATTCTGTGAAAAATGATTTAACGCAAAAAAGTTTTTTTTTTCCCATTCGAAAATATTTTGGCACTGTCTGAGTTGAAAGCAACAATTTGTATTCGACTCTGTGAAATTGCATTTTTTTTTTTTTTTTTTTTTTTTTTTTTAATAGCAACGGTGCCTTTAATTCCAGTTTAAAATATATGGGTGAGTCTTAGGTGAATAATTCATTTGACCGACAGACGGAATGGAATCCTCAATATGCTGTTTTTTGTCTATTTCTTTTTCTTTTTTTTATTTTGTTTTATGTAAAACAAAGCTGTACGCGAACTTTATTATAGATGGCTAAAAATTAATACATATGAAGTAGAGTGGCATTCCGCTCAAAACTATTAACATCTGTCTTAAAACATGAAAGTTTATTGTATACCTACCCTCAATTTTCTTCAGTAGCAGAATCCCTACCGTAGATAAAGTATCATTAACAGGCAAAATACACTTATAAAAATATAAAGATTATTAAAATTAATTATGAAAAAAATTATTAGCATATGACTATTTTTCATAATTTTTAAAGATTGATAAATCACTTTTCTATTTCACCCTATTTCAGAAAAATCCTGGAACACTAAGTAAATCTGGAAGAACGTCAGGATGTATGATTCAAATAAATTATAGTGATAAGTGAAGTATGTTACCTTTTTGTAACGTTTTGCCAAAGTTTGGGTATTTAATTATTTTTAATTTAACATAATTATCGTAAATGAATATATTAAAGAAACTGATTATTAACTATTGAAATTTTTTAAGAAGGGTGTATAATTTGTTCTTTAATTTTAAAAAATATATATAATATATTTTCTAAATTGTAAAAAACATTTAAAATTCCTCTTCAGAAGAAGCTTTTTATTTTACTACTCCGCAGAATGCAAGTTTCTCGCTTTCTTTTCCGCCTTGCATTTTATATGAAATTTTCAAATTTTAAAGAGATTTTCATGGGCTGTGTTTGTGCAATTTATTGACAGGTGTAAAATTTTCGAAAAAAAAATCCGATTCGTGTTCGGTTTATGTCACTAACATTCGCTAGCTATACCCTTCATGTCAAAATCTTAAACATGTTTACTATCGTTTTATTTTAGAAAATGTATTCCGCAATATCTTTTAAACATACCTGTGGATATACCCGTTTAAATTTTCAGAAAATGGATGAAAATAAAACGCTGTGTAGAATGTGAAATCACAAATGATTCTATATTTATTCAGTAAATGATTTGTTAATTCATTGAATTATTTATTTTAAATTTTATTTAAACCCTGTGTTTTACGAATTGTAATTAAATGAAATATGTAATTAAGCCATTTCTGCCGTAGCTAGCTACAAATGACTGTTGAAATTTTAATAAAAGAAGAGAAAGCAAACGAAAGTGAAAGTGAAGATCCAGTATTGAAAATTGTGATCTATGATCATAAGAAGCTCAGTCAAACATGAGATCTTTTAAAAAACCTTTATCCCAGGGAAAAAAAAAAAAAACTTAATTAAAAGTAACAGTAATGCAGTAATCAGTATGATTTTTTTCAGCTCTCAGTATGTAAGATACATTATAATTTCGTTATAGTTAATTCGTTTAATTCATTTAACTGAAATCTTAATCAATAATTACCTTACAACAAATAAAATCACAATAATATAATGTATATTTATGCTTTATCGATATATTTCCAGAAAAGTAATGTAACTTTTTTAATATAATATTTTATTCACTGCGTTTAAAAATGTATTTTTTTAAATAAGCCATATTGGATTTTCACATTAACGAAATTTCAGAATAATGAACGTAATCGATGGTCCATAGAAATTTGTTGTAACGAGATTTTACTTATATGATAATTATCAAGATTGTTATATCAAAATTAAAAATATTTTTTACTAGAATTTCGTATTACTTAGTAATTTGTAACTTGATAAATTGAGAGGTTTTCTTGAATCAATTTTATTGTAAATATAATTTTTATTCCTTCAGTATTGTTTAAAAAGAAATTATTTGAAATTTCGACAGCACTTAAAAATGTACCAATAAATCATTTTAAGTATTTATTAGTTTTTGTTTTCCTATCGACTTACAGAACTATATTCCATAAAGTAAAATTTATAAAATCTGATAAATAGACAGTGACACTATGCATTGTATATAACAATAATATATTTAATTTATGAGTGAAATAATTTACGATGATTACATTAAATTAAGTGTGATAATGTTTTTTGTAAATGTTTTATAATTTTTAGTATTTAAAAAATACATTATATATATATATATCATTCAGTACCTATAAATATCATTCAATACATATATACTTTAATGAGCTAAAAAGCAGCTCATTAAAATGCAATATAAAATATTCCTCTAAATATTCCTATACATTCTTCTAAACATTCGTATATATTCTTGAAAATATTCCTATCTAAATATTCCTATACATTCGTCTAAACATTCGTATATATTCTTGTAAATATTCCTATCTAAATATTCCTATATATTTTTTAAATGGGTTGGTGGTATTATTTGCCTTTTTAGATGAGTTAAGGCTGGTCTATGGACTTTAAGTGTTTATTTGTTTTTTCTGTGTTTGAAAGCATTTTATATTTTTTATTAAGTTATTGTTCAATGTTTTCATAGTTTATTAGTTTTGCATGTGTTTAGTTAGTTTACACACGTATATATATATAAAAAATATTTATAATAATTTTCATTTAAATATAAATCAGACTGTTACTAAGTAACTGTAACTATTTTGATGGAACATTTGTAATAGTGGAATATATGTTTTTAGCTTTCTCGGATTATAAAATCTCCTTTACACAAAAAATCATTTCAAAAGGCTCTATTTATTTATTTATTTATTTATTTTTGTTAGATTTGAAAATATAATGTACACGTCTTGATCTCCGAATTATATTTTGCATGAAATTTAACGTTTGAATGCTGCATTTCTCAAAACTTTTGACAGGTGTAAAATTCTCGTGATGAAAAATATCCGATACATGGTTCGGTTCCTGTCACTAACATTCCCGAAATAAATCCTTCATGTCAAAATCATGCATGTTTTTTTATTGTTTTATTTTGTTTTAAACATATATGTGTAAACACCTTTATAAATATTTAGTAAGTGAATAAAAAACACGAAAAATAAGTATAATAAGAAGTATAATAGTTTTCAAAATTTTCCAGCGATATTATTTCCATATAACACTAATATATATAATAAATTAATGTAAATTTTACAATTCTGAAATTTATTACTACAAAAAAAATTGCTAGCACTTCATATTCTTTAGTTATTTGTAACATGAAAAAACACCTTTTTCCGGGTTAAAATTTAATCTGTTAACCGGGGAATGAACTTTTGTTCAACTCGTTTCACAGTATTGACTTTTTTCCTTCATAGTAATAAGTAATATCATCAGGGCCTGATTACCAATGTGGCACATAACCACCACTTAAAAAGAATAGAATTTTTTACTTATTCATGGCAGTATTTTTGCATGAAAAGGGCGTTTTAATCAGACGAAAGTTTATATTACATTTTACTGGTGGAAGTGTTTAAAATATTACTGCAAATTTCCATGACGAAAAATGTCGTCATACCCATTGCAGTAGTAGTTCGTGTATGACAAAATATTTCGTCATACCCAGTTAACAGGTTAATATTAAAGGTACTCTCATTAAAATTTCAGCTGAAGCTGAAAAAGTGATATATTCTGCATTTTTTGAAGCATGCCTGTATAAATGCCCGTTTAAATTATTACTAAGTAAAGAAAAATATAACAACATGCGAAAAATATGCAACTGTTCGAATATTGCAAGCGATATTACACCCATAGACCATAAATAATGCTAATAAATAAACGTAAATTCTATATTTTTGAAAATTATTATGACAAAACCAAAAAAAAAAAAAAAAAAAAAAAAAAAAAAAAAAAAAAAAAAACCAGCCCTTCGTATCGCTGAGTACTTTATAATATCGAAAACTCCTTTTTTCATGGATCAAAATTAACATTAATAATTACTCTCATTAAAATTTCATCTGCAGTTAAATAAATAATTAATTTATGTCAAATTCATATTTGTAGCTTACTAAAATGTATTGCATTAAGTCAAACTGACTCAGATTGATAATATAAATAGTCATAAGACTTATAGCTAATTATAAATAGCTTAAAATTTACGACTGACAAATTTTGTGATTAATAAGTTAAACGAAGAGTGAAAATGTTTCGTTTAAGTGTTCCAATAAATTTTATGTATTAATAAAATATTTAAATGATTATAATGATGATATATTACTTTTGTTTATAAATTTTCGTTTTAATTCTATTGAAACGAAAATAAATATATGCAACATTTTTTTCAGTTTTTCTAGAAATGTAACGTATTTTATACAATGATAAACCATTAAAAATATTCTATATATGAGGGAGTTAGAATGACAGTGGAGTAAGTCAAAAATTTTGAAAATCGAGATAATCATATTTTCACTGTACGTATACTATTAATTTCTGTTCACTGTGGCAGTCAAATAAGTCATAGTCCACTTAGGGAGTCGCTAGAGGGCAAAACAATTTGTACCACTCAATGCAACGGCAATACAACAAGTTTCACAAAACCCTTCATTTCTCAAATCACTAAATTTTGACTTACTCCACTATCATTCTAACCCCTTCATATGTATAATATGTTTTTTAATCTACTTGTATATAAAATTACCTTTTCCAAGACTTAAATTTTTCATGAAATTTAAAGAGTTTATTATGCTGCGTTTTTGGAAACTATTGACAGGTGTAAAATTATCGGGTAGAATATTATCCGATACGTGATAAGTTTTTGTCACTAACATTTCTTTAATAAATATTCCATGTCAAAATATTTCATATGTTTTCTATCCCTATATTTTTTCAAAAATATTCGCAGTATTTTTTAAACATTCCTAGGAAAATATTCGTTAAAATCTTTAATAAGTGAATAAAAAAAAACCTAGTGAACAACGAAAAGATAAAAGTTCAACTTATAACATGAAAGATGGTTATGAAATATACTTTCTCTGTCTGGGGGGAAATCTCTATTAGAGGTGGTTTCGGGCTGTTTTCTCAGAGCGCGAGCCCCAAAAAATCTCAGTACGAAAAATAAGCTATAGAAAATTGTTAATGACCTTTTAAAGCTGTTACAACAATAATTTTCGTATTTTAAAATATCTCTTTGCATAGAAACAACTATCAATCCTATATATTCCCCCATGTCTCTGAAAATCTGTCTGATATAGCAAATTTGTTATTTATAGTCAACCACTGAGAGTAATCTAGAAAAACCACAATATTTATTCTCTTAAAATATCATAGTAAAAATCTAGCAAGAAAGACATGAGTTAGTTTTTCCAGCAATTCTTAAAAAGGATTTCAAACAGAAAGATATGTTAGGCAAGAGAAATCCCACAGCTTCTTCATGTCACTAACACTGGCCTTGCCAACGTTTCAGAATCAGGTGGACTATTTCTCTAACAAAGAAGGTCTCCTTAAAGCGCATACTCAGAAAATTTTGAAAAAAAAAATGCTAATGAAGCTTCTCATGTATGTAATAAAGGAACAGTGAAATTTAGCTGCGGAATCCCAGTAGAAAATCTGCAAAAAAAAAAAAAAAAAAAAAAAAAAAAAAAAAAAAAAAAACTTTCGAGAATTTGGCGTAAAAACATACGATTTGGCTAGCAACAGTTTTCCTTCGCCAAACGCAAATGATTTTAAAGCATTTTAAATTGCTTGTAAAATGGTTATTCAAATGCGCAATATTTAATGAATTTAAACTTAAACGATGAAATAATTATATATACAAGCTGCTTGTTGTTGCAGTTATTTATTTTTACCACTGAAAAAATATGTTCTATTTTTTGGAAGCTGCAAATATCAATTTTATGTTATTGCGAAGCTGACATTTAAGTTATGTGCATTATTGAATCTGTATGTTTATTTTCACTTTTAGTTAACAATCGAAATTTTAAAAATATATGAATCTGAAAGGCATATTAAAGTAAGCGAGCAGTTTGATGAAATTCTTGTTATGAGACCTGTCTATGAGAATTTTGTAAAATTTGAAAGCGTAAAATTGTCATAAGCTTAAAAAATTATACGAATGCGTTAATTCTATGGCTCATGATACAATACCCTCTTGTTCAGAATAAGTTGCATTTTGCGCTCAACATTTTCAACTCTCTGTACGTTTTGCATTAATTCTAATTTAAAATATTTTTAAAATCAGATTAAATAAAGCACTTACGTTTTTTACTCTATTTATTACCGATTGAATGAAATTTTGCCTATTGTTTTATCCTCCATTCCACATTTTTTTCTAATTTAAATGGCTTCAACGGTTGTACAAGTATTTTTTAAATGTATTTTAAAAGGAAAAGCCCGATGACAAACGGATTCATTATACATTTCTATATCGAAGAAGTCACTGTTTCCATAGCAACAAAAACTTTCTTGAATTGACAATGTTCAGACTCGGGCTTATTTTTGAACTTGAAATAATTTTAATCAATTTAAATTTTGTTTTAAATGGTAAAATACAATCGTTAAATTCCATTATATATACATATAAATGTGTACACAAAATTGTAGTTATAAAAATTTATTTATTATGTAAGTTAAACATGCATAAACAAGTTCAGTATGAAAAAGTTTTTCCTTAAAGAGTATTTGTCATAAAAGCGTATTTTTTTAACCCCTTGAAGGGCGGTGGAATATAATATATCCCACTTAATTTTAATTCCCAAATGCCACAATGACACCGGAATTTTGGAATCAAATTTTACTTTTATAATATACTTGAAGAAAATCTTTTACATTTTTGAATATAAATTTGTTGTTAAATCCCGGTGTGACTCAAAGATTTCAACATTTTAGAAACATAAGTACTTTGCCCCTGAAATGGTTAATTTCATTCCGTCGCCAACAGGTGATAAATCGCCAAATAAACGAATTTTTCATATTTTTTTACGGACGTTATATCGAGGTTCCGCAGAAAATTTTTCTATAGACGTATATATCCTCATAAGGAGAACATTCTGTAAAATTTTCAAAAAAATTCAAAAATTTCTGAGTATGCGCTTATCGAGACTTTCCTTTTTAGTACCCATCAGTAACAATTCTCCTTCAAACTGATTTTCAGAGGATTGTAAAACACTTTAAGAAACGTAGACTAATTTCTTATACCTCAAATAACATCTGGATTCTTTTTTTTTTTTACATTTGTAATAAGTATTTTTTTTTTAGCCCGAATCCAAAGATTGGCCTAAAATAAGAGACAGATCTAGTTTTGGTCCCATTCTTAATCCATCTCATCTCCAATCTCTATCTAAAACTAATGAACCTTATGACAAAATATTTTATATTCAGACTTTTAAACACATGCAGCTTTGAATTCTGTGATAAAATATAATAGTACCACAACAAACAAATGCATGTCCTAGAGAAAAATTTGGCGCTGTTGAGGAAGAAAAGAGTAAGATATCGCATTAAACGTGTGACATTACGGGTTCGTCACTATACATTAGGCGGTGTAATTTTCAGCAGACTTTGTGTATAAGCCTTCTAATGCCTGAAAATATAGTACAGTTTCATTCTTTTGACTAATTTAAGTAACATATGTCTTCAAACAGGAAAATAGACTTTATAACAATCTTAAGTTTTTCTAGTGATATTATATTCATGCTAATTAAAATTACAATATTACGGAAAATGCAGATTAAAACATTACATATATGACTATCATTAGAAAGAAATTAATGCATTTTAATAGCATTTTGTAAAGTTTCATAGTTAATAAAGATGATTTTTTTTAATATATAAAAATAAATAAAAATAAAACAATAGATTAATATTGAGTTAATTTAAATATTGATCATTTGAGCGATATTCACAATTAGGATATTGATGTTTATGGATCTGTATATTTTGGAAGAAATGTTCATTGAATTCCACATCATATTGCGCAGTAAATTATACGTTTTAGTAGTATAGGTCTATCAAATAATTATTTTGACCTGTAAAGAACAATAACTTCGCTTGGGTTGATACCTCAATGCAAGTGGGCAGTCGAAGTGAAGTAATGTTGAACATTTTCCGCAAACACATAGCATTGAGTCAGGTATACTAATTCGGAAAAGATATTTTTTGAAGGGCCATTATTCGAAAAGAAAAGGTAGAAAAAAATATTATGATTAAAGAAAACAGAATAGACTTTTGAAGAGCAGGAATGCGAAAAACGACAGGAGTGGGCCAATCCTAACGATATTGCAAATAGAATAGAGTTTTGATTTTAAATGAAATTTCAGTTGAAGAAAATAAGAAGACGATAAAGTGTCCTGTGAAGCAGCTTTCTCCGAAGTAACGGCTAGTTTATTAGTGAATGTGGCGGCATGTCTTCTGACCCAATGAACAGAAGAGTGATTTATTTGAATTACATATTCGTTGTAAAATGTCAAATAGTAAATAAACTTTATCCAAGGACATGAGAGCAGATATGCTACGTTTGAAAATTAGAAATTAGATTTGTGTCGTGGAATCTATACACATGATAGGATTCTTTATGGTAAATAATTGAACTTGATTCGATGCCTATTTGATTTCACTCTCATCACTACATAGTATAAAACGAAGTCGCTTTTTCTTTCCCTATATCCCTATGTACGCTTAAATCTTTAAAACTACGCAACGGATTTTGATGCGTTTTTTTTAATAGATAGAGTGATTCAAGAGGAAGGTTTATATGTATATCCATTAAATAGTGGAGAAATACTGTTATTTTTGAGGTTTTTAATGTGATGTCGTAAATAATTTCATTTTTTCCGCTTATACATTGCAAACGCAGGCTGAACCCTACAAGATTTATCAAAATAACGTACTAATTATTGTACACATTAAAAAGGTCTACAGAAAACACAAAGAGATGAAGGTTTTCAAGGTTAACCCGAAGCAAAGCGAGGGGGGGCCGCTAGTTTTAAATATTTTGTAAAAAAAACTTTTCATGAAGATAATATGGCCAGCGCTGGTAATTCATTCATATTCCTATTTTTTTCCATAAATCCATTTGTTATACTTCACTTAAATAAAACTGCCAACAGAAAAAAATACATAATCATTTTTATATATTTTTTTGAAAATTAATTAATTTCTATATAAACTTAATCGATTGTAAATTACAAAGTTCCACAAAATCAAATCAAACATTTCAAAATTGTCACAAAAAATTAAACGATCAAAACGTTTAACATTATCACATGAATTCACATTAAATGTGAAATAAAAGTGTCATGGGTGTTGAAAGTTCGCAGTCTGGGTATGTAAAAATGAACAAATATTTAAACCAGCATGTGGTCGTATTACCCTGTAGTGCCATATTTCTGAAAGAACATTTTCAATTTGATTAAAATAGCTAATTCCCCCCTCAACGTATTTAGTAACACTCTTAAATCACTAAAGTATTTCATATTAGATTTTTACAGTTTTAGGTTTGCTTCTTGTATTGCCACAGAAAGTATAAATGTTCCATATAATAAGAAGGCTACGCTGAACTTATTAATATTTTATCATTATTTTTTTTTAATGTCTGACTGTGTAACACATTTAAGTGCATTAGGAAGTTACTTGGGTAGTTCTTATTTCGATTTAAGTTATATTTATGCTGTCAAATTTATATAGTTTTATGTGATGTGATTTTTAGCTTTATAAAGTATGTTTTGATGTTTAGTATAATAAATCGTTGATTTTTTAAAAATATAAATTTTAAATTCAAACTTGTAGCCCCGTCTAATGTAATCGTAAAACATTTTTATATATGAAACCATACGACGATGCAACCTCAAATAAGTGGACAGGAGTTTGGAAAATTTAATATAGTCAACCTGTTATGAAAAATCGAATAAATAAATTGATACTCTTTACAAACATATTTAAGAAATGGTTATTTATTAATGTCTTGAATGTTGTATTTTATTTTTCATTTACAAAGGACAAAATAATAGTGTGTACAGGCATAAATCAAAGTCAGAATTAAATCAAAGTTATCTTCATTGTGTGGAAATATGGATTGGAGAAAAGTTTAACATGTGTTAAATGTATTACTTTCTTTCAATCAGAAGGACATTGTTTTCTAATAAATAATGTGTAAAAAATATTAGACTTTAAATGTAATTTAAATGCAAGTGTTAAATACAGTAAACTTCCAACGGTGTGGCTGATAATAGGAAGATAGTACAAGACCGCTACTAAAATTACATTTCTATTTATCAGATTATAAATAAAAATATTTAAACTTTTTTTTAAAATCTATTCTGTACTTTTGTTAATAAAAAGCATAATTGATAATAAGAAATCAGTTTATGAGACAAATTTAGAATTTTACAGAATAAATATATAGTACACACAAAATAATGCATTATACATTTTTGTTTACGTGTTGCTTGCGCTTTTACTGCAGCAAGATTACGGATTCTATGTAATAAATGTACACGGGTTCTATCTGATTCCTATTGCATCTCAAAACAAGTAATGCACTTAGAAAGCATAGTCTCCACTTGTGCATGACTGACTCCTGGATCACCATTCCCCTTCCCCGATTCACTACATTCATTTTCTCCAGGTTTAACTGAATATCCGTTAATTCTTCATAACCAATATCATCCTTGTCACAATTAGGCCAGTCTATAATTTCATCTGCTGAAATATTTTTTTAATATTTGTTAAACATGGTCTGTTTGACACCAAGGTCAATATCTCTGAATTATCACCAAGTGCTTTAGCATCTTGTGTGCTGTCAGCAATATTAGGCCACAGTTTCTTCCAGCTTCTTTGGAAAGTCATTTGAGACAAATCAATTCAGGCATCAGCCAAATTGTATATGGCAACTTTGATATTGTATGATTCCCAAAAATCGAAGACGTTTGATTTACTATCAGCGAGAAGCAGATTTTAAATAGAAGCTTTGCAATAAAATCAATTTAGGAGTATAGGGGTGGTGGTTGATATAAAGACGGATAATCTGAAGTTTACTGTATATATATTTTTTCCTAACGAGGTTACATAAGATAATATCAAACGAGAAATATTTCACAGTTTTAAATTAGTATTAATATTGAAAATTTTCATAAATTTGGAAAAAACGGACATTACCATTTTTTAAAATTTGTGATGAATACAAAAATGCTAAAATCAAAATCTGACGAAACTAAAGTTAGACAGCTGCAACGCAGAGGTAAAAATACTGTATTTTTCAGATTTAACAAGTTTTTATTTAATTTGATTTGTATTATTGTATGGTTCAAATCTTCCAACGTTAATTTCACCCTCTTCCATTTAAGCTATTGATCTGAAAATTGGCACACTTATAGATCATGTATGACTATACAATTGAAAAAAAGTAGACCGGTAACACGCATTAAAACACCTAAAAACGACAGCCCATAACTTGCATTTTTTCCTTAGAAATAATTCTGCTATTGTTCAGTTTTAATCTTGTTGAGAATAAGTATAAAGTCTTACGTTTCGAATATGCGTTGAAGAAGAGATGTTTAGATTGACATCGTTAACCTTTTGAGTCTAATAATAGCCGAAATCCTCCGAGTGCGCCTAGTCCCGCAACAGCTGTCTCTTTATAAATGAGTTTTCCCTCTTTACCAACTTTTGGACAAACAGTAATACACGGCAGAAAATTATCGGTTATATTTATAATGTTGATTTTATATAGTTTTCTATAATATAAATTTATCTTTATACAGTAGGTTTTGATGTTTAATAGAACAAATCGTTTATTTAAAATATATATAAAATTTAAATTCAAACTTCCAACAACGTCTTATGTATGCGTAAAACATTTTTATATATGACAGCAGAGGACACGATTTTTTAACCTTAGAAAATTTAATATAGTCACCCTGTTATGAACATATTTTCAATTGGATTTATATTTGTCAAATTACTGAGATATTTTAGGTTAAAAAATGATTCCCTTTTGATAGAAATAAGAAACAAAATGGCGATATAAGCTTTATTTAAGATTGAAACAGACATCGGAGAAACAGGAAAGCAATGCTATAAATTATAATTTCTAACAATTGGTGACATTCTCGAAATGTAGCTGAAACATTTTCTTATTGAATTATAGATGCAGTTATATGTTTCCAAATTAAAATCAAAATTTGGGGGACTTCTTATTTTAAAAAATCTCCAAGGTAAAGCCAGGAGAGATGGCGCGGTCGGAGAAATTGCGCACATAGAGGTTCGGAGGAAAGGAGTAGAGTGAGAGCGCAGCGACTCCAGGTAGTTGTACAACAACAGTAGTGAAGTGTCTACTTGAAAGTGCACGTTGATTTAAGATAAAGTATAGCTATTTTGTTTTGTTTTCCCAAAGTAAGTGCTTGAATTTTCATAGATATTCATCAGAATTTCTATACTATGTCAATAGTACAAAATATTTTAAACTTAAACGATTTCTCATAAGCTACTAATCTAGACTAACAATATGAACATCAACGGTTCGTTTTAGTAGCGGACATGTTTAAGTAAAAGGCCGCGCAATCTCTCCTACCGAAATTGGGGAGTTTGTGCATCTGCTACTTAGGAGAGATGGCGCATTGTTCCCATTAGTTTCCATGCTGGGAGAGATTACGCAGCTTATTGGTAAATTTGCATTAAAAATTAAAAATGAAAATGGACTAATATTAAATTAAAATGTGTTATTAAGTTACATCATTTTATTTTGTAATCTTATCTCGACTTGCTTATTCTGATTCTTTAATTTTTTTTTCCTTTAACTAAAATTTTTTAATCGTTTTTAAAATTATTTCCTTTTTCTGATTCTTTAAGCATTAAGTTGAAATATTCACTCCCAATACAATAAAATTTGTTCCCCAAAACCTTACAGCAATATTATTTAAGTGTAATTATTGTTTTTAACAATTTAGTTATTAGTAGTATATATTATTAGTTATTAATAGTAGTTATTATTAGTAACAATCTCTCCTACCCATGTGCGCAATCACACCAACCCTGTAAGGAGAGATTGCGCAAAATAACTTTATTGGTTTTAATACAACTGTTCTATTAAATTGCAACATAACAACAAAATAGCGATGGAAATGCATAAAAAACAAATGAAGTAAAAATTATTCATGTATAGTTTAGCAAAAAATTAATATTTAGATTTTTTATTGCTATTCTTTTGAATTGTGCGCAGACTATCCTAGCTTTACATTTTGCTAATTTATTTCCATTTGATTTATAAAGAAAGAAAATAAATAGAAATAAAACTCACACATGTTTAAGAGAATGTTCGGTTAAGAGTAGAAAATAATCTGAAAAGTATTATTTTTACAAGTGTAATTATATTGACTGCCAAATTTAAACCGTTTATACATTATGTGTATTATTTAAATAGTTTTTATCAAACTAACCAGAATCGCAATTTAATTTAATTAGAAGAACTACTTATAACTTTCTTACTATAGTTAAAATTATAATTATGTTTTTTTTTCAAAAAAAAAAGGAAAACAAATAGTATATGAATGTAAGTAGAATACGCAGTCTTTCTTAAGATTGTTAGATTTTATAGAATTCCATTAATCTGCCAGCACTCAGTATTATACAATAAAAAAAAAGTTCGTTTCATTCAAATAGGAAATGCATACACATAGAATTATTTAAAAGATTTAAAAGAACCTTTGCAATTATAAAATATATATAATGTAAATTTCATACAGCACATTTATAAACTAATGTAATTAAATTTCTCTGATTTTGTTTTAATTTACAAAAGACAAAATGGTTTTATTTGAAGCAAAAATGTTTGACGTTAGATTATTTTCAAAAATCGTTACGGTATGGAAAAATGTACGTTTAACTATTCAATATCTTACTGAATAATTTTATTCTGATATTACCGAGTTAATTATAACTTTTTATAAACAAGGTTTGAAAGCTTATTAATTAAATATCTAATTAATTAATATCCTATAGAAATCCTGATATTAAATTAAAATTTAGTTACATTCAGTTGCACTAGTTGCAATTTTTTTCATAAAATTGAGATAAGTTATTTTTTAATTTTTAAATAAGGAGTACTAAAGAATTAAAGAAAATGTCTAGAGGATACATTTTTTTTTCTGAAGCGATTATTTATCTTAGAAAATAAGTGATAGTCTTCAATAATCACTTCAATAACCATGCCTACAAGTAACATGCTTTTATTTTTCAAACTGAGTCAGAATATATTGCTATGTTGAACGGAGAAAAATGTTTTTCTCTTGCGAACAGCCTTAGCTATATGAATAAAGATTAATATTTAGAGATTTAAAATGAAAAAACTTCTAAAAGACTACAAATTATTAATAAAAAATCGACACAAGTAATTTTACTACTGTATTTACCTTTTTAGCTTCCTGGTTGCTTGGATTCCGATACGGTTATAACTACCCTTTTATTTTAATTTTAGCAATTAATCTATAGTTTAAAAATTGTTTAAACAGCATTTTGGTACATTTTTTTTTTCTAAAGCGTTTTTCTTAATGCTACATGTAATGAAAATAATTGCCTGTTTTTTTTTCAATTTATGAAATTATTAAATGTTCTTTTAGCGTCGTTTTCTTTAATCATTCAAAATTAATTAGTTCATTCTTCATAAATTAATGATATGATTAAAAGAAGTGAGAAAAGTAAAAAAAGGCACTTTATATATTTTTTTTTTACTGTGTTTGCTTTCCAGAATGTAACAATTTCGGAAAAAAATATTAATTTAAAATTATTTATGTTTAATTTTATATATATCATTAAACAAAACACTGTTTGCATACTCTTTCATACTATTCTGCTTAATTAAAATACATTATAAAAAAGCGAAATGAGTAATAAACCCGTTTTTCTGGAAGGATTTCTTATATCAATGCATTTCCATAATTTTCAAATGATGCAAAAATAACTTTGCTAACGACTTTTGAACATTTGATAAAGTGTTTCTCAACACAAAAAATCATCTCTCAAGTTGTATCTTAAATTAAAGGATTGAAAGACATTTGTGTTTTTTGTCTTTTGGAAAACATTTCACAATATATTATTATATGTTATACTTTAATTAAACTTCTTTTGAACCACTTCTTAGTTATTTAACTAAATTTGTGTACACGGCAATTTATGTATATTAAATATAACTATCTTATTTTTATATTAAACGCACTTTTAGGATGCGCAAGCGATTGAAAAGTATTTTATTAATTGATGATTGCATTTTACTACGCAATTTAAATTATCAGCTTCCTTGTCGAGTAAGTGCTGATAGGTAATTACAAAACATATTTCAATTAGCAACCAATTTATTTTTATCTCAGCAATTAATATATATTTTTAAAAATCCTTAGACTGCATTTTACTATTTTTTTTTCTGCAAAATGTTTTTAAAGATCTTACATATAATAAAAATTACTACTGTTATTTTTTCTATTTACTAAATTACTAAATGTGAGGAAATTATAAGCAATTTTAAGGAATGAAGGAGATTTTTTATACTGTTTATTTTTATTAATTGAAAAATATAATTGAATGAGACTAAGTTTGAAAATTCATAGCTGATAAGGACGGAACTTGTTCTTCTTTGGGGGGATAAAAATTTGAAAAATGCAGTAAGTCTCTTATTACTTACCCATCATACGTAGTAATAGGGTAAATCTTGTAATCGTTTTGAAAATCCAAAAAAAAATTAAATAAATAAATACGGATTTACACGTTTCAGATACTGGAGATTCCGAAAAACATATTTTTAGAAAAAAAAATTGCCGTCCGCCTGTCTGTGTGTCTGTCCGTGTGTGCGTCTGTGTGTGCGTTTGTCTGTGTGCCTGTAAACGCTCTATCTACAAATTAAGATAGATACCTCAAATTTGGTATGCACTTAGTATGTAACAATGGGAAGAAGCTTATGGAATTTCAGTAACCTCGATTATCCAGAACTATTTTTTTCGGACTCTGGAAATATTAGTTCTGATAAAAGGCACACAAAAATTTTCGAAATTGTTTATTTTAACGAGTGAATATAAAAGACAATACAAAAACATAAATTTTGCATACAGAATGAACTTGATCGTATAATTAGTCGCCGAGATATTTGTAATCCTATTTACCACACTCTTCAATTTTTCATGACTTTGTATTTCATTCAAATTTCAATTCAGATATATATTTTAATTTGAAATGAGACGATTAATCCGACGCAGTAAACCGTTAGTGAATATGATCATCAATTTTGGAGTTATAAGGATGATTCTTTTATGGAATTCAGTATAAAAGCATTTAAAGTTTAGGACGTCATAAAGCCACGATTGTGTTCGAATTGCAATGCATTTTATAAATCGTTTACACATGTTTTATTTTTATATTTTATACTAGCAGAACCACCCGGCATTGCCCGGGTTAACATAAATTAAAATACAATAATACGACAATAACAATGACGACAATATGATTTGTACATACTGAACCATAAATCGATAAAAAAGACAATTAGAAAAAAAAGCGTTACTTTAACTCATAAGCGTTACTTTAACTTATAGTACTCAACCATAGTAATAGTTTTAAACTTTATAAATGAGAATGCACGTTTTCTTTGCGCAAACAATATAAAAATATACGATTTTAATGACATTGAAAAAAAATTACCAAATGTCGTAAGATTTTGCGAAATTCGCTTTCATATGGCATCTATCTATATTATAAAACAAAAACATATCCGTGAGTAATGTCGCCATCATATGGACGGTAGCACCGACCTAACCATTAAATTTTGCTTGAACTGCATATTTGTAACTTCTAAATATCGCATAATTTCATTTTTTAAACTATCAATTCGAAAAAAAATGCACTTTCAAATGCAGTTGAAAAGTTTATCTCAATTTACTGATTTTTTATGGATTTTAAAGTAATTTTAAAGCATGTATATTTTTTAATTCGTGTCCAATCCAATTACGAAAGATTAACTTGTTTGATCTTTATAAAGTAAAGACATTTATTTCTAAACATAGCACATTCAATTTTTATGAGGTCGAATAAAATAAATGTACTCTCAATGTTATTCGTTTGAAAAGCGTATCTCAATTTAAATATCGGATTTTATGTATTCAGTCTTATGGATTTTAAAGTAATTTTAAAGTAATTTAATATTCTAAAAAATTGTACGGTAAAAGGATGTTAAATTTATACTTTGGCGACCAATACATGAAAATTACGCTACTTTGTGTAATTGCTATAAAATACTAATATTTTATGAATGAAAACCGGCACATGATTTAAAATATGACGACACTTTCACCGCGGTAGATTTTCCTCTGACCCTCTGAAAAGCAAAATGGTTTGTTGCGTGTTTACTCAATTTAACGTAGGCAAAACATTGAGCTAAACAGCTTAAAGTTTAGTTAACTTTCCGGTAATTTTCAAGTATTTGGAATACATTATATTATTTAAGGAAATAATACATTATTAATTACTAAATCTGCAAGAATTGTTCTTTTCGAATAAAATTAGTTGAGAAATACACCTTTACTTGAGTGTGTGACGTTACATTGCACATTATCTATTTAAACCATAAAATCGCTTAAAGATATTCAATATTATTGTACTCAAAGAAAAATTAAAAAAATAATAATAATATTATTAAATACTAAATTTAACTAAGAAATTATAATCACAATGTAATTTAAACTGAATTTGCTAAAATTGCATTTTGAAATTATGTGATTTTTGATGCAAAACATTATTTTTCAAAAATAAAGTGTTCTCTTAAGAATTGGATAATAATTTCGAAGCTGGTGAAATGAAAATTTCGCCACGTTGTCGAACATATAAAAAATATATTATTTTTGTTAAATTAAAATAAATGTTTTATATTTAAAAAAATGCATTTAATTTTTTTTCCTCGATAAACCATTTTACTTTTAATCTCATTTGTTTTAACACCCATTTTTAAAGCAAAAATAATGGAAAATACCGTATTGTTTTCTTTAAATTCAATTTTTATTAATAGGACATTTACTGTCCACCTACATCCAAGGAATTTAAATATGCCTCCTTGGTTGAGGCTCAAGCTGAAAAAAGTTACGATGTAAAGATTGCTAAATGTCAATATTTGACAGACGATTTTTGATTATGTTGAATAAATCGAATCATGAAGTTTGAATGCGCAAAAAGATTTTTTTTTATTTCTTAGAAAATTTACTTTAATATTAACAAACCAGTAGAAACAGTTTGCCTTTGTAAAATTAGGAGGTAAGTTATTTAATTTTCTCCGAACACAATTAAATATATGTACTATGTCGTTTAAAGCATTTATAGTAATCTTTGTAATATGCGAAAAAAATCACAACATACAAAATTGACGTCACTTTCAGATTTCAAGTAATCTGAAATTGGTTCATAAAAATATTGCCCATACGCAGTTCCTTTGAATGGCAACGGGAAAGAAATTGAATTAGAAATTGAGGGAAAAAAATAGATTTCTGTAATGATAAACTATGGGAAATGTTTAAAAAAAGTGGTAAAGAATGGTCTGAGAAATTTTTAAAGTTGACAGTAATTTTACTCATGTTCTAAAGTATATGTACATTAAGTTTCGCTCCAATCGGACAAAAACTCTAGATTTGTATAAGGAACATACATACATACCAAGAACGGCTTTTATATATATAGATAAATAAATGTTTTATATTTTAAAAAAAAATTATTTAATTTTTTCCCCCGATAAACAATTTTACTTTTAATCTTATTTGTTTTAACACCCATTTTAAAAGCAAAAATAATGGAAAATACCGTATTGTTTTCTTTAAATTCAATTTTTATTAATAGGACATTTACTGTCCAACTACATCTAAGGAATTTGAATATGCCTCCTTGGTTGATGCTCAAGCTGAAAAAAGTTACGATGTAAAGATTGCTAAATGTCAATATTTGACAGACGATTTTTGATTATGTTGAATAAATTGAATCATGAAGTTTGAATGCGCAATTTTTTTTTTTTTCTTAGAAAGTTTACTTTAATATTAACAAATCAGTAGAAACAATTTGCCTTTGTAAAATTAGGAGGTAAGTTATTTATTTTTCTCCAAACACATTTAAATATATGTACTATGCCGTTTAAAGCATTTATAGTAATCTTTGTAATATGCGAAAAAAATCACAACTGACAAAATTGACGTCACTTTCAGATTTCAAGTAATCTGAAATTGGTTCATAGAAATATTGCCCATACGCAGTTCCTTTGAATGGCAACGGGAAAGAAATTGAATTAGAAATTGAGGGAAAAAAACAGATTTCTGTAATGATAAACTATGGGAAATGTTTAAAAAAAGTGGTAAAGAATGGTCTGAGAAATTTTTAAAGTTGACAGTAATTTTACTCATGTTCTAAAGTATATGTACATTAAGTTTCGTTCCAATCGGACAAAAACTGTAGATTTGTATAAGGAACATACATACATACCAAGAACGGCTTTTATATATATAGATTATGCATATCCATGATGGGTAAGTATTAATTACGGTGGCCCCCAACGACTTGTTTTCTATTTGCTTTGCTATTAAAGTTACCTAAATTGAATATTGAATTGATTTTTACGGATTTCGAATGTTTAATTATTTTTTTTTTGTTTCTGTGATGTGATCTGGAATTTCTGTGTCATATGCTTAATAACATGCCCTTTTTGATAAAATTTGTTTTTTGTTACTCTTTGTTAGTGAAATCACAATCTATGAATTTAGAAACAAAATACATATTTACTTATAGGTGTTGGAGGTATAATAATAAAAAAAATCAATGCATTGTTTTTTTAACACTTTCTAGTATAGTCCAAAAGTGTTTATGAATTTGATTTGGCTATTTGACGTAAGTTTATCTGTATGTCATCTGCCCGTGCTCTAACTCGCGTAAATATACTCGGATTGTCATGCAATTAATATATGTTATTGAGGTATAATATGGCTTGTTCAGTATTGAAATTTAAGTGTGTAGCATTTATAGTTAGTTTACAGCGACACATAAAACAATCCCGTTATATAACGGTCTATAGAAAAAAATCGTTTGCGGTGTACTTTAATAATGTTACACTATGGTACAAGATATTTACTATAGAATAAGGTGTACATAACAATCATTGTTTATTTACAGGGGCACACAACAAAATTTGGTTACAGTACTGTCTATAAATATTAATTCCTGGAAGTGTGTTTTCAGTTATGGTACGCTATTTTAAGTTAACTCATTTTTAAATACTACTTGTTGTATATAAATTTTACAGATCTTATACAGGGCTGCAAAAAATATCTCCAGTACATTTTCTTTTATAGGCAGAATTTGTTGTATGGGAATTTTCAAATGTTTTATTCGATCCCTAACTGAAGTAAATTTTAAAATACTATGTAGTATATATATATAACTCTATAGATCTGATACCGAGCTACGCAAAAGAATTCCGATGCTTTTTCGATTATTGATAGTAATTGGTGGCATTGGGCTTTCAAATTTGGTATGCCTTTTTCAAATTGTTTACTAAAACATCAACTTTCACCATATTATACTGTGAAATTTTGTTACAGCATTCTGAATGCGTTTGAAAGTGCATCATAATCTATGCTTCGCACACGATTTTCTTTCTTCTTTTTATGAATTGTAAATTAAATGCTTAAGTTACGAAGCGTTCAGAATCCAACTGATTTAAGTCCATAAAACATAATCCGGAGGCATTTATAAGTCAAGTTAAATATGCTCAATTGAATTTTACTGAGAATCATAGCAACCAACAGCCAGTTATTGTTCACATTTTTAATCTATTACTTGGGTTGTTACTGCACCGAATAAATTATTGTCTGTTCAACAAGAATTCCTACAGTAATCAGTTGAACGCAAAAATGGACTTGATTAATTTTGATTCTGAACGCCTCATATATTATGTGGTATTTTTTTCTAGTATTTTTTTTAAATACTTGCTTTAAACTTGTTTTTGGATGTGTTTTACTTATTTAACCATAAAATAGTATATCCAAGTATTAGTTTATAACAATAATTAGAAAAATGATATGCGTTTCAATAGTTGTCCAGAAAAGTGAAAGTGTTAGGCAATAAACCATTAGATTACCATGATTATGTTTATATATTATATATATTATCTCGAAATCATTATAATTTTAAAATATGTATATATATACTATTTAAAATTTAATAAAATTAATATCCTAAGAGGCTTTTATGTATATATTTTTTTCTGATAATGTACTTTTTGTAAAATAAACTTGATTGAATAATATTTGAATTAATTTTAAAGTTTCCTTTAACATCAAAATGCAGCAACTCATTTTAATTTAACTACATAATTTAGAATTTTAATAATACTTTACGAATCGTATAATTAAATGGAGAATTAATCGTGAATGAGAAATTGTGAAAATAATTAGGTATATAACACTTAATGTAAATTTCACTGATAACCTTAATCTTAGTTTATTTTCACATGGAAAGAGTTGATTAAAACATTTACCAAATATGCGTTAATAGCAAAAACAATGACAATCAACCATAAAAATGAGTTTAATAATAAAATTTTAATGCATTGAGACATTTTATATTTAAAATAAATAAAAAAATTATTACTATAAGAAGCGTTCGTGATCAAAGTAGATGAAGTATTTAAACATTATACAGAGACACTATAAATTAAATAAAGTTAACTGGGCTACATTGCATTTTATTGAGAATCATAGGAGAATAACGTCATATATTGTTCACGTTTTTAACACATTCCAAGAGAGTTGAAAAGCGTTTATGAATTCGGTTTGTCTGTCTGCCGTCTGCCTGTCTGTCTGTCCGTCTATCTGTCCGTACTCTAACTCGCGTAAATATATTCGGATTGTCATGCAATTGATATATATGTTATTGAAGTTTACTATGGCATGTTCGGTATTGAAAATGAAGTGCTCTGCACTTATAGTTTTTTTCACAGGGACACTTACAAGAATTCCGTTACATTACGGTCTATGGGGAAAATTCATTTGCGGTGCATTTTAATGATGTTACACAATTTTAAACATATCGAAATTGATATATATCACTGAAGTGCAGAACAAGATGCTTACTATATGGTGTGTATAACATGGTGTGTTTATTTACAGGGACACACAAAATAATTCGGTACTGTCTGAAAACATTAATTGCTGTAAGTGTGTTTTCCATTGCTGAACGCGTTTTTAAATTTAACTCAGTTTTTGTCTATTACTTGGTGTGTATGAATTCTATAGATCATATACAGGGCAGAACAAAAGTTCTCGAGTACATTTCTGTTTATTGACGGAAATTCTAGAAGGAGAATTTTAAACTGTGCCACGCATTTCCTAACTGAACTACAATTTAGCATTCTGTGTAGTCTATATACAAATCTATAGATCATATACAGGGCTGCACAAAATAATTTTGATATTTTCCGAATATTTTTTGTAAATTAAGAAGCTGGGTTTTTAAATATGTTATGTGTTTTCCAAATTCTTTACTTGGATATCATCTTTCCCCTTATTAAATGGTAAATATTTGTACAATTATTTTGGAAGTGTTGGAAAGTGTTACATAATCTACGCTTGGCGCATGATATTTCGTTCTTGTTAATATAGGGCTTTGTTTCTTAGGGCACCTATCAAACTATTGTCTGTGTAGAAAGCTTCATCAGAAATGTAGTTGAACGAAATAAATGCATAACTGCAGCATTCACATTTTCAACTTCCTATTTTCTTACGTTCTAATACGTAAATAATTAACAATTTTATTTTTTTTTTCAGAAATTGCATAACATATATTTTGGTATTTTTTCCAAACCTTTTACGCTATGTTTCATAAAATACTTTACGTATTTAGAGTAAAATTAATTAACTAAAAAACACAAGATGTTCTGAAAATGCGAAATAGTGGGTTTTACTTTATTATATTTTTATTAATTTTAAATTAAATGCTTAACATATACGTTTGATTTTTTTTCGGAAAAATATGTTTAAAAATTTAATTTTATCCTTCATTTACAATTATTGTAGGCTGTGTTTTATTTTATTACTATATTAGTATAGCTAACTGTTAAATTTTTTTGTTTAAATAAAACAATCTTATTTATATATTTAACATACATTTATGAGGCAAAAAGGATTGCAAATTAGTAAAAAAAGTATGAAAAAAATTATTATAGCATACATTTTCAGATTCCAAGTTGCACACATTTTGAAATGTTAATAGCTGTCCATTTATTTTTATGTGATCAATTAATCTTCATTTAAAAAAATATTTTAAATATGTTTTTTTTTTTTTTTTTTTTTTTTTTTTTTTTTTTTTTTTAAAACGATTTTCTCAATATTACGTATAAAATAAATAAAATAAATTACTACTATCATTTTTCCCCATTTATTCATTTATTCAATGAGTAAATGTATTTAAATTGAAAGTCAATTTAGCGAATGATTTTTTTTCTTGTTCACTTCTCATAAATGAATTATATATTTGAAATAAGTGAATAATGTTTGAAAATTCAATTTGTTAACTTCTTAATTTTTAATATATCCTTTTAAAAATTTACCAGTTATAGGAATATTTATTTATAGTTAAAAATTTATTTTGCTACTTTGTAATTTTCATTTCTTTTTGTTTTTCTATATTCGTTTAAAATTTTAAACTGAATATGCTATGATTAAGTGGAAAGAAGTAAACTAAAAAAATATCTATTTTCGGTATTATTTTCTGTTAACATGGATTTTTCTTTGTATGAACATTATTTTCTAATGTTATGTTTGATGTAAAAATAACATTACAGACTGTTTTTAAACCATTCTGGAAATTTTGTTTACATAAAACTTAATATAAATTTAATTTATTTTAATTACAAATCTTGGTATTGATGCCAAAAAATCATCAAAATCTCTATTTTTGTGTGAAAGACTGTTTATTTCTTATGGTCTATAAAAACATTATAAATAATATGTAATTTGTTTAATTAGCCACTGCATTTTTAAATAAATATGAAAAATGTCACCAAATGATTATATTATTTTGAAAATAATAAATTGTTATTTATTCCATTTTGTTGTTATTTGTCTATAAATTGAGCGATTTTAAAATAATTTGAAATGTAACATAACGTTCGTGTAGTAAACTAGTTAAAGCAAATGGATAAAACAAAATCTTGTCGGTAATCTCGCATTTTTTGCAGATAAACTTTTATAAAGTCGAATAATTATATGAACACATATTCTCCATATTCTCGAATATTTAATCCTAAAAAAAATATTAAATTGCGAAATTATTTTTTTATTAACTTGAAATCTATTTTTATAGTGAATCACATCTACTGCTAGTTTCAGTTATAATTTTATATAATGCCATTTCATCAAATCGATAATGAATGTTTTTAATACTCCATTGTCTTGGAATAACATTCAGTAATTCCACAATTAATACAGCAAAGATAGATTTATCTTTGAATAAGAAATACCAAGAAATACCTTGATTAATGATAGCGCAAGATACCTCAAACAGGCATGTTTTATTATAACATTATATCATTATTTTATTCAATCAAATTTATCAAATTTAATATAGAAGTTTTGTAAAGTATATAATATTAAATTTAATAAATTTAAAATGGAAACAAGAACGCAAAATGAAACTTCGGATATAGAATATGAAAAATGCTCAAACGCTAACAGAATATTGTTAATGTTTCATTGTATGAAATGACATATCTAAATAGACAATTTAAAAAACACACAACGCAACAAAATCCATTTCGCCATAAAAATCCAACAATTATGAGCGTGAGTTTTAAAACTCGCCTTATCCAAATTTAAAAAAACTGCGCCCTTTCTATCGATCTATTCTATTGTTAAAATTACACAGAAAACACGCAACATTCTGCAAAAAAAACTAGTTTTAGTATGTATTTCTGGCATAGTAAAATCTTGGTTTACAAGGAAAACCAATTGAAGCAGTTAGAGGTTTTCGTGATTTCCCACAATTTGACTTTCTGGATAAAGCGAGTTTTGAAACTCACGTCCTCAATTTTTGTCAATACCCGTTAATGTTTGTTAATTCTTTCGGGCAGCTCTTTATATTATCTATAGAATTTAAGCACACTACGTAATGTAGTAAAATAAGGCATGTTCTAGACATGACATACCACAACTATAGTCTGCATAACACAACTATAAACGCACTTCTATCAATAATCGCTCATAGTCAAACCTGTAATCGAATGTTTTTGTGTGACTGTGTAAATGAACGTTAAATGCTATGTACTCGATACTCGATAGAAAATTTCTTGTATTGGAAATCAGTGATCTATATGAATTAAATTATGTTTATTTTTTTTTAACATAATTAAAAATCACCACATACATTTCCTCCCATAAATCAGAATGTAATAGAATTGTTTTGTGCGTCCCTGTAAACAAACTATAAACAAATTATTCTATACTCAATAGAAAGCAAATTTTAGTCCACCATATTGCCTCATATCAACTTGTTTATGCATAAAGTATCCTATTATCTTTAAATTGCACCACAAACAATTTTCCCCCGTATACCATAATGTAATGAAATTTGATTGCTTGTACCTGTAAGGGTATTATATGTGCTACACACTTCATTTTCATTAGCGATCATACTATAGTAAATTTCAATATCATAAAAAATTGCATGGCAACAATTATACCTACCAGACTTAGAGCACAGAAAGACAAACAGTCATAAGCACTTTAACAATGCTGTAAAGTGTTAAAAATTAAGTGGCTGTCATATGATTTCAACAGCCAATCTCAACTTTGTGATTTCATTTAAAATTTAAAAATTCTAAAAATAAACAAGATTAAACCGTTAAATAAACTGGATTTAAAAATGTGACTTTTTTTTCATGTTTTATATCGATTATTCTGGTGTTCTTTGCACATCCATCAAGACATGTTTTAGAGAGTATCATCGACAAACTTTTAAATTATTTCTTAAATCATTTCATAAAAGTGTAAACTTTTACTCATATTAACCTTCACCCTCAGAATCATGCAATATTTTGTAATTTTTTCCACCTTCTATTTATCCCGTTAACTTGCAATTAAAAACCTTTTACTGTTAGTCCCGTCTTTTTCCATTTCTAGAAATCATGTTGAAAAGTCTGTAGACAAAAATATTTTCAACAAAATCCTGTTTTGAACCATATATAGAATGAGGGGATATAAAAGCGATTATAGCACGAAACTGCGATTAAACAAATTATATATCCTGGGATTTACAAACATACTTCCGAAAGCATCAATATCATCATATCTTATATAGGACAAATCATACGTTAACTCATTTTCAGGTAAATTGGAGTCAGATGGAATTAATGTATTGTCATAAGATGATTATCAATACTTCCCAATATAGTACAGGTAAAGCAGGGATTTTCAGAGACAAAATATAGCCATTCACCAAAATTTCGGAAGGATTTCGTTTTGGCAATAGAAATGGAGATAAGATGAGTCCCCTAAAATAATTTTTTTTCACTCTACTGTTTTTTGGGCAAAAGGCGGCATTTTAACTGAGAAGTGGTAACTCAACCTTTTCTAAATAGATCGAATGAAAATTATTTACCATGTATTTTTAAATTCTGAATCGAATGACAGCATTCGCATGACGACACAATCCCTTGTTACAAAGTTACGGCTGCTTTTATGAATAAAAAGTCCAAATTTATACTTTAAGAGTAAGCAGAACTTTATTACCCTTATTTTACACCCACAACATTGAGGACCTTGAAAATGACTCAGATGACCCGAAATTTGATAATTGCTATTTTGAGGACATGTAATAAGATTATTCAATATGATATAAAGAACATATTTGGAATGTAAAATAAGTGTAATAAATTTGCGCTCTCTCATAAAGTACATTGTTGGATTTTTTATTCGTAAAATTTTACTAAAAAAGTAACTTGTAACAAGTGATTGTATTCACTTGCGAATAGTGTGGCTCGATTCAGAATTAACAAATATATGGTAAACAGTATCACACTTGACCTATTTAAACAAAAAACAAGAACGAAAAATCATGCGTCAAGCATAGATTATGTAACACTTTCCAACGCTTCCAAAATAATTTTACAAATCATACCGTTTAATAAGCTAAAAGATAACATCTAAGTAATCCGAATACTTTTATTCAGCCCTGTATAGGATCTATAGATTTGTATATATATTACATAGGATGTTAAATTTTAGTTCAGTTAGGAAACGCGTAGCACAGTTTAAAATTCTCCGTCTGGAGTTAAACAATACGGAAATGTGTTCGCGAACTTTTGTGCGTCCCTGTAAATGAACGATGACTGCTGTACACACACTATTCTGTAGTAAGCCTCTTGAAATACACCTTAGTGATATATATAAATTTCAATGCGTTTAAAATAGGGAAACATTATTTTAATAAACCGCAGACGATTTTTCTCCATAGACGTAATGTAACAGAATTCTTTTGACTGTCCCTGTAAAGTAACTATAAGTGCTATGCACACCCTATTCCATATTAAGGTTCTTCTAATGCACCTTAGTGATATATATATAAATTTCAATGCGTTTAAAATAGTGAAACATTATTTAAATAAACCGTCAATAATTTTTCCCCATAGACCGCAATGTAACGGAATTCTTTTGAGTGTCCCTGTAAAAAAACTATCAGTGCTACACACTTCCGTTGAAATAGGGAACATGCTATAGATAACGACTATAACATATAAAAATTGCAGAGCAATCCGAGCATATTTACGGGAGTTAGAGCACGGACAGACGGCAGACGGCAGACGGCCAGACGGCCAGATGGCAGACGGCCATACGGCCAGACAAACCGAAGTCATAAACACTTTTCAACTAGGTTGGAAAGTGTTAAAAAGGTTGACCCTCTGTGTTAAAATGGTCGTTTCTGCACCACAAACCTTAGTCTAAACTTTATTTTGGGGGGACTCATCGGATCATCTTATTTAGCACCAAGACGAAGTTCTTCCTAAATTTTCATGAATGGCCACCAGTTGCCGTGTATTACTCAATATTTGGACTATTTTAGCTGCACTAATAAGAACAAAAATTATACTTACTACTTCAAAACTCTATTCATTACAGAAGTCATATATTCGTGCTCATACATGAAATATATAAAACTATAAAAAATAAAAATAATAATTAATCCCTTAACTGCCGACGAAATCTGATGCGATCTCCATTGCTTTATTTAATAACATGATTCTGCAAATAAATAAGACTGTGATTGGCTTTCTGAAATAACAAAAAGAAAATGCAAATGTTATATGTGTGCAGAACACAGGTCTGCTGGTGAAAATTAGCCTGCTATATTTATAATATATGGAGACATTCTCAAGGGCGGATGTATACGACTGCAGCAGTTAAGGGGTTAATATTTATTAATTGTAGAAGGGAATAGTGAATTTTAAACTAATCTATAATAATCTATAATAATAAATTACGATTTTGTGTTTCCTGCGTATGTCTGACACGTGACTGAAGCTTCAGATTTCGCTTTTTTCTGTGCTCATCGTAAAATATCTTCTTATCACAGATAAGTTATGCCATCTACGAAATACCTTTTCAGCCGCTTTATGAATGATCGCTTCTTTAGAAACTATTAATTACTAGCCTAGTATTTTGTGTGTTTCCGTCCCATTAGTATTCAGCAGCACGATGTATTTTTAAAACAATTTTAAACTGTTAAATAATCTTAATTTTACACTTATTTATTTTTTCTAAATATTTAAATTATTTTATGTTTGAATATATTTTTTCTTTTGTATATTTTATGTTATATATATATATATATATATATATATATATATATATATATATATATATATATATATATATATATATATATATCATATATATATATTTACTTTAGCCTCTTAAAAATTAATTGGCTTATTTTTATCTGTTTTATCTTCAATTTTAAAACAAAATATAAATATTAAATTTTATAACAATTGTATAAACTAAGGAGTCAAAATGAAACGTCGCACTTGAAATATGACGTTGAAATTGGCATGACGTACTAGAAATATGGAGTCAGAAATGGTACAGCCAACGCAACGTCAGAAATTAATAATTGTCCCTATTTTTTAAAGTGCCTATTTACGTAAAATTAAAATAACAAAATCCTAAAATTAAATAAAAAAAATTGCGTAGAAATATTGCAAAAGTTTAATATTTTTTATATTAGAACATGCGCGGTTTGCATCTAATAATCCTGTAATTAATAACGTGCCTACTTTTTAGCAGCTAAAACTCAAAAAGAAATATTCGCCTTATTGCTATGAAATATTTAAAAAATATTATCATTAATTTTTCACAACAGAAAAAGAAGCAACAAGTTAGAGTGGCGTTCTCTCTCAGATGCGAGATTTTACTCAGCTTGAATAGGCACTAACCCAAAAATAATTATCTTTTTATTTTTGAAGTGAGTGTTTAAAAAAGATCCTGTCTTTTTCCAACATCTCTAGGAAGTTCACCAAAATGATAGCTTATCTATACTAATAAAATAAAGATTCGCTGTGTGTGTGTGTGTGTGTGTGTGTGTGTGTGTGTTGGCGATGGCTCGGAAAATCTAGCCCATCTGAAAGGCTGAAAATTTCGATTTAGGTAGTCCAAAGCCTCTCCTGATGCACCTGAGCCTCAGAATTTGAATATTTGAAATATTTACTGAAATATTAATTTAAATCCGCAAAGAACTCTAATCAAAAATACGCTTTTTTTCTTGTGTTGGTTGGTTGTATAAAATTTTAACAAAAGTAATTAAATAAACCAGATTAGCGATGCATAGATAAGGACCTTTAACGAAATAGAGCCAATTTGGATTACAGTTACCGGTGTACAGCCATCCTAATGTAGTGCCACCTGCACACAGCAAATTAGACTGTTTAAAACATTTTCCAGGCACGTTTTTCTTCATGATAATTAGCCGTTTAAAGTTTTTTTTTTACATGACATATATTATTAGATAGAGATTATTAATACAGAAAACTTTATTTAACAGATTATTTGTTATATTTCCGGGAATGTAGAGGGGTAAGGGTCTAATTAACTTTAACAATTTTAACATTTTTAGCTTCACCCGCAGTGTTTAATTGCTGTTTTATGTAGAAAACACCGCTATTTTAAATTTCAGCTAATAATGTTCCGAACTTCTTGAAACCAGTTCCATTTTTAAAGTTCATTCTTAACTCCAAGGTGTATTTCCAGAAAGCAGTTACCAGTATTTCCGAATAATAGTCTAAGCGAAATTTCAAATTAAGTTCCCAGCTTAACCAAATGAATCAATCTTTAAAGATATATACTGATCCTCTAAATTAGTTATTTGCTGAAGGACACTTGAACAACCGCTCCCCCCTCCCGGCCCTTTTTTCAATGTTTTTCTCTAACTATACCCCGTTTCCATATCTCAGCCACTATCTTTCCGATTACAACGCAAGTGATTCCAGATATTATAATTAACTTAATACTCACCCTCTATGACATTAAACTAAATTTATGAGTAGCGGTTACCACTATTTCCGAATAATTGTTTAAGCCAAATTTGTAATTAAGTTCAAAGCTTCAGCAAACGAACGAATTTTGAAAGATGCATAGTGGTCCTCCCAATTAGTCATTTGCTGAAGGGCTCTTGAACAACCCTCCCCTCCGACCCCTCTTTCAAGGATTTTTCTCTAACTATGCTCCGTTTCCATATATCAGCAACTATCTTTGAGATTTCAACGCAAGTGATTCCAACCAATATAATTAACTTAATAGTCACCCTTTATAACATTAAACTAAATTTATGAGTAGCGGTTGCCACTATTTCCGAATAATACTTTAAGATAAATTTGTAATTAAGTTCCTAGCTTAAGCAAACGAACGGATTTTAAAAGATGCATAGTGGTCCTTTTAATTAGTAATTTGCTGAAGGGCACTTGAACATCCCTCCCTCCGGCACCTCACTCAAGGTTATTTTCTCTAATCGTGCCTTATTTCATTAACTCAGCTAATAATATTCCCATCTTCTCGAGACCTGCTCAATTTTCTAGCATGCCTGCTATACAGTACCGTAGGCAGCGGGGACCTGTCTCAGAAGTTCGTTCGGAAAGAGGTTTGTTTAAAAATATAATGCTCACCTGGCGGTGAAAAGCGGGAAATAAAAGATTTTCTGGAGCGTACGATCATGTCCGGTATACGGTGCCGAAGCCATCGTAAATCGTTGCCAGAGTTTCATTTTTTAAGAAATTTAATTTTATTACACGGCCTCGGGCAACGCCAGGCGGGTCAGCTAGTTTATAATAAGACAACTTTCTTTAGCTGCTACACGTCTGGGAAACAGCATATTGACTCTGCCTTCAATTACTATTTTCCTACAGTTCGTTCATAGTGGATCTTTTGCTGTAATAATATAGTATTTTATATCGCCAAATACTGATCAAGATCGCACTTTTGCTTATTGAATATTCTTTCCATCATTTCAAGAAATGTGATGTTCAGTTGAAGACTGCCGTGAATCACGTGCAGCCAAAATAGGCGGCTAATTTGTCAGTGTTTGCATTAAGTGTCAACGGTGTGAATAATTTTAATATAAAAATATAAAGTCCTTACTATCAAAATAGCTAGAAAGTTAATATATAATCTATTTTAAATTGTCTGATAAAATCCGATATAAATTACAGCTAAAGGCTAGTATAGCAGTTCAGTGCGCATAGCATGGTGTGCGTCATAAATATCACACTATAATTTTCATGTGTTTTAAAGTATTGCAGTTCTCCATGTATCACTTTTATGATTATTTCTGACTTTTATATGCGCTTTATTTGAATATTTGCAAATCATATGGCTTATTTTTTCATATATCAATAAATATAATCTAGAAATTAAAATAATTCCTTCTTTTTTATCATGAATTTTGCATGAATTTTCATATATATTAAATTTTATATATCTGAATTTTTATTAAATTTTAAGCGAAAGTATTTTTCACTCAGGAAAATGTGGTAATTATTGCTTGCAATATCACTTCTTCCAAAATTCCCTATACGATTATTTATCTTTCCTAATGTCCCGAATTATTATTTGTAACAACAACTGATTTTAACACACACACAAGTTATCTGATAAAACAAAAATATGCTGAAAAAGAATGGAAACGGAAATATCCTTTAAAAAATAGCTGAAAATTTATATTGCCTTTTCTAGACAAACTATAAGTATTCTTTTAAACCTGTCACCACCAGCTGAACCAGTTCCAAAAAATGAATCCATGGTCATGGGTTGAATCTGCAGGTGGAAAAAAAAATATATATATATATACATAACATTTCGCTCTTCCAACAACATTTCTTAAGAAAAGGAGGTGTGTACGTTTTTTTCTACTTTTTGTGCTGACACGGGAAGTAAATAAAAAATATCGATTTAAAAGGATTTTTGATGAATAACTTTAAGAGCGGCAAAAAGATTGATGAACTGCCAAACAAACATTTTATTTTACTTTTCGTTATCCAAATAAAGTGTTCTCTGCTTGCTAATGCATATTAATACTTATATTATAAAGGGAAAACATGCCCGTAAGTTACGCTGACGACATATTAAACATAACAACACCTGACCAATAATTTTCGCTTTTATAGCATTATTTTTCAACTTCTAAACATGTCACAACTTTAATTTTCACCATGTCGAATAAGATAAAAAATTTCTTTCAAATTTTATCTCCATTTACGGATTTTTTACGGTATTTAAAATAATTTTCAAGCATGGAGTTTTAGAAATATATCTACATCGCATTCGGCTCGATTGGGAATGACTAACCCGTTTGCACTTAAAACAACATAAACATTTCAGTGTTTGTTTCCGGCTAATTTTCTATAACAAATTAAAACTTCATCAACAAATAAATAAAATTATAAAATAGCGAGGTTAATGCGAAAATATTGCTTTTAATAAATTTCGAAACTTAAATTGATACATAAGTGATACGTTTCATACAAAGGGCTTTTTGGAGTTTCTAGTGGACAATTTAAATATATATATATATATACAGGGTGATTCATAAAAGATGGGCAGAACTTTAAGGGGTTATAGTACACTTAAAGACAAATAATATTAAATAGGAGACTAAGGGTCCCAGACGTATTCCCAAGGAGATAGGGGGCATTAAAGTTTAGGGTCCGAAATTTCAAATGATTATAAAACATGGAAAAATTGGTCGATTCGTTTGCGGTTTTTGCAAAAAATTTTCTTTATGCCAGTATTTTCTTGAAATAAAATTTTAAAGTTCAATTTCAAAAAATGCCGATAGGGGGCGCTTTAGACTTTGGAGTAACAAACAACTATTTTTTAACGTTATTTTTTGTATTTCTTTAAATGATTTCGAAAGCTTAGACTTAAACTTAAATTTTGATCTAAAAATCTGAGTCCTAACGAGTAGTTAAGTAGCGTAAACTGAAATTTGAAATTTGAAACCCTTCTCCCCCCAGAACAAAAATCAGTTATTCCCGATCTTTGTGTCGTAGATTAGGCTCTAACTACTGCCGCGTTTTGCTAAAATTATTCTTTATGTCAGTATTTTCTTGAAAATAAATTTTAAAGAAAATTTTCAAAAAATTCCGATAGAGGGCGCTTTAGACTTTGGAGTAACGAACAACTATTTTATACCGTTATTTTTTGTGTCTCATTAAATGCTTTCTAAAGCTTAGACTTAAACTTAAATTTTCAGCTCAAAATCTGAATCGCTGAGCGTGGTTCAGTAGCGAGGGGAGGGGGTTCAAATTTCAACTTCTGAACATAGTTCAGTTTGCACTACTTAACCATGCCCAACGATTCTGTGCTGTGATACGAGGCAAAAATACAACTTTCGTCAAGGACTGCATAGTCGGAATTCACTCATAAAGGCACTGGCACAGTTGGAAACGTCGCTCATGCAAACGTTAAAGCTCCATTCCTGACGCTAGTCACCGGGTGAAGAAGGAAACAGAAAGTATGCAAATGTCAAATGGGGAAGAAGAAGAACACGTATGCAAAATTTCGACACGATTCAGGCATAAAAACCACTGAACGGTGAGTCAAGTGTAAGTCGCTGTAGTAATGAATCGGAAGATGGTGCCCTTCACGAATAAGGAAAAGGCTGAGATGCATTTAATTTACGGAGCGGCAGATGGAAATGGTGCAGAGGCACAACGAATGTACGGAGAGCGATTTCCTAACAGGCGGTTGCCTAACCGCAAAACTTTCGAGCGCTTGCACAGACAGTTGTGTGAGACGGGATCATTTCTCGCTTCCCGGTCGAATGCAGGTCGTGCAAAAAAGGACGAATCAGTAGTTGTTGCAGAAGCCATTCTGGATGTAGTAGCGGCGCAGCCAAGTACAAGTACACGAACAGTGGCTAGCCAGGTGGATACCTCACAGTCCACGACTTGGAGGGTACTGAAGGATGAACATTTGCTCCCGTTTCATGTGCAACGAGTCCAGAAACTGTCTCCAGGGGATTATCCAAATCGTATTGAATTCGCCCGCTGGTTTCTGCAGCAGAACGCGCTAAATCCACATTTTGGACGAACTGTGCTTTTCACCGATGAATGTACCTTCACACGTGAAGGTACATTTAACACACACAATGCACATGTATGGGCGGATGTCAATCCACATGCTACGTATCCACATGCTCATCAGAGACGCTTTTCCATCAATGTTTGGGCAGGAATCCTCGGAGACCACCTAATCGGACCGTACCTTCTTCCTGAACGCCTCAACGGTAAAACATACCTCACATTTCTGCAACATGTGCTGCCAGACCTGTTAAACGTTGTTCCTCCACGCATCCGGCGGGTCATGTGGTTCCAGCACGATGGAGCGCCAGCCCATTACGTACGAGACGTCCGCAACTATCTGGACATCACATTTCCGAACAGATGGATTGGTCGAGGTGGTCCTGTTGCTTGGCCTGCTCGCTCGCCAGATCTTTCACCCCTCGATTTCTTTTTTTGGGGACGATTGAAGGCTCTTATGTATGAGACACCCATTGAATCCCCCGAGGAACTGGTCGCCAGACTTTCCGCCGCTGTAGGGGAAGTGCTCGAAAAGCCTGATGTTTTCGCGAATGTTCGCCGTTCCATTCGTCGCCGTTGTTCTGCGTGCATAACCTCTGGTGGTCACAATTTTGAACATTTATTGTGATTACATGTTAATAAATATGCTTTGGTAACATAATCCTAATTTGTGTCTTTTTACCTCGTATCACAGCACACAATGTGTGGACATGGTAAACTGAACTGTGCTCAGGAGTAGAAATTTCAAACCCCTCTCCCCAGAAACTTAACCACGTCTAACGATTCAGATTTTGGGCTGAAAATTTAAGTCTAAGCTTTAGAAAGCATTTAATGAGACACAAAAAATAACGGTATAAAATAGTTGTTCGTTACTCCAAAGTCTAAAGCGCCCTCTATCGGATTTTTTTGAAAATTTTCTTTAAAATTTATTTTCAAGAAAATACTGACATAAAGAATAATTTTAGCAAAACGCGGCAGTAGTTAGAGCCTAATCTACGACACAAAGATCGGGAATAACTGATTTTTGTTCTGGGGGGAGAAGGGTTTCAAATTTCAAATTTCAGTTTACGCTACTTAACTACTCGTTAGGACTCAGATTTTTAGATCAAAATTTAAGTTTAAGTCTAAGCTTTCGAAATCATTTAAAGAAATACAAAAAATAACGTTAAAAAATAGTTGTTTGTTACTCCAAAGTCTAAAGCGCCCCCTATCGGCATTTTTTGAAATTGAACTTTAAAATTTTATTTCAAGAAAATACTGGCATAAAGAAAATTTTTTGCAAAAACCGCAAACGAATCGCCCAATTTTTCCATGTTTTATAATCATTTGAAATTTCGGACCCTAAACTTTAATGCCCCCTATCTCCTTGGGAATACGTCTGGGACCCTTAGTCTCCTATTTAATATTATTTGTCTTTAAGTGTACTATAACCCCTTAAAGTTCTGCCCATCTTTTATGAATCACCCTGTATATATATATATATATTAAATACAAAAAATTATTACATTTTTCAATTGAAAATGGTTTTGACTTAGGTTCTGTAACCTGGCAAGCCCGGGTCGCGTGGTCCAATTTATTGTAAGAGTTTTATGTTTAAAATTGATTGAGGCACAACGATGTGGCACACCTATTTCTATTACAGTTCTCAAATACCCACAAATTTCATTAGTTCATATTATTGAAAATTTCATTTGCTTTTAAATCGAAAAAAAAAATCCATTTACAGTTATAGTTAAAATTAGATAAAAAGTAGCATAGTAAAATAATAAATCGTAATATGACCACCAATATGTCATAAAAAATGCCCATCAATTTAGGAAAAAATGCATCTAAGTAGTATACATGTATTGAAAAATTTCTATTCACAGCTTACATAAAAATAATATTATTTTATAATTATTGTAAAAAATTTCCTTTTTAATGCAATTTAAAAAGCATGTATAGATTCTGATACAAAGAAGAAATAATGCTCAGAATACAGACAGTAAACGGAAATATTGCAACGAAGCATTGCAAATTAAGTCGAAAATTTCGTAGTGCCATTGAAAAGAGAGGAATATCCATTCTTTTAAGTCCTTTACCACCAGATAATTCAGAATAGAGAAAGATGAGTTGATTCTCAGGGTCATGTTTTAATTATTCATGTAGGTAAAATAAATATAATATTTATTTTTTATTCAGATTATAATACCTCGAAAGAGAGTGGTTTTTGTTTAAATTTCTATCATGTGATTGAAATTTCACATATTTTCTCTAATATTAAGGCTGCTCATCAGTAAACTTGCCGATTCCCCTTCCTAATGTTATTCTTATGGGCGTAGGATTCAATCGTATTTTTAAAATATCTCCTCGGAAAATTAATATTTTTAACTTCTGTTTTCTTTGTATTGTTCTCAAAGAATGTTTCTTTTTTTCTTAGTTGTCAATTTTTTTCTAAAATATATACTTAATTTTATATGCAATGTTAAAATCGTATTCAGTTTCGCTAAGATTTTAACAAATAAAAATATAAATTAAGCACATAGTTTAGAAATATTTTGATAACTAAGAAAAAAAGAGACATTCTTTAAGAACAGTACACAGGAAACAGAAGTTAAAAATACTAATTTCCCGAGGAGATATTTTAAAAATACGAATGCATCTTACGCCCATAGAAATAACATTAGCGAGGGGAATAGGGAAGTTTACTGACGAGCAGCCTTAAATGTCTTGTGTTATTCTACTTTATATTAGTTTTTGCGTTCATAGATACGATTTTATTCTATGATTTTACGTCAGATAATATTGTTTAAAACGATTACATTAGTACACTTTTTTCAGAAAATTCGTTAATTAACCGGGACATCAGACATGATTTTGAGTGATTAGTAAATTCGAAAAATAAACACAAAACTTTAAGTTTTTATTGCTGAACTTCTTTTGATTTTGTAAACAAATGGGGGATACATTCTGAGTAAAAAGGAAATTACAATTTGGTGAAGCAAAAAAGTTAGAAAATTAATTATTATTATTATTATTATTATTATTTTGCATTGTCCTAATAAATTGTTTACTATTTCTGTGTGAAAATCGGTGCACCATTTTAAATGTGACTGTACTTTTATCAATGAAAGTTTTTCATACGGACTAATGCGTATGTACTTCAAAAAGTTTTATTTAATTATTTAATTATTTATTTATTTTTACCTTATGAATAAATTGAAATATATCTTAATTTATGTTAAACTTAAAATTATTTAAAACATTTCTTTTTAATGCAATGTTTCGTTTTATAGGAATATTATTTGCATTTTCAAACAGTAATTCGGAGAAGAATTGAAAATTAATATTTTATAAACTAAAATGTACTCATGATGTTACATTTGCATGAAAAAGCATTTAATAAAGGTTGAAAAGTAATCGATTGCTCTCGAAATTTAAATTTCAGCTAAAAGTAATTCAACACGAAAGAAACCGAAGGCACATTATATAATAAATCTATTAATAATGGTAAAACATATGTCAATCGGAATACCTTGTAACCTTATATTTCGTATACATTATCGCCGTGTAAATCAATCATTTTCAAACAAATCAATTGAAAGTTAACTGTTTGCTGTGGCAACATCATTTGCCGTATTATTGAATATAAAGTTACTGATAAATATTTATATAAAATAGTTATTAAATAAGAAGGATCTACGAATTACTATATTGGCATGACAAGCAGGACATTCAGTTACAGAAAAAAGAAGCATATAGCTTATATTAAGTATAATTGAAAAACCACAGACCTGGCAAGATTATATCAAGAAGAAACCATCCAAATAAAATGTAATGTAAGTAAAGTAATTTTTCCCGAGTCTATACTATTATTCTATACTATCCATCTATAATAAGAAAAACAATAGAGATAGTAACACGCAAAAAGGCAATATGTAATGATGCAGCACCTTTTACCTTACCGAAATTGTGGCTCGAGTTACTCTATGGTGACAAATATGAAAATAAACAACCAAGTAAAAATAAAAGATAATGTGCGTAATTTTTAAAAAGTACAGGCGATTTAAATGATTGCATTTCAAATAATTACTTCAAAGATCGTGCAATTATAGAATATTTTCATTTGTTTTTTAAAATGGCTCGGAGTGAGCCAAAACATGTGAACAATCTAATGAAAGTTATTTTACTGTATAATATGTTGTTAATTTACACATTTTAGCATTTAAAAGAAATATATTATTACAAGGTGTTATAATTTATTATATAATAAACCCGCAATTAAAAAAAATTACAATATTATATAGGAGAAAATCTATTTATTCAGTAGAAAAATGATTAAATTAATATATATATATATATATATATATATATATTTAGGAGCACCAGTTGCGAATAATAAATAAAATATGCCCTAAATGGTTTTCAGTGTTTTGAGCCAACTATACGCATAGTTAGAAAGTGATTCCTTTCAATCGTTTTGAAATAAATTAAGTTCTTACAAACAATCAAATACACTTTCAATACATTTTCCTTAAAAATAAAACCTAATCAGATAATACGCTTATGGAGGATTTTTCTCGGTGATTATAATATAAGCCCTATCACAAATAAACAACTTTTTTAATAAGTGCATCTCATTTTCTTAAATTTCCAATATCTGAAACACATCTTCACCTTAAATTACCTAAAAGTTAGAACAATTCAGAAAAGTTAAACATTTGTACCTATTTTAAGACGACCTGTAGAATAGTATGCTTCTCACACTCTTTTTACAGAGTACTTAATGCAACATTACTGAAAATTCAAATATTTATTCCAGAAACAAAAAACAAAATTTATTTAAAGCAAAAAGCAATTATTGAAAAAAAATCATAACTATAATGGAAATAGTTCCATATTGCAAAAGTTACTAATGTGTTATTCGTAGCCGTTATAGCATTTCATTCTTGAAAACTTAAAACATAGCAAATAAAGTGTTACTACAATAACTGAGATTATCATTAAATTATATAAACAAACAGTACAATAAGCGGCAAGATGAAAATAAATGTCAACCAAATTCGTAAGATATTCAAATAACTGTTAGAAAATTAACTAGTTGGAAATTGTACGTCAAACTTGACAACTGAGGTGCGTTCGTGCAGTTATTATTTCAGTGAAATGAATTATATCGTTATATTGTTATTATGATAATACATAATAATAATTTCCGTAATAAAATAAGAACATTTTAAGTTGGCAACATTTTATCTTTTGTTGACATTTACTGAAAATTTCTATGGTAAACTTAAGCCTACCTTTGAAAATTTCAGAAATTGAAATCCATATTTAGACTTTTTTTCCATTTAATACCTATTTATCCGGAAACCACTATCAAAAAAAAAAAAAAAAAAAAAAAAAACAATCGGTAGATTATAGGATTGCTATAATTAAAGAATTTTAGCATAAAAATTCGGTTTTTAAATTCAGTAATACGGAAAACATATGACTCCATTGTAAATAGGACGTAATCACGAAGGCAACATAGAATCATTACTTATCATGGGATATCACTGAATTAATTACGTATGATAGGCTTTAATAGAGTGAAGAATGTGACTATAACGTGGTCACAGAGGTTACAAAATGTCATATACGTCATATACGGCTATAAGGTCATATATGTCAGATAGCATAGGGCTAGTCCTAGGAAGTTGCTATAACAAGGAAGTACCGATTAAAAAAAATTCAAATCACTTATAAATATTTTTATTAATACCTTTTTAAGTTTTGATTTGATTTTTATAAAATTTATAATGACTCTACAAACTTATGCAACGATTATATATATTAAATTTCAAACTGTTCGTTTGGGTAGTTTTTGCGCTGTTATATGCGGACAGACTTACAGACAGACGGACAGACCAGACGACGGCTGTAGGTGCTATGTATTTATATAAGTACAAACGCACCTAAAAAAATAAATTAGACATAGTTGCATAGCATAATATGCGACTTATATCTGCATCGACGGCAAAATTACACGACGGAAAAAATAATTGTAACTTAATCTACGAAAATATAATATAACCTCGAACGAGAATATACGTAAACCTCTTTCGAGTTACCAATGTATACGAATCGTGTTATCTGTCTTTAAATGTGTTCTTTACCTGTCTATATACTGAGCTCAGTAGCTGAATTTACACATGAAAAAGTAAAAAAATAATATTAATTTTTATGTTAATGACAATGCTGTTAATTTATCATGTCCGATTGTAAAACATACTTGTTGAACATGAAAATATTTACTTAAAAATTGATATCATTCAAAAAGCCGAAATTCTAGTTTTAGAAAACTGATTAATACACTATAAAAATTACTCGAAAACATTTCCGAAAATCAGTGGAAGCAAAATAATCTTCGTTTTTTATAAGTATTTCTATAAATCTTGAAAATATGTTGATATCGAAAATTTCTAAAGATAAATAACGCTTTTCCGAGTCGCTGGTAAATCGGTAGATTTTATTGCATATTTATGTTCGTGGTTTTATTAGATTTTCTTAGATTAAGAAACATTTTTTTTTTCTTTTTTACATTGTACAAAACAATGCTATTTACGTATATTCATGAAGTATCGATTCCACATCTGTGCATTTAGATACTTTAGTGCATTCAACATATTTGAATCTGTGGTTGAAATATTGCGAAAATGCATTTATTCGTGCATCGCCGAACAAAAAACGTAGTACTTTTTTCGATTACCATAAACTAATGGTCCAACTTTTTTAATAAAAAAATGATTTTAATTACTTATAGTTTATATCATTCGATCATTATTGTTATTATATAATTGTTTAATGCTATCGAAACATGAAATATATTTGTATTATTAACAATATTGAAAACGCCGGTTATTAATGAATATATATTCAAAAATCAGAATAAATAATCAATAATAAAACTGAAAACATACCTTGCATATATGTTTTTTAAGAAATTAAAAATTTATAGTAAAAATCTACATGTTCATCTTTTATCCATCCATAAACAAAAAAAAAAACAAAACAAAAAAAAAAAAAAAAAAAAAACTATCCATGAAGTACTGGAAAAATTTATTTTATTTTGCGTCCTTTAGAGAGCTAATTCGTCGATTATTTCTTTTAATGCTCTTTTTATGGCTTTTTAATTACTACAAGCATCAATATATCTCTTAGCCTGTCTTCTTTTTAGCAATAAAACAAGGTTAATTTATTATTATTTTCAAAAGTGATATTTAAACAATCAGCATAATATATTATATCATTACTTATTGGCAATTATAAATACTTGTTTTTAAAAGAGGGATCATGTTAAATTTTGAGAAAATACCAGATGCTTCTTAGTCTTTTTAAAAAATTATTATAAAGAAATATTTTGTGTTCATTTTTATTATCGTACCCTTAAAAAAAAAAAAACGGGGTTTTTCGCCCCAGAATGAAACAGAAGATTTTAATGCTGAAAAATTTATTAAATTCGAACTTTTTTTTAAAATACATATTATTGTTTTCTTTAATTCTTTTGGTTGAAATTCCATAAGGGTTATATTTACGAACGTTTTTCTTAGTTCTTTAATAAACTTACATAAAATCAGAGTTTTTTTCTTGAAATTAAAAAAAAAACTTTTTTTTAATTTACTGTTTTAATTAACTAAATTTATATTATACAGGGTGCGTCAGAAAAATGTATCTATACACGTTTCATGGTCATAACTTTCTAGTTTTTTTTTTCTTTTCAAAATGTAAACAATTGGAAATAATAAGTGGACAAAGATTAACTTTTGAAAAAATATATGTTTTAATACTATTGTATTTATTAAAATGTAGCAGCAGTACAAAAACAATATCGCTGGAAGTTTCAGACAGATCCACCTCTGCGACTTATAATTCTTCGGGTAACAGATAAGTTTGAAACGAATGGATGTTCATAAACAACGTTCCGGAACCGCAATTGAGCAAGAATGCGCCAGAACACCAAATGCAATGCTTGTTGAAGTTTGTGAATCAATAGCCCACCGTTATAAGCAGTGTATTAACCATAACGGTAATAATTTTGAATATCTGCGGTAGGAGGAAAAGCTATACATTTTATAGAGATTCATTTGCAATTTAAATTTTAATTATATATGAATAAAAAGTAGAGTTATAATGTTTCAAAGTGTGTATACATTTTCCTGACGATCCCTGTATATAGGTATAAATGTGGCACATGCAAACAACGAGACACATGTGGAAGACGTTCATTTAATTTAACTATAATTATATAATATTATTGTCGTTTGATAAATATCTTAAAAAATTTAGAAATAAACTATATTAATTGCAGCTACTATTAAACTTTTTTAAGGATTTTCATCTGATGCTAATTAGATGCAATGGACGCTATTCACGTGTATCGCGTTGTTCGAAAGTGTCTCATTTTCCCGTAAAGGAATTCCATTAAATATTTACATATCGTGTCTTTCCTCGTTTAGCATAAGCTTAAAATTGAAGGGTAAAAACGGTACCCAATAACAAGTAATGATAAATTACAATGGTATATTTTGGAATATGATATCAGAATATCTTGTACAAGAAAAAATACTTCATACTGAATTTTTAACTGATTTGTTAGAAAAAAAAAAGTATAAAAGGGCGTTTTGATTTTTTGGATGTTTAACAAAAAATAAATTTCTTTCTTTCCATGAGCTGCACACCATTTCAAATTTTACACATATTACCCTGTTACTTTTCGGCTATTAAAATATAAAAATGTTTTCGTATACACATATCTATAAAAAGCTGTTTTGCGAAAAAAGTACAGACGTTCAAATCAATCTGTGATATGAATACAATTTCACTTACATCACACGAGCATAACAATATTCAATTTGTGAATAATTAACATAATTGGCTATGTTATTGTCATATATTCACGAGAGCAGTACGTTAGGATCACCCGACAATGAGAATCATCCGAATGCTACTCATTGTACAGCCTTTTTATAATCGATTCCATAAAGCTAGTCTTACATTTTGATGAAACGCAAGAACAAAATGACAGATAATAATCAATTAAATTTTAAAACTTTTAATCGTATATTATGACAAACTTATTTTAAACGTTTTTAAAAGATTTAATGCAGTGAATTGTATAATTCATAGCACATATAATTGCTTCTATCCATAATATTTATTTGGGTTGTTCCTCTAGTAGGTAACAAATATTGCTTAATTTTCACTAATACGGTCTTGAAATTATGGTTTTCATTCACAAATTTATTGAATTTGTAATATTTTATCGATAATAACACTATTACATTGACAAAGTTTCGATAGCATTAATTAAAATTGATTTGTGACATCGACTTTAGCATATTGTTTGTAATCAATGACGAAACGGATGGATTTATCCTTCATTTAAAAGTTAATACAATATAATACAAAAGCATTATTATCAACCACTTAAAATCAGCCTTATCACCTAAAATCCTTTGTTAAACTTTCATTTAATAATAAAGTAGAAAGAAATTATTAATTATTTAAATGTTGTAAAACCGAAAAATGATTTCTGTTGCACGAAGCTTTGTAAATAATCAAAGACTGAGTCATACTTCAAAATTTTAATGATAGATAAACTATATCAGGCAATAGTTAATATTTCTTTGATCGAATATTAATAGCTAATTGCGTATTTGTCATATATTGTCACAATAATTCATAAATTTTTAATCCATTTATTATAAATAATGCTTTTATGGCACGTTATTAGCAGATAATTATGTATTTCCGATAATGGGTTCTAAACAGTTTAGCGAACATTGATTCAAATACAAGAAAATGTTTAATGTTATAATTTATTATGAATAATTACTCTTCAGTTTAATTCACTTCCAATTGTATTTTAAAGATTTTGTATTCAAGATGAGGAAGTAATTTAAACAGTTTTTTCTTTGCTTTTATGTCTACGAATACTGCAGCTTTCATAAGTCATTTCAAAGTTAATACACATCTCTCTCTGTTGAATAAATAACACTTATAATAACGGCATCAAAATATTTCTATGAATCACACGACCCTCAATAAAACATGATAAAATAATTCTGGTAAGTTTGCACATTTGTAATACAAAAACATGATAATCAAGTTTTCCGATAATTGCTTTCTTTGAACAAACACTTCTTACATACAAAAAACGATTCTCGTCGATATTTTTCTAATACATATCAATATAGTATTTGCACTTTTGCAAAGAAAGTACTATCACTTTCAATATAGATAACTAGTTCAAAATCATATTTTATTATTTATTTTAATGTGTACAGATAAGGAATTAATAAAGACAAAATTTTAATAAAATGTGGCCAAAATTAAACAGGAAATGTTTAGATATATCTTGTGTAAATGCTAAAAAGAAAGGGTTGTAATATACTAAAAATAAATGTCTTGAATATCAATTGACAAGTTTGAATTTCCGATATGTAAAGAAAAGTTTGATTTACCTTTTAGCCGTAACTGATGTAAAAGTGCTACATAAAAGAAACTTGCACAAAACTAAACGTAGATCAAACACTTTCTGCATAAGAAATCATGAAGAGTTTTATCGAGTGATGATTCCAGTGATCACGACACACGTTCTACCAATTTACATGACCTCTATGTAAAACCATATACCACTTGCATATAATATGATGTCAATACTAATGATTTTCGTCTTTCAAGAAATATGCTGATCCAGAGACTTTGTTTACGTCTTGCCTTTATCGAATGACATTGCGTTTCAAAGACACCAGAATGTTTATCTGAACATTTTTAACAAGAACAATTGAAAGGAATATTAGAAAGAAAATCAGTAGAGAACATGAGATATCTTAGCATTTAGGCATTTTTCCAAAGTGAACGGAGGAATGATTCGAGTTTTTACTTCAACAGAATATTTTTAATATAAAAAATTTAAATTTTAAGGTGAAAATAAATGACCAGCCTGTAAAATGTTCATATAAAACCAGGATAAACATCAATTTACTCAGTCAAATATATTCAGTGTGTCTCACAATAAGCTCAAACTGAAATTCCGTTATGTATTTTTTAAGATATTTTCCCATTAATTAAGATATTTTCGATTTGCATCCGTTGAAGTTAGTTTTTTCTAAAATGTGATGATTTCATTAAAGGTTTTGGAAATGCACTGTAATGTGGTCAGTTACACTGTATGCACTGTCACCCACAGTTCGCTCTATTCAGCTTCTAGTTCAGCATTGTTTCAATGCGAATGGTGACTTTTTCCAGCACTTCTTTAAATGTGACTATGTTTCACAGAAATCAAAATAAGGCCGTTCAAAATATCGCCTTTAATGCTAAAGCTTTGAACAAAAATTCCAACACGAATTTTAGTAAAATACCCTGAATTTTGGACCGGATGACTGGATTGAAATGTCTTCTATACAAAAATTATTTTATGCTACGTGTTCAATCTCTCTTCGAAATTTGCTTCATTAGTTTAGAAATATCCTATATAAGAATAGGAGAGTGTGTTGTATTGTACTGCTTTTATTATCCTGTATCCATACAACAAAACTATAACGATACGTTTATAACGACACGTTGAAAATATTGCTTCAATGTTTATTACTGGTATGATTATGGATAATCCACAAACTGTGAAGTTTACAATGAACAATGAAGCTCATTTATACCTGGATGGACTACATTATTTTGTAATTATCTCAATTTCGTGTAAACTAAAATGTTTTGTTTAAGAGTCCTCTCCCCAGGCGCGAAAACACACGTTCGCTAATGTTAATCCTATGGGGCATTATATTTCTTATATCTCGTTTGCATTTCAATATTTTTAAACGATTTTTTTGAATTAGAAAGCTGAGATCAATCTCTATTTTCGCCGTTCGTTACTTTTTCGATTTTCTTTGCAGAATTTTATTACGAAGATTCTTTCACTTTTGAAACCGGTTCCGAAAGAGAAAGTACCTTCCCAAAACATATTTACAAAGAAAATCGAAAAAGTAAACAACGGCAAAAATAGAGATAGACCTCAGCTATGCAATGCAAAAAAAAATCGTTTAAAAATATTGAAATGCAAATGAGATATTAGAAAAATAACCCCCCTTAGGATTAACATTAGTGAGCGTGTGTATTCGCGTGAGGGGAGAGGATCCAATAGTAAATTTTAACACAGTTTCTATTGTAACAATTTTTTTCAGTGAAAATTTGAGGAAAAATAAGGTTTTTGCTGTTTTAACCTCTATTTTTTTCTAAAATCAGTGTAAATAAACAAGTAGTTTAACCTTTCTAAGGAAATAGTCGGGTTTCTTTTAACAAAAAGTAAAATCATAATTTTTTAAAAAGGGAAAGTATGATAAAAACATATTTTCGGATGACAACAGGATAGCTCATTTTGAGCAGCTCTCTAGCAGCTTGTTTTTTTTGTTCTTGCGGGTCGGAGAGAAGCAGCTTGAAATTATTTAAATAAATACTGAACAAATACAGCAAAATACTGAAGGTATGTGAATGATATTTTTTTTACATATTTGTTATGATCTTAGAATACGATTTACCTTAGTCTTTTAGTTAAGTACTATTTATAATTTTATACCAAACCAACTTTTGGTTAGTACTTATAAGTACCGTCAGTTCAGATTAGCCTGAAATGGCACTTGTGAATTCCCACACAGCATGTATTCAAACACTTTAACCTAGTATATCTCTTCTAGAGTATACATGTTAGAGTGGGCCAAAAAAACTTTTTTTTTTGTTTTCTGATTTGCTATATCGCGGAACACTTGCCTCTAAGGTAGCTTAGTAAAATGGAAAAACAAAATAAATACAATTTTGCGTCTGACGGTAGTGCATAGGCTCTAAAATTTGAGAAAATATACGATTTTTATCATTTTTTTAATAAATGGAAATGAATCAAATAACTACTATAACAGGTAGATATAGACATATTTTAGTATAACACAGTATAGAAAAGATAAATAAATGAAAATAATAATACATTTTACAATTTATTAATTGCATATTACATTAAATATGTATATAAACTTTTTTGAATAATTTCCATTGAAACGAAAAGTTATTTTTCTGCTTGTGTAATTATTCAGTTTGTAAATAAAAATAGTCCTTTACTTGTCTTTAATTTCTTTTGATAGTTTGAAATAAGATTTGCTTGAAACACAAGGAATTGACAATCTTGAGATACATATAGATCTTATAAAACCATCTCTAAAATTGGAATCGACGACTTTTATGGCGCCTCGGTTAACTACCTTGAGTGGGAAAGTGTGCCAGGCTCACGAACAAATAAATCTTCAAAACAGCTGCCTGATTTTATAGCAGAACGTTTGTCCAGCAGGTACAGCTGATCTTTGCTTAAAATTTTCCTGTCAAATTCTGGAATCTCACACACAACACTGTCAAAATTTATCACCGGGAGTTTCTCAAATTTACTGAGCTGTGTGCTAATCGGACCACGAAATGATTTTGGCACAGTCGTTTCACCATTTAAAGTTTGAAACAAATGCCCAAATGGCAATTCGGTGAAATGTAAGAGAAGCATACCCCACTGTAGTGGTCTTTTAACTTGTTCTTAAATTCTACGAATAACACTGTTATCCAACCTGTGACATCACATCCAATTACGTCCAGTTTATGCAGTGAATACCCAGCTTCAGTAAAGTAAGAAAGAATGCGAATGGCAATGTTTTTAGCAGACCCAGAAGAGGGGAAACATGACCAATGTACACAGATCAGCAGAACATACTGGACATAAGTTCTGCTATAAAATCAAGCAGCTATTTTAAAGATTTATCTTGTTGTGAACCTGGCACCCTTTACCACTAAAGGTGGTTAACAACGGGGAACTGAGTTCTCCTATTCTATTTAAGTAGTGAAAACCAAACAGACGAACACAATAACTTAGTTTATTGTCTCCTAAAGTCATATATAACTGCATGGTTTCATATAAAAAAAAAGTAAATACGTCACACATGAACCAAAACGTATTTTGGAAGTTGTACAATTTTCAAGATTCCTGCCAGAAAAACTTGCTGAAAGTGATTGACGCAGTAATTGAGAGAAACGTATTTTTTTTCATCCAGAAAACTTGCTTTTGAGTATGATATTAGATAAAAGGGATCATATAAGAGAGTTTGGTTTCAGAAGAATTATAAACGCTAGAAACATAGCTTCTAAAAGAAAGTCAATCAGGTTTTTTTAACCACCCAAAATCAAATTTCTAGTTACAGACTACATCGAAATTATTTACTGAAACAGTACTATACTTTCACCTCCACTTTTGCTGCGAAGAATCACCGATCAACAGATTTCATCTAAGGTCCAATCAGGTGAAACAGTGGCTGAGAGGAAATTTGAACAATTCCCATATCACTCCCAAGAAGTAGAACGATGTGTGAAGTTCGTAACGGAGGCGTCACAAAAAGTCGTAGGTTCCAATTCCGGAGATGATTTTATAACAACTACACCTATCTGAAGATCTTCAATGCCCAGTTTTTCAATCAAATCTTATTTAAAACTACCAAAAGAAAGTAAAGACAAGTAAAGGACTATATTTCAGCACAAACTGAAATTTTACACAAAAAGAAAAATTATTTTTTGTTTCAATGAAAATTTGTCAATTAAAAAAAAGAAATGTTTCTTTTAAACGTAATACGCTGCTAATAAATTGTCAAAAGTAGTTTGTTTCAATTATTTATCATTCTTATACTTTGTTGTTCTAAAATATATCTATATCTACTTGTTACAAAAGGTATTTGATTTATTTTCATTTACTTGAAAAATGGTACAAACTGTTTATTTTATCAAATTTAGGCCAATGCGCTACCACCAGACGTAAAAATTTATTTTTTTTGTTTTTGCATTTTACTAAGCTACCCTAGAGTAAAGGTTTACGCATTATTGCGAATCAAAAAATAAAAGAATATTTTTTAGGCCCATCCTAGAAAAATTATAAAAATTGTTTATTTTCTCAAATTTTAAGGATTATGCGCTGCTTCCAGACTTAAAAAAATATTTATTTTGTTTTTTCATTTTACTAAGCTACCCTAGAGGAAAGTATTCAAAGGTATAGCGAATCAAAAAAAAAAAAAAAAAAAAAAAAAAAATTCAGCCCACCCTAATGAACATTGTGTCAAACAAAGATTGCTCTTCAAATCCAAGGCATTAAACTATCAGGAAGGCCAAAATTGGTTGAACATGTGCAGTACCTTCAAAATGAGACTTTTCTGTTTTGAAAGTCATCCATCTGCAATGTACGTCATATGTCATTGACCAACATATGTATCTAATCGAGGCCGCTATATGCTTTGTACACTTAGCAAAATACAACCAAATCCTCATTCGAAATGCAGCACATGTAATATTTTTCTGTGTACAAACGAGAAACAAAAATTGTCTCTTTTTTTAATACCAGCAAGGATCGATCTGTTAAAAACGTTTTTCTTGTTATAATACATGTTATTCAAAAATCATATATAAAAAAATAATAATTTTCTAAATGCTTTAATTAATTTTCTAAGTCTGAATATATTTGTAAATGTTTAACACTGAAGATACTTAAAAACACCATTTCAGTAAATGAAGTGTATTTTATGTAACTTTTGGAATTTGTTTTTTGCATTTACCTTTTGTTAATTCTATAATAACATGAAATAGAATTTACATGAAATTATTTTATTAATTCGTAATATGGTAGATAATGGGTTAATATGTAGGATATATAAAAATTCTTAAACTCAATAAAACAATCTTTCTGCTTAATGTATCTCAAAAATCCCATTTAATTTTTTTTATCTATCCTACTTCGTAAAAAAGACAGATGTCTCTTTATCTACAAAAATATAATATAGCCACTATAGAAAATATAGTTTTATCTCTTACAAGTTACCCACGATTCCTAAAAGCATTTCTTTAGTATCAGAAACCTCAGATAACAACAGATTTTAGAACATTAAAGAGGCACTTACAAAAACAATATTTTTTAACTGATCGAAATTTTCGAAAACGTTTCCAAACAATTGTTACAATGTAATAATCAGTTTTCTGAAACCAAAATATATTTTTCTTTCAGATGCTATCAATTCTCAAGTAAAGATTTTCATTTTCAAGTAAGCAATTTAAGCAACAGCAATCAACAGTTTTATTACTAAATTAACAGCATTAACAATGAAGTTAATATTATTTTGTTACTCTTGCATGTATAAATTCTTTTACTCAGCATGAATTCCTACTTGAGAATGGATAACATCAGAAAAAACGATATTTTGGTTTCAGAAATATAAATAAAGCACTGTAAAAGCTACTCGGAAACATTTCCAAAAATTTTGGACAGCAAAAGAAACTCTGTTGTTATACATTATTTTTTTAATCTATTGTTAACTAGGGTTTCTAAAGATAAAGGAACGCTTGGAATCGTGGGTAACTCGGAAAAGGTTAAATTATATTTTCATTCGATGTTATAGAATAGTTTAGTAGATTAAGAAGCATTTGAATTTTCTTTACAGCATACATTGAGAGAGTTTCATAAATGTTTATTTTGTAATTTGAATCAGTTGAACATATTCTTTATTATTAGAAGAACAGTCTCTTATTGCTTTGATTTATATAAAAATAAATTAATTTGTTAAACATTAAACATTGGCTTCAAAATTAGGATAGAACTTGGCTACCAATTTTGGGAAATGTTAAGTACTTTTTGTGACACCCTTCCCTTACTACAAAATAAGTTATAGTTTTATTTTTTGTTTCTTATTACCCCATTTTAAGCTCACAGGCTACGAGGGCAGCTTAATATCTCCGTGACTTTAATAAAGATGGCGGTCGGATCGAAGTCTTATTATTATGTTTTCAATTTATTATTATCTGTGGCAACATTCGTGCAATTTGCAGACGATATTTTAAATGCATTGTGTTCTATTGAATTCAAAATAAACGATTGGCGTCTTCATTTTGACTATGGAGAAAAAAGAATTTCGGGTTTTGATAAAACACTATATTTCGCAGAAAAACAATTACCGAAACTGATGAAAAGTCGAAAAAATATTATGGGGACTCTGCTCCATCACATGGTATAGTTTACAAGGGGTTCACAGATGCAGAACGTTCTGGACGTCCAATTGAGATCACGACTGAAGAAATGGTCAGCAAAATCCATGATATCGTGTTAAAAGGCTGCCGTGTGAAAGTGCGTGAGATATCTAAGAAGGTAAACGCTTCAATTGAACGTGTATTCAATATCTTGCATGAACATTTGTGCATGAATAAGTTATCAGAAAGATGGGTTCCGCGATTGCTGACAGTGGATCAAAAGGGGACTCGTGTAACCATTTCAAAGCAATGTTTGGACAAGTTCGAGCGAAATTCAAGCGCATTTTTGAGGCGTTATGTTACAGTTTATGAAGCATGGATACATTACTACACACCAGAAATGAAAGAACAGTCTAAACAGTGGCTTTCTTCTAATGAACGTGCTCCGAAAAAGGCAAAAACAGTCATCGGTCGGAAAGATTATGGCCACAGTTTTCTGGGACTCAAAGGGCGTAATCCTCATTGACTATCTGAAAAAAGGAAAAACGAACACCGGACAGTATTATGCTGATTTATTAGACCGTTTTAATGCAAAATAGAAAGAAAAGCGGTCCCATTTGTCCAAGAAAAAAGTGCTTTTTCGTCACGACATTGCGCCAGCGCACTCGTCTGTAATCACACACGCTAACGCGCGTATTCCCGTCAAACACTTTCCTCTTGTAACTCCCTTTCCCAAATTTGCGAATGACGGCTAGATTCGCGAAACAGATCAAACATGCGGACCGTTTTCCTCTTGCATAGCGCTCGCAAAGGAGAGCGTCATGTGATCAGTTTTTGCGGGAGGTTTGAAGCTTTTGTAAGAAGGAAATCAATTACGACGGACTTGATAGTGCAACGTAGCGATACAAAATAATGTTAGGCTTGCCTTTCCAGTTTTATTTATATTAAATAATGCCGTTTATGGCGAATAAATATTGCACTTTATGAATTACTCATAGATAGAGTTAGAATCAACACAAATAGCAAGGGGGATACTCTTTAAAATACAGGTATGTCAAATGTTTTTATGTGTTATTATGTTACCTTACATGTTGTATTATGATGAATGGATGCTTAACGTTATTTCTAGAACTCTTATAAAACCTTTATAGGAGTCATTACTAAGATAAGACAATTATTATGTTGGTGATATATTATCTTGGAGTTGACAGTTTATACTTGAAAGTGAATTGTTTTTGCATGAGTTTCTTGTGTGAATTACTGTCGCTTCCTTTGAAAAATAAGCGTTTACCTTTATAAAATTACTACTGTTTCTAATAATTTAATAAGATTTTTGATAATTGGTGATTCGTATTTTCGTTACGAATCACCAATAATTAGATTTGATGATGCATAATAATAAAAAGTTGGCACATGAATTGTTGAATTTAAGAAACTAACTTAAATTTCTTATTTTTCTGCAGTACTCAAATTGTTTTTAAACAACTATATAATTTACAAGTTTTATCAATAGTTGATTTTTATGAACTTGTAACGAATTAATTTGTTCAGTATTTGATGTTAATTTAGACGCAATTTTTAAATTCCCACATAACAAATAATATAAACTTGACAAAATATAAATTTGTAAGGATACTTTTATTAATTAAATATTTTCAATATTTTTTTAGAGATGGTCTTTAATCATAAAATCAAGAACTAAAAATATCCCTCATTACATAGTATGAATTATTAACAAAATGAATAAAACATAATTCTTGAAACTATAATTTTGATATTTATAAACATGTCTTATCTTAAAAAATGTTTTGTGAGATCCCAGTATAATACAACATGTGAATAATAATAATAACACATTCAAAACATTTTACATTGTAGCTGATTGTGACTATGTAAGAATGTATGATTGAGTATTGAGTTATGTGAAAGTAATTAATTCGCATTTAATTTTCAAAGATTATTTCTTCAGCTTAAAAAAAATAATAATTAATGAATCTCTACTGCACCTATCTCATCTGCACTACACCTAACTTAAATTAATAATAATAGTAAAGATGATAATAAATACTAACCAGTTTGCAGATAACAAAGGTGCATTATTTTCAAGCTGAAACAAAAATAATTATAATTTATGCCCGGAAGTTATAATTTAACAATGTTTATTTTTTATTAAGAAATTTATTTTAAAGCAAAATTACTTTGAAATTTTGGATAATTATCGATATCTTAATTGGTATTTATTTCCCTGGTGCATATCGGCTTTTTTTTTTTTTTACTTTTAGTGTATAATAAATTTCTCAAATATATTAATTTACACACGAGATTATCAACGTTTAACTTTTTATAAATTTCAACAGTGCGAATGAAAAGTTGATGAGGTATTGCATTGATGCTTACATAGTAGTTACATGTAAACATTAAAATAAAATGTTTGAGAAATTACTCTCACTACTATTTTTTCAATAGCATATACAGTTTGTTTAAATTCTGAACTTTTCAAGCCAACTAGATACATTGAAAAAAGATACCAATTAAAAGACATTGATAAATATATTATCATGAAATTTAATGTTTAACAATTCTTCACATTATGCCAAAGTAGCACAAAAGGATAACACTTTTTTTCAAAATGTACCCTTTCATTTGAATAAAATCATTATAAATGATATAAAATAAAATTGTTTAATATAAATAAAAATATCAGTTTCAATAGTCTACTATATTATTAAAATATGTCCTCCCTACACAAATATATAAAGATAAATATGTAAAAGTTAAATAGTGAGAAAACTGGGTAACAATAACACATTCTGCTGCTATTATTCTTTTGACACTGAAAAAGAAGTTTCTATTATGAAACCTTGAAACAAGTGCAAGATAAAATTTCTGTGGATATTTGTGTATTTCTTTGCATTGGTTTTTGCAGGTCATGTATTTATTTTTGCACAAAGTTTTTTTCACATGTATCTCAATTTGTAAGTACTCTGGATGTAGAAATTTTAAACCCTTAAACCTCCCCCCCCCCTCTCCCAATAGCAGGGCAGAAATATATTTGTTTATATAAAATACCTCTTTGAATCAAAAAATTAACTGTCAAATTCGTACAAAAATAACCGAATTATACAGTTAAAATGAAATTACATGTATAAAAATCATATATACCCGCATATACTCTAAAACTGCAGCTATTATGGCACTTACATTAATTACACTGATAAACAAGAAATTTTTTCTTGGGAAATTTTAACAGATTTAAGTAACCATACCCTTGGGAATTTAGGAAGTATTCACAAAAAGGTGAAGTTGGTTTCCGTTTCAGAGATATCTGTGTTTAAATATATCTCATTATGTTATTTTATTGACATTTAAAGTACTTTGTTTCTACAGTCTAATGACCCTGAAAGTGAACAAATATCTGCTACTTGCAATACATCTAAGCGCCAATAAGATGTGTATCGTCAGACATTGTGGTGCCATGAAGATTTTTCCTTGTCCTTTGTGAAAAAATTTATCATTGTATCATTTAATTAGCTGACGAACGGGTGCTTTTAAAATGCATCGTAAATGTGTTAATTCCAGTGATAGTTTTTGCTACATTTGTGACAAATTTATGAGCACTACTCTCAGAAGAAACATTACTTCTTTAATTAAAATTGCCTGTAAACATTATTTTGGATGTGAAATTGGCAATCAGAATAAGCCATGGACACCACAATTTTGTTGTTTGTGCTGTTCTACCCGACTTCGAGAGTGGATTAAGGGAAAGAGGACTTCAATGCCTTTCGCCATACCAATGATCTGGAGTGAACCTAGAGATCATTTAGAAGATTGCTATTTTTGTATGACTCCAACAGCAAAAGGAATTAATTTTAAGAAGAAGCATATTCAGTATCCCAACATCGATTCTGCTATGAGGCCAGTACCGCACAGTGACGTGCTTCCTGTGCCACAGCCGCCTGTAAACTATACTATTTTCAGTTGATGAAGAATGCATGCCATCTTGTAGTCATGAAAGTGAAACAGAAATGGATTACATTCCACCACAGAAACATATGATACATAAGAAACTATTACTTGTGTTGAAGTACAATGATTTTAAGTAGAAAATTTGTGCTGACTTGAAAGTCTTTTCTATTCCGCTGGGAATGCAACAAGGTTACACGAAATATTCCTGCTTTGTCTGCGAATAGGACAGTCGTGCAAAAGATAAACATTATTGTGTACAAACGTGAACTTCTCGGAAGTCTCTAGAACCTGGTGATAAAAATGTAATTAACCAACCTCTTGTAGCATCAGTGGATATAGTACTCCCACCACTCCATATCAACTTGGGATTGATAAACATTATCGTGCAAGCTCTTAATCGGGATGGTAAAGCATTTGCATTTATTCGAAACTTGTTCCCATCAATATCGGATTCCAAAATAAAAGAAGGCGTATTTGTAGGTCCAGACATTCGGAAAATTATGAAAAATGACGAGTTTGAAAGTATTCTTACGAAGGTAGAAAAAGACGCGTGGCTTTCATTCAAGGACGTTGTGCATAATTTCATAGAGAATGACAAAGCTACAAAATACAAGTGTATAGTTCAAAATATCGTAAACATTTTAAAAAAGCTAAATTGTCATATGTCATTAAAGCTTCATTTCTTGAACTCTCACATTGATTTTCCCAGATAATATGGGAGCAATTAGCGACGAGCATGGTGAACGATTTCACCAACAAATTTCTGCTATGGAGTCTCGTTATCGATCGCAATGGAATGCAGCAATGCTTGCCAATTACTGTTAGTTCATCAAGAGAGAAGATACTGAACATAAATATAAATGCAAAAATAGATACTAATGTACTCAAATTAATACACTCAAATTTTGTTCAGCTGGGTAAAATGTGTGTAAAATATGTGGAAATGTGTATAAACAGTGTACAAGTATACTGCTGGTAAATTTAACATTTACGTATTATTATTATGCATTATTGTACGATCTCCTAAATTGTGATATACCGTAATAACCTATAAATACATATCCTTCGTTTAAAAAAAAATAAGAACCAAGTAAAAATTTCTAATATCATTTTTATTTACTCAAGAGATATATAATACTCAAGAGCTTATATAATTGGAATATTAGCTTTAAATTTAAGAAAAAATAAAAAGTGAATTTTTGTTTATCAGTGTTATCTATGTGCTACCCCCCCTCTCTCTCTCTCTTTTTATTTATTAAAGCGAAGTTTACATGTTTGTGATATTTATGGATCCTGCATCCAGAACCGTTTTAAAGTGGTTCTAAAATGACCTGCTCCACAATGCAAAATTTTTGAACTATAAAGGTATAAAATTAGCTGGCCTGACTATTGAAGCGATTTTGAATTGAAATGAGTTTTCCATTTTTATAAATAAATTACTTATCGAGTTATAAGCTATAGTTGTCACAGCTGTTTTCTGGCGCTTTAGCACCGGAATTTCGGTTCAGAACGCCAAATTTGATAGTATTTGCTGAAACATCTTTTGCCTTTATCAAAAAATGGAAAACGCTATTCGATTTCATGGTTTCTGAATAAGAATATCTGTCAATTTCATGACTCTTAGAACAAAAATGAATTAAAAATTGTGTCAGAAAGTTGCTTCCTTGGATTTGAGAACAGCCTTAAGGCATTTTAGGGCCCTGTGCCCGATTGCTTTTTTGGAGACCCAATGTATTAATCAATTCCTACTTTTAAAAATATATATATTGTGTGAAAATATACCATAATGGAAAAGCAGATGCTTTAAAACTAAGGTATTGTTGACTTATACGCAAAGGGTTATCATTTGATATATAATTTTTAATTAATAAATTTTTAGCTGATAGGAAAATACGGGATATGTTCACGAAAATAACCTCGAAGAGTAAAATATATATATATGTTACATTATTAAATCTTTCTTCGCGATATTCCTCTGTTTTATAATAAATTATCACCACACACACACACACACACAGTTTCCCTAATTCCTTATTCCTTAATAATATCTAACTTTAATTATATTAAATTCCCCTTCAATTCATTATTATTTTGCCCAATTTACTTAAATATAAAGGTCTGAGTTACTCCTAAATGATATCATAAATTCTGATCACTTCTGTGAATTTGAATGTTTTCTCGAAAGCCATTTTATTTTTTCCCCTTTACTCTTTCCGAGTTTCGCGCCTTCGTTTCTTTACACATTAAAATGCATCCGCTTAGAATGTGTTAGAACTATTTACTTCATCATCTTCATTGGTCATGACGTAGATTGTACACGTATTCCATATTCTCTCATTGGTTAGAGCGCGCGCTACGTCATGATTTTGTATCTTTCTGCTTATTCACAAAAAGCGAGTGTAATCGTGCTTCACTCAGATTTTGGCCAAGTTTGCAAGTTTTAACAGTCCCCTGGCTGCGTGTTTTAATCATCCTGGTATTCTAAATAATTTAAACCTAATAGTTTGTCGAGAGTTATGATCATGTTCGACGTATTTTAAAAACAGCTTGTGACAACTAATTCAGTGAGAGATGGCACTGCCCATATAAATCATGTGAGGACTGCTTCCATGACGATTATTTAAATAAAAACATGGGATTCTGAATCTCTTGTTTTTTACATCCTGGAGACACACCCACGGTGTCAGTTCATTGCCTGGATCATTTACGACCACTGCCACTATATTTATGCTTCGAATAAACGACGACTGCGACCATATTTATTCTACGAAAGAACAACTAGTTTCACTTATATAATGCTGCTGCAATTCCATACAGCTTATCGGCAATCTTCTTCAACGATTTCATGAATTATAACATATATATGAGCTTGTTACAGTCCTCCTTGGTTTGTAAATATATATATATATTTTATTGAAAAGCATACAATAAATTATTATTCAAGAGTCAGCTAATTCAAAGCTACTTATTGAGTGTGAGCCCTGGGCACAGGCCCAATCACCCACCGTTAAGACAGAACTGAATATATGAAAATATATTTATATTGCAAAAATTATTCAAAACATTCATTTCTGTCACTTTAAAAGTTGCAGATGCATTCTCATTGGTTAATACAGACTGCTTTTCGATTGAAAATCGATTCTCTTATCTACAAATCTTACGTGACGTCAGCAGTTGCGAGAGCGGAAAAATGTTTGCCTGAAATCGCGTCCATCAGTGGTTTTCCATCTTCTCTCGTGACCCCCTCCCCTTTTGTGAATCGGCTCCCACAACTTTTCGAACGTTTGGTCGGAATACGCGCGTAAATTGGTTGAATTGCGATACGAATTACTCCCTCATCCATCCTACTCTCCTGACTTGGCCCCCAGTGACTTTTTTCTTTTTCCAAATAAAAAAAATGACTTGTGGAAAGAGATTTTCTTCAAATTCTGAGATCATTAATGCCACAAATGCCTATTTTGAGGAGTTTGAGAAATCTTATTTTTTGGAAGGATTAAAAAAGATAGAACATCGTTGGAAAAAGTGTATCATTATGAAAGGAGAATATGTTGAAAAATAAAATGCATTTTGGTATGTATATTGGTTTTTCATTTCAAAGTCACGGACTTATCAAACTGCCGTCGTATGAAACCCTGAGAGCTAATGTGCCCGCAGGTTCTGTATGTATGTACGTATGTTTGTATGCGGTAACTCTCGAAAGAAATGTCCGTTTTGTTTCAAATTTTGTATAAAGGTTCATTCAGATAAGGCACTTCCCTGAATAGTTTTGGGGATTCATTGGTGAAATATAAAGTGGGGAACAGGGGGCTAATATCCCTTAAATTAGATAAATGGGTTTTTCATGCAGAATTATCCGATTTGCTTCAAATATTGTATATAGGTTCATTCTGATAAAGCGCTTACCTGATTAGTTTTGGGGTTCATTGGTTAAGTATAAAAGGGGGTACGGGGGTTAATCCCCCTTAAATTAGATAAATGATAGTTTCATATAGAAATATACGATTTGCTTCAAATTTTTTATCTAGGTTCATTCTGGTAAGGCGCTTCCCTGATTAGTTTTGGGGGTTCTTTGGTTAAGTATAAATGGGGGGCGGTGGGCTAATCCCTCCTTAATTTAGATAAATGAGTTTTTCAGGCAGAATTATCAGATTTGCTTAAAATTTTGTACATAGGTTCATTGTGATAAGACGCTTCCCTGATTAGTTTTGGGGGTTCATTGGTTAAGTATAAAGTAGAGGACCGGGGGATAATCCCCCCCTTAATTTATTGTTGATTTCTTGATTTTTCGAGGGGCATTATTCTTTGAAATAAGATTATAATATACAATGTGTGTGAATAGCCTGTGTGCTTGATGCCATGAGTTAACTGGGCGCTTTTATTTTTATTCTCTTTATTGTTCAACTTTCCCCTAATCTCTTTTCGTTTTCTTCTTATAAGATAAACTAAAAAAAGATCAACTCTCATTTGAAGATAATAAGCTGATATAAAAGTGTTAATTGTCAGTTTCACTCTTTACTTTAAGTTAAAGTTATCGTATTTGATATCTATTATAATGATGAGATAATAATTGTTTTTCATATAAAAGAATTTTTAAAAATAGGGTTACTTAGATGGAGTTTATCGACAATTAAGTTGGAAATATATGAACGACGAATCTTGCGGAAGAAATTGTTTTTCAATAAACATATATTAGGCATTCAATGAATGCTCATAAATAATAAATTATTTTCTCTATTTAAAATACAAGGAGCATTTTTAAACACGACACAAATCTATAATTATTAACATATACGTATTTTTTACATATTTAAAATTGTATTGAAATTGAAAAAAAAAATCGTCTGCGTTATTTTTACAAACTTAAAGAGAATTATCAGAATACAGTGGAAGACAAAAACTCTAATATAAAGGTTTTAATTGATATTTTCCCTTGGGTCATTAACTTTCAACTGTCATGTTCCATAAATATATTAGTCACTGGAGAATCATTCTGTTTCATAAAGAATTTTATTGAATAGAATGACTCGCATTACTTTGATGACTTTCATTAACAATTAACTTAAAAAATTGGGATTCATTGTAAAACAGTTTTACTAAATACAAAATTTTAAGAAGCTTTTTTTATTATAACGTTGACATTGGAACACTTATATAACGCTCAGAAATAATAAGAAGTGTTTATCTCGAAAGAAAAAATTAGCATCGTGTTTTTAATCATAAAATGAATACATAAAATCATTATTAAATACTTTCTTCTTATTTAATAATTTAATACAATTGAAGCTGGTTTCGTTACTGATATTCACTATAAGCTTGAAGACACATATTATTACACAGTATAATGCAAGAGAAAGGTCTGCTCTAATGCCACTGCAAATAGTGTAAGGTCACTATGGTATCATAAATGATCATGGTGTCAAATATTACAGCAGTGTCAATAAAGTGACATCCTTAATTCGATACATTACGACTGCCAATTGACACTCATTTGAATACTCTACTGTAAAATTACCGTCACCTCTACTTCGTGATGATTCTCTATAGGTGATGACACAACCAAACTTCCGATGATTGTCATTTTGTGACTCCACATCATATATGAAAAGAGGTTTTTCATAATTACGCACAAGATAACTCTTGAACTACTTTATAGTTTTAAATAATACATTTTGACGGTAAAGATTATATAACTATATCTTAAGACTGAACCTAAATATGTTTATTGTTTCACCTTAAAAAAATGCAAAAAGATATCCCGAGAAAACTATATACATTTATTTACTTTGTAGGAGAAAAGTTTCGGGGGAAAAGTCTCGTAAGGGAAAAATCGCATCTTGACTGTTCCGTTGTGTCGAATTTCAAGTGACGTTATACTGAAGGCATCTGTTGATTCCACTGTGATGTTATGGTGATTGTCGCCTTATGATGCGTCACCAGGTGACGTTAGAATGAAGTCACATATTTACTTCCTGTGAAACTACTCTAATTACTGCTTGGGTACAAATTACCAGGGGATTTGATTGTCATGATTTTAACTTTAATAGGTGAAAACATAAATATTTACAAGGAAAGGAAAATTTCATTCCCTTTACCTTATCCCACTGACTTCCGGTGTGCCCCTCCGGGTGGCCTCGACTTGGTCCCCTTAGTGAGGAAGATGACCGGGATGTTCTCCGACATGGCAGGAGCAGATTAATTAGACGAATCACCACTTCACCGCAGTGCATCGGTGGTAGATGGGTGTCTGAAAAAGACGGAAGTCCCGGGTGATCTGGTGTATGGTGTGGAGAGATCTCGGCCTTCCCCCTCTTAAGCGCTGATTCTTACAAGGAAGGTCTCTATAGCGCATATTCAGAAAATTTTGAAAAAAATTACAGAATATTCTTCTCGTGTGTATATATCTACCCTATATATATAAAATCCTAATGAAACGAATTTGTGAAACGATTTTATGAAACGAATTTATGAAACGATTTTATGAAACGAATGATTAAACGACTGGTTATGTTTCAGGGCTATTTTTAATAAAATATTAAACGCTTGATGGTGAAATTAATACCAATTGTCCATAAAAATCCGCGGATGTCAAAACTGATAATAGAATTTTGAAATTGGAATTAGTTTTCGAGATATTAATTTTTTTCTAATTTTAATGACATTTCTGTAATGATGGTAACTAATTACTCAGTTTTTTTGTGACAAAAAAGAGAAAAAAATTTAAAAGGATCCCGATAGGGATTATTGATTTCTTTTTATTCGTCATTTTCAAATTGAAATTGAATTTATCTTTTATTTCAATCGATAATGAAGACAAAATTGTGAATAAATTAAGTTTTTCAGGAAAATTTGAAAAAAAATCACATTTCTATCGTCAGGATTCAATCGTCTGTCAGCATTTAATTTAATTTATAAACTGAAAGTATTTTGAATAAATTCGTCCAAATGACGTCATTTATGTAAAAGCAAAAGAAAGGGGGGGGAGAAAGAAATTAATAGTAATTATTATTTATTGATATTATTTTGTTATTTTTTTGTAAAATTTATTTAAACGAATTTATAAAATAACTAATTCAGATATTTGAAACGAATATATAAAATAATAATTGTCCAACTGAACGGAAGGAGAATAAAAAAAAACCCGTCAAGACCCTTATAATAGAAAAGCACCAAAAGTTCATTGGGTTTGTTTTCATAACTTTTGGCAACAAATCTATGTATATTAACGAATCTATCCCTTTTTGAAACTCGAATTACACCAAACCTAAAAGCAAAGAATCCTACACTGGAAAAGAACCCGATTTTCTTATGGACAATATTCAAGTGACATAACATGGTGTAAAATTATCGCGGATAGCAAATTTGTTTAAATATCTCATCAATTAATGCCGAATAAATGCAGGCATGCATGCACAAAATATTTAATTAATTTTGTATGATAAATAATTATTAGAAAATTCGTATATACATATTAATTGAAATAAATAATTTACATGTTTAAAATAACATGAAAATATGCATGATGGTGCATTAAAATAGAGAGAAAATTAAAACCTGTTACTGAAAATGTCTATAACATAGTACTTTTCAATACAGTGGTTTTTAATGTTATTCACAAGCAGATAGAATTTTTCTCATCCTTAAACGCAAAGGAAGAATAGAATACAGATCGTTGTTATAAAAGTCCCAGAGGTAGCCACAATTTAAACCTAACCATTTTATACAAGCTGGTTTTCAAGCTGTAATTGATTTTACTTATCAATCTCGAAAACAGTCGTCAGTTGTCGCAACAGCTATGTATGAGGCCATGATAATAAAAAAAATGCCCCATTAAAACGTTAAAAGCATGGCAAGGGCAACCCAATTGCAGATTTACCAATATTTTTAAAATAAAGCACGCTGTCATGTTTTTAGAGGCCTCGAAGTCTGAGCGGGGGTTGGCGAGCGTAGCTCGCAGGGGGTAGGCCCCCTAGTCTGCCCTATATATATAAAATCCTAATGAAACAAATTTGTGAAACGATTTTATGAAACGAATTTATGAAACGATTTTATGAAACGACTGATTAAACGACTGATTATGTTTCAGGGCTATTTTTAATAAAATATTAAACGCTTGATGGGGAAATTAATACCAATTGCCCATAAAAATCCGCGGATGTCAAAACTGGTAATATAATTTTGAAATTGGAATTAGTTTTCGAGTTATTAATTTTTTTCTAATTTTAATGACATTTCTGTAAAGATGGCAGCTCAGTTTTCATAATTGCTCAATTTTTTTTTAACAAAAAAAGGAAAAAATTGAAAAGGATCCCGATAGGGATTATTGATTTTTTTTTTATTCGTCATTTTCAAATTGAAATTGAATTTATCTTTTATTTCAATCGATAATGAAGATAAGATTGTGATTAAATTATGTTTCTCAGGAAAATTTGAAAAAAAGAATCACATTTCTATCGTCAGGATTCAATTGTCTGTCAGCATTTAATTTAATTTATAAACTGAAAATATTTTGAATAAATTCGTCCAAATGACGTCATTTATGTAAACGCAAAAGAAAGGAGCAAAAACATATTTATACAATTTGTTTAGCGTAAAATGTCATTTATCCTATTTTATATATAATCAGAAGTAATTTGTATAGAAAAAACAATAATAATATACGTATAATTAAAATACGCATATAAACAAAAAAATCGTCGAATTTGTTTCCATGGCTGTTTATGTCATTTGGCACCAAATCTCACTTTCTGATGCCCGAATTGCGCCAATCTTTTTCAAAAAGCGTCAAGGCCCCTATAATAGAAAAGCACCAAAAGTTCATTGGGTTTGTTTTCATAACTTTTGGCAACAAATCTATGTATATTGACGAATCTATCCCTTTTTGAAGCTCTAATTACGCCAAACCTAAAAGCAAAGGATCCTATACTGGAAAAGTATCCTATTTTCTTATGGACAGTATTCAAGTGACATAACAAGGTGTAAAATTATCGCGGATAGCAAATTTGTTTAAATATCTCATCAATTGATGCCGAATAAATGCAAGCATGCATGCACAAAATATTTAATTAATTTTGTATGATAAATAATATTAGAAAATTCGTATATACATATTACTTAAAATAAATAATTTACATATTTAAAATAACATGAAAATATGCATGATGGTGCACTAAAATAGAGATAAAATTAAAACCTGTTACTAAAAATGTGTATAACATAGTACTTTTCAATACCGTGGTTCTTAATGTTATTCACAAGCAGATGGAATTTTTCTCATCCTTAAACACAAAGGAATTATAGAATACAGATCGTTGTTATAAAAGTCCGAGAGGTAGCCACAATTTAAACCTAACCATTTTATACAAGCTGGTTTTCAAGTTGTAATTGATTTTACTTATCAATCCCGAGAACAGTCGTCAGTTGTCGCAACAGCTGTGTATGAGGCCATGATAATCAAAAAATGCCCCATTAAAACGCTAAAAGCATGGCAACCCAATTACAGATTTACCAATATTTTCAAAACAAAGCACGCTGTCATGTTTTTAAAGGCTTCGAAGTCTGAGCGGGGGTTGGCGAGCGTAGCTCGCAGGGGGTAGGCCCCCTAGTATGTTTATAAAAAAATTCTTGCGGAACCTCGATATAGCTTCCGTAGAAAAACAATACAAATTTTATTTTTTTGGCGATTTATCACCGGTTGGCGTGACAATCAAATTTTTAAAAATACATTTTTATGATAAATACACTTTAAAAAAAGTTTTTTCCACTCTTCATACAGAACTAGTTTACGTGAGTTTAAAATAAATAAATACAATTTTATATCTACCACTAGGGGGCCTACCCCCTGCGAGCTACGCTCGCCAACCCCCGCTCAGACTTCGAGGCCTCTAAAAACATGACAACGTGCTTTATTTTAAAAATATTGGTAAATCTGTAATTGGGTTGCCATGCTTGTAACGTTTTTATGGGACATTTTTTTGATTATCATGGCCTCATACACAGCTGTTGCGACAACTGACGACTGTTTTCGGGATTGATAAGTAAAATCAATTACAACTTGAAAACCACCTTGTATAAAATGGTTAGGTTTAAATTGTGGCTACCTGTCGGACTTTTATAACAACGATCGGTATTCTATTCTTCCTTTGCGTTTAAGGATGAGAAAAATTCCATCTGCTTGTGAATAACATTAAGAACCATGGTATTGAAAAGTACTATGTTATAAACATTTTCAGTAACAGGTTTTAATTTTCTCTCTATTTTAGTGCACCATCATGCATATTTTCATGTTATTTTAAATATGTAAATTATTTATTTTAATTAATATGTATATACGAATTTTCTAATAATTATTTATCATACAAAATTAATTAAATATTTTGTGCATTCATGCCTGCATTTATTCGGCATCAATTGATGAGATATTTAAACAAATTTGCTATCCGCGATAATTTTACACCATGTTATGTCACTTGAATATTGTCCATAAGAAAATCGGGTACTTTTCCAGTATAGGATCCTTTGGTTTTAGGTTTGGCGTAATTCGAGGTTCGAAAAGGGATAGATTCGTTAATATACATTGATTTGTTGCCAAAAGTTATGAAAAAAAACCCAATGAACTTTTGGTGCTTTTCTATTATAGGGGTCTTGACGCTTTTTTAAAAAGCTTGGCGGAAAAAACCAAGCAGGATATTTTATTCTCCTTCCGTTCAGTTGGGCAATTGTTATTTTTTTTTTATATTCGTTTCAAATATCCGAATTAGTGATTTTATAAATTAGTTTAATTAAATTTTACAAAAAAAAAATAACAAAATAGTATCAATAAATAATAATTACTATTAATTCCTTTTCCCCCTTTCTTTTGCGTTTACATAAATGACGTCATTTGGACGAATTTATTCAAAATATTTTCAGTTTATAAATTAAATTAAATTCTGACAGACGATTGAATCCTGACGATAAAAATGTGGGTTTTTTTTCAAATTTTCCTGAAAAACATAATTTAATCACAATATTGTCCTCATTATCGATTGAAATAAAAGATAAATTCAATTTCAATTTGAAAATGTCGAATAAAAAGAAATCAATAATCCCTATCGGGATCCTTTTCAATTTTTTCCCTTTTTTGTCACAAAAAACTGAGTAATTAGTTGCCATCATTACAGAAATGTCATTAAAATTAGAAAAAAAATAATATCTCGAAAACTAATTCCAATTTCAAAATTCTACTACCAGTTTTGACATCCGCGGATTTTTATGGACAATTGGTATTAATTTCACCATCAAGCGTTTAATATTTTATTAAAAATAGCCCTGAAACATAATCAGTCGTTTAATCAGTCGTTTCATAAAATCGTTTCATAAATTCGTTTCATAAATTAGTTTCACAAATTCGTTACATTAGGATTTTATATATATAGGGTAGATATACATTTCAATGCAAATAAAATGAAATTTAACGATTATATTATACGGTTTAGAACAAAAATTAAATTAACTGAATTTGCTTCAAACTCAAAATTAAGATCTTATTCTGAGCATTTTTAATTTAACTTTGATATTGTTACTGTCGGAGACTAATTAAAACATTACTGTTGCCTTGGAATCAACGACTTCTTTAATATCAAATGTATAACGAAAGCGTTCTTAATCACAGTTAGTTTTAAATACACTTAAAGTTTATTTACCCTGAGAAACTGTGTTAAAATTAAATAACTGTAGTAACATACAACTTGCATATATTATGTAACTTAAGAAATAATCAGTTATTTCATCGTTTAAGTTTAATTTCATTAAGAACTCCGCATTTAAACACTCATTTAACGAGCTATTTCTAAATCCATCAAAAATCTAAATTTTTTAAGCATTTGGCGACGAAAAAATGTTGCTTGCCAAATCACGTCTTTTTGCGCCAAATACTAGAAAATATTTTATTTTTTTACACATTTTATACTGGGATTTCACAGGTAAATTTCACTGATCTGTGTAACGTACATGAATATTCTCATTAGCATTTTTTTGAAAATATTCTGAGTATGCACTTTAAGGAGACCTTCCGGCAAGATGACTAGCCCTATGATGCAGATTACAGACTCCGCTGGGTGGTGGAAAGTTCCCCATACGCTAATCCCAACTGCCCCGGCCCGGACTCCATCGGGTCGGGTTGGTGACTTTTGCCAACAGACTAGCTAATGGTGATTGGATTACTTCCAGAACTTACCTGGGGCGATGATGGAGACGAGATCGTTCTCCGAAGAGCAAGGAGAGTTGTGACTCTGTTGCGACGTCTGGTCAGTGCGTGAGGCCGACTCGCGGTACTGGCAGGCGGCAGAATGTAAATACCGCCATGTGGGCATAACACAAATGGTTTGTATCCACCTCATGTCCCATTGCAGCAAGAGTAGTTGTGCGTCGACTTCAATGGTCAGGCAGAAAGGAAAGTGGCTGTTGATGAAGCGAGTCCGTGGTGGGCCCTCATGTCCTTATTCTGCGGCTCGTATCATTTCTTTGGAAGAGGATCTGGACCTCTTTCTGGACTGTCCGATTACCAGCAATCGGACCGGAGGCTCGATGACTAAAACGGGGAGTATCGGACCAAAACACAGAAAACCACTCGAAAACCAATTCAGCGTGTCTATTAATAATCGGAGCTTTCTGCGTACGACGACGGTTGAATTAGCAGGAGCCTAAGAAATAATTTTCACGCTACTTACCTCGATAGGGACAGCTTCTTTAGCGTTTTTGAAGGCATGTTCTGCGACCTTCAGAGTCCCATAGTGACATCTAACATAACCTTCCTTTTAGTGTGTTTTTATGTGTCACTGTGTGGTCCTCTACGGAGTCGACCGCCTTCGATGTTCTGCCATCGGCCTAAGTCGGAAAAAAGCCGTCGTGGGTCACACAGGAATAACCTATGCTAGGACGTGGCTATGCGTTTAGGGATGCATTTCAGCGTAATCCCGGGATAGCGAGAGAGTCCTCCTCCTTCGGAGCCGCCGTCGAACTAGTAGTACCTTCTGTTGGAGCTCGAAGATCAAAAGCGGCGATATAGCAAGAGTCGTTAGGGAAGCTTGCATAAGGCCTAGGACTCAGTTTCCTGTTTTGGTGTCCGGCTCCAAAGCTGCCGTGGGACTCCGGCGTTCTCCCCAAGTGCAGTGTGGTGGTGATCTAAGTGATTAGGCATCTCCGCATATTGCAGCGACCTTCGTCATCATTTCCTTAGGAAAGTGGCAGTGGTCAGCAGGTGGCGGTGCTCCCACCGTTCGTAGCGCACACAGGGACTCTCCTGGTCGTGAACGTTAAAAGTTCTCCAGAACTTGAATACGACGGTTGACGTGCCTGACGAATGCCCCCATGCGTCTGGTGGCGAAGCTCTGTTTTATCCCAGTGACTTAATGCACTTATTGCAATAAAACTTCGTATTTCATAAAAAAATCCTCATTATTCTACGATTGTTGACCAACATTAACATTGATGAAAAGTAATTTTAGAAAGTGTTTAAACAATCCTACTATTATGAGTTTTATTTTATATAGTTTTTGTCATACTAGACAGAAGAAAGACAGGAAAATGTGTCATGTGTCAGATCGTTTGGAAGGGGCTTCAATACTGTATCGAGATTGACGGCAACGTAACGGATGTAATTTTTAGAACGTACTAAATCCGAAACACATAAGTGGTAATTTTTAGACATAATGAAATACGATATATATATTTCTCTGTCTTTTATTGTCATTCCAAAAATGTATGAACTTTTTCTGAAACCTGTAGATTTGTCAGTTGAGAAGATTTCGTTATGTATTAAAGTATCTTGATTTTCAAATTCTTTCTTGTAACTTTGATCCATTCTCTGATTATATCATATATAAAGAAATATATAAATTTACTCGGAATTTTGCAGTAAACATGTGTCGCGTTATAATACGAAATCCCTATCAACCTCTTCAACACATGTGTTACGAACATATATAACAAAGTAATTTGTGCTTCTGTAGTTGTGTTTTATCTCCTAATAGTTTTAGCACTAGTTTTGAAATATCATGCATATTCATAACGACGGTAGATGTTTCATAATCTCTATGTGAAATCCGTAAGGTCAGTTTATACATTTTTTCATTAATGGGGATTCTGTAAAATTTCTAATAAAACCTAAGTTGTACTTCTTAAGCTATTTCTTCATTACTTTAAATACAGAAAAAATAACGACTTTGTACATTTTCAAAACTGCCTACTGTGATATATTTTAGAAGAGATTATTTTCTGAAAAGTTATTTTATAACATGTCATGATAAAACGTCATACTTAATCCTTTTTGTAATTAAAAAGCAGTTTCAAAGAAAACAACTTTCGTGAAGACAAGAAAATTATGCATTATATTTTTATTAGACTTAATAATATTTTATGATAGCAGAAATGTGATTAAAAAAAGAAATTCTGCGTACAAAATATATTTACCGTCAGTTTAATATACATTGTTAATTTTGTTTAAAGAAATCCGTGTAATTTAGAAAATATTTCCCCATGTTAATAATATCTAAGAGAAAATATTTTCAATTAAAAAGTGTGACATCGAGTTATCAAATTAAAATATATATACACACATACATAATTATAAACAGGGTGTCTCACAAAGAATAAAACATGCTTCATTTTTTTACCATTGGCAGATACATATGCAATGTAAATTGGAAAAGCGTTCAAGATAATATTTCCCGAAATAACAATGCCTTTTTTTTGTTTTTAGTGCGAGAAAAATCCGAAATTTCATAAAATCCGTAGTATCATAAATCGGTTTTCAAATCTCTATGACCGATTATTTTGTCATTTGAAAATCACAAACTAGAATTTGCCGAATTCAAAATGATTTGGAAGCGAGTTTTGTAGATACAAGGGCAATATAAATTGCTAAAGCGTTCAAGATAATGCAGGAATTACCTTGACGAAATAGTCCTGCCAACAATTTTCAAAAAGGTATCCTTTTTAAATATTTACACTGTCCGCGTATCCTATAAGCTATATTTAGAAAAACAAATTAAGCTCTGACATGTATCAAATAAAAATTCTCATTCAAAGATGGCCAAAATATAACGATTACTTTCCATTTTTTGAAATTCCGGAGCTTTTCTCAAGTAACAATGCCTTTTTTTTCTTTTTAGTGCCAGAAAGATTAGAGATTTCATAAAATCCATAGTATAATAAATTGGTGATCGAATCCCCATGGCCGATTACTTTGTCATTTGAAAATCATAAACTAAACTGTAAAAAAAAATTCCTGAGGTTACTAAATTTTTTTAGTAAATTTGTATTCCACAGAATTATTTAGTAACCGGTATTATAAACCGGAAACGTTGCTAGCTGTTTTTTAGTAATTCTTACAGATTTTCTTTTAACTGAGTAAGAATACAAAAAAAATTGTTAGTAATTACAAAGATAAATGAGAGAAACTAAACATTTTTTAGTAGATCAACCTTTTTTTTCTTTTTACAGAGTAGAATCTGCCGAAGTCAAAATGATTTGGAAGCGATACATCTTCCACATCATGTAAATAATATGATGGCAGTAAGAGAAGCATTTGGCTCAAACAGAATTCACGTTGTCAAATTTGATAACACAGTTTTTAGGAATATGGTTCTTTTTAACTATCGTTATAAAAGAAATTTCACCTGAAAAAAATTTCGTCTATATTTGCGTAACACCTAGAGCTTAATTTAAAAAAGTGTAATTTTGAATAGTTATCTATTCTTCACATAAGAGGCAGAAAAATAACTTGAAAAGAAAAAAAAGCAAGTTTGAAAAGAAAATTATCCTAAAGGTAAACATCGAGAAATAAATTATTTTCTATGCTATAGTAAATTGCCTTTAGGTGTTGAAATACGTAAACAAGTATTGTTTTCTTTAACTAATTTTGCAACTAATTATATTTTTATGATTGCTTAAGACAACTTTCAAAGGAAAATAATGTGTTATGGTTAATGTTTTATAACATTTTTAATGATTAAGACAAACATACAGACATGTAAAAAATCATTTTTATTTTTGATTTAAATATTTTTCTTAAATGTGAAATTATATATATATGTTGATTACATTAAGATGTAAAGCCGCAAAGCGTATATTTTCATGCAATATCACCTACGGCTAATTAGTAACTTACAATTAAAAATTTAATCTTAACATAATTGTTAACATACAATAAAGATGGTGTTTTAAAGCTCTTTATGTATTTTACTCCTTAATGTCGTAAACAAAGCATTAACACCAAGCCTTAAGTATTTGCTGAAAATATTAATTTAGTGTATACGTTTACTATAAATGAATACCGATATTTGTTATCCAATAAAAACAAAATTTGGAAGAACTCGGACAAAGTTTATAGTATTTCTATTCATTATAGTATTTCTAAAATATGTGATAACAATACGCAAATCATGTAGATTTCCATATTAGAATTTATCTTTTCTGATTTAACTAAAAACATATAAATATTATTATTTTAAATTTTTTTAGCTTTTACACACTCTCGAATATATTTTTAGATGTAATTTATGCTTTTATAACATCTAACATATCTAAAATAATTCATGATTTATGATTTATATATTATTAATCTGCAGGAATGCATTTATTGAGATTTTCCCGATATTGTTTTCTTACGTATGAGTAATTTTTCCTTCATGCATTAGTACGTCGAAAGACAAACTTGTTAATTTTTTTTTTTTTTTTTTTTTACCAAATACATTATTGAAGAAATATGTTATTGTTACTGTGATACCGTTATTATACAAAATATCCATTTCTGTATCGTTGACCAAAATATTATTCTTAAACCGTTAGTTTTAGAGATATAGTTCCAAATGCAAAAATATTTCAAAATGTATTTTTAATCATATGAAAATCCATTTTTCTCAAAACAGTTACTTTAAAAAAATTATGAATTTAAAATTTTTATACTATCACCGGTTTCTATAAGTTATATTTTGAAAAAACATTCTTTGAGCTCTAATAAGTGTGAAAAAAGAATTCCACTCTTTTACAACGAAAACTGACTCAGTCATGATACTTACATGATTTAGAAAATACATATTTGGTAACAAAAGCAAAGGAATCCTGCATATTCTCGTCATATTTAAAAAGTTTCATAATATTTATTTAAAAATAACTAACTAACTAAATAAATAATAACTTTCATTATATAGAGTTAAATAATTGCTTTTCAAATTATTCAGATTTTTAGTTTCTAAATTTGTTCCATTTGTATACATCTGACGCACAGTTTTATATCAGGTTTACGATTGCAGATTAGTTATTTGACATCACTGTAAACCTACTTCTTTCATATAATGGGTACTCACTCTCAGGTAAGTTGTTCTGCTGTCAAAGCTGTTTTCCAGGAGTATCTGTATTCGAACCTATATCAGGCCCTTTAGCCTACCCTTTCGATGTTTTCCGTGTTTTACTTTTAACTTTGCGTAAGTACGACTTATGTTTCTATAGAAAGATGCGCCCCACACCCATCCATGGGCCTATATTCTTCGCACAGTTAATAGGTTCTAATGAAACACACTTTCATATATTGGGTATAAAACGAACAGACCTGACAATCCACACCTCGACAGTTTAACCCTTTATATCCTGAATTAATTTTCCAGCTACTTTTTAATTGTATTTTTGCATCATTGGATAAGTTTTGGTGCAGAATAAACATAGGAAAGAGGAAAATAATTTTTATAGTGTTTTAGTGGTTAATTATGCAACTGTAACCACCGTAAATTTTTTACCCTATGATATAAAATAGAATAGTAAATTTCAAATAGTAAACTTCAAATAAAATATAGGAAATGTTCACCTGTAGAGTATAGAAAACAATAGAAAATAATAGTACTAAATAACCGGTAATAAACCACAAAAATTACTCAAATGAAGAACAACATGCATGTCAATTCTATTGCAAAATGGATTTCGAATGTAGCGTGGCAAATGTAAAATCCCTACAATGCAAAGAAAGAGGATATGTGCTTGAATTTGCCATCTCCTGCCTGCTGTCAGAAATACACTCTTTGTGCCATTGTGAATACCGTTAGGAAAAACGGTCATATTACGAATATATAGGTGTTTTATTAAAGTGGTACTTATAAGTACCGTCAGGATAAAAAGGGTTAAGCTCTCAGAAGCTCTTATGCGGGGAGCGACACACGGGAGTGACACAGGTCAGCGTGATGCCGCCATGACATTTGCTACCTGTCAAGGAAGAAAACCACGCAAGTGGGAATAATACTTGTACATGTCTTCAGTTATCTTTTTTTTCTGGCACTTCAAAATAAGTGAATTATACAATCATTCTTACTTGTTTAATAACATATAATAATTTACTTGTTAATTAAAATGTGCTAGCCTCTAGAAACACACAACGGATAATTTACAACGTGATTTTCTACTGGAAACATGCTAACGTCAATGTAAAGCAGTTGCCCTACTTCTAAAGATCTATATATCTACTAATATATTCGATATAGCCTAACGGATGAATTGGAATAATTTATACTCTTGCCAAGAAATCTCTAAAGCTTTTAGTCTGTCTCATGTTGACAACCATTTGACGTACTCCAGTTACAAAAATCGAGCAATCTGTAGGTAATTCTCTTTTAATGGGGATATTATGTGAACTATCTATCGCCCACAGAAAGTTTCAAGACACTTGGAATAAATAAAAGTGAAGAATGGGTCATAGTTACAAAACGTTAGCAAGTATGGGTATTCCGGAATTTCTATCAAGTGAAATTTATGGCAGCGTGGTCGCTGCGCTTCATGCTGAAAATGCAAACGATTGAAAATATCATAAATTAGAGAATATCAAAAATACATAATATTAAGTAACGCCGCGATAAATATAGCGCATGTATGAGAGCTTCGAGTTTATAAAAAGAAAATAAAATCATAGAAAGGAACAATTTGTTGTATAGGATTATCTAAAGTGGATGAATTTCGGTATTGCCAAGAAAACTATAAAGAATGTTTAAGCGCTATGCGCCAATTAAAATAAAACATCACTCATTGCAAGAACATTAAGAAGTTGTCTGATTTCGGAATAATATGGAAATAGCGTGTTTGAACTAATAAATATAAATTTCTGCACAAGGTCCTGCTAACAAGAAAAAGGGAAATATTTATATTAAGACTGAAATACTAAAATATGCTAATTTATCAATCTCCAACTATAATAAAGAAGGAAGATTGTGTGCTTGTGTGTTGTGTTCTGAAGTGACCGCTGCACGCAGTACTACAAACTTTGGTGGAAAGGTACCTCTATGCATGTAGTTTTGCACCTCGAAGCCAGATTTTGGAATTTTGGAATAGATTTGTTTTTATTAAAATTTTTCTGCGATTTTTATTGTTTTTCCACGTTTCGCTGCGATTATCCGACATTTTAGTATCGAGAATCCTCTTTCAATCTTTTAGCCCAATAAAGTAAATTTTGCCCTCTTTTCAATAAAGTTTGTGTGATTTTTGAATTTTTGGGGAATTTTTTCCTTCGACACTAAGAAAGTTTTCTAGAATGCTTCATTGGTTCAGTAGTTGCTTCCATTTCAGCCTCAGATACGCTCAGAATCATCATTTTTTCCTCTTTTTAGCTTGAAGAAAGTTGATAATTCTTTACAGATAAAAAATCACGATTTTAAAAATGCGATTTTTAGTGTTTTTGACATTTTGTTGCGATTTACCCACATTAGTAATCGGAATCCGGGTCCAATCTTTTAGCTCAATATAGTAAATTTTACCCACTTTTCAAAAAGTTTATGCGAAATACGTACAGCGATGTTTGATTTTTTGGTGATTTTTTTCCTTCGACACTAAGTAATTTTGCCCAGAATGCTTGATTGGTTCGGTGGTTGATTTCATTTCAGCCTCAGATACCCTCAGAATCGTCATTTTTGTTTTACACTTTTTAGCTTGGAGAAAGTTAAAATTACAGATAAAAAAACTTTACAGATAAAAAAAAATCATAATTTTAAAAGCGAAGGGCGGGTTATTTATTATTCCGTTTTTTTATTGGATTTTTCTTTTAATTTCCTTTTTTATGCGTTTTTTAACATTTTTTTTTCATGTTTTGCAAAGTTTTTTTGTTTCAAATAACGTCACAAATCGCCCACTACAAGTCAAACACCATTGGAGGGCAGTTGTAATTGGTAGCTGATAGAATTGTAGGCACAGCTGGAAGTAAACCGGGAATTGTGATTGGCAGATAAAAAGGTCGTCAGCTGATTCCAATTCGAACAGCGAGTTGTGAATTTTTGCGATTTGTTTTATGCGATTTTTACAGTTTTTTCATCTATACGTCATTTATGTATTTGATTTCAGAAATTCACAACTTACTATTTTTGTAAAAAAAAAAGTCATTTTGTTTATGTTTGAAAAGTTAATGATAATTCCTAATATTTTATAGTTTTTAGTTTAATTCTGTTGGTGGGGGGGGGGCGGGAAGACGAGTGTTCGGTTGTAGTTTAAATACGCGTCAATGCTCCGAGGTCTCCCAGGTACTAAATAAGCTTCAGTATTATTCTTTCAGCCCTTCGTTACCACCATTTGTGAATATTACTATCCAGGGGGGTGATTTATTTTCTCTGGTTCTGTATGGGTCCGATTTCAACTTAAATCGCTTTACATACATAGGTTACATTAATTACATACATATGTTCATTCAACTTAACATCAACTAATTAAGATATAGCTAATTATTTAAGACATATATTTGACACTTCCTGGCGGTGGAAAATGGAACTAACAGATTTTTCGCGCGTGCATGGCATGCCTTCTACACGGTACCGTAAGCAGCCGGAACGAAAAGTTGTTTAGGAAGATGTTTATTTAGAACCGAATGCTCTGCCTGGTGGTAGAAACTGGAACTAAAAGATTTTGCAGCGCGTGCTTAGCACGTCTGCTATACACGGTATCGTAGACAGCGGGGAAACGTGTTGGATAATTTTTTTTAACAAAATGCATCCCCTGGCGGTGGAACTAAAAGATTTTCCTGCGCGTGCGCCAAAAATGGCTATTTTTATTGAAACTGCAAAAGAAAGTTACCGATATGATAATCCCAGACAAGAAAAAGTTTCAATTTCACTCATCCTCGAGTATTAAGAAAATATTGGATTATTTGAATCAAAACTGTCAGTTTATTTTTTTGATTCCGAAAATGCAAATTTTGTGAAAATCAGACGGTAAGCTTTTTTTAAAAAAATTTTAAAACCCATTTTGATTCAAATGATCCAGACACTTGAGGGGGGTGGTACTAAATTTACTTCCGTTTCGTGTCCATCTCTCTATTTAATTTTCGAAAGACAAAGAGTTACCAGTGGAGGGGTTTCCTGCAGCGATTTTTGGAGTGATTTAGAGTGTCATGTTATTTTTTGACGGGACAGGGCAATGCCGAGCGGATCTGCTAGTATGTAATAATACCGAAAATTTCAAAACCAATGAGAGTTTGTTCAATCAAAAAAAAAAAAAAAAGGAGTTACTTATGAAAGTAAAAGAGAACTTTTCCGCACTAGTACAAACATGATTTTGAAAGAACAAAAAAAAAATTTTTGGCTCGCACTAATCCTTGTTTTATTTAATCTCAAAAATACATAAAATTCGGTTATTATGCGATCAATTAAACGCATACATAGTAGCTATGCGCCCATCAATACAAAATAAAAAAAAAGAGAGAGAAATTTTCACTATAACGCATGCGTGAGCACTTTGCGCCCATGCCCAAATGCACACACACATAAAAGAAAACGAATGCATTATGCACCAAACTCGTTTTGTTGGAATCTCAAAAATGCATGAATTTCAGGATTGTCAGAAAAACTATGGGACATTTATGAGAAAACATGTAAACCCAAGAAAAAGAAATACTGGATGCAGCAAAATTTCTGAATAAAAATTCAAAAAAATACATGGAATTCGTTATATATATATATATATATATATATATATATATATATGTATATATTGCTCTTTGGAGACTTTTTTAACCATTTTAATCTCCAACTTAAAAAATTCGAGAAATTTAAGCTCTTACATGAAATTTAAGGAAAAGAGAAAAATTTGTCTGCGATTTAAAATACATAATCAGTGCACGCTTGGTTGATGTCATCATCAAGAAAGACTATATAAATAAAACATCTCCGAAGAATCAGTTTAATTGTTGTTTCCAATTATTTTTATTTTAACAGAAACGTATGATACTTCGATTTTCGGAAATTTATTGCATTTTTTTCCTGATTAAAAACATGAAGAAATATGAGATAAAAATATGACTATTTAAAGAAATATGACATAACATTAATTGCTAAACCTCTAACTATATTACAAAATCTGGTCTACAGGAAAATAGATCCCCTAGATATGCATGAAAATTCAGGTATAAGGTAAAGCTAGGAGAGTCTGCGCACAATTCAAAAGAATAGCAATAAAAAATCTAAATATTAATTTTTTGCTAAACTATCCACGAATAATTTTTACTTCATTTGTTTTTTATGCATTTTCATTGCTATTTTGTTGTTATGTTGCAATTTCATAGAACAGTTGTAATAAAACCAAGAAAGTTATTTTGCGCAATCTGTCCTTACAGGGTTGGTGTGATTGCGAACATGGGTAGGAGAGATTGTTACTAATAATAACTACAATTAAATTGTTAACAATAATAATTACACTTAAATGACATTGCTGTAAGGTTTTTGTGAACAAATTTTATTGTATTGGGAGTGAATATTTCAACCTAATGCTTAAAGAATCAGAAAAAGAAAATAATTTTAAAAACGATTAAAAAAATTTAATTAAAGGAAAAAAATAAAGAATCAGAAAAAGCAAGTCCAGATAAGATTACATAATAAAATTATGTAACTTAATAACACGTTTAACGTAAAATTAGTTCATTTTCATTTTTCATTTTTTATGCAAATTTACCAATCTCTCCTAGCATGGAAACTAATGGGTAACAATGCGCCATCTCTCCTAAGTAGCAAATGCGCAAACTCTCCAATTTCGGTAGGAGAGATTGCGCGGTCTTTTATTTGAACATGGCCGCTACTAAAACGAACCGTTGATGTTCATATTGTTAGTCTAGATTAGTAGCTGATGAGAAATCATTGAAATTTAAAATATTTTGTACTATTGACATTGTATAGAAATTCTGATGAATAGCTATGAAAATTCAAGCACTGACTTTCGGAAAACAAAACAAAATAGCAATACTTTATCTTAGACGCTCAAAGCAATCAACATGCACTTTCAAGTAGACACTACACTACTGTTGTTGTACAACTACCTGGAGTCGCTGCGCTCTCACTCTACTCCTTCCCCCTGAACCTCTATGTGCGCAATCTCTCCGACTGCGCCATCTCTCCTGGCTTTACCTTATATATCATCCCATTTAAACGTAAAAATACAAATGAAGTATTTACATGCATAGGAATGACAACAAGCAAATTACAAGACAGAACAAAAAGAGCATATGGCAGATATAGCAAGAGGAAACAGTCTACAGCATTATCTCGTTTACATATTAAAACAGAAATTGATATCTATTTCTGCAAAGTAAAGATTTCAGCACAAATAAATGATTATAGTATATGCATACAGAGGTAGTTTGTTAAAATACTAACAAGGGGTAGGAAATCCTGTAATGATATGTTATCATGCAATATACCAAAAATCTGATTGAATCTACTTGGTGTCAATGGTGCTTTTGGTTTGGAATAACCCACCACGCTCAATAGACTCATCCATCCCCCTCTCGGGGGGGATGGATGAGTTATATGTTGAGAGAAACGTTAATAAATCACGTTTTTTCATATTTTTTCATATTTGGTTTCGCTTTCTGATTATTAACCAACATATATTCTGGAAGTAACTTAGTTTTTCTTATTTTCGTTATTTCGTTATTTTCGTTATTTCAGGTTCTGGTCGAAAACGCTCGAGACTCCGATGTAAGTTTTAACATCTGTAGAAGGGTTTTATTGTTTTAAAATCTTTATCTCATTTTACACCTATTTTAGTAATGAGTAATAAATTGTGATTCATTTTAAATGTCTTCATTTTTTTAATTTATATACGAATGTGAATTTAGAAAAACAAATTCTATATGCTTAATGTTTTCCTGAATTTTGTGATATCTGCCCCATTCATCGACTAAGTATCAGCTTTTCTAATTATGTATTTGCTTTCATTATACAGAAAATCAGAGAACTAAAATAATATGTTATTACAAGTAATCGTTTTCGTGAAGAAATTTCATTGTCTGGTAATACAACATATCCTTTGTAAAAAAATATAAAGTTTCATGAAAATGATTTTTAATTTTAGAAAAACGTCAGACGTACCTATGCAACACAGTCTATAATTATGAAGATATAAAGTACAAAAGTAATGTTTTTTCCAGACTTTTTTATTCTCTCAATCGTAAAATATTTTTATGCAATTCTTTTCTAACTTCCAAAACATCTGTATAGAATCATGATTTATGAGTTAGTACCTAATAATCTGCAGTTGACATGAAGAAGTTTTTTTTTCTCAGATTAATTTCCAATACTTTTTTCCTGTATTTATCATTTCTCTACATCGAATAATTATTAAATAGGTTACAGAAAATATTCACATGTTGTTACAAGTAATATTTATGTGATGTAATTTAATTCTTCTTCAGTGATGTGTTTTTTGCAAATAAAATATATATTTTTAAAAACATTTAATATTAGCAAAATGACAGCTATGGCTAACTTTCACATATAATAAAAAAATTCTTTTTAAATTAATGTAACATGGCAGGATATTTTTTTTTCAAGATCTTTGTTCTTTGCACAATCACTTACATAAATCGTCTCTTATGATTAATTCATTGAAATAAATATATATATTTAAACATGTTGCTGACGTACTAACGTACACGATTGAATTAAAAGCTACTAAGCATAATTTTTTCAGACAAGTATTTGCACATGACTGGTAATTGTGAGAGAATAGTATTCTGTTAAACTAAAATAATTTTACGAATAATAATGCTTCAGAAAACTTGCATTTCACAATCTCGATGTGGTGAAACATATATATATATATATATATATTATGTTAAATGCAAAAGTTAAAAATAAAACGATCCCTTTTTTATACTTATTTTAAAGTTTGAAGGTTACTCTTTTGTAATTGAGTTGCTCGACATTTGGCGTAGTTAGGTATGTATTATGTGGCACAAAATTAGAAAGAGTTGTCTTAGCAAAATTCTGTTTCTGCCAAACTTATAACATAGCTTGCAACATCACTTATGATTGTTAAAAATCACGGTGACATAGACACCGACTACGGAAGAAGAAAGATTTTTATCTTTATGAAACACGGCGATTAGCAATGATGATACGCCTCACATCATCACATTCAATTATTGTTTTTACGATTGACAATAGAGTTTTTTAAGTACTGAAATGAGCTCTCCTGTGATCCGAAAATATAAGTTATATATCATCCACGTAGAAAAGCGTGGAATATTAAAAATAAAACGATCATTTTCATTTATAAAACTGAAAAATATTATTTTCACTATTTTGTTAACTTTCGAACATGCTGAAATAATGGGACGTCGGTATAAATACCTCCTCCATAACGTATTGATCTTTCGCCAATATTACATTTATATTTCTTTGCCTGTTGGATAGAATTATTTCGAATAATGAGTGGCTAAATTCAATGATATCGTTTTGAATTATTTATTTTATTTATTTTAGTAAATTTAATCATTTTAACTGCGACAGATTCTAAGAATTAAGATTTTATCTCTATGGAAATAACAATAAAAATTAATAGTATAAAAATAAGTAATATTATGACATTGGCCAATGCTAATATTTATAACCAACCTACAATGTATATACCACCGCAAGCAGATAAGTAAAGAAACATGAAAACAACGTACAACATGAAAATATACACAATAGCAGAAATAATGAATTTTCTTAATTAACCAATTTCCTAAGACCAATTTGACGTTAAAGAGATGCTAAATCAAGCAAAAAAGGTATCCATTCCTTACGTGATATACAGAACCTTAGAATTCAGCGTATAGCAAACAAAATCGACATGAAACTTTATCAACACTGGGGACAAACAGCAAAACAAAGACAACAAATAGCAAAGTTATCTACAAAGATAGTAACACAGGAGGAGATCGACTAGTTTCAAAATATAGAATGAAATGCGAACGTTCAGTCATGCAGCTAACAGAGCAGCGAAGCTTAGTGCACTGTATAAAAAGACAAATGTATTTTATCAAGGAATATATAATATAACAATGCAAGAAGATATACAATAACATCTTCCTAGTACCCACGGTACTACAAAACTTTCTTTATCTTTTGAAACCACAGAAACAAATATATTTTCGTGATTTAAAGAAGCATTTATAAAATCAGATTACTGCTGTCACTGATTTTCGGGAACGTTTCCGAATAGTTCTCATAGTGTAATTATTCTGTTTTCTCAACCCTGAATATATTTTTTTAGGCTTCTACCAATTCACAATTAAAATGTTCATGTTCAACAAACATGTTTTATAGACAAACGTGATAAATTAAGAGCATTAACATTAAATTTAATGTTATTTTGTTAATATTGTATGTATAAATTCAAATACACAGCTGAAAATCTCTAATTAAAAGTTTGTAGTATCCTAAAAACCAATATTCGTTTTGAAAATAATGATTAATGCAATATAAAAACTTCTCGAAAATATTTTCTTAAATGACTGTGCAAGATAATTTTTTTTTTATACGTGATTCTTTGAATCTCGAAAACATATTGATTTTTGAGGTATCTAATGACAAAGAACCTTTTCGGAATCGTGGGTAATTCGTTAGAGGTTGTTGTATATTGCTGTTTGTAACTATATTATATTTTTGTAGATTAAGAAACATTTGTCTTATTTTACAACGTATCTTTTAATGTTGTATATATTCATTACAAAGCTATCCGTATTCAATAACAACGAATTTTTAATCCAGTTAACAGAAACTCATTTGGTGACTGCTTCTTGCGTTGACGAAATAACTCCCTAATTTCCAAATACATTGGCTCCATCCTTTTAAAAGTGTCATTCATTTCCGAAAAAAATGGAACATTAATTCTCTGTTCTGCTTAAGGCTTCATTTAAGGTACACGATGGTCGAATGATTAACACCAATGATAATTACATATTTGTCGACGACGGACAAATTTGTAACCAGGTGAAGACGTCATTTCTGCCGACTTAACACAACAAAGGAAAATTCAAACTGCTTCGGTATGACTAGATATACTTTTTATGATCTTAAAATGCTTTTAACGAAAGATTTGATCACCTGCAAATCCGCAAATAACGATTATCTTGGTTGTATGACATCAATTTCTTGTAAGGCTAAAGCTTATAATAACTATACATGAGTATACTGAGACACGGTCAGTCTTTCGAATTTATTGGTGTTGATCTACGAACATATATTTTCGTGCAGGCTACATTACTGTTTTGAAGAATCGGAGGCGAAACATTTTTAAAGTTCTTCTACCTAAAAAATCTTCGTCACACAGATAATTTTGTATAACAGAAATCTACAACAAAGAATTTCGCAGATGACGATGGCGAAATAAAGTGTTATCTCTACAACATGAAAATCTTGACTATAGAATAATAGCTTTAGAAAGAAAACAAATCGGGAGCAGTTTTATTATAGGTTTTAGAAACTACAATTGAAACGTTTATATAAAAAAAATAATATTAGTATTTAATAATTTTATTTTACTTAAATAAAATATGAGTGTAGAAAAAATTTCGGAGCTAGTATCCATCAGCCATGTACTTATTTTTATCTTATGTAACAAGTAGTGTTTATAGATGTATATTTAATTGAGGGAAAATATATAGCCAGCTATTATGACTTTCAAATTCGGTACATATTTTGTGTATTATGGCGTTTAATAATAAACACTTTCTCATAAAAAAGCATTATTTTTCATGGGATATTTTATGATACAATAAAATAATAAGCTGGTAGATAGCAGAATTTATCTTAAATGTTCATTTTTATACCACTTAATAATTCAACGTTAATACTCAAACATTTATGTATGAAAATTTCTATGAATATTAAAAAGACTTTTACATACATTTTTATAATGTGATGTAATTCGACACAAGGTAAAAATTATTTAAATATGACTGATTATAAAGTAGTTTCTATAAAGTAATTTTTCTAAGTAAATATTTGAATTTCGCTCTATTTAATGTCAATTTAAACAAAAATGTGCCACTTAAAAACACAAACATGAATAGATTTAAAGTCATTTAAATTAAAACAAAAGCCATAAGCAGAGGTAAATTTAAAGATAATATTGGAAAATCTTATATTTTTCAAGGCAGGAAAAATAACTGCCCATGAAATATTTTTTTGTTCTTTTTTATCTTTATTGCGCTTATTGAAGAGAAACGAAGTTCGAATTACATTACATTTGTTTCTGTTGTATTCATAAGGTTTTTATTATCTCAAATGTTATTGTTAGATTAAATTCCACAGGCAAACTTTCCGACTTTTAAAACATAATGTATGCAAAACAAAATTTGAAAAAAAAAAAAAAAAACATCATTCCGGCATTTTGTTATAAAAATTCGAACCAAAAAGTTATTCAGACAGTAATTTGTAAATATCTGAAACTTTTATTTGAATGCTATAACTTTAATGATAGCATGATAATTTTAAGATAATGGTTTAAACATTTTTTAAGTAAACATAACCAAATGCCTTGACAACGTTCTAAATATTATAAAAGTGGTGCAAATGTATTTTTTAACTACTCTTTCAAAAATCCTAAATATATACGTTATACGTATGAAAGAAATAAAATTTTATTTTAGCAAATGTCTACATTGTTATTATATTTTATTATATTAAAATTCTGATAATCACAACAGACAGAAAAGCATTCATTTTATTCCATTTTCTCATAACAGTTGGAAAACCAAATAAAGGACCATAATTTACTTAATATATTTCAAAAACATGCCTTTACATTTAAATATTCAAAGCAAAATGAAATTTAAAATTGAATTACATCTAAATTATGTAGTAATTATGTACAAGTATCGTAAAAAAATAATAAACATTTTTGTAGTTATTCCGACTTTAAACTTTTTTCTGGTTTTTAGAATTTTTCGTTTAACATTCGTTACAACAATTTATAACCAGAATGGAAATATTGTCTGCATTAGTTTGAAACATTGACTTAATAAGTTATATAGTAATTTCGAGATATAAGTAACTTTTGTATCGTTGTTTAACGTTTTGTAGACCTTGATACATATTTTTTTAATATGATTGTAATTAACGAAAATGTCTCCATAAAAACGATTTCAAACTTTTCAAATATCCAGCAGTTAATGATATTAATTATAATTTGCATCATGTGATTCAAGAATCAAAAAATAATTTAAAAAATCAATATATTGAAAATCATGCACAGTTGCTGGATGCGGTTGTAACAGCGATTTTGTGTCAAAAATTGTGTTTCGATTTAATTAATTATTCTTTTTCAGTTACAATATATATTTAAGCATTCTTAAAATATTTTATTCTAAAACATTAATTTATCTAAAAATATATAGAAAAATCTATATAATATGAACGTCAAATTCACCCAATAACATATTTATGGGTAATGTAAACACACAATGTAAACACATTGATAAGTTACGTTACTATCGAGGTGCAATAAATCAAAATACAGCTTCAAAACATTAAAACTGTAAGATGTTAAAATTTCATGAGCTTTCGGCTAAACATTAGCCTTCCTCAGATGAACAACGAGCAGTCGAGGAGACGCTGCTCCGAAAAATCATTTAATAAAACTGCATTTAATAAAACTACAGGGGCGTTTAAAAGACCATAAGAAAGATTTCCCCCTCCGCCCTATTGCTTCAAAATGTACAGCACCAACCTACACAATAGAGAAATCATTTGTACCACTACTTAAATCAATGCTACCCCCACAGAGCATGTAGTCAATTCTACTGCCGATTTAGTTAGCATAATTAAAGGCTTTAAACTGGAAGATAACAGCATTCTAGCAAGTTTTAATATTAAATCTCTGTATCCTTCTATTGATGTTCAGGAAGTTAAATCTATTATTGAAAATAGCATTATAAATAACCCAGCTTATAATGGCAGTATTAAACATACTCTGATTTCCAGTATAAACTTAATTACTAACAGCAACGTTTTCTTATTTAACGGATGTTATTATAAACAATCTGAGGGAGCCCCTATGGGTTCACCTATCTCTGGATTACTGGCAGAATTAAAATTACGACCTCTGGAAAAACGTATAATTTCTACATCCCCCTTTAAACCTGCATTATGGGTTAGATATGTCGATGACATACTACTCATATGGAATCACGGTATCTCTGCATTGAATGATTTTCTGGCGCATGCCAACGGTATAGATAGAAATATACAATTTACTTGTGAAATTGAAGAAAATAATTCATTACCATTTTTAGATATAGAACTTATTAAAAATATTTCAACACGTAGCATTGATAGGAAAGTTTATAGAAAACCTTGCAGATCCAATAACACAATATCATACAATAGTAATGTTCCATTTAATTACAAAGCAGCAGCATATCGGTTTTATATCAAAAGGGCGTTTGAGGTTAGTTCAGAATGTTATTTAAATGAGGAGTTGAACAAAATTAAAGTGATTGCATATGAAAATGGTTTTCCAAACAAATTTATTAATAAGTTAATTTATGAGTACAGAAATAAACAAGCTACAATAGTTAAAAAAGATATGTAATCTTCAAAATTCTACAGTATAGATTATATCCCGCATCTGTTTGAGCGGATTAAATACGCATTAAAGAAATATAATGTAACTCTTATCGCTAAACCCCCAACCAAGCTTAAATATTTGGTACATAGAATGATCGACCCTATTGATAACCGAGATAAATCTGGCATTTATATTATTCCTTTTAAAGTTAATGACAGTTCTAAAATATATTCATATATAGGCATGACAACTCGCAAATTAAAAGAAAGGATTAAAGAGCATACAGCTGATATGAAAAAAGGTAAATTATCCACTGCTTTATCCAGATTAAATCAGGCCAAAGATATTGATGTATTTTTCAGTAAAGCTAAAATAATTTCACGAGGTTCACAGTATAATAGTTGCATAATCAGAGAGTCCCTAGAGATTTTGAAAAGAGGTGATAATGCATGTAATGATGTATTATCTTATCAGATCCCTCGTTTATGGTACAATATACTAGATATCACTGGGGTTTTCGGTTTCTCTTGACCCACCCCAGCTGGTAATGGTATCATCCGGACTTGAGTCACCCCCTTCATTTCACGTCTGTTTGGTTTCGCCCATTCCTAGCCTGTCCAAAACGCGCCATTTCGGAGCAGCGTCTCCTCGACTGCTCGTTGTTCATCTGAGGAAGGCTAATGTTTAGCCGAAAGCTCATGAAATTTTAACATCTTACAGTTTTAATGTTTTGAAGCTGTATTTTGATTTATTGCACCTCGATAGTAACGTAACTTATCAATGTGTTTACATTGTGCTTTATAAATTAATTTATCTGGTTTCTATTTGCAAATGATTTTAATTCACACTGGTTTCTAACCTGTGCTAAAATGTAACACCTTCTTTTAAATAAAATTACCATCCCCACTTTATTTTTATCGTCCATGTATTTCAGTAAGTAAAATAAGAAAGTAAAAAATAGAAATGATTATTATATATTCTACGCGATCACAAAATACAAGTCACCGCTTTTATCTATAATAAAAAAGAAAACAGAAGAAGCTGCGCTCGCCCACGCGTTCAACTCGAACGTCCTTATGATATGCACCTTTTTTGCGTCTGAGGTAAATAAAAAGATAATGCGCTTTCAGGCAATCATCTGTAAGAATTTTCTTGACTCTAAGCCACTGTACTCAACGTTTGCAAAAGAACGTTGCATCGATATATTGAACGTCTCATTTCGTGTTGACTATATTTCTAATTATCATCGCATGTTACACCTATCGACATTTGGTTTGAACTCCCGGATTCTTGGTTTGTAAAATTTATAACGTACTTACAAAATTACAGAAAAATTATTCATTTTGATTGGGCCTGTTTTTATGATCATGGTGAAAGACGAATGTTCTTTTCCAACCGCAAAAATTCATTCTTTAGGCAACCTCCCAACCATATTCTCGATGTATGTCGGGATACCAGATTACATAATAGCCTAAAGTACGCCAGCACTGTGTCTCTTTGCATCATTCCTCGTCAAATCATATACGTAGTTTTTTTTTTTTTTTTTTGCGTAATTTGTATCTTTTCATATCACCGTTGATAAGTCAGTGACAAAGTTTTTAATCACTCTTGTTTCAAAATTTCACCCGTTTAATTGTGATTTTCTAAAAGCTTATCGATGGGGTACCTCTCCCATAATCACAGCAAAATTATATATGTTTTTATTCTAGGCAATAAAATCTGCTGCTTAATAATAATACAGATTTTTATCCTGACTACAGGAGCCTGGTAATTTTTGGTATAAACTTTACTCTCGGACAGTCTGCATCATATCGGTTTTCGGAGAAAATCGCAGAAAAGTAGGGTATTTATTTAATAACAGAAACTTTTTTTTTTGGAATATTAGTTACATATACCACCGACAGGCGTATCGTCAGTTCTCTGGGTGTTATGTTCTGTTCAATTTGTATATTTATGCAGCAAAGTACGCAATGCAGCGAGAAAAAGAAATGCTCAGGGTGACTGCCTTCATTCATGAGAATTTCCGTTATATCTGAAATGAGATTGCTCGCAGCATGGGAAACTGTTTCAATTGTAATTTATGTTACAAGATGGCGAATATTTTCCATCAGAATAGCGAAGGATATCGGATGACTTTTTTAACTTCCAATAGAACCATAATAAAATAAAAATGTATAAGGGCTGGAGGCAGGTAAAACCCTCTTTGCATCGTGCCATATGTTTGACGGCCATTATCATCAATCAACAGCGTCGCAATGAGTATTGGTACTCAGACTGGAACGTAAGATTTCTGCATCCCTGTACAATAAGGATAACTACTGAAGAATAAAAGAACAGAAGAGTGGATTTTCTATGAGAAATGTGAGAAATCTAAAAATAATTTCTCATTTTCGAAAACATACCATGTTATATTACGCATTTCTTTGAAAATGTCATCGTTCTACAGCCTGTATTTTTTTAATTGGTGTTTTCTATTTTGTGACTTTTATATCACCTGTTATTATAAGGCAGAATCTACAGCTTCTATGGAAACTATGGAGAACATAGATCTCTACAGAAAACAACATTAAAATCCGTAACAGACAAGTTTATGACTATCGGCTCTGTAGCAGGTACTGACACCAAAAGACAAATATATCTTTTATTTCAGAGAACTTTCAGAAGGTAAAAAAAGAAAAGAGAAATAATCAGAATTATTAGTCACGCATATTGCAAGAACAACAGATTTTAAGAAACACTTTCCGTGATAATTCATATGAAATCTAACCAAAATTTTCATTCCAAAATACTTATTATTACAATCGTTCTTATGCTTGCACAAAAGTTTTAATATTTTGAATTTTATTTTGATACAATTTTATTTTTCAAAATATGAATGTATTAATGGAAAGATTATTAAGAAAAAAACTTGCTCAGTATGTTAAGGCAAATCTTATTAATGATTGTTTGTATGCATGTATATAAATCACATTTTTTCTTTCATATATATATATATACAATGTTTTGTTCTAAATTTATATTTATGTTTAGAACAGAACCTTGTGATACCATATTTGAATTATCTGACAAAAGATATATTCTATGCTAGTAACATGTTCACGATACATTATAGATTATATGAGATAAATTCAATAGTATACAAAGATTCATGTACAATCATGGACTACGACTAGTTATTTGTAAACCTTGAAGCAAGGAATTATTTCTATGAAAATTGATTAAAGTACGTTTTTTGTGCATATAAATAAATTTAAAAAAGATCTCTTCATATAAAAATTAGACGTTTTGAAATATGGAGGGAATAAAAATTGAAACTGAAGAAAATAATCCATTTCTATTTAATGTAGGAAAAATAATTATTGAATAAACGTAAAGAAATAAATCTAAAGAAATAAATCTATTTATGTTTAATTGTTTACCTACAAAGGTAATTTGGATTGAATAATTATTGCTAAGTTGTATAAAATAATTATATATATATATATATATATATATATATAATGCACTAAAATATTCAGTTTTATTTCTGACTAATTATTTGTTGGTATGTGAAAAACTGAAAATTATAAGTTTATTCAGTTTAAATTAATTTAACAAATACATTTACGTTTAGGCTTAAGTTTCCAATACACTTTCAAACGTGAAGTGAATCAACCAATTACCACTGTTTAGTTTGTTTAGGTTACGTAATTTTGAGGTTTGTGCAAATGTGAAACATCTTGTACCTTTTTTGAAGTTCCTGAAAGGCCTCAAAGAATGTTGCTGATTCGATTTCGTCTGTTAAAATCTTCATTAGTCGCAAGCCGTAAACGTCGTCGTAGCCGTAAATATTTTAAATAAAATTGTATTTTTTTGGATTTTTTGAATTCGTGTATCATTTACACATAAGCTGATAAAGTGTTATTTTTTAAAGCAAATACAGAGATTCCATATTGGGATTTCAGATGAAAAATCTTTAACATATATGCTACCATCTTTAAGTCAAGTACACAAGTAATGGATTTATTTTAAATAGTGTTGCGATACATGGACAAACTACAAAAATGATTAGGCATTGCAATAATGAAAAATTTGCAACCTCTAAAATTTCATAAACTTATTTAATAGTCAATGAAAGATATCAAAATATGGGGTAAGCGGAGGAAATTTTATGCTAAGGATAAATGAGATAGATATTTTTTTGAGTTTTTAAAGAGACGTCATTTTTTGCCGTCCAGATAAAAATCTGAAAATAATTGGACCGATACATTAATGAATGCTGCTACACCTACATGCATTTGCATTTATCATAATACCATAAAGTAGTATTATAAAAAATATGATAAAAACTAGCGCTAAATTTCCCCAATACCCAATCCGCCCGCTTACTTTATATACATATATACATATATATTAATCACTTTGTATTAACAGCAATTAATTTTCATTATAATGAAAATTATAGTTACAATTTGAAGTAATGTTGTGATTATATTAAAACAATTTACTATACAACTTACTTAAAATGTACTATATTAACACAACATTTCCTATCCCAAAACGTGAAATTAATTTAAAACTGTTTTGATTTTTTTAAATAAATCTATGGTTTCAAAATTGTTCGTTGCTATGTATTGTAAGGAGGTTTTAAGTATGAACGTAATTCTGATAAACACAAATGGTAGTTAAACCGAATTCTATGTATTGTGACATCTTAACCGATAATCAGCACTATGGGTTCTGTTTGTCTGTGTGAGCATAATATGAAACGATTTTGCATAATGCAGCTGTAGTATACATTGACCATGTATCTTCCCACTAGCTAGATACTATTTTGAATAGATATACATTGAATGTTACCAATGAACCTTTATTACAAGTAATAGATTTCAAATGCATAGGGATATCCTCAAATAGCAATATACATGCAGATTCTATTCATTGTATAAATACACAGGCCTATCTGTGTTTTTTAAAGATTATTTGGGTGTAGTTTGGAATAATTGAAGCAAATAAACTCATTTCTGTCAGTAATAAAATAGTGAATATTTTATTAAAAATACTACATTAAGTAAACTGTTTACAAAGCACAATTTCTATAAAATACTTTATCTATTTTATAATTCCTTTTACAGTATTTCATGAAAATTAGATTATTCACCTTTTTCAGTTTTTCTTCTTTTTATTAGAAGATTCCACAAAAATTCACCGTTTCATTTTAACATTCCAAATCAAATGTAATCTATATTCCATCTGATATTGAATTTTAACTGTAAATTCAAATAAATTAACTAATGTAATACTTATGCTAATCAAACTTTTATGACAGTCTTATAAATATATTTTAAACACATAAAAAATAATTAGGGTGAAACCCCCCAGTAACTGACACTTTAAGGATTCTTTCTTGTTCAAATCACTATTACAAACATTTAAATCTAATTTATACTTACCTTTGCTCTTGAAATGATAGTAGAGATATATTAAGAAATTATTTTTGGCAAAATGTTGAAATATTATACATTTTATTATTAAAATGAAGTTTATTCATAAATATTCTGAAAAACTCCAGTAACTGACACCATCCCTATTATGGAACACCAATAACTGACACACAGTGAACCAGTGACTGACACTTTGTTTTAAAAGAACAAAATGCTTTTAAAAACTTTACTCTTTATTATAAAAACGAAATACATTAACATTTATTATAAAATAGGGATTTAGTAAGCTGTACTGCATTATTAGTAATGCAGAGTACATAGTAAGCGTATATAGGAGTAATATTTAGTACTGCATTATTAGTAATGCAGATATCCAATAACTGACATTTATGTACCAGTAACTCACATCTGGTGTCAGACTCTGGTAAAACAACTTAAATTTTAATGGTGTTTACCACAAGATAAATTTAATTTATCATTATGCATTTGTAAACAGTTCAAATAATATATTTCAACTTTCTGTAATATAATCAATAAGTAACGCCTCTGTCAGAGACTGGTGAAATGAAATTCTAGATATCAATAACTGGTACTCCCCAACCTCCCCCCCCATTAAGCTAAATAAAATAACTATAAACCCTAAATCATAGCCTTAATATATCATATGCATCTTTAAACTAATTTCTACTAATATAACTTAGGATGGTTGCGTTACAAATTAATTAGAAAAACACATCCTTAATTTTAAAAATAAGATAACCATCTTCAAAATGGCACTTTTTTGTATTCTCAAAAGTTTCTTCCTCATTGAATTTGCTCTTGGCCCTCTAGTGGTGAATAAATTGACTGCAACATAAAAATAAGTGTCTCATTAACCACTAGATGACATTACTTTGCAGAATTTTACAACAGAATGCTTATTTGAGTTAAATTTTTGCTCAAGTGTCAGTTACTTGTTAGGTGTCAATAACTAGAGGTTTCACCCTATATTAAGATGTCTAAATTTGTTTAACCCCTTCCCGAAGAGCATCCTTTACAGAATTTTTAATCTTTTACCACCGGTTTTTCAAAACCGAAATTTTTGCCTAATTGAAACGCATAAATGCTGTTATTAAATAAGGCAAAGCTTACAATAAAAAGTAACTGGTGGAAATAATCGAGGATTCTGAGCATCTTATGCGTCATGTATACGTGTCGCTCGTCCCCAAAGGGTTAAAAGAGACATAACACATAAATACGGATAATTATAAAAAAATTATGTGAATATTTGTAATAGTTTTTCAGAAAATAAACCTTAATTGAGTTTTCTGGAAAGACTGATATTCATGAAACATCAGATGTGAAAAAATATTCTATTAGAAAAAGTCAATTATATCCATAAAAAATGGTCATTTTATATTTATGTCATGTTATGACGTTGTGAATGTAATGACATATCTCTTAAATTTTCTTGAGAGCTATTTTGAAAATTTATCACACAGACAACATGTGAAATTTTATGAAAATCATAATTGGAATATGTATATCTATGAAAGTTTTTATATTATAGTTTAGATATAAAATCAAAGTAGTTCATTACGTATTTAATAACTGAAGTTGTATATTTAGTTGTAAAACAATTAGTAAACTATTATTTTTTCACAAGAAAACTATTTTGATACGTAACAAATATTGTTATTAATTTTCCTTAAAATATAATCATTAAAAAAGAGAGAAAAAATAATTAGCATCTTCCTTAACATCACAATTCATAAAAAAACAAAGTGGTGTCATAAATCTTACCTACGTAATGTCGGACAAGTTTTTAAGCTTCAAAACAAAAGTGCAAAAATCTGTCTCTTCGGATTTTCGAAAGAATGGCTTTGTTTTGTGATTACTCGAAGGTTTCGCTTGAGACAAGTAACTGTCACGTTATTGTTCATAGAAATATGGTCGTTTTCGAGATTTTGCTGAAGATATATGATATTTACCTTTTAACTTACGTCAAAGAATGTTATATATTTGGTTTGTATGTTTGTTTTTTTTATTATTCATGTCACCACAAATATTTTAAAACTGATGGTAATTTACTTTTGTTGGAAAAGTCGGAGGTCCTGAATAATTTCTTCAGGAACCAACAATAATACATTATATCTTTTCTTATTTTTTTTCTAACTTCCTTTCGTATTTGGAAATACCGCAAAAATACATGTTGTTTCGTTGTGGTTCGTCTTTTCATTTTAGAAACAGGCTTAGTGTTCTGTGTAGTTTTTTTAATAGGTAAAATTTTTAACATAGGATCCCCTAATGCGCTTGAAATCTGCCTGATTATGGCCAGCAATGTATTTAAAATTGAATGTCACTAAAAATAAAGTACAGTCAGGTGCCAAAATTCTTGCTACAATACACAAAGTAGTATCCAATAAATTTTATGTTTTAATTGAAACATATGTGCAGATGTAATTTTTAGAATTTTTTTTTCTTTTTAATCTCAACATTGTTATTTACGAATCAAAATCTAAATATGCGCATATATTTCGTAACATAGCATACTATCCTTTATTAAAATTATAAAATTCATGTTTTACACCTGACTAAAATATTACTTTAAAAATTCCATACAAAATCGCAATACCGTATAAAGTTAAAATTAAGATAAATACATACAGCCAGATTTTTTTTACACTTTCTGTTACAGAATTACGATTAAAGTATTTATCCATTGAATCAATGAAAAGCTGCTGAACAACATGTTTATATTTTTCATGCTCATTAATTAATAAATAAAATATTTACAGAATTAAAATATTAATGTCTAGACTCCCCCCCCCCCTCCTAAAAAAATTAAATAGTTATTTAATGACTAGAGCTCTTCATCTTTTTCATCTTATTTAGCTTATTCTAACTATTTTTTGCCGATAAATTTAATTAAATTTTTTTAATTCAGTATTTTTTTTAATTCGTTCCTGTATAGTTACATACTATACAATGACGTGTAAAATGCATAACAAATTGCCGCATTTTTTAAAACTCCATTTTTTTGAAGTTCTGATTTGCAATGTTTTCTCATTAAATAAAATACTATTTTTATGCAAAATTAAAAATATTATTGTTTTTTTAACAAATGGTTATGAAAATGTAGCTTTTCCAAGACAAATATTTTAAAATGAATTCATATATATTATATTTTGAGAGATTCAATATGCATATTCTCTTAGTAATTTATTAAAACATTCATTTGTTAAGAATATATATTGCAAAGATTTACGTTATTAAAAATTGGAATTCATATTTTCCATATTCATATCAAAAGATCAGGTGTTTATGTCTAGTTTCGTACATCAGTAACTGTCATTTCTTTCCCATTTAATATGTTATGCATCAGTGTAAACAATTTTTACACTGATTTTAGCAACTAATAAGCACAATTTGTGCAATTTGTGTTTTTAAAATACATTTTGTTTGCTTTTATGAAAGATTACTTCTTTTAGTTAATTAATCTGCATTTCCTTAAACAGATGCATAAGGTTTATACTAAAAGAAAAACAACTAATATTCTGGGAGCCAAAGTTACATTTTTCGAGCTACTATCTGTGTCGATCATTTTGGTGTACATGATCTAACAAAAGCATAACTGTGAAAAAAAGGAAGCCAAGTTCTGTAGAAAAAAAAAATAAAATAAAAAGCCAACAAAAGAAGTGATATGTAAATGGGTGCCAAGTTCAAATAAAATTCACTCAAACTTACGTACTGAAGTATTATAGCATTGTTTAAATTGTCTAAAAAAATATATTGATAGCATATTAATAATAAATCTAAAACATGACAAGTTTTTACCTAAGTGTCATTTATCTTTATTAATGACATTATTATATCAAAACTTGTTATTTCATGTTTTCAGGCCTTAATTTGAGTGTATTGAAGCTCCTGAAAGAGGTGGAGTCTCTAGAATGATGACCAAGGACAAGCTTAAGTGTATCTGTATGTCATTGTCAGGCCTTAGTCTGTTTGTATTGAGGTTTCCGGGGGTGGGGGTTTCTAGAGTGATAACCAAAGACGAGCGGAAGTGTATCTGTGTGTTTACTTGTTCATCAAATCTTTAACAGGAGTCATTTGTTTATAATAATAATAATATTAAAAATTATTATAATGACAGCGTTATTAGTATTATCATCATCGTTGTATTAAGACATGAAAATGGTAGGCATAATATTTATCAAAAACTTAACAAGTTCTAGATTTATTATCAATGTGCTATAAATAATTTTTATTTTTAAACAATTTTAACAATGCTATAATACTTCAGTTGGTAAGTTTTGAGTGAATTTTATTTCAACTTTGCCCCCACTTACATATCATTTATTTTCTACTTTTTTATTTATTTATTTATTTATTTATTTTTTTTTTTTTTTTAATTTTTTTTTTTTTTACAGAACTTGATTTCTTTTTTTCACAGTTATGTTTTTGCGAGATATCATTACTTTTTGTACAGTTACAATATACTTAAAAACTTTACCTAATGGTTTTTAATGTGTTTACAAGTGACTATTTTATTCACCAGACTACATTCAATTTAATTTAAATTTTCTACAACAAAATATTTGGCTATCAATTTGCGGCAGAAATCTGTATTTTAATACTGCTGTATTTTTGTTTTGAAACGAAATGTATTGATTCTAAATTGTTATTATTTCTGAAATAATAATAGTAATATTTACATAATTTTATGTTTTACCATTACAGACTCAATAACGTATAAATCAGCAGTCCGATTCATATTTACAAATAAAATGACGAAGCTATCCAAATAATATCAAACCAATACAATAATATTTGAACAAGCACTAACAAGAAAATCCGGCTGACTTTTAGCCGTTACTTATGTTTTTAGTCTGGTGAAACAAAGTATTGGCTCACACTATAATTAAAAACAAAATACTAATGCACCTTTTGCTTAATTATAACATTTATTTGACACACAATATCCAAACTTGAAAGTAAACAGACAGTAATTATTAAAATTCGAATTCGTCCACCGAAACTACAGCATAGCAAGAATTTGCACCTTCAAAATCCTCCGTATCCAACAGTTTGAAAGTTCGTGTCGCTATCGAAATACATCGAAATGATACTTGATAGTCCTCTGCAAGCATTATCTTTATATTCAGAGGCAATTGGTAAAGTACATTTATCCGCAGCGGAAATCGATAGAGTACCCGTACAACTGACGTTGAGAGTCCGAGGCACCTCAAGGTTGTCCATAGCTACACTGCCTAGACCAATGATAGCCATATTCCCATGATCAATATTTATTTGAATAATATGAATGGCTCTCTTTGTTAACATTTTAAATTCTGGTATTAGACAAATTTCAACTGCGGATGTCTTGAAATATATGCGTATTTCGATAGCTGTATTCTCTCAAGATGTGTTTTTTTTACACTGTGTCTAAAAACGTAAATTTTATGCACCATTACTCAAAAAATTAGTTCTCTGAAATTAGCCAAAAATGGCTGATAATCAGGTGATTTTCCTGCAAGGTCAGCCCGGATTCAACATTTGGCACTTTTTTGGCAAATTAAAATTTCGCCTAATAGACGTAAAGTTAAAGTAAAAATGGACACCCCCAAGTGGGTAATTAATCCATTTCAGATTTTTTTTTCGGTTCTTTATAGTGTAAACGAACTTCGTACCGCACAGAAGAAAATTAAATAATCACAAGACCAATCTTGACCCATAAAACTGAATACCGAACAGGAATTAGACATTTCTTTAAGACAGCAACAATTGTGAAATACTCTCAAAGATAAAAAAATGTATTTGTGAGTTTTTCAAAATAGTGTTTTAAAACAAAGACAAGTAATTATTTGTATGCGTAATGTCTTAATAATGGAGTGTTCGAAAAATATTCTTTATTTCTTGCAGGTTCAGTAACATTTATATCATTAAATAAGTAGCAATAATAGGAAAAAATTCCTAATACATATAGGACAATGAATAGTTTCCCTAGCTACTCTCAGAAACATTTAATGTATTCCACTAATAAATTCAAAGCTTTTTTAAATTATGAACTATTTTCTTCATGAACTATTTTATTGCTTCTGCGAGATCGTAAAACTAATGTCTACTCTAAGATGAGTATATATATATATATGAATGTATATATGTATGTGTGGGTGTATATATCGGTGGTCAACCTCTCCACAATACGGAAATTCAAGGAGGAAGGATTCAATAAAACCTTGGCAAAGAATACTCTTTCCATTATTCCATGGAGTGCCATGTTATATTTTAACTTCGTGAAGAATTATGAATAACATGTTTGTAGGTTTACAGTGCAACTATATTAAAAGTTATTCACAATTCTTGATTAATATTTTTTAGCAAATGATGTTTTAAACGTTTAATAAAAATTCCAATTTCGATCGTCAAACCTGATTTTTTCCCTTGACTGGATTTTTTTTATCCATGCAAAGACTAGTAATAACAATTTTCAAACAATGGATTTAAGGATGTTTAAAACATCAGTTGCAACATTAGTAACAGCAATATAGACCACAGTGCTAACAAAATGATCCAACTGATACGAAGCTAAATGAAATCCAAAAGCCTATAATTTCAAGAATGTTAAAAAAATTAAAACTTCCCATTCACAGAACTTGAAAAGTTTCCCACATAACTTATAAAAACTTTCTGAAATATTTATTTTTATATACGTCTAATTCCTAGAATTCAATTTTAAGAAAGAAAAAAATGATTGATGGTCTGTCTCTTAGCTAAAATACAGAAAACTAAGAAAAAAAAAGTCTGCAATGTTTGAAAATGCTTTCAGAAAAACAAACAAAAAAATCAATCATATATACGATATAAAAATAACGTTTTAGAACTTAAAGTAAAGTTCATATGTTGCGGCAAGTCCTGTTCTCTTGACTATTTTAGCAATTAATCATATTTTTTTTTAGATTGCTGAAAAAAACTCTTAAAATAGGGAATATTTTTTGTTGTTGTTGTTTTCTAAATTTCTTAATAATTAAGTACAAATAAAAGGTATGCAAAGAAAACTTTCTTTGATGGTGTTTATTTTTTCTTCTGTACATGTAAGATAATAATTAAACAACGTAAAGCTTAGGTGATATGGGGAAATATGATCATTTGCCGCACCCGAGAACTATACAGATCGAGACATACATTTGTTTAATACAGAACCGGCACACTAAAAACATCCAAAGTTGAACAAAGGATTAAATATTTTACCTATCCGCTATTTTGTAGGGTTCTTACTATTTGTCAATCAGACGAGCCGTTTTTGCACGAACATCTATATATATATTTGTCGTACGTGGCGCGAAAAAAGGGCTGAATTTGTAACTTATGATTTGGCAACAACTGTAGTTTCCAGAGCTCAGACCAATGAACAGACTAGATTGTGTTAGATCAGCTCCGCCTCCGTCCAATATGGCGGTCAGTGTGAGAGAAGTGAAACCATAGAATGAAACTCAAACTTGCAATTATTAAAAATAAAATAACATGTACGTAATCCAAAGCGTCTGAGATGATCCCTCATTTTAATTATGAGCAATATCGTTAATTTAAAATGAATTCTCAACTCTGATTTAGAATTCATTTACGAATTTCAATCACTCAAAAGACGGAGAAAAAAAAATCAACTGTCTAGATATCACCTGCTGCCATCTGTTGGTGTATTGATGAAATAAAACAAACTATCTTCCTATAACGTAGCTTCTTTCCTAATGAATTTAAGTCGTGCTGTACAAAAAATCCTTTTTTCATAGTATTTAAATGATTTATATGCCCATTGGTAGCGCCAAATAAATGAATTTTCAGTTGTGTTTTCAATGGAGAATTACTTTTTTACATTAAAATAAATTGTCATTTTTATATGTTCAAATGTTTTATGGTAGAACGTATTCCGGCTAGAATTGCTGAAAAAAATGGGCGAGCGAGCGAAGCGGTCTCAATGTGAATTGCTTCGCAATTCACGGGGGGTTGGCGAGCGTTAGCGAGTAGGGGGCTGAGCCCCCTAGTAGTAAAATAATTTATGTAGGGAATAAAGGAGCACATATGAAAAGCGATACATATGTGAATAATGTACATTTCATCTACTTAGCATCAGATAAAATTCTTTGATATTAATCCTATCATCTATTGACAGTTGTTACCCAGATCAAAAATTACTTTACTTTGCGAAAAATTATATATTAAATTAATTATGTTTTGTTTAATCCTAATGTGAATAGCTATAATTAACAAAAATAATGTATATCATAAATATATATACAACATAAACAAAATGTATAACGAAATATATATACTTTAAATTATAGCTTTTTTATTGTTATCCAAGAAACTATTATCAAATGTTATCATCTGCTTTGGTGTTAACCAGTGTAAAACTGAATTTTTATTAAAATACTTCTTGTAGGTTTATTATAATTTAACTGTCCCCTATTTTGTTATTCCGTTGAATTCCCATGGGTATAGCCGTGTTATAGTTTATTCTTGTAATGAAACGTATTTGTAATTTCCATAATTTAACTTATTTTAAAATAAATTCATTATTACGTTAATTTAAAAAAAGATTAAAAAGCAAGGGTGTCAATGCGGATAAATATTTTCTGCCTTTATTACCAGATAACTTTAAAACTGATTAACTATTAGGTATGTATGATTATACTATTAAGTTATTTTTTTAATAAAATTATATTTTAAAACCATGTTTTATCCTATGTACTATATTTACAAACGGTTGTCCATGCATAAATTCAGTACTAATATTTATCAGTTTGTTAAAAGTAATTTTCTTCATTTTGAATCAATAACATATTATAGCCCGTATATGTTCTGTTTATCTAGATAATTTTACCATGTAACGATATTGCATAATGCATCTGCAGCCTTGTCAAAATGTCTTCACACTAACCGAATATCACTATGAGTACACACAAAATATTGAATGAAACCGGCAAAGCAATATCACTATAAATGTATTCGAAATATGTCAGGTTATATGTATTTTATAAAATGTTGATATTCAATGTTCTTCATCAAAGTGCAGAATGTCACTATTTGTATACGTAATAAACTGATATAATATTATGAAATAATTTGTATAATAACACACTAATATCAAATAACATTTATAATATGATATATCTATATATTTAAAACGCTAAGCGATTTCTTTCGACAATCCGCGAGAACAAACTACTGCATCAAATTACATCATTCTTTTTTTAAATGAAAGATATTTGTACACAGATTTGTTATTGTGCATTCGTTTGTTCGAAAATTTAATTAATTAGCCGTAATTTTTAATTAAACTTTTACTTCTGCTAATGACGTCATAATCGGATAACGCCCATAGTTGCAAGGCATAGAGTTTATTCTCTGAACTCTGTGGTTTGCGAGGATATTAAGAGAAATAATGAATATTAAAAGCACGTGGCTTTTAGATCGAATTTTTTATTTTGCAAGTTAAGTTTCCGTAAAAATATTTATCCGCGTGTTTTAAAAGAGAATAAAAATTCATATTTATTGTGAAGTCACGAGAATATTGTCCATTGGGTTTAATTTATCATTATGCATTATAACTTTGTTGATGCCATTTTTTCATTCCAATTAAATGCAAAATATATATTTTTTTTTGTATGCATGGTGTTTAAGCATTAAAGTAAAGGATTTAAAGTAAGTGTAAAAAGTTTGCGCCGGTTAAAATCACGTTATGCTTACCTTGAAATTCATTTTAACATTGATAAAACTAAAGAGAAAAATGTATATGATTATGATTGTGTCAACATGACTTAATTTTAACTGATTTTTCCGCTCATAATTATAAAGATTAGAATTGGAGCCGTCATTGATTTCTTCATCTTGATTGCATACCTTGATTACATGTTACCAATTACTTTTTTTTTTAAATTATAGGTTAGAAGATCTCCTTTTTTAATAAAAAAAAAATCACAAAAGTAAAGCATTTCAGGAAATTTAAAATTAATAAAAATAGAGTTAGGGTAGAAAAAAAATCTTGAATAATGATTGTATTTTTAGCTAGAATAAACTATGTAAGACTAATATTTCATAAGAATTATTTTTGTAGGTTTATTCTAAGTTCATTTAACAGTTCCTTATTAGCGCAAAGTCCTATTTCTTTCACTGTGAATTTCTCTTTCGATGTCAAAAAATAGTTTCGACTTTTGGACGCCAGCCAAAATACAGTGGCAATTTTTAGAAATGTACAACGGTTGTGACAACAAACTGCGGTATTGCTTTAGCTTTCATCCCGGTTACATCACTTCTAAATACTACAAAATTCTATTTTTTACTACATTTTACAATTTCAATTCTTACATCATCAATTAGAAAACAAAATACCTTTCGATGGAAATTTATTTGAAAACTGCCTGCCGCTTAATTTAACGACTTTTTAAATAATTTTCAAGCATGAAGTGTTTTTCAATTCTATCTTATCAATGACCACCAGTTTGCTTCAGTAATGTAAAATAGCCCTTGGGAAAGTTGCCACAATTGAAAATAGAATTTCCAAACCATCATAAAAAGTGAATAATAATAATAATAATGATAAAAACAGTGATAAATCATAAGATCAGATTATCCATAAGATAGAGTATTTTAGCGCTAAACGAAAATCTGTCAAAAAAAAAAAAAAAAAAAAAAAAAAAACTATTTTTAGTTTATGAATTGAATAGCATAAAATTGATATGTTGAATTCGTTGATGTATATGTTCCATCAGATATCAGAATATGCTAGGAATTGTATTTTTATATTTTATTACATTTGCCAACTGTATAAGAAGGAAAATACCCCCGACTCTGATGGAAAAGGGATAATCATCCTGATTATGTAAAGGAACCGAAGAAAAAATACAAATAAATTACACTTGAAAACATTAAAAATCTCCCTCATCGGCCGATTGATTTATTACTGTAAAAATATTACATAAAAACTGATTAGCTTAAAACAATGGATGCGTTTTAAATGATATGGGTTTGAAACGAACAATGATTAAAGAGGACATTTTAAAACTTTTAATTTAAACATTTTAAAACTTTTTTAGCGTCGAATTTCGACGGTGCTTTTGGGCAAATACAATGCACATGCGCATAGGAGCTCATTCGGTTGCATTATCACAGGTGTGGGGGAGGGAGATGTGTGCTTTATTTACTATGTTCTTTTATTTACTGAATATGATATGACCGTAGGAATATACAGGGTGTCCATAATTAAACGACCCTACTTTAAAGTTGTCTAAAGACGAAACTATTGGTCAGAAAGTTGTGAAATTTTGTGAAGGACATAATGAAGGAATGGGAATTTGTTTAAGCGAAAAAAAAATTAGTTCACAATTTCGCCGCCAGAGGGCGTTTTTAAAATAAATTACACATTTAGTATACATTTACGATAGGTTACAAATTTTCTTGCAACAAAATATGTTCCACCTGACGGCCATCATTTTCAGCTACTATCTTGAATCGTAAGATAGCATGTTCCCAGTGTGTTTTGGGAAATGCTAAAAACATGTCGTAAAAAAGGTTTGTTCAACATGTTTTGTTGCAAGAAAATTTGTAACCTATCGTAAATGTATACTAAATGTGTAATTTATTTAAAAAACGCCCTCTGGTGGCGAAATTTTGAACTAATTTGTTTTCGCTTAAGCAAATTCCCATTCCTTTATTATGTCCTTCACAAAATTTCACAACTTTCTGACCAATAGTTTCGTCTGTAGACAACTTTAAAGTAGGGTCGTTTAATTATGGACTATTTGTATATACTTCATAGGTCCAAGAAATTTTTTTCATGTCGTGGGGAGTATGGCGGTTTTGTCAAACTGATTTGCATTACACAGTTGTGTACGGATTGTTTGTTTGGAGTTTGCATCGGAAATAGTACTGTATTTGACTGGGGAAAAATCTTTTAAAATAAAATATTTGAAAGAATGTTTCATACGCACCCCTTTTTAAATAATAAAAAAGCTTATTTTACTGATATTGTTATAGTATTTTTTTCCGTCAATTTCTGACGGGTTCCATCTAGTTTTCATTTAATTCTTGTATTAAATGCATATACAAGATGCATATACAAAATGCACATACAAGATTTCGAATTTTTTAAGTTTCAGAACAAAACCTTTTCCATGTATATATTTCATATTCACCAATTTTATTCATCGTAATACTTTAAATTATTTTAAACCATTGGCAGTATATGATGTTTTTCTCTGAAAATTAATAAAAGTCATATCAAAGGAAATCTCACTTTTACTTTACGTTCAATTAGATTTCATGAAATAAGTATAACCTTGGGGTCAATGCACTGAATTAAAAAGACACACTTTGGGATTAAATAGTAAAGATTCTTTTTAAAATAATAATTCTTACACTAATTAATATAGAAACATAGGATTTGTACAGACAAAAAATGAAATGAAACTGATACAGAAAATTTTTTTCTCACATTGTTTAAAATATAATCACAATTAAAGCGTATTTTTAAAAATATATACGAGAGGTTTTCAAAAAGTAAAGATACAATGCCGCATACTCATTAAAAATAATTAATTGAAAAAATGTTCATTACCAATTGCTTACTATTATATGGCTGTTTTTTATATGGTTTCCGTCATTGTCGAAGCATTTGTTATGCCTGGGTACAAGATTTTATATCGCACAGTCATAGAAGTTTGCCGCCTGTTGTCGAAACCATATATCAACTTCGATTTTGATCTCACAATCGTCGTGGAAGTTTTTCCGAGCAAGTTGTTTCTTCAGGTGAAGGAATAGGTGGTAGTCGCTGGGTGCCAGTTCAGAGATCACAAAAGGTCTACCTGTTCTGGGTTCTTCGCGAACATTTGTCCTACCTCCTGAGAATGCATTTCCTTACATTTTGTCGATTCATAATGTTCCCATAGACAGAAACAATTTATTTGTGACTATCGTCCGGACGCTCACCTTTTGCATGAAGAAAACGTATGAAGAAACGCACTTCACATTTGGCTGGATTCTGAATTGAGGCAGCCATTAAAAACACGTGCTACACGAAACATACTCACCGTAAAAATAACTAACGACTACGAGGGAAAGGTCAAATGTTCATGGTTATAATATGTGTTGCCAACGTGCTCATTAAAGCTTTTTTTTCTTCCCTGCTATCTGAGGTGTATCTTTAATTTCAGAAACACCTAGTATATTACAAACTTTCTTTTTATTAACACTTTCCAACATACTTGAAAAATATTTATGAATTCGGTTTGTCAGTCTGTCTGTCTGCCGTCTATCTGTATGTCCGTGCTCTAATTTGAGTAAATATACTCGGATCGTCATGCAATTGATACATTTTATTGAGGATTACTGTGGCATGTTTGGTATTGAAAAGGAAGACTGTAGCACTTATAGTTTTTTTACAGGGACACTTAAAACAATTCCGTTACATTGCGGTCTATCGGTAAAAATCATTTGCGGTTTATTTTAATGATGTTACACAATTTAAAACATATTGAAATTGATATATATCACTTAGATGCACTACAAGAGACTAATTATAGAATGTGGTGTGTATAGTGCTTATCGTTTCTTTACAGGGATACTCAAAAGAATTCAGTTACATTATGGTCTATGAAGAAAAATCGTTTGCAGTTTATTTTAATAATATTTCACTATTTCAAACATATTGAAATTGATATATACCACTAACGTGTATTACAAGAGATTTACTATAGAAAATTGTGTGTATAGCTTACATCGTTCATTTACAGGGGCACACAAAATAATTTGGTTAAGTACTGCTTATTAATAACAATTGCTGGGAATGCTTTTTCAGTTGCTGAACGCATTTTTAAATTTAATTCATTTTTTGTCTATTACTTGATGTGTATAAATTGTATAGATTGCATACAGGGCAGCACAAAAGTTCTTGAGTACATTTCCGTTTATTGTCGGAAATTGCAGAAGTGAAATTTTAAACTGTGCTACGCGTTTACTAATTGAACTAAAATTTAGCATTCTACTTAGTATATATACAAATATATAGATAATATACAGGTCTGCACAAAAGAGCTCGGATATTTTTCCGAATATTTTTGTTAATTCCTGAAATTGGATTTTTAAATTTGTTATGCGTTTTCAAAATTGTTTAGTTAGATAGGTAGTATTATTACTCAGTATCACACAGTAGTATTTAGTACTGCTAAGTATGATTGGTAAATTGTATTTTCAAGAATTTGTATTTTTGGAATATTTTATTTTCAGAATTTTTATTTCAGAATAACATACTATTATTATTGCTCAATATCAGAAAGTATAATTTAGTAATGCTCAGTATAATTAGGTAAACAAACCTGCTGTGCGGGGCTAGTTAAGCTTAAGCTGAAAGATAGGCCACCCCGCCCGGTTTGACCTTGACCTTGTTTAGTTAGATATCATCTTACACCTTACGGTAAAGATTTGCAAAATTATTTTGTAAGTATTGGAAAGTATTACATAATCTATGCTTGACGCATGATTTGTTGTTCTTGTTTATTTATATTTTCAACTTTATAATGTTTAAATTATATTACAATGTCGCAGCTTCACAGCCATTTGTCCTTTTTGGCGAGGCTTTGGCAATCATTAAATCCATTGCTATTGTAACTCGTATACAGTTTTATCATAAATAATTTTTGGCAATTTATCACCTGTAGCGGGATAATGGAAAGACGCCTTAAAATAAAATTATTAATTTATAATTAAAAATATTAAAATGCTGTATTGTCAAAGGAAGCACACATTTATACGGAATTTTATAATTCTAGTATATCAGGAATTGGATTAAAACTCGATCAAAAAATTACATCGTTACATACAAAAAGAGTTGGTTTAATTATAAGAGTGTCCGCCTAAAGGTGTAATTAGACTCTCAAATAAAATATTTTCGTATTTGAATCTATATTTTGTATAAGTTGTTATCTACGCGTTAAAATTTATACCAATTTCCCTTTTTCATATTGGAATACAGATTTGTGAAACTTTATTTGAGTTTCTTGGATAAAATCTGCCCGGGTAAGTTGTGTACGTACTTCTTCATGTGTGTAGGACAGAAAATGAAGGTGGGCCCCACATTCAATAAAGAAGTATAATGAAGGGTTAATACATTAACCTTACATTACATTGGCGTTATGGATCACTATGTAAAATGTTAAGGTTCGTAAGGCAGTTCGTACATTTTTTTACAGATTGGACCCACATACAGAAAGGTTCCGCTAAAATTTAAGAGAGGGGTGAGAGGGATACTTTTTTGGCTATATAATAATCTATATAAATATAAAAATAGACGTGCGTGTCCATATATTTCACTTTGCAGTCACAACTACCCAGCGCAGACCACTAGTGTTTGGGTGTGGTAGTATCATCCAGTCTCCCATTGTGCACTATGGTGGTTACATGTTGGAGGTACGGTGGTTGAAAGTGGCCGACTTAGGGCATTTTCATACTTAGAACAAAGTGGTCTAAAAATGTTTGAAATTTTCTTCAACGGGAATTGGTTCATTCTACCTAACATGAGCTAACTGAGATATAAATAACTAAGTAAGGTGATTTCGTGATCCTTGCGGAGGATATTGAAACTACGTCATATTGAAGCGCATTCGTATCACGCCTGCTATACAATGCCGCAGGCAGAGGGGACAAGTGCCGGAGTTTCGTTCGGAAAATGGTTTGTTTAGAGCAGAAAGCGCGCCGAAAATGACTATCTTTATCGAAACCGCAAAAAAAAAAAAAAAAAAATACTGATTTCCGGGCAACGCCAGACGGATCAACAAGTAGTAAAATAAAGTTATCAAATGAATCAGTTAATTTATACTCTTGGATCTGAAAGATAATGTAGAAATTCATAAGAGCAAAGAATAGAGAAAATACATAAGATGTTCAAAATCACTATTTATTATTTTATTTAAGAAAAAGTTATCATAATCAGAAACAAATGTCCTTTCAATACAAATGCATTACATGTTCTCATAATTATCATAATTCATTAGTTTAAAGATTCCAAATTATAATAATAGTTTTTTTAAACAAAACAAACAATACATTCAAAGGTAACGCCGCCACAGCACAAATTTATAATTAATAGGCAAATAGGCCAGTTTTGGAATTTGAGCATTGAGAAATATTTTTACTGTTAGAATTTAATTTTTACGTTCACAATTTTAAATAAATACAGAAATAACAAATTTCAAATTTAACTAGGAAAATAATATGATAGAGAAAATCTCACCCAGAGGATTCTGTAATGAACATACAGACTTTGTTTTTCTCTCAATTTGATTGTGATGTATTGGACACAGGACCTTCGGACTGATACGTATTCCACGTGAAAGCGTCTTCTTCATTCGTTAATAATACAGAGTCTTTGTTTTTTCCGTCAATGCGATTGTAATGCAATGGGCACAGGACCATTCGAATATCATGATAAGAGCGTCTTCTTCATTTCTTAAACAACACAAAGTCTTTGTTTTTCTGTCAATCTGACTCTAATGCAATACACGCAGGCCTTTTGGAATATCTTGATAACAGCGTCTTCTTCACTCATTACTCAACACAGAGTCTTTTTTTTTTCTCAACGTGATTGCGATGCAATTGGCACAGGACCTATGGAATGATGAGTGTCCCTGGTGGAAGCATCTTCTTGATTCGTTAATCAGCACTGAGTCTTTGTTTTTCTATTAATGGGATTGTAATGAAATGGGCTGACATTTGGAAAATCATAATAAGAGAGTCTTCTTCATTTATTAATCAAGAGAGAGTCTCTGTTTTCTCTCAACGCGATTTCGATGTAATGGACACAGGACCTTTGGAATGATGAGTACTCCGGATGAGAGCTTCTTCTTCATTCGTTAATAAGCACAGAATCTTTCTTTTTCTCTCAATGTGATAGTAATGCAATGGGTACAGGATCTTTGGAATAACGAGTTTTACTCATGGTTTTTCCGAATTAGCATCTTCGGAATGATAGAACTATGTCAGCAAAAAATGTCTCGTTCCTTCTTCGAAGCCCAAGGGAAGAATGTTTTTTTTTTTACAACTTTATAATGTCTGCCCCGAGTTTTTAGTTACATTTACTTTTGTGAATGTTGTCTTCTTATTGCATATAGTTAGTAGAACTTATTGACCCATATGCACATTTTTGTTCGAGACGCGGTAATTGGGTGACCTGTTCTCTAACTCCATACGCTTCCTGGATAAATTTTGTTGGTTGATCCAGTAACATCGCTTGCTTCAAGAGGAGGGAATTGTTTCAACGTCTATTTGGTTCTGTTGCCATTTATTTATCTTTTTATTTGTACACCTGTGGGCCATACATTGTTGTCTGTTACAGTCTGACACTTTGTTGTGATTTATCTCTCATAAAATATAATTGGGTATGCTTTCTCCTGGTTAAATGTATTTTCCTTGATTATATCTATATTTACGACATTAAAAGATACAGTACAAAGTATACAATATGTCTAACAATTAGAATATATATGGTGATAGTTAGATTATACTTAAAACATGAAATCGATATATGGTGACAACCAATATATTTTTGTAAATTATTGTTCATATTATTCATAAAGAAATAAAAACTTCAGTTATTTTCACTAATTATTGGAATTCTATCCAATAATTTGTTTTACCTGAAATCATTCCCGAGTGGAAAGAGTTAAAAATTTAGGATGTTAATGTCATATTCATGTCACAAAATTTTGTTTATAACTGCTGAAAAATCATCCTATTTAAATTTACCTTTTTTTCTTTCTCTTATTTTTGTTATATACAACATACAGTGATAGATCCCAAACATAATGGAAACATATTTTTAATTATAAAAATTATAAATAAATGCATTTTCAAGAATTTATAAATTGTGAAATGCAATAATGATTACATAAAAATATTACAATACACAAAAACATAGCTATGTGTACAATCAGCTCATTTCACCCACTCAGCTCAATCAGCTCCCCTGAAAATTTGAAAAAGTAATGTATAAACTATATACTTTTCCGGGATGATATATTCCAAAAAACTGAAATAAGTATCAAAACCGGGTGTTACCGTTTCAAAAATATAGGTTGATAAATTTTAAATATACATGTAGCCCATGAATATTAAACCTATTTTCAGAAAGAAAACATTATTCCGAGATTAATGCCACATTTATTGGTACTTTATTGGAAATGTGTTGGGAACAAATATAGGTATATCAATTTTGCAAAACAGATTTTCATGCGGCTGATAACAAATTCTTTAAACAACATGTTGTAATCATTTTGTTCAACAGAAACGGTGTCACCATATACTAATGATCTATTTAATGTCGTAGAAATTCGTGTAATGTATCCATTTTTCGTATTCAATGTCGCATACATGTCCCGACAAGATAATATGTTAATTTCCGTCTGCCGAGATAGATGATGTTAAAAGTGAATAGCCACAATCTGCGTCATTGACGGCATCGAAATGTATAATAAAAAAGCTCATGTGTGTCATACCAACAGTAATGTCATTTAATAATGCGAACATTAGACAGGCTTGTCTGACAGCTGAAATGCTTAATGACAGACGGCATTGAGGAACTTTTGTAGGCGGCTACGTCTCCCTGTGACTTATCCTACAAACGCTTGAATAGAGTCTAAAGCGCCAACTAATTAGCAATAGTGTAATGCATGAAACCAATAAATAATGGTATCGTGAAAAAACCCGGCAATATTCTCATTTTTTATGTGCAATTGGCACCATTGTATCTTCATGATTTTGTGAATAATTGATTTAAAAAAATCTTGACGTGCAAATTAAGCATTTCTTTATTTTCGATGAACAAAATGGTTACATTTACGCATTTAAGCGTAAAAACTTTTTTATTTAATTTTTGTTATGTCTTCGTCTTACGTAAACTTTTTATAACCAAAATACGATTATATCCTTACATTTCTGACATGATAAAAAAGAACACATTTTCTTAATTAACTAAAAGGACCAAAGTGTGTTTGGATCGTATTCTAAGGAGGACAAATAAAAGCGAATCCAAAAACCAGTAATTAAATGTAATTAAAAAAACATACTTTCATTAAAATTCACAAAAGCCAACGTATACTATAAATCGCAAATGTGTACGTCACTCAATGCTGACGTCATGATGATACGAACAACAATCTGGTGAAAATGGATTATAACAATGAAGCTATTTTTTCAATTAAACAATCGTAAAGTTATTTATATGGGTAAAATGCAAATTTGGGCCGACGTTGACCCTTTCCTTCGGCATCGAATTTTTAAAAAAATGTCCAATTCATGTATTGCTTTCCATAATACATATATATTCCAAATTTCAAAGCTCTACGTCTAGTGGATGAAAAATCAGTCACAAGATTTAACTGCCACATACATACAGAAATGTAAGTTAAAAGAAAATATGTAAAAATAAAATCATTTGCTGTTATTTTTAACTTAAAAAATAATATTTTCCTCTTCCAAAATACGAAATACACGTTAAACCGAAAGATGGTGTACAACTTTAAGTGATGATAGAGCACTTTGGAACAGGTAATTTTTATATAGTAAATGGGGGTCGCAATCGATTTATTTAGTCATAAATGCAGAACAATTAGCTCCGAGCCGAGGCTGTCCACTGAAACGGCGAGGATAATGTATCGAAATATTAAAAAGTTTGATTTGTATGAAGTGAGATGATATTAGGAAATATACATTGTAATTGTGTCGTCTAGTTGCAAAACCTGCCAAATCCTCAAAATTTGAAAATGCGTTTTTTCAGCTTTTTAAGTTTTAATTAAACGTTTCTACCATCTGTAAACAATAAACAATCCTAAGCCGGTCAAATCCCTTTGTTGTATGCGGTTGAAAAATCACGATGTGCTACAAAACCGGCCAAATCCATCAACCGGTCAGGTTTAAAAGCGGCCATCTCCATATCCGCTAGACGGCGCTTCTGCTTCTCCCCACAATAACCTCTCACTTGTTGATTAGATTAACGTTATAGTGTTTTCTCTCGTCTGTGACTGCTCCTCCTTGGTGCATACAAAGTTTCTAATAATAATTTTAATAATTTAGTTTCGTGTTTTCTCCGACTATGGAAAAGTTTGTGGAAGACGTATCTCGTAATCAATCGAGGAAGAGGAAATGTGACCCTACGAAGTGGAAAAAGAACAAAGCCAAAGTTCAAAGGTAATGGACACCTTGTAATAACCATACGGCTTATTAACATGTTTTTATGCTGTAGGCCAAAAGACGTTTCTGCGCTCTTCCCCTTCGCTTTCATAAAACTGTAAGTTAATTTTCTCTGATAAATTTAAGAATTTTTTAATCTATTTAATTTTTTAATAAAGTATTCTTCAATTTATTTTTTTTTTAATTTTTTTATAAATTTTAGTATTTTGAGGAAGTTAGACGGGGAATGAACGGGCTTTTGTTACAGTTAAAATCTGTGTAAACATATTTGTGAAAAAACATGACTGTTTTTCACAAATGAATTTTTTTGAATATTTTTTTCTATTTAAAACATATGAAAATGTAAGCACATTTGTGATTACATTTTCATAATTTCTGCCATTATTTTTTTTCAGATCCTGCCCTACTGGTAAACCAAAAAATCCAATCTGTGGGCACTCTTCAAAAGCTTACCGATTCTCTTAAATGCCTCCTCCAACTTTTTTGTGTATTTGCTACCATTAAAAACCCAATGTCACATTAATTTCAACAAAAATTAATTTCTGTTTTGTTGCAAAACCGGCCAACTCCAAAGTAAGTTGCAAAGGTGACCAAATCCAAAAAAAAAGACTTAAATAATTCCCTCATTTCATGTGACCCTGCCACCTTATTTCGTGTTTCCAAATATACTTTTCTAATGACTATAAAACGCTGGTTTTGCAACTGGTCGGAGATGGCCGGTTTTGCAACTGGACGACGCAATTATTCTAGTATATTATGAAACAGATTCCGAATTATGGATCGCCTAAATGAGATTTGTTTGAGCGCGGACGCGGATAGTGGTCATTTCCAGCAATTATAGCTGTCGCGAATCGAATTGAATTAAATGTATTCTTGGCTCCTACTAACAGGAGATGTTTTCATAAATGTATCTTTCTAAGCTGTGTGAGAAAGATGGTTTTTGTTTTTGTAGATGTATCTTTCTAAGCTGTGTGAGAAAGATGTTTTGTTTTTGTAGATGTATCTTTCTAAGCTGTGTGAAAAAAGGTTGTTGTCAAAAATGGTTTTGTGGAATGTTTTGTCGGCACGGAAATGAGAGAATAAATATATTCGTTATGTTTTTTAAAAGGCTTGTTTTTCACGTATAGAAGTATTATTTTCCTTTTGCTTTAAAAATGACGAAAGTATTGAAACGGGTAGTTTCAATATATCGAAAATCGCAATGTTTTGTATTTGCGATAACAGCAATGCGTAATTGGTAGACTTCATAACAAGTTGGAAATTGTACGTTAAACGTGACAAATGAGCGTTCGTTTTCCTTCCATAACTAGTTTTTCAATGTAAAAAAACATCATTATTATTTCAGTGAAATAAATTATAATCGTCTGGTATGACCGAAATGAGGATGCCTTTTTTTTCCTTATTACGTATGCCATGTTTACAGATGCTATTTCTTTATTAATCCAGACAGCTCTGTAAATTCACCATGGAGATCTTGCTTTGCGAATGATTATCTCCATGGTTAATATTTCTACGACTCACGATTAATGAATATTTTGTTTATTTACTTTAATACATTGAGATATTCGGCTGTTAGCCTAATTTTCACTGAAGTTATCTTAGAATCTATAATTTTTTTAATGTAACTCATCTCTCAAGCAAACAATTTTTTTGAACGATCTTTCTGAAAATGTAACTTTTATGAAATTTTATTCGAAAAAATAATTTTGAATAAAAATTGCCGCTTGGCATATGGAAAAATGTGCGGTTAGCCCGTATTTGTTTTACTCAGTCACATGTCATCCACTTTTATCATACAGATTACGTACGATAGGATTTAATAGAATAAAGAAAACTTTTATTAATATAAGTTTTGATTCGATTTTCATAAAAATTGAAATAACTCGACAAAATTTTGCAACAGTTATATATATTAATTTTCAAACCATTCGGTTAGGTAGATTTTGCGCCCGTTATATGCGGACAGACAGACAGACAAACGGGCGGACCAAACGACGACTATAGGTGCTACGTATTTATATAATTACGAATGCACCTAAAAAGCAACGTAAGCTTGATAATGTTGTTACAGTATCTTTATTATTTTAAAAGTCATGAACAAAAATACAGATTTGACTTGCAGTGAAGCACTGTGTATGTATGAATGAATAAGTGGAATGGCATACCAGTTCAATATATATTGACATATATTCAAAAAGTTTGTTACAGTTTGCTCTATCATTTATTAAAGTTTTAAGGCGACTTTTTGGAACACATTGTATATTAAAATTTAATTAAATTTTAAATCCAAATTTAAGGATATCTCATTCGGTTACGTCTATTAGCATATGTCGTTCACTTCGTTTAAATAGCGTTCTTTTTTTCAATTTTATAAAGAACGTGTAAAGGTTTCTCCAGTTAAAAAAATAAAACCCGTTTAAGAAAATAACTTAACAATACTATGCAACATAATAACACACAAACAAAAATTTTCATCTATAAATTTCCTTCAGTCCATTAAAGAATGAATAAATAATTTATAAAACAATGTTTTTTTACTGTTCAGGTATCTTTTGTAATTTACCACAAGACTGTTACAGTTTTCTTCTAAACGAAACCTTTTAAGAATGTACGCCAGTGAGATCTCAGATTCTTCTCGCTAATCTTATACCTATAGGCCGGGAATTCATTTGTATTTTTTAAATATATCCTCAGAAATCAATTATATTTTAACATTTATATATTTTACGATCAATCAACTGTTTAATCAATTATATATTTAACGTTTTTCCGTGTACTCTTTTATAATGATGTCTCTTTGTTTGTTATTTGACAAAATACAGGGTGGTCATATAGTCTTTCCCTGAAGGCAACAATTTATTGCAGAAAAACTATTATAAATAGGCATATGCTAGTTCAATATATTGTAAAGAAATTTATGAAGTTTTTAATACAAGTACTTACGTCACTAAATTTCAAAGTGAGCATTTTTTGTGGCACGAAGAATTTCAAGGCGGTATTCCACTTCTCGCCACGTATTGCTCAACTTTTGGGCTGTCACAGTAGACACATCATCTGTGATCCTGACCTTGAGCGTTTCAATATCTCTTACTGGTGTTACAAACAATCTTTCCTTTATGTATCCCAAATAGAAAGAAAAAATCTAGAGGATTCATATCGGTTGAGCGAGGAGAATTTTACAGAATAAGTGGAGTAAAACAGCATAAATGCCATCTGATGCACTAAAAAGAAAAAAAAAGACTTTTCAATAATAAAAAATTTGCAATATTATATTCAATGGTTATTTCGTAATATTTTTTTGTGATCGGGGAAAGATTTTATAACCACCCTATATATCTAAATTTTTTGCGTAATATTACTGGACATGTTGCAATCTCAAACAATGCAATCAGTTTCTCTAAGATTTTAACTCGTAAACTATTATATTAAGAGTATATTTTAGAAATATTCTGCCAACTAAAAATAAAAAGACATTCTTTAAACTGAGAAAACAGAAAAAAGAAGTTAAAATATTAATTTCATGAGGAGATATTTAAAAAAATAAGAATGCATTACACAATCATACGTTTAACAATAGTTAGAAGAATTTCAGATAACAATGTCAAACACCCTTAACGCAGAGGGTTACATTATTTCGCATATTTGCCGAAACGTCAGTTGAGGCTCACTGTGGAGACGCGAAAAGTTTTTGGTTTCTGTCTGTCTGTCTGTTCCGTGATAACTACCGTAAAAAACGTCCGATTAGGTTGATTTTGGATAAGTATGTTTGCGAGATACCCGGAATTAGCTGTATAGTTTTTGGTTAAATTTGGTTCATTCATGCTAAAAATATATAATATTTCTTTTTAAGTCATAGTGCTTTCCTATGGGAATGCAGACAATTTTCAAATTTCATTTTTCACTGAAATGAAAATCATATATTTGAATAATGGATTTAAAAGTAAACTTATCGATGCTAAATTTTCGGTATAGATATATAGTCTTAAATATATCCAATAGCTTTAAAAATTTGCCGATACATCTATTACAATTTAGAAATTAATTGCTTAAATTGTATTGGAATTTTTTTGCATCTGTTTGGGAAATATACAAATCTAATTGCCATATTTTTTTGCGAATTTCAAAATGCATTTCTTTTTACTTTGCTCTTTAATTTATCAGTTGCTTAGCAACCCTGTTTCAAAGAATATCAAAATAATAAAACTCAAGTAACTCGCACTATTTTGCTGCAATATTTTTAACATTCTATTGACATAAAAGAGATCTTATTTTGATACACTTTACCGTTTAACTACTACAGAATGATTGCCAAAATAATCTTAATAATTAGTAAAACGATCCTGAAATATTACAATTACTGGAAATTAAGAACATAAAAGCTATCACAAAAAATACTTTATAGCGCCAAATCATGTTTACTATTTAGTTAATTGGCAGTGGGCACTATTACGAATGAACACAATAGGTTTAAAAGTTTCCAAATATGCCTGCTCTGGGGAGATTTTAGTATGCTATTTTCATCGAGTTAAATCAGGATGTACTTAGTTAAAATAAATATTATAGAAGAACCATCCAACCTGTTTTTTCGAAACAAAAATTGTAATATCACTAGATTTCTAAAATAGATATAAGTGAAAATAGTATATTCAGTTTACATTTTATAAGTTACTTTTGTACATGAGATATTATTCAACTTACTCATCAGATTCAGATGTTTCGTGGTTGACAAGTAAGTAAATATTGCTATTTGAGTATTAGGATACCATGAAATTATTTTCAAATTGTTTCTTATCCTAATAAAACCACTGTGTAGAGCGAAATCCAAGATATACTAGAATCATTCACACAATCAATAGGAAATCAGGAATATAAATTTAATAAGATTACGAAGGGTTCAGGGTGGTAGGCCCCGCCCCCCTGAAGAAATATATATATATATTTAATTATTTTTTCATGGATAAAACTATTTCTTCAGCCTTATATTTTTTCTAAAAAATTACAAGAATAAGAAGTTTATAAGAATTTCAGAATATCATTGAATAAACTGTGTTTAATTCAACGCGTCAAATTTCTGAAACGAACGAAGTGTTTTATATACCTATAAATATTGATGCAATATAAAAAAAAAATTGCGGATTGCAAGATACTAAATAACATGAAAAGTGATTTTGGAAAAACAATGACTTTCAGAGCTGAAGTTGAGGTTCCTGATCTACAGATTTACTAGTTAGTTCACCTACTTGAATATATTTTTGTCACAATTATATTGGGTTATCCGGGTAGTTCTGGGGTTTTTCAAAGCTTGGCTTCTACTAGTTATTTTGCTATTGCTGATAAGGAGCTACCTTGAATGATCCAGATATGTAATTCGGTCCTTTCTAATTGCGCTGCGTAATTCTTACTTGTGCTATGGCATAATTATTTTTCAGTGCAGAGCTAAGAATGGAGAATCAAAAACTCATTTTAGTCAATTATGCTCTTTTATTTCAAGAAAGGTAAAATGCTAGTCTGACTGCTCGTAAAACTTGTGCTTTATATGGACAAAGTGCTGTTTCATATGACGCAGTGCGAAAGTGGTTTGAGAAGTTTAAGCGCGGTAATTTCAGCCTCCAAGATGACTGCCGCTCTGGACGTTTCGCGTGATGGTCCTTTGCTACGTCGTCCCGTTCATGCCGAGACACTTGCGGAAGCCAGGTAACAAGTAAAATAACAATTCTGAAAATTGAGACCGGACAAATTTAAAAGGAAAAATGAACAAATTAAACGCCTCGAAAAGCGGGAAGGGCTGGTGTCGGGTTTTCTGAATCTACCGATAAATCCTTGCGGCTTCGAGCTCCATGTTTGGTACCTGACTTCCGCAAGTATCTCGGTATAAATAGGACGTAGCTAAAGACCACCACGCAAAACGCCGCACTCCGCGAATTCTGCGGTTGTCTCCCATCCCACCCACCCCCTACCGCTGTTCGAGACGAACATAGAGCTCGAATTTTGGACCACAATCATCTGCAAAAAATTACCTTTTAAAAGAACCTATTGTTAAAAATCCAGGTAGTTCAGGAGTTGATATAAAGAGTAAATATCACAATAAGTACAGTGTATGATAATTTGATAGCTTCTTTTAAGAGGTCCTTCTTTTATAGTCTTTCGGAACGGGCATCATCTTCGAGGCTGAAATTGCCGCCCTTAAACTTCACAAACCATCTTCGAACTGTGCCATCTGAAGCAGCTGTTTGTCCATATACTGCACGGGCAGTCTGACTAGCATTTTTAACTTTCTTGAAATGAAAGAGCATAATTCACGAAAATATAATTTTAGGGTTTTTCATCCTTAGTACTGCACTGAACAAAAATTACGTCACAACTCAAGCAAGCATTTTGCAACGCAAGCAAAATAGAGCAAATGTACCTATCTGAATCATTCAAGATCACTACTTATCAGCAGTAGCAAAATATAAGTTGACGAAACCGCACTTCGCTACTTCCCGGATGACCCAATATAAAGAGAGTGCATAGTTTTACACATTAAAAATAATCGTTTAAGAAATTAGCTTAACAAAACCTAGTAACTTTCCATTGTAGTCCATAGAAGAAATATATATATATACAACATTGTGTTTCGCTGTTCAGATATACTTTGTAATTTACTACAATAATGTTATATTTTGATTCTAAAGGAATAATTTTACCTCATTTTTAACAGTAGTTTAATACAGACGCGAACAAAATTATATTTCAGTATTTTTACATTTTAACATTGTATTATAAAAAATATGCTAAACATTAGACGTTTAAATCAATTGTTATTAACCTCCTATAATGTTAGAAAAATATTGATGGAAAGATTTTTAAATAATTCCTCCCCTCCCCCACTTATCATTAGAAAAATAAATGATGCAATAATGCTTTCAGAACATCTGCTATCTTTCAGTATATTTTTATACTTTGTATTTTACCGTTCAAAAAAAATTGAACTTTAATCCTGACACATTACATTTAATATATAATAAAAAAAGTCAAACTATGAAACCACAAAAAAAATTATGGTCAAATTTTATGTCACTAATTAAGTCTGTATTTTTTTTAACCGTAAAAAAACGATTATTAAGTCTATGTTTTGATTTTGTATGCACATTAATTAACAAATTGCAGCATTAACTGATTTAAAGTATTATGTCTGATAATTTTTCTTTAAAAAAAGGTTTTAAAAATTGCTCCTGCTGTGTGAAATGCTAAGTCTCCAACACCCTCATTCAGATTAATATTAATATATTTCCTTGCATAATTTCTAATTAGATTTTCTTCACATTCAGGAATTTTTACATTTTAATAGTCATTATTTTTAAAAGAAATAATGCAGCAAATGTATTCCTAAAACGTTGTATTTTTTCTTTCATTTTTGTTGTAAATATATATATATCATTTTAATTATCTCGTTTCATAAATTATCTCCTTTAATTTTTCTCTGATATAAATATTCAAAGTTAAATTTATATCATGTTTAAATTCATGCCAATATATAACACTCTTGTTATCAGTGTTGTGGATGAGATTTTTGTTTTGTTTTACTTTGATTTATATACCAGGAAAAAAAACTTTTGTTGTTTCCCATTTTTATTCGAATTACTTGTTTCGGAATGTCCTGAATAAATTTTCACTATTTTGTGAAAAATTCAATTTGTTTACATATTACAAAAATTTTGTAGGTGCACTAATTCAAGACCTAGATTTCAACGATACTTATTTATTTTGTTAGATCTTGAGAAAAGTAGTTGTTTTGAATTTATTTTTGTGTATTTCCAGCAAATGGAGTTGATATGCCGGAATTTTTCTGATTTATGGGATTTGTTTATCATCTATGAGATGAAGCTGCACTAAATTTAACATGTGACACATTTATATTAAAAAAAGCACTTGAGAAAAACCAAACCGACAATGAAGGATCGTTTCTTGCGTAACTGCACTGATATTGACCTAACCCAGTAAAGGTGCTTCCACTTGTATAAAAAAGCTAAAATCTAATCCAAATATAGTTATTAGCAAAGCTGATAAAGGTGGCCAAATTGTTGTTATAAATAAGTCAGATTACCTAACTAAAACACAACATTTAATAGATGATGGTCCATTTAAAAATATAAAGTCTGACCCTTCACTAAAAGAACTCAAAACAATTAACCCCTTGGAGGGCAAGAACGTGGTCTAAAAATGCTACATTTTGCGATGTTTTGACACCAGTAAATTTAAACTAGTAAATCTACAGATCAGAGGCCTCAACGTCAGCTCAAAAAATCATTGTTCATTAATCTTACTAATTTTTAACATTATCTGCATAATATTTGATGCACTAAAATTCAATCTTTTTAAGTTATTTATACATTTATAAGAATATAAATTTATCGAAAGTTTCGGAAATTTTAGTAGTATCCCCTTAAACACAATGTTATGCAATGATAGGATAAACTACATGTTACTGTATTTTTTCAGAATGACAATAAATTATTTCAGGGGGGGCTCCGCCCCCCTGAACTCCCCGTTGTCGCTTTAATATTCTATTCTCAATTTCCAGTAATTGCGCTATTTCATTTCTTGAATATATGTCTGAATGTATTTGCAATTTTCATTTCATTAGAATAACCATCTCTTTGTACAAGAGATTTTATCCTATCCTTAAAATAATAGTTATATTTCAACTACTAAACATCATATGTTGCTGAAGTTGAATAAGATTTCGTGTATAAAGTTTACTTATACAAATTTAAATTCATCTTATTTGACCTATATTCAATTTACGCATTCAACGTTTTTATTATTTTCATTTGGAAAACCGATTTGGTAATCATTTTTTAGTAGTTAAAATAAATTCTCATCTATTTCATTAAAAAAAGCATATTAAAAACTTAAAACCCGAAAATTGGCAATTTTTAATAAAACTTCACGTAAAAACAAGTTGGAAATTGTACGTCAAACGTTACAAACGAGGTGCGTTCGTACGCACGTTTTAGAATTAAATTCATGATATCCCGTGCGTAGAACGGGTTAAACAGCTAGTTAAGTATATATTTTATGACACTGTTCATACAAATATCTTAACTAGTTATATAAATATTCAGATATATATGTATCAGCTAGTTACATAAATATTCAGATCTTGATGATTTTTAATTCTGTGAAATGAATTCTATCGTCTGCAGATTCATTTCTGTCATAAAATAAGTATCTCGGTCGCTTGACGATTTAACATCCATCGGAAGCTCCTCTAACAAAAAAGCACCGATTTAAAAAAAAAAAAATTCAAATTTCTTAATAAATATTTTTATTAATATCTCCTAAAGTTTTGATTCGATTTTAATAAAATTTGAAATGTCTCGACAAAATTCTGCAAAGATAATATATTTTAAATTGCAAACCATTTGGTTGGGTAGTTTTTGCGTTGTTATATGCGGACAGACAGACAGATGGACGGACAGACAGACGGACAGACAGACAGACAGACGGACGGACAGACGGACGGACCAAACGACGACTATAGGTGCTACGTATTTATATAATTACGAACGCACCTAATAATGCGATTCACTTGAATTTTCCTTTGTTGATATTCTTTGAAATATAGTTGCTTAGCAACCATTTAATGAAAGAGAGAAAAAAATGCATCGGAAATTTTTGTAAAAAATGAGAAAATAATTTTGTAAAAAATGATAGAATAAAATGTATTATATTATTAGAGCAGATGTATAAAATTGCACCAAACATTGTACACCTAATTTAAAAAATCTGACGAATGTATAAACAAAATTTCAAATTAATTTGAATAATTTAAGGCCTGACTTGATACATTTTAGCCTTCATAACTTACAAATTAAATACATTAATCAAATGCGCCATTTTATTTCAATGGATGAAAATTTTCAAAATCGTCTGAATTCCCATAGGAAAGCATTATGACCTAAAAAGAAATGTTTTATATTTTCCGAACGAATGAACCAAACGTAACTAAAAACTATACAGCTAATTCCGGGTACCTAACCAACATACCTACCAAAAATCAAACTAATCGGATCATTTTTGCGGCAGTTATCGCGGAACAAACAGACAGACAGACAGACAGACAAACAGACAGACAGAAACCAAAAACTTTTCGGGTCTCCACAGTAAGCCTTCACTGACGTTTCGGCAATAATGAATTTTTATCTTCTCAATCTGCATAAAACAATCCTAATCCTAATAATATTATAAATCTGATTGTGTGCAAATGTTAGGCTGAAGCCAGCGTTAAAATGAAGCATTTAATTATCCTGTATCTTTGCATCTAAGTTGATTATAACCCTCATATGAACATAGAATGGTTTTTGTTTATTTTATTTCAATATTTTTCTTAATAATTCAAAATTTCATTATTTTCATAGAGAATAAATGGACATTTTTTTCGTATATTTTAAAATGGTTGGTTGGTTTGGTTGGTTTGGCCCAAAGGGCCCGGTTTTGCAGCTTTTTTTAAAATGGTTAAATTTATTTTACCGTTGCTAATACTCTATCGTTGCCAATATAAAATAAAACCCCTGAGTAATAATTTTTAATCAACAATTTATTTTCAAGTGAAACATTTCCACGTGAAAAATGAAAAGGAAATGAATTATTTAAGAATTAAACAGAATATGAAATGATGTCATATTAGAAACAAAACATGCGTTTTCAAATATTTGATAATAATACAAAGTGCATAAATACGAGTAAGTATGGAAAGCAAGCGAATATGATGTCATATATAGAAAAATAAAACAGTTTTGTTTTGATGTCGAAATAAAATGATCTTGGGTATGTATTTTAAATGTATTTGTTGGAAATTAAAGTTCTGTGTTTTAAATGAAATGAGTGAAAGGTTTATATTTTTAATGAATTCAATACGAATGATGGGATAGGTTGGCGATTTATCGTCTGCACACGGCTAACATAAAGATACCATATTTTTAATTTAAATTTTAAAAAGTAAAAATAAAATTATATATATATATATATATATATATATATATATATATATATATATATATATATATATATATATATATATTGGATGGCAAATGTCAATGATATGCATCGCAAAACTATCCGTATCGAAAATCAGAAAATCTTAATAAAAATAACTATTTTTTAAAAGAAAGTTGCTTTTTTCATAAAAGCTAAAGATTTAATATGATTGTGTTGAAGTAACAGCATTTTTCCTCTAGCATTTTCCCACAATCGAAACACATTTGTTAATCGTCGTTTCGAACCGGAATTTAATTTTACATTTCTTTTAGTTTTAAAATAGGAAAAACTTTGTTGTCGTTTTTAAATATAGCTTTTTTTAAAGTTGTTTCATAATAGATTTTTGTAAAGACTTGTAGGATAAGAAAAATTGCATAGATTTTAAAGCAATGTTTAAGTAAAATTATAATATTTTTTAAACTTAAAAACCAACAATGTTATCGAAAAGAAAATCGATTTTACCAACAAATTCGCGTTATGCAAAAGCAAAGAAGAAATCAAAAAGTAATGAATTTTTTCTCCCAGCCGAATTGTGTAAACTTGAACAAGCCGATCGTGCCAATTCATAACATTATAAACGTGAAAGCGCGTTCTATAGCAGAATTTTTTTTTACATATAGGTAGAAAATTTCCGAGAATAACAAGGTTAGGGGTCTGTAATTAACTCCATAGTCAATTTGCTTTTCTTTTTCTTTTATCAAGTGAAATTTGGCGCAAAATTAAATACATTGTTGTAACCAGATTTGTGTTTTGCGTGGTAAACACTTAATGGTATTTTAGATGATCATTTCCCCGCTCACCTTTGACGCCAACAATGGCTGTAAAACATATTAAAAACTATTAGCCGAGAATTTTGTAATTTTCTTATTGCTTCATGATGGTTCATACTTTAAACCTGAATCGGTCATGCTATTGTCGTTAAATTTTTATTTCTAATCCTAACCCTAATCGTATCCCATCCTAATCCTGATAATAACTTTAAAGAATATTCTTTGACACGAATATGTAAATTAAATCAATATCCATAAATGGAATGGATGGAAAATAGAATAAATAGAAATGGCAAAATAAAATAACAAGAAAGTACATTTATTCGACACCTAACCCTAGAGAAAGCGTAAAAAATTTCAAGCGCATGAAATAAATTAAAATAATCCTATATATACTAACAAAAATATGTAAATTTAGATAATCAGATTTGTGTCGTCGGTATTTATTTGCTAATAGTGTTCTTAACGCGATAGAGAAAATATCGATGTTAAATTGGGCAGAATTTAAAGTACTTTCTAGCAACCATTATTTACATTTTAGAATCGCATCAGATTGTTATATCTTTGTGAAATATCTATCAATGTATAAAATCCACAAGCAGTTTGTTCACTATTTACACCACTTAGTGTGAAACACTTAATTTAATATATACATAAACAAGATAATGTAGTAAGAAATATATAACATATGTCTATACAAATAAACAATATAATAATGCCCATTTAGCAATGCACACATATACAAATTGTACACCAAATACCACCTAAAATGCACTGTTGTATAGAAGAATTCTGCCAGTGTTGTTTTTCGTTTTACGAAAAGGAATTCCTCCATTTTCACGATTTTAGTGGGTCCTCCTTTTTTCATTAGTTGCAGTTTCATTTTCGCGATTGTATATATTATTTGGCATGAAATTTCACTTTTTTAAGACTGGTTTATGTCAAGGCCCCTATAGCAAACAAATACCGTATGGTCTCCTATAAAATGTGATAAAGCTTTGGTTAATTATATATGTTGTTAATTATCAAATGAAATGTTTTGCTAAATTAATGCATTTATTCTTTTTTTAATGTTACGTGAACGAAGTCACGGGTAACAGCTAGTAATATTATAAATCCGATTGTGCGCAAATATTAGGCTGAAGCCAGCGTCAAAATGGATAATTTAATTATCCTGTATCTTTGCATATAGGTTGATTATAACCCATAAATGAACATAGGCAAGATTGTATTTATTTTATTCAAATATTTTCTTTAATAATTAAAAAATTCATTATTTTCATAGGAATAAATGGACATTTTTCCATACAATTTCACCATTTTACTTTATCGTTGCTAGGGCTTTGATCGTTTCCAATAAATACAAACACGGAAAAATAATTTTTCCTCAACAATTAATTTTCAATTGAACGATTTTCAAGTGAACACTGAAAATTAAAAATAATTCAAAGGAAGATGGATTTCCGTGGTAATTGATACAAAAATATGGAGTTTTTGTTATTATACATGAAGTATGAATATCGGTACATTAAAAAGATATTTTTCTGTCAAAAACTGCGTTATAATTAGAAGGAAAAATGCAACAATAATTATATTATTAAAAAATAGATTTCACTTGGACCATGGAACTATGCAAAGGATCCTCCTCGGCTTGGAAAAATATGACGTCATAAATAAAACATGTATTTTCAAATATTCGTAATAATACAAGGAGCATGAATATCAATTTATAATGAAAGTAGATAGATAATGGACGTACTATTTAAGATGATTAACTGAAATGTTTTTTATCGATACTTATTAATAATTAGCTTGAATACCAGTTACATACAAATGTGAGTTTTCCGCTAAAATTTACGTCCCGATTGCTAGAAAAAGAAAATTAACAAGAATTGTGCCATTAAAAAGAGATTTCTCTGAGGAAAAAGTGACGTCATATTTGAAATAAAACGGGAATTTTGAAATGTGTTTTACAAGGAGCGTGAATCAATTCCTTACATTAATAATACAAGAATCGGTAAGTTTAGAAACTCGATGCGTTTCACGCCATATTTAAAACGAAAAATTTAAATACTTTTTTATCTATACCGATTATTATGCATGACTATCAGTTACATACATATCAGAGTTTTTTGTCAAAAACCACACCATGATTATTAGGAAAATAAAAACAAATACAAATCTATTACATTAAAATCTGACCGCCTGTTTGTATTTCGCAACTACTCCTTTCAGATTGTCGAACGCAACGCGATTTACTTAAGACCAGTTATCATTGATCCGAGGATGTCATAAACTCTCAGAATTTAAAAAAAAATACTTAAATTCCGCGATATTATTATTTTATTTTATTTTATTTATTTATTTATTTATTTATTTATTTTTTTGTAAATTTAACGAAGTTTCTCTTAAAAATGGCAACTAAATTATTCAAATTTTGAGGATAAAAAAAAGAAATAAAACGGATTAATATATTTTTTCTCATTAAAACTGAAAAAAAGAATTTATTTTCAATTTGAATATATGGTGAAAGAAAAAAAAATCTTCGTTACAGTAATTTTTTTTTTAAATAAAAACGTATTTTCACATATTCAAACTTCATGAATCAATTTATTCTGGAGAACAAAATCGTCTGTCAACATATTTTCATTTAGAAATAAAGATTTTTTTTTCAGTTATATGTTAAATCAAGGAGGCAAATTTAAGCCCTTTGCATATAGGCCTACAATTATTGCTCCCTATTCACAAGAATTGCATTTAATGAAAAAGAATATACTATTTCCATTATCTTTGAAGGACGGCTATTAAAACGTTTCACAAAGGCGTTAAAAGTAAAATGGTTTACCAGGTAAACTTGACATATGTTTTTACACAATTCGCCGATTTCCACGATTTTATTTGGCCCGCCTTTTTTCATTGGTTGCAGTTTCCGTTTCGTGATTATTTGTCACAAAATTTCATTTTTTTAATTTAGTTATGTCAAGGTCTCTATAACATAGAAATACTGTATTGTCTCCTATGGAATGTGATAAAGAGTTAGTTAATTATTTACGTTTCTAATTATCGGGAATGAAATATTTTGCTTAACTAATGTATTTATTCTTCTTTTAATGATACGTGAACGAAGTCACGGGTAACAGCTAGTAATAAATATTTTTATTTAATACTACTATTGGCAAAGTTATATATTAAAAAGTGATATATATTATATACCGGTTCCCCTCAAGGGGTTAAATCCGTTATCCACCGTTCTCTCCCTCCTTTCCAATAGTACTAAATCTTGCCTCATTCCTTCTATGTCACATTGCGCATGATTTTATGCACATCCAAATGTTCACAAACTTTGTATTCCATTCAGACCAATCGTTTCAAATATCGGTGCTTCCTCCTATAAATTAGCGAAATATGTTGTTTCTATTTTCTCCCCGCTACTCTACAATAATATTTACCACTTCAAAAATTCTTATGATTTCGTGAGTAAATTACGTAACTTCACTATTACTCAAAGCCACCGCATGGTTTCATTCGACGTCAAATCCTCTTTACAAACGTACCGGTTCAAGGTACTTTAAACTGTCTTAAATTACGCCTCCAGGAGTTGCACTACTCACAGTTTGAAATTGATGAACCTTACTGACAGTTGTCTATCGAAAAACACGTTCATTTTTAACAGGGATTTTTATCGCATGACTGTTGACTTGTCTATGGGCTCACTCCTGAGCCTAATCCTCAGTGATTTTTACATGCATTACTTCGAGTCAAACATTTTCAATAAGTTATATTTTCCATTTTACACCCGCTATGTCGATGACTGCTTCGCTTTACTGGATTCTAGTTATATAGGTATCCCTCACATTCTTTCTGTTATGAACTCTGTAGATGAACAAATACAGTGTATATCTGAATTTGAAAATAATAACCTCCTACCTCTCCTTGATGTTATGGTTTACCATGAAAATCACTTATAGGAAACCACTGTTTATTGAAAACCATTCGCAGTTTCTTTATCCCTACATCGTCTTTCATCTCACTCTCTTAATAAAAAAATTTGCTGCTTTTAATACCTATGTTCATCGCGCCTTAAAATTCTTATTTATCTGGGAGTTTACTCAAGGCAGAATTAGACCACATTCACTCAATTGCCATTGCATCCTATTGAAATCGTTGGTTCAATTCATAATAAACTAATTAAACGTACACATCCCAACTTTAACAATGTTCGTAATGAAAATTTAATTATACTTCCATATTTTCCGAGAATAAACCATTAAATATCCAGAATTTTGAAAAGATTTGATTTTAAAGTAATTTATGCACCATTTAACAACATAAAATTTACATATCTCAAACATCCAATTGACATATTTTCACATTGGAGAATTTATAAGATATCTTGCGAGTGTGAAAGAATGTACATAGGTCAAACCAAGGGACCCCTTAAGGTCCGCTTGGGGGAACATAAAAACTAAGTTAAAAATTGCGACACGGAAGGCTTTGCGATTGCTAACCGTTGCTGGTTTATTAATCACAGTTTTATTTTTTCAGAAGGTTCAATAATTCAAAAATTCTCATGGATTTACGATCTTGATTTTTGGGAAGTTTATCATACATGGAAGAATTCAGGCAACTTAGTTACTGATATGTCCAGTACACCAAATTTTTTGAAATGTCTGGCTAGCTTCCATTTAATTCATTCTCTTCGATTCCCCATCCCCCCTTCTTTGTCCGGCATATTTAAAATAGAGCTCTTCTATTGGTCCCCTACGTCACATGTTATTCCTGACTCCGCTGCTGTTTTTAAAAAAACTCACCGCCATTCTATCTTGGCCGCGTGCGGAGACGCAAGCATACCTACATAGCTTAAACTTTTGGATCAGTCCTTAATCTTTTAAATTTGGCACTGATGATGGAGCTTTAGGGGCTCCGAAACAGCTGTTTGCCCTTTTATATATTTTTATTTGTGTTTTTTTTTTCGTTGATCATTTATTTTAATACGTTAAGCATATTCCCAAATTTTAAAAGCTAAAAAAGACTTGTCATTCCTTAATGAATAAATGCAAATTAGAATGATTTTAAAGTCGGAGAGAAAATTCTTTCGCATAAAAGTAAGATTGCGTAATATGTATTTGTTGAGATATTTTTCCTTTAATTTTGAGTGTATTTGTTATGGATGTAAATTATGTGATGCAAGCATAGTCTATACTTTAAAGGCTAAAAGACTCGTCATTCCATACTGAATAAATGTCAATAGAATAATTTTAAAGTCTGTCAGAAAAGTGTCTCTCATAAAAAGTAAGATTATGTAATGTATATTTTTGAGATATTTTTCCTCACATTTTGAGTGTATTTGTAATGGTTATAAATAAAATAATGTGTTGGTTACAAAATAATCATAAAGTCAATTTTATTATACTATAAAATTTGTTATTATTTTTTTGTATGTCTCCTATTAACCACATTTTTGGGGTTTCATATTTTGGGGCCCCTATTGACCTTATTTATTTAAGTTAAACTTTTCCGGCGTGCACATTAAGAAAGTTTCTAATGCGATTATTATCTAACACATAGATTTGAAACTTAAAGTTCATGCGGGTGTACTTTATACATTGAAGTGTATTTCCATAAAACCAATTTTAATTTATTTCATAATTTGTTTCTTAATTTAAGTGCATAAGACCCTCTTGCCCTATATTATTTAGAATTTCTTTAGTTTGGTGTTTGATATTTTCAATTCTTTAAAATTTGAAACAAATTTATTTTAAATTATCGGGTTAAATATATAATTTTCATTATACCACAAAGTATATTTTTTTCTGATTTCGCTCATGTTGTATAACTTTTTATTCCTCTGTACCATTTGTTTTTGAGAGATTCCACGGTTTAGGCAAATTTAATTTTACATATGTTTTAAAAGTAATTTTGAATTCCACAATTTTTTAAACTAGCTAAATTTTCTTCTAAATTGTACAAAATGATAGTTGAACTTCAATAATTCAAAAAAAGTGATACATTTTTCAAAATTAAGTTTTCAAATCCCTTTATTTAAGTTAAACATTAAACCATTTCACAGTGTAGAGTGGAAACATTTCTTTGATGCATTTTAACCATGCTATATAATGAAAGGTCTTTCATCACAAAATAGTTTATATACATATATTTCGTTGTGTCGCCATTCAACTAAAATTCACCAAGTAATGAAATTTGTTTTATTTTTGCATATGTGTATAATTATTATTCGAAGTAATGTTTTTATATGCAAGTATACCAGATTGAGGAGTACATTCCTAATTTTTTGTAATGTGTGCTTATAGAGAGGCCTTCTTTGTAGTATATTTGAAAATAATCATTATAAATTATTCTAAGAAAAAAAATATTGTCTACGGAATACTAAACACGTTGTCTGACTGAACACAATCTGTCCTAAGACTACGACAGATTTATTCAAAGTTCGACTTACATTATATTCACCTTAGAGTAGAAATATATCTATAACCGTGTTGCTGATCAATGTCAATGTCTAATAGTAATAGCAATGTATTGATTAGAAAAATATAGTTTAAACACTTTAAAAACAATATTTTCCGAATTCGAGACCTATTTAGGTGTTTTCTGAAATTTGAAAATTGTTTATTTAAATATATATATAGAGAGAGAGTGTGTTTTAGGAAGCTTCGAATACAAAAAGTAAAAAACTACCTATTGCAGCTGTACACAGGAAATCAATTCCGGAAATTTTCGGTATATTTTCATCGATCATGATCCCTAGACCACAAAATCACTCCTCGTTGAAATGTTGAAGTATGCATAATACATATATATTCATACATCCATCTCTCTATATATATTTATCTGAGTATCTGCTGCTATTCCATAATTAGGTTTCATTTATCATCTTTAGAAAACATGGTTTCGGGCAAATTTATTTTATTGTTGTCACCATTGTTGTTACTCTTATACGTTTCTAACTATATAGTAATATCTGCCAACGGGTATATCTTGCCATGCCAAGCTCCCCGCTTTGCGAAATACCGCCAAATTTAGCAACCAAAAATAAATCACCACAAATGAAGCCAACTCAACTTGGATATAGCTGACTTATTTGGTGAAATTCTCATTCACATTCAGTAGTGACGAAAACTATGATTGAATGTTCTATAATATGGTTCCAAGCATTTTAGTTTCGTGTGTTTGAGTAAAATTAGCTGAATTAAAAAAAAGAGACTAGAAGTGACCATTTCCTAACGGCATAGGTCGGAAAGACTTTTTTATTCACAGCAATATTTTCAGTGCTGATATTGTTTATCGTGTGAAAACTAAGTTTTCCAAAGTCAGAACTTCGTTTTATCGTGCTGGAATTAGTGCTAGAAGTTACGTTTTTTTAAAAATCGTTACAGCCGTTTTTGATTTAATGCAGATTTTTAACATGTCTAAACGAATTTTCGCGGATTCGTGACCTAGATAAATCGTTTAAGGTGCTCGAGATAGCGTAAAAGAAAAGTTTCGTTAAAATCGTTAAAGAATTTTTCGATTTATAGAAAGCAGCATTTCCTTTGCTGAGTTTCTTTTAACCAGTCAAAACTCATTTTTCTAAATTCGGGACTTTACAAAATATACAATATCGTTTCATCGTGCTGGATTGTGTATACGAAGTAAGTTTGTTGAAAATATTTAAAGGCGTTTTCAAGATTTTCCGGACAGCAAAAATGGCTTGCTCGTTTCATATGAATAATATTAATATTAAAAAATAATTTAACACATTTTTTTTAATAATTGCATTAAGATATGACATTAAGTATCTTGTTGTGGGAGGTTAGTTACCGGATTTAGCCATTTCAAGTTCAGTTCGAATTCAGTTCGATTACACCTTTTTTATGTTTGGTTCGTATTTCTTGTTTAACGTCTAAGTTCAGGTTCGGTTGTTCAACCCGACACAGGTTTACAAATAATTGCAGTAATAAATTATACGAACTATGCAGTAATAAATTATACGGATTATTCAGTAATAAATTATATGAATATAAGTAATAAATTAAAATTTATTACTGATACGCGTATACACGTACTCTTAAAGGTTTTGTATTTTTATTTTGTTTCGCAATGATTTATTATTTTATTCTCCATGAAAAATAAACCACCTTAATTTGTCTCTTAATTTTCCTAACAAAAATATCACTCATATTAATTCAGCAAAATAAATGTATGGCTTCTATATATTTTGAATGGTTTCCTTTTATTCACCAGGGTTCTTTATAATTTCAACTTTCAAGAAAACATATTTGCGTCTATTCTTTAAAGTTAATATTTTATTATAATTTATTTTCTTGTTTGTTCAGACTGTTATGAAAATGTTAATCTAAGGAAATTTATTTCGTATTTTTCCCTTTATTTACAATATTTAAAAAAACATATATATATATATATATATATATATATATATATATATATATATATATATATATATATGCAGAATTTCTTGTAAAATCAGCAAAGGATTTTATCAAATGTTTGCAGTTACTGAATTTCGCTTTAGAGTTTTTCCAGTGCCATTTTTCATGATAGGCCACCCTTTCCACCAGTCTTCGAAGGAAAATCTACATAAGAGAATACTCAGAAAATTTAATTATATTAAATTAATTATTTAATTAATTAAATTAATTCATTAAATTAATTATTTAATTAATTAAATTAATTAATTAAATTAGTTATTTAATTTTTTTAATTATAGATTATTCTTATCATAGAAAAATATAGTCGAACATATATGTACATATTTAACTTTTTTAGAAATTTATCGTCGGTTGTCGACACAATGAAATTTTTAAAAATGCAATTTTATGAAAATTACTCTTAAAGAATTTTTTTTTCTGTTCTTCATATAGAATTAAGTCAGTTTAGCTTAAGTAAATACACATTTATTTTTAGAGTTTTGTGATAAACATTTATTTGTATGTATAAGGAAATTTAAAGATTGTATTATGCGGTTTAGAATAAATTTATATTGATTAAAATTAAATCTAATTTTTAAATCTTATTTATTTACTATTATTTTTTATACTATTACTGCTCTCCAAAAATACATACTAATGCCCGAAGATTGGCAAAACTAAAAATAAGATTTAAATGTAATATGGACATTATGCAAACAGAATTTTCTATTTTTTAGATTGTTTTGAAATTGATCAAAAATTGTTTCAAGCTCAAAATTAAGGTGCGATTCTAAACACTGTGAATTCGGCTTTGATATTGTGAGCGTCGAAGACAACAAGAGAATTGTGTTGTTGCTATGGAAACAACAACATTTTCAATATAGAAATGATAACAACAGCGTTCTTAATCAAGTAGTTATTTTTAAAATTATACTTAAAATTTAACCAGCCGGTCAAACCTTCTAAAAATGAATAACTGCAGCAACACGCAACTTGTATCTATAACAATATTAAAAGAAGTAACGTTTGTTTCTAGGGAGTAATCTCTAGAACTACCAAACCGATTTGAAAAATGATTGGAAAAAATAGATGGTGACAATACCTCCTAATGATGTTGACAGCACAGTCTAAATTTTATGCCTGTGACACCACCCCCAATGGGTTGCAAAGGCAAAAAACGTTCTAAATTTACCATTTTTGTGATACTGAAAGGGCTAGAAACATGAAATTTGGCATGAAGGTTACGTTTAAGATACTCCACCCTAAGAACAGTTTGTAAAATAAATCGGAACTGAAAAGGGTTAAATCAGGAGAAAAGCGTTCTAAAATGTTCTAAATTACGATTTCGACGGAACTGTTGAGGATAGAAACTTGAAATTTCACATAGCTGCTACATTTAAAACGCAAATGCACACACAAAACTATTTTTGTTCTATTCAAAATTTAAAAGGATGCATTAAAAAAATATTCTAAATTACGATTTTTGTGATCTAAAATGGAACTGTTAAGGATAGAAACTTGAAATTTCACATGGCTGCTACATTTAAAACGCAAATGCACACACGAAACTATTTTTGTTCTATTTTGAAATTTAAAAGGATGCATTAAAAAAATATTCTAAATTACGATTTTTGTGATACTGAAAGAACTAGAAACTTCAAATATGGTATGGCGGTTACTTTTAAGTTAAAAATGCTTCCTAAGAACAGTTTCGAAAAAAAATCGAAATTTAAAATGGTGAAATGAGGGAGAAGCGTTCTTAAAATGTTCTAAATTTCTATTTCTATGGAAATGTTAAGAATAGAAACTTGAAATTTGACACGGCTTCTACTTTGAAGATCAAATGCACACACAAGATTAGTTTGTTTTTTTCAAAATTTCAAGGGATGCAGAAGGGATAAACGTTCTAAATTACGTTGTTTGTGATACTGAAAGGACTAGAGGCTTGAAACTTTGCGAGACGCTTACTTATAAAATAAAAATTTTTGCTAAGAATGGTTTCTAAAAAGAGTCGCAATGTAAAAGGGTAAAGTGATGGAAAAGGTTTTTAAAAAGTTCAAATTTACGATTTTTATGAAATTGTTAAGGGTTGAATCTTGCAATTTTACTGTGGCTGCTACTTCTAAGACACGAATGCTTGACAAGAACAGTTTTCTAAAAATTCGAAATTTAAAAGGGCGCAGGAGCAAAAAATGGTCTAAAATTGTTATTTATGTCATGCAGTTGTTATAGAAGCCGAAAATTTGGCGACGTAGTTACTTTTAAAATGTAAATGCTCGGTAAGAACTTTTTCTTTAATTCGAAAGTTAAAAGGATGAAATGAGAGGAAAATGTTCTAAATTACGATTTATGTGGAACTGTTAAGACCAGAAGCTTGAAATTTGGCATGGTTGTTACTCTAGAGACTTAAATGCTCGCCCAAAATAGTTGTCTGTAAAATCGAACTTTAAAAGAGTGCAGAAGCAAAAGACGTTCTAAAATTGCAATTTATGTGAAACAGTTGGTATAGAAACTTGGCATTTGGCATTTTGGTTACTTTTAAAATGTAAATACTCGCTAAGAATGGTTTCTAAAAAGTTCGAAATTAAAAAGTTGAAATGAATGGAAAGCTTTCTAAATTAAGATTAAGTTTTATTTATTTGTTACCGGTTGCGGATGATAATTGCTCATAGATTTTTCATTGGAACTTGGACATATAATTACGCAGATGACAGATCGAATTTCAAAAATCGGGCACTTTATTACCGGTAGCAGCCGGAGGAGGGTGGAATGTCCGACAAACGCCTATATACACAACGTTAATACCTAGCTTGATTCCGAAAGATTGCTGCACTTGGTTTAGTTCAATTTTTAAACAACTTCCAACATAGGAAGTTTTGAAATTCGTTTGTATGTATTTTTTAATACGGTCACGTATAACTGTTGTAAGAATGTACCGATTTTATAGGGTTTTTTTTTCTTGAAAACGCTTATTTTGGACAAAGACCCGTTTATATCTTGTTAGGATCCATAAGCAGCATATTCGTCTTTCTGTCTGTTTACATGTTTCTCTCTCTCTCTCTCTCTCTCTTTTCTACTTCGTACGCCTTAACTTTCTTAAAATTTGACCCATCTTCATGAAATGAATAATCATATATTTTATTTTCGATGTCAAAATTCATTTTTCTAGAGATATACAAAACGCACAATGATGGATGAGGTATCACACGAAAAATTTGTGAACAGTCTTTTGAAAGTGTACACTCACATTTTTTTTAAAACATGTTGCATAATTTAAAATTTCAGTTACATTGCTATTAAGGAAAAAAAGTATCAGCCAAACCTCAACAATTCTAATTCAAAAGTCTCATCCGAGGTCCACTGGTAATAAATAAATTTGCTTTTTCGACCAAATGTAAATATTATTCTACTTAGAGTGAAACAAATCTGCGAAATCTAGGCATATATTTAAAATAAATAAAAATAAAATTTATTTAATTCCCTTTAAAGAAAATTTCAAAACTGTAAGACTCTTTAAACATACCTTTAAAGTTTTGTACCTCTGGGACATTTTTTTTTTATGCAACAAGTATAAAACTTTTGCCAAATTTTATCAATTAAACAGTACTTGTCCTCTTAATTAATATACTTTAGTAGAAGAAGTTCTTAAATAGATTTATTTATAAAAATTTTAATTCATTACGAAATATATTTTCTACTATAGTACGATGCACTTGTACGAATGAACATTTTGAAATAAATGAAAACTAAACACACGCTTCTGCTACTAAGTAAACATTGTCAAGTAGGTTGAGTGCATCAATATATTTTACTGAATACACATTTTATTTGGGAATTTCAAAAAGTATAATATCAAATCCACAAACCACAAATAACATCATTGTCAAACACTTTCTTTATGTTTCCAGAGAAAATAGTGCTGTACCGATAAGAGCAGGGACTGAAACAAGAAATAAATCTATTTATACCTACTACTCGAGGTGTAGTTTGAAATGCACTCTTGAAAGCAAACGTATTCATTTTTCTTTAGTATATGTTTTTATTACATGTGAAGTCTGTTACATTTTACGATCAATAGTACGTATCTTTCAGCTTGTTTTTGAAGAAGAATTTTCTAAAAATGATTTATAGTATGTATGTGTGTGTGTTCGCATCCAATGTTTTTTAAGAATCCGATCGCAGAATATCTGTTTTCTCCTTTATTTTTCATATAGATAACATATAGCGGTATAAATGCCTTTAACTTTTATTCTTGTGATTGTTTAAAAGGAAATTAATTTTTATAACACACATAGAAATTAGATAAATGATACGTAATTCGAAAGTACAGCGGAATGTATATTTTACATCCTGTAAATTAATAAAAAACAACGAAAGAAAAATTGAAGCAATTGACTTTAGATATAACTCATTCATTACTATAAATATTTTCTATAATTTTACAGAACAATGCAAGCAATGAAAAATTTGACATTAAGGAAAGCAAGGAAGTAAAATCATGCATCAAGCATAGATTATGAAAAAAAATTCCAACACTAAAAAAAATAAATGAACTAACCTTTGCTGTTTAATAAGGTAAATAAAATAACTAAGTACACATTTTAAAAAACTCAAAATCCATTTGAAAGCCAGATTTCAGCAATTACAGGATATAGCCAGAAATGTACATTCTATTGTGCAACCTTGTATATAATCTATAGAATTGTATATACTCTATATAGTATGCTGTAAATTAGTTTAGTATAAAAAAAACCATAACACAGTTGAAAATTCACCTTCAACAGTTTCTACCAATAGACGGAGACATATTTGAATTATTTTGTACAGCACTGTTCTTCTGTATGATTTTTATACACGTCACATATTAAGCTAAAGTTTAATTCACGCAAAACACGCTGAAAACTATTAAAATCACACTTACCAGAAATTATCATGCAGAGGCGGCCCTGCATCCATGTCTTTCCGTGGAGCTGTATATGATTTTATTTATATTCAACAAACATCTCTTAGTATACTAAATATATTTCACGTTCAACCTGCATAACTCGATTAAAAAATGCCTTTAATAAATTTACGCTGATACACAGTAATGCTTATGAAGTCTTTTGTGTAGCACTGTATATCATGTATAGTATTTATACATACCGCATAGTATTCAAAAATTCAGTTAAATGCATACCTAACTAAAACCGCACTTCTAGCAATTATCGGTTATAGACAATACTTCGGATATAGTACTGTATTCGAAATAGTTTGTGTGTCCCTAAAGATGAACGATAAATGCTAATGCACATCATATTATACAACAAGTATCTGGTACCAAACGTCAGTAATGTATGTCAATTCCATTATATTTCAAATAGTGAAACATAATTAAAATACGCTGCAAAAAGTTTTCCCCCGTAAACCATTATGTAACCGAATACTTTGTGTGGCCCTGGAAATGAATGATAAATGCTTTACATTCTATAAAAAACATTATTTAGTGTACCTTAGAAAATATATTAAATTCAATATGTTTGTAATAGTGTAATTGAATTAAAATTAACCGCAAACGATTTTCCCCACAGACCATAATATAACGGAATTATTTTGCGTTATCCTGTAAACTAATTATAAGTGCCATACAAGCTATGTTCGATGTTAAGCATCTTGAAATAAACTTCAGCGCTGTATATCAATTTGAATATATTTGAAATAGTGTAAAATCATTAAAACACACTGCAAAGGATTTTTTCCCATAGACTATAATGTAACGTCATTCTTTTGAGTGTCCCTGCACACGAAGTATAAGAGCTGCACACTTCATTTTTAATACCGAACATGCCATTGTGAACCTCAATAACATATATAAATTTCATGGTAATCCGAGTGTATTTACGAGAATTAGAGCACAGACAGAAAGCAGACAGGCGGACAGATCGACAGGTAGACAGAGAGACAAACTGAATTCATATAACTTTTCAACTATGTTGGAAAGTGTTAAAAATGCTAATAGTTTCTCTCATGTTGTCTAGTAGGCAAACTTTGTAAAGCATGTTTTGAGAGTGTGACTATGTTTTTAAAAATACCCATCTTACACGCAGATTTCAAACAGAAAAAAAATCTCACAAAAATACATCGTTATGCTAATATTTTATTTATGCTTCTGCATAAAATAACGAAAAAACAGGAAGTAAAACAAGAAATACACCTGCTTATACTACTGCAGTAGTAGTTTCAAATGCACTCTAGAAAGAATATTTAGGCTCTTTTCTTTAGTATATTTTTTATTATTTGTAAAACCATATATTTTAGGACCAACGGAATTGATATATATATTTTTTTCCGAAAGATGTTCTAATAATGGTCAGTTGTATGGTTCCTTCCAGTATTTAATGAATAGCTTATTCATAATCTTTAGTTTTAGAGTTATAGTTCTATTTCCAATAATGATTCAAATGTGGTTTTTCATAATATAAAAATTGATTTAAGTTACAATATTATTTTTTTCGGTTCCTGAATCCTATAAGTTATACTTAGAATTTTTCTTATGCTCTTAAAGTAAATAAAAAAAATTCTATTTTTTCATGGTAAAATAATTGTGAGTTATAATAACAAAATTCGTTTGAGGAGATTATTCACGAATTGCTAATTTTACATTCAGATTAACTGAAAACAACCTTACCTCTTCTCCTGCTAAATGTCAATTCTATTTGACAGCTATTGACGACTTTGGTTTTCATATTGTAGATCACACCATTCAGCCAGTACCCTCCAATATAACAAAAATTACAGCTTTTTCTACCCCAAAGAATAAAAAGCAACTAAAAATACATATTGATTGGCCTCTGTGGAATTTAACTCAGTTCAATTCAAAATTATTGAAATCTCATTGATTCCTTAATCAACCTCATTTGAAATAAAGTTGCGTTTAAATGATCAGAAGTTCATGACAAAACTTTAAAACGAGTACAAAAGTCTTTTCTCTCATTTCCTGACTGTTCTAAACATTTTTTTCTGAATATAGATGCAAGTGGTAGAACTACTGCTGTTGGTCTCATGCAACAAAGGATCGGTGAGCTGTTACCTGTAAGTTATTTCAGCAAATCTCCCATTTCTTCTCGAAAACGTTATACATCTCTCAAACTCGAACTCATGAAAATAGGAAATCGATTAATACTTTTAAATTATTCCTATACAGTATGCGTTCCATCATTTTAAGCGACAGCATGCCTCTAGAATATTCCAGTTTCCATGTCGATTTTACCACTATATGGTTAGTCGACCTATACAATTATGACTTCGCCTTTAAATATGATAAAAGTGAGAGTAATGTTTTGGTCGAATACTTCTCTCGAGAAAACATCGCTAACTATTCTCCAAATGTGACACCAATCCAAAATTATTTCAAGATGAACATATTCTTCAAATGAAAAGTTCACTGACAATACATCTGCATCACATTGTTGTTGAAATCCTTTAAGAAAACAAACTAGACCCAAGTATAGAAATTTCTAAAACATCCTCTCTTTGTTAGCAGATATACGATCATCACATAATGAAAATAAGTGATTCCTTTACTTCGGAAAACTCATATTCTAAATTTAACATTATGTTATTCATCTAGATACAGGCCTTTTCATGATAAAAAACAACATTTCTTAACCTGAAGATTCACCTAAAATAAAAAATTACAGTGTCTTATGTTTGAAAATCCAATTCTTTAAAATTTGTCATGAGTCTTACTTTGGAGTTACAAATACCTTCAGAAAATTACTCAAAAAAATTTATTGGTCAGGAATTTTCAAAGATACGAAAAACTGTGTTTTATCATGTATTAAACACAAACTTCAACGAATACCACCAGATCATCTGCAAGAAATGGTAATTTTTATAATGTTTTTCATGTGCTAACATTCTTTGACCACTTCTCGAAACAAATGGAACAGTTCCTGATTATGTCTCGTCCACCTCATGTTGTGGTTAGTGCTCTTAATATTTATACAACCAATTTTGCTCGTCCAAAATCCTTGGTGTCTGATCTTGGATTACATCACAAGTGTTCAATAATTTTACTGAGAACCAAAAGTTTAGAATTATTCATTCTTCATCTGGATATCCTCAGATTCAAGGATCGCATTAATACGAGCATTAAGTCACCAAATACAATCTTAGCCCAAGATGGCCACAATTTTCATCCGGCATTGACGATACACGAAAATCTATACAACACCACTCTTCATATTTCTACGGGTATTGACCTGCGCATACCTGTACTTTGGTCGATCATTGTCCAACATCTTTTGCTTATTTAAATATCTCATCTTTGCAAGCTCAAGCTTTGTCATACCCGTTTGACTACGACAACTATATATTGTCTATGAAAGAAGTGTATCAGAACATATTTCACAACTTGAAGGACGTTCAGCATCTGTGTAATCAACGACAGCATAAATACGCCAAATTTTGTAAATTCCAGTTTGCTGATATTGTATTCATCAGAACCCAGTATATTTTTTAATTCAGAAGCGATGGTAGTTTCTTAATAGTAAAAATAATCTCTAATGTCCTTATCTCTGTAAATGAAATAGCCCAGTCCTGTATAATAAACATGGATATAAGTCTCCCTGCACATAAGTGTCAACAACATCTGATTTTACAGCAACCTTCACCGTTGTCAACACCCAATGTTCCAGTATCTTGTTGTCTCAATTTTCGCAGCAGGCGCTAAATCTGTATAATTTTGTTTCTATGTTAATATATAATATATTTTATTTATTTTTACAGGTGTAAGTCAGTGCTTTCAAGAACCCAGTAATTTAGTTTCATGCTTGCAGAATTACTTGTAGAATGCTTGTAGAATGCTTGTAATAATATTATTCCTGGGTTTTTATACAGTTTTATTTCATTAGTATATTTTTGAAATAATATTATTTATACATAAAATTTAATTTATTTATTTGTACAAGTATGTTAGTATATACACACACACATATATATATATATATATATATATATATATATATATATCTGTGTGTGTGTGTGTGTGTGCGTGTTGTTGTTCGTTTACATCTACTATATATAAGTAATTTTCAATTTCATATCGTGCAGTATTTCAGTAATAAAATTTCTTCTTATTTATGAAAAATATTTTTTTTTCATCAGAAAAAATGAAAATCTTTTTTCAGGGAAGTTTGAATTTTTCTCTGGAGATCAAAGGGATACAACTATAAAAAGGATATAGCTATAGATAAACTACTTTCTGAAGTCAAGACGTTAAAATATGGATTTGGGTTGGATCTAAAAAAAAAAGTTTAGCTATTGATCTACTATTGCACGTATACTGACATTAAAGATGTTTACCCAGAACTAACTACATGTCTCAAAATCTTCCTTACGCTGTCTGTACTTTTTGCTTTCAACGAAAGAAGTATTAGCCTGTTGAATCTTATTAAAACATTTATGAGCAATTTAACATAAAATCAGCGATTAATAAATTTAATTCTTCTAACTGTTGAACATCAGATAGCTCCTGTATGATGATATCATGAATTTTGCTGCAAAGAAAACTAATTATTAGATAACTGTGATGCCTCTCCTGTGATTTTTAAACTATATCGTAATATATGCTGCGGTATTAAAAAATAATATTAAATGTAATTTATACAATGAGCTATTATATAAAACAACTTGCACTTTAATATATATATGCTAGCCGGTCTTCGTCCGTCTAGCCGGTCGTTTCCGAGTAGGGCCCAGATACATAGTGCAGCATACCGAACTCATTTCACTTGTGGCCCAGAAAATGCATTTTATATCAACCAGAAAAATATAAATAAATACTTTAATTTAAAAGTATACGAAAATAACTAATAAGAATATAAAAAAGCACTTAAATAAAGATTGCGCGACATATTTTCTTTTTCATGAGCCTTCTGACAAAATACTATTGCGCCCTAACCGTGATTATCTAGGGGTGGGGCTCAAGTAGTACTCTGTATCTGGGCCCCACTCGGAAGCGACCGGCAAGTATATAATAAAAAATCAGCAATAGTTCTGTTTTCAGTCTAATCTTCTGCAATCGGGTTCATAGCCGATGTTGCCCACAAACCCGCTAGCTTTAAAATCGCTGAAATACATGATTAACTACTTTTTTGGTAGACTTGTAAAGCGGAGTTTCACATTCTTACTTAAAACTGGGGCTGAGATATGGCACAATTACCTAAAATTTTCGACACACACTGTGACCACCTTCATGGATTATTATCTAAAATTGCTGAAATACATAGGTACCTAATTGCTACTACAGTTGTTATTCTAAAATTTCACGCATCTACCTATTACTGAGATATCGCAAAATAACATAGGAAATCTAATCCCCATTTAATCCTCTTTAGTGGCTGAATTTCTAAAATCGCGGAAAAACATGTTTAATTATTTTTAGTAGATTTGTTATCCTGAACCTGTGATTTCAAGCTCATAACTAAAAATGCTGCGAACATTCGAAATGACCTAAAATTTTCGACCCCCATTTAGCCCCCCCCCCCCTTAATGGGTGAATTTCTAAAATCGCTGAAATATGTGTTTAATTATTTTTTTAGCAGATTTGTTATCCTGAATTCTACACTCTTATCCAAAACTACTGATGAGATATGGTGAAAAGGTGAAATCATCGAAATTTATCGACCCCCCCCTTTAATCTCTTAGTAGTTGAATTTCTAAAATCGCCTAAAATGCATGTTTAACTATTATTTAGTAGATTTGTTATCCCGAAATTCACGCTCCTAACTATAATTTCCACTGAGATATGGCAAAATGGCATAAAACATTCGACGCCCATTTAACTCCCTTTAGTGTCTGAATTTCTAAAATCACTGAAATACGTGTTTAACCATTTTTTTAGTAGTTTTGTTATCATGAGTTTCATGATTCTACCTATAATTTCTACTGAGATATGGCAAAATGACCTAAAATATTTGACCTCCTATTTAACCCCCCTTAGTTGCTGAATTTCTAAAACTGCTGAAATATATGTTTATCTATATTTTTTGTAGATTTGTTATCTCGAATTCCGAGCACCTAACTAAAAATGCTGCTGAAATATAGCGAACTGGCAAAATGACCTAAAACGTTCGACCCCCCTTTAACCCCCTTAATTGATGAATTTTTAAAATCGCTGAAATATGTGCTTAATTATTTGTTTAGTAGATTTGTTAACCTGAATTTCACGTTCCTATCTAAAACTGCTGCGAAAACACGAAATGACTAAAAACTTTCGACCCCCATTTAACACCCTTAGTAATTGAATTTTTAAAATCGCTGAAATATGTGTTTAACTAATTTTTAGTAAATTTGTTACCTTGAATTTCGCGCTTTTAACTAAAATTGTTATTGAGATATGGTGAAAAAGCAAAATGACCTAAAACTTTAGATACCCCCATTTAACCCCCTTAGTGGTTGTATTTCTAAAATCGCAGAAATACGTGTTTAATTATTTTTTAAATAGATTTTTTATCTTGATGCTCACGCTCTTACCTAAAACTGCTGATCAGATATGGTGAAAATGTGAAATCACCAAAATTTTCGACCCCCCTGCATTTTACCCACTTAGTGGTTGAATTTCTAAAATCGCCTGAAATATATGTTTAACTATTCTTTAGTAGAACTGTTATCCCAAATTTCAGTTTCTTATTAAATACACCTGCTGAGATATGCCGGAAAGACAAAATTATCTAAAACTTTTTTACAGCGTACTTTTGTTATCGGGCATGGGCGGACTAGCCCTCTGAGCGTTTTGAAAAAGGGTAAAATTGTAATGTTGTTTTCTCTTAATTTTGTTTTAAAAGCTAAAAAAAATATTCTTTCAGCATTATAAAAAGAACTTAATTACAATTATGAATATAACCCTTGAGAGTATTAATCATTCTTCAATGTTTTGAAAATTCATTAAATCGATAGAATTATATTATCTTAAACATTGCATATATTCCAGTGAAACCTGGAGCTTAGTGAACGGAATATTACGTTCCTCACGCTTAGAGGGCTAGAGGTTGAGTGACACAAATTGTTTTTGGTCTCGGATGGGTTCATATTTCATATTCTGGGGATCAGCCCCCGAGTAAAGAGTCCGAACTCAACTCTAAAATCCATGGTTTAGATTAAAGAAACGTATGCAAATAACAGCATCCTTAAAAGAAAAAATTATTTACTTTTAAATATATCATGATAATGCTGTAACAAAGGTTTCAAAGTGTTTTGAAAGGAATATTTATTCCGTCTTCCTTTTCAGAATAGTAGTCCTTTTCTACTTATATTTAGATATTTTCTCTTTACTTCTGCAACTCTTAGCCTTTTCCATTAGAGTGCAAGTATGTTATGCTTCAAATATTCTTCTCTTTTCATGTTATCACGAACCCGTCAAAAAATATGATAAATAGTATCTTGAAGAAAATTTCATCCTTTTTTCATCAATTGTACGTAGAAAATATATATTTGTAAAGAAATAATCCAATGTGCTTAAAGTTTTCTTTTCTTAAACTCCTAAAAAAGCAGTTTTTGTTGAAATATTTCAAATTTGATATATCTATTCAAAATGAATTTTTTAAAAAATCATATTTTTTAAAAATGCATATTTAAATATATTTTACTTATTAATGTAATTGATTTAAAAGATTTGACTGAAAGAATTTAATTATTCGTGGGGTATATTTAAAAAATGATTAATACGGATAACAACTAAATACCTACAACATAGATAAGTGGTTAAAAACATTTCGCATGAATAATTGCGTTTCAAGAATGATTAAACAGTAGATTGCTTTTATATCTTTTATTTTATGAATATACGTTTCGTTTTTATGATATTTCCACATTGTTAATGCTGGTTATTGACAGTTTGCAGGTTATCATAACAAAAAAAAAAAAAAAAAAAAAAAAAAAAAAAAAAAGCTTATCATTAGATAGAAATAAATATATTTTATTTATTTTAAATAAATAAATGTAATTCTATATACATTTTTCAAAGTGCATTGAAAGAATATTTAGTCCGTTTACATTTAAACATGACATATATTATTCAACTTATACGTGTTAAAAGTAATTTCTTAGAGATGTTAACACTTGTTCATTAAATATTCTCTCCCTTTATTAACACTTTCCAATCTAGTTGAAAAGTGTTTATGACTTCGGTTTGTCTGGCCGTATGGCCGTCTGCCGTCTGGCCGTCTGCCGTCTGGCCGTCTGCCGTCTGCCGTCTGGCCGTCTGCCGTCTGTCCGTGCTCTAACTCCCGTAAATATGCTCGGATTGCTCTGCAATTTTTATATGTTATAGTCGTTATCTATAGCATGTTCCCTATTTCAACGGAAGTGTGTAGCACTTATAGTTTTTTTACAGGGACACTCAAAAGAATTCCGTTACATTGCGGTCTATGGGGAAAAATTATTGACGGTTTATTTAAATAATGTTTCACTATTTTAAACGCATTGAAATTTATATATATCACTAAGGTGCATTAGAAGAAGCTTAATATGGAATAGGGTGTGCATAGCACTTATAGTTACTTTACAGGGACAGTCAAAAGAATTCTGTTACATTACGTCTATGGAGAAAAATCGTCTGCGGTTTATTTAAATAATGTTTCCCTATTTTAAACTCATTGAAATTTATATATATCACTAAGGTGTATTTCAAGAGGCTTACTACAGAATAGTGTGTGTACAACAGTCATCGTTCATTTACAGGGACACACAAAAGAATTCTCTACTGTAAGTTAACAATAATTCCTGGAAGTGCGTTTTAAGTTACTGATCGCGATTTTAATTTTAACTCGCTTTTTGTCTATTATGTGGTGTGAATAAATTCTGTATATCCTATACAGGGAAGCACAAAAGTTCGCGAACACATTTCCGTATTATTTAACTCCAGACGGAGAATTTTAAACTGTGCTACGCGTTTCCTAACTGAACTAAAATTTAACATCCTATGTAGTATATATACAAATCTATAGATCCTATACAGGGCTGAATAAAAGTATTCGGATTACTTAGATGATATCTTTCAGCTTATTAAACGGTATGATTTGTAAAATTATTTTGGAAGCGTTGGAAAGTGTTACATAATCTATGCTTGACGCATGATTTTTCGTTCTTGTTATAATTATAAACCCGTAAAAAATATAATAAATGGTACTTTAAAAAAAAAAAAAAACATCATTTTTCTTTTCAAAGTATACATAGAAAAAATATTTTTTTAAATAAATTGTTAAATGTACAGCGTATGCTTTCGTTATTTTAATTTTATTTAAAAACTTTTTTGTTGGAATAATATGCCACGTGTTTACTAAAACTATCAATGCAAATGTCCTTAAACGTTTTTATTATTGCATTTTCGAAAATATTTAACATGTTATTCTAAATTATTTAACATTTTATTCTAAATTATTTAAGATATTATTTTATAGAAACAATTTTATTTTATGTGGTAAGATTTATAGAAACAATGTATAATAGTGATACCAACAAAAGACCTACTGTATACATAAAAAGATTAAACACATATTCCGCATGAATGATTGTGTTCTAAGAAATATTGATCATTAAAGTGGGTTCCATTTATCATTATAAATAAACATAATATAAAACATTAAAATATTATTTTTACTTTGTAAATTGTATTTTTAAGGACTGCGTGATGAAAATACATGTATTAGATGTAAAAAATATAAAAATACAGTATTTTCTATAATTATCTTCATTTATTTTATATAAATCACGATGCTATTATAAAATAATTTAAAGGTATAAAAATTTATTAATTATATTGCTTTTTCATTAATGAATGCTCCTCTTTTTTTTCCTCTGTCTTCCTATCTTCTTAGACTTATCGATATATATTTTTTTTTCTTGCGTAGCGCGAAAAGAAGACTGAATTTGTAGCTCGCCGTGAGGGAACAACTGTAGTAATATAAAATTAATTTGCTTTATTACATTCCACCAATCCGAAGCGTGATTTCACCACTGAAACTTGCGTCATATTTAAAAGAAAAATCTCCACGATTTTCCTAAAATTTAAACATAATAAAATGATTTCGTTTAATAACGCACTACTCGCGGAAGAGCAGAACACATATTATTTATTAAGAAATAATATTATGTAGTCCATGTAAATAGAATAACAGTAAATAATCTATCACAGTAAGTAATATGTAAAGCGAAATGTTTCCGATGATGAAAATGATGTCGTTCGAAATGTCGTATATTTTACTATAACATTTTCAGTAATGACGTCATATTCACTGACGCATATTTCTGCAGTTAAATAAACTGAACTTTTGCTATTTCTTTAAACGTCCTTCGTATGCAGAAAGTAAATTATTTCTGAAAATTGTATAATTTCCAATTAATCATAATAAATATTTAATGAAACTGAGGAATTTTAAAACAATTTATTAAATAAATAACCCTCTAATCTAGGCTGGGACGAATGGCTCAGATGGTTAAAATGATGTCAGATTTGAACGAAAGGGTGCATTCTCATACAGACTCGAAAACTGTGATGGCAGACGGTAGAATTGTTTCAAACAAACAACTGATTTCAGAGTATGTTTTACATTGTGTGAAGGAGTTACCTGCAGGAAAAGCGTAGCAACAGTCAGGAATTGCTTAGCAGCGGTTTGTTAGAAACTCCCAATGATGTCATGATCTTTAGAGTCTATATAAATCTAAAATATTTTAATATACGATTTTGTCAATATGACATCATATTTACTGGCCTTTAGTTTTAGTTCAGCAAATCCATTTCAGAGAGGGATCTATTTTTAAATACACAGCACGATCGTTTGGCCGATGTATGAATAGCAATGGTCTATTGGTTCGTCTTACGGTCACGTGATGCATCAAGCAAAACAGCTTTTTGGTTAACAGTTTCTTTTAAACTATACAGAAAACGTGTGTTGTTTACGTTTTCTTATTTTGCCAGGCGTCTGAGAGATATGCTATTTTTCACTTCGAACGAACTTTAGACGATGATTGTTTATTCATATTGAACTATTTTGCTAGCATGTAGTGTTTTTCTAAGAGATTTTTAAAATAAATTTAAGCCATGCTGGACAATATTATAGGGTCAATTAAGGAAGTTTTAAATTATTTTTTCAAAGGTAATGTTTTTAGTTAATTACTTTAAATTTCAAACATTTGTAAATTTTATAATGCTGAAGAGATATACGCCATTGGTAGAACCAACTAAATGAATTTTTAATTATGTTTTCAACGAAGTTTTTAATAGATTTTTTTTTACATTAAAATAATTTACAAATTTCATATGTTAAAATGATTTATGATAGTACTCATTCTGGTTAAAGTTGCTGAAAAAAGTGACGAGCGAGCGAAGCGACCTGGACCCGCTAAGCGTTGCCAATATGAATTGCGTCGCAATTCACAGGGGTTGTGGAGCGTTAGAGAGCAGGGGGTAGAATCCCCCAGGAATTATATATATTATATTTATTTCTGTAAGACAGCCTTTTTCGATTACAGTTCATTTTGTTATACAGTATATTGCCAAAGGTGACCGGTCACTTGCGATTTTAGACGTTTTGATAACTATCTAGAAAAACACATGAGGAATTAACCTGAAACTGCAGGTGTGTAAATAGTATAGTATAGGTTATATATTTCCGCGAAGATTTTTTCAAGAAAACCCATAGGGGACTGTCAACAAATTGAAAAATAACGAATATCTTTTGGATAACCCTGTAAAAACTAATGTAGCAAAGGCGTTCAAACTCGAGATTATTAATAAGTGGCTTATTGTAATATACTGTGTTCATTTTTATGAGGATAGCATGCATATTCTTAGAGAAATTAAGGTTTTTATAAAACCAGTCCCAAATTTTGCCTAGTTTTTTGCTTATAATTTGCAGAATTCTTAATATAAAAAAAAAAAGTTATTTTCAAAAATATGACAAACAACATTGTACATAATACTCTGCAATCAGAATTAAAAAATAATGAAAATTGGATGAAAAATAAGCAGGTTTACTAAATAATATTTCACTGCGCATGCGCAAATGCAATCAAAATATAATATACATAAATCTCAAAATCATAGCTTGAAAATTCTGAAAATTATCGTCGATAGAATAAGCTCGAAATCCGTTGTTCCCAAAAATAAGCAAAAATATGAGGGGTTGTATCCAAATATAGTAGTACGTGCAATATTATGTACGCTATTTTGGCACTAATCAACAGATATTTGATACAATCCCTCATCTTTTTGCTTCTTTTTGGGAACAACGGATTTTGAGCTTATTCTATCGAAGATAATTTTCAGAATTTTCAAGCTATGATTTTGAGACTTTCACAAAAGTTGCTCTATATACTTAGCTAATACATTATGCATATTATATTTTGATTGCATTCGCGCATGCGCAGTGAAACATTTTTTAGTAAACTTGCTCATTTTTCATTTAATTTTTATTATATTTTAATTCGGATTGCAGTGTATTATGTACAATGTTGTTTGTCATATTTTCTGAAAAGCGCTTTTTATATATTAAGAACTCTGCAAATTATAAACAAAAAACTAGACGAAATTTGGAACTTTTTTTATAAAAACCTTAATTTCTCTACGAATATACATGCTATCATCATAAAAATGAACACAGTATATTACAATAAGCCACTTATTAATAATCTCGAGTTTGAACGTCTTTGCTACATTAGTTTTTACAGGGTTATCCAAAAGATATTCGTTCTTTTTCAATTTGTCGACAGTCCCCTATGGGGTTTCGTGAAAAAATCTTCTCGGAAATATATAACCTATACTATACTGTTTACACACCTGCAGTTTCAGGTTAATTCCTCATGCATTTTTCTAGATAGTTAACAAAACGTCTAAAATCGCAAGTGACCGGTCACCTTTGGCAATATAGTGTAGTTCAAATATTGTCTTCTTTTTTACGTTATCACGAACCCGTATAAAATATTATAAATGGTATTTTAAAGCGCAATTAATCTATTATTTTCAAGTGCACAATAAGAAATCGATGAAAATGTAGTTTAAGCTTTAATTTCATTTTTAATTCTCTGAAAGCAGCTTGTATATATTATGCGTGTATATATATATAGCAATTTAATTCTTTATTTAAAATGCAGATTGTTTTATATTTTTAAAAAGGAATTGTTTTAGGTTACAGTTTGAAGATGGAATTTAAAATTATTCAATTTACAATGAATTTTGAATTTTGTTATAAAATAGGTAAGATAAAATACTTCGAAAATATATCGATTTAAAGGAAAATTTATGTAAAATTAAATTTTAGAACAATATGCTAAAATATTTATATAATAAGCAAATAAGGATGTAAAATTCTAAAATTCATCTTAAAAACTCAAAAAATTACACATAATGTGATTTATTACTTAAAAAAAAAAAAAAAAAAAAAAAAAAAAAAAAAAAAAAAAAAAAAAAAAAAAAAACTCTTATTACTAACGGCTTACCTTCAAAATATCCGCTTTTTCATCCGGGATCTAGGGAAAATGAATAATATTCTATCCCCACCTGTTTTTTTTTCCTTCTGTCTATACGAAGAAGTTTATTGAAAAAATGCACTGTCTCTACTTTTAAAATATTTTACGCTAAAAATCTAACAATTTCAAATAATTTTTAAACTCTTATTAATTGTGACTTTTCTGCTGAGTATGACTTTTTGAGTATGACTTTCCTGCAAATTAAGCTGGGCTGCTTTGTCAAATATGTAAAAATATGTAATTTTTTTTTCTTTTTTAATAAACTTACCAAGCAGGGCTTGCAGGGGCTAAAGCCATATGGTAGGCCTCCCTGCTTGGTTGAATCTATACGTGAAGAGTAATTGTAATCACCCAATGAACCTGGGTGCAAATGCAGACTTTCGCTGATATCTGTATGAGAAAGCGAAGATTTTGAAAATGAACTGTTGGTAATGACAGTATGTGTTTTATCCATGATGATGGTTGTGTATATAGCTGAAAGCGCTTTGAGTAATTGACATTGATTAATATTAATGTACTTTAACACGTTTTTTTTACAATTTTATGGTTTTTTTAAGTATTAAAACACATTATGAGTAATTTTTAATTTACACAATGTCAGCAATCCCTTTTTTAATACTTCGGTTTTCTTTCTATCTATTTATCTACATACACTCGGCTTATATGCAATGTGCAGTAATTTATATTATGTTTAGGAAATAAAAGAAGAAACACCAGACAAATAGAAATCAACATTTTGTTCAGATTAACTTTAACAGAAAAATGCAATTACGTAAGGGCAAATAGTAGAGAATTGATTTCTGCATTACATAAACAAAATAGGCACTATTTAAAAGTTAATATGATTTTTGAGTGACAAAATTCATTAATTGTTTAAATTTAAATACTACAACCTAATTCAGAACAAATTAATATAAATATTTTCGAAGAAAAATTTGCTTTCCAGGATTTGTTTATCATTATACTAGTGCTTATATTTTTCTTTTCGGATGAACGTGTTATGTAATATTATAATAAAACGTTTAGTTAAGTAATTTTAGTTAAAAATATATTTATTTATATGTTCTAAATAAATAGAGATTAAATACATGATATATATATATATATATATATATATAACCATTAATGAAACATTACCGAAACACCAACAGAAACTGTGAAATTATGATTTAGTAAGTAATAATTTATTGACAACGAAATTGTAACAACAACACACTGAATACAGATATCAAATACTTATTTAAAAGAAGAAAAAATTAAATTAAAAATTAAAAATTGAATGAAAGAAATTGAATGAATGAAATTTGTGGAATTTATACATAATTATCAAGTCTCTAATGCATAAATACCACAAATAAAATGAGTGGTTTCATAATCATATTAGCCATAAAATTGCTAAAGAATATGATTTTGGGACGACCACTCATAAACAAAGAATGAAAACTGTGAAAAAAAATCTTAAAGTTCAAAAAATAATTACAATATTAATAAGGAGAGAAAACTTACCCATAATTATCAGAAAAAACATAAAATTAAATCTAAAAGTGCTAAAAACAATGAGATGAAGAAGGATGTTGGTGCATATCATTGAACAGATATATGAAGCTAACTATACAGATGCAATGAATTGCAAAAAATTTTCCTAAATGTTGCCAAAAACAAATTTAGAAGATGATAAACCATGTTGCCAGTATAATTTTTAGAAAATGAATTACCATGGAATAGTTTAAAGCAACACAAACCATGGTGCTGCCATCTATGATATTAAAAGTGAATATGCAGTGGAAGAAATCAATATTAAAAATTGAAACCACATACTATCTAAAGTGATAATAATTAGTTAAATAATATATAAATGAAATTAAATAATAAATAAAAAATTCAATTACATTAAAGTAAGAATGTATGTATAAATGATTAATTCTACGTTAAAAAATAAGATGTAAAGTGGTAAAATTAATAATTAATGACTAGCTGGCTTCGCCCGCCAGCGGGCCCCTAATTGTAAAACCTCTAATCTTGTAAAATCTCGAATCTTGTAAAACCTCCAATAAGATAAACCTCGAACAGAACGAACCTCCGACCCGGGTCTTCGCTGCCTTCGGCACCGTATACCGGTCGTGCTAAGCACGCACCGGATAATCCCTTAATTTTTACATTGAATAGTATAAACCTCTAACCGAACGAACTTCCGACCCTGGTCCCCGCTGCCTTCAGCACCGTATACCGGTCGTGCTGCGCACGCACCGGATAATCCCTTAAATTGCACATCGAATAGTATAAACCTCTAACTGAACGAACCTCCAGCTCGGGTTCCCGCTGCCCCTAATTGTAAAATCTCGAAAAGCTATTGATGTCGAGTCGAATGAGCCATACCCCGTCGTCATCTGGCCCATAGAAAGAGTTCGGAAAGCGCCCCCTAGTGGTGAAATGCAGAACTAAAATCGATAATCTCTAGTAAGCTCTATCGGTGTCGAGTCGAATGAGCTATACCCCGTCGTGATTCGTCCCATAGAAACAGAGATAGGAAAGCGCACCCTGGTGGGGAAACTCGGAACTAAATTCGGTAAGCTCTATCTATGTCGAGTCGAATGAGCCAAACCAGGTCGCGATGGGACCCATACGAAGGGAGATTATTTGAAAAAAAATAGCAAATTCCTTAGCTTTTTCTTTTTTTTTTTCTATACAAAAATGACCATTATTTAAAAAATTCTAAAACTTTTAAAAATAAATGTTCCTGCGTTGAATCATAAACCGCGAGTTCAACAAACTATATAGAATCCGATATATAAAAAATAGAAAAAAAAATATTTTGATATCTTTTGGAGCTTTCGAAAAAAGTAAAAGCAAGTATATTCGGAGTGCAATCGGCTGCTTCAGAATACAAATATCCTAGTAGAATAGAATTTTAACTATGAAAATATAATTATTTCTCAAAATAAATCATATATTCGGAAAGCCCATTCAATTCTGTACACAAAATGAACAACGATTTTTGATTCAAAATCGTTAATAAATTAGATAATTACGACCAAATCAAAGTCACTTATTACAGTTTGATTAAACTGTGCTTGCGCCGAAAAACGCTCATTTCTAGAAACGGGTTTCACAAAAGAGTTGTTTTTTAATTGATAATAATCGAATTTTTTAAAGTCGAAGGCATCTTTCTATAGATGAATGTATGCACTTTTAGCTTCTTCTCTCGGAATTTGTGTACTTCGATAAAAAAGTCCTGCGGCGGGGGGGAGGGGGGGGGGGTTACATTGGCAAATTAGAGGAAATCGTATAAGTGAGGTACGGGAACTACCGGTTTCTAAAGGGTTAATGTACATATTTTTTAAAACTGAAATATGTGTTTCGAAGAATAAGAAGGTGGCTATGATCTGGTTTATTTTATTTGTCTCTATTCACATTTTCCGAGTCGATGCGGATTTTTAAACACGGGCCGAAAAAGAAAATTCACGCGAGTGAGTTTCGGAAACCATTTTTTTCGAAGGGTTAAAAAACGAATTTTTCGAAACTGATACCTGATTTTAAAAGAAAAAAGAACGTATATTAGGCTCGGTATTTTTATTTTTTCGTATCTTGTTAAGAAGCCCAGAATTGAATTTTTAAAGATTGCAGAAATCGCTGAAAAACCGAAAGAGACTTACGGAAAAAAACGATTTCGAAAGGGTTAACTGAAATATTTTTTAAAACTAAAGGTTTTACAGTGATTTCGAAAGGAGGAAAATGTACTTGGGTGTGTTTGTTTGTGTTTTTGTTCTTTCAGAGAGCCGATGCGCGATTTTAAAAATCGCAGAGAATCGGAATTTGAAAAAGTGAGTCTGCGCGCGAATTTTTTTCGAAGGGTTAATATTTGTATTTTTCAAAAACGATCGCAGATTTCGAAAGGATAAAGAATGTAGATCTCGTCTGGTATTTTTAGTTTTCCCTGACTTGTTTGGAACCGCCGCAGCGAATTTTTCAAAATAGTCGAAATTGCCGAAATCGCGAAACGGTGTACGGAAAATATACGTTTTCGAAGGGTTAACTGACGTATTTTTTTTAATGGAAGGTGTTATTGGAGAGGACAGAAACCGGTCTTTTATTTGGTGAAATCCGTTTATCCGAATCTTTCTTAGTCCGGCGGATGCGAGGTTCGGACGAAGGGAGAAAATCAAAAACACGAATTCGACCCTTTTTGATTATTTTTTTTTGAAAGGGTTAATATCGAAATTTTTTTGAACCAACCGTATCGTTAGAGAAGTAAAAGTACGTTCTTTGAGAATATGTTGACGGTTTTTTCGTATTTCTGTCGGTTCGCCGTCGGCGAGTTTAGACAGTCGTCAAACGAAACCGGCCGAAGCGATCTTTCCTTCTTCTTTTTGCGGAAGATGAGGATTGAGCTCTTCTGGGCATGCGCGGAGTACTTTCCACATAGGTTTCTTTTGAAGCAATTAAAACAGCTTTGTTCGTTAATAACTCCCTTAATTAAGGGCCGATTTTTTCGAAACTGCAATTCCTGAAGGCCCGGATTTTTCTGAATTTTTTGACACCAAAAGCGCTTCGCTACTCGCTACGCTCGCAGAGTTTATCCGGGTACAGATACACACACACACAGACAGACACACAGACGGATACGAACATTAATAATAAGGATTAATGCTACAAAAAAATACATGCACCAAGAATATATATATATATATATCTTGTAGTTCACATTTAAAATAATAGTAATGCTATAAGGATTTTTTCAAAGTTTATCAAAAGAGATATTTATTTAATACATTTTATTTTCCGAAAACTTATTTTCCTGTGTGTATATTTAGTAGATATTGCCTCTTAAATTTGTCTACTTAGCCATTTGCATTTCAGGATAGTTTGTTATGCTTCAAATATTCCTTCATCTTCACTTTATCACGAACATGTCAAAAATATTATAAATAGTATACTTTAGAAAAAAAAATATTTTCAAGTGTACATGGAAAATATATAATTTAAGAAATATATTCAATGTGTAGCTTAACTTTTTATAAGTTTTCATAAGTTAATGTTCTGAAAAAGAGCAATGTGTGTTGAATTTGTATCATATTGATATTTTTAGTCAAAATAAAATTTAATGTGTCCATATAAGCTTTCATAAATTCATACTTTAAATGTTTTTTATATTTGTAATATAGTTGTAAATACTTTACAATATTCTATAAAACTATTTAAATATTTTAGGTAGTTTTTATGAAATGTATGTGATTTATGAAATTTATAAAATTTGTCATAAAGGAGGGTGCATATATAGGCATGACAAAACAGAAAATAGAGGAAAGGATTAAAGAACACGAAATAGATATCAGATTAAATAAAGAAACCACATCAATAGCCTGACTAAATAAAAAAATGATAAATTTGAAAGAAGTACAGAAACTTGGAAATTATAACAACTTAAATTATGCTTCCATGCGGGAAGCCACTGAAATAGATACAGAACAAAACAGAAGCTTGCAATGATCTCATACATGCGACAATAGACAATAGATGGAGTTGTCTGTTACATTTTGAGTAAAACCGGGAAAGGTAGAATGACATCAAGAGGTGATGATTAAGATTAGAAAAACTGATGATGTCCAAGACGATGGACGAAAATATTTTTTAGCACATATAAATGTTTTTAAAATAACAAACTTCTGTTTGGAGGAAAGTAACATATACCTTTGTGAATAACATCTGCAATGGCGTTTTATACAGGGTGTCCGAAAAATCTAGAAACGGTCAAATATTTCGAGAATTATACATCGGATGGAAAAACGGTAAAATGCATGTGCAATATTTTTGAAAATCTATTTAGGGATATGAAAGTTTTCCCCCAAACTCCCCCCCCCGGGGGGGAAAGGGTGCAACTTTTAAATCTTAAATGATGACCCCCCATTTTTTATTGCTTATTCGGATTGTATGGGAAAAAATGCGTAACTTTTGTATTGAACATTTTCTTCGAAACATTGTAGATGGTGCTGTAATCGAGTGCAATTCTGTGAGAATCGTTACCATTGCAATGTCTGGAAACGCTCAAATAACTCGAGAAATATACATCAGATTGAAAAACGGAAAAAATACGTGTTTAATATTTTAGAAAATTGGCAACTTTGATATCCCTAAATAGATATTTCAAAACTATTGAACATGCATTTTTTCGCTTTTCAGTACGATGTATATTTCTCGAGGTATTCGAACATTTCCAGACATTGCAATGGTAACGATTCTTACAGCATTGCACTCGATTACAGCACCATCTACAATGTTTCGAAGAAAATGTTCAAAACAAAAGTTACATATTTTTTCCGTTGAATCCGAATCTGCAATAAAAAATGGGGGTCATCATTTAAGATTTCGAAGTTGCCCCCTTTACCCCCGGGGGAGGGGCAAAGTTGGGGGGGGGGAACTTTCATATTCCTAAATAGATTTTTCAAAAATATTGAACATGCATTTTGCCGTTTTTCAATCCGATGTAATTTCTCGAGTTATTTGACCGTTTCCAGACTTTTCGGACTGTATGTGAAATTTTGTTGTTAATGTCTATGAATGGTGGTATAGTGTGAAAACATATATATTTTATAATAAACTGCAAACATAAAATGCACGGTGGCCCTTCTCAATCTATACATGCAACTAAAGTAAACTAGATAAAATTTCAGTTTTCACTTTGCACACAGGTATCACCAATTATCGACATACACGGAACATTAAGCTATTTCCCCTTTTTGTTCCAATATCTAGTATTCTTCGCCAGACATTCAAAAATCTGTATCTTGTATCTGTTTTCAAATCCATCATTTTATGTGCTACAATTAGACTTTAATGAAGAAATAATTATTCAGAAACATCCGGAAGCTTACATCAAAAGGGGTCAAGCTTTGGGTCCATAGCTTCTTTAAAAATATTTTTTAATAGTATTCTAAAAACATATATATTTAGTAATTATTATAAAAGAAATTAGTAATCTATTTTACAATTATTTAGTTATTCAGCAATTACAAATAACTGGGACATATTTTGATATGCTCATTATGAAAATCATAATAAAAAATACAGACGTCATCAATATAACTAAAAATATTGAATTTTCCATTATAATTTATTATATATTTATATTCATAATAAAAATTTAAACTTTAAAAAAATAATAATATGTACAAGGAATAAAATACATTATTTTTTAATTGAATAAAGTTTAAAACAGACAACATACAGCTTAAGTTAAATTATATATGAAGATTCATAGAAGGGATTTAAAACTATTAATGCTTTCTGGGGAAAAGTTTTCTGAAAACTCTAATTAGAAATTCAAAGCACGTTCTGTTTGATTTCGAGCTCTTATTTTATGTTTAATCCATGAATTCAAGTACGATATTCCTTCACTATGTCATTAAACAAAGCGATTAAACTTAAATTCATTCTTCTACATCAGATTATACTCATTGCATTTAACTGCATATTTTAAACATTTCTCTCACTTCTCTAATTGTGGTGTTTGCTGATAATCTTTTTCATAAATAAATCATTTCATTTCTTAAAAATAAAAATAGCATAACGTTATTCAACAAAAATTCATTTTAAATTTGTAGGAAAATATAAATTGAAAACTGAAAATTATGAATTTTTCAAGATGTATAATAATATATTGAACTATTTTAAATATCATATATTAGATTTTTTAGGATATTTTCCATTTATAAAAAAGCTTTAGTTGGGATATTTCCAGTTTAAAATTAGTAGATTGTGTTTAAATATATATTTTTTTTCCAATGACAAATAAAATTAGAATAACAAAAAGAGGAATTATTTTAATACAATACACAGCTAATCATCACCAATTTTTACTTAACCTTCCCTCAGGTGCTATGACAACATATGTCACGCTTTAACACGTATTCCTGTTATATTGTACGAGTTCCTCTCAGAATATTAAAGATCTAATAATATACATATTAATAATGTGTTTACTAGTGGTTAATAATATAATGACTGTAGGTAAATCGAAGTAACACTATGATATTTACAAACGATCATTTTTATTTAGACGAGGCCAAGCACAGGAGGAAAAATAAAACAGGAAAAAGTCATGTTCTTCTAGACATCGTTGAGAGGATCCTTAACACAACTAGGTTCCTCGTACATTGTAGAATGCAACTCTCATAGTATATTACAACTTTTAGTTACTTGAAAAAGTTTAGAACTGTCACCACACGGACGGCAAACTCTGTGCTGGAGCTATTTTCGTTCATTTTTAAACAAAATTCGAGTCCAGGAATCTCAACTAGTTTCATGATAGAAAAAATATATAATTCATCGCATATGAAAATATCCTACTTGATTAATAACTCCTGCATGTTTCCACATATGGACATCACAGGTTAGATGGCTCATTTTAAAAGGTATATTAAGATCTTATAAGATCTTTTTAAAAATAAATTAAGATATATTAAGACATAAAGATGTTTGGATTCTAACAGACAGTCTGAGTTCCATACAACACTCACAAAATTGGTCTCGCGTTGATGATAGAACTTCGTTATCTATTCTATCTCTACTGAGAGGACTTTTCTGCTGCCATGACATATTATTTCAATGCATCCCTTCGCTGGTTGGCATTGGAAGAAATGAAATGGCAGATACATTGGCTATAGAGGGGGTCTCTTTGACATCGTACACTTCCACCTTGACTTTTCTGGAGATCTGTTCAAGAACCAAATCTACTCTCGACGCATCTTGGCGTTCCCCTCCAGTTCAGAACTGGCACTGTGGCAAAAAGCCTGGAGGAGCTATTACTCTTGGGGGTAGTCGTGACAAGCAATCTGCTATCTCAAGATTCTTTAGTGGACACTTGAGATGCCTGAAATTTGACAACGGTATCAAAATGTTTCCCATTTGTGGAAAGTGCAAGACTGCACCATCCACACCTGACCATATCCTTTCCTGCTTGGACTTGACTAGGAGTGAAATTTCGCAGTGTCCTTTCATCGTTTTGGACTTCCTCCATCTTTTTGGGCTCATGGACTGGGTCTAGCCTATTGGTTAGATCATTTAGGATTAGAAACAACAACAACACAGGTTAGATTAATCGGATTTCGGTCATTAAGAAGCTTACCTACGCACTTGGATGTCTGTCACTGCTAAGACTTACCATATCCGGCACCATAGAGAAACATCCCCTTCGAAGAACGCTCATCCATCCCGCCCACACTTTCAGTTACGCCTCTACCAGGGGGTTTAAACATTCTAACTACAGCATCAGAATTACGCATGCTCAGCACATTTAACTCGTAGACATCGAACATCGAAAAATTTTTACATATATGTTTAGTCTCCCTCTAAAGAACTCAAACATCAACTTTCTTAACACTTCTTTATTTCACTTATGTACATAACAAGCTTAACAGCTTTACTATGTATTCTAAATTACATATGCACAATGTCTACATCTAAATTGCATATGCACATTATTCTTGCAACACTTTATCACATGTCCTAAATTTTTTCTGACTCTTTCTCATACATACTTACGATTTATTTGGCCATTTTACCTACTTGATTAAAGGAGTAGAAATTCAACTGGATGGGAAAATAGGCGTGAGGTAAGAAAACCACTTTATGATACCACTTTTATATGGGAGAATCCAGGTAACACTATAATATTTCCAGGCGGACACTTTTTTTTAGATTAGAACACGCAGACGACGATAAGGAAACGTAGAAATGAAAAAAAAATATTCTACCAGACGTCATTTAGATGGAATACATCGTTAACACATCGAGGTTAAACGTACGCTGTTGAATTCAACTCTCATAGCAAATTACATATTTTATTCACTTGCAAAAGTTTAGAACATCCGGAAAATCGACGGCGAACTCTCTACTAAAGCTTTTTTTTTTGTCTTAATTTCGAGGGAAGGTTTCGTAGCATTGGAATGTGACTCTCGCACCTACACGTTTGAATTCAAGTGCAGTGTCCCTGCGCATGTTATGAAATATAGTTTCAATAGCCCCAACAAGGTATAGCCATTGAAGCTGTTACTTTTGATTCATAGTGCATGATACGAAATTTCAAAGGGAAAAATTTATAAACAACTTAAATAATAATTCAAATTAAATATCATTACAAGTAGGTTAAATTGGGGGAGCATATGCACATTATTCTTGCAACACTTTATCACATGTTCTAAATTTTTTCTGACTCTTTCTCATACATGCTTACGATTTATTTGGCCATTTTACCTACTTGATTAAAGGAGTAGAAATTCAACTGGATTGGAAAATAGGCGTGAGGTAAGAAAACCACTTTATGATACCATTTTTATATGGGAGAATCCAGGTAACACTATAATATTTACAGGCGGACACTTTTATTTAGATTAGAATACGCAAACGACGATAAAAAAAAACGTAGAAATGAAATAAAATATTCTACCGGACGTCATTTAGATGGAATACATCGTTACCACATCGAGGTTAAACGTACGCTGTTGAATTCAACTCTCATAGCAAATTACATATTTTATTCACTTGCAAAAGTTTAGAACATCCAGAAAATCGACGACGAACTCTCTACTAAAGCTCTTTTTTTTATCTTAATTTCGAGGGAAGGTTTCGTCGCATTGGAATGTGACTCTCGCACCGTCTACACGTTTGAATTCAAGTGCAGTGTCCCTGCGCATGTTATGAAATATAGTTTCAATAGCCCCAACAAGGTATAGCCATTGAAACTGTTACTTTTGATTTATAGTGCATGATACGAAATTTCAAAGGGAAAAATTTATACACAACTTAAATAATAATTCCAAATTAAATAGCATTACAAGTAGGTTAAATTGGGGTTAATTTTCCTACTTTTCTATACCGGATAAATTTTCTTATTTTTAAGTATATTCACAATAATTGTTTATTCGTCCAGATATGTTACTCCTTTAGAACATATTTATGTATTTAAATACAATGTCTAAAAGGATTTAAACACGAAATGTTCAAATTTACCCAAACATTTTATATTTATTCCGTAAATTGAGGGGTAAATGGAAATGGAAATTTTTTTCCCGGGATGATCAAATTAAATATAAGTTTCTGAGATATAAATATCAGAGTGTAAATAATTGTCTTGCTTATTTTTATAAGATTTTTATATTTTCCCCATTTTTCAGTTTACACCTATGCCCATCTCCAAATTTTGGTGTTTCCGTAGATACGTGAATACAGTAACTGATACGCATGGGGAAAAGTATTAAAAAAAAACATACATTTTTTTTTTACATTTTGCATTTAACTTTATTGAAATCTGAAATTGGTTTAGAAAAAAAAAACACAGAGAGGTTTATAACCAACCGACCTTTTCTAAAGTAGTCATAGCATTCTCTCATAAAGACAAGTTTTGGTGCTTCACTGTGACCAATAATGTTTTCTCAAGGGTGTATCATTACATCAAGTGTACAAAGCCTTTTCAACGATTTAAAACTTTTCTACATTCCACTAATGTCTGTGTCGGCGTTCAATATTTTTCTCGAAAATAGACTCTTGATATATAAAATATGTGTGCTCCTCAATTTTTAGAGAGCATTCTTTTAAATAGAGGAGTGATGGAACGGACTTCCTTCCATATAAATATTAGTCCAAACTTCTTTTTTTTTCTTTTTCCTCTTCTCGTTATTCAGCTGTTAGTAGACCAACATATGAATCATCTATGGTGATGGAATTCTCATCGTTGTCTTCGTTACTGAGATGCACACTTTCTTTTCTTTTATCGGGGTTTTTCGAGATTTTACTGACTATTTATCTTCTTTATTATATTTCCGATCTTGAATGTTATTTTGAAGGATTTTGTTAACCTCTTCTTGACGTTTTAATCTGAGCAAAACTTCATCAAACGTTAGCGTTTCTCATTAGCTATGGTACTTAAATCTTGTCCACAACTTCGTTGAAGAGATGACTGACGACGCACAGTCGGACATTTGGCGAATCTGGACGGCGTAGTATTTTTGCGTGTTAAGCTAATTTAAACGAATTAGTTAATCAATAAATACCCTTTTAAGGAAAAACATATTGATTTTTAATAAAAACCTATTCATGTTTTACAGTTTTATGCTTATATATTTTAAATAAAAATAAATATCAATTTAAAATAAAGTTCATATTTATTGGGATGATTATAGGATTTGCACCTGAGAATTAACGAACGCATTTCTTCTTTACTTGAAATTTCTAAAAATTAATCCAATTAAATTAATTCTTTCCACTCCTGTCACTCCACTGGAGAGATATCCAACATATGACTTCAATATGTGTGATCCTTTGTCTGGGTATAAATCTATTTTTGTCAATTGTACAATTATTAAGAAAGGTTAATCTTTTTTTAAATTCTGTGTATATTTTCTAAATAAATTCTGGACCAGATAGTTTCGATTTGTAATAATACTGTTTGCAACAGTAATATTTTATTTCTCTTTTATTTTCGCTGAATTGTTAAAAATGCCTTTTAATTCTTTTTTGGTCACTGTGGTAAATAAGTAATTTTTTTTAGAGTACGGGCATCACCTCTCTTTACAAAAAAAAAAAATATAACATGTGATCAACATGTTTTAAAATGTCAATATTTGTTGAAATTTTTGTAGTTTCAACTTTTTAACTGCAAATCCTGCGCTCTTGAGTTCAGATTACTAAATAAGAGAAATAGCGGTTTGAAACTTTTTATTTCCTTCTCATAAAACATAGTTATGAAAAAGTAAGAAATGTAAGAAATATGCTGCTAATATGAAGGTAATTCTGCAGAAATTAATTTGATGTTCCATGCATAAAACATATCGTATTCAAAGTTAAATTTCAGCAGAGCATACTTGTGTTACTTGTACTTCATTTTTAGACATGAATTTAAATGTATATTTTGTATAGGATCATTGTACTCAGTGAATAAGGACCACTATAAGAATAAATGGTTTTGCGCATACTTCAGCTGATTACACCAAAAATATTCACCAGTTCTCGTTAATAATGCTTCTTGCGTTTGTATTGAAAAGGAAGCTTCGTTTAATACCTGTTGTTGAAATTAGTTTTATCAAGAAACAAAATATTGCACAATATGAAAAGCTGTGTTAAAATTCCTTTCATACAATTTGGTGCACTCATGCAATTTAATTCTGAAAATGTTTCAGACTCTTTAATTTTTTAAATAGTTATAAACTAAACTAAAGAATCTCATTATTTTTTTATTTTCATAATGTTCAGGCCTATAGACAGAAAGACATTTTATCATTTAGCAGGTGAAGAAGACAACATTAAAAATCATATGGGAGAGAATTTTAGCATTCTAATAATGTACTACGGAATATTTTATGACTAAAATATTTTTGGAGATCAGTGGTCTCATAATGTTTTTATTAAAACTTTGAGTGATTATGAACCTTTCCATTTATCTGCAATATTAAAAAAATCATATCATCCAATAAACAATATTATATATGAAGATATGAAACCAAATGTGATTTCAGTTAAAGCGCAGAGCAGTGTTTAGACTTGTAGTTGTTAATTTTAACAATTGTAGTAGTAAGAGATATCAAGAACTTCGAATTAATTATTCAGTTAGAATAAACATTTTCATACGAGGAAATATTTTCAATAAAAATATACAAATTACGATACTGTAATGCAAAGCTCAGTTAACAGCTACTCATTAAAACTAATTAAATTACACATTTCTCAAGTCTACATATTTTGAAAAATAATCAAGAATTTTAAACGCGCATATAAAATATGTTTTCATTTAAAATTCTTTGAAAAAAGACCTGACTCAATAATAAATAATTATTAAATTAAAATATTTGTAATAAATGGAAATAATATCAAATATGCACTTTGTGCCAGAGAGAATGAAATATTTCTTCATTTTTAACATTCATTTAACCATCATATTTTTTTTGAAACATCGGAAATTATTTTCAATAAATATTGTGAATTTTTTGGTTGTAAATAATTTATATATTTATCAAAAAATCGAAATGCTAATCTAATGTGCTTTTTACACTATAGTCATGTTTACAGTATAAATGAAAATTGTTCTTCATTTTTACACATATATATATAATTTTTTAGTTTTCTAGTGATTCACTATAATACACTGCTTTATTTTTATATTAAGCTAAACATTTACAAAAAATAGATTTTATCGGCCATTTTGCTTTGGTTGCGAGCTGCGACCCTTCTCATGTTTTAAACATTTACCTTTGGTAATTACACTGATGGTGGAGCTTTAGAACCTCCGAAACAGCTATCTTTTTCTACACATGTATTTACATTTGTGCTGTTTTAACGTTGTCCATTTTTTTAATACATTTTATGTTTGACCTTTGACAAATATTTTGGATTTATTCATTCATGGTTTTAATTCGAACTCACATACAAACTTAAATGTAAAATTCCTTCCGGCCCGTACCGGGAGGAAAAGTTAGCTTTCATAAGTCCATGTTTTTAAAAATTCAACTCATTTTACTCAAACACCCGAAGCTAAATTGCTTGGAAATCGATTATAGAAGATTCAATCCCGGTTTTCGTTAATAATGAATTTGAATGCGAATTTCAGCATGAGAGTTACAGAATAACAAATATCAGATTGTTTCAAAATCTCAGACACCCTAGAATTTCAAACTGCCATATATCAGCCATTTTCTTAAAGATATAGCAAAAACAAAAATGTTCCAGAATCCGTGTATCACGTTTTAACACTTAACAGAAACAATTTTTTCAATTTATAATTTTTTGTACATCTTTTTGAATTTGTAAATTTTTAAAAAAATTTAACTGGCCACTATTTTGAAACAAGATGGCGGATGAAGCTGGCCAACGAACTCGATCGAGACCTTGGTATGCCCTATACACATACACTGTTATATCCAAATCGGTTCATAAATAAGAGAGTTACAGCAGATATGGATATATATATATATATATATATATATATATATATATATACAAACCAACATTTGAACGGAGGGTGGTTTAGGGGTCTGAGGGTCATGATCGGTGAAAATAATATCAAAATATTTTGGAATTGCTTTTCTACGAACGGCTGCAATAGGTAGCTTTTTGTAATGAAAGCTACCTAATAAATGATTTTGTATGTTTTCTCTAAGAAAGAATACATATCATCAATATTTGTGTAAAATATTACTGCAATTATTTTGATCATAAAACGTAAACAAAATGTACATAATAAAATTAACTATATAAGTGCGTGTGATAGTTATGTTTTACCATTAAATATTTAATTTTCCAATGAAGAAACCTTATTTTGCATGATAATTCTTTTCTAGAAATTCAGAAAATCTGTATCATAATTAGTCAATATATTTTAAAAGTTCAGATTATCTCACGTAATATTAATAAATCTGTAATTTATATATTTATGTATAAATGACATTTAAAACACGTGTTTTGTCGTGCTTACAAGAGTAACTACTTTAAATGGGATGTTTAAAATAAAATTTACTGCTAAAATATAACACTTTTTAATTAATTTTTGTTAAAGATTATTATTTTTTATCAGAATTTAAAACTTATTAAATACAAATTGCAACTTTTTATATCTTAGACTTTCATACCCTAAACTCCAAGAATGATTTTATTAGACAGTTAAAAGACAGTTTGACATTCATATTCAAGTGTTTCGTTACTCACGGCATGAAATATAAATGAGCTTTCATAAAGACTAAACTTGCTTAAAAAATGTATTTTGCTTTAAAAAATACATATTTAAAATACTTTTTATTCTAAACACTGGGTTCAGTTTTTTCTTGCTGAATGGTTAAGAAATATTTTACAATATATGTTTTATATTATTTACAATATTGTCAAAATATATTGTTCAAAGTAAGAAAGCTCTTTCTGAAGTAAATAACATCAAACGAAAAGACTATTTCTGACATTCGGTGGTTTGCCAAAGCAAAAATAATAATATAGTAATAATATTAAAAAACTATAAGTAATAAGTTCACAATGAATAGAGGAAAGTATATTCAACTAGGTAAATTATATCCAATGGTTGGAGTATCATAGTTGAGACTTTTCCTACAGAGCGAAAATATGCCGGGACCAGGACTCGAACCCGGGTACTGGTTTGCCGTACCAACGCTCTCCGTACTGAGTTATCCCGACGATATCCTGGACTGGCATATTTCACTCTTATTTGTTGGAGAAGGCTGCGAACTGCAGCGCCAATTTCGTTCATCTGAGCTATAACTATAGCATTTACAGATTGAATCTTAAAATAGCACGGAAACTCCTGTATACCATGTAATTAGGTCATAAAGTTTATGACCCCGTCAGTATAAAAATCAAATGTATATGAGCAAAAAATTTGCTACATTCTTTTATCACTAATTAACATTATATGTTGAAGGTTGCTGTGATTTTAAAAGCATGGCAAAAAAGGAATGTGTCTTGATTATATAATAAAATTTTTTAGATAAAATATTAAGAAAACGTTACTTAAAAAAGCATATTTATATACACAAGCAATTTTTTCATGAGTTTAGAGATGATTTTTTAAAAATCAGATACATGTTCAAATATATATTTTCTGATAATCTTTGCTACGTAGTTGATCTGCAATATTCTTCTTTATTAAAATAGTGATCTATTGAAACATTCAGGAAACATTGAAGAACATATTTAAAAAATAATTTGAATTCGTAATTTTTTGTTGCTAAACATCTAAGATTGTTTTTTAAACAAATTTGTAATCTTTAACACATGTGACCTGCTTCTGGAATTTAACGAATTTAATCATATTGGGAAGTCTTCAATACAATTTCCCAGTTTATACACACATAGCATTATACTGTGTGGATACGATGTGCTGTACGTTAAGGAAGTACAACTGATGAACGTATCAGTGAATTTTCATGAATATTGACATTCAGTTAGACATACATTCATATGTACTAGGATGGGTAAAAAAACGAAATATTTAGAATCCAAACTTCATAGCGCTAGAAAATTGCCTTTTGTAGTAAAGAATCAAGTATTACACCGATTGGTTAATATTGTTTGCCATTGCAAGGTGGCTAAAGGTCCAAAAAATCGCATAAAGCATGGTATTTTCATTTTTCTTCTTTTAATTATCCAAACATAGCAGTACAAGTTATAATAGAACGCAATAGCCCACATCAAGATATTAGTAATGTAATTTTAAAATTTCATTATGGTGACATCATATATTTTACTGCCGCAAAAAGGAGAGAATTTCTGAAATATATTACATATATAAATTTTCGTTTTTCCCAATTGTTATAGTCTTCATATATTTATATACTTTTATCTTTCTAATAGACTGGAAAAGTATTTTTCTGTTGTATTTAATTTCATGCGATTGTTTATCATGTTCACTATAATTCTATCAAAAACATCTGCTCTGTGATAGAAACACCTGCAGCTGATTGCACGTAATTTTTTTTCTAGCTGCCAGAGGGCCATATTTCACTTGGTTAGTTTTTTCTTTTTCGTTTAATTTATTTTCCTACTCGACTGTGCGAAGGTTTACGTGTAGTAGTTGACAATATAAGAATTATCATAAGTACAGGGGAGGGAATCAATACATTTCAGTAGAAGTATAGTTTTTAAAATTAAACTTCGCAGTGTAAATAGAAAAACCCAAGAAAACAAGTAAGTTTCGAAATCGTTTTACATTCACATGTCCATTATTTAGAACCTCGAAAGAAGTAAGAGATTGCAGATTACCAACGCATGAAGATGAATTATGCTGTTGTTTCGAAGGAAGGTGTAATCATACATCGGAGGTCGGCAATCAAGAACCCAAAATCTCCATTATTGCCGAAAATGTAGCTAAAAAATTTAAAGTGTTTACAAAAACGCATTTGTTCCAACCATTTCGCATAACAGAGAGTCATAGCATAAAAAGTTTCGGAACCTAGTGAAGTCTTACAGAAGAGATGAGGATAAACCGAATTTCCAGAAGAAATATATGATTTCGTAGATGATGCCAGAAAAACCTTATTTGGCATAGTCGCATGCAAATGCAAAGATTTTAACAACTGTAATTGTGAGAAACAAAATATGGTTCTAAAAAGAGAACGTCCCTTTTTTCTTGATCAGCGGACGACAAGAGTAGGTTACATTGGTCAGTTGGATGCTGAATATACTGCACAATTGCAAAAGAGCATCAAAAGGAAATCCATTCAGAAAAACGGATGAATGAAACATTAGAACAATTACTTAAAAATATCGCTGTGTATGAGAATGATTCTTTCACGGATGAATCGACTGAACTAATGGAAAATAAAGTTTCATTTTCTGTTAAAATTCTGATTATAAACCACTTAAAACTGTTTCTAAATCCCTAAATTGGCGGATGAATCTTGCAGAGGTTCAATATTAAGCGATAGATATGGTGTATCTGACAGGGCTGATGCTGTATTAGCATTAGTAGTTCTGCTGGACGTAGGTATTATAAACAAAGATGATACGTCAAAAGTTTTAGATAAATCTAAAAGTCGTAGAGAAAAAAGGAAAATTAGATCCCAAATAAGTAAAACGTTTGATATTACAAGTTTAGATACTGCCTTTGATCTCTACTTCGATGGCCGTAAGAATTCACTGGAAGGTTAAAGCGCGGGCAAAGTTTCATCTTCTTGAAGTCAAGGAAAATCATATGAATTTGTACTTGAACTAGGTTTCAATTATTATTGTCATTTGACCCCATCGTCTGGCAAGGCGAGTGCTATATAAAATGACATTGTAGATTGTTTGAAAAAAAATGAAATGTAAACTGCAAAAATAATTACAATGGGATGTTATGGAACGGTCCTTAACACAGGACGCAAAGGAGGTCTTATACGTTTGCTTGGGAACAAGTTTAAAAGACCACTTCAGTGGCTTCCCTGCCTCCTGCACTTCAATGAGATTCCGCTGAAACATCTTTTTGAACATTTTGATAAACAAACAAAGGGAACTCGGCCATATTGTGGCCCAATTTTTAAACCTCTTACGACTTTGGAATTATTACCAGTTGCAAAGTTTAAGCCGATTAAATATGATCTTCTAGCTGTTGGTAAAGACGATTTGTTAAATGATCAGAAGTATATGTTTGAAATATTCCAAACTGTTTCAACAGGGGAGTGTTCAATTGGCCTATATCGCCGAAGACCTGGACCAATATGTCACTCAAGGTGGATCGCTACTGCTAATCGAATTTTGATACTCTCTGTAGAAACAGAGGAACCCTCTTCTGAACTTGTTATACTAGCTCAGTTTATCCTGAAAGTGTACTGCATGCATTGGTTCTCTATTAAAATGAATTCATTATCTCTCAGTGGTGGCCATAATCTGTGAACTATAATAAAGAACTCCCGTTAATTGCCAGAGCATTTACGAAAAATTATAGATCCTGTAATTTCACGAAATGTCTATATTTCGCTAATCATGAAAATACCCTCATTGGAATACCAGCAGATAAAACACATAACATAAGGATCCTATGAATATAATTGCCAAAGCAAGAAGTTTTGAAGACTCGAATATCGACTGGCAAAATTGTGAATTAATGGAACCGCCTGTTACGGTTTCTCTATCGACTGACGATCTCACAACGCTGTTGAGTTTGAAAGGTTCGATTACAGATATCATCTGTTACAAATTTCTTTGTCACACTAAATCAGTAGATAGATGTGTAAAATTAGTCACCGAAGCATCTTCTAAAGTGTGTAGTCCAGAACAGAGGGAGGGTAACATCATATCAACTTTAGAATCTCGAGGAATAAAGGCTTCATTTGAAAGCAAGTCACATTATAAATTTCATTTAACTTAATTACTTTTTCATTTTAACCTATTTTTTTACATATTTAACCTATTTCGTCTAAACGTCTCTGTATTTCAGTTAATAAAATATTTCGTTCCGTTTTTATCATTTTTTTGATTAGTGGTGCATAAAATTCTATCTTTTGCTGGCCTAAAGTAAAACAGCAGAATATGAAGCAATCGTCATGAAAAATGAGTGAGTACCTTTTTTATTCTCCAGTCTATTGCAAATAGTTATCAAAATTACATTGATATCATATTAATACATATAAAGTAATTTTATTTAATTCTAGACATATTAGAAAAATTATAAAAATAAAGGAAAAAAGAAAAATTGAAATTATTGCCATAACGAAAAATATGGCCTCTTTGAGGCAGTAAACGATATGGTTTCACCATAATGAACTTTTATTGGGACATTTATTATATCTTGGTGTAGCTATTGTGGTCTATTAGAAGCAGTATTGCTATGTTAAGATAAATAAATAAAAGTGCAAAAATGATGTTTTTGCGATTTCTTTTGAACTTTGGCCTCCTTGAGGCGGTAAAAGATATTAACCCCTTCGCGACGAGCGTCTTTTACAGAATTTGTAATCTTTTGCCACCGGTTTTTCAAAACAGAAATTTTTGCCTAATTGAATCGCAAAAATGTTATCAGTAAATAAGGCAAACCTTACAATAAAAAATAACTGGTGGGAATAATCAAGGATTCTGAGCACCTTATGCGTCACGTATACGTGTTGCTCGTCCCCAAGGGTTAACCGATCAGTGTAATATTTTACGATTTTTACTTCAAAAGGCAACTTTCCCGCATTATTACGTTTCGATTATAAAAATTTCGGTACTTACGACCCACACTAATATAATACCCTATTTGTTTCGTTCATCTTTTATTCCACTCTTCTGAAACACATTTATGTGGATACTAAATTGTCCATAATAATTGTAATGCACATGGTTGCCTGTTTACAATTGTCCCACGTTTTTACATTTATCTTAGAGACTAAGGAGTAAAGGTAAACAGTAATTTGTTTTCGGGATTGGCAAATGAAAAAAACTGTTGCTTATGCATGAATATTAGAAGGTGGAAAACTAATTGTCTTAATACCCGTAAAACACTGTGACGCCATGGTAATTTTACAAGACGTCACACTGTGACTTTGTAACCGTCAATGTGACGTGAATGCGAAGTTGTTATAGTCGATTTGAAGCCTTTCTGTGACCTCACATTGAGACTACTTTGAGAAGTCACCGTGTGACTTCAATTTGGAAAATGGGACATTTGTGACGATTCTGTGTTGTCGGGTAGCATGACCAGATTTTAGCCGAATTCGATCGTAATAGTTCGGGTGACCTTTTTTCTTTCTCCTACAGGTTTGTGGCATTTGTAATGACTTTGCATCGGGTCGGGTGACCAATCTTTACCCGCATCTAATCCGGGCGGTTTGAACCTGGCATTTTGTTTCTTTTGCTACAGGTTTGTGACATTTGTGAACATTCTGTATCGGATCGGGTGACCAGATTTTACCGGAAATTGGGGTCGCCTTTTTTTCATCTTTTAACAGGTAGTTTTTGGATTAAAAATCCACTGTTAGGTCAGGAACCTGATTTTGAGAGGAACACAGTCAGGTTGGCCTGAACATTTTTTTAAAACTCAAAATCGGGTTTGGTTTAGAATTCTGCATTAGGTCGGGTAACCAGATTGTAAACGGATCCTTCATGATTAGGTTGACTGGGTTTATTTATTTATTTATATTTTTTCTTGAGGTCGAATTCGGGTTTGAATCCTGCATCAAGTTGGTTAACGCGATTTTGAGACGAATTTAGTCAAGTAACTAGATTATACCAAAATCCAAACCTAACCCGTTCGCGTCACACTTTCTTTTTCTCTCTTTCGATCATATTTGAATTTGAATACTGCATCCAGAGTCAGGTCCATGTAGAATCTAGCTACCTGGCGCTGATCGGTTCGACTGTGTTTTTACTGCATGCCGGATTCATATTGCACACCTGCATGGGGTTAGAGAACTATATTGCATCGGGTCAGATTTTACCCGTACTTGACCCATGTAAAGTCAACTCTAATTTTGTTTTCTAGAAATATGATTTGTATTAGAATCGTACATCGGATAGGGGACCTTTATTTAACAGTATTTATTTATTTGCTGTTGGTTAGATTTTTATTAAAATCCTACAATAGAATGAGGTAACCCGATTTCGAACGAGCTGGAATCGAGTTAAAAGCACACTAAATAGAGAAATCTGGATACGATAGATTACATTGTGATATTGGATAATATGAATGTAACATTTTTTAAATTTCATATTTTATACTAAAAATGTTTATAAAAATGTTTTGGAATAAAAACAAATAAAGACTATGTGATTTAGTCATTAAAAGGAAACGGAATAAAACAAAACAATATTTTTAGACTGCACAGTTATTTAAAATTCTAAAATAATAATTATAATAATAATGGTTTTAAATTTCTACTACTTTATCAAGTATTGACGTATTTATTTATTTGTGTAACTGTTTTACATTTATGTTACACAACACTGTGTAATATAATGACCTTTTTTATAACAACTAATATTAGATTTAATATAAATATTGTACTATCATAGTGAAGAATGATGAAATTTAACACTTATCATCATTTTATTTATATAAAACAAAAATAAAATCCATAATTACATGTACAATTTTATCACATACATAATAAATAACACGTACAACAAATTATAAACCACTATCTGAATTAGATAAATAAAAAAATACAATTTAATATTTTTAAAACATTAAAACGAGCATTTAGGGGGGGGGGGGGTTGTACCATTGTATTATCTAGGATCCCCCCACCCCTGAAATTGTCAATTAGCTTAGTGTATTGCTGGTATCTTTCTACGTTTTCATGAAATTTGACTGTTCCTTTTATATGCGATACTCTATATAATTGAGTACCAAATAATAATAAAAAACAATATTTGATAGAGTTCGCGAATATGCAGATATAAATTATTTCATACACATGCCCATATCTCATCAAATATTGAATATATTAATTTTTTAAATGCAATATACTGTTTCTACTGTTCTTGAAGTCAAACATGTGCTTTACACCCTAGAAATTTCAAGAACAATTTCAGTAGATATTCGAAAAACCGCGTATATATATATATATATATATATAGAGAGAGAGAGAGAGAGAGAGAGAGATGATTTTTCTAATTTCTTTGTGGAATATTAGTCGGAACCAAACGCTGAATTTTTTTATTGTTTTAAGTGGAAACGTTTTAATCTTTTGTATTCGGACTGCACGCAATAGATACATTATGTGGTCGGTCTCCACCGCGTGTGTATATTTAAAACTTATGCATTTATCAAGGAAATTGCAATGGAATTTAAATCTGAATAAAGGGTACGATTTTTCTGGTGTCAGGTACATGGGATACTTTAAACATAATATTATGTTTCAGGTAGCTTCCGTTAAGTTAAAATTAACATTTCATCCTGTCAAATAGGAATTATTCATAGCTTCAACAACAATGAAGTATTTTACTTAAATTTTCAACAGGCATAATTAATCACAATCTAATCACTGAATTTCTGCAATTAAATAAAAGTTTTTTTTTTTAATTCAAAATATTGGTTATAAAATAGGAAACAATATGTACAAGACGCTATTCACAAAAGAGTTTAATATTGGCTATCATGCACAATGACTATCATACACATTGAAATAACGCTGTTACAGACGCATATTTTGGAATATGGTACTTTACGAGAACATATTGATTCACTGATTGAATCATTTAAGATTATTATTTTGCTTCTTCTTGTAATAATAGGTTAACACTGGAATTTTGGAGGCCGGGGCAATCGATATTGCGCTAAAAATAATATTGTTCCCTTATATAAATTTGAAGTCTGTAATGTACCCAGATGATACTTCGTGGGGACAGTTGGAATTTAACTATCGCCTGTATTTTCAGTCAAAAGAAAACAGATTTGATGTGAAATCATTATCGCGCTGTGATTATTTAATTATTTTTTTTTAAACTGGGGTTATATCAACAATAATGCTTTGAATTTCTAGAAACAGTATATGAAAATGTAGCGCAAACATTTGCCACTGTATTCAGATATTATAGCGAATTTCGTTGTGGTCAAAATTCTTTCTTAGATGAAGAACACATAGGAAGAACTTTATCCGCTAAACGAAATTTTTGGATACCTTAAAATTACTGAATGGTGATAAACATCCCATTATTCGTAAAACCATAATTGGTGATAAAACGTACAGTGAGCCGAAAAAATAAAAATAGGAAAAATGGTCATTTCTCTAATTCTATGAATCACAGAAACAATAAAACTGTTCGTTTCAAAGATGCTTGTTTAATATTTTCAACAATCCTGCCATAGAAAAACTGTATTTTGGTTTAGCCTACACACTGAAAACTAATGAAACCTTAACATGTTCAATACTAACACGTACTTCTGATACCACATTTGGATTTTCCGATATATTTTACTTTCAGATATGAAACAGGAAATCATTATGGCAAGTAGTTTAGAAGTTATGGGCAATTAAACATTCAAACTCCTAATGTTAAATTAATTTCTAATCGTTTCAAAATAGATTACAATGTGGGTATTTTTTTTTCACCATAAAGAAAATCAGAAATTAAATTATGGACCATAGAAGATGGCCCCAGACGAACAATGGGGAAAATAGAACGAACAATGAAAACTAGTCGTTGGGGGGGGGGGGGGGGGCACCGTAATACTTACCCATCCGGGATATGCATAATATAAAATATGAAAATAAAACATGTGTAAACTATTTATAAAATGCATTGCAATTCGAATAAAATCGTGGCTAGATGACATCATAAAGTTTAAATGTTCTATTACTGAACTACGTAAAAAAAATATTATAACTCCAAAAATGATAATCCTATTAACTAACAGTTTACTGCGTCGGATTAAGCGTCTCATTTCTAATTAAAATATATCTTTGAATTGAAATTTGAATGAAATACAGTGTCATGAAAAATCGAAGAGTATGGAAAATATGATTACAATAATATCGGCAACTAATTATCCGATCGACTTCATTCTTTATGCAAAATTTATGTATTTTTATTGTCTTTTATATTCACTCCTTAAAATAAAAAAAAAATTGAAAAATTTATATACCTTTTATCAGAACGAATAATTCGAGAGTCCGAAAAAAATAGTTCCGTATAATCGAGGTTACTGAAATTCAATATGCTTCTTTCCATTACTACATACTAAATACATACCAAATATCAAGTCTCTATCTTAATTTGTTCGGGAGATAGAGCGTTTACAGACACACAGACAGTCGGACGACATTTTTTAAAGAATATGTTTTTCGAATTCTCCAGTGTCTGAAACGTGTAAATCCGTCAATTTTTTTTTCGAATTTTAAAACGATCACAAGACTTACCCTATACTATGTATGATGGGTAAGTAAATGTAATGTATAGCGTTTTATTCAGAAGTACAGGGCTACTGAAACCCATAACGCTGTAGGGACAAAAAATAGTTGCAGAGTACTGGTGCACCACTAACTACCTTTCAGAATTTATTCAAGAAGTCAATGTTAGGATACTTAACCTTCACAATGAAATTACATATTTTCATTCAGCAAGATTGACAGTTGAATATATTTAACAAATATATATCTAAACGATAAAACATCTACTCTATTCTCCAAATTTTTCCTATAGAGCAATTTCCCTTCGACGATGGGTTTGATAAGTCTATAAAAGCATAATTTTTATCCAAGAAAATGGATAACTTGAAGCATTTACTCTTTTAGAAAATTCGATTTCAAAAGTGTATTCATGTTTGAACACGTGCAATCGTACACATCGCGATTGCGCTAAAAATGTTGTATTTCGAACGTGGATACTTTACCCTCCTAAGATGTGGTTATTTTTTCTTGTACTATTTTGCCATGTCCTTAAAATTCCCTATGGTATTACCTTATTTCGTAGAAAGCTAAATAAACGTGTTGACAATATCGTTACAAAATCTTCACTATTATTAAGGTCTTGTGCGCAAATCTACGTTTCGAGTGAGGTGTCTTTATTTTTAATTGAATAAGTAAATTATACTTAAATTCAATCACAAAAAATGTTCATCTTGTATACTGTCAATTCATTTTTTTTTCTGAAAAAGTTTACGGAAACACTGTACATATACGGGGAACTAACAAATTAGAGTGTTTTGATATTTTGTTACAGCTAATTTCAGATTGATTGTACAGACATAGTGTCTCTTCTTATCGTTCACAAAAAGTTGATTCCTAAACCCTTAGTTTTTGTGGTATGGTTTTAATTACAAAAATGCTTCAAATATTTTTATTCGCCATATAAAAATCCATTAACATCAAAATAGTTCATTTTTTAAAAGTTACGCGATTAAATATTTTATATGATCTTAGTTGTATATGGAAATATATTGTTTAATGCTCTAAATAGAAAAATAATAAAATTTCCATTGTTATACGATTAAAACATAACGAGGTATATGGTACATTGCTTAATTTTTCGTTTTTAATAAAGCAACATATTTTGGAAATAAAATGGAAAAAATGGTTTTTAGTGCCAGAAAATGCAAAGAACTTAAAAAAGGTATTATAACATGGTATGTTTAAATTGTAGAAGAATGAAATGTTTACTAATTTACTTCTTAGAGCAAGGAGGAAGTTTTTTTAAATATATCTTTTAGGATCCAGGAACCGTATAATATTTCACATTTATTAACATTCGAGAAAATAGTACGAATTTTCACTTAATTCATATGATGAAGAATAACATTTGAAATGTTTTTGCAATTAGAGCTATACTTCTGAAACTAATGATTTAGAAATTAGATAATGATCAACGATAAAAGCGAACACCATGTATATTGTAAAATAATATTAATAAAAACACTCCAGACGCATCCATCGAAATGCAACGGATAAGGCTATTACAAAAAGTATGCAATGAATAAAACATTCATACTTAAAGCTAAATTACATTATAAAGTGCTATTGAAAAATTGAATGTTTTGTCATAAAATATTAATTTTTGTATTTTTATAAAAAAGAAGCATGAAATCAAAATTTAACATTGTTTATTTGTATATTGTTAACCCAAATTTAATATTGTTTATTTTTTCTATAAAATAATCCCTTGTATATCACATTAGTTATTATGCCAATTTTTTGCCACTATTTGCATTTTATATATGTAACATTCAATATGTAACTAATGTAATGTTTTTCAAATTCAAAGACTGATGTGGTAACAAATCACACACACAGAACTTACAAAGTTTCCAATAGACATTACAACATTTTAATTAACAAAAATTTGAATTAATATCATACTTTGTTAAGTAGTTTGTAAATTCAAGCACGTAGTGTTACCAGTAAATAATACGTTTAAGTCAGCCTGTCAATAAAAGTTTTCCGTCATTTAAATGACTTCCTTAATATTCCATAAAAAATATTTATATTTTATCATACTTGGCTTAATTACGTGATATATGTTTTCTATAAATCAAAAATGTTATAGCATTAGAGATAAACTTATTCGAATGAAACATGATTGAGAAAACTAAGGCTCATCTATCTTCGAATACTTCAAGGCAAATATTATGTTGAAGTTAAAGTGGAAAACTGTGAAAATACTGCATACTAAATTTGTTTTCATGTGTGTGGTATGCGCATTTTCTCAGAACACATAATCTTCAAAGTATGGCAATATTTGAAGATATCGAAGTTTTATGGTAATGAATGAGTTTATATTTTAGTGGGCACTTTCTGAAGTTAGTTGTCTTTTACTTATAACTCTTTTGAGAGTTGCCAAAGTAAACTATTGAAGGAAATTTTAACAAGAAATATATATATATATATATATATATATATATATATATATATATATATATATATATATATATATATATATATATATATATATATATATATATATATATATATATATATATATGCGTGTGTGTGCTAACTTTTAATCCTGTTCAATTACAGATTAATACAATAAAATACTCTATTAGTGAGAAATATACACACCTAATTTTATATTACTCCAGCACATTTTTAATTGAAAAAGTATCGACTGTATGGGATACATTTTTAATTTACGTAAACTGTAAAAAAAGGAAATATTCCTTTATCTAGCAAGAAGTCTTACGAATAATAAACCTCATTCGAGTTACTCAAAATGTCAAGGTCAAACAGGGCGGGGAGGACTACCTTTCGGCTTAAGCTCAACTAGCTCCGCCCAGCAGGTTTGCTTACTATGCATCAAAGATCCAGCCAAGGGAGCGATGCCCGGAAGGACCACACGGGAAGGGGACCCCTCACTATTGAAAATTAACTGTCAAAGATTACAATGTCAATGACAAAAGTTATCCGATTATAGTGGACGATCCAACTTAGATACAATAATAGGCTGAATGAACAATTGTGATTGTTAATAAATATAAGGAGGTGTAGAGCTTTTACAAGATAATAATTAAAGTTGAGAGAAAACTATATATACAAAATAATACTAATAACTGACTTATTGAACGATAAACTAAATAAACAATACTAACTAAATGAACAATAATGAATGAATACTAGAATAAACAATGATAAATTAGTAGAGTAAACAGTGATAATTTATGCTAAAAATTCTCAAAAACAGTCTATGATGCCATTAAGAACAACTAAATTGTTAAGGTTAGAGTAAAGGTAAACTGTGTAAAAGTCCTTATGTATAATAGACGTCCTCTTCATCCTCGACCTCCACTGTATACAATTGAGGCAGCAGGAATAAGTTTTTAATTACGTTCTAGCAGAAACATGCAATCTGTTATTTTTTTGGAGCAGCTTTGGTTGTTTCAGCGCATAGGCAAACCAGGCCGACAGATTCATTTCTGACGGCTTTCTAATGTGATGGTGGGCAGTCATGGTACAATCTAGGATATAATGTCAGGAGGTGCCACATTTTCCATAGGTGCATCTAGTGACGATGCCTTGCAGAATTTATTGTGATATTGAGGAAACGGACCATGGTTTGTAGTAAAGATGTAGTGGTACCTATTTATGAAAAATGCTCCTTTATCTTTAGAAATATAAGAAACAAAAAGATTTACATAGCATTTCTGAAACAAATGTTTCTTTTGCTGCCCATAATTCTCGGTAACTGTACGGAACAAATTTATCAGTATATCAATCAGGTTTCTCAACATAGTATGAAAATAAAATATTGGTTTATCGAATAATATCAATTCTCAAGTAAACATTTTCAACTGTGTTAGAGAATTAGTACATGCAAGAGTAGCATAATAATTAATGTTCAATGTAACAACATGTTGTACACAATGTAACAATGTATCAACACTGTTAATTTAGCATATTTGCCTGTTGAACATTTTTGATTAACATGCAATTGTTTACTTGGGGATTGATAGCATCCGAAATATCGGTGTTTCGAATTTTTCCCTGTTTGAGAAAAATGATTAATACACTGTAAAATCTATTTTGTATCATTTCCCAAAATTATGGGCAGCAAAATATACTTTTGTTTAGGAAATATTTTTTTACATCTCATATATCCCATTGACTTCTGAAGTTTCTGAAGATAAAGGAACGCTTTTTGCAATCGACGGAAACTCAGAAGAGATTCCATTATATTTTCTTAGACCGTCTTGTGTGAAGGAACATTTTTAATTTTTGTTAATGTGTAAGGATTAGAGTAGGTAATAGGTGATTTTGTTAAACTATTATGCGGATCGGTCACTAAAAGTGATGAAATAATAAAGCAAATAAATAGATGTCTTGGATGGAATATATATTGAGTTACGAAAGAACATTACACAATGACAAAAACATAGTAACTAAAATGAAAATTGAACATCACTTATATTTATAAATTCGTCTGGGATTCTGCCAGTCATGTTCCCGGACGTGCGAGAAAGCTTACACAAAAGTATCATCCAGTAAAATTTAAGATGTAATGCTACGATTACAATTACGATACGATATACTAACACTCGCTCATAATCATCTAACATTACATTAGAAAACACAGAATAAAAAATTATAATAAACAAACATTAAAATTATGACAGAGTTAAAACATTACTTATACAAACAGCAAAGAACCAACAATTCATAAAATTTAACTTTAGGCAATGCCTTTGTAAACATATCAGCAATTTGCACATTTGTAGGAATATATTCAATTTTGATATTATTTTCTTTTACAACACTAGGGGGCTCTGTCCCCTGCTCGCTACGCTCACCAACCCCCGTTCTGATTTCACAGCCTCTTAAAACCTGGTAATGTATCCTGTTTTAAAAAGATGATGGTGATATCACGGATGGCGACTTTCTTCTATAATCCGGTTATAATGCTTTTTCATTTAATTGGTTATAATGCTTTTTCATTTAATTCATCTTTTTTTATTTTTAATATTCGTGTGTAAACCCGATTTTTATGACGTAATTTTCTTTTTTTCCTGCTCACTCACCAAATTATACAAATTGACAGAATTTTTATTTTAAATAACGAAAAAACAAATAAATTAGTATAACATTAATAAAAATATAAATAAAACGTCGAAATAAAAATAACTTGATGACGTAAACACGTGTTGTCAAGTGAATGTGACATTTTCGATCAACCACTATTGGCATTTAATCTTACAAGTACCTAGTAGACCAATCCTCGCTCGGTAATTTTTTTCAACAGGTTTTTTTTTTTTTTTTTTTTTGCTAGCTTATTTTAATTACTTTATTTTTATTCATGGAATTTTCCAATCGATTTTTAACACAATTCCTGATAGGCAAGAATTATATAAATTATCTTGAAAAGTGTTTTGTCGATGACAGTACAACATTTTAATATTTTTACAACTTAATTATAAATTAACCAGAGGGCCCGTGCGAGGATTTCGCACTGAAATCTAATATTTTTTCGGTACTTCTCTATTATGCTGTCGACCACTTTTCATAACAAAAAACTATCGCCAAATTGTAAAATTAAACGCCAAAAATGCAGTCCCATTTACTTGATGTCAGAAGCATTATACGTGTTTGTTGAATCATCAAGTGGTTTTTAATTCGACATTTGTGTGTATTTTTCATTATGTTTTACTGGTTTATTAGTTATTTCATTAATTAAAATAACAATTGTGTCCTTAAATTCTTATATTTTATTTATTTATTTTGATATTCCAATGGCAACGTTCTCCCGTTTATTTGGCGATAGTTTTTTGTTATGAAAAGTGGTCGACGGGATAAAAGAGAAGTACCATTTTTTATCAATATGTAATTGTCTGAGTGCAACGAAGACTCATACACAGCGCAGTATTACTTTGCCCCATATATAGCTACGATGGATATTAAAACCTTTCGTCAAGCATAACTCAAAAAATATTTAACGGATTTCGTTCAAATTTTTACAGCAGGTACCTATAAAGGTGACAACGACGTCTATTTATTACCAAGAATAAATGTCAAACCGTTTGGAAATTATATTAAAAAATAGATAAAAAAGCACAATTAAAGTACATACGTCACGAAAATTTTGTGCATACGTCATTTTCACCGGCAGGAGATTTTCGTAGACAATCGGAATTGAAAAGTTCATGGAGTATATGGAGCAAAAAAAATATGCACGCACTAATATTCAGCACAATAAAATATATTTCAATTTAGTAGAAATCGAAAATTAATCTGTATTTTTTTCTGTTTGAAAGAAAAACCCGCAATAACTTGGTAGACTTGGTATTAGAGATTTGGCGCAAATCTCAGCAATAGCAGCTTTTTTATTTCAGGTGTGTAAATTAATTATTTTTTTTAAATAAAAGGTTTCGATTTATGGCATTATTTCTTTTTTTTCTCTCTTTTAAGCATTTTAAATGGGATTAATGAAAGGCGTGTATTTTAAATTAAATGAGTGAAAGGTTTATATTTAAATGAAATGAATTCAATATGAAAATGTTATAGGAACAATATTTGGCGATTTATCAACTGCACCAGGATAACATAAAAGTACCAATATATCAAACAGTATGTAGTATGTGAAATGAAACAATTATATTATAATCACTCATCGTACAAGAAAAAAAACTAATATTCTGCATTCAGAGGGAAAAAATCCATCTCCTGTGCCGTAAGATTTGGCGAATTCTTTTTTGGTGATAAGTTTTCCGATGTGATTGTTGGGATCTGCAGTATTTGGCTTACTTTTTCTAAATTTTATGTTTTAGCAGATGTAGTATTATGTAAATATATTTTTTTGCAGATATTTTTCTATTTTGTATATTTGGCATTCTATTTTGTATATTTTCTATCTGGCATTTGGAAAAGAGATTTTTACCTTTTTATCTGTGCCTTCGGAAAAATTAAAAAATAATAAAAAAAAGATTTACATATATCAAGCGTATAATGTTATGTTTTGCATTTTTATACGGACCACTTCTCCATTTTTAGATTTTAAATGCTATTTATTATTTACTAGCCGTTTATTAATTGTTTACAATTTACCCCCCTGACAATAATAATTATTTATCACAAAAATGCCTCTTAGGTTTGATAAATAAGTTTGTTTATGTATTTTCATTACTTATTAAAATATCGAATATGGCGATAAAATTTTATTTTAGCATCGTGCTTAAATTTTTAAGATGGTGCAAAAACATGCTTTAATAAACGTATGTTTGTAAATATTTGAAAAACATGTTTTACCGCTTTCTTGAAAAATTTTGTAATATGCTAAAACTACCTTTTGGCACCATTTAAAAATTTTTTCGCCAATCAACATAGGATACGAATCTTTTCCCCATTCAGATACAGAGGCAAGGCTGGTATCAAACAAGAGTAAAACTAGCAACAATATTGTTTTAACTCTATAAGAGTTACAATAATGATAATAAATGCTCCGATTGGCTTTCGGCCCAATTACGAAAGTTTCTCCTAAAAAAACTGTAGAAGAAGTCTTTTACATTTATTTAAAATGAAGCTCGGTGTACAAGGTATTAATTAATAATACAAACAACACTAATGGCATGGAGGCAAAAATTTTAATTTAAATGTATATATTTGAAACCCTTCCCCCCAACCCCCTCCTCCCCCCCCAAAAAAAAAGAAAAGAAAAGAAAGTTACAGTAATGAATTTAAAATGGCGTTAAGCCACGCTTTCTGACATAAGCAATTGGCTGCAAACGCGATAACGAAACTTTCACTTAACTTAATAACATGTAGCTAATATAGCCCTCAGGGTACTTTGCAGTTATACAGATCTTGTGGGTTTTTTTTAAAAGCTTGAGTCAATTCAGGTTTAAGAAGTTGAGATTTACTGTCAAGTGATATAAACAACTATGAACACAAACCTGATGAATTATTATTCAGGTTTATGTATGTATTTAAAAAAAATTGCATCTGATTACACTTATTAGCTAAATTACTTCTGTTTGCATTTAATAACTGATAAACGGCTTCTGTATATTAAATGAATTGTTTAAATATTGGGAAGAGGTGGCGAGAGGTAGAAAGACGAGTAAACAAACGGGTAGACAGACGGGTAGCGAGACAAGTAGCGACATAGGTAGGCTGATGGGTAGCGAAACGAATAGAGAGACGGCTAAAGAGAAAGGTAAAAAGAGGGTTGACAGAGGGGTAGCGAGATGGGTCACGAGACGGGTAGCAATACCGGTAGACAGGAATGTAGCGAGAAAGGTTGCGGGACGCGTAGCGTGGTAGATAAAGAGACGAGTAGAGAGATGAGTACAGAGCCGAGTTGACTGACGGGTAATGAGATTGGTAGCGAGTCGGGTACAAAAACAGACGGATAGTGAGACGGGTATACAGACGAGTAGAGAGACAGTAGATGGGTACAGAGATGGGTAAGAAGATGGGTAGTACGGGTAGAGAGACAGATAGACAAGTTGTGAGACAGATAGACAAATGGGTAGCGAAGTGGATATAGACACGGCTAGACATACAAGTAGTTAGACGGATAGACAGACGGTTAGAGAAATAGACTGGCGGATAGCGAGACGTGTAGAGAGATAGACAATCGGTTAGAGAGACGGACAGAAAAACGGATAGGGAAACAGACAGATTGTGGAGACACAGACAGGCAAAAGAAAAGTCTGCGGATTGGCGCAGTAAAGGCGCAGGGGGCAGAGCCTCCTAGAGAATAATCAAGAAGTATCTGTTAAGCTTAACTTTGAAATATATATAATTTTTCAATTTTGCCGATATGGAGATTTAATGTAAAAGTTATTTTACAGAAGTCATCGAAAGATTTTTTTGTATACTTTAATAGTAATTTAGACTATAGTTTTGCAATCTGGTTTGTAGCAAAGCATACTATCAATGTGGTTTGTAGTGTAAGAGTTTCTATAAACAGTTATACAAATAATAGACATATAATCAAGGAAGAAAAATTTTAAATTGACACACAAAAAAAGGTGCAACAATGAAATTAAATTTGCGTTAAGCCACGCTTGATAGAATAATCTATTGGCTGCAAATCCAATTACATAACTTTAAAAAGCTTGGCGTTTTAAAAGATCCAGCGTTTTTTTTTTTTTTTTTTTTTTTTTTTTTTTTTTTTTTAAGTTTTGCGCAATACGCGCTTAAGAAAATGAGATTCTTTGCCACATGTTAAAAAAAATTATGAAAACACATCTGATGAACGGTACTTCTTTTCTATTTTTTTAACAGTGTATATGAATTTATATATGATATTTTGTAATTCTATCATTTAATTTGCTCTTTTTCTTTATATTGTAATTGTTAACCCTATGTTCTCAGCAATATCACTCAGACTAATCCCTTTGAGGGAAGTCCTAGTAGTTATTAGATGCAGGTTTAAACTTCTAAAGAAAAAGCAAGGATAAAAATATCTGTAAACAACATTTAGTTGTTAGTCAATCGAGAATATCATCTAATTTATTCCATCAAAGTTAGAGTAAAAACTGATCCAAGATTGCTAAAGGCACGCGCGAGAAAAAAAAAAATAACAATCGTATTTTAACTACATTAGAGGATGACGTCATCCGCTTCGGGAAAACCATGGGACTTAGAAGTATAAATCTACACATTTCAATTTAAATTTCGCTTTTTAATCATAAATATAAAATAAACCCGTGCGGTGTTTTTTATAATAATTGCTGAGCATCATATAATGTGGTATTTTATTTTTTTGGCAACAATGTTTTGAAGAAAACCATTAATTTCATTTAGGAAAACAATGCCGATTTAATTTTTAATTATCAGCAATTTTTAATCGAAAACATGTTTTAACGAAATGTTAAGTATGCTATGTCAGAAGCGTTTTCAAAATCCTTTCATATGCTATCTCATTCGTCGTTCTGCGTTTCGTATTTTCAGAAAAAAGGGATGTTGACAGGAGAAATAATATATATGATACATTCACTTGAAATTGATTGTTCTTTTTCAATTAGGCGGTCACAGGTGATAAATCGCCAAATATCTCTGTAACTCGTGCAATTGTAGTTGAAAAACAACGGATTTAATTATGTGACAATAAAATGCTCGCCAAAATAGGCCAAAATGCCGCTGTGAAATGGCAAAAGTCAATATTTTAAAGAGTTAAAAGTAAAAAATAAATTGTTAAAAAAATGTAATATACAGAATACGCTTTCATCAATTAATAATTAAATATCAATAAATTTACGATTACACGATGACAAATAAATTTAAAAGAGTAAAAAGATAATTTAAATAATGTTTCATTTTTCTTTCTGATTCTCTTTTGTTGATAAATAAAAAACAGAGCAAAAGGTATATATTTCAAATAAATTCATTATTTTGAGCTTCCTGGCAAACGTATAAAAAAGAGGTGAATTTTTCATAATAGAGGTCTTTGCCCAGGCCAAATTAATGCATTGTAGTAGATATTTTACGTAAAAAATATGAATTGCGGTTAAAAAAATTCCGCGGTATTTTCAAGATGACCATTGGTTGCTTATAAAAGAGTGTTTTTAAAAAACTATTTTTGGTATATCCGCATTATCACGTCAACCATTTTCCATAAAATAAACTATCGCCAAAGTAATCGCCAGACCCAGACTCTAACGCCAAGTAAACAAATGGGTGAATGTTGGCATTAGATTAAAAAAAAAAAAAAAAAAAAAAAAAAATCGGAAAAGCTGCATTTACTCAAGTGTCAACTAACAATATCTTGTTAAAATGAATTTTAAAATGTATTAAGGAAAACAGAAAAAAAATAATATTGGATATTTATGTATTTACAATATTTTTCACAATTATGCCTCTCGACAGGTGAATGTTTGTGACGTCAGTAGAAACTGATCTAATCTATGTAACTATGCATCACTAAATTTTTTCAATTCTTTTACCGCTTTTAAAATTTTGTCGAGGCCGTTTAAAAACACAATCGTTAGTTAAAGAGGATACTACACTCACACAAAAATACTCGCTGGCTTACTTTAGTCCTGTGGGATACATTTGTTTTAATATCTCGTTTGCATTTCAATATTTATGAATGTTTTTTTCCTTTATTTCTTTTTTTGGTACATTTTGGTTCGAAAAGCACCCACTTATTTTGGCACTGGATAGCAAAAGTCGATCTGGACAAAGAACTTTCGGTACTTTTTCTATTTTTTTTTCAAGACTTGTTTTTTATACAACGTCGAGTTTTAAACACAGAAAACGAGTTTTCTCGAATTAGTGACCTAGCTAGATTGATTTCTTGTGCTCGAATTAGTGTAGTCATTAATTTTTGTGAAAATCGTTAGTGCCGTTTTCGATATATAGCAGCATTCTTAGTGCTGAGTTCCTTTTAATAGATCAAAATGACCTTTCCCGATTTCGAAACCTAGCTAGATTGATTTCTCGTGCTCGAATTAGTATAGGCAACACGTTTCGTGTAAATCGTTTGAGTATTTTTCCATTTATAACAAAAAACATTTTTTAGGGCTGAGTTTGTTTTACCCTGTAAAAACGAATTTTCTTGTATTCGGAACCTAGCTAGATCTTTTTTTCGTGCTCGATTTAGTACAGGGGACAATTTTCGTGAAAATCTTCCACGTCGTTTACGATATCATTCATAATCAGGAAAATCTCTTGCTCGTTTAATATATATGAATAATCGGGAAAATATCTTGCTCGTTTAATAATATGAATTTGGCGACAGTAATTTGGTCGACAGGATAACTAACAAGAACCAATTGTATATATAGTGTTACGAATATTGTAAATAGCTAGTGTTTGTGCTTAAAAATAATGTAAATAGTTCAATTAAGATCTATTCATAAGCTAATATTAATTTTTGTTGCATTGCAATATCTTAATTTGGTGATTTTTTGTAAGCGAGTAAACGCTATTGGATTTCAATAGGAGTCTATGAAATTTGGCGAAATATTGGAAATAGTGTCAAGTTGGCGCCACTTTTGGCAGCTAATTTTGGCGATATATCGCCAAGTTGGCGCTAAAATTGGCGACATACTCGGGTTTCTTCCTCTTGGTAACCCCTCTAATAGCGTCCATCCTATCTAAATTCTCATCTTTCATGTTAATTCCCCTTAAGAAAAGTCAGAAAGCTCTGACCAATCAGATACGTTTCGAGGTATTAGAAGGATTCATGTGTAAACACAATTTTTATGACGTAATTTTCTTTATTTCCTGCTTTCAACACGCGATCATTTAATTATTATTTTAAACTTTCATTATTGTTTTTAATAGTCTCGCGCAAATACATTTTTTATTTGAGATAAAATATAATCATTTGCACTTTTTTGGCAACAATATAAAAAATGACTTTTTCAATAAAAGATTTTTTACTCGATTTTTAAGGATTTTTTGAGTTTTTATTGTCCGACCGTGATAAATTTTTGAATTTCGGAAAGCTTGTTATATTTCGCGTCTGGTGGTATGATTTTCGAATCCGTAGGATGGCGAGAAAAAAAGTAATCACTTCTCAAAAAAATCCCTAATAAAAAAGTCCTTCCGGCCTGTACCGGGAGGAAAAGGTAGCTTTCCTATATCTTCGTTTTAAAATTTTAGCTAATGTTACACGAAAACAGCAACTTAAAATGCAAATAAAACGTTTACAAAAGATTCGTTAATACTGAATTTGAATAAGAAATTCGCCAAATTATTGAGCAATAGCCAAATTGGCTTCATTTATGAAGACTTATTTTGGTCGCCAAATTTGGTTCGCCAAATGTCGCCAAATTTGGCGAGAATTTGGCGCTAACGGATATGAATATGCGTTTGATTGGGAAAATTATTACAACAATGAAAATTTTTGTAATGTGCTGTCTTGTTTCAAAATGTCAGCCACCCTAGAATTTCAAACTGCTCTATCTCAGCCGTTTTTTAAGATAGAGGTAAAACAAAAAATGATCTGGAATCCTCGTTTCAAGACCCAACACTGAATTAAAAAATAAAATTGAATTTTTAACTTTTTTGTACATTTATTTTAGTTTTAAATATTTAATTGGCCGCCATCTTGAAACAAAATGGCGGACCAAGCTGGCCAACGAACTCGGTCGAGACATTGGTGAGCTTAATACACACAATTAGTTTCATCAAAATTGATTTATAAATACGAGCGTTATCGTATGACATAGGTCAGATATATATATATATATATATATATATATATATATATATATATGGATATATATATATATATATATATATATATGTGGTCGCAGGAGTTCTCATCTGAACTTTAGACTGCAAACGCAAGCACATACTTTATTGGGGCTTGTGAAGTTGAATGATGCCTCGCGAACAATATAAATTTTGATGATGTGCAATTTTATCGTGAGAACAGAGTAGATGTGCTACAGTCTTCGCCTTGATCAGACGGATCGACGGTGGTCTCTTGTTAATTCTATGCCGGTCGGTGGAACCGCGCATTTAACAAATGATTAAGCCCGACAGACGGTCGGATCAATTCTAAGTGTATATATGTTTTTAAATTAATGTTGTAAATATTTTATATGATAATCAAGAATTAAAAGTATAACGTTTTAATCAATTGGAAAAACGTGTGGACTATTACTCACATCCCCTAGACGCCAGCTTAAATCCTACAGATTTTGGGAATTCGGCCGCAATAATTTTTTGAACACCAGAGGACAGACTTCAGACTTCTTATCATAAATTTCCGATGCTTCGAAAAAGAGAAAGAAGAAAAGTTTTCCGAAGCTGATAAAAGAAATAATTTGACCTACTGACGTGCGTTTTTCTCCAGATGTGATGTGTTTTACAATGTTTTTGCACCGAAAAGTGTGAATAGTGTGAATTGCTTCCTGAGTGTTTGTGACATCTTTCTACAGAAGAAGAAAAAAAAAGGCCTCGCATCGAGTGCGATGTTTTGGTCTCATTAGTGAAAGAAAGTGGAGTGATTATTTTTTGTTGTTGTTGTAGCTATTTTTGTGCACGCAAGTAGTGATTTCAAGCAGTGAAATTATTTTTGTTTTTCTTTATCTTTTTACATTACAAAGATTAAAGCAGGGTGTAATTTTGTTTTTCCTGCATTCAACGAAGTGATAAAGAAAATAAAAAACCTGTAGTGCTTTATTTTTTTTGCAGGTAATATTTAAAAGAAAAAAGGTGGTGGTACCTTTCTTTACGCTATTTTAAAGAAAACGAAAATTAATTACCTGTAGTGCTTTATTTTTTGTGCAGGTAATATTCAGTAATATTAAAAAGACAAGGCGGTCGAACCTTGGTCTTAAAAAAATAAAGGAAGCTCAGATTCCCATGCATAGTGTATATTTTATGTTTTATTTTTATATATTTAAATTGGATCTCTTATTGAAGTAAGTGAAAAAAAAAATGTTTTTTATGTGTATTGTTTATTACGATTAGATAGTTAATTTTGAATTTAATAGAAAATGGCATACCTCGCGCGAGTTAAAAAGTGTGATCTAATCACATTGGTTGAAGAATTAAATCTAGTATTGCCAGAAAATGTAAAATGTTCAGTACTGACAGACTTAATTCTTAAATCCGATAATTACGATGAAGAATACACGAAAAATATTCAAATGCGTATTACGTCAGACAGGGAAGAGAAAGAAATGAGAGAGAGGCAATTAGCTGAGGAACAATCAAAGAGGGAATTTGAAATTCGTAAGTTAGAGTTGCAGTCAACAATTAGTGCTAATGCCCCCCCTCCAACAAATAAAAATAATTTGTTAAAAATTATGGCGAAATTTGAATTACCAGGTGATATCGGGGTATATCTTAACCTTTTTGAAAGGCAAATAAATAGAATAGGATTAGATAAGAGTGAGTGGGTTTCTCATTTGCTAGGTTTGTTACCTCTTGACATAGTACAATTCGTTGGTCGGGAACCAGACCCCAATGCTTCAGATTATGATTTCGTGAAGAAATTGTTGCTTAAACGGTACCGCTTGTCACCTGAACAATTTAGACAGAAATTTAATAATCATCGTAAAGACATTTCATCTTCTTGGCGTGATTATGCTTTTGAGATTAACACATTTTTACGAGAATGGACAGAAGGTCTTCAAATACGGACTTTTTCAGAATTTCAAGACCTGATAGTTGTGGATCAAATCCGGAAAAAATTACCTCCAGACATTCGTGAACATTTTTGTGATGAATTGCCAAAAATAACAAATGTAGAAGAGTTAATTGTTAAATTAGACGATTATGAATCAGCAAGGAACAATATTAGAAAAAATGATTACAGAAACCCGAATTCGGAATTTAGAAAACGTTCGATTGAAAGTAATAGGACATTTCATCGAAGTGATACGAGTCGCGTGCCGTATGAGAAAAATTACGCAAGTGCCCAAAAAAATAGTTCAAGTGTAAAAATTCGTTGTTTCAACTGTAACGAATTTTCGCACAAGTCGATTAACTGCCCACGTAAAAGAGAAGGACCCATTTGTTTCAAATGCAAATCCATAGGTCATAAAGCGGATCAATGTACTTATAATGTCCCTAAAAGTGTAAATTCCTTTGCAAGCGACATCTCAATTTCTTCAGATAGAATAATGAAAAACGTGATGATTTTAGGAAAAAATATTGAAAGTTTAATTGACACAGGGTGCGAAGTAAATATGGCAAATTTAGACACTTATGATTCTCTAGGACGTCCCAAATTATATGCAAATGATATAACTTTGTCAGGTATAGGTGGAAACCATGTAACACCTATGGGCTACGTGAATCTAAATGTTGAGATGGATAATTATATTGTAAATACCGATTTATATATTGTAAAAGATTTAAATTATAATATTATATTGGGGAGTAAATTTTTAAAACAAGTAAATTTCAATATTTCTGAAAACGGAATTCAGATTACTGGAAAAAGAAAACTGAAAGAAGTCAAAATCAATTACGCAATAGCTTTCCCACGAGAAACCACAAGAAAAAATTTTGCCCACATCAGTTTCAGCACACCCAGAAATTATTTGCGGTCAGTGTTAAAAACCTCTCCTACATTTGAAAAAACTGCAACGCACTCTGATTTCGTGAGAACCGAAGAATTTAACCGCAACACTCCCATTTTTAACTTTGCTGAGAAATCAAACATGCCAATTAAAGTGCAAAGTGACTGTTTGTTAGAAAATGAAGAGTGTACAGATATGCAACCGAATTTAATGGAAACCACAAAGATTTGTTTAGCTGAAACAGCAAATTCAATAAATTTTCAGGAGATAGATTCTAGTCATATTACATACAAGGAAATTAAAACAAAATTAACGGAACTTATCACTAACTATAGGCCTAATAAAATTAAAGATACGAATTTAAAAGTAAACATAATATTAACAGACGATGTTCCAATTGCACAGCGACCACGTAGGTTAGCATTTCCGGAACAGGAATTCGTAGATAAACAGATACAGGAATGGTTAGACTCAGGTATTATAACAGAAAGTCATTCGAACTATGCATCCCCTATAGTTCTAGCGAAGAAGAAGGACAATTCATGGCGCCTTTGTATAGATTACAGACCCCTAAACAAAAAAATAATTAAAGATCACTTCCCCTTACCAATAATAGAAGAAGTTCTAGACAACATAGAACAAGCGCAAGTTTTCACTACCTTAGATTTAAAAAATGGTTTTTTTCACATCGATATTGCAGAGGATAGTAAGAAATATACCTCATTTGTAACACATAATTCTCAATTCCAGTTCGAGAAACTCCCTTTCGGACTATCGGTTGGACCTCAACAATTCCAAAGATACATCCGTGTTGTCTTTAAACAACTAATTAAAGAAAAAGTTGTACTAGTTTATTTAGATGATATTATAATTCTTGCGCAAACTGACGAAGAAGCTCTTTTAAAACTGAAACGTGTTCTAGAAATTGCAGCTGATTACGGACTTAAGTTTAATTTTACAAAATGCCAATTTCTCAAGCGAAAAATAGAATTTTTAGGTTACATAATAGAAAATGGTACGGTTAGGCCATCAGAAGCTAAGACCTTGGCAGTGAAAAAATTCCCCGAACCCCGTACTCTTAAGCAACTACATAGTTTTTTAGGTTTAACATCTTACTTTAGAAAATACATTCCTCACTATGCGAGAGTAGCAAAGCCCTTAAGCGATTTGTTAAAAGCAGAAAATACATTCAAATTTGGACCCATCGAAAAAGAAGCTTTCGAGACACTTAAAGAGAAATTAGTAAATACCCCAGTATTGCACATATTCAGACGCGGTGCTAAATTAGAGTTGCACACAGATGCAAGTGCTATAGGTTTTGGTAGTGTCCTACTACAGGAAGATGAAAACAAAAACCTACACCCCATACATTACATGAGTAGAAAAACTACACCTACTCAATCAAAATATTCGAGTTATGAATTAGAAACACTTGCAGTAATCGAGTCAATGAAAAAATTTCGAAATTATTTATTGGGAACAAAAGTTAAAATTGTTACTGATTGTGAAGCATTCCAAAAGACACTCGACAAAAAAGATCTTGCGCCAAAAGTTGCCAGATGGGCACTATTTTTACAAGAGTTTGATTATGAAATAGTACATCGAGCGGGAAATAAAATGAAGCATGTCGATGCACTAAGCAGAAATACGGTATTGGTAGTAACACGTTCTTATGACGAATTAACAGCAAAAATTAAATTAGCGCAACAAGAAGATGAGCATATTCAAACCATCAAAAAATTAATCGAAAAAAATGAAAGCCCGGAATATTTTAATCTAAATGACATACTGTATAAATATGAAAACGACAGAGAACTGTTGATGATTCCCGTAAATATGCAAAAAGAAATAATACGCCATGTTCACAATAAAGGTCATTATGCTGTAGCAAAAACCGAAACAATAATAAAAGAAAACTATTTTATACCCCAGTTAAGGAAGCAAATAGAAAATGTCATTACGAATTGCGTAGAGTGCATTTTGTGTAATAAAAAGCAAGGGAAAGGAGAAGGTTTATTGAACCCGATCCCAAAACAAAATATTCCCCTTGAGACTTATCATATTGATCATATAGGACCAATGCCATCCACTCACAAAAATTATAATCATATTTTTACCGTCGTAGATGCTTTCACAAAATTTGTCTGGTTATACCCAGTTAAAACTACTGCTGCCGTAGAAGTTATAGATAAATTAAAATTACAACACAACATTTTCGGAAACCCGTCCCGAATAATAACCGACAAAGGACCCGCGTTTACATCCGATGATTTTGAAGCATATTGTAACGAACAAAAAATACAACATGTCCCAATAACGACAGGTGTTCCAAGAGGAAATGGCCAGATAGAACGGATGCACAGAATACTGATACCAATTTTATCAAAACTTAGCATAGAAGACCCCACAAAATGGTACAAATATGTAGCATCGGTACAGCGAATTATAAACAGCACTATATCTAGAAGCACAAAATTTTCACCATTTGAGCTTCTAACCGGAGTGAGATTGCGACATAAAAACGATTTGCAAATAAAAGAGTTGTTAGACGAAGAACATGTAAATTCGATTATGTCAGGGAGAAATTTCAATAGGGAAATTGCAAAAGAGAACATTTTAAAAATACAGCAAGAGAATCGCAAAACCTTTAATAAAAAAAGAAAAACGGCATACACTTATAAACTCGGTGATTTAGTAGCTATACAAAAAACACAATTTGGTACAGGCATGAAGTTGAGACCTAAATTTCTCGGTCCCTATGAAATCACCAAAGTGAAAGGAAAGGATCGATACAACGTAAAGAAAATTGGCTACCATGATGGTCCAAACATTACATCGAGTGCTGCTGACTTTATGAAACGATGGACAAATTGGACAGATTGATATTTTGAAACAATATTCTTTTTACTTTTATTGAACATTATGAGTGAACTCTGAACTTTAAGCAATTTTCAACTTTATAACAAGTTTTGTTGTGTCATTTTCATTTTTATATTTTAGGAAACACTGTATGTTTCAATATTTACTATTGTTTATTGTTTTGTTTGTATATATATTTTTTGTGTGTATTTGATAATTTTAGATTTTAGTCGACTGGTTCTATACCTAGTGAAATTAGTAGATGATGACTGTGAGGACACAGCACAGTCAGGACGGCCGAGTTGTGGTCGCAGGAGTTCTCATCTGAACTTTAGACTGCAAACGCAAGCACATACTTTATTGGGGCTTGTGAAGTTGAATGATGCCTCGCGAACAATATAAATTTTGATGATGTGCAATTTTATCGTGAGAACAGAGTAGATGTGCCACAGTCTTCGCCTTGATCAGACGGATCGACTGTGGTCTCTTGTTAATTCTATGCCGGTCGGTGGAACCGCGCATTTAACAAATGATTAAGCCCGACAGACGGTCGGATCAATTCTAAGTGTATATATGTTTTTAAATTAATGTTGTAAATATTTTATATGATAATCAAGAATTAAAAGTATAACGTTTTAATCAATTGGAAAAACGTGTGGACTATTACTCACATCCCCTAGAAGCCAGCTTAAATCCTACATATATATATATATATATATATATATATATATATGGAGATATATATATATCTATATATATATATATATAAATCAACATTTGAACGGAGGGTGGTTTTGGGGTCTGGGGGTCATGATCGGTGAAAATATATCGAAATTTTCCGGAACTGCTTTCCTCCGAACGGCTGCAGTAGGTAGCTTTATAATATTTTGTATTGAAAGCTACCTAAAAGCGATGAGACTAACCCGGAATATCTACGCAGATTTTCATTGGTCCATTTTTAAGCCAAAACTTTTTTTATATATAGAAGGATTACGAACAAATTTTAGTTTTATATGTTTCATTCTACCATAACTACTTTCATTACTGATACATTTTATGCAAGACTGATTATCCTCTAAAATAACTAAATCCTTAATTCAAATACAATATTTGCTAAATGGTACATACATTAAAATCGTGAATTTACAACCACAATTAAACATCAACGTTTCATTTCGCTTCTGCGAACGTCATCAGGATGTTACAAACAAGTCGAAAATGTCAAAATGAGCATACACGACAGAGTTCTGGAGAAAACATGATCGGAGAGCGCGCAAACGTCATAAAGTTCCCATGGTAACCAAGTGGATCATACCACTGTAGTGAAAAGAGAGGTTGGAAGACAAAATGAGCAGATTGTATTAATGGATTATAACATATTATGCCAGATTTTATGAATGTTATAGGATAAATTATCGTTACATGTATACTGCCCAAGCTTAATAATCGTAAGGGACTCTAAAATTTTATTAACATAAGAATTCTTGCATGGAATTATGATTCTAGCCTCTTCAAAGTCAATTTTGCTACCTTCATTCGAAAAATAAAACCTTGCGAGAGCTGTACTCTGTTTTGATTGTGAAATATCTCTCTTGTGCTCTTTTAATCTTTCTGAAAATTTTCGTTTTGTCTCACCGATATAAACCAACCGTTCGTTATTTGCGAGGTTAATCGGTATTTCATAAACTCCGGCTTTTTGATGATTCTGGATTTTATCAATATTGCAACTAATAATTTGTATAAGATATGGAGGGGGGATAGCTACTAATTTTATATTGAATGTCTGATGCACTTGTTTTAATTTTTCATATATTATCGGAACATAATGCGTACTTCTGTAATTGATCTTTAAACTATAAACAAACTTTTGACCTGAAGGAGGTGGGGGGGGGGGTATTATACTGTCGAATAATCTTGTCAATCTGCGAAACTTTAAAACCATGATCTAAGGCAATAACTTTAATAAAATCTATTTCAGCGTTAAGTTGGTCACCTGAACAAATTCTATAAGCTCGCCTAATAAATGACTGAAATGCAGCAATTTTATATTTAAAGGGCATATTTGCACAAAAAGGTATTACTGTATTCTCTTTTAATGGTTTTCTGTATACAGAGAATGTAAAATGACAACTGTTCCGGTTAATCTGAACATCGAGAAAAGGCAAATTTGCATCCTGTTCTATTTTGAAGGTAAATTTAATGCTATCACTTAATCTATTGACTTCTTGAAGAAAAAACTGTAAATCTGGTAAAGTGTAGGTCCACAAGATGAACACGTCATCCACATACCTTAACCAACACACTGGTTTCAGTTTAAATTTAAGTTTAAACTGAAATCAGTGTGTTGGTTACAAAACATTAAAATGTAACCTGATACTGATTTTCTATCATTTGTATTAGCCTTCCAATCAGAATCAACATACATAGATAATTTAGGATCAAATTTTTGCTTTTTATACACAAGTTTTAAGGACAAAGTTCCTTTCAAATATCTTAAGATTTTCTTTAGTGCAATCCATGCAACTTCAGTAGGATTTTCCTGCATTTGACTCAAACAATTAACGCTATATAAAATATCAGGTCGTGAAATATATGCTAAGTACAATAAACAACCTACAAGTTCACGGTATGGACCATTAAATGGTTTTCTATTTTTGAAATCAGATGGAGTGGATTTAGGAGAAATAGGAATATCACTAGGTTTACATTCTAGCATATTAAATTTACTTAACAATTTAATTATATAAGACTCTTGATCCATTATTAAACTATCAGATTTAAATTTCATTTGAATACCCAGAAATTCTGAAACACATTCTGATTTTGACATATGAAACTCTTTAGAGAGTGAAGAAATAACTACATTAGTTTCATTTAAATCTGAACCTGCTATAAGCATATCATCAACATACAGAGCAATAATTATTTTATGACCATTACCATAACGAATAAAAATACAAGGTTCATTATCAAGAGATTTAAATTTTAATTTTGAAACAAATTCAAGAAACCTTTCAAACCATTGTCGTGGGGCCTGTTTCAGGCCATATAAATTCCGTTTGAGTTTACATTTTAACCCACTTTCGTCATCATAGCCTTGCGGCTGATCCATAAAAACAAGTTCATTTAACTTACCATTCAGGAAAGCTGTTTTTACATCCAAAACAAATGCATGTAAGTCATCATTTAAAAGCACAAAAAGCACTAAACGTAAAGCAGGCATACTTATTACAGGGGCGAAAGTTTCACTATAGTCTAGTCCTTCTTTTTGCATAAATCCACGGGCTACAAGTCGAGCCTTATAACGTCCATCTCTTTTGATGGTATACACCCATTTGCAGGAAATAGCTCGTTTGTCAGGTGGTAATTTTTCGAGATCCCAGACGTCGTTGATTTTCATGCTTTCTATCTCTGCATCCATAGCTTCCTTCCATAAACGTTGTTCATCAACAGGGAGAAATTTGATCTCATCAAAAGATAAAGTTTCTTGTTGGCAAAGTAATGCTTCATACACCTCAGGAGCTGGATACCGATTAGGTTGTTTTCTTGATCTCTCGGATTTTCTCATTTTATCTTCTTTATCTTCAGAATCCTCTGATTCTTCACTAGTTCTTTCTTGAGAATCTGGGTTAATTTCACAATCAGTCAATTTTGAATTTTCCACTATGTGTTGTTTTGAGTTTATGGTATGCTTCTTCTCTTCATCAAATTTGACATTTCTTGATATAGTTATGCGTTTCGTCTCAGGATCTAACAATCGATATCCCATTGAAGAATAACCTATGAAGATCATATGTTTAGACTTATCATCAAGCTTCTTACGATGAACGGAAGGAATTAACATGTAGGCACTGCATCCTAAAACACGTATGTGCTTCAACTCGGGATCTTCTCCAAATTTTAAGAAATACGGCGTTAAGTTCTCAATGGAGCTGCTTGGCATTCGATTTTTCAAGTAAGCTGCTGTAAGAATAGCTTGACCCCAAAAAGTCTTAGGTAAATGTGATTCAGCAATTAAAGCCCTTCCTATATCCAGGAGCGATCTATTGCATCTTTCAGCAACTCCATTCAAATCTGGAGTGTATGGAGGAGCGGGATCAATCACTATACCAAGATCTCGACTAAAATTCACTAAATCATTGCTTAAATATTCTTTTCCGTTATCACATCTGCTTTTCTTTACTGTAGGATTAGTTTTTAAGAAAACTTTCAATTCGTCTGAAGCTTCACTTTTATGCTTCAATAATCGAACTTAAGTAAATCGTGAAAAATCATCTATGATAGTCATAAAATAGCATTCACCAGAAAAAGTTTTCGGAACAATAGGGCCACATATGTCAGAATGAATAGCAGTCATTGGAGTACTTTCTCTTTTCCTAGGTCCTCTTCCCATTGGTGTTGCACTCTGTTTTGCTCGAACGCAAACATCACAAAAAGAAAGGGGTATCGGAAGTTTCATTTCCTTCAACACTTTGTCGCTTGGATGACCCATTCTGCGATGCCAAATTTCGGAATCACTTTCTTTTGATGTGAGAACAGTTTCATAATTTTGGACAAAATAACTAACATATTGTCCATTTGAATCACGTTCACCAAAACAAAAACGATTTCTTCCTTTTTCTATGAACACCTTTTCATTCTTGAAAATAACTGCATAATTTGCATTTTCGATTTTTCTAACGGAAATCAACTGTCCACTTAAATCTGGAACGTAAAGAAGATTATTTAGTGTAATTTCCATTCCGTTTGATAATTTTCCAATAATATTTCCAACACCTTTAATTTCAAGATTCGTTGTTTTCGACGCACACTTAATAGTTCCTGAAGATGGCTGTAAAGACGTGAAATATTTCTCATTAGAGCACATATGGGAAGTCGCTCCAGAATCCACTATAAATTCATTCTTTTTAACGTTCACCGCAACAAAAGATACCGCTGAAGAAGCAAATTTTTCCTCATTTGAATTTTTACAGCTTTACAGTTTCGTTTAAAATAGCCAGGAAGTTCACATTTGAAACAAGTAAGTTTCTTTCTACAATATTTAGCTATGTGCCCCTTTGAATTGCAGTTTTTGCACACATATTCTTTGCGAGTTCATACAAACGCGGTATTATCATGAGCAGTTTTGGACTGCACTTTTTCTTTCTTTGAGTCGAGCAGAAGTGCTTCAGCATCTAACAGCCGTTGTGTGACAAAATCTAGAGTCAAAACAGTATTCGGTTGATTTTCTAACGCAGTTTTAACATTTTCAAATTTTTGAGGCAACGACATCAGAATATAAACAATAGTATCGGTTTCACTTACTTCAGCACCGGAAATTTTAAGTTCCGAAATTAATTAGTTTATTTCATCAATGTGACTTCTCATAGATACAACACGATCCTTTTTAATAGTTGCTAACCTCTTTCTAATTAAAATTTGATTAACTGCACGCTTGGTATCATATGTTCGTTCTAATTTATTCCATATCTTATGCGCAGTATTTTCTTCTTGCAATGACGCAAGAACCCCATCGCTTAAAAGTGATAATAATAAAGCATAAGCCTTTTTCGATTTTACAACTTCGGCAGTTTGAGTTGTCGCTTCATTGTCTGAAAACTTATCCAAATCTTTCGCCGCCAATATGGCTTTAACACGCCTTTTCCAAACAGAAAAATTCCTACCGTCGCCGTCAAAAAGAGCAACTCCGTATAATTATTTTTCACTTTCCATCGCTGGGTAAAAAAAAACAGAAACAAAAGAAAAATAAATTTTCTCTCTCAAAACCACAGCAATAAATATGAAAAGGGACTAGCGTCACTCTGTCTGCGAATTAAAACAAGCTCTGCTGATAAAATAACAAAGCAAATAAATAGACGAGGCCTTGGATCGAATATGTATTGAGTTACGAAAGAACATTACACAATGACAAAAACATAGTAACTAAAATGAAAATTGAACATCACTTATATTTATAAATTTGTCTGGGGTTCTGCCAGTCATGTTCCCGGACGTGCGAGAAAGCTTACACAAAAGTATCATCCAATAAAATTTAAGATGTAATGCTACGATTACAATTACGATACGATATACTAACAAAAAGATAAATTCTTTAATTTCAATGATTATTCCTATTTTAGATTAGGATATTTTTCTAAGTCTTTAGACATCTAAGCTTTGTCTGGTAGTACATTTTTCCGTTATATAGAAAAAGGGATAGAATTTGAAAGAGAACTTACTGCAATGAAGATTGTGAAATGAAGGAATTGAAAGATATATACACTGGTGTGCAGAACTTAAGCAACAAACACAAAATGCTAATTTCTGAACACGTGAGTACTCAAAAGGAAATTCTATAAAGAGCAAGTGTAGAAAAGTGGTACTAACCTAACAGTACGGAAAGTCGATGTGAAGTCCCCTTGACGTCACATATGGTTAGAAGTGTCACAGTCGGTATGGTGAATCAAAATATGGGATATTTCACTGTCTCATTATTACTCTCAAATGATTGTTAAACTGAAAAGTCACTGTGACTGTCGCTTTGTGATGGGTAACCAGGTAACATTACAATGAAGTCACTTTGGGATTATCATGTCACTGTCAGTTGAAGACTGAACTTTGAAGTCATTGTGAGCATTGCATTGTGATGAGTCGCCAAATAATGTCACAATGAAGTCACATGGTGACTTTCCGTGATCGACACTCTATTGTGAAGTCATCATTGCACTCCTTCGTGAAAAGTCACCATATGATTTCATTTTCTGTCACTTAGGAACTCGTCACAGAACAGCTATCATGATGACTTTACAACGGAGTGTCAAAATGACAGTCACATAAGAATCACAAGATGACTTCACTGTAAAGTCACCTGGTGACTCATCAAAAAGCAGCAGTCATGGTGACTGTTCAATGGAGTGACCAAATGAGAGTAAAATGAGACGAATGAAAGATATCACATTTCTGTTCATTGTAGTGACTGTGAAAATTGTGACCATTTGTGATGTCAAGAAGATTTCACATCGACTGTCTGTGCTGTTAGGGTAGTACCTATTTTCTACACTTGGTGTTTATAGACTTTCCTTTTGAGTACTCACTTGTTCAGAAATTAGCATTTCGTGTTTGTTGCTTAAGTTTTGCACACTGGTGTATATTTTCAATAGCATTGTGTAAACTGTATATTTTTGTTAAAATGATTAACCTGTCAATTTACTACATACAATGTTTACTTTTAGTTATTGTTTTGTAACATTATGTTCTCGAAGAAACATTATATTTAACGCATAATTATATTTAAAAGTATTGACGTTTTATGGTAAAGCATAAAATACACTTGACATATAGCTTCATAGATGAATAATTTTAGAAAAACAAAAACGTAACTGTTTGTAGTGGTCAATCTAATAAGGCTTAAATAGCTACTAATCCGGCCAAATCAAAAAGTGGTGTAGCTTCAAACTTGTCTTGGTCCTGCAGTTCCTGCGTCTGAATCAATGTACACATTCGCCTTGTGCCTTACCCATACTCCTTAAGAAAAGGTTATACATCATTTTTTATGACATCATTCGAGTTTGGAGTACTTCCACATGAATCTGTTGCTGTGTGCCCTTTGATATACCCTGTATAATTATATAACAAACAATATTTTATAGATGGTAAGATTACCTTAATATTTTATAAAATGGTTAATCTGGATACTGCTTTATTTTCATCTTAGGTGATAAAATATTTCTTTAAATAGAAAGGCTTATAGCATTATAAATAAACTTATTAAAATGAAAAATGTGAATTCAGGAAATTGTTGCGTATCTAACATTAGAGTCATTCAATGTAAATGATATAATTCCAGCAAAATAGGAATATTCAAGTTACTGCATACTAAATTAGATTTCAGGTGTTTTGTATGTGCGTTTTCTCTAAGTCATCATCTTTAATGTAGGACCATAGTTGAAAATATTGATGTTTATGTATATATATATATATATATATATATATATATATGGGTTATTTAAGCTTTGCTCTTATTTTAAGAAAACTATTAGATTAAACTTTTAAAAGTCTACCATACATAAATATGGTCTTTATAATAAAAAAAAACTGTTGCCTGCATTTAAAATGATTATAATTCCTATTAAATGGAATATTATAAAATACATTTAAAAATTAAAGTAAAGTATGATGGGTTTTTATTTATTTCCAAATTTGTACTTTAATTAAAATATTAATCAATCATTATAATATGATGCAATCGAGTAAATTCTTAATGTATAAAATACTCCAAATATTTACGTATTTCAATATTTTATACATATTTAAAGCAATATATACTTCTTTAATGCATATAACACATATTAAAAGTCAGAATAAACTTCTAATTTGATATTTTACGTTAACGATATAATTAACTGAAATTTAAAGTTGGAAGTGTGTTGTTTACATCAAAATTGTTTTAACATTTATCCTATAATCAGCTGATTGGTGATTAGCAATCTGAGATCTTGATATCAAAATATCAAAATATCATATATTATAAATTTCATTCAATGGTTGATTTCCAGCTACCGCACAGTTTTTTAAATATTTTAAATATTATTAAAAAGGATTAGAGATAACCAGTTAATGTTGAGGTGTATTAATTTAATAATTAACGGTATATGGATTATTATAATAGTTATTTTATTTAATAATATAAAAAAAGCTTGTTTGTTTCTAAACATTTTTAGAGCCGCGCGGCGTTACTAAAATGACCTTGTCTCCGTAAAATGGTTCAAAATGTCTGTTGAAAAAGAAAACTATCTGATAGATAGTGCCTCGAAGGCAGTTTTAAGAAATCGCTTTATACATTTGAAGTTTGAATTCAGTGAAAATTTGCTAGTGTTTTCTGTGGTTTATTAAATTTATACATTTACTAGATGACCCACGCAGCATTTTCCGGGTCCCTGTGTAATAAACTTAAATCGCTTAAAAAAATGAAACTGTGCACCGGGTCTCCAATGGCTTTTGCACGGTATACCGCGCATGTACTTTACGCTCCAGGAAAATCTTTTAGTTGATCATCCACCGCCAGGGGAGCATTTTGTTCTATACAAAACTCTTTCCAAAGGAACATTTGACACGGATCCCTGCTACCTACGAAAACATTTTGTAAGCGTGCTAGCAAAATTGAACTGAATTGGAGAAGATTAGAACATTATTAGCTGAGTTATTGAATAATGTATAATTAGAGGAGAAAAAATACATTGAGGCAGGTACCGGGGGGAGGGAGGGGATGTTCAATTGCTCTTTAGCAAATGACTAATTAAAGGACCTCTATGTATCTTTAAACATTCGTTCGTTTATTTAAGCAAGGAACTTAATTGGAAATTTGTTTTAGACTGATATTCGGAAATAGTGGTAACTGCTACTCATAAAGTTATTTTAATGTGATCCAGGTTAGTTATCAAGTTATAGATAATGTTTGGAATCAGATGTGCTGAAACCGGAAAGTTAGTTGCTGAGATATGGAAACGGGGCACAGTTAGAGAAAGGAGGAGCCGGGGGCCATTGAAGGAGGTGCCGGGGTGGGTAGGGGATGTTCAAAAGCCCTTCATTAAATGACTAATTAGGAGTAACACTATGCATCTTTAAAGATTGATTGATTTAATTAAACTAGGAACTTAATTAGAAATTTATCTTAGACTGTTATTCGGAAATAGTGCGGCTCGCATTTTTATTATATTGTTATTATATTGTGGTACCCGCTAATTACAACTTTCTTTTATGTTATGGAGGTTTTTTTTTTTTTTAATTAAATATAATGTCTAAAATCAGTTTCGCTGAAATTGCAAAGTTAGTTGCTGAGATATGGAAACAAGGCACAGTTAAAGGAAATCCTTGAGGGGGGGGGGGTGTCGGGAGGGCAGGACGTTCAAGTGCACTTCAGCAAATTTCAAATTAGGAGAACAACCATACATCATTAAAGATTGTTTCATTTGGTTAAGCTAGGAACTTAATTTGAAATTTGGCTTAGACTATTAATCGGAAATACTGGTAACTGCTTTATATAAATACACCCTGAAGCTATGCTGATTGTTATGATAATTAATCTAAAGGGAACTGGTTTGAAAAAGATCGTCACATTATTAGCTGAGTTACGGAAATAAGGCACAGTTACAGACAAAATCTTGAGGAAGGAGCCGCCAGGATGCCCGTGGTGAAGTGTTCAACAACAAATCAGGAACTTTGGCTGTTGGTATGTTTCAATTGAATATGGGTTGTGTACTTTTATTAGGAACATAAATTTATTTTTTACGAAAAGTATTATTCCAAGATAGCTGTATTTTCTATATATAACAGTAATTAAACTCTACGGGTGAAGCTAACTATGTTAAATTTGTTAAATGAAATTAGTTCTGTTAAAATCAAAGAATCTGGATTTATTAATCGGGTTGTCAACTAAGGAAAAAGCCACCACTAGGTTGCACCCGGTCAAGTACAACAAATGTGATATTTAATAAAAAGTCGTTTACACGCCCCCCCCCCCCTCCCCATCCCCGCAAATATAACAAATAATCTGTTAAATAAAATTTTCTGTATTAATAATCTCAATCATATATCATGTAAAAAATTAAAAAAAATAAAATAAAATAAACATTAATCTCAGTTAATTATTATTAAGTCGAAAAAATCCTTTAAAATTAAGTTTTTAGCATTTAGCAGCTTGAAGAGGTCTCAGGAGTCTTACTTTTCCTCCGAAGAAGCAAGTTTGTATCATGTCACATTTTATTTTATTTCTGATTTCATATAACAGACAATAAAATGAAATTTTTACCACTAATAGGTCAATATCTTAGCATAATTATTTCACTGTTGTACAATTCATATTTAAGTTTTTAAAGAAGTTTAAATTTTTTAGAAAAGTAAAAAAAAAAATTCGCCTGGTATCCACTGCGTGCAACGTTGTAAAAAAAAAAAAAAATCCTTCAAAAATAACAAACAAAACTGATAATGATGTAAAATTGATGTATCTTGAACTTATACTTCAATTTCAAGCAATTAAAAGTTTAATTTTTTTTAATTGGTATTTTTTCAACAAAAAATGAATTTTTTAAACATTTTACAATTTATACTTAATTTAAAAAAAAAAAATAATTTTAATTACTTGAAATTAAACTATAAATTCAAGATACATCAATTTTACATCATTATCAGTTTTATTTGTTATTTTCGAAGCAATATTTTTTGTACAACCTTGCGCACAGTGGATACTAGTTTTTTTTTTAATTTTATTTATTTATTTATTTATTTTTTTTTTTTTTTTTACTTTTTTTAAACAATTTAAACTTTTTAAAAATAATTAAATATGAATTGTACAGCAGTTAAATAATTATGTTAAATAAAGGAGATATTGACCTATTGGTGGTAAAAATTTCATTTTATTATGTTCTTATGTGTTATTATGTGTATATGTTATTATGTGTGTTATAACAAACCAGACATAAAATAAAATGTAACATAATGTACAATCTTGCATCTTCGGAGGAAAAGTAAGACTCCTGAGAGCCCTTAATTAAGCTTATTGTCTATATGTCACATAATCTCTGATCCATCGATTTTAAACACTTGACTCTCAATGATACCTACCCTGGTTTATTTGACTGAAAATAAAAATGAGTATTTTGCATGAGAGTTCGGTGTAGATTTTAATTATTATCTAGGGCTAATTATTAAAATATTAAAAGTCTGAGCCTCATGTACTTCTGGAATGGCCTTGGACTACCTAAATCTAAATTTTCAGACTTCTAGGTGCGCTAGATTTTGCTAGCCATCGCCGAAAGACAGACACACACAAAGAGCGATATTTTCTTCTATTAAGATATTTCTTTTTATTATTCTAAAAACTATGTTGTGACTGATCTCCGCAGAACGGAAGATATTTTGTAGATTACACAATATGACTCAATTTAAGCACCTATTTGCTATAAAATTAGAGGACTGTAAGGAATTGTAAGGAATTGTAAGGAATGCTATGGAATGCTACTATAGAATTCGAACTTCAGTTTTTAGAGCCAGATTATGTTTGTCTCTACTTTTTTTAGGATTTTAACCTTTTTTTTCAATAAAAATCAATTTCAAGTTCACGAAACTTGTTCATTTCGTAAATAGTCAAAGTTTAGTATTTATGGGCTTCTTAGATTTAGTAACAGTGTTATGAAATTATTTTTAGCCATTTTTAAAGTTTGAACAATATGACATAAAATGTTTATTAGTTTTAATTGCAAGACCTATTGTAACGGGGTTTTAAAGTTTGACTTGCTAAATTCTGTGCCAGTTTCATCGAATAACCACGTCTCCAAGTTAACAAATTGTTATTGTTACTTTGTTAATCTATCTATATTTGATTTTTCATTTAGGTCTTGAAACATGAGGACAGAGGGAGAGCTTAGTATAAGTTATTGGTATATAAACTTATTCTTTTGGAACATTTCCGTATTTGTTTGTTTTGCAAAACCATCATATTTTTACAATTACACTGTTATAACAAAAGTTTACTTTATTTGATATTTCTTTATATTCAGATTTACCTCAAGGTTCATAATAAACGTAATGTCAGATTTTACGTAATGCCATCATCCATAAAATGATTTGCTTTACGATTTATATTTATCACAAATATTTAACTATAAACATTACAGGTATATAAGGATGTTTATAGCAATATGATGGGTTGGATACAGATATACCCAATTTGAAAATTAAAAAATATATATCTAAAGGAACCTTTTTATTTTAGAGAAATATTAACTATTTTCAGCACAAACAATTGAATAAATTACTTGATTAATTCACTTCACATTTCTTTCTAAATGACATTAGAAATATCAAATTTTGCAGAATGCTTTTAGCAATTATTATTAATTCAATTAATTCATTTAAATTCTAACTTCATTTCTGACATACCCATTAGCAGTTCTTAGAATGACTTCTTAATTAAGGAATTGTAACGAAATACTAAATAGTATAAAATTGAAAGGGCTTACTTTCGTGAAAGGATTAACATTTGAAGAGAGACAAAATTAAATAATTTAAGTTATAATTTATTAGACGTGGTGAGCATTTTAATGCGTCGTATTCCCAATTACGACTTATTATAATTTATACAGAATTTGTTTTATTTGTCAGGAAAATAATAATATAAATACATTTTTGTCATGTATTTTTTTAAATGGTAAAGGATAAATAAATGTTATATAGCATTTATTTTTGGTGGTATTTACATATGCAGTATTGTAGATGTTAAAGTGTTTTTGTGTTTTTACCGAAGGTACATTATTTAAAAATAATTAAGATCGAAGCCCCTACGGTCGTCCGATGGTTTCAGAACTCGGAACTCAACTCTTTTCCCCCTTTTCGATGCATTAATTATGTGCAATTTACCGTTTAATTTTTTCCGTTGTTGAATTCTGTATTTTAAGTCCGGCCAAGTACGAATTAGCGGGGCGGCGGCGCACAACCGTCCAATGTCCCTATGCCCTTTCCCGATACACTTGACCAGACTCTTTAAAATAAAGAAATCAACACCGGAAAAATTTAAATGATAAATTGCATAAATTTAATGCATCGAAAAGAGAGATAGCGTTGGTCTCGGGCCTCTCACAGAATCAAAAGATTTAAACAGAGAATCATCTCTCGTACACTGCAATGGCCCTCTTTAACATGGGATTACACATACACAGTGGCGATTGCTGCGGATGACGCAGAAACTGCGGTCATAACAGAAGCGAGGTTTCTAACACGGCTATATATCGCTTTCCTGGCGACAAATGATGGACGGTGAAAAAAAAACGGCGACAGCTTGCTGCTGCTTGTTTTTTAAATCTCATTTCTCATATCATTTAACATCGTACAATCCGCAGTTATTATTTCTTCAACTACAGGCATATTTATAAGCATATAAAATTCTTTGAATGTTCCAGAAATTAGAATCATTAAATTAAACACGGTGTTATACAATGATATTCTGAAATTCTGATTAATTGCTTATTGTTTTTTTTTTTTTTAATAAACAGGTATTCATCCCCCGTAGTATTAAATTTACATTCGTAAATGCGAAAACATTTTCGAATATTTTAAGCAATAAATTTCTAAATTCTATTAAATTTATCGGCAATATTTTAAAACTATTGGAAATACATATCGAAAATTTAGCATTCATAATTTTAAGTCTAAACCCATTAAGCATATGTTCCATTTTCATTTCAGATAAAAATGAAATTTGAAAAATCGTCTCCATCCCCACAGGAAAGCATTATGACCTAAAAAAAAATGTGCTATATTTTCCGAACACAAATGAACCAAATTTACCCAAAACGATACAGCTAATTCCGGATACAGCGCCAACATATCTACCAAAAATAAACCTAATCGTACCATTTTTACGGCAAACAGACAGACGGAAACCAAAAACTTTTCGCGTCTCCACAGTGAGCCTTAACATGTCTTTCCGGCAAAAATCTGTCAACACTTAGTATTTATAAAATATCTCATAAATTATGGAACTTGAAAAGCAAGAACAAAAATAACACATGAAACACCCAGTAAAAAGAATTGAACATGTTTTGTTGAGTACATTTTGGTTGTTTTAGCAAAATTCAAGTAAAATTGAACCATTTTACTTAAATTAACAAAACATTTTTTGCTGACGAAACAAATATTTTTTTTTTTTTTTTTTTTTTTTTTTTGTAATTGCAAAAAAAAAAAAAAAAAAAAAAAAAAAAAAGTTGATTTAAACAAAATTTTTATTGACCTATATTTAAACAAAAAAATTTGTTGGGTCGACCAAATTTTTGTCGATTCAGCAAAACTTTTTTCTAGGTGAAATGAATCACAACTTACCGATCCTTGAGAATAAAAATCTTCGTAGCATTTTGAAGAATTAAAATGACCTATTTGATCTTCAAAGAATAATTTTAATATTAAATATTAATCAAGATTCAAAAATCAAATAGCGAACGCCGAAAATGTGCACATGTGAAAATGACAACAGCAAAAGACGCCAAGCAGAATAGGGTTACAATTAAACGGAAATCCCGAATATAAAAATCGCTAAAGCGATGATTTAGTTTTTATGTCTTCCGGTGCAGTCTCTCTTTTCAGGCGAAGTTGGAACTCTGTTAGGTCTCCTTACTCTGTGGGGCCTCTCAGACCACCGGACGACCGCAGCGGCATCAAGCATAATCAGGGTTCGTACGACTCCTAGAATTTTGCGACCAGGAAATTATTCGATGCTAGTATTTTCATACAGAAAATATCTCCATAAAAGAAGGCGAAATTTCGCGAGTTTAACCTAGATTTCTTGTACTATAAAAAAAATACTGGAAACACTCCTGGAAATTTCCCTGATCCGTACGAACCCTGTTAATGTTCGTCTCATTTTTTTTAAATTTATTTAAAATAATTAATTGAAATAATTTATTTTTTGTGGCATTTACGTATGCCCTACTGTAGACGCAAAAGTGTTTTTGTTTTAAATATGGTACATTATAAAAAATGAGGTTTTGCAAAAAAGGATTCAATAATTTCAGTGTAAATAAGTAAAAAGTAATAAACCTATTTTGAGACAAATTAGTCAAAGAATAAAATATTTCATAAACATCTTAAAAGAGGAAAAATAATAATCCGTTTTTATGCTTAAATCTTTATGCCGTTTTATTATCAGAGATAATATTGCATGATTAAATTCAAATTTGAATCGATGCACTTTAGGGCAGCATTATATACAGCACTTCACATTTATTTATTTTTATTTTTCTATCTTTGTAATCGAACAATGCAGAGTTTTCAAGCCTTTATAAAATATAATGTTATCGCATCTTTCGATAAATTACAAAAGCATACATGGAAAAAATAGTCTTTAGTTACATACTTTTAGTCTATAAACGTATAAGGATTAGAATATTGAAAGATCGTTTTGTAGAAGACACAATTAAACAAATTTCAATGGTAAAACCTAAGTAAAATAACAGAATTCGATGTAAAAACCCCTTTATCTTTCATCGCCACCATGACACAATTGTCAAGCATTTTCAAAAATATAAAAAGAATGCATATTTCAATGAAACACAAAACATACAAGAATAAATTTAACTTTGACGCCATAACATGATGTAACACAACTTATTTGGTCTTTCGGTTTATGTTATAAAAAAAGATTGATTTAAGGAAACTCAAATTATATTAAGTTTATTTCTATGGAAACAACTGTAAATTATTTTACGGATTACTAAATTAAAAATTAATATTTTTACACAGTGTGAAACATTGAAATCTCAAAATTAATTGTTTGGACCAATATAAAAGTGTCTTTTATAGCACTATGTGTGAATCATTAAATGAATCAATTTAACATTTTGCTCAATGTCAGATTCAAAACATTTTAGTAAATAAAGATTTAAGATATTTTGTTTTTTTTTTCCTTTGAGATAGTCAGTCAGTGAAATTTTTATCAGTAGAAGAGTTTTTATGTCAATCCTAATTGTGAATTAAAGCATATAACAAAATAAAATAAACGATATCAAATATGAAATTATACTGAATACAAATATTTTGTGATATATATTATTGTTGTTGATACGATGTTTTTGTTTTCTAAATTCAAATTCGTAGCACATATTCCTGAGATATCACACATTTATTTTAAGTAAAATTTCAAAGTTCTGCATATGCTGCACATTAAATACAAATTGCCTTGGCTATTTCAATCTTTCACAATCCTAAAAAGTATTATAAATTTTACAAATATAGTTAGATATCAGAAAGTCTAAAACATTAATAATAAATTTAAACGATGTGATATTACATATGGAGTTCATGTTTCATTTTCAAAAATGTGGTTAGATCCTATTTCACGTTTATTTTTATTTTATTTTTACATTTTAATTGCTATAAGTGGGGCAAAAATACATTTTACTTACCCATCATACGTAGTATAGGGTAAGTCTTGTAATCGTTTTGAGAATCGAAAAAAAATTTTTGACGGTTTTACACGTTTCAGACACTGGAGATTCCGAAAAACATATTTTTAGAAAAAAAAATTTGCCGTCCGTCTGTGTGTCTGTGTGTGTGTCTGTGTGTCTGTAAACGCTCTATCTCCCGACAAAATTGAGACAGAGACTTGCAATTTGGTATGCACTTAGTATGTAATAATGGGAAGAAGCCTATTTCATTTCAATAACCTCGATTAACCGGAACTATTTTTTTCGGACTCTCGAAATATTCGTTCTGATAAAAGGTATATAAAAAATTTCGAAATTGTTTATTTTAAGAAATGAATATAAAAGACAATAAAAATACATAAATTTTATATAAAGCATGAAGTCGATCGGATTATTAGTTGCCGAGATATTTGGAATCCTATTTTCCACACTCTTCGATTTTTCATGACCCTGTATTTCATCCAAATTTCACTTTAAAGATATATTTTAATTGGAAATTTGACGCGTAATCAGATGCAATAAACCGCTAGTTAATAGGATTATTATTTTTGGAGTTATAAGGAAAAACCTCTTTCAAGCAATTCAGTAATCGAGCCTTTAAAGTTTATGACGTCATCAAACCACGATTTTATTTGAATTGCAATGCATTTTATAAGTAGTTTACACATTTTTATTTTAATATTTTACATTATGCATATCCATGATGGGTAAGTATTACGGTGGCCCCCAACGACTAGTTTATCACGTTTTAAAACATGTTTAAAAAAATAAAATGATTAATTTTGAAAATATTTCAAATATTCCATTTACAACTAATACTTCAAAAGTCATACTATCATTGTGCAGTAAAAATTTCAACTTTATAAAAAGTGATATGTTATGTAATGGTGTGATATAGCTTAAATCGTTAAATTGCTTCTCACAAAAGCGTAAAATATGTAGCTAATTTTAAGAATTTACATGAGATAATAATATATAACAAAATAAATATATCAAGAACAAATACTTTGAATCGTTTTATTTAGGAATAATTGTATGGATTTATTTAATCATATTAACAAATGACGAAACATTTTTTAACGTTAAGCTAGTTTTAATTACGTGAAATTAATTCTAAAAGAATAGAGAATAATTATTTTGTTTTAGAGGCAGTAGAAATTTTGTATTAGACTTTTTAATTGCAAATTCCATAAATAATGTAAAAGTGCAGGCATCTATTATTATTTTATATCCGTAATTATTTAAAAATATATTCTGTTACATCTTCACTTATAAAATTCATAGAAAATTGTACAGTCTATATAATATTTTGATTTTTTTTTTTTTTTATCTTAGGAAAAGAAAAATCAAATGTTTAGGAATGCTATTTTTGAGGTTTAAAGGCCAATGCTAAATAATTAAAGCCAGCGGGGTAAACCGAGCTAAGCTCGGTTCAAATTAGCTTTGTGTTCAACTGAATTTAACAATAAATTCTCTGTACAACATACAACAATCAGAACTAAGAACGAAAAGAACTTCTTAAGACACCACCAAAAACTTTTAAATGCGCTAGGCCTTTCGAAAGATCTGAGTCTTTCTACGTCAGGCACAAAAAAGATGTGCTTCTGCAATGAAGCAGCAGCAAGACTGAAGTGAGAGATAAGGGAAAGGAAACAAGCTGAAGAAACAGCCAATAGGAAAGTAGAAACCAACAGCCAATAGGAAAACTGAAGACAACAACCAATTACAGAAGAGTAAAATCAAAACAATAAATAGAACACAAAGTAAAAGGGGAATAAGGAAAAAATAATAATAAAATAAAATTATAATAATAAAATGAAAACACACATATATATTAAAATATGGGAACATATAAAATAAATAAGTAATTAAAATATAAAAAATATATAAAAAAACATACTAATATTAATTAATACAAAAATACATTATATGGTAGTGCTGAAAAGGTTTCTCCAACCGGGCATAGTGGAATCAGATTTATCATTAACAATAACATCACGATTAAGCTAAATGGGTAAATTTTCAAGAAAATCCAATTCAGAGATACTATTGGCATTAAAGATAATTTTAGCATTTTAAAAATTAAAACAATGGCCGGAATCCCAAGAGTGCTTGGCAATAGAAGATTTAGAAATCTCTTGATTAGTTACATAACGAGAGTGTACTTTTAAGCGGATTTCGAGATTTCTTTTAGTTTGACCAATATAAGATAAATCATAGCCATTACAAGGAACATTATAAATTCTCCATTTACGAGGATCAGGAACAGGTGATTTAGTTGAGGGGAATTTTAATTTATTGAAAGGTTTAAAGATAATGTTAAAATTGAAGCGTCTTAAAACTTTGGCTAATTTGAAACATAAAGGAGGATAAAAGGGGAGGACAACCAAATTATCAGGTTTGCTTTTGACAGATTTGGAAAGAGTAGATTTATTAGACGGTCTATTGAATTTCTTAACAGCATTATTGATAACAGAAAGATTGAAACCTCTTTTGACAGCAACAGTTTTTAAGTAATTAAGTTCATCCTAAAGAGATGCAGAGTCGGAACAAATTTTGAGTGCAAGAATGAAATAGAAGAATTTTGAGAACAACAATCAGTTCTATGTATCCTGATTGGTTGAATTCTTAATTCAAGAACGATCTACGGGCGATAAATGGTTGAATCATGTATCTCGGCTTCTATTGAGAATATCTAGAAAATTCCCTTAGATTCTAAAAGTAATTTTTTTTCGTCGAATGTCGCCAAAAATGTGGCAAAAACATGGCGATATTCTTTCATTTTGCGCCAAGCATATGTTTTGGCAGTGCTAATCTTGAAAGTCGATTTTCCCGCCAAGTCTTGCTAATGTCGCCAATAATTCGCCCAATTTGACGATATTTGGCGTAATGTTGCCAAATTTGCTACTTCTTTTACTGCCAACTATTCAACAACTTAATAACTGTTTCAACCTCCATGCATTCACATTGAAATGCATTGACCTGTAGTGGTCCCAAAATGACTCACTAATACAATTTTCTCGAACATGTGACCTAAACCTATAGTCTTCTTCTATTCGAAAACGGCAGGATACAAAATTTCGTAAAAATTGTTTAATCCTTTTTTTCATAAAATTAGCTTGGCCCTGATCTGTAGTGATCCAAAATGACCCATTACTAGCATTTTTTCTCAATCATGTGACCTTGTCCAATAGTCTTCCCGCGCCCGAAAACGGTAGGATAAAAAATTTACTCAAAATCGTTAGAGACGTTTTTAGATAAAGTTATATTGACCCATAGCAACCAACAAATGACCCACTAATCGATTTTTCTCGAACATGTGACCAAGCCTAATGGTTTTCTGGAAGTCCAAAAAGGTAAAATACAAAATTTAGTCAAAATCGTTAGAGCCATTTTTTAGATAAATTTAGCTTGACCCGCAGTGACCCAAAAATGACTCACTAATAAAATTTCTGGAACATATGACCTAGCCGAGTGATCATCTCGAGCCCAAAACCTTTACCCTGCTAAAAATGCACTTCAGTTTTTGTAAGAAGTGAAGTATTTTTGAAGTTTTTCTACAGTCAACTGTAGATTTTCTGTATTGCAATCTCCACTGTAAAAATACTTCAGTTATTTTGCCGCTAATATGAAGTAATGTTGCAGTAATTTATTTAAAAAATATTCTGAGGTATTATCTGCTAATACTGTAGTTTATGTGAAGTAATTTTACAACCATAAATGAAAAAAAAAATAATGAGACCTTACATGTGTGGTAATACTGCAGTAAATTTGAAGTATTTTTACAGAAGTATATTTTCTGATGTGTCTGCTGCATAACTGTAGTTATTCTGAGTTAATTTTACAGAACTTAAATTATATAAAGCTTGTGTGATATTTTCTGTAGTTTATCAACAGTTTTAAAAGTGATATTAAAGCTTTTCAGTTTCTGATATTGTTGCATGACTCACTATTTAATTTATTAATAATAATTAAAATTGTTTCAAATTTTTTATTTAAAGGCGTAATTTGAGCACCTGATAAAGTCTTCTCCCCCGTAAGTGAAACAAAACAAATATTCAAATATATTAAACTTTAAAATTCAAAACAAATATACATATAAAAATTAATCAATGTTGTTTATCGTTAAAATGTTTGACATAACCGGAGACCGACTTAGAGATTTTTTTTTTTTTTTTGGGGGGGGGGCTGGGCAGAAACATAATAGCGGTGCCTTATAACATTTAAATAGCAAAACTAATGCATTAAAACCATATCGTCTACTATAGGAGTTTGCTCTTCATACAATATTATATCATTATCTCACACAGTAATTAAAAAAATAAAAGTGCTATGAATCATAGACGTATTATAAATCATATTATAAAAATCAATTGAAATTATTTTAATTATACAAAATAAGTAAATGTATATACTTAATAGTATATAAACTTAATCATACAAAGAAAATAAAACTGTTCTCAAATTAATTCAACTTATTTTTTAAATTACGTATTCATTTACAAAGCAACAACTAATTTTCTTATTTTATTTAAAATTTATTAATAATTAAAATTAAATTAAAATTGATTTACAATCTATAACAATATAAGCATTTCCCTTCACAAAAAAATTATTAATAAAATATAAACAAAAACTAATTCGCAAATTAATTATTTTCTTTTATTTTAAAAAAATCGCATTTATAAAATTTACCTCAAAATCCCATCTTTCATACCGTCAAATTACCTACCAGCGAAAAAATTACTTCTTACCTAATCACACTCCCCTTATGACCCCATGCAATCCACATCTCACTAGGAGGCTGAATGGATAAGACGCTTGACTTCCAAACTCCAGACCGTCAAATTCGAACTTTATCTCGGCAATCGGAGAAAATTTTCTTTTAAAAATCTTAACAAATAAATATGCTAAGATGGCTCATAGATGGCACAACTATAAAAATAAAATAAAATAAAATATTTTTTTTTTTTTGCAAATTTACTGCAGTTTATAAACTGCAGTTATTTTGTTGTTGTATCGATCTAAAAAATTCTGTAGTGGAATCGGCCAAACAACCACATTTTTCCAACTGCATTTTTTTGGAGATTTTCTGCAGTTCATTAAGAATACAAACTTTTGTTAAAATTGTTTGAGCCTTTTTTAGATATAATCATCTTGACCATGATCCATAGTGACCCCAAAATGACCCACTAATTGAATTTTTTCGAATATCTGGCCTAGTCCAATCGTCTGCTTGTGCTCGAAAACGGTAGGATACAATATTTCGTTAAAATCGTTTGAGCCGTTTTTAAGATAAAATTTTCATAAACACAGACAGACAGACAGACAGACAAGATTTGCTCTCATTATAATATATGATATCTATGAAATATGAACATGCTATGAAATTGCATAGAGATTGAATAAAAGTGTAATATAGCTGAGTGTTTTAAAATAATCCTAATAAGACATAGCTAATAATATAGAAAAAAATGTTGTCTGCAGAAAAGAAAATAATCTTAAATTGACTATTTTTTAGTTTTGAAAAAGTATTAAGAAAAACTTTTATTACTATAAATTATAAATCACAATTAGAAAGCATTAGAAAAATCAAAACAAATAAATAACTTTTAGAAAATTGTTAATATTTCTTATATATTTTTGCCATCAACTTTATATACCAGAACAACAACATCGAATGTGAAATTTTCGAAATAAAGCAATATCCCCCCCCCCACCGTCACCCGGCTGTATCCTACATAAAGGGCTGCACTTCGCACTACAATACATGTATTATTTACATTAATAAAATATTAATTCACAGAGTACTGATTGAAACTCTTAAGTTTCATATAAATAATTTTTCCACATCATGTGGAATAATAATATCTGTTTACTTAAAAAATATATAGAGAAATAAAATAATAAAATAATAAAAATAAAATAAAAGCACTGTACATGGAGACAAAAAGCGATAAACACAATTCCGAAAAAACAAAAAAGAGCTACTAACTCATCTGAAGGTGGGTGGAGCAAATAAGTATCAATAATATGTAGCCTTACAGGCACAGCAAGCTTACATACTCCAATTATGTCATTAAAAAATAGAATAATCTACAATAAAACAACAAAAATTTCCAATTTGTACAATTGAAAAAAATAACTCGGCGAAACTCTAAAATAGTTACAGAGATAACGTAACTTAAATATGCAACAGTATTAAATTAAAATATATCAAAATTACGCTGCAATAGAAATAATAATAAAAATGTAGAACCAAACCGCCGTACTCCCACCCTGATCTGAAAATACTTGCAAAGGATTCTTCATAGTTGTTAGCTTGAATCGCCACATCATCCATCTTTAGCCGGAACACATAATGATTAGGTTGTTATAAAAGCCAGCTTCGAGATAATCGAATTGTCTGTTCCTTTTCTATTTTCACCACTTTCATTCCAGTATGATCGATTCCCTTCTTGACGATTCATAGCATTCTAAAGAAAATTTATAATTATTTACATAATGACAAATAAAATCATAGGGCTAAAAGTTATTGTAAAATAAATTTGCTGTGCATTTAAATATCTGATTATTAAAAAAAAAAAAAAAAAAATCTCTACTATTGCAAATTCCATAAAATCTATTAATTTCTCCCAAAATAATATTTATAAGAACTTTTTTACTTAAGTTTGAAAACCACTGTGGTATGGAGTGAGTACTAAAAAAAATAATCACGTTTATCAAGAAGCTAAATATGCAATAAAAATATCAGTAATAAATAAATCCAAATCAAGAAAATTAATATGTAAACTATGTTTAACACTTTGTTTTCCGGCGACATCACAGTGGTGTAGTACGTAAAGTAATTTAATTTTAACCCTTAAATGCTACATTGGAACCAGGATTTTGGAATGAAAAATTCCTTTTTATCAAGTACATGAAGAGAAGATTTTACTTATTTTCGAATAAATTTGTTTCTAAATTCTGGTGTCAATCAATCATTTGAACGTTTTACGAATAGAAGTATTTTTACGAGACATGCGGACGGCAAAGTGTTAAAAGAAGTGTCCAATTTTAAACAATTAGAATAAATTTCATTAATCAAAAACTGAAGTTCATTTTAAAAAATAACTAAATCATCAATATATCTACAAACTTTGAAACAATTTTTACAATGTAAAACATATTTAAACAAAAGAAGAACTACATTAGAAACTGTACTGAAAAAAATTGTATCCATACCGACGTCACAAACTTGATAATATAAAGAGTAATTAAATTTAATAAAATTAGGATTAAAACAAAAATTGTGCAAACGCAAGAAAAAAATCTCTTTTAATATTTAATCCTTCCTCAATACAAATTAAATCAAAAACCTTTTTTTACAGTATCATAAAGCATATTAATCGGGATATTTCAAAAAAGTTTTCAAAATCATATGTATAGAAATTAATGGGCATAGCTTTAAGTTTGCTTAAAAGATCTATACTATTGTGAATGCATCAAAAGTAACTCGTATTTTAAAAATAAAATTTTATAAAATCATAAATACGCTTCTAATATTTTTGAAGCTTTGAATTAAACCTCTTGCCCACGCTTCTTGATTTAAAGCAAATGAAACTAAATTTAAAGCAAACAAACTTCTTAATAACGTCATAAATTTAAGAGATGCGCAAGGCCTTTTGAAAGAACTGGTCATTAGGCACAAAAGACATGCTACCACTTGGATGGAAGGAGTAAGACTAAAGCAAAATGGTAAGAAAAAGGGATAAGTTAGAGGAAACAGCGACGTTTGTTTAGTTTATTATACCAGTGTGTTAATTATATTAATGAAACTAAATGTAATTGGGCTTTTGTAAATTCAGGAGTTAAAAAACCAAAACGGAAAACTATGTTAATTACTAATTGAAAATTATATTAATACATTATTTTAACTTTCTTAATATAGGCACTAAATTCATTGGTCATAGAGACTGGGTAATTCGCCCCGATATTTTATTTAAATGTGGTAATAACTTAACACATCCATGAGCGTTTACAAATTTTGTTAATATTCTAAATCTACAAAAATAATCTGGAAATATCTTTCAGGAATTGCATTTAATGCATACATTTATTGTACGACATATTTTAATGAAAGAAGCTTTGTGACGATACATTTATTGAAAGGTAAAAGGTGTTTTTGAAACATTTTGTAGTAATAATATATTCAGATGACATCGATATTTAAATATGTTTAATTATTTTATAAATTAAATAGTATATTCTTTAAAGACATAATTGATCATTTTCTAATATCCAAAGCTGCTGTCATGCACAAAATGGTGGCTACCTTAATTTTAATTCACTGCATTTTATTTTAATATATATTTTAAACCGCTGTTTGAAATTCCATTTAAATATTCTCAGTTATTTTTTTCAATTATAATTTATGTGTGGAAAAAATCTTCTTGAAATACCAATATATAAATATTTAATTAAAATACACCAACTGGAATTTTTCTGGGATGAAGGAAAACTTGAAACTCTCTACAAAACTTAAAAATTACATATGTGCCCAATTAAACAATTATCTGCGTAATCCATTTTCATTACAAAATCCTGAACATTCTCTTTCATGGCCTGAAATGAACAGTATATATTTTGAAATGAGGATATAAAATTAAAACATAACTTATCAAAATGTAAAATATTGCCCCCATCATAGCATTTATTTTTCATTCAGAATTGCCTACCTTAAATTTTTTTAGAAAAAAATACTTATTAATTTTAATGATTTCGATTAGTTTTTATAATAAAAATTGCTGACTAATGCATACAAAAATTACGCTTTAATATGTTTCTGTCGGACGTATGTTTATCAATATAATTACAATCATTAATGTCTTAATAGTTTAAAAGCTATTAACGTACATAAATTAATAAAAAAAAATCAAAACCAAAATAGAAAACTGTTAAAATTCTCGAAGGTCAAACAGCGTTCCGTAAATCTTTATTAATCCAAATATTTAACCAAAGTTGCTAATTATACCTAATTTCATTATTTGTATTACGTTCTTTTCAGTTTCATTTTCCTTAGATCATGTAAATTGTAGAAAAACGCGTTAATATTTTAGTATATTAACTGACTCTAGCTTGTTATTAATATTTTACTTTTCTAGCAAATGAGATGAAAATCGACTGACAGCTAAATGCACAGTTTTACTAACATACAAATTCTAAATTAAAATATATAACCAATATACTCATATATATAAATATATATATATAATTAAACTCAGTCATTTACTTTTGGGTTAATAGGGTTTTATTTCGTATGAAGATTTTTTAAATATAAAATGGGTATTTTTAGAGTTAGTATTTGAATAATTATAGATAAATTGTACGAAATGTATTTAAAACAGACTTTTTTTACAACTACTAAAATAAAATAACAAAAACTCTATAATAAAACACATTAAAATGACAAAAGCGTTTCGTAACACAACGTGTTACCTCTTCAGTTCAATCATCTATCGTCGATCGATACAGAAAAACACAGAAAATCAGCCACAGACAGTTACAAAAACAGTAAAGTATTCAATAAAACTGACATATTCTCTCGGTATAGCACATCACTCATTCAATGTGAACTTCTACTGGAGCAAAAATCAGAAAAATTCTGCAGAACTTTTCATGAGGATAGATGACTGAACAATATATGATTGAACTGAAAATGTAACTTGTACCGAAACGTCTTTATACTGTAATTTTAATGTTTTTTTTGTTTCATTTTTTGTTTTGTTTTTCCTTAATTCAGCTTTTGCTATTCTATTTTATTAATTGTATAAAACAGTCTAGTTTAAAAAAAATTGTATTTAATTGCATTTTACAGATTTACAATGTTTCTATATTTTAAATTATCAGATGAAATTAAAATTCTGCATTGATATACAGGATGATAAAAAAATGCAAAATCTTGAAATACTTGAGTAAATACTTGATTGAAATTATAAATATGTACTAATAGATAGTCTGAGAAGAAAAAGATATAAAACTGCAAATTAACAAAAATATTGTCGATATACAAGCTTTGATCCTATAAATATGATGTTTTACGACATTTTGAGCGACTCTTTTCTATATCCCTATTCTTATTTATGAAATGCAATGTTAACCCCTTGCATTTAAGTAATAGATAGCGACTTGAATGTTGCCATAAGTACGTACTTTTAGAAGATACTATAAAATGATATCGGGGAGGTGGAGGGTGAATTGCGTACATCGTTGACAAGTGTTCATTGTAAATAAATCATTTTCAAGAAAATTGCCTGATGAGTACATTACTGCATCGGAGTTCTTTTTAAATTATACCTTAGGTTACTAAACACGAGGTCAAGTGGTAAACAAATTTAGGCATTTTTCACATTTAATTTTTTTAACTTCTAATGTTAAATTTGTCATTAATTGTTGCAAAAAAAGAAAAAGAAATGCTTGAAGTTTTTTACGCATATCGAAAAACCTAATTGGTGGAAGAGGAGGTGTTAATGAGGTAATATTATAGATTGGCATATTTGCTAAAGATTTTATAATTTACAATGCATATATTTTCGAGTATTAATTATGAAATTAAAGCGAATCAAATATGTGAAATTAAAAAAAAATCTTATTCCGTCAAGCAATTTTGAAATGTGCTTAAAAAACGTCACGCATTGAAGTTTGTTTTATAACTATTAATAAGAAATTATGAGCTTAAAACATTAAATGTAACTAATTCCTAAACTACTTAACTGAAGGACTTCTCATTTGATATCCTAACACATTTTTTTTCATAAAACCCTATTATTGTGTCCAAATTAGATATTCGTATTGCAAATTTCAGAGTTTAATATAAATTAAAAAATGCATAATATCTATTTCCGTTTTTCTACAGGACAATTTGGGGATAAAAATGTATGAGGTGTTCCTTTTATTTTATTTTTGACAATAACGGTACATCATTCACCATAGATAGCCGACTGCCTCTCACACCATCTTGCTCTTTCGATCTTTCTGAGTTTAACAATTAAACACAGATTCAAACTACTCTATCATTCATACCTGTAACGCCATAATACCATGCTTTAAATGAAAGAAGCTTTATGAAGATAAATTTAGTGCAACAAAAATTGCGTTATTGAAATGTGTTTTGTCATAAAAATCTATTCAAACAACATCGAGATATAAATATTTGTAATTATTTTATAAATGAAACAGTTAATTTAATTTGTAAACCAACAGCACCTAGTTATAGCATCTGGAGATGAATTAGCTATTACAGAAGCCGTAAAAAATTGTTAAATATATTGAAGATTGAGACTACATTTCTCATGAAGTATGAAATACGGAACGGGCTCTTTTTGGGAAAGGATGCTAACTAGATACGACGCATCAAAATTGCAGAAACCGCTAACGGTTTTCAATTTGCTAAGGAAAAGCGTGACATTGGCGTTTTGCTCTTTGTCTTGGGAGATTCGTATTTTGAAACCATTTCTTGTAAATCAAGTTATAATTCGATATTCAATGACTGGTGCAGGTCTGAATAAATTACATGATCAATTGGATGGCGAAAAAACGAGCTCTGTAAGGTCTGTTATTTTACTGAATTGTTCAACAAATGTTTTGTTTCAGAAATTGACGCTGAAATGAAAGTTATTTTATTCTAGATAAATGACCCAGCTGTAAGATCTTGGAGCAAAATCATTCATACAACACATTTAGCAAAGTATGAAAATAACTCTTTTTAAACCACTGTATGGAAAATGATCATACAAAACACATTTTAAATTAAATTGATTCATGAAACACTAATTGTCAGGAAAGCATGAAAGAAATTTTTAATAATGCACTTCGTCAATCAATTTGGCTTAGCGTTAACAGGTTTAAAACTATTAACTTTACATGCATGTTGGGAACTCATCTGGTCTTAATTTGTCAATAGCAAAGATTAAGCCATATCTAAAATTATCGATTTTTCCAGCATTGTAACACTAGTACATGAAATCCGTGGGGAAGTATTCAATAATAATTCGCATTCGGGTATATTTGATTTCTAATTGATGAAACTGTAACCAAAGATTGAGTAATATAAATTGTCCTTGAGACTCCTGTGCACAAAGATTTTGATGATTATGAAGTCAATTTTGATCTAAATACAGATTGAAATATAGAAGGTCAGCAAGCAATTTGGGTAAGCAATTTCTGAAACATGATTCTAATGAAAAGCGGCTTAGAAAATTTCAGGATTATCTGAAATCATCAATGGCTTTTCAAAGAAAACTATATAAAAGTCTAACAAAACAGATACTCAACGATTAATAACTGTATTCATAAACATTGAAGCAGCAGTACTACGAAGTATTAGAGCTAATTCTATTCCCGAAATCCCAGAAATGTTTCTGAACTTGACGATCACAAAACTCTTTCTAGCTATAGGAATCATATTTCATTTTCTACGAAATGAATGCATTTTCTTTTAGAAAGCAAAACTAAATAAAATCGTATTTGTATCATAGATTGAATAAATTTTATTTTCATGAATTGATGACTTTTATTTTAATGGTAATATATATTTTTTAAATATCAGCAACGTTTATAAATTAAATTTCAGAACATTTAAAAGGTAAAATTGTTATTATTTATTGTACTATTTTTGAAGATTGTTTAGGTTTGGAATCAGTCTTGAATTTTCTAGTAAATACAATGTATTTTTGTACGCGAATTTGTTTATATTAATTGGTCCAGTAGCTGGGAACTCTTATCAATGTGCGTGAACCAGCAATGATAGTGCCCTGTAGTTTATGTATATGGAAGATTGATGATTTAGTGCACTGCAAGACGTAACTTATAGAAGTGGCCAAATCTGAACAGACACAATAAGAAGATGTTTCTCACTTCATTGTTTAAAAATAGGTTGAAACAGGGCAATGATTATTCAAGAATATATAATAATTTCTTTACAAAAAAGCCTTTCTTCTTTTATCTTTGGTAGAAAATTGAATATATAGCCAGTTTCTAAGCTTTTTCTGTCTAGTAGTACTTTAACCCTTTCCGGCACAGTGGTCCCACTCATGGGAACACATAATTTCAATTCCAAACTTGCATTCGGCACCAAGAATATTTTAATAAAATTTTGCTTCTACAATGAAAACTTAAAATAATATGTTCTTATTTTCTAAAAAAGTCGTTTGTAAATTCCGGTGTCAGTCAGTAATTTCGCATTTTACGAACAGAATTTTTTTGTGCCGGAAAGGGTTAAACCATGATGGGGCAGCAATAAAAACAGCATTTGTTTTGGATTATCCCTAAATATTTCTTCTTTGACTAGCTCGTCTGCATATTCATACGTTTGCACTCCTGTGTGACCCCTCAAACCCCAGCAAAATAAACACTCGTAGCAAGCCAATATTGCATTTATTGAAAATATTTCCGATGAAACGATGATATTGAAGAAATATTGGTTTACTTTGGAAATGTTTCCAATTAAACTCCAATATTACACTATATTGCCAAAGGTGACCGGTCACTTGCGATTTTAGACGTTTTGTTAACTATCTAGAAAAATACATGAGGAATTAATCTGAAACTGCAGGTGTGTAAACAGTATAGTATAGGTTATATATTTCCGCGAAGATTTTTTCCTGAAACCCCATAGAGGACTGTCAACAAATTGAAAAAGAACGAATATCTTTTGGAAAATCCTGTAAAAACTAATGTAGAAAAAACGTTCAAACTCGAGATTATTAATAAGCGGCTTAGTGTAATATACTGTGTTCATTTTTATGAGGATAGCATGTATACTCGTAGAGAAATTAAGGTTTTTATAAAAACAGTCCCAAATTTCGCCTAGTTTTTTGCTTATAATTCGCAGAGTTCTTAATATAAAATAAAGTTATTTTCAGAAAACATGACAAACAACATTGTTAATAATACTCTGCGATCAGAATTTAAAAATAACAAGTTGGAAATTGTACGTCAAACGTTACAAACGAGGTGCGTTCGTACGCACGTTTTAGAATTAAATTCATGATATCCCGTGCGTATAACGGGTTAAACAGCTAGATAAGTATATATTTTATGACACTGTTCATACAAATATCTTAACTAGTTATATAAATATTCAGATCTTGATGATTTTTAATTCTGTGAAATGAATTATATCGTCTGCAGATTAATTTCTGTCATAAAATAAGTATCTCGGTCGCTTGACGATTAAACTTCGGAAGCTCCTATAACAAAAAAGCACCGATTTAAAAAAACAAATTCAAATTTCTTAATAAATATTTTTATTAATATCTCCTAAAGTTTTGATTCGATTTTAATAAAATTTGAAATGTCTCGACAAAATTCTGCAAAGATAATATATTTTAAATTGCAAACCATTTGGTTGGGTAGTTTTTGCGTTGTTATATGCGGACAGACAGACAGACGGACGGACGGACAGACGGACGGACCAAACGACGACTACAGGTGCTACGTATTTATATAATTACGAACGCACCTAATAAAAAATGGATGAAAAATGAGCAGGTTTACTAAAAAATTTTTACTGCGCATGCGCGAATGCAATCAAAATATAATATGCATAATGTATTAGCTAAGTATATAGAGCAACTTTTGTGAAAGTCTCAAAATCATAGCTTGAAAACTCTGAAAATTATCGTCGATAGAATAAGCTCGAAATCCGTTGTTCCCAAAAAGAAGCAAAAAGATGAGGGGTTGTATCAAATATCTGTTGATTAGTGCCAATATAGCGTACACAGTATTACACGTACTACTACATATGGATACAACCCCTCATATTTTTGCTTTCTTTTGGGAACAACGGATTTCGAGCTTATTCTATCGACGATAATTTTCAGAATTTTCAAGCTATGATTTTGAAACTTTCACAAAAGCTGCTGTATATACTTAGCTAACACATTATGCATATTATATTTTGATTGCATTCGCGCATGTGCAGTGAAACATGTTTTAGTAAACCTGCTCATTTTTCATCCAATTTTTATTATTTTTTAATTCTGATTACAGAGTATTATTGAGAATGTTGTTTGTCATATTTTCTGAAAAGAACTTTATTTTATATTAAGAACTCTGCGAATTATAAGCAAAAAACTAGGCGAAATTTGGGACTGTTTTTATAAAAACCTTAATTTCTCTACGAGTATACATGTTATCCTCATAAAAATGAACACAGTATATTACAATAATTCACTTATTAATAATCTCGAGTTTGAACGCCTTTGCTACATTAGTTTTACAGGGTTATCCAAAAGATATTCGTTATTTTTCAATTTGTTGACAGTCCCCTATGGAGTTTCGTGAAAAAATCTTCCCGGAAATATATAACCTATACTATACTGTTTACACACCTGCAGTTTCAAGTTAATTCCTCATGTATTTTTCTAGATAGTTAACAAAACGTCTAAAATCGCAAGTTACTGGTCACCTTTGGAAATATAGTGTATATATATACGGGCATTACATTGAGATATTTCTAATCAGACGCCAATATTATACAAATACTAGTTTTACCTTGGACATATATTATCAATCAAACACCAAAATTGTACAAATATTGGCTTTACATTGGAAATATTTTCAATTAAGTGCCTATATTTTACAAATTATGGCATTACATTGGATGTATTTCAATCAAACGCCAATATCGTACAAATGTCGGCTTTACAATTAGAAATATATCCAATGAAACGTCAATATTGTTCTCGTTTATGCTTTACATTGGAGATATTTCCAACCAAACTCCAATATTTTCTAATATTGGTTTTATATTGTAAATATTTCTAATAAATGTCAATATTGTACAACGCTTTACATGCAGACATATTCGCAGCGAAGGCTTGGGAAGGGGGGTGGGGGTGGGGGTTCCAAATATCTCCCAAAGGTTATAAAATTAAGTCTTGTGTAAATCACTACTCAATTAACTTTGCAACTTTTATGAATCAAACAAAAGTCAGTCTATTTCCATTCTTAGCTTATTCGGAATCCGCCGCTTTGTTGAATAAAATTATTTCAAACAAACATGATTCATTTACACTGCGATCATTGTAATTTATACTGTAGAAAACGCATCAAAGATGACTTGGTAAAAGAGTCCCCCCCCCCCCTCCTCAAAAGTACGTTTCTGACGTGTACTTTCTGATACAATTTTAACTGGAAAAGAATAATAGTTCCATGCATGATTATCGGAGTGAAGCATAATCTATCAGTTTTTTTTTTTTCAATTTTCGATTAAAATCAAGTCACATTTTGAGTTATAAGTAATTTGTGTTTGACGACATCATCTTTTTTTTCTTTTTCTAGGATTTGTGTCTGGAAATTTGAGTCAAAACGTCAATATTGACAGCATTTTATAAAATGATATTCTCCCTTTACCAAAAAATGAAAACAATAGTTCGATTACAATTTTTTTGAATAAGAGAACCTGCTCTTTATTTTTGAATAAAAATTAAGTAAAAATGTATAGCAAGTTTCAATTTGAGAAGTGACGTAAGAGAGAACTGGCCACCTGTTTCAAAAAATGACAGCTGTCACATTAGCGTGAAGAAGCATTAGTCTATATTCTATATAATTGATCGTATTTGCTTACTGACGTGTGTTGTACTTTGGAAATCTTATTCACATTTCTATTTTTTGCGCATTATTTTAAATGAGACTGGTAAGTATTACTACAGGAAAAATACAAGCACGTTATGTACATCTTTTTGAATCCCATACACTCTCTTTCCCTTTCTTGCTCTCTGCTATTGCCAATACAAAGTTACGGACGTATACAAGGGTGTGAAGAGTAAAAATTTCTGAAATAAGGAAATTTTTTAAAGAGGTGCACAGAATATGTAAACTTAGAAAGTTGATTTTGATTGAAATAATTATTACACTATTACAATTTCATTGACGAATAGTTGTATTTGAATGGTTTCATTAGATTTCATTATAAGTGTAAAAGTAATTTTTTTGTTGACCATTTCTTTCATTAACACTTCTTACCATAACCACTGAATGTCTTCAGTTTTCTAAGTGAGTGATATTAAACAATAATTGTTAAAAATTCTAATTTGAAGAGAGTGATTTTTGGGGTGGGGTGTTCGTTATATATTTTTAGCTACAGCATTTTTTTTTTCTTTAAAGCATATGTATATATTATCGAACTTAAACGGAAAATTATTATTGAGATAAAAAAGAGAAGTATGCCATACTGGAAGGATTGCATCGCGCACACAGACATCACATTGCGCAGTCATAAAATGACACATCACTGGGCTAAAATATACCTGGAATAATCCTTATAAAAATTATATGTGTGATTATGCCTTATTCCAAAAGGACTTTAATGTTATCTCTCTATATCTAATGTTGAGCGCCTGCATCTGAGACAAAATGCCACGATAAAGGCATCAACATATACAAATACAGCTTTTAAATATGCTATATATAATAGTATTTAAGCAAATCAGGAAATGTGTTTTGTTGTGATTGTTTGTGAAAACTTTTTGTAAAAGGTTACCTGCTTTGCTGTAGAAATGCCGTTTGAAAGAAGTATATTTTTTAATATGAAAATGTATTTAAGGAACTCATTAACTCCTAATTACAGTAAAGTTGAAATGTTAATATATTCAATATAGCGTCATTTGTGTTATTGGGAAGGCAAGCTGATAAAGGTTGAATAGGTAAATTCATTATTAGTATAAAAGTTTCAGAATTTTTCAATAATCTGCATGGCTAAATTTTCATTAATCCAACCTTGCTTTACCCTGATTATGATCAAATGAACTATCTTATTTTATATTAATTGTATTTCTGACCTTGTGTTTTGCATAAAGATGTCTGAGTATGACAAGGGACTTATTCACATGCCTAACCAAAATGATTGTAAAGGATTGCCAAAGCTTCAAAGTGTATGATTTAGTAACGCGATATTGTAAGAAAAAAAAATATCATTTTTCTTTTGGTATTGTAAAAAAAAAATGTGTCTTCTACCATATACAATACTTTATACTTATTTGAGTGCAAATAAAACTGTTTGGAGTCATAATAATTAAAATTATAAATACAGTAAAACCTCCACGAAAGTCAAATCCGAATAGCGGATAATTTTTGAATCCCCGACATCTATATATTTGTATGATTTTACTTCTGAATAACGTACACCTCTAGCGGGCATATTCTGCAAAGTGAAGTGTAGGATGTATATTTTACGGTACTTAGAATGACTTAATGTTAAGAAATATAACCGAAAAATATTAAGATGTCAAACAGCCAATTCCCTGGCAAAATTAAAAATGCATTAATCTACAGAAAATTCTGCATCCCATGGATAATCAATGAGCTTTATTATGGTTTAAAAAGCATCGAAGCTGAAAATTGATGAGATCGTTTATTTCACTTCTCATGATGTTAAAGTGTGGTGAAAAGTGCATTAATAATGTCTTTTCATTTTGGAAATGTCTATTTGATTTATTAGTTTCTGAAGAATAATGCTCTTTCAATATGCACCTAAATAACTGAAATAGTTGTAAATTGTAAATAAATTTCAAAATTCCAAACAGATAAATTGTAATTTATAACTACGTTCAACACACCATTATTTTGTTAATGGAATTCTAAAAGGAGACTTCTGCTTAAATTTTGTGTTCAGTGGTAATTTATTATTTATACAGGATATGTCATATTTCCTTCCGGGAAATGAAAAGGTTATTCATAAAAAAAACCTATTAAGATTACAGCAGAAAGTTTTAAACAACGATATCCTAATCCTAATAATATTATAAATCTCATTGTGTGCAAATGTTAGGCTGAAGCCAGTGTCAAAATGGAGCATTTAATAATCCTGTATCTTTGCATATAGGGTGATTATAACCCTCATATGAACATAGACTGGGTTTTGTTTATTTTATTCAAATATTTTTCTTAATAATTCAAAAATTCGTTATTTTCATTGAGAATAAATGGACATTTTTTCGTATAGCATTTAAAAATGGTTAAATTTACTTTACCGTTGCTAATACTTTATCGTTGCCAAAACTAATTCAAAACCCGAAAAAAATAATTTTTACTCAACAATTTAGTTTCAATTGAAAAAATTTCACGGGAAAAATGAAAATGAAATTAAAAAAATTAAAGAATTAAGAAGAAGATTAAATAATATTATTAGAAATAAAACGTACTTTTTTAGTTTTTGATAATAATACAAGGTTTCAATATGCGTAACCATAGGAAACAGGCGAATATGGCGTCATTTATTGAAAATGAAGCGGATATGCTTTGATTGGTGAAATAAAATGATCTTGGGGTTTTTTCTTCCCTTTTTTTCTTTTTTTTTCTTTTGTATAGTAACAATACTTGCCGTTTTACCGTCTGCGCACAGCTAATATAACTAACTATACCGTATTTTTTATTTACATTTTTAAAAAGTAAAAAGAAGTTTCAAAAGAAAATGGTTAGCAAATGTCAATAATACGCTCCGCAAAATTATCCATGTCGTAAATGATGTCATGGATCGCGAGAAATAGTGATTTTTCATTCTTAAAACTAAAAGAAATAACTCGATTACCTAAAAAAAAAAAATATGACGAATGTTAATAGTTCCATTTTTGTTGATAAAACCTAAAGATTTAATATTATTTTGTAACATAATTTTCCCTATGCCAGTATTGAAATTAATTGCCTGGAAAATAAAATTAACACGAATTATGTCATTAAAAAGGGATTTCTCTGGGGAAAAAGGAGACGTCCTATTTGAAATAAAACAGGAATTTTCCAATATATTTTAAATTGAGTGTGAATCAATTCCTTACATTAATAATACAGGGATCAATAAGTATAGAAAGTAGATGAGTTTCACGCCATATTTATAACGAAAAATTTAAACGTTTTGTTATCTATACTGATTATTAAGCATGACCATGAGTATCCGTTATTTCGTTATTTCATTCCGCATGAGTATCCGAGTTTTCTGCTAAAAATCACATCATAATTTTAAGAAAAGGAAAATGAACACGAATCTATTTTATTAAAATCTGACCGTGTGTTAGTATTTTGCAACTACTCCTAGACTATCGAACGCAACGCGATTTACTACCGGTTTAGCGAATACCGGTTATAATTGATCCGAGGATATCACACAAATTCTCAGAATTAAAAAAAATTAAATTAAATGCCATTTTTTTAACGAAGTTTTTCTAAAAACGGAAAGTAACTTACTCCATATTTGTGTATAAAAAAGGGGAAATAAAACAGATCAGTATATTTTTTACACCATTTTCTCATTAAAACAGAAAAACAGAATTTATTTTCACTTTGAATAGATGGTGAAAACAAAATCTTTATTTCAGTAAATTATCCGAAAAATACAAACATATTTTCACATATTCAAACTTCATGAATCAATTTATTCTGGAGAACAAACATTGCCTGCCAATATACTGTTATTTAAAAAACAAGATTTGTTTCAACTATATATTAAACCAAGGAGGCAGAATTGAATTTAAAGAAAAAGCATATATACTATTTCTAATTAATGTTTTTTTTTTTTTTTTTTTTTTTTTTTTTTTTTTTGAAGGATGGCTGTTAAAACGTTTCACAAAAGCGTTAAAAGTAAAATTGTTTATCAGGTAAAATTGACATTTGTTTTTACCCAATTCGTCTATTTCCACGATTTTATTTGGCCCTCCTTTTTGCAGTGGTTGCAATTTCATTTTCGCGATTATTTGGCACAAAATTTCACTTTTTTAAGACTGAGTTATGTCAAGGTCCCTATAATAATAAATACCGTATTGTCTCCTATGAAATGTGATAAATAGTTAGTTAATTATTAACGTTTTTAATTATTGGGAGTAAAATATTTTGCTTAATTAATGTATTTATTCTTCTTTTAATGTTGCGTGAACGAAGTCACGGGTAACAGCTAGTAATATTATAAATCTGATTGTGTGCAAATGTTAGGCTGAAGCCAGCGTCAAAATGGAGAAATTAATGATCCTGTATTTTTGCATATAGAATGATTATAACCCTCAAATGAACATAGACTGGTTTTTGTTCATTTTATTCAAATATTTTTCTTAATAATTCAAAATTTCGTTATTTTCATAGAGAATAAATGGACATTTTTTCGTATAATATTTTAAAATGGTTACATTTACTTTACCGTTGCTAATATTTTATCGTTGCCAAAACTAATTTAAAACCCGCAATAATAACTTTTACTCAACAATTTAGTTTCAATTGAAAAATTTTCACGTGAAAAATGAAAATGAAATAAAAATATTAAAGAATTAAAAAGAAGATTAAATAATATTATTAGGAATAAAATGTACTTCTTTTAGTTTTCGATAATAATACAAGGTTTCAATATGCGTAACCATAGGAAACATGCGAATATGACGTTCTACATCGCAAATAAAGCGGATAGGCTTTGATTGGTGAAATAAAATGATCTCGGTTTTTTTTTCTTTTGTTTAGTAAAATACTTGGCGTTTTACCGTCTGCGCACGGCTAATATAAATATACTGTATTTTTTATTTAAATTTTAAAAAAGTAAAAAGAAGTTTCAAAAGAAATTGGTTAGCAAATGTCAGTAATATGCTCCGCAAAATTATCTATGTCGAAAATGATATCATGGATAGCGAGAAATAGCTATTTTCATTCTTAAAACTAAAAGAAATAACTCGATTACCTAAAAAAAAATGACGAATGTTAATAGTTCCATTTTTGTTGATAAAACGTAAGATTTAATATTATTTCGTTAAAGTAACATAATTTCCCCTATGTCAGTATTGAAATTAATTGCCTGGAAAAGAAAACTAACAAGAATTATGTCATTAAAATGGGATTTCTCTGGAGAAAAAGAGACGTCATATTTGAAATAAAACGGGAATTTTCCAATATGTTTTAAATTGAGTGTGAATCAATTCCTTACATTAATAATACAAGGATCAGTAAGTATAAAAAATAGATGTATTTCACGCCATATTTATAACGAAAAATTTAAATGTTTTTTAGCTATACTGATTATTAAGCATGCATATCCGTTATATACAGATGAGAGTCTTCTGCTAAAAATCACATCATAATTTTAAGAAAAGGAAAATGAACACGAATCTATTATATTAAAATCTGACCGTGTGTTTGTATTTCGCAACTACTCCTAGACTATCGAACGCAACGCAATTTACTTAATACCGGTTATCATTTTTCCGAGGATGTCACACAAACTCCCAGAATTTAAAAAATTAAATTAGATGTCAAGATTTTTTTTTTTTTGTAAATTTTAACGAATTTTCTCTAAAAACGGAAAGTAAATTACTCCATATTTGTGTATAAAAAAGGAGAAATAAAAGAGATCAGTATATTTTTTACACCATTTTTCATTAAAACTGAAAAACAGAATTTATTTTCACTTTGAATAGATGGTAAAAACAGAATCTTGATTTCAGTAAATTATCCGAAAAATTAAAACATATTATTTTCACACATTCAAACTTCATGAATCAATTTATTCTGGAGAACAAAAATTGCCTGTCAACCTGTCATTTAGAAAACAAGATTTGTTTCAGCTATACATTAAACCAAGGAAGCAGAATTGAATTTAAAGAAGAAGCATATACTATTTCCATTTAATGTTTTTTTGAAGGATGGCTGTTAAAACGTTTCACAAAGGCGTTAAAAGTAAAATTGTCTATCAGGTAAAATTGACATTTGTTTTTACCCAATGCCTCTATTTCCACGATTTTATTTGGCCCTCCTTTTAGCATTGGTTGCAATTTGATTTTCGCGATTATTTGTTACAAAATTTCACTTTTTTAAGACTGAGTTATGTCAAGGTCCCTATAACAAAAAATACCGTATTGTGTCCTATGAAATGTGATAAATAGTTAGTTAATTATTAACGTTTTTAATTATCGGGAGTGAAATATTTTGCTTAATTAATGTATTTATTCTTCTTTTAATGTTGCGTGAACGAAGTCACGGGTAACAGCTAGTAAAGGATATAAAAGATCACTCTTTAACTTTTTAATTGTTCAATTCGATAATTGATAGCAACTTTTTTAAGTTTCTAAAAGAAAAACAAACAAAAGGCAGTGTTTAATAAAAAATAGCTTGATTGGTGCTGAAATAGCGTAAAGTGCGTTGAAATTGGCGCCAATTCATGCGTGGTATCGAAATTTGATAAACGTAGATGCCAGTGTGATGCTAAACGAACTGATCGGCCTGTTTCTTTTCCGGACAAGGTAAGTCGTGTCTGAGAAACATTTGTGATGAAAATGTCAACTCGCCGTGCAGTTTATGTTAGTCGCGGATCTACTGTGTCTCTTAATATTCAAATTAGGCTTCATAAATAAACTTCAAAAACATATTAAGTAATGTCAAGTTAATTTCATTAAATTTCCCTTATAGTTTGAATTGTACAATTCAAACTTTTTTATTCAAAATATTCATCGAAACTTACGATGGTAACAAAAAGTTTACTTATTGACTTAGAAAATATAACAAGTTACAAGAGTTAGTTAAAAGAAGTTATAAGACTTATGTGATCTGTCGCAGGTACCGATATTTCTTAGATTTTCGTGATCGGAAGCATTTTTGAAGATAGTGGGAATTCGAATCAACAATGCGTTATATGACTTAACTGCAAAGGCTTTCCTCCCGACGGAAAAATCAGTCAAAAAATAATACCAGTTAAAAACTTACACCTTTTCAAGTGGGCATATTTCTTTCATTGTACAGACTTCAAAAGATTGGAAAAGAGGGTGACCTCCCTCCAGCCTCAAAATTACCAAATTAGATGAGATCTGCTCTTATTTCGCGGTACATTTGTGCGCAAACACTTTGGTTACAGCGCCAAGAATACGTGAGTATCGGACAATTTTGCCAGCAAGAATTTTATGGCAGTTATACTTCTGCAATATTAATTTAGAAGGGGGGGGAGAAGAAATGAAAGGATTACAATGCAAGGTGACTTATAGCTATTTCTCGTAATTTTGTCAGGCAACCCAACGGATGTTATGAGAAAGAGGGCAGATGTGATATTCTGGACATGAATTCTTTGATGAGATAATATAATTTTGGCAGCTGGAAAATAATCAAAGACTGCACTTACATTATACAAGGAAGTCAATATTTTGCTTGGACAAGAGCGCAGATGTAAAAAACATTTTATAATCATCATTAAATTTTCCAGACAGAGAATAAAGTTAAAAGGATAAATGAAAAATATCTAAAGTACTTACTATAATTAATTGCAGCTGCATTTATATGCTAGAAAGGAAGTTAACGTTTCTGAGGTTAAATAAAGACCAGGCATAAAATAAAATAAAAGAAACTCTAATATATTTAATGAAATGAAATTATTTTTAATCTTTAAAATAGAAAGGGTTTAAATAAAAATAAATTATTTTTTATAAAAAGAATAAGGGAACTATAACTTTAGAATAATAATGAAAATATGTATATGTTCTTTATCATATACATATACTCCCTGTTCATAGAGAAAAAAATATATACTGACATTGACCGATACACATGTGCACAAAATGAAAAAAAAAATGTAATATCCACAATACAAAAAAAAATGCGCAAGTTTGGATCTATGGATATATTTTTGAACTATGCGTCACCATACAAAAGTAGGTAAATAAACGCATAGAATATCATATAAAAATATAAACAATACTTGATTTTTTTTTTTCAAAAGAATTTACACTATGACGTGCAAGTTATACCTAATTCAAATGACATTCTCATGTCTTGTCATCTTGCAAAATATATAGTATATCTATAATAGTTTCAAAATGCAGACATAATTATCATTTTTCCTTTTTTTTTCCCTTGATAAATACACGTCGTAAATGATGGATAAAGGAAATGGCCAATATATAATAATAATTTTTTTTTACGTGTACACATAAATATATATATAGTGCTAGCAATTGGCATTTATGATCATGATAAAAACATTTACCTGCAGGTTACTTTTGAGGAGTATGGTGCTTGGCCTTCATATTCAAATATTTTTTTAATCATCAATACAAAAATATCTTGCAATGCTGATAAAATCTTCAAATCAATATAAAAATTATATATATATTAATTAATATATAAAATTTAAAAGGAAAAAGAAAAATATGCACCTGTACTAAATACTGTGTACAGAAATATAACACAGAAGAATATTTACATTCAACTGGAGAAAACAGACACTGTATTTTGATATTGAAAAAAAAAATTACTGGATACGGCCAATTACAAGGAAAATTTTGAAGAAACTACAAACTTTGACTGTGTTTGATAGAAATGCAAAGAGTTTATACGTTAAAAAATAAATAAGTAACCATATATAATAAGATCTAAGTAATTAGATAAGTTAACCTGAAATATCTTGAGGTAAAAATTGTATAGCCAATAAAATTGTTGTACCTGTTGCAACTACATGTTTAACCATAAAATTCCTATCAACGTGAGCAAAAGTGACAATTGTAAAAATGGAAAATTAAATAAAATGCATAATTATTTTATCTATAAAATTTAAAGAAAAAGTTTAAGAATTTAAAAAGAAAAGTTATGAGGACCTTTATACAAATAAAATTAAAAATGCCAAAAAGAAATGAAAAGTTAAGCACATTAGTTTTTTCTGATACAATAACGAACATGTGTAAGAGAAGGAAAAAAGAGATGTATGCAAGACTTATCGTCGACCATATGAAGGGATCTTGGCAACCTTTATGCATGAAACGCCTACGAAAAGCATTTGTGCGAGTGTAAAATAATGAATACTTTCTGAAAATCCCGTATTCTCGTAAATTCGACAAAATTTTTTTACAAATGACCGACTCTTCGTACGTTTCATTAAAACTAGTAAACCTGCAGATCAGGAGACTCAACGTCAACTCTAAAAGTCATTGTTTTTTATCTCACTTTTCATATAATTTAGCATCTTACAATCCGCAATTTAATTCTTTTATATTACATACATATTTATAGGCATATAAAATAACCAAAAACTTATCGCGTCTCTACAGTGTGCCTCAACTGACGTTTCGGCAAAAATACAGGTTAATATCCTGTTGTGCTTTTGAAATATTTATAAAAGCTTATTAAATCCTTCAAATATTTTGAAGTGCGTTTTACACTTTTCCATACCGGATTTATACCGACTGATGTTTCTGTGTAAAATGGAGTTAATTGCCGATTAAAGGGCTCGAATGCGCCATCTGGTGGCGAAAAGATTTAACCTCTCTCTTCAAGAAAATGCCGTGCAAGCCCATGCATTAAATGTATTTTTAATTTGTTCATTATTATTATTATTATTATTGCACAATTTCCGATTTCATGCGACTTTAGTGTCCTGTGTTTATATAACGCATGTACCGTCAGGTGCGACTAGCGCCCTCTTTAAGGCCTTTTTATGTCCTAGTTATTCATTTTTTAATGAAATGATCCAAAAATCGTGCTCGCTTCTATTTGGCGGCGCCATCTACCTAACGTAAAATAAAATATTAGAAGACGCTAATTTTTCACAACTAGTATTTTTAAATTTCTCTGAGGAAAGAAAAAAGGATGAAAATGAAAGAACATACCTTCTATGCAAGGATTAATGCAAGTGTTTTTTTTTTTTTTTTTTTTGTTTTTTTTTTTTTGCTTTCGTGACAAATAAAATTTTACACTGAAAGAAACATTTTTATAAGCCTGTTCCTAATGTTTTTCTTTGATCAAATTATTGTTTATAAAATATGCCTGTAAAATTTTAGCAAGATTATGACGAGTTTACTTTTTTGGAGTTGAATTTTGTATTAAAGATCGTTTTTGTAAAACAGAATTTTGAGAATGGTTCCTTTTCATTAAATAAAATTTTGTGAAAAGACTCATTTTATTAAATAGAATTTTTTTGAAGGAACCCTAATTTTTGCCAGGATCGACATCAGATATGAGCTGTGCTGATAATTATAGGTAATAAAATTGCATTTTCCTGCATTTATTGGTAATAGTTCTAATTATTAACAAAATGTAGTTGTAATGGGATTTGGAACAGGTTTTTTTTTGTTGTTGTTTTATTTTTAACCTTCTTATTTAACCTACGAATATTTTAAGCTGAATTTAATATATTTCTCTGATTTATTTTCTGTTGTATAAGAAATGAAAAAGCTTTTTACTTTCTTTACTTTTACATATTTTTATGTCCACTTTACTCAAGTATAGCTACCAACTTACGCAAAATAAATTTCAGTAGAATTCTAAAAAAAATAAAAAAATAATAAAAAAAACTCCCGATTCAAAGAAACACTTTTTTCACTTTTTAGAAATGAAAAATAACGTTAATAAAGAAAAAATATACATTTTTGTATTCCAAAAATTTTTAACCATTCTTAAATTTTTATGCACTTTAAGCAAAAATTCGTATTCAAATTACAGTTAAAAGCATAGGAAATGTCATTTTTTCCCCTCTGGAGGTTGGCTTTTGCAAACACAGTTATTGGGGGTGATTTTGATGACTTGCCTCTGCTGGAATGATCGAGCATAACACAAGATGACAGTAAGATAAGTTACAGAAATCCCCATATTGGATCTCCAATTAAAACACACCAAATATTTAATTTTATATCATCTGTTTAAAAAAAATAATATGTCAGTAATATGACTTAACCTCCTAAACTTAAAATAACACCTTTACGTCATTTTTGACGGGAGCATATGCTAGTATTTATTACTCTCGGGGACCTAAATTATAAGAATGGGTTTGGAATACCTGTAAATACATTAAAAGAAAATTTTGCGAAGACTAACATAAAAATATATACCAACTTATCGACAATAACGCAAGTGGCATTGATAGGTGCATGTTAAATCTATGCATATATACATTTTTAAGCCCTACGATTTATCAAAACTATCATGTTATAATGATATAAATAAGAAAAAGTACGTGAAGTGTGACGTAAAAGGAAAAATTAAATATAACATAACAATTACTATTGTTATTTTAAAGTATTGCATAAATATGTCATGAGAGAAAATTAAATAGTCTTGTTACACGTAGAAGAAAAATTATCAGAAAATGTTATTTCTCCAAAATACATTACATAGTAGAGCAAATTAAAACACGATAAAATGCAAGAATTTTTTTAAATATGAAAATTGCAATAAAGATTCAACGGTATGTAGAGTGTACCCATAATAGCCATTTGTGCCTAGCAATTTTAAGTACGATAAAATGTGTATGTGTGTAAAATGAAGAAAAAGAACACCTCTGGCTACGAAAGGAGACCAGACCCAATGAACAATTTTGTACTGTGTACAATTTTTCTGGCTACAAAATGGAGACCAGACACGGTGAACGATTTTTCTGGCTACAAAAGGAGACGAGAGACTGAACGATTTTGTAATATGTGCAAACCATGAACCGAAGAAGAGAAGAAAAAGTTATCGCTGGATTTTATATCTCGAAATATGTAAATAAATGTAAAAGAAGTGCAGAAAAATGAAAAATTAAATTAATATTGCAAAAATTATAAGAAAATATATATTGATATACTAACGAGCACAAAAATGAGTGAAAACTTTATACAGAAGAATGTATGCAAGCCTGTAGCAAACATGCTGTTTAAAAAGTGTACATAAGAATAGGAAAAAAATAAAATATAGAAAAATGTGTGAGAAAATGATAATCTCACATGCAGAACTCATAGGTGAAAACCTTTGTATTAGAAAAAACACGGTACTCCTGTGTAATAAGACTGTGTACGAATGCTTTTGTGCAAGAATGTACAAAAAGAAGGATCGTGCAAATAGCCACCAGTACTCGAAGGGGAAAATGTGGTACATAACCATTGTGCGACTGTGTAATTCGAATATCAGCGAATGCTTAACAAATACATCTTGTTGAAAAAAATGGTTGAACAATTTAGAAAAAATACGACTGAGTACGTAAATAGTACCAAATGTCACGGCCAAAATAATCTAAGGCGTGTGAAAATGTTGACATTTCAAAAATATAGAAAGAAATGAGTAACTGTAAATAAAAATAAGATGAGTTGAAACGTCTTAGCAAAATGAAATGTCAAACAATATGCGATGTGAAAAAATTTTAAAATATCTGAAATGTAAAATTAGAATATAAATTTTAACAATAAAGTAAAAATGATAATATGTGACATCAAAATTTTAAAAATGTAAGAAATATTTCACACCAAACCATAGTGAGTGGCCGTTCACTATAATCCAATATGAAAACAAACATTGACTACTTCCGCAGAAATTTAATCAACGAAATGATGTACTTACTAATGAACGATGTACTACGCTTAACCAACTGACCGCCGCGCGCCGAGCAAAAAAGCAAAAATTGTAATGCTGTTTTCTCTCTAAATATTTTAAAATGCTAAAAAATATGATATTTTAAACATGATATAAAAAACTCAATTACGTATATGAATATAATCCTTGAGACTATTAATCACTATTTAACGTTTTAAAATTACATTATATTTGTAAAATTATATTAATTTAAATAATTCTAATATTGCAGTGAAACCTCCAGCATAGTGAACGGATATATCATTTCGTGGCGGTGAGAAGGTTAAAAATTAAACATTAAAAATGAAAAGTGGAATTTTGAATTATTCCATGAAGTGTAGGTATAATTTTGTTGAATCGAGAATTATATGAATGCGTGAAATATAAAAAGTATATTTCAAATCCTGAACCTAAAATATTTAAAAACAATCCTTTCTAAACAACAAACGGACGGTAAAAAGAAATTACAATTTTAAATTACAGCATAAGAACACACATTTTATCAGAAAATTAAATACATTAAACCAACATGAGTGAAAAATTTACCTGGGACGTTCAGCATACCGTGCTGAACTTATGAACTGAAGGTCCCAGGTTCGAGTCCTGGTCCAGGTCAATTTTTTACTCATGTTGGTTTAGTGTATTTAATTGTCTGATAAAATGTGTGTTCTTATATTGCAAATTAAAGTAATCAGACGGTGTGTTTATGCTTTAATGTATATATATATATATATATATATATATATATATATATATATATATATATATATATATAAATTTTAAATGTTGAATATGACAAGACCTAAAATGTGTAGGAAGTATGAATGTTTAAAAAGCAAACAAAGATAAGAGTGAATATGACAGATCTAAAATTTTAGAAATGGACCTATGTCAGTATCGCAGAAAAATTCGGTATCTGTGTGCACTGCATTCATTTTGTTCAAAAATTCAACCAGCATTGAATATTTAAGCAAAATATTAAAAAAACAAAACGTATGAATGTGCATATAATAGTAAAAAAAAAATTCTGGATTACCTGTCGTTCATTTTCCATCAGCATATGTTATTGTGCCTTTGAATATTAAATTGAGAAAAATGACACAAAATTAGAATATACTTGAGCATATCATTGAATTTGTAATTATAAACATACCTAACGATTCCCCTCCCCTTATTTATGCACATTAAAAGATAATACTACCCAATACCAGAACGTATCATGTTATTCATTAAAATTCGGGGAATTAAATTTTGTTTATGAAATTTTAATCATAGATGTGAAATGGAAAATTTTAATGAAAAAATTGGCCATTATTAATACATCAGCCTCAAATGTACATCTAACTTAATGCAATTAGAAAAAGTGGTATTAAAATATTTACCATTCACATTATAACTAGAAATGAACATTTTCTATTACCGCTATAATAATGAAATACAAAAGTCACATACACACGCCTGCATTTTCAATGCGAAAAAACGAAAATCTGCACTTTGGCTAGAAATTGGACCAGCCAATTATACAACAAAAATACAAATTAATACGCATCGAATCATAGACAGCTGCGGCAGAAACATTTGCCTACCAAAACATATAAGTGGTAGATACTATAAATTTTATATCATAAAAATGATAATAAATAATTGATTTTTTGTTATTTCATAAAAATGATAGCTGCATCATAAAAAATAGTAATGGCCATCTTAATTTGTTCAGAAGTGAATAAAAACAACAAAAATATATTGTGATAATGCCAATCAACGACAGTATTTGAAGTAAACAAAAATATTACATACAAAATATTACATACATTATATACAAATTAATACGCATCGAATCATAGAAATCTGCGGCAGAAACATTTGCCTATCAAAACATATAAGTGGTAGATACTATAAATTTTATATCATAAAAATGATAATAAATAATTGATTTTTTGTTATTTCATAAAAATGATATCTGTATCATAAAAATAGTAATGGCCATCTTAATTTGTTCAGAAGTGAATAAAAACAACAAAAATATATTGTCATAATGCCAGTCAACGACAGTATTTGAAGTAAACAAAAATATTACATCTGAACATATTTATATTTATATTAACCCATTAGGCGCCATTGCTCCCATTTTGGGAACATTGCTTTAAGATTTTTTTCTGAAGTGCATATTTTATAAATTGTTAAAAGGTTCATGTTATTTGCATTTTGAATATATTAGATGACATCTGAAAATTTTTTTGTTAAGTTTTATTAGAAATTTCTATTTTTTAAAACGTGTTAAAAAAGACGAAAAATAGCTTTTAGGCAGTATTCGAAAAAAAAAATTAAAAAAAAAAAACTTTATAATAAAAATTATATTTTTTAGTTAAAATATGTTCATAACAGTGTATTATGTTAAACAACGTCTATCCGGAATTAATATGTATAATAGATCAATCACAATTACCGAAAGAATAAGATGTTCCCAAAATGGGAGCAATTTCGCCTAATGGGGGTAAGGTTTTTGGAAACTTGTACATATGCCTCCGTGCATTTGTGGTATTTATTTTTCAACTTATTAGCTATAGAAGGTATAATATCATTCTGAAACTAATATTTTTAGAAGATTTCATATAAATTAGTCCAACTTTTACATTTATAATAAAAAACAAAATGAAATTACCAGTTCCATAAGCATTTTCACTATCCATCTCTCTATTTTTCATCATTTCATAATTTTATCTGATTATTTTACATGGAAGATGATTGAACAATTTTTTAGATTTGGATGATTTTTCGGATGTTCCCGAAATCGTTTGTTTGCCACCCGATTGCAGTATTGTAACATATGAGGAAGATATCTTCCTCATATGTATGTCGCATAAATTATTTTCTATTACATATGTAATAGAAAATAATTTATGTGATGATTTATCCCATGTTATATTTGGTGGAGTAGAACTTTCTGTAAATTCTAAATCAAGAGACAATCAAGAAATATCTGATTTAGTGTTTAAAAAAGACAAAGTATTAAACACAGGCTTGATATTTTAGATGAAAGTTCAGGCGAACTTCAAATTGGAATATGGAAAAAACTAAACAAAATGCAAAAAAAAAAAAAAAAAAAAAAAAAAAAATTGTTAAAAAAAGTGAAAATGCTTATGGAATCGGAAATTTTATTTTTTATTTTTATTATAAATGTAGATGTTGAACTAATTTATATGAATTAATCGTAAAATATCAGTTTCAGAATGATATTATCCCTTTTATAGCGAAAAAACTGAGAAATAACAAACGTAAATGCATAAGTAAAATTTGTGAAAAAATTTACCCCCATTAGGCGCCATTGCTCCCATTTTGGGAACATGCTATTTTTTCTAAATATTCGAATTTTTTACATTTTTTTCGTCAGAAATACTTTAAAGACTTTCTATTCATAAATAAAAAACAACTGTTTTATTAAAAAATTGCTTAATATATATAGCGGCGCCTAATGGGTTAAAATCATTAAAATTACAGACACTACATTACACTTTCATAAAACATTAAAAACATATTAAAATTGGACGTTTCGGATTTACATGAAAATCCCTCTTCAACAAACATTTTTCATAACGTAAGTCACAGTTCAAAAATATCAACAAATAGAAAATGCAACATATCAAATTGTCGAGGCCAGAGTTACAGTTATAATAACACGGAGTGTTCATTTGGGATTGCACCTGCTTCATTTAGAGGTAAATCTGTAATTTTCGTATACCATGCGATCTATATAGGGGAGACAAGTCGAACACTTGCGATAAGACAAAAGGAGCACAGATGTGCATTTCAAAATAAAAATTTAAATTCCAAAATAGTGGATCATGCAATAGAAACTGACCATTTTCCGGATTTTGCTAAATCTTTTGTAATCAGATCGAAGTGCAGCAACTACAGAACTCGTACTTTCTTTTAGAAGCATGGTATACGAAAATTACAGATTTACCTCTTAATGAAGCATGTGCAATCCCAAATGAATACTCCGTCTTATTATAACTGTAACTTTGGCCTCGACATTTTGATACGTTGCATTTTCTATGTGTTGATATTTTTGAACTGTGACTTACGTTAAGAAAAATGTTTGTTGAAGAGGGTTTTTCATGTAAATCCGAAAAGTCCAATTTTAATATGTTTTTAATGTTTTATGAAAGTGTAATGTAATGTCTGTAATTTTAATGATTTTAATATAAACAACGATAGTATGGTTACTATAAAATTTATATGAAATAAAATATTTAAAAAAAATCATATAGTTGAAATTAAAAAATGAGACTCAATTTGTTGAGGATAATAATAAAAAATCTTAGTAGTATCACTCAAATAATACCCAAAGAAATCATAAATGTATTAATCAATAGAAAATTTCACATTCTAATAATGTTACGTCTTGTTTTGTGTTGATATCATGTCCAAATGGCACGTGTTGGTGTATCAGGTCATGGGGAGCAAGAATTACGTAGGAAATGGGAGTTAATAATGAAAGCGTTTTATTATAGCTTAAAAGGCATCAAATCTGATTTTTTTTTTCTCATTAAAGATTTCTCTGAAGAAAAATGAAGTTGCGATATGCACCGATATTTCCATTTCTATAAAAGAAAGGAAACTTTGAAAAATACACACACAAAAAAAAATAATAATTCAAAACTAAAATGAAATTTAAAAATTCATAGCAGATAAAATGAAATTTATAATTTTGTAACATAGTCAATGATTTGCGTTAGTGGAGCTCCAAAAATAAAACGCCTGCTTACATTTCATTTAGCTTGTTTTCATTAATTTTATCATTTCCATTTAATGTTTTGTTGTGCTTAGAGGATAATGTATTTTATATGCATTGATTTAAGACCATACTTTTGATACAACAAACTTTTACACATTATGTCTTTAATAACAGTTAGATAAGAATGTGAAAAAAAAAATGATTTCTTTTAGTATATAAAAAGGAATAATTAAATATTACACATAAAAAACAATTATCAGATTATATTATACTAAATGGATTATAATTGTATTATAAATAATGTACATAATCATATTAGTATATTATACTTACATTACAAATTTTATACAGAATTAATTCCTTTGATTCAATAGCTCTTTGACCGATAGAATGTGAAATTTTCTATTGATTAATACATTTATGATTTCTTTGGGTATTATTTGAGTGATACTACTAAGATTTTTTATTATTATCCTCAACAAATTGAGTCTCATTTTTTTTATCTCAACTATATGATTTTTTTTAAATATTTTATTTCATATAAATTTCATGGTAACCATACTATCGTTGTTTATATTAAAATCATTAAAATTACAGACATTACATTACACTTTCATAAAACATTATAAACATATTAAAATTGGACTTTTCGGATTTACATGAAAATCCCTCTTCAACAAACATTTTTCTTAACGTAAGTCACAGTTCAAAAATATCAACAAATAGAAAATGCAACGTATCAAAATGTCGAGGCCAAAGTTGCAGTTATAATAACACGGAGTATTCATTTGGGATAGCACCTGCTTCATTAAGAGGTAAATCTGTAATTTTCGTATACCATGCTTCTAAGAAAGTACGAGTTCTGTAGTCGCTGCACTTCGATCTGATTACAAAAGATTTAGCAAAATCTGGAATATGGTCAGTTTCTATTGCATGATCCACTATTTTGGAATTTAAATTTTTATTTTAAAATGCACATCTGTGCTCCTTTTGTCTTATCTCAAGTGTTCGACTTGTCTCCCCTATATAGATCGCATGTTATACGAAAATTACAGATTTACCTCCTAATGAAGCAGGTGCAATCCCAAATGAATACTCCGTGTTATTATAACTGTAACTCTGGCCTCGACATTTTGATACGTTGCATTTTCTATTTGTTGATATTTTTGAACTGTGATTTACGTTAAGAAAAATGTTTGTTGAAGAGGGATTTTCATGTAAATCCGAAAAGTCCAATTTTAATATGTTTTTAATGTTTTATGAAAGTGTAATGTAATGTCTGTAATTTTAATGATTTTAATATAAACAACGATAGTATGGTTACCATGAAATTTATATGAAATAAAATATTTAAAAAAAATCATATAGTTGAAATTAAAAAAATGAGACTCAATTTGTTGAGGATAATAATAAAAAATCTTAGTAGTATCACTCAAATAATACCCAAAGAAATCATAAATGTATTAATCAATAGAAAATTTCACATTCTATCGGTCAAAGAGCTATTGAATCAAAGGAATTAATTCTGTATAAAATTTGTAATGTAAGTATAATATACTAATATGATTATGTACATTATTTATAATACAATTATAATCCATTTAGTATAATATAATCTGATAATTGTGTTTTATGTGTAATATTTAATTATTCCTTTTTATATACTAAAAGAAATCATTTTTTTTATTTCACATTCTTATCTAACTGTTATTAAAGACATAATGTGTAAAAGTTTGTTGTATCAAAAGTATGGTCTTAAATCAATGCATATAAAATACATTATCCTGTAAGCACGACAAAACATTAAATGGAAATGATAAAATTAATGAAAACAAGCTAAATGAAATGTAAGCAGGCGTTTTATTTTTGGAGCTCCACTAACGCAAAGCATTGACTATGTTACAAAATTATAAATTTCATTTTATCTGCTATGAATTTTTAAATTTCATTTTAGCTTTGAATTATTATTATTTTTTTGTGTGTGTATTTTTCAAAGTTTCCTTTCTTTTATAGAAATGGAAATATCGGTGCATATCGCGACTTCATTTTTCTTCAGAGAAATCTTTAATGAGAAAAAAAATCAGATTTGATGCCTTTTAAGCTATAATAAAACGCTTTCATTATTAACTCCCATTTCCTACGTAATTCATGGTCCTCATGACCTGATACATCAACACGTGTCATTTGGACATGATATCAACACAAAACAAGACGTAACATTATTAACATTTTTTAATCTTATTACTTAAATATAAATTAATGTGTTGAAGATTATAATGAAAACTCGTAGTAGTATCACACGAATAATTCCCCCCAAAATCATAAATGTATTAAATGACAGAAAATTTGGCATTCTATCGGTATTGAAAGAACAATTGAATAAAAGACATTGAATCTGAAAATTAATGGGATCGATTACTTCACTACCGTGGAATTAGAGTGCGGTGAAAAGTGGCTTAAATAAATATCTTTCTTTTATAAATGTCTACTTGATTTATTTCTGCTTGTGAAAATAGCAGTCTTCATATAAATTGATAATGCCATTTTTTATAAAAAATGATAAATTATAAATGATTTTCAAAAATTCATAACAGATAAAATGTGATTTATATATTCGTTCCGAATTCCATTTTTTTGCGTTAAGATATTTTAAAAAACGAAATGTAAACTTTATATTTGTAATATGCTAATTACTGCATATTTTAATTAATGAAATGATGTATAAACATGAAACTTTTTATACAAGAATGTTATTCGAATGTATTTCTTCATCGTAGATAAAACGATAGATAAAACGATTTTACGTACGATATGTTTCTAACTGAACGATAAGATTCGAAATGAAGATACAATTAGAGAATGTACAATGACTTATAAACGGTCAGGTTTTTGGTATACACCATTATCTAGAATGTTAGGAACGATTATTTAACTGACTAAATAATAAATATAATTATTTTAATCCACATATAAGCCACATACATTGATCTTATCAAATTAAATACGCTATATAACCATAAAGAAAACATTGAAAAGCAATTGTTATTATCGCAATACAACAAATTGCATTTTCACTTGATATGCAATAACAGCAAAATAATAAGAACCCGAACAGATTTTTCTAAACTATAGAATTATTACATGTCTATTGCGCTTCCATTGTGTTTAATAATTCCAATTCAGAGCTGTGGCAAAGACTTTCCAAGGTTTTGAAATTGTCAGGGTGAAAAAAAAAAACATGCCATGTTTCATAAATGACAAATTTAATTGTTCTTTAAACTTATACGGGATCATTTGACCATTTTGTCGGTAGATATTGTGCACTATAATAACCCAAACTTTCTCCATGGGATTTAGGCCATTCAAGTGTGGGAATTTTTAGTATACAAACACACAAAATATACACCAAAAGATCTAAATAGAGATCAGGACCCTGTATAATTGCATTATCAGCTTCATTTACTTGCAGTTTTGTATGCTGATAACGTAAGTAATTCAATTAATTCTTCCATAAGAAAAATTTCGGAAAACAACACCTTCAGTTATTTACTGAGTAACATACAATAATGAGAAATGCAAGTGGAGAATAGCATGACAAAATTGCATATTATTAAAGCAAAAAAATCCGCCTAATTGTCCGTAAGATTTTAAAAACGGGAAAAATGTAAACTCTCCGATCAAAAAAAAAAAAAAAATTAGAAGATATTCCAAAGCAAAAAATACAAAAATACAAAAATACAAAATACAAAAGGGGATAAAAAGATATGAAATGACCCTACTGTAAATACATTTAAAAATACAGCCAAATTATGATTACAAACATCGCCATTCATGTTAATACTTGAAATCAGAAATTAAAGCTATGCAATTTTTATTTATTTTTAATCTCAATCAAGTAGCAGGGGGATAACAGTTGTTTATTTACATATTATTTGGAAATATATTTTTAATGTACATGTGGAATTTTATTACAAGGTAATTTAGTTGCTTCAAAAATCTAACTCAGTTTTATAGTTGATAAGAGCAATAAACACTGTAGGTAAAGGAAACTAAAAAATACTGTGAAGCAAAATAAATAAAGACGAAAAATGTTAATTTTGAGGTTTAAAATTTTTTACACAACGAAAATAAGAGTTTTATTTGGTTTCACAGTATGTTTTCATAGAAAAGTGTAAGAACTTAAGAGCAAAAACTTAAAAATACTTCACGGTGTTTTGCTTTTCACAATAATTTAAAATTAAAATTTATTTTTGACAATATAAAATATATTTTTTGTAAGTACACTCACACACATATATATATCTACAACAGTGAAATGATTAAGAAACATTTAAAATAAAAATTATGTATGTAGTCTGATGAGATTGTACACGTTTTTTCATAAAAAATGTGATGGATTAATAGTAAACTTTTATAACTAGTTAATAGCGTTTTATTTTCAAAACTAGCGGTATAACCCGTTCTACGCACGGAAGTTCATGAATTTAATTCTAAAATGTGAATAAAATGAATTTAATTCCCCTGTTAAAGTGTTGAGTTGTTCAATAACTATACGATTTAGAAAAAAAAAAAAAAAAAACTACTGTGCATTTTTTTTTTAATGAAACTTAATTTATGTTACTATGGCAGCAGACGATAAAACGATATCTTTGGAATAATGGAATAAATAGAATAAAAATGTTGTTGTCGTTTGCGATAAAATGTTTTTCTTTATTTTTAAAAAAAATGAAATAATCTCTAATTATTTGCATGCGAGGTAAAAGAATTATCGTGATACCCGCTACAGCTTGTTAGTGTTGCAGCGTGGCGTCCGTAATACGTATATCTCACATTGCAGTAAAGGGGTGCCGGGAGGAGGGGATGTTCAAGTGTCCTTCAGAAAATGACTAATTAGGAGGACCACTATGCATCTTTAAAAATGTGTTCGTTTGGTTAAGCTATGAACTTAATTACAAATTTGGCTTAAACTATTATTCGGAAATAGTGGTAACTACTACTCATAAATTTACTTTAATGTTATAGAGGGTGACTATTAAGTTAATTATAATGTTTGTAATCAGTTTCGTTGAAATCGGAAAGATAGTTGCTGAGTTATGGAAACGGGGCATAGTTAGAGAAAAAAAACCTTGAAGGAGGTACCGGGGAGGAGCGAATGTTTAAGTGCACTTCAGTAAATTACTAATTACGAGGACCACTATGCATCTTTAAAAATTCGTTCGTTTGGTTAAGCTAGGAACTTAATTAGAAATTTGTCTTACACTGTTATTCGGAAATAGTGGTACCTGCTACTCACAAATTTCTTTTAATGATATAGACGCTGATTATTAAGTTAAATATGATGTTTGGAATCAGTTGCACTGAAATCGGAAAATTAGTTGCTGAGATATGGAAACAGGGAACAGTTAGACAAAAAACCTTGAGGGAGGGCTGGAGGGAGCGGATGTTTAAGTGCATTTCAGCAAATGATAAATAAATAGAGCCACTATATGCATCTTTAAAGATTGATTCATTTGGTTATGCTAGGAACTTAATTTGAAATTTGACTTAGACTATTATTCGGAAATACTGGTTACTGTTTTCTATAAGTACACCCTGAAGCTATGAATGCTGATTTTTATGATAATTTAGCAAAATGGAACTGGTTTGGAGAAATTCGAAACATAATTACCTGAGTTCTGGAAATAAAGCACAGTTAGAGATAAAACCTTGAGGGAGGGGCCGCGAGGACGCGCGCGGAAGTGCTCAAAAACAAATCACTAACTTTGACTGTTGGTATGCATCAACTGAATACGGGCTTTGTACTTTTATTAGGAACATAAATTTAATTTTTACGAAAATTGTTATTCTAAAATATAGGTATCATCTATATAAATTAGTGATTAAACGTTACGGGTGAATAAAAAAAATGTTAAATTTGTTAAATGTAATTAGTTCAGTTGAAATCAGAGCAGTAGATATGGATTTATTAATAAGGAGGGTCAGTTAATGAAAAAGCCGCCGCCAGGTGGCCTGCGGTCCAGTAAAATATATGTGATATTTAATAAAAAGGCATTTACCCCGAACCCTTCCCGTCCCCCGCAAATTTAACAAATAATCTGCTAAATAAAGTTTTCTGTATTAATAATCTCTATCATATACTAATATATGTCATGAAAAAAAACACCCTTAAACCCAGCTAGTTATCATTCATTAAGTGGATAAAATCTTTTAAAATTAAATTTTTAGCATTTGGCAACGGTCAATAATTAAGTTGATTGTCTACATCTCATATAATCTCTGATCTATCGATTTTAAACACTCGACTGGGAATTGCAATCATCCCTATCTTGATTTATTTAATTACTTCTGTGGAGATTTTATACAACCAACCAACCGAAGATTACTCTGTGAAAAAGCGTATTTTTGATGAAACTCTTTGTGGATAGATATTAATTAATATTTAATCTATCAAAAATATATTTAAAATTTTCGAATTTTTTGCCCCGATCGTTCATGGGCCCCCTACCAGCTACCCGTGTGCAAAATTTTCTAGCCCTGCGCCCTGTGGTCTTCGAGTTTTTGAGGTTACATAGATACGCGAACGGTTTTTAATAGTATAGACAGTTAAATTAATTTTCTTTGTATCATAAAATATCCATTTTATCACCACACTGACACTAATGCACTATATAAAACATTGAAAGCATGGTAATTATTCATGCAATATTCAATACTTTGTTTAGAATACACGATTTAAGCATAAGAATCGTTCAAAATAAATGCAGTTAATTACTATAATTCAAATTCTTGGCAAAAAGGCTTAATACAAGTTTTTCTATGTTGAAATTTATTTTATTTTGTGTTAAAATGTACCTTGTTAGGAGCAATTAAAAAAAATCGTTAACAAAACTCTAATAATTAATATATCCACATAAATATGTTAAAACTTATTGTAGTAAAAGTTTTCCACAGTGTTCTGGTCTAGTACAATAATTCGTACGTAATCATCTGTCAAAAAAAAAAAAAAAAAAAAAAAAAAAAACTTCACATATATTTTTGCATTGGAAAACACTCTGCTATTTAATTAATTTGTTTTCGCATATAATGTTATGGATAAGAGATTTTTTAGAATGACTGTGGTTTGTTTCCTTTTCGGACCAGTGATGGTATTTAGTATGTGGAAACTAAGAGCATACTAAGAGCATACTGTGGAAACTAAGAGCATACTAAGAGCATACTGTGGAAACTAAAAGCAAACTATGCTAACTAAAGTAGTTTTAATTTGTTCGAGAATTTACGTGTGTATTGTTTAATATGAAATCAGTTCCACTAAGTTGATTTCTATGCTATGTTTATACAGTTAATTGAAATGAGCAGTTATGCAATATACAACAATATTCAAATCTGCGTAAATCAGGAGAGTTCAGTGGCCAGGGAACCGGTCCACCACTGCCAATCCATCGGTGACCAAACACCTGATTCAAATGTTCACGAACACATCTGCCATAATAGGGAGGTGCCGCATGATGTTGAAACCACATATGGCTTCTGACATGTTGTGGCATAGTGTCAAGTAGGCTTGGTACCACCTCTTATAAAAAGATGCGATAATAAGCAAATGTTAGAGGTGCTCCAATGCTATTGTGAACAACAACACCTAACGGCGAACGAAGCCGTTTCCGATCATGGGTTGCTATGCAAATCTGAATCCTTGTGATGTCCCCTACCCCCCCTTAAACTTTGCCCCAATAATCCTGGGACACACTGTACATCCATATAAATATGTTAAAACTTATTGTAGTAAAAGTTTTCCATAGTGTTCTGGTATAGAACAATATTTCGTACGTAATCATCTGTCAAAAAAAAAACTTCACATTTATTTTTGCATTGGAAAACACTCTGCTATTTAATTATTTTGTTTTCGCATGTAATGTTATGGGTAATCTTCGACCACGAACAGAAGGCGGGTGAGACGTCAAAAGTCACGTGGTGCCAGACGGGTCTATTTGACTGATTTAGCGAAAGAAGGAGGATTGAGAGAAGAAACTTCAGGACTAAGTTATCTGAACTCGGGTTACCATATCTGGCTAGTTAGCGCCTTTTGATATAGAAGGAAAATAAGATTACATTTATATGTGTTATACAAGAATACAAATTCGAAATTCTTTACTATCGTGATATGGCAAAAAATGCTTGGAAAATAGGAAGTAGTGAGTTTTTATTGGGTGAAATCATTGTTGAGAAAAATTTTTGTTAGGGTATTTTAGGTAACGACAGTTTTTACACGAAAGACCTTGTGAATTAAATATACAAGCTAATCCATAAGCAATAAATAAAAATTTTCAGTAAAATGTGCTTTTTTATCCAACATACTTTTCGCATAATGTTATATCATATATATATTTTTTTTTTCTTTTTTTTTTCAAATAAAAGTTTGAAAACTTTTTCACACACCGAAACTTTAAAAGTATTTGAATATTATGTATTATTAAATATTAAGTTGCGATGGAGATATTTGTATAATGTTCCGGTGTTATATGAAATATTCATGATATTTTGGTCAGAGTGAGATCACTCGGCTAAATCACATTCTAAAAAAATCCCTGACGGCTCGACCTACAGGCAGAGGTAGATTTCGAAGACGCAGACTGTGGGGCGGCTGTTTGTTGGGAATTGTGGAAGAAATGACCTTTTTGCCATGATGCAGCATTTGGAAACGCCCACTTTGAAACCGAACTTGTTTGCAGGCGGAACCGGCAGGGTTTTTTTTTGTTTTTTGTTTTTTGCTATAAGGGTTGGTCCTATAAAAAACTTGTCACTATAAAAGTTTTAGATAATGTTAAGAGGATTTATAATAAATTTAAGCGGATTTGATATCTTCTGAATTGATGAAGTTATGAATTTTTTTCTTCTAACCCCCCCCCCACTCTTTCCCCTCCCCCTTGGGGCGATTTTTAATGGTATCAAAAATCTGTCATACAAAAATTTTCGGCCTTTTTTGTAGAAGTAATAATAACTATATTTTACGGATTCGATACGTATCATACGTATACGGATACGATACGTATCATAATTAAGACGTTATGGGTTTTTTCTGTTTTCGCCAAAAGCCCCACCCCTTCCATTCCCCCCCCCCTTGGTTCGATTTTGCCCATTAACGAACTTGACCGAGATTTCATGCCCCTTGATTTTATGTATCAGTTTGGAAGAGATTTGTGCAGAACTATGGGAGTTATCGTGTCCATAAAAAAGTGACATAGATAGATAGATAGATAAAGTTTTAAACTGGGGTGGTTTTGGGTTCTGGGAGTCATGATCGGCGTAGATCTGCAAAATTTTTTCGAAAATTCCAACTTAGGTGAAAATGTAATAGGTAGTATTTCTTACGAAATCTACCTAAAAAATTGTTTTTATAAATTATTTTCTCAGAATATTTTAACTAGATTTTATATACACTTATATTAAAATACAAAAATGCGATACCTGAAAACATTGCCCCACCAGTAGCTGAGAGGTTCTGCTCTCAAAGCTTGTAGACAAGAGGTGCTGCGTTGAAACCCCTGTCGCGCTCGTCGGCCTAACCGTTTGGAGTTTTCTTCGAACCTTGCGTAAATACGGGTTAGGATCCCTTAGAAAGACCTCCACGGAGGGCATGCTCCTCACCGGCCTACATCCCTAGCGCAGATAATCGGCCGTAACAAATAACCAACCATCTAAATCAATCAACCTAGAAATATTCTCAAAACGAGTATTTCAATATAATTTAAATTGATTTTGCATAAACCATATAGGTTCAGGGATCAATGCAGAGTTTTTTTTTTTTTTTTTTTTTTTTTTTTTTTTTTTTTTTTTTTTTTTGGGGGGGGGGGGGGTTACTTTGTGAAAAGTAAGTTATTTTTGTGATATATTTTGTGAAATTTGTTATATCTTTGTGGAAAATAACATTTTGTTACGAAACATGCAATCCAGCTACTCAAATTCAAACCAAGCATTTTTTAATAATAACTTCTTTAAATCCTTCTGCCAGTGTTGAATTCAGACACTTTTTTCCGGGATTTTATCTTACTTTACTACGGAAATTTATCTTACTTTGCAAAACTGGCAACAATAATGAAATAGTTGGAACTTTTAAATTTGCGTTTGCGTAAAATTCATTTACTGTATTCCGAACGATGTATAAATCAAAAATATCCAAAACTGCATTCCGTTTTGCAGGGCGACTGCGATTTTTTCCTAGCGTTGAAAGCCTTCCATTAGGAGCAGATTTCGACTCACGTTTAATTCTTTGGATAGTTCGAAGAGGAAGGCCAGTAGCAGCAGACGTACGCTCCTGTGCTTTCTGAATCGGAATGGAAAGAGACGAAGATTTTGCTTCATTTACAAAAAATTTAAGCACATTATTAACAATGTTACGTTCATCAGAACGCAAAGTTTTCCCTTTACGAGACATTTTGTGTTGTTCTGAAAAGAACAATTTAAATAGAGAATAATGGTAATAATAATCAAGAGCGCTGAGAATATAACAACCTTCTAGGACAAAAGAAATTATATCAGTGAGAGGAGAGGACAGACGAGAAACAGAGAGGGGAATGTATATCGCCAAAGTCAGGAACGCTCGAATATGTTACAACCCTAAATACTTGCTCTTCCACTGTCCTAACCTTTGAGAAAATGAACTCTTCTTCCAAGCGGCGATCTCACCCGCCTTCTTGTTGCGGTCGCATATTAAGAGATTTTTTAGAATGACAGTGGTTTGTTTCCTTTTCGGACCAGTGATGGTATCGAGTATGTGGAAACTAAGAGCATTCTAACTAAAGTAGTTTTATATTAAAATCTTTAAAATTACAGACATTACATTACAATTACATAAAACATTAAAAACATATTAAAATTGGACATCTAGGATTTACATGAAAATCCCTCATCAACAAACATTTTTCTTAACGTTAGTCACAGTAAAAAATATCAACACATAGAAAATGCAACGTATGAATATATATATATATATATAGATAGATAGATAGATAGATAGATAGATATATTGTATATGTTAAGATGGCTCACAGATGGCGCCACTAACAGATATAAATTGCAATAAAATTTTTGCAAAATTACTGCAGTTTATAAAATTGCAGTAATTTTGAAGTTTTATCGACCTCAAAAATTCTGCCGTGGAATCGGCCAAATCACTGCAGTTTTCCAACTGTACTTTTTTTTCAGATTTACTGCAGTTTATTTTTAGCTGGGTAAATTTAAATGATTTAATCCATTTATGAATCTGTATAAATCAGAACTGTTTATCAATATCTATTTCCAGTCTTCAATCATATACATGTAAATGCATTTATATTCTTTTAAATATTATATTCTCAATCTTAACTGAAACCATTTTTTATTCTAGAAAGTTTAAAAAAACTTGCACTTTGAAGTCTTTATGTATTGTTATGAAATGTACATTATCATAAAATATTTTTTTTTATGTGCATGTAAGTTAAATCAAAATATCTTTTAAATGTATTTTTCAAATTAGTATAAAAAATGTCTTAAAATTTTCAGTAAACATTATATTAAAGGAATGTAATTTAATACATCCAGAAATATTTTTTGTGGTACAATGCCATAAGTTTCAAAATTAAGTATTTGAAATAAAATAAAGTAAAAATATTTTCGATGCAATAATCCACTATCTAAATATTGTCAAGTACATTGAGCGCATCAATGTATCTTTCTGAATATACATTTTACTTTTAGAATCTAAAAGCTATAAAAAGAAATCTCCAAACCTCAATGTACATCCTTGTGTCAACAATCTCCTTATGTTTCCAGATAAAATAGTGCTGTATCGATAAGGGCAAGACGTAAAACAACAAATAAATCTACTTATACTAGTTGAAGAGTATTTTGAAATGCACTATAGAAAGTAAATTTCGATTTTTCTTTCGATCCATTTTTATGTACGAGAAAATATATTTTAAAACCAATGACATGGATCCTTTTTATTTCTACTATAAAAAAACGTTGAAATAAAATAACAGATATACACAGTGCGTCTCAAAAGTATACGGACTGGCGATTGTTTGAAATATCAGTTCAAAAAATGAAGTAATAATCACGGAAAAATAATAAGCATATGGAATAATAACGTAAGTTTATTACAACAAATAAATACAGTATAAGTTTTCAGAATGTATGTAATAAAATGAAAATTTTAATAAGTTGTCCTAAAAATATATGGAGTTTTCAAGTATTTTGAATTTAAATTCATATTTTAGATCCATTCCTTTGAATTATTTTGAAAATGCTATCACGCATTTTTATATGGAGAATGTGTGGCTGTAAAGAGAACCAACTCTGCTCTACTTGTTGCTTTAATTCCTGAATAGTTGACAACTGATGACCATGGGCACACACCTCTCGAGCAAGTACTCCCCAAAGGTTTTCAATAGCATTCAAGTCTGCGCTGATGGCTGGCCAGTTTATAACAGTCCCTTAATTTTGCGTAAACCAAGCTGTTTTGAATGGAAGGAGTGAATTGACGCATTGACCTGTTGGAATTTCCAGTTTTCCAATCTTAAGATGTTTCCAATTGGAAGTTGATTGCTTTTGAGGACACTTTGATAATCATCAGAGCACTGTCTATCATTAAAAAAGTAATATCCGTTGTTCTGTTGAAACAGAACGCTCCCCCACACCATGAGAGAACCCCTTCTTGTTGTCGCCTAAAAAACTAGCGAGTACTCGTCGTGATCATGCCAGTAGTATAATCAGTAATCCGGGCCATCCAAACTGAATTCTTTCATCACTGAGGAAAACATTTAACCATTCATCCGTCCATTGCATGTGTTTTTTAACTCAAAGAGCGCATGCCTGTCTGTGATGCAATTTCAGTATTGGTATCCGACACATTCTACGATACTTATAAAATTTTCTTTCGATATATGCAACGGTGAACAGTAGATCTCGAAATAGGAAACGCTAAAGTCTTCGCAATTTGACAAAGAGACTTATTTTGATTTGAAACTGCTCGCAAAAAATTTTCTACCTTCTCTCTGAGATGTTTTTCTTGGTCTACCTAAACGTTTTTTTTGCAATCACACTTTCGCCTTTCGAAAAAAAATTCATAAATTCCATATCTGATACGCTTCATTTGATTAGCAATATCAGAATTTTTTACATTGTGAGCCTTTAAACGCCAAATTTTAGCTACATAAGCTGCAGAGGATTGAACATTGCGAGGCATTTTCCAACTATTCGAGAATTGAAGAATGAGAAGGGAATTTATATTTCGAAGTGTTTACGTTACATGTACAGAACGCAGAATATGCAATTTGTTTTACACGGTGGTAATAAAAGTAATCATTTTCATTGTCCATATGTTTCTGGAACAGCTTATTTTGAATTTTATTTTTTCACAAACAATCTGTGATGTAAGCATGATATTTCTGTATTGTAATAAAATTGTGTTATAATTTCATATGCTAATTATTTTTGTCGTGATTATGGCTTAATTTTTTGAACTGTTAATTCAAAAAATCGCCTGTCCATATATTTTTGAGACACGCTGTACATGTAACATATTTTTAATATTTAACCTGTCTTAAATTGATTCTACTTTTTTCTCACTCAATTTAACTATTTTTGTCTTTAAAAATGCTATTATTCTAATTCCTTTTCATCAAATATATATTCGTAACGCGTCATTTTTTTTCATTTGTCAATTCACCAGTATTATTTATTCTACATATTCGAATTCTAAATGTTTTGTTTTGGCCCAGAAATTCGAGAGTGTTTCTTCCCACGTATTTTAGAAAAAACATTGCTTTTGATTACTCTACAGTCATTGTAAAATTTCTAGGTTTTTATTCCATAAAATCCATTTGCATTTCTTATTTTGTAGTCTTCCAGATACCATTTACATGTTCTGAACAGAATTTTTTCTGAGATATCGTCTGTTATAAAATATCCACGGTGTAAGAGGAATGCCTCCTGACATTTTAGAATTTCGCAGTTAACATGATTTTTATTAAATGTCGTGTTGATTCTTGAGATTTCTTCATTTTTGTGTAACGAACATGTCGTTAAAGGAGTTGGAGTCAATCTGTTTGTTTCTTTTTCGGAGAAATATACTGAAATTTCGACGATTGCTACTGTTTTTGATACATTTGGTTCTACGTTGGTATGAACGCACTGTTGCTAATTATGGTCGCTCATTTAATTGACTGCACGCTTCTATTTTATTTATGCAATGTACGCTGGTATGACTGCAAATGAGTAGTTTTCATCTGCAACCCCATTGAATATATGATCGTTTGGAATGTATCATCTTTAATTTACTGGCAGTAAACTATTTTTGATGATTGTTTACCGAAATCAAACAATTTCTGCTATCGCGTAATTGCTGTACACAACTTAATGGAATATCTTAGAGTCATATACATATTATGTAACTGGTGAAAGATTTGATAATTACCTGTGAAATCAATATCATCTGCACTCTAGATCTGCTATATCTTTAAGATGTAGTACAGAAATTCTATAATTTGAGCATAAATTATAAATAATTAAGCCAATTAACTCTATTTTAAAGGCTAAAATTGCAATAAATGTATAAAAAAACATCTGTCATAACCATGGATTTTAAAAAGTTTTCATTTTGAATTTCTATATTTTTAAAAGTTTATTGCAATTGAAGTATAACGTTTTTAAAACATTTATGAGCTATCATTTTCTTTTTATCATCGAACAATTCTAAATTTTTAAGTAGATGTGAAAATTATAATGCATTTATTTATGATTGCTTTATATTAGTCTTATTGTTTTACGTTCCTATATTAAATGAAATTGGAATTTTTGTTAGTAAAATGTTATCAAATAATTATACAAAGATTGTAAAAGGCTAAAATTTTGAGATGTTTTATTACAATTTGAATTATTCTAGATATTACTCAAGACTATATATATATATATATATATATTTAATTGGAATTTTATGCAATTTTTTTAAATGATTTATTATCGCTGTATATTTATTACTGGTTACTACTGTATAATTGCTGTTATCTATCTCTCTATCTATCTATCATATATATATATATATAATTATGTATAGATATGATACTATATTACACTAAATGAAGTTTTAAAAGTAATTTGAAATTAATGATAATCAATTGAAAATTCTTAATATTGAGATTGAAATATATTACAAATTATCTTGAGAAGTAACTATGATTTTTTTTAACCTAGTATATTTCACTAATTGAAAATGATACAAACTATATGAAGTTTCTGGAATCCGTAATTCACATTATTGTGACAAATCATATAAATAATTTCGTATAAACAAAATTCCATTTAAAATTACTAAAAAGATGTTTTATTATACACTGTACAATATATCAACCAAGTACTTTTGAGGATATGACGTGCTCATCATCAGGGTTAAAATCGTTAAAACGTTACAAACCAGAGTTCGAGTGCATTCCTTTATACTTGATTATTACTTTTACTACCTTTATCATTGATTATTACTTTTACTACTTTTATCATTGATTATTACTTTTACTACCTTTATCATTGATTATTACTTTTCTGTAATTGAGTCTTTAATGTTAATTCATACACTTCATTTGAAGTTCCTAAAACCAAAATCTCTTTAAAACTTATAGTCTCACAACATTGACTTTACTAACTATTCCCTTATTAATCTATTAATTTACAATTTATTTCTCTATATTTAATTATTTATTCCTTCTATCTACCTTTTAATTTTGCATTTATTTTATTTTATTTCAAAAATATCCTTTTGTTTTTCTCCTTTTTTATCGTTTAAATGTATCATATTCCTTACTAAATATGTAACAGCTCTTTTCTGATTGGATGTTATCCCTTTGCCCCTGATTTCCTAATGTCTCTATCACATATATTATTCTATCTTGCACTTCTGTTACAATTTTTTTCAGCCTTGCATCCAAATAGACTGAATGGCTTTTATAATAAAATAAAACATTTCGTAACACGTTGTGTTCCCTTTATATTTTTATGAAGGTTGTACAATTTTTATTATTATTATTATTTTTTAAATGGTTGATAGTTGTATTATTTTTTTAAGTTTATCTATAGAAACGGACATCAAATACATATGCCTTAATAAACAGACTGAAAATGATAAGAAATATGAAATAAATGGAAAAGAAAATGCATTCATTTAAATAAATTATCCACTTAAATTTATTTAATTGCCAAAGTGTTAAAACATTTTATTGAAAGAATATTTTTGAATGTATTAAAAACATGCTATAAAAATTGAAGTAACAAAAGCACGTTCATGTGGAAAAAATATTTTTGTATAAAATCACTGACATTCACAGATACATTTATTCAAATTTCTAAACAAATGAAAAAAATAATAATAATATTACAATAAGTACAAAATATTTTATTAGTGTGCTCATGATTTTGTGGCACGAGTACGTAGAGTAAAATAACAATAGATTGTGAAATAAATTTCAATGCACAACTATTCTGAAAAAATACTTATTTTGTAATCTATGTAATACGTATATAGACATTGCTTCGAAATTTAGACTTTCATCCATTTGTTTAAACTTACAATTGATAGTACTTTACATATTATATACACTGGCCTCCAAAAGTTAAGGTACAACCAGTTTTTTGACACTCACTATTAAAAGAATGAAAATACAGGGTGTTTTTTTTTTTAAACTGACACTGTTCAGAGCCGTCTGTAGCTCGTTCTAATAACTGGATTGACACAAAATTTCGTGAATGGACTAAGAAAACCATGGGAAAAAAGATTCCAAAAGAAAAATAGTTCCAATCACCACCGATAGGGGGAAATGTGGCGCTGTGGTCATTTATGCAACTGGGAATTAGCATAAAATACGGGCAAAAAATGAAAATGCAAATTTTTACTTACGCAAGCGACAGTAGCGCCAATAGTTTAAGTTATAAATGCATGCGAAAAACACCGAGAAACAATTTCAGCTCAGGTTGAAAATGAATCTCACGTTACCGCAGCGCGCGTTACTTGTGAAGTTCTTATATTGTAACCAGTACAATGCACCAGCCGCTCTTCGTTTACTTAGAACACGCCATAAACTGCGCAAAGAACCTTTAACCGTTAATGTATTGAAAGCAATGATTCTGAAATTCGAAGAAACAGGCTCGCTAGCAGTTCGGTCAGGCAGAGGACGTAAACCGGTGGCAGAAAAAGTGATAATGGATGTTTCATCTGCGATCAACGAAAGGGAAATTATAAATGATGAATAAAACGTGGCATTTTATCCAAATTATTAATTTTGTCTATTTCTGATGGGTTTTTTTCAATGTACAGCGCCACATTTCCCCCTATCGGCGGTGATTGGAACTAATTTTTTTTTTGTTGGAATATTTTTTCCCATGGTTTTCTTAATCCATTCACAAAATTTTGTGTCAATCCAGTTAGAACGAGCTACAGACGGCTCTGAATAGTGTCAGTTTAAAAAAAAACACCCTGTAAATGTACAAAATGTGGTTTATATGAATGATCTTAAGTAACTTCAATAAAACCATGCATCAACTATACCCATCTCTATTTTTTTTTTTTTAAGAATTGGACGCTTATATGGCAGGCAGGAAAACTGCGAATATCCCACTTTTGTAAATTTGACTGGAGTATTTTTATGCTTGTTAATCTTCAATTGTTGGTCCTAAAATATTTTGTCCTTATGTAGGATATGTCGTTTACCGGATTCGTTAAGATGGCGGGCAACTGGATAGGTGGAAATGGGGTTATCACATGTTGATGCTATTAGATATGTCGTAATGTGTCTCGTAATCTGATCCAAGGACTCTGGGAGAATTTGAATACGAAAATTCGGTATCAAGAAGAAGTGTTCTAGACCGCTCATGAGTTAAAACGCCTGCACAATATTGATTTCTAGCTCTTTTGGCCCGAATGAGGAGTATCACTACTGTGGCTCAGCTCGTTTCAAATCATCGTAAGGCAACAGGTATGACAATATTATCTACTATGGTGCACAGACGGCTTCACAATTAAGGACTCTATGCAAGACGATCCGTTGTGTGCCCTTATAATCGACTACACAGTTATGCTCGTTTATGTTGGCCAAGAGAGCACGTTACCTGGAACAGACAACAATGAGATTACGTATTGTTCACTGACGAGTCCCGGTGTGCTTTGGAGAGTGATTCATTAGTGTGGTGATCTGGAGAGAACAATGGATCAGATTAAACCTATGTAACATTGTTGAAACACATAGTTATAGAGGTGTAGTCATGATTATGACTGGAATCTCTCCGGTGGCCAAGTAACCTCCATGTATGCAATGGGAAAAAAATCTGACTGCTGTGAACGGGATGAGATCCTTGTTCCGTTTGTCACACCGTATGCTGGTGCTATTGGTGATGAATTAATATTAATGTATGATAATGCCCAATAACATTGCACTAGAGTTGTTTATGGATATCTTAGGGATCAAGGTTTTGAGCTAATGGAATGACCAGCTCAATCTTCGGGCCTTTATCCAATGTAGTATCTTTGGGAAAAATCTCAGCGGACATTTGGTTGCCGTAAGTCCTTCTCCGAAGTCGTTAAATGACCTGGAACAAGCGTTTCTCCATGTATGGTCATTCTTTCCCATTCCAGTGTCTGACAAATTAATTGACTGTATGGAAAGTCGATGCCACAAATGCATTACAAGTACAAACATATGCTTTATTAAAACCCGTTGATTTTTTTTTCACAAAAAACTGTCATTTATTTTTTTTATTAAATAGTGGACTTTTGCAACAAATGTATTGTTTTATTGGTGAATCATGCTTGATGTTAAAATTAAATAAAATTAGATAAATAGCTGTTAGCAAAATTCCCCTATTTTATGTCTTTTTCTTCACTTGTTTTCAAATTAGACACAAAAGACTCGTTGTATCTTAATTTTTGGAGGCCAGTGTATTTTACATGCAAATACCATTATTATTTTATACAAATACTTTCCCATCTCTCAATTTCAACTCTTCAATATTTAAAATTTTATTAATTATTTTCAAGCTATGTAATCTCTTTACTATGACTTCTTCTTACTATGACTCTATTATTCTTGTCAAAATATTGCCGAATCTTTTGACAATTTGATTACTGCGCAAGAGATCTCTGAACAAATACAATCACTGGTGTGCTCAAAATTCTTCTCTTAATGAATACATTTTGAATTGTGTTCATTAGAAATACAGTAAAATTTAAGAAAATTCTAGTAGACGTGAAACTAACGAATAGCCTAATGTTTCGTTTGAAATGAAACATTTCACTCAAATTTAAATTAAATTAATACTGTTGTAACATATAGTTTTATGTTAGTTTTAATAACTGTCAAGTAGACTGTTAAAAGTTTCAAGTTTTATAGTATATTCTTGTAACATATCTGGTTTCAGTAAATATTTAAATTTTAATCGTTTTTTTTTTTCACAATTGCATTACACTAAAATTATGTTTACACAGACACACATATATATATATAATCTTAAATTTTTGGATATGCGTATTTATGTAGTGCTTTGTAATTATCGGTGTATCTATTGTCAATTATATATGTGGTTTAATGGTTATTATTTACAAAAGTTTTATTATATATCTATATATATATATATAAGGTTTTCTGTCTGCAATGTTTTCTGAAAATACCGCTGCTCGTAATGATTCAAAATTTCGCAGGAAGATACATCTATGTTTGTAGTTATGCACCTCAATTCCGTTTTCGGTTTTAATTAATTGGGAACTATAATGAAAATCGTAAAATGGCACATAATATCGCAGCGACGGGCCAAAATCATGTTCCCTAAATAAAGAAACGAGAATCGGAAAACACAATTTTGTTTGCATGTTTCCCGCAGTGCGGATCGGCTAAACTATGTGAAATACGATTTAAAAAAAAAAAAAAAAACACTCTTATATATCATGTTTTATTCTTTTGTACAGTGCAATATACGAAAAAATATCAATATTAACCATTCCAAAAGTTATTTTCAAACGTCTTCCCCCAATTATTCAAAATCCGCATTGGGTTAACTACTCGAAATACGACAAAGCAAAAAATATGTGTGCGATTCTCACATAATTTTAACTTTCAAGAATAAAAAACATGGGAAATTAAACTTATAAAATAGCATTTTAAAACTTCTCGTTTTAAATTTTATTTATTTTTATTTTTTTTTTTATAATTAAACACGTTCTTGTTCTGAATTATTGTTTAATACTGTATTATCCCCCTAATCGTCTTACCATCCATTTAATAGTGAAATAGAACAAGGGCGGTAAGGGAAACTATCACCTGTTTTTAGGCAAGTCCTGTTAAGCCTAAGTGTTAGCCAAAATGTTCATTGGTTTTTAGCAGCCATTTTTTACATTTAACTAAATGATAAAAAAGTTTTAATTTACCTCTAAAAGTTCAGGAATAAATGTTGGGAACTGTAAGACTACCAATTAAGCAACAATGTTTGAAATTGATAATAAAATACTGATTTAAATTCTGCAGAAAATTTTCTTTTAAAGAACTACCGCCATTTTTTTCTCTAGCATAGTTCTGTATGAGAAAAACGTTGAAAACGACTATGTTGCTGTCTCTGGGGTATATATATATATATATATATATATATAATAACACAGACGTCTATTCAAAAAATAAATAAATAAATAAATAATTTAAAAAAACATTTTTTTCTCAACAGTAGTTAAGAGTAACTAATTTATCATACACCAATTTTTTTGTCAAAACGAAACATTTTGACTGTACTTACCAAGAAAAGGATGTGGTTTTAGGGAAATTTGCTCTTTAATGAAATTTAAATAAAAATATCCGGTTTGGGCATGTCAATATTTTTAAATGTGATTTTTAACTACATGGAAGAAAATCTCAAAATCCATTGCTTGAAGTTTCTCTTTATGCGTTTTTTGATAATTAAGGGGATTTTTTTTCGAATATCTGTTAATTAATATAAAAGGAGAAATACAGTTCAACCATTCAATAAAACGAAATGTTTCCATCTCTTTTCACAAATATTTAACAGGTTTCCTGGTACTGATCTTTTGAATTAAAATATTTATAAAAAAAGACGCGATTCTCTTATTTAGTGTTACACTGAAATCTCCAAGGACTAATAAAGCATTCCCTTTTTTCTCACTTAAAAACACACATAAGTTATTCTTCTGTAGTGTGTTATCAAATATTATTATTAAAATTTCGGAAAAGCACTTAAGATAAAAGAGAAGTCAATTAAACAGTTCTCTTTGAGAGCGGAAACTTTTAACCACACACCGCGGATTGTGCTCATTAAGTTGAAGTATTTTAAAGATATTTTTTAATAATTCTTTAGACATTCATCAAATACAAAATTTCGGTTTTTATAATACACATATTTTTTTAATTGACCTAAAGATGAAAGAAAATTTATTTACATCTTTGAACTCATGCAATTAGAAAAGATGAAACAAAATGTACATACAATACGAATTCATTTACTATATGGTGTAGGAATGTAACACAAAGCAATAAAGTACAAAAAAAAGTAAGTCTGAACATTAAAACTATGAAAAAAGCTTGTTGCAGAAGTGGAGACATTACTGTTTTATTCTTAATATTGTTACTTATTAAATAAATAATTTATATTAATAATATAATTAATAACCATTCATGTTATTAAATTGTTGTTTGGAGCTAAAGTAATTCACTCACCCATTAATGTGCAGGGTGATTATAATTAAAGTTTAAGTTTCAAAACGCTCTAAAAAACAAACCACTGATTAGAATGACGTCGAAATTGAACGGCGTATTATTGAAGAAAGGGGAAAGAACATGAACATAAAATAGTTCCAAACTTTAGCGACAGATGGCGCTGTAGGCGTCAGAATTTCGACTACAAATGACAAATCGTAAAACAACGGCTAAGGCGTAAGTTACACGATAACCCAACTGTACTGTTCAGTGTGCATGACTGTACAGGTGTGATACTGTTAGTTAGGTAAGCTCATCCACCACGGCAAGTTCGTATCACATCGGATGGGAAAAATTGGTTTTTAATTGTCCTGAGGTCAAAAACCGCATAAAAAGCATCCATCCAATCAGTTTTTAATTGTCCTGAGGCCAAACACCGCATAAAAAGCATCCACCTAGTTGGTTTTTAAGTTTCGAGAGACTGGCGCAAAATATGTTCAATATGCTGTCCACCGTTGTGTGCAGCAAGATGAAATCGGGAAATAGCATGTTCCACAACCGACCGAAGTGTCACCGGGGTCAAGTTCAGAATGTGTTGCGCAATGCGTGTCTTCAATTCTGCTACGTTGGCAATCGGAGTACTGAACACAACATCTTTCAGATAACCCCACAGCCAGAAATCACACGGATTAAGATCAGGAGGTCGGGCCGGCCAGGCTGTAGGGAAATGACGACTGATAATTCTAGCATTTCCGAAATGCCGCCTCAACAACTGCTTCACTAGATTTGCAATGTGCGGAGCACCGCCATCTTACATGAAAATGATACTATCCAGACATCCACGCTGTTACAGAGCTGGAATGACATCATTACGCAAAGGAGACTCATAGCGCTGACCATTGACGGTAACGGTAACAGGAAAAAAGTACCCGTCTCCTCGAAAAAATATAGCCTTACGATAAATGATGCGGTAAATCCGCACCACGCAGTGACCTTTGCAGGATGAAGTGGTACTGGGTTTGTTGCGAGTGGATTTTCTGTTGCCCATATTTGGCAACTCTGTGTATTGACATATCCTGTCAGATGGAAATAGGCTTCATCTGTCCACAGAATTTTCCACGGCCAATCATTGTGCACTTCCATGCGAGTAAGAAATTTTAAAGAAAAACCCTCTCTTGCTGGCAGGTCAGAAGGAAACAACTCCTGCACATGGCAAATTTTGTACGGATAACATTGCAGGATGTTTCGTAGAATGTTATGCACCGTGCTCCCATGCCTGTCCAATGTTCGGGAAATTCTCCGTGCACTGCATGGTGCACACCACCGCTCGACTCTTCCTGAACTGCTGTGGCCACTTCATCAACTACCGCCGAATCACATCTTTTCCTTCCTCTACCAGACTGCACATTAAACAAACCTATATTTTCGAATTTTTTCATCATTTTCACCAGACCCATGACGGTCATCGGTCCAACGCCTTTTTTCATGCCCTTGAGGGTCCTGAACTTCTGCAGAGCTACTGGTGCAGAATCACCGTTCTTGTAATAAAGCTTTACAAGCAGAGCGCGGTCCGTCATTGAGACACTCATGGCGAAGGTCTGAGACGCAAAATGAGGAAACGCTGTTTACCCAACGCTTTTATAACACCTGGAATGGCCATGCGCATGCCAGGTATTTTAATTTACATCTTCTGACGCTTACAGCGCCATCTGTCACTAAAATTTGGAACTATTTTTTTTGTTTATGTTCTTTCCCCCTTCTTCAATAATACGCCGTTCAATTTTGACGTCATTCTAATCAGTGGTTCGTTTTTCAGAGCGTTTTGAAACTTAAACTTTAATTATAATCACCCTGTAAATTTGTATACCCATATGAGAGTATCTGTGTGTGTGACTTATCTGTATTGAAGGTAAATCAAATTTTTGATTTTATTTTTTAGATATATATATACTAAAAATGTTTATACATTTTGAAATTAAAAAAAATATTACACAATATTACATTTTGTTTCATTTTCATAACTATTTACGTTATTTTACCCCTATTTTTTCCCCACGAAAACGTTGTTTTGAAATGTATTGAAGTTAGACAACTTCAGCATATTGTCGTTTTAGAAAGTATTTGTCATTTGAAGCGGAAGGGACAGCTGTGTAAAAATATTATTAACCCCAACACACTGACTAAGCTGTTAATCATTCTATAAAACTGTAACCGGTACCAATCGATTAGTTACAATACCACCTAATTAATGCTATACTAAATTTATACTGTCAGGGTCGTCTACATATTGAAATTGTAACATACATTAAAATTTTCAATTCGAACACCTTCCTTTTGAAATAGTATTTCGATATTTTCATAGATTTAATTTTTCGATGACAAACGAAAAGTCGTTCGTTCAAATAGTATATGAATTACGTAGACAAAAAGTGTGGTACTTCTAATATTAAATAACTTTTTAAAAATTAAAATTAAATAATTAAATTTTTTTTAAAATTTTAACAGAGTTTAATTGAAACAAAAAATGTGTTCTAACAGCTTCATCTGCGTATAAAAAAATTACAGCTCATTACGCTAAGTGTGGTTTGAGTTACTTTTAAAAACTCGCTGCATTCCAATCTCTTTTGAAGCAATTAAAATTTAAAATAGCATTAGGAGTTTCAAATATTACACAGTTCTTAAACTACTTAATAGAATGCATTCCTTTTTGGAATACGGAGATAACATATATTGAAGGATCCAAAACTGATGTCAAATTGAGGTGATAGTGTTGCAAATTTTATCGTGTCGCGTCAATTCTTTGCGCACAATTCATCGCGGAACAAATTCATTGAAGCATCAATTTGCCGCACCTTCAATTCGTCGGGACGTCAATAATTCGCAGCGAAAATAATTTTGAAGGCGATGGTTATAAAATTTAATTTAGTAAAATTATTTATTAATAATTTTTTTTTTTAGATTTAGTCAAGTATAACTAACATTGTACAAGCCAATATTTGATGCAGTTGTATTTTTCAGGACAACACAAAACCACATTGCAAAAAAAAAATCCTTTCTATTTTAGAGATTGATATTTTTAGTCTAAAACAATAAAAGGAGTATAATATAAATTTCTATATGAATATTTTAATTTGCATCTGAAATTGGCCCTTACAATTTTAGTTAAAATTCTTTATTTCTGCAAAAAATAATTAAATAAATTTTCATTATATAGTTTTAATAAATTAACTTTACTTTTATAAACATCGTCTGAAAAAACTTTTTTTTTTGCTATGAATAGACGCCACAAAGAATTCACGCCGCGATCTATTGACGCCACAATGAATTGAGGCCACCACAAATTTACGGCACAACCAACTGAAGCTGCGACGGATTGAAGCCGCGACGAATCGTGAGCGATGAATTTTGAGTGATTAATTGTGCACGACGAAATAACGTAGAATCCCATTGTATTGTATGACGACTTCCGAAGTAAAAATTATATATAGCATTAATTGGTAGACCTTCGGATGGAGAAAGGCATATTTTTAAAAATAATTTGTGTCAGGGTTAGTAAAGGAATATAATTTTTTGAACCGCTTTAGAAACACGAAATTGTTGAATATTGAATACAGAAAAGTCGCTTGTGTGGAATTGTGTTCAGAACAATCTGAACATAGTTATTTTGCAATCGTTGTACTTTTTTAGGATAGGGAAACAAATATTATTTGTTTTTAAATGTAATCTAATAAAAAAATATTATGTTTAAGAAACCAGGTTTATAGTTTGCATCAAAATATATCATTCGAAATTTCAATGGCGTCACGCATTAAATTGTGAACTTAATTTCTTTTTTCATAACTATTACTAACTCATAATGTTTTAAAACGATACAGGTTTAATATTTCTTAGAATGAATCTATATAGTATGTACCCTCTGTTTGTCCCCTAATAGGTAATTCCTATACCGTAAGTGTTAAAGGTGTGGTTTCGACTACAAAATGTTTAAATCAATAGACTTTATCAAATCATAAACTATTTATCTCAAAATAGTTATTTTTGTAAAAATTTGGAAATTTTAATTTGTATATGGTCCCTGGTTTCTCTAAGTTACATTTAGAAAAACATTTACATATCATATACTTGGAAAATGTGTGATGTAACATCCGTCCATACGTTTTAAAATGTTTATGTATTGTATTTAAATAATCAATTTAAAAAATCCATTAACAGAACAAAACATTTAAACCCTGCAAATTATCATACATTTAATTAGAATTTACATAAAAGTATACATTACAATTTCACTATGGTAAAACATTTGATAGTGAGCAATAGGTAAAATTTTCAATCGTTATAGATGTTCGTCTGACCGTCTATTCCCCCTTTATCTGAGTTCAATTTAATTTTTTATTACGGCTACAGTTATGCATATTCAAAAGTCTTGAAATGTTTACAAGAAAGTACAGAATTTCAAAATACATATAATTCGGTAAATATTTTTGAAAGAAATATGAATTCTAACCTATGAATTTTTTAACCGAAATCAATTTCAAGAAGCTGAAAATATTGGAATAAAAAATTACATTTTTCATTCTGCTTAGTACTCTATTTAAAGTTTTGCTAAAAAATGTAACAGCACTGCGATGTATTTTGCAACGATTAAAAATAAATTTAACATTATGCTTTCCAAATTCTAAATTTCTATAAATCTTAAACTGTTTTACTGAATGACTTCTCGTATTAATTCCGCAGGTTAAATATAAGGTAAAGCTAGGAGAGTCTGCGCACAATTCTAAATAATAAGAGTAAAAAATATAATTATTAATTTTTTGCTAAACTATAAATGAATAATTTTTACTTCATTTGTTTTCTATGCATTTGCATTGGTATTTTGTTGTTATGTTGTAATTTAATAGAACAGTTGTAATAAAACCAAGAGAGTTATTTTGCGCAATATGTCTTTACAGGGTTGGTGTGATTGCGCACATGGGTAGGAGAGATTGTTACTAATAATAACTACAATTAAATTGTTAACAATAATAATTATACTTAAATTGCCTTGTTGTAAGGTTTTTGGGAACAAATATTATTGTATTAGGAGTGAATATTTCAACCTAATGATTAAAGAATCAGAAAAAGGAAATAATTTTATAAACGATTAAATATATTTAATTAAAGGAAAAAAAATAAAGAATCAGAATGTTACGGTTGGTTTCAACCAATTTTTATTTTAATCTACATTAATTATTTAAATCACTTTCTCAACATTTATTTAAAAGCACTCTTTTTTTCTGTTTCTAATAAAAATTTAAATAAATAAAAGTAATTGTAATAATAATAATAAAATCAGTTTTTATTTTTTCTTCTTTCTTTTTCTTTTTGCAAAGTAAATTCAACGTTTATAGTCTAGCTTTGCTGCCTGTTTTCAAATACAAAAGATATATAGCAGGGAGGGAGGTTTCTCAGTAAAAGACCACACATATTGTATTGGGCAGTCGTGTACGTTTTCTCCCATACCCTTGAATCATGTGTTTGTAGTCACCTAGTCTGGTTTTGGTTAAAAGAAAGACCGTCCGCCCTGTATAAGAATTACGTTATCTTATGAGTGTACTTTATACGCAATTAGGCTTTGTAAGTTTACGACAGACTTCAATTGGCTCTGCTATCAGGCGGATAGCTGGCGCCCATGTAAACAGAGGCTCACAGGACCCCCCTCCAGCACACGCCATGGGGGTGAAGCATGGCTTCCTTCCCCCATGAAGCGGCCGGCAGAGTGGAGCGGCAAGCTGTAGTCTTCAGGAAGAGTCCATTTTTCCTTTTGTTTCCATTCCCGTACCCCTGGCAGAGTGGATCGGTCCCGTTTTTCAAGCAGCGCGGGAGAATGAATGTTTACGACACTTGCTGCTTGGCTGAAATACCTGTCGTTTGGTTCGAAAAATTAGTGGACGTTGCGTAGCGGCACTTGTGATAATGAGCGAAAAGCTACTGGTCAAAGAAATGAAAATGATGGTCAGTGAAAGAGCGTCAACGGTTCCAGATGCGTAGAGATTAAGTTTTTTTTTTGTGCAGTCCAGAGGGGTCTCAACTATCTATGAGACGTTAATATTGTCTTGTTTATAATAAGGAAGACTGATCGCTGTGTGTGTTGGAGCCGGATTTGTGAAGATATGGGTAGTCCGAGAAACCTCCGTCGTCGGGAGATATATGAGGTGTTCGGTTGAATCGCAAAGTTGGCAAGCAAAAGACTCAACTCAAATGCTCGCGGATGTTACAAGAAATGCTGAGAAAGAGTGAAGTTTGACTGATGCCCTGGTGATTTAGGAAACCATCCCCCTGAGGTGTAATTACGTCAGATGGTGCTCGTCCACAGTTTTGTTTCTTCTCAAGAGGGAAGGGAAATAGATATATGAGGTGTTCGGTTGAATCGCAAAGTTGGCAAGCAAAAGACTCAACTCAAAATGCTCGCGGATGTTACAAGAAATGCTGAGAAAGAGTGAAGTTTGACTGATGCTCTGGTGATTTAGGAAACCATCCCCCTGAGGTGTAATTACGTCAGATGGTGCTCGTCCACAGTTTTGTTTCTTCTCAAGAGGGAAGGGAAATAGAGTCTGCCCACTGATGGTTCGATTAAACCTGCTAACTTTGTAAGTAGTTTTTTATTTCCTCATAAATGTATGTTCTCCCACTTTAAATTATCTATGGCTATTTGGAGAGATTAAGAATGATAAGTGTGTATTTTAGAACACTATTATATAATGTTTTTACAATTGATGGCCTGTTAAACTTTAGACTGTTAAGCTTTAATGTAATGTTATATTTTTAAGATTCTCTGTGCCTAGTTGCAATTAAAATAATAAGTGAATTCAGCAAAGTTGATCAACCTTAAAAGCATGATAGTGTGATAATTTTAGAAATGTGTTGTTTGGTTTAAAATATATTTAAGTAATTAATCCCCATATTACAGATCAACGTTTAGATTGTGTTTTTATAATAATTTGAAGTAACTCCGTTGTCATAACTTTAAGTGTTTGAATAAAAGATTTGTTTGTTCTTAAAGATGGTATGTTTTTCTTTGTATAAATCTCTAAATAATTATTTTTTTTATATTCACAGTAGACCTATAAGAAAGGCTTAACCTTTCTGTGAGTGATAAAAAAAATGCCCACTGATGATTCGATTAAACCTGCTAACTTTGTAAGTAGTTTTTTATTTCCTCATAAATGTATGTTCTCCCACTTTAAATTATCTATGGCTATTTGGAGAGATTAAGAATGATAAGTGTGTATTTTAGAACACTATTATATAATGTTTTTACAATTGATGGACTGTTAAACTTTACACTGTTAAGCTTTAATGTAATGTTATATTTTTAAGATTCTCTGTGCCTAGTTGCAATTAAAATAATAAGTGAATTCAGCAAAGTTGATCAACCTTAAAAGCATGACAGTGTGATAATTTTAGAAATGTGTTGTTTGGTTTAAAATATATTTAAGTAATTAATCCCCATATTACAGATCAACGTTTAGATTGTGTTTTTATAATAATTTGAAGTAACTCCGTTGTCATAACTTTAAGTGTTTGAATAAAAGATTTGTTTGTTCTTAAAGATGGTATGTTTTTCTTTGTATAAATCTCTAAATAATTAATTTTTTTATATTCACAGTAGACCTATAAGAAAGGCTTAACCTTTCTGTGAGTGATAAAAAAAAAAAAAGGAGATAAAATCCAACTTTATTAAATTAGGACTTTAAAATTTCTTAAGTTTAAATTCATAACTGATTGTTTTAATGAACATTAATTGAAGTTCACTCAATGTTATACAATCGTATTTTTGATCTTGATTTAAGGATGGATAGATTAATAAGTGAAACAGTAATTTAAAATCTAATTTCATAATTGTTTAAATTAAGCTTTAACCCTCCTCTCTCAGAAATATTGTTTTCTAAAATAAACACCTAAAATGTTTTATTTTAAAAAGTAAAAAAAAAAAAAAAAAAAAAAAAAAAAAAAAAAAAAAAAAGGAAAGGATTGTATTTCTTGTTTATAAGCCACTATACGATTTTGGTTAACCAATCTGATCCTGCTCAGAATCTCCATATTTTGTTCTAAAATTTTTGTATATCATCATATCCCTATTCTATTAACGGATTTAACTCTTTCTCCTTTTGGTCCTCACATTGGAGGAATTTCAGGTTGTCTTCATTTTTCCAAATTGAATGATAATTACATCTTTATTAATCTAATGTGTGTGGAGTTTTGAGCTTGATCGGGTTGGAGTGGAGTTGGGTGTTCTTTCGTATTTCAGTATACTACTTGATTTAGAAATCTGTTGCCCTTTCTACATTTAGAATTATTTTAAAATTATGAATTCAAAAGTATCATGTTGTCTTAATTTATTCGGGTTTGTTTTAAATTTGGTTATTTTGATTAGTTTAATATAATTTGCTCCCTTTTCCATGGCAACAGATTTCAGTGGAGCTAATCAGGGTATACTTATTTTTTCTAATATTTAATTGTCAAGTGAAGATTGAGTAATAAATGAGCTTTTTAAGTTTAAGTAAGTTGTGTTTTAGAAAAAACCCCAAAACTACACAACAAATGGAGCCGTAACAATTCGGTCTCTGGGTTATTGATTTTTTTTACTTGTATGTATTTATGTATCAAAGAGCAACTGCGTGTTTTTGCAATTAAAATTTTATTATATGTTCAAGTGTAAAAAGAGGTCTAGGCTCTCTCTCTGTGCTATTTAGTTACAGTCCCCAGTCAAAATTATGTTTTGTGTACATAACTTTAGCTTAGTTACTAAAAGCAGAGTCCTGTACTTAAGTTTTATGTATTTATAAGGTTTTCCTTTCCCCTCTCTTTTTCTCATTTTTAACTTGCCCCCCCCCCCCCATTTTTCATTTTTTTGGTTCGTCTGTCATTTTCTAAATCTAACTATGGCTGATAAGCACTCGGAAGCAATTGCCACTATTCAGCGGAAAAATGCTTTAGTGGATAATTTGTCTAATATTCCCCCATTCAATGGAGAGGCCAGCTCAGTCTGCTTCTCAGATTTTTCTGAGAAATTTGAGAGTTTTGCCAAATTATTCGACTGGAATGAGGAGGAGAAAAAATTCGTTTTGTTAGCTAGATTATCAGGAGCTGCTTCTAGGCGAATAAAAATTCACAAAGCAAAAACATCTGATGAGCTATTAAAAATCTTAAAAGAGAGTTATACTTCACAGACCACACCAGATGTTGCCCTCAGTCATTTTTTAAATTTTAAACAGCCACCCAATATGCGTGTTCAGGAGTTTTATGACAAGGCATATGATATGTCATTAAGAGCCCTTGAAATTGAAGGTATCCAGGGTGAAGTAGTCGATAAAAGCCGAACGGCTCTACTACACTCCATGCTGTTGAGCAATCTTACACCAGAAGTGCGAAAGGGAGTAATTGCGAGAAATCCGCAATCCCCAGAAGAGGTTCTCAAAATTGCGCTTCTTGAGGAAAAGGCTTATAGGAGCATTAACACTTTCTACAACCACCGCGAGGAAATTCTCAACCCAAATTTGACCCAAAACCTACCCTGTGCTGCTATTTTTCAGCAAGATAGATCACAAAAGAAGGAGATAGACCAACTAAAATCTCAAATTGATGTTTTAGCAGCTAAGATAGACAGTTTAGTTGATCTTAGGGCTAGGGATATGCAGGAAAATAACCAGGAAGTAAGACCCGTAACCTGCTATAGGTGTTCCGTACAAGGCCACTATGCCAGAGATTGTCCACTAAATTTTGTCGACTATAATTTTAGAAGGGGAGGTGGTCAAAATTTCAGGAGCCGTGGGCAAAATTATAGAAACAGAGGTGAAAATCCTAGAGGGAACCACAATCAGCGAGGCGGATATAGGGGAAGAAGAGGTGGTTATTTCCAAAACAATAGGAGCACAGCTGCGAACAGAAATGAAGTGCAGGCGGTAAATAACACCCCAGTAGCTAACAGTGAAAGTGAGGCTTTAAACTATTAGTGGCCGGATCAAATGTGGTCAACTCGATCCCCCACAGGCCCCTGGACCCCCCAACTGTGTATAGTATGTTTCAGCCCCATTCATATATATTACCAACTGCAAGAATTTACATAAATAAAGTTTGCCTAAATGCATTATGTGACACGGGTTCTGCAATTAATCTCCTGAGTGGTACTGATGTTAACTGTTTAGAGAATTTTGAAATGGAGAATTGCAATATCCACATTATGACTGTCACCGGTGAGAAAGTGCACCTAAATAGGAAGATATTTTTAATTTTTATTTTTGATAATGTTCAATGTCAAGCTGAATTCTATGTAGTGGAAGGTAAATTAGCAGAGGAATTTAATATGATTTTGGGAATGCCATTTTTGAAAGAGTACCGGGCAAGTATAAATTGTAATACAAATGCTGTCGCCTCTTAAAGTGCCAGTTGCAGGCCAAAGTAAACAAAGCGTAGAAACCCCAAGTAATACTTCAGGGTCTAATACTTGTCTTGCTACTAATTCTGTAAATATTTCTAATTCTGTATATAATGTAAATTCTAATAATAATTGTATAAATAATGATTGTGTTGAAAATAGTTCTGTAGATATAAAATGTGTCAACAAAGTAGGGGAGAATTCAAAAAGTAGTAATGCCAATAGCCCCTCTGAATGTTTTGCATGTATTAATGTTCATGACTCAGTCAATATTGAAAATGGGAATAATAGTAGTGAAAATATGGTAGTTCAGGACCCGCAGTTGAGTAATATGGGAAAAGATGTTGAGATAATCATTCAAACTGAGTCAGATAAGGAAGTTAAAAGTGTTGCGCAGAACTTTTGCATGCAAACAATATCAGGTGGTAGCTCTGAAGGTAATAATACTGAAAATTCTTCAAGTATTCAAAGTGTCGACAACAATCTATCAGCAGCGAATCAGGTAACCCACGGTAATTTAGCTGAAGATACTACTGAAATTTGTAATATTGATGAAAGTGAAGATTTGGTAAGTATAGAGGATAAGGTACCTGAAGTCGAGGAGGAGAGCAATGAAGATAGCAGTAGTGATAAAACCAATAAAAATAAAAGTATAAGTTTCGCTGTGTTATGTAGCAAAATTTCAATTCCCCCGCAGTCAAAAATGTTAGCCCAGGTTAAAAGTTATAAGGAAAATTTTATTAAGGAAAATGATATTGTTATGTTAGAACCTTTGGCGAAAATTTTAAATCAAAGTCTCCTTACCTCCAGAGCCATTTGCACTAAAGAACATGGCCTATACATCTCATTTGCAAATTTTTCAGACAATAGTATCCATTTAAATAAAGGAACCTTTGTTGCCAAAATTCAAAAATGTGTAGACAAGTCAAATGTACCCGTAACTAAAAATAACCTTACTTGTAATGTAAATTTGGCCCCTCCAATTGGTGACTTTGATCACGCTGATCTCACTTGGAGCTCTGAAATTAATTTAGATCATTTAGAACCCCCATTAAAACTTAAAATGCAAAATTTTCTAGACAAAAACAAAGATGTATTTGCAGCATCGGTCTTAGATTTACCCGGCTGTGATACAATCCCGCATGAAATTAACTTAACTTCAAATAAACCAGTTAAAGGCAAAGCTTATAGAGTCCCCTACAAATTACGTCAAGAAATGGAAGACCAACTTAATACTTTGTTACAGGCGGATATAATTTCCCCTTCCATGTCTGAATTTGCTTCTCCGGTTATTCTGGTTCGGAAATCAGACGGTTCCTATCGACTTGCTGTTGACTACAGAAGATTAAATAAAAATCTTGTTAAAGATGCTTATCCAATTCCTAACATCACCGACTCTGTTGATGCTTTAAGTGGGGCTAAATTTTTTTCAACGCTAGATTTAACTAGTGGTTTTTTTCAACAGGTTATTCGCCCAGAGGATAGGCATAAAACTGCTATAATCACCCACAAGGGACTTTTTGAGTGGACCCGTAACTGTTTTGGGCTCTCAAATTCAGGTAACAGTTTCCAGAGACTTATGAATGCTATTTTCGGTGATTTAGGCAATCTTGGAATTCTTGTTTATATCGACGACATTGTAATTGCCTCCAGTGATGTTAATTCTCATTTTGAGAAGCTTAGCATGGTCTTTGAAAGGTTAAGACTGCATAAACTTAAACTTAAGCCCAGTAAATGCACTTTCCTTTCGAATAAAATACAATATCTAGGTTTTGAGATTTGTAGTGGCCAAATATCACCTATCAATAAAAATATTGCCGTAATAGAAAATTTTAAACCTCCATCTACCCGAAAGACTGTTAGGTCATTCATTGGAACTCTATCTTTTTATAGGAGATTTATACCAGATTTTACTAAGAGGGTCAAAAATTTAATCAATCTAACTAAAGAGACAGGAAAATTTTCGTGGAATGAAGATGCACAGAAAGAATTTGAAGACCTTAAAATGGCTCTTATTTCAAAACCATGTCTTGCACTCCCTGATTTTGAGAAAGAATTCCACTTATATAGTGATGCCAGTGGCGAAGCATTAGGGGCAGTGTTATCACAATTAGATGAAAATAACATGCTCCATCCTGTTGCCTTTGCCAGCAGAAAATTGAAAGATGCTGAGACCCGCTACTCCACCACTGAAAGGGAATTACTAGCTTTAGTTTGGGCAACTGCCCACTTTAAATGTTACATTGCCAATACCCATTTTTTCATCTATACAGACCATGCGCCTCTAACATTTATGTTAAAAATTCACGACCCTACATCTCGCATGGCTAAATGGATCTGCACTCTCTCAGACTTTAATTTTACAATTAAGTTTGTTAAAGGTAAGTGTAACAGTGTCGCAGATTTCCTTTCGAGGTATGTCAACAATGATAACTCCAATGATACTGTTAATTGTAATTTTTGTATACAAGTCGAAAAGGAAGTTACTTTTATGCCTCATTCCAATCTACTTGAAAAAATTGGTGAATTACAAAAATCAGACAAGAAATGCTGCGAGATTGCAAGAAAACTAGACCAAGGTGTAGAAATTGCTCCTAAATACATGAAATTTTTTTTTAGAGATGGCATTTTAGTTTGTGAGGATACAAGGGAGTCAGCTATTTTGAATAAACCTGTAAAGTTAGTCGTGCCAAAAGAATTGGTTACTCAAGTTTTTGCGCTAACGCATGAGTCCCTAGCGGCTTGTCATCAAGTCTTTCAAAAGACCATTGATCGCATTCGTGAGCACTTCTATTGGCCAGGAATGTCGTCAGATGTCAAGCATCTAGTGGAGTCATGTATTAGTTGCCAGCAGAAGAGAGCTTATAGAGCGAACCAGCTCGCCCCTCTGCAACGTATGCCGACACCCCAGTTTCCCATGAACAAGGTTCATTTGGATCTCATTGGACCCTTACCGCAAACTTTTTCGGGAAATAAGTATATTGTCGCATATATAGATCCATTTACTAAGTGGCCAGAAGCATATGCGGTTAGTTCAACCACTTCAGATGTCATTGCAGACACTTTAGCTGACTTCATCTCACGCTACGGAGCGCCCTGTTTTATTACGACGGACAATGCGAAGAATCTAATTTTAGATGCGATAGAGCACGTATATAAAATGTTTGGTATTAAACATATTAAGACCTCATCTTATCACCCGGCTGGCACAAATAAAAGTAAAAAAAAAAAAAAAAAAAAAAAAAAAGGAAAGGATTGTATTCCTTGTTTATAAGCCACTATACGATTTTGGTTAACCAATCTGATCCTGCTCAGAATCTCCATATTTTGTTCTAAAATTTTTGTATATCATCATATCCCTATTCTATTAACGGATTTAACTCTTTCTCCTTTTGGTCCTCACATTGGAGGAATTTCAGGTTGTCTTCATTTTTCCAAATTGAATGATGATTACATCTTTATTAATCTAATGTGTGTGGAGTTTTGAGCTTGATCGGGTTGGAGTGGAGTTGGGTGTTCTTTCGTATTTCAGTATACTACTTGATTTAGAAATCTGTTGCCCTTTCTACATTTAGAATTATTTTAAAATTATGAATTCAAAAGTATCATGTTGTCTTAATTTATTCGGGTTTGTTTTAAATTTGGTTATTTTGATTAGTTTAATATAATTTGCTCCCTTTTCCATGGCAACAGATTTCAGTGGAGCTAATCAGGGTATACTTATTTTTTTTTAATATTTAATTGTCAAGTGAAGATTGAGTAATAAATGAGCTTTTTAAGTTTAAGTAAGTTGTGTTTTAGAAAGAACCCCAAAACTACACAACAAGAAAAAGCAAGTCCAGATGAGGTTACAAAATAACACTAAATTACGTGTTAACACGTTTAACTTAAAATTAGTCCATTTTCATTTTTACTTTCTTTTTATGCAAATTTACCAATAAGCTGCGTAATCTCTCATAGCATGGAAACTAATGGGAACAATGCGCCATCTCTCCTAAGTAGCAGATGCGGAAACTCTCCAATTTCGATGGGAGAGATTGCGCGTCCTTTTATTTAAACATGGCCGCTGCTAAAACAAACCGTTGATGTTCACAATGTTAGTCTAGATTAGTAGCTTATTGGAAATCGTTTAAGTTTAAAATAATTTGTACTACTGACATTGTATAGAAATTCTGACGAATAGCCATGAAAATTCAAACACTTACTTTGGGAAAACAAAACAAAATAGCATTGCTTTACCTTAGACGCTCAAAACAATCAACGTGCACTTTCAAGTAGACACTCCACTAGTGCTGTTGTACAACTACATGGAGTCGCTTCGCGCTCACTCTACTCCTTCCCCCCGATCCTCTATGTGCGCAATCTCTCCGACCGCGCTATCTCTCCTGGCTTTACCTTATGATGTCTAATTAAATGTTAGCATTTGAATGTTTAATGTTTGGTACAATTGCTATTTGTAGCCGACTACCTAAATTTAAATTTGGGTATGCTTTAATTATTACACTTTATTATTAATTGATTGGTGACATTTTTATACGATGATTTGCGGCAGAGTTAGCTCGGGGGCATCATAAATTTGGGTATGCTTTAATTATTACACTTTATTATTAATTGATTGGTGACAATTTTATACGATGATTTGCGGCAGAGTTAGTTCGGGGGCATCATTTTGTCACGACTGTACGGTAATTTAGTTTTATCAAACATTAGATGAGGTTTTACTTTACTTGGATATCTATATATTTTTAATGAAGCATTGCAACTTTTTCCGACATGTAACACTGCTAAATATAGTTACTAATATCATACATATTTTCCCTATAAAACATTAAAGATAATTTATTGATAAATGTAAATTTAATAGAAATTATTAGATATTTAATAGATATTTGAAAAGATAATATGTATACTTTTAACTAACTGATATTTTCTTTATGTCAATAAGGCTTTATATTATAAATAAAAAAATGGCCCAAACAATACTTTTGTTAAACCTATAAAAAATGTTTTTTTCTCCAGATCTATAATAACAGCGAATTGAGTTATTCAGTTTAATTTTCTGAGTTTCATGATACTTTTTACCAGTATAAGACAGCATATTGAAATATTTTTTTTAATTTGAGGGAATTTGTTTTTATTGTTTACTTAAGCATTGTCCAATGCAGATGGATTGTTTTAACTTAAATAAGTTTAATGAGAAAGAAAATTAAAAAATCATGTCACGTCTAAATATTCAGTTTAAGAATGCTGTTCTCAATCGATAGCGTGTTTTCTTATATTTATAAATACTATTCTTATATTTATAAATACTCTTTTTATTTAAAAAAAACAAATTCTAAATTATTCTAATCTTCCTATTCTAAATGCAGAAAAAGAGCGACAGATAATATGCAATATATAGAAACACATCTAAATATATAATACTTTGAAAATGTACATTTTACTTAGTTTAAAGAAAACCCTGTACTAATGTTATACATATATTTTTTAAATGCGTTGAAAGAAATATATGTTTGGCCTGTATTTTGAGAATACTTATCTCTTTAATATAGCATACATATATTCTCTCCCTATTTCTGAGCTTCGATCATTTTCATTCGAATACAGTTTCTATGCTTCAAATACTCTTTCCTCTTAATATTATCGTATGCGTGTCCAAACTTTTGATAAATGGAATCCAAAATTTTAAGAAAATTTAATTTTTTCTTTTCAAATGTAAAATACATCAGACATATTCTAAAAGGAATTATTCAATGTGTAGCTTAAGCTTTCGTTTTCTTAACCCCGTGGAAATGCACAATTTGTAAAATAGTGAGATTTGTCATATATTTTAACAAAATATAATTATATTTTTTTAGAAAAGAGTATATGAATTTCCTTTAAAATATGTATTATTTATTTTTAAATTCTTTAAAATACTCTCTTCAAATATGTAATGGGTGACGAATTTAACATTTAAAAAACGTGATTAATAAATACTTATGTAAAATGTCTTTTCCCAGAATTTCAACATGCATTTACCCAAATGAACTGAAAAATCCCAATGTGTGAAATTTTAGAATAATGTGTAGTAAGATTTTTAACTCAGATGCTCGTAGAATACGAAATCCGTTATATACGAATGCAGAAGTAAACAAATAAAATTAACCTAAGTAGAACGTTGGCTTATTTTTTAAGTGTTTTCTCTGAATAAGAAAAATGCAAATGCTGTGTCTTTGAAGCTCCACAAATTGTATTCAAATGGATGTTTCGTGGACTTTAACATACTTATAAGCGCACAAGGATCTGGTGTTAAAAAGTACAATAAGTCTCTTTTCTTATTATTTTAGAGACAGATTTCATGCGAGTCAATTTATCTGAATTTTAATCAGACATTGAAATGATGCAAGGGTATTAAAATATGGTTGAGCTTATTTTAAATAGTGTAATATGTCACTTTCTAGTACATTAAAGACTGAATTCAGTTGGAATTTTTAGAATGATGCAATGGTGTTCAGAGTAAGTTTTAAGAAGTACAACAAACCTTTTGCCAGTATTTTAGAGACTTATTTCATGCAAATAAATATCGTAGGATTTTGCAACCAGTAAGTGAAATTATGGTGATTTTATACTAAGTTTTATCTGAATTTAAGAAATAAAATACGACTTTTGCCAGTATTTTAGAGACACATACTTCATGCCAGTCTATTTGGATTAATTTTGATATCAGCCAATGAAATGATGCAAAGGTGTTGAAAGTAAATTTGTTTTATTTTATGTAGTGCAATGCACCAAAAACTGAGTTCATATCAATCCATTTAGTCCGACTTTTTGAATGATGGCACGGGTTTTCAGAGTAAGTTTTATAAAATATTAAGAATTATAACACACCATTTTTCTAGTATTTTAGACATTGATCAATCAATTTTATCGGAATTTGCAACAATTCAGTTGAATAATGCAATGGTTATACTAAGCTAAGTTTGTTTTGACTTTAAAAAATATTATTACCGTTTTATAGCAATTTATAGAATGAGTTCAGTTACACTTTGTTTTTATAAAAGTCAAAATATTCTATTTAAAATATTCTATTTAAAATTTCTATCATACAAATTTAAATTATCATTTTTAAACTACTTGTATCCCTGTCTTGGGAATTACCTGTAATTAGAAGAATAATAATTTAAATACCATGTTGATAGTTACTTAAGTGAATGGGGTGGTAAAAACAAAATGTCTATATTAATAAGAGATGAAAACAAAGAATGAAAAAGTAAAAATCCTTCCGCCTTGTACCGGTAGAAAATGGTATCATCCAAATTCCTTTTTTAGAAATTTCAGCTAATTTTACTGAAACACTCTGAATTAAAAATGTTTGATACCAGATTATAGAAGATTCAATCCCAGCTTTCATCAATACTGAATCTGAATGAGAATCTTTCCAAATACATCAGCTATATCCAAGTTGCAGGATGCGTACAGACTCCTTATACTGCTTGGAAACTTATTAGAAATGAATAAAATTTCAAATAGTATTTAAAATCCTTTTAAAAAATCTAAAAAAATCCTTAAATTACCACGAAGCAAAATTCAGTGTTGATTGATGAATTAATTGAAGTAAAGCAGTTTAGAAAAGGGAGACTTGTATCGCGCATGATAAATAATCAACTTTCTTAAACATGCATGACATAAAATAAATTAAACTTTAAAGGAACAAAATAAAAATACGATATACGTCTTTGAATTGCTGAAAGACAAAAAAAAAAACTTTATAAACAGTAAAATAAGTTTTATTACACTGTTGACATATTTCTGCTCCATCGGAGCCATTATCAAAATAAATAAGATTTATTCAATGGTTACAAATATAGAAATAAACATCCAATTAAAAAAAAATCAAAAACGAGCTTAATTTGAAATTGTACGTGAAAATTTAAATGATGGAGCTTCAAATAATAACTTCATAAACCGTACAATTGTAGAATATTGATATTCATATTGATAATGTCTACGATGGAACCGAAACATGTGAAAAGTCTAATAAAACTTATTTTACTGTTTATTAAATTTTTATTTTACGCCTTTTAACAATTAAAAGAAGTATATTATTACAAGGTGTTAGAATTTGCTACATTTTTATCTAAATTTAATGTTTACAAAAGTAATGTTCGAGTGATTACTGCTTTTTGTAGGGAGGGGGGGGGGAAGGAAAATACTGTGTTCTTTTGTATTAGTACTTGTTTTTTTTTTACTCTTCAAAATTTATTTTTAAAATCTGGATGCATGCAATATATGATAAGTATTTGAGATTTATCTGGCTACATGACCATTGCCCATTGCATACAATTGTTCGCTGACAATTTTTAATTCAAATTTATAAAACAATACAGCAATACATTGTGAATATTGTGTAATTTTAAGCATTAACTGTTAGGTTTTAATAGAGTAATATCTATTTTTATCTTCAAGTGAGGAATTAAAAATTAGAGTGAGTGCGCGTGTTACAGAAGGGTGCGACAAACATGACAAAATAAGGTGAGCGCTTTAAAAATCTTGGTACCTTTAGAATTTTTCTAAACTCTTGGACTTTTTTTCTCAAGTTTGTATGAACCCTGAAGTTGTATCGAATTCATTTATGGCGATTTATTTTTACTCGCCAAATTTAAGGGGTATTTCGCCACGTATTGCCAAGCTTGGTGATAATTGGACGCTGGCGTATATCACCATGAAGTTTAAAACGTATGATAGTAACAACAATGATTGCCGAAATTAAGGTAAATTTGCTTGAAACCATGTTTTATAAAGCTCATAAATGAAACCTAATTATGGAATAACAGTCACCATAGAAATAAAAACTGCTATATCTCAGACATTTTTTAAAAAAAAGATAAAACAAGAAATGTTCCCGAATCCTTATACCAAGGTGCACTTAAGTGGAAAACCTTTTTATCTTTCTAGATTTTCTGTAAATCTTTTTGAATTTGACGACATTTGGAAACAACAAAGCGGATGAAGCTGGCCTACGAACTTGTTCGACACCTTGGTAAGTCCTGTACACATGCTAAGTCACATACAAATCGATTAATAAATATGGGTTCCGTCTGATGACAAAAATCAGATTTTTTTTTAAATGTTAATGACCCTAGAATTTTAAACTGCGATATCTCTACCATTGTTTAGGATAGAGGAGTGGCAAAAACTGTTTCGAATCTTTCTATCAAGGTCGAAAACTTAAAGAGAAAAAATCAATTTCCAAATTTTTATACACTTTTTTAATTTTTAAAAATTCAGCCAAAACAAGGTGGCAGATGTAGCTGGCAAGCGAAATCGGTGGAGACATTGGTATGCCTTGTACATATGCTCAGAAACATTCAAATCAGTTAATAAATATAAGTTGTGTTGCGACAAAAATCAGACTCTTTCAAAATGTCAGCTACCCTAGAATTTCAAAGTGATACATCTACGCCATTTTTTAGTGTAGAGGCGAAACCAAAACTCTTAGTTAACTTTCTACAAATTAAATGCTTAAAGAAATGAAAAAAAAAGTAATTTCATTATTTTGTTTTACACTTTTGAAATTGAAAAAACCAATAAGCAGAAATAAGTGGCCGCAATTATAAAAAAAGTTGGAGGATGAAGTTGGACAATGAACTTGGTCAACACCTTGGTATGTCCCATTCCTTTGCACATATTCAGTCACATCCAGATGAGTTTATAAATACGAGTGCTATCGCATGACATGTATCAGATTGTTTTAAAATGTCAGCATTCGTAGAATTTCAAACTGCTATATCTCAGTCAATGTTTGTGATAAAAGCAAGACCAAAAATGGTCCTGAATTCTTGAAACTCTAATACTAAAAGGAAAAAAAATCAATTTCTAATTTGTTGTACATCATTTTGAATTTTTAAATATGTAATTTTTTTCAATGAGCACCATTTTGTTACCAGTTGAGATCTTGGTAAGTCCTGTATACATTCTCAGTCACATCCAGCTCCGTTGCAAGATACTAGTGCTATCGCATGATAAGTATCAGACTGTTTCAATAGGTAAACCACATTAGAATTTCAAATTGCTATATCTCAGTGAATATTTTAGATAAAGGCAACAGCAGAATGCTCCGGAATCCTTGTACGAAGGTCGGACATGTAAATGAAAAATAAATAATTTTAAATTTGTTGTATATAATTTTAATTTTTTAAATATTAACTAGCCGCCATTTTGAAACAAGTGAATCTGCCTACCGAACTCGATCGAGGTCTTCGCATATCCTGTACACATCCGCAAAATAAATAAATAAATATATATATTTTATTTTCTACAGAAAATAGAATAGCCCTAATTCTAAAATCAGAATATTTAAAATTAATGTTTTTTTTTTATTATTATTATAATTTTTTAAATAAAGTAATACCGAAAAATTCATCATAAATATAAAGAAAATCCCAATTCCTATTAAATATATCATGTATAATATCATTAAATCAGTAAATCAATTATCATCATCATTAAATAAATAAATTTCGCTAAAAATAGCTCATGTTCTTAGTGTGATGTCGCAAATACAGTGTGCCCCAAAAATGACTGATGGATTTTGAACACCAATAAAACTATTTGGATGTGCCAATCCCAAAACTTTCTTCTATCTCAGTCATGTTAATACTTCAAAATTCGCTATCACATCGCCACTAAAATCAATATATTTCGTCATTCTGTTTCGTCATGTTGTACGTCAGCTGCTTACGAATCGTCGGGTTACAGGGATGCGAACAACCGATGTATACTAAACTACGAAAAGTCCTTCTGGCCTGTACCGACAGGAACAGATAGCCTCCCTATTCCTTGGTTTTACGATTTTAGCTAATTTTACTGGAAAACACGAAGGTAAAATGCGTGGAACCTAAATAAAGAAGATTCAATCCCAATTCTCGTCAACATTGAATTTGAATGAGAATATCGCCAAATTAGTCCTCTTAGCCAAGTTGGCTTTATTTGTGGCAACTTATTTTGGTCTCCAAATTTGGCGATATTCCGCCAACTGTTGCTAAGTTTGGCGAGAATTTGACGTTGACGAATATAAATATATAGTGTTAAACATATAAGAATAGGAACAATGGTTGCAACAATGAAAGAAAATTTGCCGAAATCATGTTAAGGTATCTGACTACGTTTAAAAAGTGGTTTTCGACCAAAATTGTCAAAACGATTTTATTACATTTTATTAAAGCCCAACTTTTTACCTTTCCAAAACTGTATTTATTTTTATTGTATGATTAATATAACTGGAGTTGCAGTGGTTTTAAAACTACTCAACAACTATCACTCAAACCGGAAGTACTGTTTAAAGGACCGGGAGTACTATTTAAAGGTACTAACTGGGAAGGGGAAAGCAAATATATGGCCTTTTAGAAACAAACAACGGCTCAGTACTTGAAAAAAAAGAGCATAGCTCATAAAAACAGTGAAGTTTAGATGCATATTACTTTGTAAATTCTTGTAGTAAAACACAAAACTAAACTTTAAATACATTTTTTGCAATATGTAATTTTTGGAGAAAATTCCGTACGCAAAACATGATTTCTCAAAAAGTTTTTAGAATATCACTACGAAATTTAAAGTGTATGTTGTTTACACTATTGTGACGGCAATGAACTAAAGATTTAATTTTAGAATAAATATTTTTTGTTTTATGGATGTTTTCGTGGAATGACATCAATGAATTTTATGAAAATCAGCATGTAAAAATGTGCGATATACTATAAATTTTGAAACATTTCAAATATCTCTTAGATTTTAGTTCATTGCCTTCACCAATGTCATATGTATGACGTGTAAAAAGAAAATTAAGAAACATACAGTAGAATTTTCTTTAGAGTGTTTTGCGTATTGCGCCAAATTTCACTAAATTTTACCACAAAATCCTCCATTTACCAAAATTTCATCAATGAATGAAATATTTTTTGCTTTTTTTCACCGTTTCTAGTCATATTCTTAATAAAAATATGATAAAAAAATAATGAAGTAGCTTTTTTTGAAAAAAATGCTCCGTACGTAGTCAGGCACCTTAACTAAAACTCATAAATTAAACCAGTTTAGGGGTGAATTCTGCTGTCTTGTTTGAAAATGTCAGCCACCCTAAAATTTCAAACCGCTGTATCTCAGACATTTTTTAAGATAGAGGCAAAAAAAAATTGCTCCGGAATCTCCCGATCAAGGCCGAACATTTAACGAAAAAAAAGTTTTAGGATTTCTAATTTTTTTTTGAATTTGCACATCTTTTTGAATTTGAAATCTTTAAATGGCTATCACAGCGCCCCCTTTCGTCGAAATATCCCCAAATTCTAATAGAACCTGATTGCCATAGCCAAAAACATAGAAAAAAAAAGTGGTTCAATTTGAAGCATAACTTCATACACTTTTAGATGGTACATTAGTGAAAATGGAACAAAAATATCGATCACAGCGCCCCCTTTCGTCGAAATATCCCCAAATTCTGATAGAACCAGCTTGCCATAGCCAAAAACTTCGAAAAAAAATTTGGTTCAATTTGAAGCATAACTTCATACACTTTTAGATGGTACAATAGTGAAAATGGAACAAAAATATCGATCACAGCGCCCCCTTTCGTCGAAGTATCACCAAATTCTGATAGAACCTGCTTGCCATAGCCAAAAACTTAGAAAAAATTTGGTTCAATTTGAAGCATAACTTCATACACTTTTAGATGGTACAATGAAGACGGTCAGACGGACAGACGGATAGACGGACAGACGGACAGACAGACATTTTGTAAAAACATGTTTTTCGGAATCTCTGACCCCTAAAACGTGTAAATCCGTCGAAAACTGGAAGTCGAAAAAAATTTCGATTACAATACTTTCTTCTATTATAGATAGAAGAAAGTAAAATAGGTTCGTTCTTTTGGCGAAAATGTTAACTAAATTTGCAAATTGGTGGGATAAAATTCCCTTGTTTCCCAAACATCAAGCCGCAATCGATACATTTCTATAGCGTTCTTTTATTATTATTATTATTGACTTTCACAATCCATCAGTCATTTTTGGGACACACTGCAGATAAATTAGGCAAACCAATTAAGAAGGAAAATTGAATTGGGGATATTTGAAGTGGAACTCTCTATGCGGTTAAGACATTGGCCGGCTAAAGCAGAAGTGTCCTACTCACCTTATTTGGCGATGGAATGAAGGAATAATTAGTGGCTGAAACGGGAGTATTTTTTACATCCTGCTGAATTGGGGCATTACCGTAATTATTATAATTTAGTTAAAATTTAGATATCGTCACAAATTTGCATATTTCTGATTTTTAAAACATCTGAATTTTTCTACATGAATATATTTGAAACGAAATGACACATTATACGTCTGCATATATAAAAGAAGGATTTTCAAAAAAAAAAAATTATGAAATTTTGATTTTGAGTAACTGTTTTATTTTACTAGATGGAAAACATTACATACAACCTTAGGATATTTAGCGTTACACACATCTTTCTGTAATAGCGTACAAAATTTAAAGCATTTTTTTGGAAGAGGTTCACTAAAAAATGTTGATGCTATTTGCTACTAAATAAGGGGCTTAGAAGATATGTTCAAAATTTTGATATCATATTTACTAATTTGATATGTGTACAAAATTACAAATTTTACTATTCAAGTTTTGAAATAAAAATCATCATTTGTGTATGAAGAAATCTTACGCATATAAAATTTAAGTGTTTTATTATTTTTTTTTATCAAACAATAGAAAATGTTATACTTTCTGTCAATGAAACTTCTTATGAATTGAAATATAACGAAATGTGTATAGAATGCATTTCTAATTTATATTTTTTTATGCAGTTATATTTCCAAAAATTATTTGATATCTTGTGACAACTTTATTTATACGTAGCAGTGTTTAAACGATTAAAGAAATAAACAACACAAACAAGATTTTTGCTTGAATATAGCGGACTTGATTGGAAGATCTGGATTGATAACAAATCAGCAATCCTTAGTAGAAAATTTTTTAATGAAGAATTAAAAACATATATCGATAAACATGTGAATATACATGTTTGACTAAATTTCATTAAATTGAAACTTCACGCTTTCACTAACGCAAATGATTGCTGCAACTTAAATAGGAAACTTAAAGAAATACAAGAACGAAAAATCAAGCAACGTATCATAGATTATGAAACACTTTACAACACTATCGTAATATTGTGAAGAAATGTCATTTTGTTCTATACAATGAAATGAAATATCCAAATAAACATTAAAAAATAACCACGACGCAATAAAAAATTTCATTTTCAGGAATTACTGCCCAGAAATTGCGGTAATGTTTGCTAATTCTATACCGTGCAACACTATATATGAAGTACACACCTCATAATACTTTCAAAATAAAATTTTTGAATGCATATCACAGTTTAAAACTTAAATCCAGAAATAATGGCATATAGTCAGTTATGTAACCGCAAGTTTTTGACTGTCTCTGTAAATAAACAAAACATTCTACACACAAAATAAATCTACTGAAAACGTGCTCTTGTGCACCTCAGTAATGCATATCAATTTTATTAAAATACACTGTAAACTATTTTGCCCCATAGATATTTATGCAATGGAATCTTTTTGTGCTTTTTTGTAAATGAAATATAAATTATACTTACTCTAAACAATATATAAACGATATTGCCACCTCAGTAATGCGTATAATTTTTTTTATGTTCCAAACAGTGTAACATCTTTAAAATGTATAGCAAACGATTATTCCCATTGACCGTAATGTTACAGAATACTTTTGAGTGTCCCTGTAAACAAGTTATAATTGCTACTTATTCTATACTCTATATAAAACATTTTATCGTCTACCTCAGTGACGCATATCAATTTTGTTATGACTGAAATAATGGAACATTAATAAAATGCACTGAAAACGATTTTTTCCCCATTGACAATAATGTATCGGAAAAATTTGATTGCTCCTCTAATCTAACCATAAATGAAATACGCTTTATTTTCAATACTTAACGTGCTATTGCCAACCTCAATAACATATATAACTTACATGGCAAAGCAACTGTATTTACGTGAGTTAGAGCGCGGGCAGACAGACAGACAAACCGAATTCATAAACACTTTTCAACTATGTTGAAAAGTGTTAACAAGAAGAAAAGAAAGAAATCTTAATGATTGCGTATAATAAGTTTAAAAATAATCTATCAATTTGCAAAAATTTCAAGTAACAAGACAGTTTATTACAAATTTATATATTAATAAACAGAAAATTACTTACCAATGGTAAGTAATTTTCTGTATATTAATATATAAATTTTTAATAACGTGTCTTGTTACTTTCAAATTCTAAAAGAAGAAACAGGGCAACATTTATATTAAATAAAAATATATGTAAAGAATAATATCTTCAAAGTGTGTATTTATTTAGTTTCAATAATAAAATTGCGATAATGGTATAAATATACTTTTCAGTACGTTGAAAAAAATATTTTCTTTATTTTGAGAATACTTATCTTTTTTTAAGTTGCGTTAAGATATTTTCTTTCTATTTCAGCATATCATCCGTTTCCATTACAGGGCAGTTTTTTATGCTTCAAATATTCTCTCCTCTGAATGTTATCATTTGCATGTAAAAATATGATTTATGGCAGTCTACATTTCTAGAAAATTTCAACTTCTCTCTTCAAGTGTGAATAGAAAAGATATATGTTGAAAAAAATATCATTCAACGGTCAGTTTAAGCTTTACTTTTCCAAACCTTCTGAAAAGGCATTTTTTAAAGAGAAGAAATGATATTATATTTATATTCAGATTAAGTATAAAACAGGGTAAACATTTATTAAAGAATTTTTTTTTCAAAACACACTGCAGAAATATCTACCAGAAATAGATTTTTTGCTTAATAAAGAAATAATAAGTTAATTCACATATCTTTTTTTTAATTGAGTTTCATGTGGTTTTGTTCAAATATATTCAAACGTGTCAATGTTATAATTTTAGGATTTAGAATTGATGTATTATAAGAAAAATTCCTTTTTTTTATTAAGGATTTTTAGATAATCAGAATGATATACAGCTAATAAATTGCACCTCTGCTTTATAAAAATTTATATTACTATACGAACAATTTTGAATAAATTATTTTGAATTATTTATTTTAATATTTATAACTTTCATATGCTCAACAATTGTTTTTTATTTACCTATTTTAATTATAAATTTGAAATAAAAAAATAAGCAATGATTCCAGAATAGTTTCAGCTAAACAATAGTAATTATTTTGAAAAAAAAAAAATGTTTTATTTTGTTTCATACAGGTTTCGTAAATGATTAAGGTATTGTGCGTTTTCAAAAGCTAATGGCAAACGTAATGACATTTTTAACAAATGTGTGACATTTTTTAATATTTATATTTCGGAATGTCGGAATGTTCTCATGTTTGAAAAATACAGTATTTGTCGCTTTGCAAAAGATTCAAGAGTAAGATATTTTTATGGTAAAAATAATGCAAAATGAGTTAACAATTAAAAAAAATTGGTAATCTCAAGTAGAATGTGTTTAAATTTGCAATGACTTGAAAAATTTGACGAAATCTGGTGTGATCAACTTCTTTAGCTATCACTATTTCCAATCTACAATCTTTGTGACATATTTCATATATATTATATGATTATTGTTTGTAAATTGTAATTGCAAAAGAATTACCGCACCGAATTGGGAAAAATCATCTATGTTCAAAAAGTCGCTGTTATTGTATGTAATATTTGTCTTCCAAATGAATTTTATTCCTATTTTTGTTTGGCGAAAATTATATTTTGCGATTTTTCTTTGATTATAAAATATGTTTAAAATGTTACTATAAGATTTTACGTTACCAAAGATGATATCTAATACAGTCACCATATATAATTTTTTATTAAGTTAAAAAAAATGTGTAACATATATGATAACATATATTGTATAACATATTGGTAATCTGGCACAGAATAACTTATTTGATCAGAAGAGTACAGAACAGTATAATTTATTTGACATAGTGTAAAAATATATTTCTTCTCTTGTACATTATTAGCGTAAGAAATAAAATTTCTATGTTATGTGCTCTCTGTTTTAATTTTAATTTACGTTTCGTATTTAACATACGAAATCACAATTTTTGTTTCTACTACACTGTTAAACATATGTTTCAGCATTTTACCGAAACATGGTGCTGGAGATAATTGTCACATTTCTGATGCAAATATTTAATAAGTTCAAATGTATTGTTCATGTACTTAATGATCCGGCTGAACCATGAACTACTTAAATGGAGTAAACTAGTAAAACTAGAATTAAAAACTAGTAAAAACTAGAATGAAACCATATTACGGCTGCAGTTAACTTTTGTAACAACAGATAATCTGAGTAGGACCTCTGTTTAAAGTATCATTACATGCATACGGGCATTCAAGCATGCTCCAGGAATCAAACTTCCACCTCTTGGTTTCTAATAAATAAATAAACAGGTGATTAGCGCCATCATCTAAAGCGGCGTATTGAATGTACATTGAAAAAAAAAAAGACAGATGCTTCTTAATCTAGGAACATATAATATAACCATAAACGAAAACATACCATAAACTATTGCGCGATTGCGAAAAAAAGTTCTTTCTTTTTTAGAAACCTCATAAACAAATATATTTTTGAGATTTAAACAATCATTTATAATTCGACAAACAAACATACTATTGTTGCCTCTGAATTTCAGAAACGTTTCCGAGTATTTCTTACAGTTTATTAATCTGTTTTTAAAACTTTCCAACTTAGTTGAAAAGTGTTTATGACTTCGGTTTTTCTGGCCGTCTGTCCGTGCTCTAACACCCGTAAATATGCTCGAATTGCCTTGCAATTTTTATATGTTATTGTCGTTATCTGTAGCATGTTCCCTATTTCAACTGAAGTGTGTAGCACTTATAGATTTTTTACAGGGACACTCAAACGATTTCCGTTACATTACGGTCTATAGGGAAAAATCATTTGCGGTTTATTTTAATGATGTTACACAATTTCAACAACATTGTAATTGATATATATCACGAAGGTGCATTACAAGAAGCTTAATATGGAATCTGGTGTGCATAGCACTTATAGTTACTTTACAGGGACAGTCAAAAGAATTCCGTTACATTATGTCTAATGAGAAAAATCGTTTGCGGTTTAATTAAATAATGTTTCACTACTTTAAACCCATTGAAATTTATATATATCACTAAGGTGCATTACAAGAGGCTTACTACAGAATAGTGTGTGTATAGCAGTCACCGTTCATTTACAGGGACACACAAAAGAATTCTCTACTAATAATTCTTGGAAGTGCGTTTTAAGTTGCTGAACGCGATTTTAAACTTAATTCACTTTTTGTCCATTACTTGGTGTGTATAAATTCTGTAGATCATATACAGGGCAGCACAAAAGTTCGCGAACGCATTTCCGTTTATTGACAGAAAGTCCAGAAGGAGAATTTTAAACTATGCCACGCGTTTCCTAACTAAACTAAAATTTAGCATCCTATGTAGTATATATACAAATCTATAGATCATATACAGGGCTGAATAAAAGTATTCGGATATTTTTCCGAGCACTGTATATGTTGGAAATTCCTGAAATTACGTTTTTAAATATGTTATGTGTTTTCCAAATTGTTTACTTAGATGTTATCTTTCAGCTTAAACGGTAATGATTTGTAAAACTATTTTGGAACCGTTGGAAAGTGTTACATAATCTATGCGTGACGCATGATTGTTCGTTCTTGTTTTTTTTTCAACTGGAATATATGATTTTAGAATGCTATCAATTCTTAAGTAAATATTTTAATGTTTAACAAACATGTTTTAAATGTAAACGTGAAAAGTATAAGCATTAGCGTTAAAATAAATATTACTTAGTTATTCTTAAATGTATATATTCAATCAACAACTGAAATCTCTAATTAAGAATTGCTATCATCCAAAAAACCGATATTTTGGTAAAATCAGTGGCTGAAAAATAAACTTTGTTTTTACAAATGATTCTTTAAATCTATAAACTATATTGATTTCTGAGGTTTATAACGATAAAACATGATTTTCGGAATCATGCGGAACTCGGAAGAGGTTATTGCATATTTTGGTCTTGGTAATATTATATTTTCATAGATTAAAAAACATCTGTCCTTTTTTTTTTTTTTAACAGAGTACACTGCTGTTACACTGCTGTCCGAAACAGTGTCCGGACGTTTTCGCTTTTTACACGATTTGTTGAATATCTACTGAAATTCTTGACGACTGGTCTTTGAATTTCGAGGATGTAAAGCTCATGTTTGACTTCAGAAACTGTAGAAAGTGCTTATTAATTATTAACTGCAATTAAAAGATTAATATATTGAATATTGAATGAGATATGGGCATTTTTATCAAATAAATTTTAACTGTGCATGCGCGAACTATACCAATTTTTTTCATGATTTGATAGTAAATTCTATGAAGCAACTCTTATAAAAAGAGCAAACAAATATCGGAAAACTCAAAGATATCGACAATATAGTGAGCTAATTCGCAAATTGGGGAGGGGGGAGCGTCCAATTGGATGATAAGGGAAAATCCTCTCATGAATAAGTTATGTCATCATCCCCAATTCGTCAATTAGCTCACTATATTGCCGATATCTTTCTGAGTTTTTAAGATATTTTGACTGATTTTTTACATGAATTGCTTTATAGAATTAATTCGAAATCATGAAAACAAAATCTTTGTTTTGTTCGTTCATGCGCTGTTAAAAATTATTTCATACACTGTTAAAAATAAATCCGTCAATTCACGGTAAAAGTACTGGCAGCAAAGTTGCCGGACTTTTTCCGTTCAGTTAGTACATTTTCCGTTTTGAAAGATAAAAGAAGGTAAAACTCCGTTTGAAGAATCGGTAACTTTCCGTTATAAATAACCTCGGTTTTAAAAAGTGACATCTCTATTTGTGCTGCCATCAGTTGTTTATTACGTGAGTATTTAATTTTTGATATAATGCAAGAACATATTTTGCCCGTCCTGAGGATCGAACTGGGTACGTTAGAGGTTTTTGCCGAGTGCTTTACCGTAAGACCAGCGGGTCCTTGCTAGAGTAAGAGTAGGAAATGATGATAGGTGATTTCTTAAAATTGCAGCTTGGGACTTAAACAATTTGGGGTTTAGAAAACTGGTAATTCTGAAGTTAATTGCGGGGACATTTCGTAATAAGATGATGGTTGAGAACAATAGTATTAATAGAGGATAAAAACAGGAATTATATATATTTTTAATTTGATAATTAGATGTAAAATATAAATATTATATTTTGAATTAAATTCGATTATTTCATTTTATTTTTATTTGTTTTTTTGTTTTTTATTTGAGAAAATGGATTTTTAATCAACTATTATGTATTTTTTAAAAGTGTTCGTTTAGAATATATTTTCATTGTGAGTGTTTTTATAAATTTAAAATATAAATTGCGAATAATTTTAAAGGAATGAGTTAATTCGAAAGCATTATTTTTGTTTGTTGCTTTTTTAAATAGAATCGATTTTTTTCACTTAATTTAGCTATTTTATGTATATATTAATCTGTTTGTTTAGAATATATTTTAAGTGCGAATACTGTTTTATAATTAAAAAAAATGAATTGCAAATAATATTAAAAGAATGGAAATAATTAATTTTTGCTTTTTTAAATTCGAATACACTATTTTCTTGTTGTTTTAACTAAACTTGAAATTTTAATTTATGGAATTTTTAGCTTTTTGGTGCAGCAACATGTCAGTTTTTGAAACATTGAAAATAAACATGCAGCAGATAACGGAATATCTCCGTTGGCTGCTTTCTTATATGAGGAAATTTTCTGCTTTTAACTGAAAATGCCCTTTTGTCATGAAAAGGGACTTTTTCTGTGAAAGTCAGGAAAAAAATACCCGTGAATTTCAGATTATTTTAACAGTATACTGTAAAAAAAAATCCGTCAATTTACGGAAAAAGGACTGGCAGCAGAGTTGCCTTAATGTTTCCGTTTTTGGGGAATGTTCCGTCTTTGTAGTCCATAAATAGAGCTATGCAGACGCGAAGGAGTTTAAGCGCATGTGTGGTGATAAAAAATACTGCAATCCTATTGGATGATAGATTTTTACATTAATAATTCCGTATTTGAAACTCTGTAATCTTAAAAGTCTAAAAAGTGTACATTTAGGGATACAGTTTATGCTTTTTTGTGCACAATTCAGTTTGAAGTTTTTATGCATAAGTAGAGGTGCCAAATACGCTCGGATTTTGTGCACTTTTTTTGCAAACTTTTTCTAGCTGGGTAGCAACAGATATACGGGAGAGATTCCATTTGTCTAACAAAACGGAAACTTTCTGATCAAAATTTACGGAAGACAACCTGTCAATAAAGAAAATTTTTTAACAGTGTACAAATGCCCATATTTCTTCAAATATTCAACATATTATTCTTTTAATTGCAGTATACTGTTTCTACTGTTCTTGAAGTGAAACATGTGCTTTACATCCTCGTAGATCAAGGACAATTCGTCAAAAATTTCAGTAGATATTCGACAAACCGTGCAAAAAGCGAATGCGTCTAGTCACTGCCCTTTAATTTTTCGACATATTCTCATTCAGAAGATTCTAAAATATGTGTCATTGACGAAGTTTTATCATAATAGGAAGTTTAAAAATTCAACTGAACCATGATTTGGTGCAACAGATTTTTTCACAGCATCAAAGGATTCAAATTTCAATGGATATATTCTACAGTTTACACTTATTTCATTTAAGAATAATCCTCTTAATTATGTATTTGGGATGATAATTAAATATCAGAATTGTGAGGAAAATGTAAACTAACTTAATAAGCACAAAACTAAAACAGAAATATGAGTAATCCCTTTGATCTACATTATTGTTTTCCTATCTTAAATTTAAAAAAAAATCTACGAAAAACACCAATCTTTAGTTCACAGATAAATAAGTAGTCCTAAAAAATGATAAATCAAGCGAAAAAATCTGTAACTTCAAATTAAACCTTATATATGTTAAATGGTTTTATAATAATAGGATTGTTCACATAATGAATATTTAATGAACGTTTTCGGAACTTACTGCTATTAAAATATTCCAGTCTATTATTATTAAAGATGGAAATTATGATTAATTGTGACAATCTTGTAACAATGTTTTTAAAATAACTTATTACTTTCAAACACAGAATCAGTAGATTATCCAGTTGATTCGAAATAAATAACATCGATTTATAATTATTGAATTTTGAAGATTATAATGTTGAAAATTTAACTACATTAATTTTCTAAACTATTTTTATACCTGTATTGTTTTTATTTATTCTCTTACAAGGTTTTCACGTATAATGCTATATTTAATTAACAATGAATTTCATTGCAGTACGATGTATGCAGAATTAAATTTCATATGTGATGTATTTATGGTTATTTATTTAAATACAGGGTCATTCATAATTCCCTCCGGTGTTTCGAAACGTTATAGTAAAAAAACGAAGACGAATATGAAAAAAAGAAACATATGAAATTATTCCGAAACTATTCAAGTTTTACTTGCATACATTACAGGTGTTCTATGTGTGAACCCTTGGTCACACAGCATACATCCATGCGATAGTCCAGTTCCTGCCATACTCCGTTTCTTTAAATTTCCGGTACCACACCGGAGTCAGTTGGTCCCTGTTTTCGATATTTATTACGAAAGGCCCGTTGAACTGACACCAATGATTCAGATTTAAAGAAACGGAGTATGGCAGGAACTGGACTATCGCATGGATGTATGCCGAGTGACCAAGGGTTCACACATAGAACACCTGTAATGTATGTAAGTAAAACTTGAATAGTTTCGGAATAATTTCATATGTTTCTTACTTTTAAATGCTAAAGGTGTAAAATTAACAACTATAATATAAATTAAAATAACTTTTATTAGTTGTTTTACATGTTTCGACTCTTCTGAGTCATTTTCAAAAACAAAATGAGAATATTCTAAAGCTGCACGGGCTTTGAAGTTATTATTTACATGTACTTTTTAAAAAATTACGCACGTTATCTATTATTTTTTACTTGATTGTTTATTTTCATATCTTTGAGCATGGAGTAATTCTAGCCACAGTTTCGGTAAATTAAAAGATGTCGCATCGTTACATATTGTATTTTTGCGCGTGAGTATCTCTATGGTTTCTCTTATTATGGATGGATAGTGTAGACTGGAGGGAAATATTATTTTACTTTCATTGAAATCTATTTGGATGGTTTCTTCTTGATATAATCTTGCTAGGGCTGTAGTTTTTCTATTGTATTTAATATCAGCTATATGCTCTTTTTTTCTGCAATTAAATTTCCTGCTGGTCATGCCTATGTAGTAATTCTTGGATCCGTCTTCTTTAATAAAAGGTATTTCATATACTCCTGAATAATTCTCAGAATTAATTGGGTCAATTTTACTGCAAATGATATTCTTTAATTTCTTAGGTGGTTTGGCTATTAAGCAGATATTGAAACGTTTAAGGCTGTGTTTTAATTTTTCGAAAAAGCTTGGATAATATTGCAGAGTATAAAGTTTGTATTTTTGTGAATCAAATTTCTTTTCTGAATACTTATTATTGGTGATATCTATGATTAATTTATTAATATGGTGTACTGTAAAACCATTATTATAGGCAATTTTACGAATATTATATAATTCATTATTCAATTTATTTTCAGTACATATTATAAAGGCTCGTTTTATGAGAAATCTGTAGGCTGAAATTTTGTATGTAAAGGGAGAACATGCGTTATTTGGTATGGTAGATTGGTTAGCCATGTTTTTCCGGAAAACAGCTCTGTCGATAGATTTATTTGTTCTTGTTAACATAACATCAAGGAATGGAAGACTTTTATTATGTCCAATTTCAATAGTGAATTTAATGTTATTGTCGATTGAGTTTAGTTGATTTATAAATATTTTAAGTTCATCAAGACTATGCTGCCAAATTATAAAAATATCATCAACATATCTGAGCCAAGTGTGAGGTGTTAAGTGAAATGTGTCAAAAACTTTATTTTCCAATGGGCGAAGAGTATATTCAGCTAATAAGCCTGAAATAGGTGACCCCATTGGAGCTCCGTGATTCTGCTTATAATATTTACTATTGAATGTGAAATAGTTATTATGGATGATTAGATTAAGTCCTCTTTTTATTGTTATTTTCATATCATCACTAAATTCTTCTATCTGTTCAATATCATCACAAATCTTATTACATACTACATGTGTGTCAATTGATGGATACAATGATATAATATCAAGACTAGCCATTATATAATTATCTGGTAGCTGTATATGTTTGATTTTTTGAATGAAATCTTCCGTTGATTTAATCGTTAATGTGGTAGTCGATTAAACATAATCGACATTAACGATTAAATCAACGGAAGATTTCATTCAAAAAATCAAACATATACAGCTACCAGATAATTATATAATGGCTAGTCTTGATATTATATCATTGTATCCATCAATTGACACACATGTAGTATGTAATAAGATTTGTGATGATATTGAACAGATAGAAGAATTTAGTGATGATATGAAAATAACAATAAAAAGAGGACTTAATCTAATCATCCATAATAAATATTTCACATTCAATAGTAAATATTATAAGCAGAATCACGGAGCTCCAATGGGGTCACCTATTTCAGGCTTATTAGCTGAATATACTCTTCGCCCATTGGAAAATAAAGTTTTTGACACATTTCACTTAACACCTCACACTTGGCTCAGATATGTTGATGATATTTTTATAATTTGGCAGCATAGTCTTGATGAACTTAAAATATTTATAAATCAACTAAACTCAATCGACAATAACATTAAATTCACTATTGAAATTGAACATAATAAAAGTCTTCCATTCCTTGATGTTATGTTAACAAGAACAAATAAATCTATCGACAGAGCTGTTTTCCGGAAAAACATGGCTAACCAATCTACCATACCAAATAACGCATGTTCTCCCTTTACATACAAAATTTCAGCCTACAGATTTCTCATAAAACGAGCCTTTATAATATGTACTGAAAATAAATTGAATAATGAATTATATAATATTCGTAAAATTGCCTATAATAATGGTTTTACAGTACACCATATTAATAAATTAATCATAGATATCACCAATAATAAGTATTCAGAAAAGAAATTTGATTCACAAAAATACAAACTTTATACTCTGCAATATTATCCAAGCTTTTTCGAAAAATTAAAACACAGCCTTAAACGTTTCAATATCTGCTTAATAGCCAAACCACCTAAGAAATTAAAGAATATCATTTGCAGTAAAATTGACCCAATTAATTCTGAGAATTATTCAGGAGTATATGAAATACCTTTTATTAAAGAAGACGGATCCAAGAATTACTACATAGGCATGACCAGCAGGAAATTTAATTGCAGAAAAAAAGAGCATATAGCTGATATTAAATACAATAGAAAAACTACAGCCCTAGCAAGATTATATCAAGAAGAAACCATCCAAATAAATTTCAATGAAAGTAAAATAATATTTCCCTCCAGTCTACACTATCCATCCATAATAAGAGAAACCATAGAGATACTCACGCGCAAAAATACAATATGTAACGATGCGACATCTTTTAATTTACCGAAACTGTGGCTAGAATTACTCCATGCTCAAAGATATGAAAATAAACAATCAAGTAAAAAAAAAAAATAATAATAATAATAATAATAATAGATAACGTGCGTAATTTTTTAAAAAGTACATGTAAATAATAACTTCAAAGCCCGTGCAGCTTTAGAATATTCTCATTTTGTTTTTGAAAATGACTCAGAAGAGTCGAAACATGTAAAACAACTAATAAAAGTTATTTTAATTTATATTATAGTTGTTAATTTTACACCTTTAGCATTTAAAAGTAATATACTATTACAAGGTGTTATATTTTATTATATTGTTCATATGTTTCTTTTTTTCATATTCGTCTTCGTTTTTCTACTATAACGTTTCGAAACCCCGGAGGGAATTATGAATGACCCTGTATATATATATATATATATATATATATATATATATATATATACGTGTACAGTACACAAAATATAATTCCAAACGTAGAAAAAACTTGCGTTTCAAATGAAGTAAGAAAAAAGGAAAGTATATACATTTTTTATTTCGATGAATTTTCTTTGTAAATTAGCATGACTTATTTTTGTTATTTATATATTAAAATTGAATCGAACCTTACACAATTTAGCAACACCATGTATTTAATTACTTTATTACAGTAAAAAAAAAGTAGAACTACAAATTTTTTATGAATTTTGGATCAACAGTTAATGAATTATAAGTTATTGTAAATGGAATTAATAACAAGGAACAACGGTTTATTAGACGTAGCCATGAGAATATTTATTACAGTCAACTGTAATCGACTGCTTTATAATATCTCAAGCAGTTACATTTTTAAATACACTATTTAAATGCTTTTTATAATTTTTTTTTCGACATACGAGATATAAAATTTGATTGGTTGAGACGAGTTGGGACAAAACCGAATCACGAAGCATAAGGCCAAACCTACTATTATTGCCAAGGTAATGCTAGTTGATTTGTCTCACACGTCTAATCGAGCTCGTGCAGGTGACTATCGTCATGTTCTGGAATGTAGGGGTGTCATATTTTGGACAAAAACATCAGTCTGAGCACAGTCTGAGCATGCGCCTTTTTCGTATGTCGACACTCTCATATAGAAACAACATATGTCATGTTTGCCGGATTAAGCTTTAAGATCATAACATTAGCAGACATTCCTTTCATGTGGAAGAATGTTGCTTTCAAATACCTATGTTCTGACAATTAATAAATTCGTTTGTAAATAAATAAATAATATACCATGAATATTAAATAAAAATTTATCTTACTAAATGGATTATCCCAGAAATTTCATTTTCGAACTGTGTCACTCTCGAAAATCGTCGGTATGATAGTGTTTTTTGTAGATATTTTTCTTAACGTCTTCCTTTTTTTCACGCATAAAATTCTCTCAAATGCGATTTCTTTGCTTATTTCATAGGTGGAAAAAGTTCAAAAAGAAAAAATTTCACTGTCGTAATTACATTTTTAGGATTGTGAAAAGATGCTACCTTAAAGAAAAATAAACAATGTAGGGATTTATAAAACTTTTATTAACATGTTGCAAAATTATTTAAATTTATTAAGACATGAACAAAATATGTAACGAGGTTTTTCCAGATCAGCTTCATTTTGTAAAATTTGCAATTGATCTCATTCTTTTCAAATGGCTAGTGCAGCATTTCAAGCTCGCTTCTTTTTCCTCTATCTTTGAATATTTTTCATAATTCTAAAATGAAACAACATTAATATTGAAAAATTATTTTTTGTGCTAAGACTGATGTTTTTGTCCAAAATATGGCACACCTTCATTCCAGAACATGACGATAGTCACCTGCACGATCTCTATTAGACGCGTGAGACAAATCAACCAGCATTACCTTGGCAATAATAGTAGGATTGATCTTATGCTTCTTGATTCGGTTTTGTCCGAACTCCTCTCAACCAATCAAATTGTATATCTCGTATGTCGCGAAAAATATATAAAATACATTTAAATAGTGTATTTAAAAATTTAACTGCTTGATATATTATAAAGCTCTTCATCATCCTTTCAAAATCACACTCTGAATTTAAAAAAGTAAAAGTCTTATATAACGCTGTGATTCAACAAACGCTCTTTTCCTTCAAGTCGTACAACGTTGTACAGTATCTTCCGATATTTAATTTTGTAATTTTATGAACGAAAGATAATGGAATTTCCATTGAATTATTGTACTATAAAAATTTTAATTAAACATATTTTGCTTAAAATGACAAAATATTTAAAATATTTTACGGAGAAATACTAATTTACGGCGTAATTGATTTTGCACAATCTATTTTTTGAAATTCTATAACTTTTCTTTAATTCTCAACAAATTTTAAAATTTTAAGAATCATACTACTTCCTTGTATAAAAAAATAAATTTTAAGCATAATTCCTAAACAATGAAAAATATGCTTGATTCAAATGTAGTTAAATATTATTAATTGAAATTAGGATCGTTTTAATCGATAAAAATTACACACATGGGTTGTTTTGTGGAATTTTCATAAAGAAATATAGTTTATTCTTTTTCTGCATTCATTTATTATATTAGGAAACGTCACAATTCCTTTTCTCGAAATGATTGGAATTTTTAATTAGTAAAGAATTTATATATTTACTGAAAGAAGGAAATGTAAAAATGATTTTTATTCACAATAGTTCCTTTATAACATAATTGTAATATCTAAACCTTGATGATACAAATCTATTTTCTTTTCATTTCTCGCAATCCAGTATATTGAAAAAATCTATGCAAAAGTTTTTAAAATATCAATTTTAGTAAGAGTACACAAATTGTTAAATTGCTCTTTTTAAAATAGTTTTTTTTCTTATACGTGCAACCGCATGCACGCTGGAGGGTATAACATATAATTAATCATTCCTTAATGCAGTGTGGATTTTTTTTATTGTATCTGCATCCATTGCATTATTAAGTATTGCACGGCAGCGCAATACGTATTTATTTCCAGTGCGACTTCTTAATGTTAATTTAACACAGCATCTCCCGTTGAATGAGTTAACTACTAGACTTTTTCCCACTTTTATACGCGTTGCCACAAAATTTTTACTCTGTGTTAATTCTAATAAAATTTGAAATTTGAAATAGTGAAATTGTTTCGCTGACGTCAAGATCAAAACGGATGATTAAATGCCGTTGCATATAGGTGGATTTTAATCCAGGAAGTAACATAGGCTATGTTTTATTTACGTTATTCAAACATTTTTCTTAATATTTTAAAATTTCTTAATTTTCATTGTGATTCAACGGACATTTTTCCTATAAAACTTAACTATGTTTCTTTATTGTTGCCAAAAATTCAAAAACCGTAATAATAATTTATTTTCAATTGAAAGATTTCCAGGTTCAAAATGAAATTGAATCAATTTTTTTCAAGTTTTACAAAAAGGATCAACACAACGTCATACTCTAAATAAACGGACATTTTTAAATATTTGGTTATAATTCAAGCAGAAAGCAGATGAATATGTTGCCATATCTGTAACAAAAAGAAAATTTTCTTAGTTCAGCAGCAGTAATACAGTTGTTAATAATACAAGGAGCATCTATATCAATAAATACAGGAAGCATGTGTATATGACGTCATATTTATATCAAAAAATTGAAATAATTTTTACCGATACTAAAATTAATAAGGATAAATTACAGGATGAACATACCGCAGAAAATTTTCTGTCAAACAGTTTATAAGAGATTTCGCTGGGGAGACAATTGTCATCTTATTATGGCGTAGATGGTTATTATGAAATAGGTTGTACTGGATATAGCGTTTATAGTCGTTTATAGCGCCCCCTGGGAGGAAATAAAGTAACCAAATTTAAATATATATATATATATATATATATATATATATATATATTTATGTTTCATTGTGTATTAGCTCTATGGAAATTAAAAGTAGTTGGCACAGATGCAACACAATTTTCTTTTATGTTTATAGCGTCTCCTAGTGAGAAATAGGGTAACAAATTTTTTTTTATTATTTTTTACGGGTTATTTGAAATAAATTATTTCCATAATGGTCTGCCATGATCAAATTTATTTTTAATAAAAATTTTCACATGATGTTTTATGCTGGTAGCGCCCATGATGGAACATTAACCTAACTAAAACTTTAAAATGGAATTTTCTTATGTTTTCTCATATGCCACCAATGCTCCAAGTTAAAATTACGTAATACTGATTCAATAAAATTTATTCTTGCATGTATAGCGCCTCCTGGAGGGAAATAGTGTAGCCAAATCATATATTATAACACGAGCAAATCTTGTTTGAGTGTGTGCATGCAAATTTTGTCTAAAAAATGGCTCTAACGATTTTTACTAATTTTGTATCCTACCGTTTTGGGGTAGGAGAAAACCATTGGACTTGGTCACATGTTCGGTAAAATTCGATTACTGGGTCATGTTGCGGTCTCAACGTGTCAATGCATTTCAATGAAAATGAAGGTTGAAACAATTGCTAAACAGTTGGCAGTAAACAAATTCGCAAAAGTTGGCAACATTTTGACAAATTTGGCGACATTGTCGATATTTGGCGGGAAATTACTTTCAAGATTACCAATGCCAAAACACATGATTGGTGCCAAATGAAAGAATGTCGCCAAGATGATGAGTTTTCGCCAAATGTTGGCGAAATTTGGCGAAAAATTGGCATTTAGAATCGGAAGGAATTTTCTAGAAATTACCATCAGGATCTGAGATGCATGATTCAACCAATCAGAGTCCATAGAACGTTTTCGAAAACAGAATTCAACCAATTAGGTTACATAATTTTGTTTCGCAATTAATCCCACACATATGTAAGGAAGTGCTTCGGTCGAAACCTAAAGTCTGTGAAGTTGTACAGTAAATCATGCGATCTGCAATAGACTCAGAAGTCTACGAAAAGTGTGAAGTTTGGCGAGTTGAACACGAAGCTAATTTTAACGAAGCACAGCTCGATCTCCCTAACTGGTTTATTTTTTGTTTGCAAAATTGAATTTTTATGTTTCCCAGTATGACAGCTATACTGCATAGTACAGATACAACATAATTTTCCTTCGCGTTTAAGCCGTCCCCTAGAGGGAGAGTAAATGAATATTTATTTATTTGATTTATAATAAACTTCATAATAATCTTCTGACAAGCTGAAATTGATGTTTTGTTAGAAATTTTCATATGGTATGTTTATAATTATTATTATTATTATTCAAAAAATCTTTTTTTTTGCGTTTAAAGTGCCCCCTGAGAAGAAACAAGATAACAAAATATTAATAAAATCGATTTATGTTTTCGTTTTTTAAATAAGTTTTCAGAAAAGCTCCTGCCACAGTAAAGTTTATATTTCGATAAAAATTTTCACATGATAGGTTTTTTTTTAACTCTCGTAGCGCTCCTGGTGGGAAATTGCTTAACTAAAACTTTAAAATGGATTTTTTAACGTTTTCCAATATGGGAATTGTACAACAAATTAAAATTAGGGAATAATTTTTTCTTGCGTTTATATCGCCCCCTGTGAAGAAAAAGGTTATACAAACTCAAATAAAACTGTTTTTTAAATATTTTACTATATGACAGCTATATTGTTGTTATGTATAAGCTCTAAAAATTCAACAAAATTTACTTTTGCAATTTATAGCGTTCCCTGGTGGAAAAGTGGATAACTAAATTTAAGTAAAATTAATTTTTTATCATCAGATTGGACATTTTTGTCCAAACTACAGCAACCTGCATTACTGCACTGGTGAAAAATTTTGGATTAATCATTGATAAATTTACATCACAAATTGTGGTGCCATACCGCATAAATTAAACTTTGATGACGGTACGCTGTATTAATTTCGAAATGAGTTCGTCTTAATGCAGTAGTTATTAAAAAACTTGGCATATTAAACAGAAACATAATTTGCCGAACAAATAATAATAAAAAAAAGAATTTATTTCCTACAATGTTTGGACCCGAGAAGAGGCAGATATTAAGATATTTCATTCAGTTGGTTTTACATTAGATGTTAAATATTTGCTAATAAATAAGGTTAAACCAATTGAGCTTTAAAAAATAAAATAAAATCAATAAACCTGATATTTAATCTACCCGTAAAACTTATATCTATTCGAATGAAATGTTGAATGACTTTTTTTTATTTCTAATCTTCACAAGCAGCAAACATTTGTATTACAGATTAAATTTTAACATGTTTATGATGGGTGTATGTAAAATTACAAGGTACATGCTAATTGGTGGATTAAATATCATGTTTATTGATTTTATTTTTATTTTTTGAAGCTCAATTGGTTTAACCTTATTTATTACTTAACATCTAATGTAAAAACAACTGAATAACTGATTTAAGGGAGCACATAAAAGGGCTTTAGAACATATCTCTTCTTATAAGATGAAGAATACTTACTTAAACACTTGTTTATACTGCACATCGAGGTAGTTTATACCCTATGTTTATTAGCGCTCGGAATGAGACGCATGTCTCGTCGCAGCAACATCTTATATTGTACACAGCAAGAGTATCGTGACATGCGTATTTAGTATGCTTTAAATTTGCTAGCTTATATCAACTATGCACGTAAACTCTCTAAAAGAGGAGATATGGAACTATGATCATACGTAAATAAGATATGATTATGATAAAAAAGCCTCTACCTAGATCAAATACATTTTACAATTGAAACCTGTATGCGGATGACAGCTCATACAGATTGAGGGGAAGTCTGTAATTTGGCTCTTAAAGTTCAATGTTTAAACTTTAAGATACATTTATAGTTTTTAGGACTACTGAGTAGCAACAACCTTAAATACTGTCGTCTAAAGATTTTCTATATTTATAACGATTTTCTGTTATTAAAATTATATATATTTTTTTAAATGACAAAGTGAAACTCTTTTCCATTTTAAATGTTTATTAATCTCGTTAAAAAGGGTGAAATTATACTACGATGTACGTAGCATCCGGGATTTGACTATTTGTAGAGTTTGTATGAATAATAGATCATCCGTACATTTTAAAAGTGCAACCTGTTAGGGTTGTACCCTTTATGTTATATCGCCTGACAACGATGGGTTTAAATACACATTTTTGTAACTATTGTTCAAAATATGCATGAAAATGTCTTTTATTTGTAGCAAAAAATGAAATTTATATTCGTATTTATCTTAACTTAAATCACGCGTCTTTTAAAGTCTACTAAAATATCGTTCCTCTAGAAATGCAATCCCCAATATTAAACATAAAGCTTAAACAAAATATTTTCTGCATTAAAAATGAATGATCAATTTAAAATAAATGTAAGAAATTTTAAAATTTTGTACAATGTGTGACATGTAATATTTAAACAAACACGTCCATTATCCTAAACTCGAATATGGTTTATTAGACAGTTAAATGACAGCATGACATTCATAAGTGTTTGAATGTTGTTGCATGAAATATAAGAGGTCTTTCTGTAACATGAACATGATTTAATGAAACCAATTTTATTATCAAAATAGTAACTTAATTTTAATATATTTTTTCTATCAATGATTTTGTTAATTGTTGGAGTAAAAAATGTTACACACGTAATTTACATATGGTAATTTAAAGGTCATGTTTAGTTACGGAATTGTTTATTAAGAAAATATTTTTCAAAAAATGATTTTAAATCCGTTCGACTATCGCTAGGCTGTCAACCTTTCTTTTTTTTTAAAGTGAAATAAACATAATTTGAAACAGGCAATGCATTTATTAAAATATGTATTGTACCATATAATAGTGATTTGCTTTTATTTATTAAATGAATTTCTAGTTTAAGGAATTTTTGTAAACTTTAACAGAAACTGGATAGCTGGACGCAAAGTTATTATGTTCATTCTGTATGTTTTGAGTATATTCAACTTAGGTATATGAATTAATCAAGAACATCTAATTTTTCGTATAAAAAACATGTTCATATATAAATGAAGTTTTGCATAATACCAGAATTATTTAAAACATTTATGTCCTTTAATCCAATTTAGACCACCATCCTGCAGATAGAACATCAACATTAAACGACTTTAATGTAAAAATAACAAAAACAAAAATTATATAAATGTTCTATAAAATATTCAAAACTCATATAAGATTAATAAAAGAGTAAAAAATGGGCCGTAAATTTAATTTAATTTAAAAAATGACCAGAAAACTGATAATTTTTAAAATGAATTGCGCTGGGACGTAAAATTGACAAATCCATCATTTCACTATTAGTCATAAATAAACTAAAATTCCTAAATAAGCAAAATTATATATTACACCTGAATAATATTTATTATAAACCATATGAAAAAATTAATTATGAAAATTTTGACATTGGACAATTTAAAGGTAATATAAAAGTAATTTATGAATCATTAATTTTGTTAGCATATCTAAGAAAATGAAGTTAAAATAATAATAAAAAATAGATAAAGCTTGTATGCAATTCTTTTATTTTAATAGTAATCGTTTTCATTACCATGGTCTCATCTATCCATACTAAATTATTACGTCAGTAACTCTTATTGGCTTACGCAGGATATGCTTGTAAAATGTCAAAATATTAAGTAGGTTCAACAGAATGTGAGGATATCATTCTGTATACCTATAAAAGTGGAAAAAGATGTAGTTTAAGCTTTTGGATAGCATGCTTGCTTAAACTTGTATTATCTGATTTAATGATGGAGGTTTTTCTTAATTTTTATTTCATTTAAATAAAAGGATGGACTTTTATACAGAGTCGACCGACAAATTTGACCGACAAATTAAGAGGGATGATAGAAATCTTCAAGAGGGTGAAAACATTAGTGTATAACATGGGGTGGGTCGCAAACCACGTTGAGAGAATGCAAATCGCGAAAACCACATGCAGGCTCTGAACCAGAGGAGATGAAAGGTGGATATCAGTCGATCACTGAATCCATGTACTGCAGACTGTTCAAGTGTCTGTCCCTGACTTCATGATTTTTGTTTTTTCACTATTAGCAGAGATATACTTAACTAATATCAACATATTATTGGATATATTAAATAGGTTCAACAGGATGTGAACCTATATAATAACTCAACCAGTTAAGTTATACTAATGTGTATAACTTCTCTGGTAAGTTAACTGTATTAACAAGTATTAAATAACTGTTACAACACATACGACGCAAATTAGAGCTAATGAGGTAGTAAGCACGTTTAGTATTTAGTTGTATGTTTCAATGATAAAGGCTGACTAAATGAACCAGGGATACCCTGATATGCATTTAAGGTACGGTCGAGCAGAAGACAATGGGTGTTTAGCGCAGCGGTTGTACAAACAGCAATATCCGAAGAGGCGTTGTTCACACCATACTAACTTCGCAAGGATAGATTGACTACTACGGGAGACGGGGACCTTCCATTCAGCACTGCCTGATCCAGGGAGACCGCGCACTCTACGCACTCCTCAAATGGAAGAAACCTTGCTGCAGCGATTGGCCAATTCCTCGTCGACAAATACACGAGCAATTGCAGCTAAACTCGATGTTCCGCACACAGAAGTCTGGAATGTTTTGCATATTGCAAATATCTAAAAATGTTGTACCCTTCCACATCCAGAAGGTACAACTTCTAACCGAACCGAACAGTTCGTGCGCTGGACGCTTGACATCATGACACATTCTAATCTAAAATTTAACCCTGCTCTTTTATTTACTTACCAGACCAGCTTTACGCGAGAAGACTTTGTCAACACACATAATACACACATGTGGATGATGGATAATCACCATGCCAGTGCACCATGGAAATCTCAACACAGGTTTAGTATCAAGGTGTGGGCAGGAAGCCTCGTTGATTATCTCTTGATGCCGTACTTGCTGCTCGAATGTCTGAATGGAGCAACATACCTTGTTTTTATGCAACACGCCCTCACTGAATTGCTGCAAAGTATGGCGGCCGCAGTGCAGCGAGGCATGTGGTTAATGCATGATGGTGCAAATGCACATTTTCCCCTCCTGGTTCGTATATCACCTCGATGTTATATACCCAATGAAGTGGATTGGACGCGCGGTACCCGTTTCATTCCTCCGAGTTCACCGGATCTCAATCCATGTGACTTTTCTTATGGGGCCACCTTAAATCACTCGTTTATGTGACGCCTGTGAACACAACGGATGATCTCATAGCGCAGATTGTCTTCGCTGCGGGAGACATCAAAAGCATATCTTGCATCTTCGAGCGCGTCCAGGAATCGTTCTTACGTCGTTGTAGTCAGTGCAATGAGGTTAGCGGGTGCCACGTCGAACAACTCTTGTAATAATTAATTAAATCAATCTTTTTGTAGTTAGTATTGAACTTTTGTCGTTCCAGCGTAACGTCGACACTTGCATGCGTTTTTCGCGATTTTCGCCCTCTCATCGTGGTTTGCGTCATGCATAAAATATACTAAAATTATAAATTAAATGTGTCTTATATAAATGAAATTAATGTAAAATGTTTTAGTGACTCTGCTTTGCTTCTAACAGAGACGAGGAAGTTTCTATGGGGGGATGATATATTTTTCGTTGAAAATGTTCCTATAGAATGGAAATAATTTAAACACAAATGTATGAGCCTATCAACAGTGGAACCAGACTGTAACATTAACAGAAGCTTCTATAAAAGTCATTTGTATAAAACGTGTATTAGAGGTATGCTTTGATCGAGTATTTAATAAATGTAAATAAGTGTATTATATTTTGTGACAATCAGGCGTCAATAATCATTTTAAAGTCACCAATTGAAAACAATAATTCTATGGAACTAGAATATAGTTAGATATGTTATTAGATATCATGTTAGAAAATTTAAGTTAGATATGATTTCTTGATGAATGCGACACATGATTCTTTCCTCATTTAACGTATATTTAAATCAAAAGAAATTTGATCGACGCCTTTACTAAAGCTCTACGAGATAAAAACTTGTTAAATTTTGCGCCAGTATTTTTAAAACTTAAGTTAAAGAGAAATATTTTTAATACATGTAACGTTTTATTTTTTAATATAGTTATAAGTTTGTAAAATTAATATTGGAAAAGTATAATCTAAGTTGTGTGTTTTCTTTAAAAATATATTTTTTGTAAAGCATGAATGGATGTTGGCGGCAGCAAGTTAGCGTATCAAAACTAAATAAAGCTAAAATAAAGCAAGTACTGCACGTCAATTGGGACAAATAAGGTGCGCTCGTACTATTATTAGTTCAGAGAAATCAATTATATCGTCTGTTACTATGATATAATTAATTTCCGTAAAAAATAAGTACATTTTAAGTTGGCAACGTCTTATCTTTTGTTAACATTTACTGAAAATTTCATTGGGAAACTTAAGCTTATCTTTGAAAATTTCAAAACTTGAAACTTAAGCCTAGCATTAAAATTTTGAAAACGTGAAACTCATACTTTTGAATAAATCAGCATAGTCTATATACTTCCTTTGAATATATATTTAAAACACAATTTAAAAAAATTGGTAATTGAACACTGAATTGATTCATTGAATTTTGAAAATTTTTGCAACACAATTTTACAAAAAATAACTTTTGAGAAAATTAAAAAAACTTAAATGACGTAATTTGTTGCAGTCCACCCTATTTAGCCGTGTCTTACACCGGAGACTGCTAATTGGACTGCTAACGGTCAAAGTCGAATACGGCGCACGCAGGGGAGGGGTGAAATAACTCGTTTTTCGGTTTCAAAGCTTCCCACAGAGGAAGATTGATATGGGATTGATTGACAGACTCAATCTTTAAACAGCTGTAACTTTTTTTCTAAATAAAATAAATACAAAATTTCAATGAAAGTCGAGAGCAAAATATGGAAATTTGATATGATTTAATAGTTTAATTATATAATGTTGAGAAATAAAAATAGTTTTGAAGTGAATATCATCGTAAGTTATTATTTAATTATCTTTTGTGACTTACTTAATGACTTTCCTTCGTACATGACGCGGAGAAAACGGTTTTCATCTCACTCTCAGAAAAAACGCTTTAGAAAAGGTCCAAAAACTTATTTTTCCATACCTGCTGGGTCGGATACAGGTGTAGTTTTTGCTGTCTGCGTGTCGGATTCCGAACTGCATTTTCTTTATGACATAAGTTGTGGGATTTTTTATTTTTAAAAGTGTGTAATATATCAATTGTTACAAACTTTTTGTAACGTCTTGATTCAGCTTTATTCGACACATTACAGGTGGTGTGTGGAAGTGGTCTGACGTCCATATCTCGTGGTAGGTGTCCTGTTTCTAGTAAAAGAAGACGAGGGTATTTTAAGTTGTAGGTTACTGATATTAAGTTTTATAACCTGAATTCATATTTCTGTTTTACCGTAAAAATGTAATGAAGGATATTTTCTTGAGCTCTATAATGCTGACGGGGTTGCTGTTTTTTAAAAGGTGAAATATGTCTTATTTAAGAGGTGGGATCATCATATTTATTATTACAGGATTTCAAACACTTTGCTTTAGGTATTGGGAATGGTGAAATTTTTCTGAGTTATTTATGGGTTACATAAATGAGCACATGATTTGTGACTTAGTCACAACCTAAAAAAGCCTTCGCATAAAACACTTCGTACGTTTATCGAATATGTCAACGAAGTCTTAAGAAAAGAAAACACAATTCAAAGAACCGTACAAATCTACACCATACAAATCTAAAACCCTTATCATGTTTTTCTAATCAATAGCTTCTTTTAAATCATTCATTGTTAAACATTCTTCAATGTATATGAAAGATCTTGGACGTTCCTGCATTTTTGTACAACTGTTTAAAAATAATAATCTTCTGCATATTTAATGACAGAGATTCTAATATAAAAATATTATTATTCGGAAGTAGTGGTACTCAAAATCAGCAACCGCGTCAGTACTTTATATAAACTCTGACTCCTTAAATATCTATCTTTTCTGCGAATTTCTAATTATTATCTTATTCCTTCTTATTATTTCTTAGATGATTCCAAGAAGTAGTTGATTTCCTCGACCAGAAAAAATGTAGTTGAAGTCTCTTTACCATTTTTTTCCTGTAGAAGACAATACCATCAAATAATTTGTAATACTTCTGTGGTTCTTCAATCAGATTCTACCAATTCATCCTTGGCATGCCCCTAATTCGTCTACCTGTTGGTATCCAGTAGTATAGAAGAACTTTTCGTAGGCGTTCCTTATTTATACTGCGATCATATCACACAATATATCACACATGCACACAATTTAAGTTTATAAAATTCTTTAATGTGTAAAACATTCTGTTTGACTTCCATATTTGCACATATTCTTCCATTTTAAACTTTTTACAGCATTCATGATCTTGCTGACCTTATCCAAAAATCTATTTCGGCAGAGGTATTTTTTTTTTTAGTGGAGAGATTTAATGTCCATGTCTGAGACCGATACACTATAATGTTTTCCATGATAACGCTATAAATTAGTCGTTTAGGTTTGGAGAGAATATTACTAATTCAGCATTGCCAATTGCTTTCGTCCATTTTCTATAGGGTAAGTCAAAATGAATATAGCGATTACAAACGGCTGTAACTATTTAATGGAAAATAATTTATCGATAAGATTATCACAGAATGTAGACGCAACTTCAAAATTTTGTATACATACGTCATAGATGTTCTATGTGACTTCCCTTGGTCACACGGACAACATCTAGGCAGTAGGCCATTTCACGCCATACATTCTGAAGCATTTCTTCAGACACCGACGCAAGCGCATTACAAATGTGTACTTTGACACCCTGCGATTTTTTTCTATGGGGTTATGTGCCTCCCATGCCCAAAACAATTGAAGAACTCAAAGTACGCATTTCTAATGCGCTTGCGTTGGTGACTGAAAAAATGCTTCAGAATGTATGGCGTGAAATGGACTACCGCCTAGATGTTGTCCGTGTGACCAAGGGAAGTCACATAGAACATCTATGACGTATGTATACAAAATTTTGAATTTCCGTCTACATTCTGTGTTAATCTTATCGATAAATTCTTTTCCATTAAATAGTTATAGCCGTTTGTAATCGCTATATTCATTTTGACTTACCCTGTATATCTCCTCTCTTCATCGCTCTAGCATGAACCATCCAGATAAATGCTTGATCCAACGTATTTGAATATCTCTACAGTTTTTAAATTTATATCATCCATTAAAGTATCTGCGTTCAAACTTGTTGTTAAGTGCTCGGTTTACTCATATATATCTTTAATCTCTAGTTAACCATTAGTTTTTTTTTTTTAATTTGTGGAATAATTCCGTGAATCTTCATCTTTTGCTACTATTACATGTTTATATTTAATGATACTGATCACATTTCCCTATTTGTGTTATGCACTAAAAATATTTTTAAAGAAAATATGAAAAAAACCATGCATGTCACTTTGATAAGTTAAGATAATTTATCTTTAAAAATTTTATGCCTGCAATAAATAAATAAATAAATAAATAAATAAATAAATATTACAAATAATTTCACCATTATGTAATTCTTTTTCATCTTTTTTTATGTTCGATTAGTGCTCAAATGAAGATTAATATAATAAAATATTTCAACGGTATAAAAAAAAATACCCGTATATACTATGAGAATTTCCAAAAAGTTTTTATGAAAAAATTCTATTTTATGAGATAACTTTTAAATCCCTTATGGATTAAAGCACATAATGGTGCCATTAAATGAAACGTAGTTGTGAGTGAACGTCACATTTTTCCGTTCCAATGATTACCCTAATTTTTCATAAGGACATTTTTCTTTCTATACCTTTTCAAAGTTAGAGTTAGTTAGTCGATAAATTTTAACTTCAAATCGAAAAATTTATAAAATTTAAAGACAGAAACTTATTGAAATGAGAAATGTGAATTTAGGAAATTGAAGCACATAAAACTTCTGAATAGTAAAAGCTATATCCCTGGTAAAATGGTAACTTGTGACTGTACTGCATACAAAATTTTCCTTCAGGCGTTTTGCATGCGCCTTTTCTATGAAAACATAATATTTAACGGAGGATCCTATTTGAAAATATTGAAGTTTTATGCTAATATATAAGTTTATTTTTAAAATCACGTATGCATATACCAGAAACTTTACTTAAATAAAATATGTAGGGCTTATTTAAAAGTACTCTTATTGTCATATATGTTTTTTCCGTAAATATGTAGAAGACAAATAAATATAAGAATATATTTTTACACATTATTGTTGCGCACATTTAAAGTGTTCCATATCATAAAAATACCTATTGCAAAAAATAATTATTATATTAAAACTAACTGTTGTTTAAAATTTCTTGAATAATTATGAATCTTGATTAAATATTGATATGTTGTTTAACTATATATTAATTGATATATCTGTGTTTATTTATTTTGTTTCATCATTGTCATGTAAAACTATATAATGTGTTCATCAGATAATAGAAATTGCTCTCAATTCAAAATAGTTCAGTGCCATTATCATGCTTCATGATGCAAGATCTTTAATAAATTGTTCATTATAAATTATCATGATTGAAACAAAATTTGATTGATTCTATATGATGAGTTCTTGATCGGTGATGAGTAATCAAGGATAACTTCATATCATAGCGCAAAAGGCAAAAATATTCACAATGTTAATACTAAAACTGTAGTACATAATGCTATATGATTGTTATATTTATTTAAAAACTCTATAGAGTTTTACAATTAAATATGAGTTTAAGATGTAGTCGTAATTTTCGTGAAATATTTTTGAAAGACTTCTAGAGTCATGATTAGAAACAAGTTTGAAGTTACTAAATTCTTGAAAATCTTTAGTGATTCATTAGTAATTCGGAATTAAGATCTTTTCTTCACATGAATGAGTGTTTTGAGTGAGTTTTGAGTCTCCTTTACAAAATAAAATTTTTAAAGAAATAGTGTAGTACTGATTTATTTAAGCTAATGAACTTAGAGATAATGATAAAATGATAATTTACACCGAAATTCCTGACGCTACTGATTTTCTCAAACAGAATGATTTTGATGCAGATTTTCTAAAATCTTAGTTATGTATTCATTTACATGAAAGCTTTTGTTTAGATATTTAATAAGATTCTAAGGGTAGATAATACCGTTTTGCCCTTGCAATATGTAGGAATATTTTAAAGTATATCATATAGTAATTATTAACTAACAATACGCCATAAAAGATATAAAAATACACTACCAAAATCCTAAATGATGAATGTTAAAATTATATAATGCAAATTGATACCAGAATAAAGTAATTAACTTATTAACACTATAGAATTATAATTTATTTAGTGAAATTGCAGAAATATATTTCTTATAATCATACTATAAATATCTATAAAATGAGTGCATAAAAATATAGTATAATAAATTTTAATTAATTTGTAAAGGATAAAGTTTTTTCAATTATAAGCGAATTGAGGTACAAAGTTTATTTCAATGTTTTATAAGTCCGTATATAAATAACATAAACATAGCGTAAATTCCAACGTGTGACGCGCTCCGGCACATAATGCGCATCTACGATTAGAGACAGCATTTAATTTATTTTCTATATATTCACCGTATTACGCGCATCCCCTTTTTGCAAAAACATTTTTATGAGATATGTAGCATGAAAATACAATAAAGAACATTAAAAAGTATAATAACTAGTACAAACATAAAGAAAATTAGCAAAGGCGATGTAAGACATATACTACTGAAAGCGTATGTGCTTCAAAATGCACAAAGAATTTAGGAGCATATTCTCGTTCATTCGCATAACCAAGTCCTCTTCAATTCTTATGCTTAATTTTTACACATTTTATTTCATACCTCGCGTATTACGCGCACATTTAATTTTTGCTAAATTTTCTCGTTTGTATAAAAGCTGTACAGGTCAAGTGCGGATAACAGGTAGGTATTTCTTTTATTTCTTACATTTTTCTTCTTTTCTTTTTTTTTTCTTTCTTTTTTTTTTTTTTTTTTAGAATTCCATCCGAGTTCCGACATTACGATTTTATAGTGCACGAAAACGAAAAGCACCATATAAGTAAGAAAGTAATTTTTTTGAAAAAGTAAAAATCATAATTTTTCTATAAAGGATAACAACAAAGTTGAAAAGTGTGTGTTGTCTGTCTGTCTGTCCGTGCTCTAACTCGCGTAAATATATTCGGATTGTCATGCAATTCATATGTGTTATTGAGGTTTACGATGGCATGCTCAGTGTTGAAAATTAAGTATGTAGCACTTATAGTTTTTTTTTTTTTACACCGACACACAAAAGAATTCCGGTACATTGCGGTCTATGGGGAAATATAATTTGTGGTTTATTTTAATGATAATACACAATTTCAAATTTATTCAAATTGATATATATCTCTGTGGTTCACTACTAGAGGCTAACTATAGAATATGGTGTGCATATCACTTATAGTTTCTTTACAGGGACACTCAAAATAATTCTGTTACATTACGCTGTATGGAGAAAAATCGTTTTACGGTTCATTTTAACAATGTTTCATTATTTCAAACATATTGAAATTGATATATATCACTATTGTGCATTACAAGAAATTTAATATAGAATATTGTGTGTAAGCATTCATCGTTCATTTACTTCGACACACAAAAGAAATCGCTACTGCCTGTTAACAATAATTGCTGAAATGCTGAAAGTGCTTTTATAGTTACTAGCACGTTTTTAAATTTAACTAATCTTTTGTGTATTACTTGGTGTGTATAAATTCTATAAATCATATACTGGGCAGCACAAAAGTTCTCGTGTGCATTTCCGTTTAAGGACGGAAATTCCAGAAAGAGAATTTTAAACTTTGCTACGCGTTTCCTAGCTGAACTAAAATTTAGCACTTTATGTAGTATATATACAAATCTATAGATCATATACAGGGCTGCACAAATGAGTTCGGATATTTTTCAGAAAATTTTGGTAATTCCTGAAATTGGGTTTTTAAATCTGTTTTGCGTTTTCCAAATTCCAACTTATTAAACGGTAAAGATTTTTAAAATTATTTTTGAAGTGTTCGAAAGTGTTAAATAATCTGTACTTGACGCGTGATTTTTCGTTCTTGTTTTATAACTGTATCCGATACCCAGTGAGCTCGATTTTAAAATGTACAAAATTCAGAATGTTTACGTCCAGCCTGATATGCGCTTTGAAAACAACATTTCTCCAGGACATGTGGTGTTGCGATCATAACATCAGCTATTCTAAAAAAATTTGAAGCTCGTTCCTTAGTGTTTTATTCACTGTAAAAAATGACCAATGTTTCTTATTTTATGAAAATATGCTATAACCACGAACGAAAATATAATGTAATCTTCTGAGTAATCCGAAATTTCAAATAGCATGTTACATTGTCTTTTGAATCCCCAGAAACAAATACCTTTTCAAAATTTAAAGCATAATTTATAAAAACAAATTATTTTTAGCTGCCCGAATTTTTCAGATACGTTTCCGAAGGGTTTTTAAAGTGTATTAATTAGTGTCCTCAGGCTGGAATACCTGTTTTTCGAATGTTATCCATTCTCAAGTACACGTTTTCAGCCGCATAAGTTAATTTCTACATGAAAGAGTAAAGAATTTTATGTATTTTAATGTTATTGTTAACGCTGTTAATTTTGCATGTTTGTCTGTTAAACATTTTTTAGCATGAAAATGTTTACTTCAGAATTGATAGCATTCGAAAAACAGGCATTCCGGGCTGAGGACACTAATTAATACACTATAAAATCCCTTCCGAAACGTTTCTGAAAAATTCGGGCAGCTAAAAATAATTTGTTTTTATAAATTATTCTTTAAATTTTGAAAATGTATTCGTTTCTGGGGATTCAAAAGACAATGTAACATGCTATTTGAAATTTCGGATAACTCTGAAGATTATATTATATTTTCGTTCGTGGTTATTGCATATTTTCATAAAATAAGAAACATTGGTCATGTTTTACAGTGTTCTGCATTTAGTACTATCTTGAATGAAATTCACGTCAGAAATTATATGGTAAATTCCAATTATTAAAACTATTTCAGGTAGGGATTTAAAATTGGTTTATATTCGCAGAAAATGATCCTATTTCCGATGGATAATATGTTTTAAAAGGAATATTAAGCGAAACGTTTTGTCCGATCTTCGATAACACTTACCCACTTCTATGTTTTTCAAAGCGGAATCTCATTACCTAGCCGCTTGGTTTGCTGGAGAATCGCTCGACCAATTTCATTTAAGTTTTAATACAAACATTCAAAACTAAATTATCTACTCTCCTGTGTAGGATTTTTCTATATTTTCTCCATTCTATTTTTACAAACATTAAAACACTATTTTTATTGGGGCAAATGGATTTAGTTTAAATACTGCCATTATCACATATAAACAAAAATAATTTTAAAACTATTATCCTAATTGGTAAAATAAATCATATGAGTTGGAATTTTTCCAACTGCGCAATGAATGTCCAAGCCAGGATTCGAACCTTGGACCTCTTAGCTGATTGCGGCCAATCCTCAATCAATTGTGTTATAGTGGATGAATTTGGAAGATATTATTCACCTAGCAAACATTATTGATCAAAGCATCTGATCTGATTTCAGAATCAGCTCAACAGAATAAATCGCAGGTAATGCAACTCCAGTAAATTACACTAAATTACTTTTAACACATTTATTCTAATTGGTAAATAAAGTAGGTTCTCTAGATTCGTCCAGGATAGCTTAGTTGGCAGAGTACTGGCAGCTTCAGCCAAGAGGAACATGGTTCGAATCTTGTACCGTACATTTTTTGCTCAGTTAAAAAAATTACAGCTCATATGATTTATTTACCGATTAGAATAATTTTGTTAAAATTAATTACTATAAATTACAAATTATTTAGATATATAAGACTGCACTGCAACTACTTCGTGCTATTAATTGTAAACAAAAAATATTTACCTTACACCGGAATCAAGAAAGAAAACTATAAGATATGTGTATATTTTACCCATGTATAGAATAACTATTAAAAATACTAAATAAAGATGATGCACAAATATTATGTTTCACTTGAAATAACTACCCGAGGCAAAGACTAATGATGAAAAAAAGAGTTTTTCTAACAAGAAAGTCGTTATATTTCATATCTTGCAGCAAAAATATCTCTGTGATAAAGAAAATATATTTTTATACATCTTTTGTCGAACTGGAAGAAGATAGTTTCATTTTACTCAAATGTTTCTTTGTATATAGGAGGACTTTTAATGATATAAATTGAAAATCTGAATTAAATTTAAAAATATGTAATTATATTATAGTTTCATTTCAGCAGTCTAAGCATAAAACCTGTAGGATGAAAGAAAGTTATTAATAGACAGCGGTACAGATAAAAGTATATATAATTTAGCATGGATTTTTAAGCTAAATAATAGTTCTCTTAATGTTTATTAAATATTAAATGTTTGTTATTTTTTCTAGTTTGCACATACTGAAATTGTATTTCAAATAAAACGCATTTTAAATATATAATAAATAAATCACAGTTTACGTATTAATTTTTTTCTTTGTTATTTAGTTATTAACATATAACTATTAATAGTAAATATAATGAATGTTATTTATATTAGGTAATGTAAAATATTAATCAATTTATGATATCAGGAATTAATTAAGAAAACATTATAAGTATTCAATAATCCATGAAATGTAAAGAGCACGTGAAACACTACAATGCATTTAAATTTGACAAAATCTTTTAACAATATGTTTTTTGTTTCTCATAACTATTTATTTTATTTAATACTCATCAAAATTTCATTCTCAATGTTCAATTCTCAAAAATAGTGGTTAAGATTAAATACTTATTTTTTTTTCGCGAGTGGCAATTTATTAGGCCAAATTATAGCGATTTTTTGTGATAAAATTATCAAGCAGTTTTATTCATACACTTTACCAATTTCTCTCAGACGTTACTTATAAAAAATATACAATATATAATAATATATAATAAAAAAATATAAAAGACCAAGTCATTGCAAAAATACATACCATCTGTGAATATGAAAAAGATAAACATGAAAAGAAACATAACAAAAAACTAGAATTTTGAAAGCTAAAAAAATGAACAAGGAAAAATTCGAACAGGAAAGAACTGAAATACCATATGTAAATCTATCATCATACATACCCAGTAAAGAAGAAGATAACTATCTAAAAAAAGGACCTAAGTACACTATGAGAAGGAAAATAAACCTAAAAGAAACCATTCAAAGATAGAAAGAGTTCTGAAATTAATACCAGAAGACGAGGCAGTCAGGATAAGAAATATTACACAAGATGAAATCAATAAACAATTAAAAGCTCGTAAGAAAAGAGGGGACGATAACCTGCATACATTAAAGAAATTGTAATATAATCAAGAGTTAACCTTCTTGCAAACAGATAAAACTGGGAAATTAGCTATCTATACTAATATTAAAGATTGTTTGTTTGTTTGTTTGTAGGGGGTAATCTCTGGAACTACCGAACCGATTTCAAAAGTGATGGTGGAAAATTGATGGTGACAACCCCTGCTCCAACATAGGCTATATTTTATGTCGGTGCCACTAACCTCAGGGGGTGCAGGAGCAAAAACCGTTCTAAAATTGTCATTTTTTAGCTATCAAACTGGCTATCAAGCCCTGAGAGCTTGCCAGCCGGTTCTGTATGTATGTATGTACGTACGTAATGCGATCTCTTCATAGAAATATCCGTTTTCCTTCAAATTTTGTTTATAGGTTCACTGTGCTAAGGCGCTTCCCTGATTAGTTTTCGGGATTGATTGGTTAAGTATAAAGGGGGGGAACGGGGGGCTAATCCACCGCCCCTTAATTTATATAAATGGGTTTTTCATGCAGAATTATCCCATTTGCTGCAAAATTTGTTTATAGGTTCATTGGGTTAAGACGCTTCCCTGATTAGTTTTCGGGATTGATTGGTTAAGTATAAAGGGGGGGAAGGGGAGGCTAATACCCCCCTTAATTTATATAAATGGGTTTTTCATGCAGAATTATCCCATTTCCTTCAAATTTTATTGATAGGTTCACTGTGTTAAGGCGCATCCCTGATTAGTTTTCGGGATTGATTGGTTAAGTATAAAGGGGGGAACGGAGGGCTAATCCCCCCTTATTTTATATAAATGGGTTTTTCATGCAGAATTATTCCGTTTTCCTTCAAATTTTGTTTATAGGTTCACTGTGTTAAGGCGCTTCCCTGATTAGTTTTTGGGATTGATTGGTTAAGTATAAAGGGGGGGGACGGGGGATAATCCCCCCTTAATTTATATAAATGGGTTTTTCATGCAGAATTATCCCATTTCCTTCAAATTTTGTTTATAGGTTCACTGTGTTAAGGCGTTTCCCTGATTAGATTTCGGGATTGATTGGTTAAGTATAAAGGAGGGGACGGGGGGCATAATCCCCTTATTTTATATAAATAGGTTTTTCATGCAGAATTATTCCGTTTTCCTTCAAATTTTGTTTATAGGTTCACTGTGTTAAGGCGCTTCCCGGATTAGTTTTCGGGATTGATTGGTTAAGTATAAAGGGGGGGAACGGGGGGATAATCCCCCCTTAATTTATATAAATGGGTTTTTCATGCAGAATTATTCTATTTATTTCAAAATTTGTTTATAGGTTCATTGGGTTAAGACGCTTCCCTGATTAGTTTTCGGGATTGATTGGTTAAGTATAAAGGGGGGAACGGAGGGCTAATCCCCCTTATTTTATATAAATGGGTTTTTCATGCAGAATTATTCTGTTTTCCTTCAAATTTTGTTTATAGGTTCACTGTGTTAAGGCACTACCCTGATTAGTTTTCGGGATTGATTGGTTAAGTATAAAGGGGGGGGGGACGGGGGCTAATCCCCCCTTAATTTATATAAATGGGTTTTTCATGCAGAATTATCCCATTTGCTTCAAAATTTGTTTATAGGTTCATTGGGTTAAGACGCTTCCCTGATTAGTTTTCGGGATTGATTGGTTAAGTATAAAGGGGGGGTGGACGGAGGGGGCTAATCCCACCTTAATTTATATAAAAGGGGTTTTTCATGCAGAGTTATCCGATTTTCTTAAAATTTTGTATATATATTTATTGTAATTAGAGATTTACCTGATTAGTTTAAGGGGTTCATTAGTTAACTATGAGGGGGGTAACGGGGGGATGACCCCCCCTTTATATATTGTTTATTTCTTTATTTTTCGATGGGCTTATTTCAAATTCTTTGAAATAAGAGTATAATATACAATTAGTGTGAATAGCCTGTGAACTCAATGCCCCTCAGTTTAACAGGAATGTTTTATTTTTATTTTTTATATTGAAGGGGCTAGAAATTTGAAATTTGTCATTGTAGTTACTTATAAGATGTAAATGCTCTCTAAGAATAAATTTTTAAAAAAGTCGAAATTTAAATGGGTGAAATGAGCGAAAAGCGTTCTGAAGTCATTCTAAATTACAATTTCTATGGAATCTCTGGAACCACGGAACCGATTTCAAAAGTGATGGTGGCAAATTGGTGGTGACAATCCCTGCTCCAACAGCCTCTTTAATAAAAAACTATGCGTTGCTGACGACTGGGTTTTTCGCTAATTGTTGCAACAGATTAATCTCGGAAAATGAAACTTTTGATGTTACTGAAAAAAATGATAGCTCAAAAAGTATTTGTCAGAAAATTGTTAGACAAACTGCGTTTGAAAGGTAAAAAATTGTATTTTTCTTGATATAAATTTCAAATCTAATGATTATGCCGTTTTTCAAATATTGAATTTCAAAAATTACCAAATTTTCCAATGGAGTACCATAGCGAAACCTTCATGCGTAAAAAGATAATGATAAGGGCGACGTGTCCTGACGTGTATATTGGCTATAGCACGAGTCACAAATTATAGTAGCCTTATTATTCTGTTAAAATATAAAAGTTATTTATGAAATGTCAATATTTTGTTGGATTAAAGGTTCGTTAAAAGAAATTGACCAGAGTAGCGGGCGTAGCTTGCTAGTAATGAATAAAACTGATTACATAAATATGATGGAAAAGACAATTAAAGAAATGGATACAGTAATAATAAAGAAAGATCCATTGAATAAGTTAATCAAAGCATCTAATAACCTAATAAAATCCGTAAACTGGCCACCTGAAGAAAAACCAATTGAACGTAATTTTACACCAAACATCCCTATGATTTTTGGTAAACTGAAAGATCACAAGACTCCATATAAACTAAGACCTATTGTAAATAAAACGATCAGCCCAATATATGACATTGAAAAATATATGAAAAAGCAATATGAAAAAATTATTCCCCCCTCAGAAATTTCGATAAATTCAACAAGAAGCTTCATACAAAAATTAAAAGAATATAAGCCACGGCCTGATGACTACATGTTAAGCCTGGATGTCCAAAACCTCTATCCGTCTATTAACTTGAAAGAAATGACAGATCTAATCAATAATAAAATAGAAAACGATTATACAGAATCTAACTTAAGTACTCTATTACAAAGCGCAACAAACTTGATCCTGAACGAAAGTTATTTTAGGTTCAATAACAAAATATATAAACAAATTAAAGGAGTACCTATGGGATCCCCAAGTTCTAATATAGTCGCAGAATGGAAATTAAGAAATCCAGAAGCAATAATCATAAACGAACACAAAACTGAAATCAGACTATGGCTTAGATATGTAGACGACGTATTTATTATCACAAATAAACAAATTAACCTAGATAACCTCCTTGACAAAGTAAATTAATGTGACAAGAATATTCAGTTTACAATAGAAAAAGAAATAGAGCATTCGATCAACTTCTTAGATGTAAACATAACTCATGATATAACTCAAATAAATACTACAGTATATAGAAAACCCACAGCAAACTTAAATATAATCTCCTATAAAGCAGATACTCCAATGCCATACAGGTTAGCAGCCATGAATACATATATAAATAGAGCTCTACATGTCTGTTCCACAGAAAAATCACTAAAGGAAGAGTTAAAAATCATTGAAAACATAGGTTTAAAGGCAGGACATCCGAGGAAAACTATACTTAAACTAATTGAAAGAGTAAGAGAAAGAATTGACCATATAGAACCAGCACAGAGGAATCTAACATACACTCCCCCTATTCCATATATAAAAGGTGTATCTTTGAAAATAAAACGAGAATTAGAAAAAATAGGAAAAATAGTCCCACTAACCCCCAATCCATCCCTCTTCAAATCAATAAGAAATGAAATAGAAAAATATGAAGAAATACAAACAGCAGGAATATACAAAATAAATTGTCTGAACAACAGAAATGAAAAAGTTACTTGCATAGGAATGACGAGGAGGAAAATAGAAGAAAGAAAGAAGGAACATAATCGAGATATAAAATTAAATAAACAGTCAATAGCTCTTGCAAGATTAAACGTTAAAACCCCAATAAAGCATGATTCCCTACAAATAAAGAAAATAGCTAACTACGAAAACTTGCACAACGCGTTATTACGAGAATCAATTGAAATAAATATATCCAAAGGAACGTGCAATGACATGGTACACTCAGTGCTCGATTGCCACTGGAGAAGAATGTTGGAGGAGGGGGAGAGAGAGAGAGAGAAAATATTGAAATCCGATAGGGGGAGCTCTACAGCCACCAGTCATCTATATAAAGGAGAGGAAGTTGGATAGAGAACACATTTGATGATGCCCTGGCAGGGGGTGAAAGCGCTTTTTTTAGGTGGTGGAAGTTTTTATTAGAGACTGCTTTTAATTTTTTAAATGGACATTTTTAATGAAAATTTTTGACCATACTTTTTTATAAGTAATGTCTGAGAGAAATTGGTAAAGTGTCTGAATAAATATATGTACATACATTAACGGGTGAACACCTATTTTTAACGTTATCAAGCAGTGTTTATAAGTGTGATCTATATATTTAAAACGCTAAGCGTTTTCTTTCGACTATTCGTGAGAACAAACTACTGCATCAAATTGCATCATTCTTTTTTTAAATGAAAGTTATTTGGACACAGATTTGTTATCGTGCATTCGTTTGTTCGAAAATTTAATTAATTAGCCGTAATTTTCAATTAAACTTTTACTTCTGCTAATGACGTCATAAAGTCGGCAATTCGGATAACGCCCACTGTTGCGAAGCACAGAATTTATTTTCTGAACTCTGTGGTTGCTATACGATAAAAGAGAAATAATAAATATTAAAAGAACGTGGCTTTTAGGCCAAATTTTTTAATTTGCAAGTTAAATTTCTGTAAAAATATTTATTCGCGTGTTTTATAAGCGAATAAAAATTCATATTTATTGTGACGTCACGGGAATATTGTCCATTGGGTTTATTTTATCATTATGCATTATAACTTTGTTGATGCCATTTTTTCCATTACAATTAAATACAAAATATTTTTTTATTTGTATACATGGTGTTTAAGCATTAAAGTAACATATGTAAAGTACGTGTAAAAAGTTTGCGCCGGTGAAAATGACGTTACGTTTAGCTTGAAATGCATTTTTACATTGATAAAACGATAAAACTAAAGAGAAAATGTATATAATTGTGTCAACTTGGAGCCGTCATTGATTGCTTCATCTTGATTGCATGTTACCAATTACTTTTTTTTTTAATTATAGGTTTGAAGATTTTCTTTTATAATAAAAAAAATACAAAAGTAAAGGATTTCAGGAAATTTAAAATTATTAAAAATAGTGTTACGGTAGAAAAAAAAACTTGAAATAATGATTTTATTTTTAGCTAGAATAAACAATGTAAGACTAATAATTCATAGGCATTATTTTGGTAGGTTTATTATAAGTTCATTTAACAGTTCCTTATTAGCACAAAGTCCTATTTCTTTCACTGTGAATTTCACTTTCGATGTCAAAAAATGGTTTTCTACTTTTTAACGCCAGCTAAAAGACAGTGGCAATTTTTAGAAATGTACAACGGTTGTGACAATAAACGGCGCTATCGCTTTAGCTTTAATCGCGCTTACATCACTTCTAAATACTACAAATTTCTATTTTTTACTACATTTTACTATATTTTACAATTTCAATTCATCAATTAGAAAAAAAAAATTAGCATTCGATTGAAATTTATTTGAAAACTGTCGCTTAATTAATGACTTTAGAAATAATTTTTAACCATGAAAAGTTTTTCAATTCTATCTTATCAATGAACACCAGTTTGCTTCAATAATGTAAAATAGCCCCCGCGAAAGTTGCCACAATTGAAAATAGATTTCCCTAACCATCATAAAAAGTGAATAATAATAATAATAATAATTAATAATAATAATAAAAACAGTGATAAATCATAAGATCAGATTATCCATAAGATAAAGCATTTTGGCGCTAAACAAAAATCTGTCAAAAAAAAAAAAAAAAAACTATTTTCAGTTTATGTTGAACATAAAATTGATATGTGGAATTCGTTGATGTATATGATCCATCAGATATCAGATTATGCAAGGAATGGTATTTTTTTTATTTTTTAAAGATCCATTTGCCAACTGTATAAGAGGGAAAATATCCCCGACTGTGATAGAAAAGGGACAATCATCCTGATTATGTCAAGGAACCGAAGAAACCAAACAAATAAATTACATTTAAAAGCATTAAAAATCTCCCTCATCTGCAGATTGATTTAGTACTGTAAAAAAATTCTTCATCTTTATATAAAAATTGATTAGTTTAAAACTATGGATGTGTTTTAGAAGATATGAATTTGAAACGAACAATGATTAAAGTGGACAATTTAAAACTTTTAATTTAAACATTTTAAAACTTTTTTAAAGTTGAATTTCGACGGTGCTTTTGGGCAGATACAATGCACATGTGCATAGGAGCTCATTCGGTGGCATAATCACAGGGGAGGGGAGATGTGTGCTTTATTTACTATGTTCTTTTATTTACCGAATATAAAGTGAACGTAGGAATATACTATTTGTATACTTCATAGGTCGATGAAATTTTTGTCTTGCCGAGGGGAATATGACGCTAATATCAAACTGATTTGCATTACACAGTTGTTTACAGATTGTTTGGTTGGAGTTTGCATCGGAAATATTACTGTATTTGACTGGGGGAAAAACTTTTTAAATAAAATATTTGAAAGACTGTTTCATACGCACCCCATCTTAAATAATAAAGAAGCTTATTTTGCTAATATTGTTATAGTTTTTTTTTCCGTCAAGTTTTGACGGGTTTCATCTAGTATATTTTTACATACTAAAGGATTTTTACTCAAGGAAAATCCAATTATGTATTTCAATACGTTCAAATAGAACTTCAACAAAACAGAGTGAAGCAATTGAAGACTATATTAAGCGATCTTTTAGATCATTCGTTTTTTATTAGAAAATGAAGTAAAAATTAGCTTTTTTTTTTCAAGAAATATACTTTTAGACAAAATTCCCATCCGTGCTAATAATGCAAAAACAATCTTACATCAAAATGTATGTACATGTGCCCAGACTTCAGTATACAGAAAAATGTTTCAAATTCCCAGTGTGATTGCCGAAATGGTAAAACAATCCCCAAATATACGTAAAAAGAACTATATTGAAATTCGACAAATCTTGTGCGTGAAACAAATAATTAAAACTGAAATATATATATATCAATTATAGTTTCGGGGAAATCACTAAATTTGCCATACCATATAATAAGTATAATAAAAAAAACTTTTCCCGAGCATTTTGGTGAAATTGCAGATTTAAGTAATGAAACGTAAAAAAAAAAAAAAAAAGATTTTGAAAACATATTTCCAAAAGTCTAGTTTGGGAACATTTGTAAACCAGTGAATCATGATATAGATAATCGTTATATATTCCTTGCTAAAGTGTTATTTCTATCTACTTTTAAAAATTTTGCAAAAAAGTCTATTGTTGGAATATTTGAATACGAGTAAATCACGATATAGATAATTCCTTACTAAGCAGTTATTTTAAACTACCTTTAAAGATTTACCCTCACTATCGCAAGGGCAACACACTCAGTTACATCAGATCATTTGAACTATGTCGTTTAAGGAAACTTGTAGAATTTACGCAAAATTCTTTTCTGATAATTAACTTTCTTGGATGAACTAGAAATAAAACATGGATCCACTAGCCTGCTAAAAACGAGCATTGTACGATCAGAGGTAAGCCTCCGATATTAACATTTTCATTTACTGTAAAAGCATTTTTCGATATAGACATTGCGGAATTTATAAGTCAGCCTCTTAGTCAGAGGTATGGTGAATCAATCTGTTTTTATATATGCTTTAGATTACACTAAATGAAAGTCATTTTCTGAATGCTGATTGTTATATATTTTTGCAAAATAACATTCGAGTTTACTATGCTTTTATAATGCAAATTTTCAATTTTCTGATCAAACTATTCAAAGTAAAATGGTCCTTCTGGAATGTGCCGGGAGGAAAAGGTAGCTTTCATGGTCCATATTTTTGAAAATTCAATTTATTTTAATTAAACACCCGAAGCTATAATGCTTGGAACCCGATAATAGAAGATTCAATCCCGGTTTTCGTTAATACTGAATTTGAATGAGAATTTCAGCATGAGAGTTACAGCATAACAAAAATCAGATTGTTTCAAAATCTCAGCCACCCTAGAGTTTCAAACTGCCATATCTCAGACATTTTTTAAATAATCGATACAAAAACAAAAAATCTTCCGGAATCCTTGTATCACGATCTAACACTTAATGGAAGAAAAGTTATCAATTTATAATTTTTATACATCTTTTTTGATTAAAAAAAAAGATTAACTGGCCACCATTTTGAAATAATATGGCGCATGAAGCTGGCCAACAAACTCGGTCAAGACCTTGGTATGTTCTGTACACATGATCTGTCACGTTCATATCGGTTCATAAATACGAGAGTTACAGCATAACAAATATCAGATTGTTTCAAAATCTCAGCCACTTTTTAAGATATAGCCAAAAAAAAAAAATGTTCCAGAATCCTTGTATTACGGTCTTGCGGAACACTTAACGGAAATAAGTTTTTCAATTTATAATTTTTTGTACATCTTTTTGAATTTTTAAAAATTAAAAAAAAATTAACTGGCCGCCATTTTGAAACAAGATGGTGGATGAAGCTGGCCAACGAACTCGTCGAGACCTTGGTATGTACACATTCTCAATTACATCCAAATAGATTTATAAATACGAGTGTTGCAGCATAACAAATGTCATATATATATATATATATATATGAACATATGAACGGAGGGTGGTTATGGGGTCTAGGGTTCATGATCGGTGAAAATATACCAATTTTTTTGGAATTGTTTTTTTCGAACGGTTGCAATAGGCAGCTTTTTGTAATGAAAGCATCATAATAGGATGGAAATAGTTCCAGAGCTGAATAATATTTGTAAAGGAACATGTTTTTACTAAATGTATTATTTATGATTCAAAAACGGATGTCTAATTATGAAAATTTGTCAATTTTTTTTCGATTATACTGAAAGAAAAAAGAAGAACGAATTAGAAACATTTCAAGATTTAATTAATAATAAATATTTGTTAGTGATTAGGTGATGTCTAGGGGTCATGATCGGTGAAAATATACCACATTTTTTTGGACTTGCTTTTCTGCGAACGGTTGCAATAGGCAGCTTTTTGTAATGAACGCTACCCAATAGCATGGAAATAGTTCAAGAGCTGAATAATATTTGTAAAGGAACATATTTTTACTAAACGTATTATTTATGATTCAAAAACGGATGTCTAATTATGAAAATTAATTTGTAATTTTTTTTTCGATTATACTGAAATAAAAAAGAAGAAAGAAATAGAAACATTTCAAGATTTAATTAATAATAAATATTTGTTAGTGATTAGGTGATGTCTAGGGGTCATGATCGGTGAAAATATACCAAATTTGTTTGGACTTGCTTTTCTGCGAACGTTTGCAATAGGCAGCTTTTTGTAATGAACGCTACCCAATAGCATGAAAATAGTTCAAGAGCTGAATAATATTTGTAAAGGAACATATTTTTACTTAATGTATTATTTATGATTCAAAAACGGATGTCTAATTATGAAAATTAATTTGTCAATTTTTTTTCGATTATACTGAAAGAAAAAAGAAGAACGAAATAGAAACATTTCAAGATTTAATTAATAATAAATATTTGTTAGTGATTAGGTGATGTCTAGGGGTCATGATCGGTGAAAATATACCAAATTTGTTTGGACTTGCTTTTCTGCGAACGGTTGCAATAGGCAGCGTTTTGTAATGAACGCTACCCAATAGCATGAAAATAGTTCAAGAGCTGAATAATATTTGTAAAGGAACATATTTTTACTAAATGTATTATTTATGATTCAAAAACGGATGTCTAATTATGAAAATTAATTTGTCAATTTTTTTTCGATTATACTGAAAGAAAAAAGAAGAACGAAATAGAAACATTTCAAGATTTAATTAATAATAAATATTTGTTAGTGATTAGGTGATGTCTAGGGGTCATGATCGGTGAAAATATACCAAATTTGTTTGGACTTGCTTTTCTGCGAACGGTTGCAATAGGCAGCTTTTTGTAATGAACGCTACCCAATAGCATGGAAATAGTTCAAGAGCTGAATAATATTTGTAAAGGAACATATTTTTACTAAATGTATTATTTATGATTCAAAAACGGATGTCTATTTATGAAAGTTAATTTGTGTTTTTTTTTTGTTTATTTTTTCAATTATACGGAAAGAAAAAAGAACGGAATAGAAACATTTGAAGATTTAATTAGTAACAAATATTTGTTAGCGATTAATGATATTAGGAATAAAATTTATTTAAAAATATATACTTCTTTATTTATTATTTATACTTTACTTTCTAATTTCAATTGTTTGAAATATTTCATTATTACAGCCCCACAACCAGTTGACCTATTTTAGCGAGCGTACACTGAGAAAAATGACACTTTCAAATCTGAGTAAATCGATGTTTTCATTTTGTTATGAAAATTTTTGTTTCAAATAGGACGACCCATTGCTTTTAGTTCTGAAATACCAGAACTACTCAGAATAATGTAACATGGACATATTCAAAACTGAGCACATGCACGTTCGTTCATAATCATATTTTAAACATGGACATACTCAAAAATGATTACAATCAGTTCAAACTCATTTTTGAAACATGGAAATACTAAAAAATGAGAGCATAGAAGTCAGTTCGTGCACATTATTGAAACATGGACATACTCAAGTATGAGCACATGATGTTTCATTCTTGAGTGTGTGCATGTTTTCAGAAATGAGTATATACATGTTTCAAACTTGAGCAATTTTTATTCAGAGCCATTTTGCTTATGCGACATACTCAGATTTGAGTATTTTTTTGCTCAGTTTTGAAAATATCGCTTTTAGAGTGTAGTTTGGTATTAACTCCTTTTTTGTTAATGCTACTCGCATAAAATTGTAACCCTAAATAATATTTATTAATTTATCACTTGTCAGTGCTAACGGTAAAGCGACTTAAAATTAATTTATTCATTTATAATTAAGTTCTAAAAATATTAAAATGTTGTATTCACATCAGAAGCACACACATTGATGTAATGTTTATAATTTTAGCCTATCAGTAAGCGAGTGAAAAATCGATTACAATAATCCATCTTTATATGCATGAACCAAATTAAATTAAAAATAAAATTAAAAATAAACTTTATATATTCAAGCGTTACATTAGCATAATTGATTTATAAAGAATTTCTTTAATTGCAATTTAGAAAAGATTAAAATAAAGAAAAGTTTTCGGGAACATGACAGAAGATTATTATAAATAATTATCAAATTATTATGCTACGTTTATCCCCTTGGGACACTACATTCATAAATATTTCTTTCATTTTATTTATTCAAGTTAATAACTGAACAATGAATTACGCAATTAACTTTAATTGCATTTTAATTTTTAAAATTGTACATAATATACTGTATAAGAAATATTTCATTTTAAATTTCTGCAAAACATTTCTAGAAGACGCATATTTCGCAGATGAATTATTTTAAATATAAGGAAAATGATGTTGCAAGTTTAATTCTTCCGGATCGTTTTATTTAAAAATATTTCTGAAGATTTTATGCAGTCATATTAATAAACGCATAAAAATAATGCATGCTATTACCATGAATTTTATTTTAATTTTCAATTAATATTTCTAAAAGAGACAACGAATATTTAATTTAATTTAAACAAGGTTTATTTAAAACATATGTTTCTAAGATAAAGAACAATAACATTTATATGTTACATTGTGTCTCACAAATTTTATTTTTTAATTATTAGGTGTTTTTTTTATTTATTATTTATTTTTTGGTGTGATCTAAGTATAACATGTTTTAATTAAACGATACTAGCAGGTGGCACTCCATCTTACATCCCACAATAAGTAAACCTCTCTAAACAAACACCCTGCAAGCCCCGTACAAAGTAAGAGTGTAGCTAACGCACATTATAACAAACAATGTTCTGTATGCAAAATAAATAAATAAATAAGTGTTCCAATCCAATTATACTTTCGAATCTACAATGCATTTCACTGCAATCCGAAGCCTGTTTTTTTTTTTTTTTTTCATTTACAATAAAAACATTTAAGCTATATATTTTAACAACATTTTACACAGATAAATTAGTGCTATAATTATAACGCAATGTTGCTACAAAACATAATAATTTGTCATTAATAATTCAATTAATGTGAAATACATTCCTAAACATGAGGCTACTGCGATGCGGATTGTAGCTGCTTCCACCCCTTCCCACGATAACCTAACACTTTACATACAATAATTTAAATTAACTGTAAATTTAAAAATAAGTCCAATCTTGCTAAAACTGTGAAAATATATTCGCGTTCGATTTACAATGAGACACGGCATTCAAATTATTTAGTAAATGGACTATGACGTTTGTTTCTTACACAAAATCCATTTGAGTGTTCTCTAACTCCTCTTGAAATTTTAAACTTAAGAATCCTCGACACTTTGTATTTACTTCATATTACTTACTTTTGATACAGCACATTAGTACACTGTAAAAAAAAACTCGGAAACGTTACTCATTCTGGTGGGGCAGCAATGTGGCCCATCGTTTCTAGTTATGTTTCCGCATATTTCGGTCAGATGTTCATAAAAGTTTCCGCATATTTCGGTCAGATGTTCATAAAAGTTTCCGCATATTTCGGTCAGATGTTCATAAAAGTTTCCGCATATTTCGGTCAGATGTTCATAAAAGTTTTCGCATATTTCGGAAACGTTTCTTTATATTTCAGTCAGATGTTCAGTAACAATTCTGCATATATCGAAAATGTTTTATATACATCGGAAAGGTTTCTTCATATATCGAAAATGTTTTTGTATACATCGGAAAGGTTTTTGTATACATGGTAAATGTTTCTGCATGCATCAGAAATGTTTTTGTATACATCGGAAATGTTTCTGTGTATTTTGGAAATGTTTCTGTGTATTTCTGTTTTATAATTTCTTTTATTTGAGAGAACAATGTACGTTAAAAAAAATTAATATTACATTCGCTCGAGGCGAAATCCCACTCCACATCATCGTGGTTAGGTTTTTTGCGAAGTTTGGTGAGCAAACTCGCTAATCTTACTATAGAAATGATCCTATGAAGTATGATCTTGTAGATGAATCATACTCTAGAATTAGAAATATTATAAACTTTCTGTAATTTCTGGTGTGAAACATATATTTTTTTTGAACTCGTTTTATTATTTACCTTTTATTATTAGACTGCTACTTAAGATATCACTTTACAGTTATTTATGCAGGTGAAATAAACTTTGAAAAAACTTAATTCTATGACAAATACTTCTGTCATTTTAAAATAACTCCAAATTTGAGAGTATGTCCTTCTACTGAAGAGAGGCTTCCAAATTTTCCTTTGTAGGAACAGAGTTGAGTCGTCTGGAAACTTCTTTAGTTTACCTACTACAAGTTTACAATTACAACAAGTTTAGAAGTTGTTGTATACACAGTTAAATAACTCGTTCGATAGTTTCTTTATACTCTTGTTCCATGAAGCTATAATAAATATTAGATATTTGATTGATGAATAATAATGTAGTACTAGTATTAATGAAGTACAGATAGCACCGTATATACGTCTTTAACATCTTTTCGTTTTGAGATCGGTTCCGTTTCATAACTTTTCTAATGATGAAATGTATCGTGTATATGACAGAACAAATTCCTAAATTCACTTATACTATACGTTTTTCACTCAGTTTTTATGAATAAGATATTTGTAAATAAATAACGTTGAAAATTTGATTTATGGATCTATAAATAATTCTTTTTTTAAATGCAGCCTCATGAGTTCCATCCTCTAAATAGATACTTAATGAAAATATTTAACTTCCCTATACTTATAAATAGATAGATTTTAGTAATACCTTTCAACATTTTTTTTAATATTGTAAATAGTTATACTATTCGAAAATATTTTATATCTGTGGTAATTGTTTTATTTTCGCGAATTGTATACTTATAAATAGATATATTGATAAAAATGTTTTGTCTGTTTGTAAATATTTTTAATATAGTGTTTTACAACTATGATGCTTCTAAATATATTCATTTAAAGATATTATTTTATTCGTATAACTTGAGAAGTGCTGAGACAACCTGAGAAAATAAATATATTTTTATAAGTATACAGTTCATAAAATAAAATAATTATTTACAGATACGAAATCTTAACGAAGACATAATATCTATACTTACAAGATTAAAAAATATATTTATTTAAAGGTATTAAAAGTAATACATCTATTTTGGGAAATAAAGCATTTTCATAATGCATATGTATCTGTTTACAGCATGGAATTCACGAGACCGGATTTTAAAGAAGAATTATTTATAGATTTATAAATCAAATTTTCAATTATATTTGTTTATAAATATCTGATTCATAAAAAATGAAGTAAAAACGTATAGTATAAGTGAAATTAGGAATTTGTTCTGTCATTTAACATCTTGAGGGGCACCGGTATATAATATATACCACTTTTTAATATATAACTTTGCCACCAGTATTATTAAATAAAAATATTTAGTATTGTTTTTTGCAGATTGAGAATTTAAAAATTCATTATTAAAAATTACTGGTGTTGAAACATCGCAAAATTTAGCATTTTTAGACCACGTGCTTGCCCTCCAAGGGGATAAATGATACATTTCATCATTAGAAAAGTTATGAAACGTAACCGATCTCCAAACGAAAAGATGTTAAAGACGTATATACGGTGCTATCTGTGCTTCATTAATAATAGTACTACATTATTATTCATCAATCAAATATCTAATACTTATTATAGATTCATAGAACAAGATTATAAAGAAACTATAGAACGAGTTATTTAACTTTGTGTATACAACAAAAGATTAACTGCAAATGTAATATTAATATGCAATAAAATAGAATCTGATAATATTAATTTTTTTAAAGCATATTGTTCTCTCAAATAAAAGAAATTATAAAACATAATACTTACAGCTCATATAAATACGTTGCATCTGCATCTGTTTTAAGCTGTCTTTCCTCTCAAGAACAATACAAATCACGTGATAATCAAGCGCGGATCCAAGGGGGAGGTCATGGGGGTCATGACCCCCCTCTAAACGAAGAACATTTCTATAAAATAATGCTTTTTTTTAATATAAAAGGTGTTTTGATATAGATTTTTTTCTCTTTTAGAAATGCTAATCTTATTGATACATTCACAGAGTTATTTTTATACAGAAGTGTATGAAAAATTGCCGTTATTGTTTAAGCATCAAAGAATCGAACAACGTTTTATATTTTTCAAAAAATGTCATACATCTTGAATTTCATTCAATTGCAACCTCAAGACGACATTTCCATGACTGTTGAGCCTCAAAAGTCGGCTTAAAATGTGAACTTTGGTAACATTTTCTGCAAAATTAAATAAAATAAAAAATAAAAATGGTAACTCCTATTTCTTGGCATCTGAATAGAACATAGAACCAACAAATTTTATACATTTACCAAGGCTGCTATGACTCAAGGAATTTTTCAGCGAAAATAGCAGCAATTTTTTATTGAAATTTTCGCCTAGCCGCACGATCAAATATGGCAAGTTTTTTTTAATAAAAAATTACTGGTATTTTCCCTGAAAAAAAATTCTGACCAGTAGCAACACTGATTTACGAATATACTGCAAATTTCGTGCATTTAGGAATGAAAATGAATTGAGGTTAGGTTAGAAAATAGCCAATTTGGACTTAAGATACAAAAATTGTCATGAAAACAAGTGGACCCCCCCCCCTTCCTCCAAAATTGACATGACCCCCCTCTAAATGGAGGACTGGATCCGCCTCTGGTGATAATCACATGTGCAGTAGGTCGGAGTAGATTAGCATGCGCAAATATTACTTCATTTTAAATTCCATTTTTAAACTTTACACGGAATGAGTGTAACATTTCCGAATTTTTCAGTAACTAACATTTTACACTACCTATTCGAAAACATTTCCGCTATGGAATGTAACGTTTCTGACTTCTTCAGAGTATTCACCGCTTTGAATATTTTTCCGAAAATACGTGTAACGATTCCGAAATAACAAGTAACTGTGGAGAACACAAAGTTTAATATAAATTTCTGGAAACCTTTCCGCCTTGGGCCGAAATGCTTCTGATTTTTTTTTTTTACAGTGTACTTACTATTTTTCAGTGAGATTTTCAATAATCAGATATAAAACTGAAGAATGATAAACTAGATATTGTTCCGTAATTTGACATACAGATCTTGTTTATGGTGAAGTGTAACTAATTAGCGATTAATTTTGATTAAATGAGAAAAATGACGTATATTTATATATTTTTACGTTTAAAATTATGTTACATATTTCAAACCCAATTCCGTATTATTTTAACAGTTCGTAAAAAAACGTCGATTTTGCAGCAAAAACAGAAAACAAGGACAACACTCGTCTTACAGGGACTTCTATCACGATATTTACTTAAAATATATTTGTAGTTACGGAACAGCAAAGCAGGATATCTATTTAACTCTATAGAGATTTATTAAACATATTTTCAATGTGTAGTAAAATCTACAGTAGCATCTCTACAATAATGATCCGATCTGGGGATACTACCTTCCATGCAAATGTCTGACAATACGTCCATTTAGTGGCACCATCAGTTCAAAATACTATGTCGTGTATACTATCTCTTCCCTCGTATTTCAAACGAACCACTGGTTTACTATGTCGAAAATGTTTTCGAACTGGTTGAATATCATGTAGATCAGGCTTTCCAGGAGCATTTTTCTCTAAGTCGACACCAATTTTTTTAAATATCTTTTCCTTTACATATTTATCTATATACATTATCACAATGAATATCAGCAGGATAACCCCGATCAATGGCAACAGATTTAATGTAGTCTAATTCTGCTTTGAGTAAATTCTCAGAAGAACAAATGTTTAAGGCACCATGAACAAATGTTTAAGGCACCATGAACATAGGTATTAAATGCAGCCAACTTCTAATTAGAAGGGTGAGATGAATGACGATGTGGGGGAAATGAAACTGCGAATGGTTTACGATAAACAGTTGTTTAGAATGAGTCATTTTCGTGGTAAACGATCAAGGAAAGGTAGTTGGTTGTTATTTTGAAATTCAGATGTAATCTGTATATGCTAATCTACAGCATAGTTCATAACAAAGAGAATATGAGAGATATCCGTATAACTAGAATCCAGTAATGTAAAACAGTCATCGACATAGCGGGTGTAAAATAGAAAATTTAACTTATTGAATAGGTTTGACTCGAAGTAATGCATGTAAAAATGCACTGATGATAGAGCTTTCGAGTGTCCGAAACAGATGTTTGCCATTTTATATGTATTTTACTTGTGCTATTTTTTCAGATGTTCATTTATTTTTTTAAATGTCAATATTACAGAAATATTGACCTTCTGTTGAAATGACGTCAATGAAATGTCAAAACTAATTGAAATATTTCTTTCCATATCTGACACATTATTGGCAAAATATAAACATATGTAAATAAATAACTAAAATCTTTGAGCGTAATTATACTTCCTTGTATTACATGATGTGATTATACAATAATTTTATTGAATTAATTTGTTAAATTAATACATACTATATAACCCAATAATATATAACCCAATTTGAAGTTATAAAAGAAAATTAAATGAAAAAGTACATAATCAAAATTTTAATTAGTGACTCATGAAAATTTATTTTTAACTGAAATTCTTATTTTGCACTTTCTTGGGACATCCTCTTTAATAAAAAGGTACGTGTTGCTGACGACTGGGATTTTCGATAATCGTTGCCACATATTAATCTCGGAAAATGAAACGTTTGAAATTACTTAAAAAATTAATTGCTCGAAAAGTATTTGTCAGAAAATTGTTAGAGAAACTGCGTTAGAAAGGTAAAAAAATTTATTTTTCTTGATACAAATTTCAAATCCACTGATTATGCACTTTTTCAAATATTGAATGTCAAAAATTACCAAATTTCACAATGGAGTACTATAGCGAAAACTTCACGCGTAAAAAAATAATAACAGCAATGTGTCAGCAAGAGTCACAAATTATAGTAGCCGTATTATTCTGTTAAAATATAAAAGTGAATTATGATGTCATGAGTGCATGATTTTTATTTATATTTTTCGACAAATATATACTAGATGCGCCATTTCTTTTTAGTTGTGAATAATATAGGTTAATTCACGTTATTAAAAAATGTAGCTATAAAACATATGAATCAATGAAAAACAGTAAGTAATAAATTGTAAACGTAACAGTAAACAGTATTAAAAAAACACAACTTAGTGAAATAAGTATCCGTTTTTATGTTATTTTAGGATATTCCAGGTAAAGGTACAGATTACTTTAAAATAAAAGGTTAAATTCATCGATATACACTGCTCAAAACAATTAAAGGATATTGCAGTTTTAGGTGGATTTTGTATCTGGGAAACTTTTTAGCTGATTGATACATGGTCGACAGACATAGTAGGTTATATGAGAATAAATTACACATGTTTGGCAGAAAAAAATGCATTTTATTGCGCATTTGTGTACAAAAGGAAAAAAACACAATTTGTGCATATGAGAAAAAAAGAATAAGAAAAGGTGTTTTCTTCAAAGAAAATCATTTTCAGTAGGGGGTATGGTTTCCACGGGCGGCCAGCAACGTTGAACACCTTTGAGGCATGGACTCAATGAGGCTATTAATGACGAGTTGGGGTATTCTGCCCCACTCTTCCAGAAGAGCTTTTTCCAGTTCTTGGAGAGTTTGTGGGGATTGTTGGCGGCCAGAAACTCGTCTTCCTAGAGCGTCCCAAACGTGCTCGATTGGATTCATGTCTGGAGAACACGCTGGCCATTCCATTCGAACGATTCCTTCCTCGAAAAGGAAATCCTCCACCAGGTTTGCACGATGTGGCCTGCAGTTATCGTTCATTAAAATGAAGTTATCTCCGATTGCTGCAGCGTAAGGGACTACAATAGGTCTGAGGATCTCATCCCTATATCGGCGACCAGTCAGAGCTCCATCTCGAATGATGTAGAGGTCAGTGCGCCCGTCAATGGAGATGCCACCATACACCAACACTCCTCCACCGCCAAATCTGACACTTTCGTGCACGAACGCAGGATTATTCCTACTGCCACGGTCCCTCCAGATGAAAATACGCCTATTATCCGGATGCACAGAAAAACGGGACTCGTCAGAAAACAGAATATTGCTCCATTCATTTCTCCTCCAGCTGACATGCTCGGTTGCCCACTCCCTGCGGTCGCGACGATGCCTTGATGTTAATCTAACACATACCATCGGTCGGCGAGCATACAGACCTACAGCATGGAGCCGGTTTCGGACAGTCTTAGTTGAAATCGTGGTGCCTGTAGCCGAGTGAAGGTGTTGTTGGAGAAGAGTAGCGTTCATGTTTCGGTGTCTCCGAGCTGTTAACGCTAAATACCGATCTTCATTGGGCGTTGTTGCCCGTCTACGACCTTGCCCTGGTCTTCGGCCTGCACATCCACTCTCCAAAAAACGGTTCCAGATCCTGGAAATGACACTTTGTGACACTCCAATGGCTTGCGCTACTTCGGCTTGAGTTTGGCCCCCTTCTAACCTACCAACAATTCTCCAAGCTTCTGAATCTGTCAAATGACTTCGCTGAGACATCGTACTCATCGAAACAAAGCAATCACTGAATGCCGATCATCCTTGTCTTCATTCTCTTTTATCCAGTTGAAAGTCAAATTTCATTCGCTGCCGCTGAAGCGACGTTTTTGACGTCGAACTCAAAATTTGCATACTCCACAGTTTGAAAACCAGAAAAATTTGCATTTGTGATTCTCTTCTTCTATTTTCGGCAAAAAAAATTTCGTTTATATCTTTATTTTATATAAAACTTCAAATATCCTTGAATTGTTTTGAGCAGTGTATTTCGTTTTATTCAAGGTTCTTCTGGAGAAACCGACCAGCGCAGCGGGCGCAGTCTGCTAGTATTTAATAACATCGAATAAGTTTTCTTAAAATTGCTGACTCGTGCATTAAAAATTATTTTTAATGTATTTTATCAAATGTAGAATTCACAGCAAAATTATATTCGTTAGTGTTTTTCTATTTAACGAGGAGTTATTAACATATATAAATATTCAAATTAAAGAGCGTTTTAGCTAAGACGAATTTAAAAAAGAGTTTAACTTTAAATTAGTTTAAATTAAAAAATATATATGACATACACATGAGCAATTATTAGTTTAGATATATTAGTTGTTTTGTTTTGCTTTTGAATATATTGTAGCTTTAATTTTTCTATTTATTAATGTTATATTCAATTTTTTCAGATTGTTTAAGCTATATATAAAATATATTTCAATATTTTTTAAAGATATTTGAATTTAGCTTTTAAATGAAGTAAGTAAAAACGAAATGAGGATCCACAAAAATATCAATTGCTTAGGTTACATTCTAAATAAAAAGAAATATTGGATTTTATAGATAAAAAAGTTTGAATTTGTCGGAGAAAAGATGTTAATTTTAAGAGCAGAGAAAATAATTAAAAAATAAACGGAAGTTTTGTAAGAGATATACGTTTTTTCCGTGTGATAAACAGTTTTTTTATGGCGTTCTGGCTTGCATTTTCTTATTCTCTAAAATATAAAATTAATAAATAATTTAATGTATGATTCTAAATTCGAATGCCTTTTAAAATTCTTTATGCTGATAGAATTCATTAAATAATTCGTACTCAGATATATGGAAAATACTATCATACTGTTTTATTTTGGTATTATTACATAGCAAATGTGTAATTTTTTATTACTTAAGAAATGTTTGTTTTAATGATAAAAACAATTTTAAAGATAATGTGAATCTTTATTTTATGACAGCTTGCAATTTATAGCTAGAAGAAATTCTGTATTCATTTAGGGAAAAAGTAAAAAAATACTGTAAGAATCCGGATCTCATCTGAAATACAAAGTGAAGCAATATTAAGTGCGTCTACGGTCTGCACTTGGGAGAGTAGCTGAAACAATATTGCTTCACTGAACAGCCCAGTGAAGCAATATTGAGTATTGTCGGCACTTGGGTGAGTTCCCATCTAAAAAGTGAAGTGTAGCAATATTGCGTGTAGTTGGCACATTGGAGGGTAATCATTTGGAGAAACTGCGCTGCTGTGGATGCATGTGGTTTCTGTTTTAATGCAGGTAAAATAGATGGCGGATCAGTTTTCTTATCGCAACGTGGTAAAGTCGATAGAAGGTAGTTGCCGACCTATGATATTCCACTCTTCCGTTAGAGAATTTAAAAAATGTTGCAGGACATCAAATCATAGTTAGTCGTCCACCCTTCTAGTTCACGTTAAGTAAAATAATCAGTTACTTTCACTAGCACTTCAGGTCTTGGCCTGCTTTAGAAACAATAAAAGCTGCATTAGAAGCAACAAAAACAAATATTCACGTAGCAATTTAAGATTCAACAGCAAGTAAACAGTGACAACTATTAAAGTTTTTCCAATAAGATATTCATGGACAGATGGGAATTTATTTCACCTTCTTAGTTCTTTTAGTTAAAAGTATCATCAGTAGATGACGCTGCATCATATCAAAAAGTGATACTGCTCAAGGACCATGCATTTTCGAAACGCGGACACTTTTATTGCAATTTCGACAGATAAAGAGAAAAAAGGTTGAAATTCATTGAACCTTCGCTTAATACCTGGAAATTTTTCCATAGAAAATTTCTCACGCCTTGCATTCGTAATATTCAAATTTTAATTGCTTAATAGGCGTATAGCCAATAATAGTGAAAAAGTACCCAAGCCGGGACTCGAACCCTGGTCATCAGTATAGCGCACAGATGTTCTACAGATGTTCTTCCCAAGTGGTTCAGTTGGTAGAACATCTTTGCGCTATACTGATGACCCAGGTTCGAGTCCCGGCTTGGGTACTTTTTCACTATGTTGGCTATACGCCTATTAAGCATATAAAATTTGAATTTCATTGAAACTTGTTCAATTTTTAAGCGTCTGTTTCACTATTCTATTATTTTGAGACTGTGCAGCGGCAGTTATAGATGATATATATATATTTTAGACTGCTGACCACGCCAATACCTGCCTGGCTGTTGCCTAGCCTAAACGGGGCGAGGATTCGCCTGCTCTTTTTCTTGGAGAAGATCTGTTTGTTAAATCTATAGGCCGAAGTGGCTTCAGTGCGTCTTGTTGTTTTAATTGCTTTTTCTTTGTTGGCCTGTTACTAATTGATTTTGTATGAGACCGTACAGCACTGCGCGGTGTAGAAAGGTCATTCCGGACGGTTGTGAGATGCTGGAATATTTACTATTTCCTCGCTGCATCGCTCATCCATACATCATGCCATCGCTACTCGAGTTGGTCTCGTAAATTAGAACCATGATCATGTGACGAGACCTTCACCTGACTAGGTACTCCCAGAGGTGTAATTCACAGTGAACTTGGAGGACTTTACACCCACGACGGATTTCACATGCACCTGAAAAGGAATGGGATTAGACATTTTATAATAGTAGTAAGAAAAGGGGGCTACACCGGCAACAGGCACAATGGGCAACTTCACTTTTCACAAGTAAGCAGGAACAAGCCGCTTCGAGCTGAAACCTATCCTCATCATAACAGACCCTTCCGTTGCGGTATCAGACACCATTTTCACAAGCAATCCGTCTACATATACATGTGATACATAGTGTGTTCACATATATACACATACATGTGCGCGTTCAAACACACACACACACACATATATATATATATATATATATATATATGTGTGTGTGTGTGTGTGTGTGTGTGTGAAGTTTTTACGAAGATGATTTTTTATTCTACGAAAAAATGGCAGTTTGTTAAAGATGGTGTATTACTGCAGTTGTAATCAATAATCATGGCGAGGAGGTTAGGCAATGATGAGACACCACAAGAGTTTCGTCAATAAGGAGCAGCCAATTTCAGGATAAATCTTTTATTAATGAACAGAAGCGATGCAAGTAATAGTTCCCACAGTATCCGGTATAAACTTATAGCCCCCAGGCTTGACGATGGCTCACTAAATCGTTTAATAGATCGTAAAGAGCTGTTATGAAAATTCTTCGTGACTTCAACACCAGATAACCATTTGTTTCGCACTTCCAAACACGACAAAAATCTGCTCTCCAAATGCCTGCTACCGCATTTTGTTAACCACGCGACTGACGACGACGTAACGAGGGCACAATCCAGTGAGATGAGTGAGAATGAGTGAGAGGCAAATTCAAGCCAAGCGAATGAGGCGCGAGGGATAAGATTTAACGCGAAAGAATCCCCCTCGTAGCTGCGCATTGATTTTGAAGTGAAAAATACCCAGCGCGCAAAGCAAAGCATGGAAAAAATGACTTTTAAAAACAGTCGAAATGGCAAAAGCGTGTCTCAGAATTTTATAGATTGTAGAGTTGATAAAAGTTACGAATGAACTTAAAGTTTTACATAAAGATTTGGAATAAGATAATTATTAATATACGGGTTATTACTTTTAAAAGGATTTTAAATAAAAATAAATATTATTAAGAATTAAGGAAATACTGACTATGTCAGAAGTTAGATTAATTTAAAGGACTAATGCGAAACAAATGCGAAGGAAATAACTTTTTTATATAACATATATATATATATACATGTGTCGATCCCACTACACACATACACATGCCATACACAACACAGATGGTATTTAGATGATATTTAGAACTTAAACAAGGAAACGTAGTTTTTATAATTCCGGAGATTAACACATTATTCTCCTTCAGTAGCTGAAACCTGTTATTTTATATGGAATTTTAAAAACATTCCTTCATTTTTCTGCACTCTGTATGTTTGATTGCAGTTATTAATAATGAAATAAGTACATGTGTATAGTAAACACCAATTTTGTTTAACTAATATAAAATTTTCTGACTAGAAATTACAAAAAAAATAATAACATTTCTAAGAAACTTAAAATTATCACTATATATTTATCTTTGTTAATGAAATTAACTAACTGTATAATTACTGTGTAACTATATAATAACTGTGTAACAATTAACCATAAAAAGACACAATAAACTCATATAAAATACAGAAAAAAATAAAATTGACAAAGAAAAAAAAACATATAAATTTGTAAAAAAATATTATTTTTCTTGAGCACTTACGCTTCAATAATTTATTTAATGACACATAAAGTTTAACATAAAAAACTTTCTTCAATGCTTAAAAAAATGACAAAAGTCGTTAAACATTTTCTTGGTCAATGAAGTCGGCTTTGTTCAATGGTTTCTGAAATGTTTTTTATGCATGAATACGCTATAAGTGAAGTAAGTTAACCGAAATGAATCGCAATGAATAACTAAATTTGCTAGTGAATACTTTACTTAATAGCTTATAAATATTTTTTTAAGTCTGCTAGTTTGCAAATTTATTTTTAAATACATGAAACGTTTTGTATAATGTGGCAAAAAAAAATATATTAGATATTTGGAACTAGTTTATATTTTTTACAATGTTTTATTAGAGCTGAATTTTATCTTTTAAGAAACTTTCTTCACATATATTGTACGTTTTTGTTACACAAAACGTATAAGCTTTTATAAATAAAATAAATAAATATGTAATATTTCGTATGTTTTTAGGATGATTCGGATAGGTAAACAACTGCTACAGAAATTCATTTCTGTCGAAAATAGTGATTCAAATATACCATAAAATCTTAGGTTAGTTATAAAGCTAAATTCTTACTTATTGTGTTTAGATAATTCCTATTTAAAAGTATTTAAACATATAAACGTATTTAAACATGGTTAACTTACTTCACTTATAGCGTATCTATGCATAAAAAACCATGTCGCAATCTTAATCCTTTTATATTTATTTTATATATTTATTTATCCATTTATCTAAGGGTTTCGAGCTCATTTTTACTCAAACTTTTTTGTAACTGCAAAAGTCTCATACATTTTCATGTATTACTAAGCTGTTTACATGTATATTTATATACAGGGTGTCCGAAAAGTCTGGAAACGGTCAAATAACTCGAGAAATATACATCGGATTGAAAAACGGCAAAATGCATGTTCAATATTTTTAAAGATCTATTTAGGGATATGAAAGTTGCCCTACCAACTTTGCCCTCCCGGGGGAAAAGGGGGTAAACTTTTATATCTTAAATGATGACCCCCATTTTTTATTGCAGATTCGAATTCTACGGGAAAAAATATGTAACTTTTGTATTGAACATTTTCTTCGAAACATTGTAGATGGCGCTGTAATCGAGTGCAATGCTATGAGAATTGTTACCATTTCAATGTGCGGAAACGCTCGAATAACTCGAGAAATATACATCGTATTGAAAAACGGAAAAAATGTATGTTCAATAGTTTTGAAAAATCTATTTGGGGATATCAAAGTTGCCATTTTTCTAAAATATTAAATACGTATTTTTTCGTTTTTCAATCTCATGTATATTTCTCGAGTTTTTGGAGCGTTTCCAGACATTGCAATAGTAACGATTCTCACAGCATTGCACTAGTGACCCTGAATGTAGAGAGACTGAACATTGGCGCGCCGGAAGATTTGGGAAATTCACCATTTTAGTTACAACTTCAGCATTCGTCACCATTACGCTGTAAAGGATTTTTGGATAATTATGCATAGAACTTTTTTTAAAAAAAATTACATCGCAGTGCGATACATTTAGCGTATTTGAACTTCATTTTTTAATTTCACACTATTTTGAAAAAATAAATGTAGTTTTTCTAAGATTTTCATGGAAAAGGAATTTCAGCCAGAAAATAAACAACATTATTAAATTTCCCCCGCTATCCTTAGTTTATTATACAGACCTAAACAACAGTAATTATTAAAAACTAAATATTATTGTATTGAAGATTTAAAAAATAAAGATTGAGCATCCGATATAACTCTCCTCCAAAAATATACATTATTTAAGAAAATCTTAACATCTTCACTGAAAAGATTCATATTTTACCTTCTAAATTAACTTCTAGCTACTGCTATCGCTTTATAAAATCTAAATATACAATTTCGATAAATATAATATTAGAATGAAAGTGCTACTGACGTGGAAATATTTTTTTAAGTATGATAATTAGTGACTGTTGTTAATAAAAGCAAGTCAGAAATATGACGGCTGAATAACGTGAATTTTATACATAAATGAATATTCGATAGTTAAAAATTCGTTAATTCATTTATTTATTCAAAACATTATTTTTTTTAATTCATTTTATTTAAAAAATAAAGCAATCAAGTGTTTTATATACATAAAGAATTGATAATTCAATTTAAATTGTTCGATTAATAATTGTAATATATATTGTTAAGAGAGGATCGAAAGCTCAATAAAGAACCCCAAACTTTACAAAGTACATTTTTTTTCTATTACCGTTTAAAAATATCAAAATTTATTATCCTCTTTCAAGTCATTCATCTACTTCCGATCAGATTCGAAATAACATAACTCTATAGTTCATCCAAATAAAAATAATGCACTTAATAGGATTCTTATTATCTAAATAAAAAAAGCACATGTATATCTATGTTCTGAATCTATTTCTGAAGCTATATAAAACGATTGTGCTATGGCTTTAATACATCAAAATATGCCAAACGCTGGTGAAATTGTACTGCGTTCAACGGCGATCCATTGAATTTGGAACTAAGATGGCGGACATTTCGTCAGTGTCCAATCTCTCTCTTATGTAGGAACGCTACATTGCACTCGATTACAGCACCATCTACAATGTTTCGAAGAAAATGTTCATTAAAAAAGTTACGTATTTTTTCCCGTAGAATCCGAATCTGCAATAAAAAGGGGGGGGTCATCAATTAAGATTTCAAAGTTCCCCCTTTTTCCCCACCGGGGGATGGGCAAAGTTGGAGGGGGCAACTTTCATATCCCTAAATAGATTTTTCAAAACGATTTTTCAAATAGATTCATTCAATACTACATTTAAAATTAGATATATGCTGCACTATTATCAAAATTCTTAAAAAATATATATGAAATTTGAGTTAAAACCGTGTACTTACCTTCAACAATTTTTCGCCTGTTCGTTGCTATTTTCAAATTATTAAAATGCACATTTTGTAGCGATTTTTTTACTCTTTCTCTATACAGATAGCATCACTAAACTATCCATTATAATGGACAGTAAGTTTTTACAAATTTCAACTGAAATTAATTATTTTATACGAAAAATAAAAATGTCCAATAGGATGGATGCGGGTTCTCAGGAGGATATGATTCAAAATGCAAGGGAGCCCAATAACGGACCTCAAGATATCTGTGGATAGCGCACTACGGTCTTGATCTACTTGTATTCCAAACACCTTGCTTGAATTCTCTGTTAATGCGTTAGCATTAACTATTCTGGTACTGTCATAACATTTTCTTGGAGTCAAAATTATATTTCTTCTTCTGAAAATCGACTTTCGATATATAAAACAGTTTTCTTAAAAGTACTTCTAAACAATAAACATTCTTGTGTTTTAATATAATTATATTTTCATGGTATTCTAAAATGCAAATTTGTTTTACATTAGCACTGGTGAAAGAGGATAATGATCTATAACAGTGCTGATATAGAACCTTGTTATTAAAATGATGAGGTATTTCTCATTTACAGACAGTCATACGCATCAATGTATAAACTATGATTATTGCACATTTTTGGGATAGTAGTACATGATACACAAGTAAATAGTAGAAACATTGTTTAAAATGTATAAAATTATATTAGGAAAATTTTAAGAAAAAAGTTAAAAGTTTACATTATGAATATTTTTTCACAAATGTGTCCGTAACAAGGTAAATATCACATTTTGTATAAAACGTGTGTATATTTTACCGCTATCATGTTCTTTTGTTTTTCGGTCAAACTTCGCTGAAAGATTGAGTCAAAGCAAAGAAAAATTACATAAATATTTTACCGCATTTTGCAGCAGAAGCGCCGCGGCACGTATGATCTTAAAAAGTTATCCTTAAGGGTTGTGGTGTACAAGCCAATGCTGTGCTTACAATCAATTCATTCATAATTTACATACATTACTTTTCGAAATGAAGAATTGATATTAAAAACTAAATTAAAAAATGAATTATCATAGATACATTGTTTGTTTCATTAACTACATAAACATTATACTTCATAGGTACTTCACTTTCTGCCATTCCTTATGCATTTGGCAGTATGCGTTGCATATGTGACAGCCAATTACTCACGTAACTATATCATGGACACCAGATAAATAGGATCCACAAAAAACAAAAGAATGAAAACAAAGCAGAAGAACCGAAAGGAAGAAACAAAAGCATAATAAAGTAAATGTGGATGGTCTTAATTATTAAAATGTACTCAAAATCTTTATAACACATAGATAATCGTAAATAAAACGAAATCTATTAACTATAGAGAAATTAAAGTTACAATGCAGATTCCTTCAGCAATTACATGTTAAAATAGTAATGAAATTAACGGCAAACTCCTTAGATTATTAGATTAAGAATTTTATGATATGGCAGATCAGTTTCATATCAAAATAGTTCAATGTGAACATACACTGCTCAAAACAATTAAAGGATATTGCAGTTTTAGGTGGATTTTGTATCTGGGAAACTTTTTAGCTGATTGATACATGGTCGACAGACATAGTAGGTTATATGAGAATACATTATACATGTTTGGCAGAAAAAAATGCATTTTATTGCGCATTTGTGTACAAAAGGAAAAAAAGACAATTTGTGCATATGAGAAAAAAAGAATAAGAAAAGGTGTTTTCTTCAAAGAAAATCATTTTCAGTAGGGGGTATGGTTTCCACGGGCGGCCAGCAACGTTGAACACCTTTGAGGCATGGACTCAATGAGGCTATTAATGACGAGTTGGGGTATTCTGCCCCACTCTTCCAGAAGAGCTCTTTCCAGTTCTTGGAGAGTTTGTGGGGGTTGTTGGCGGCCAGAAACTCGTCTTCCTAGAGCGTCCCAAACGTGCTCGATTGGATTCATGTCTGGAGAACACGCTGGCCATTCCATTCGAACGATTCCTTCCTCGAAAAGGAAATCCTCCACCAGGTTTGCACGATGTGGCCTGCAGTTATCGTCCATTAAAATGAAGTTATCTCCGATTGCTGCAGCGTAAGGGACTACAATAGGTCTGAGGATCTCATCCCTATATCGGCGACCAGTCAGAGCTCCATCTCGAATGATGTAGAGGTCAGTGCGCCCGTCAATGGAGATGCCACCATACACCAACACTCCTCCACCGCCAAATCTGACACTTTCGTGCACGAACGCAGGATTATTCCTACTGCCACGGTCCCTCCAGATGAAAATACGCCTATTATCCGGATGCACAGAAAAACGGGACTCGTCAGAAAACAGAATATTGCTCCATTCATTTCTCCTCCAGTTGACATGCTCGGTTGCCCACTCCCTGCGGTCGCGACGATGCCTTGATGTTAATCTAACACATACCATCGGTCGGCGAGCATACAGACCTACAACATGGAGCCGGTTTCGGACAGTCTCAGTTGAAATCGTGGTGCCTGTAGCCGAGCGAAGGTGTTGTTGGAGAAGAGTAGCGTTCATGTTTCGGTGTCTCCGAGCTGTTAACGCTAAATACCGATCGTCATTGGGCGTTGTTGCCCGTCTACGACCTTGCCCTGGTCTTCGGCCTGCACATCCACTTTCCAAAAAACGGTTCCAGATCCTGGAAATGACACTTTGTGACACTCCAATGGTTTGCGCTACTTCGGCTTGAGTTTGGCCCCCTTCTAACGTACCAACAATTCTCCAAGCTTCTGAATCTGTCAAATGACTTCGCTGAGACATCGTACTCATCGAAACAAAGCAATCACTGACTGCCGATCATCCTTGTCTTCATTCTCTTTTATCCAGTTGAAAGTCAAATTTCATTCGCTGCCGCTGAAGCGACGTTTTTGACGTCGAACTCAAAATTTGCATACTCCACAGTTTGAAAACCAGAAAAATTTGCATTTGTGATTCTCTTCTTCTATTTTCGGCAAAAAAAATTTCGTTTATATCTTTATTTTATATAAAACTTCAAATATCCTTTAATTGTTTTGAGCAGTGTATAACTGACAGAGATCAGGTTACAGTGTTGTTGAAATTATGCTCGGCAGCTACGATTCGCGTTTTTAATAATAATGCTTATGTCTTTTTAATACAGAAATGCAAATTCGTGTAAAAATGCATGTGAGAACTCTTAGGAGTAATCGGAGAAACAATGCAATCAATTTTCTAAATCTCTTTCGCACTCGACAAACACCCACAATCAAGAAAGAAAATACGTGACTAGAAGTGAGTGTAAGAAAATAAAAGATGGTAATTTTTGGAAAATTTTGAAAAGTTTTTGACTTTTTTCTCTGAATGTTTTATACCTTATTTCAGCAGATATTGAGAAAGTTTATGCCTTTTAAAAGTACAAAAAGAAGGAATTGACTAAACAAAATAATTGTTAAAATAATTATTTAGAGATATTAGAAAAAAATGCTTTATCTTTATAAATAACTGTAATGCGATGAAAATTTCACGCCTAGGAAGCAATGTTAAGTGAGTATATTTTTCATCATAATGTTCAAAAATTGTTTAACCCTTTTAGTGCGGGAGTCGACAAAAGTCGACATAAGGATCCAAGTGCGGGAGTCGACTAATGTTGACATCTAGGAGTTGGTGCTGTAGACTACATTAAGCGTCGACAAAGTCGCCTAGGGGTTCACGGAGTTTCCAGTTGTTTTTGAATAAATCGCTTTTTTGGTAAAAAAATTCCGCACAGGGCATTAACTACCAGAAAAAATTCCGCACTGAAAGGGTTAAGTAATCGAAACGTAACAATGTTCTTTTTAATTTAAAAAAGAAATTTTTGTAAATAGTTTTTTTTTATTTATACAAACATATTTACATATGAACAAAATAATAATAACGTAACACATTTCGTTTTTGTTTAAAGTCTAAATATTGTCTTTTTCTGTTAAATGAGTTGAAAGTGAAAATTACATTTAATTATAGTTATTTAAAATTACAATTTTAATTACAATTAATTTTTCATTCTAAGAAGAAAACATATTTATATATCAATAGCATAAAAAACTAATAAGTAAGAACTCACTTTAAACTTTTAAAATAATGTTAAATCGTAATATTTGTCTTTGTTTAAAACAACACAAAGCATTAAGTAACTAAAAAGTTACGGATTTTCCTTTTTTATATCACTACATAATCATCTAAAGATTGTAAAAGGTTGTATTTCACAAAAGTTTAGCAAATCATGGAATGATTGAAAAGTAGAGACAAATGCTTCAAAATTGCTCAAATAGTGGTCTGAAGGCGGTTTACCTATTATCGGAAAAAGCAACTATTCTGCCTAACCGCGAATTGATATTGCTTGGATGAAAAATAGTCGGGTTAGGACAGTCGGCGAAATTTCAGCCAGGAATTACTTACTGCTTGTGACTGCTCTACTGGATATCATGTTATTGGAAAGTTTTGAATATCTCAAATTATTTTTCTCTCCATGTCAAAGTGAAAATACTAAACCCAAAAGTCTAAAAGTAGTACTTAGTTTGTAGTATTAAAAGTGTTATAAAATGTCTAACCCCATTCCTTTTCAGATGCGGCGATCATGTACGCTAATGGCCCCGGTGCATGTACAATCCGTCGTGGGTGTAAAGTCCTCCAAGTTACCTGTGAATTATACCTCTGGGGTGCCTAGTCTGGTGAAGGTTTCGTCACCAGATCAAGGTTCTAAATTACGAGACCAACTCGAGTAGCGATGTAATAACGTATGGATGAACGATGCAGCGAGGAAATAGTAAATATCCCAGCATCTCACATCCGTCCGGCATGATTTCGATACACAGCGCAGTGCTGAACCGCCTCATCAAAAATCAATTAGCAACCGGCCAACTAAGAAAAACCAATTAAAGCAACAAGACGCACTGAAGTCACGTCAGCCTATAGATTTAACAAACACATCTTCGCCAAGCGGAGAGCAGGCGAATCTGCGCCCCATTGCCAGGTATGAACTCGCTAAGCTAGGAAAAAGCCTGGCAGGTAGGGGCCTGGTCAGCGGTATAAAAAATACTAAACCCAATGGTGATAATTAAGAATAAAACTATACCTGAAAAGATTTCCATAAAAAATGTATGTATTAGATCCAAGTAAAAATGCTAGATGTGTGGGAAAAAATCATGTTAGAACGATTAAATATATAATGAACGACTAGAATATATGGTGAAAAAGAAATGGCGTTTTATTCAACTATGTGGTTAATTTTTCTAGTAGATGCGAGTTCACACTGAAACTTATTTTAAAACTGTGTCAAACAATGTGCACAACGATGACCACAGTGATGTAACAAAAGTTCATTAAACCTTGGAAAACTTTATTAATTGAACATTTAAATAAAGAGAAAGAAAAACATGGGAGAAATTGAAGAGAAATCTGGACAGTTTTAACAAACGTGCCAAATGGAAAAGAGCTACATATCAGGTGATTGTAGGATGTATTGCAAAAGCACAAGTTCCGGTAACAGTTTAAACTGCAATACAAAATTATCCCAAAGTAGACATACTCCAAATTGATATCCAATGATGAAAACATAAATATCATTTGAAGATGAAAACTGTGGTTTGCATGGATCTATTTTAAATCTAATTAGAACTGAAAATGGAAATTTTGATTTTAATATTTTTATGTTACTAACTTACTTTTGATGCGATTGCATATAAAAAATATGTTACTAGTGTACTTTTAAATATACATTTAAGGATAGTATGTGTATATAATTATTTTCTTGGAGCAAGGTTGCGGCGCTTACGATAAATGTAAAGGAGTATCTCATTGTAGAGAGGACATTTTCTACATTATTTCTATCTACCTATAAAAAAAACTCTGAATCATAGTTTTAAAAAAATAAGACAGAAAGAAGTTATGCTCGGGGATTCTCCGCAAGAGGATATCCTGAAGCTGTAGCTTCCTAAGTATCCGTAAAGGGAAAATGTTTATTTAATTGCACGTTCCCATCTTTGTATTTCGTCTATGATTTAATTTCGTCAAAAGTATTTTGAATGGGCTGTTTTTGAAGTAATCGTCATGAACTTTCATCACTCTGCTCTTTTAATTTTACTGACATATTCACATGGAAAAAGAAATTCCATGTCAAGAAAATATGTCCTCACATTGCCCATATCTAAAGTGATTTATCAATCGCCTTATTCTTAAGATGTGTTCTGTAAATCTTCACTTTGATTTGCTAAAAAACTTTGTGCCAAAGTGTTACTTCAAGATAAGTAAAACAATTGAGGGGTAATCGTCTAAAATATCTCCATAGTGTTCCTCACACATTTCTGAATATTCAAATTCAGTAAGATAAATGTTTAGATCATTCAAAAATCTTCAGTGCATCGTTTAATTAATCTGCAGCCACCGTAAAACATTGTGTGTGCTTTTTGCATGAATCTGTGTTTTTTTTTTTTTTTTCAAGAGTCCAATATGCGTAGTATTGTCATACATGTGCTAAATCTTCAAATAACTTTTAGTAAAATAAATAAGTCATTTTTCATATTATTTAAGTGAAATAGTGCATAATTTAATTTGTTTGTGAAAATAAGTAAAAAAAAGAAATAAATTTCCAAATCTTGAAACTGAGAGATACATATCTATTCATGCATCCACCAGTAGGCCTAACACATAAAATGCATTCTTCTATTACAAATGTCGACTCGTACAGTTTATTATTACGATGTGAATCTAACCAAAATGTCTATGAAATATTGTTTATTGCTTTTTTTTTCATGTTTTTCATTATTTATTTCTTTTTATATTTTGGTGTATATGGATTATTAATAAATAACCGATTTGGATTAATTTCACACCTAATCCTTTTATGATTCATACGCTTTATTTTACTAATGATGATATATCAAAATTATTAATTAAATTAAGTTATCCTTGCTTCCAAATGGATTAGATATTGAAAACTTAAATATATTACTCAAGATGTTATTCGAAATTCACAACGCTATGTTCTTCGGTCATTTATTTATTTCAATCCCCTATAGTTATGAAATTTGATAACCTTTAAAAATGATTTTAAAATATCTTTCCGGTCATATTCTCATCACGAATAGAGAATTACCATTCTTAATTATTAAAATCTAAAACCGATATATATCCACATTGTTTTATTATGATACCTTGGAAAATTATTATTTTTTATCATCTTCATTTAATCCCTAATCCTACTTATATTTTTATACATTTGATATCACGACCAAGTGTCAGAATAAATATCTAAATTGTGTTTAAATCTAACCCCCACTTTGCCATACACTCATATTTCCATAAAATCTGCTCCGGCAATACTTTGACTTATTCTTTAAACCATTGCATAGTACTCCTACAATGTAGAGAAAAATTACTATTACCGCAAAGCTGTATCTCATTCAGGAAAAAAGTTATGTACACAATATGCACTAAAAGTTTTTTTTTTTGTTTAATTTGAAAATGCAAATATATTTATGAGAAATGCTTTAATAATAAGTATTGGACCTTGAATGTGCAAACGCTATTGAACAAGAATAGACTCTAAATTATTGGCTACTTTAAACAAAAGTTGATTTATGTGTCTTGATAGGAAATTTAACATCGTTGCCAAGTGTGTGCGTGATTTTCTGAACGATATGCTTTGAAGTATAAGATATATTTTAACATATGTCAGGGAAAATCTAGCACACGTTTCGCAAAAGGGTGTGTCAAATAACGAAGAAAGCGTGACATGCGTTTCAGGTAATGCAACTGACATTATTTACGTAACTCGGGATATATTGGACTAATATACCCAGGTATGTACGAGGGGCAGTCGGAAAATAAGTTTCCCTTGGCGACTGTGGACAGAGGTGTGTATGAAAGACAAAAAATGTAATGAGATATTAAAGATAAAACATAACTTTATTTTTCCACAAAAGTACAAAGCACATTGAGACATTTGTCATACCGCTTTATAAGCTTCAAAAAGCCCTCCAGGAAAAAAATCAGGGCTTTGCATACGGACGAAGCGTTGAACGGCTATGGGCGAAAGACGACACAACAGGTGAATGCGAACGTGCAAGACACCGACAAACCATTGGGTAGAGGTCGACCGCGATCAAGCAGATGGCGCTGTTGCAGTGCCTGAAAAGACGGCGCTGTCTACCCAATGGTGTATCGGTATCTTGCACGTTCGCGTTCACCTGCCGTGTCGTCTAACAGCGCCGTCTGCGCAGGCACTGCAACAGTGCCATCTGCTTGATCGCGGTCGACCTCTACCCATTGGTGTGTCGGTGTCTTGCACGTTCGCGTTCACCCGGTGTGTCGCCTTTCGCCCATAGCCGTTCAACGCTTCATCCGTATGCAAAGCCCTGATTTTTTCCTGAGGGCTATTTGAAGCTTATAAAGCGGTATGACAAATGTCTCAACGTACTTGGTACTTATGTGGAAAAATAAAGTTATGTTTTATCTTTAATGTCTCATTACATTTTTTGTCTTTCATACACACCTCTGTCCACAGTCGCCCGGGGAAACTTATTTTCCGACAGCCCCTCGTACATTGAAAGCTATTGAGGATAGCGAGTTAAAAGAGACAAAAGATTTCATCATTATATGTAGTTTTAAATCTTAAGGGTCGTTGAAAATTACGGTAGGGGCAGATTTAAAACTGATGTGCGCAATATTATTTGTGATAATGTATGGGGTAATAGTGTGCACACATATATGACGCTAACGCCGAAAAGTGAATTAACAAAAAATTGTAAGTTAGAAATACCTAGTTTTGTCTTTCAAGAAAGAAACAAAACTGTAGATACACATAGATTATTTTATGCAGATTCTGACAATAAAATGCTGCGCTTTAACAATACCTCCATTGAAATATGAAATAAGATTTTATTCATAGAAGGTTTAAAAGTTGAGGAATCTGTAATATCAATCAAATGTATTCGAAAAGTTTATATCTCAATGACAAATAACTTCTATAAATTAATTACGGCGCCAGCACATAATTGTTCGTAGTTCGTATGCGTCTTGTGGATGTAAAAATGCGGAGACTTACTGTTATTCCAAACAGAGATTTAAAGCGATGAGAATTTTTTGTAATAGCTGTAAAATTATCACATTCCTAGGAGATTTAAATTTGTCAAAATAGGCTTATAACTTTCAAAATGCATTTAATCTTTTTCAATTATTAATATAACGACTGTTTTAAATGATATTTAATGTTTAAATACGATAATAGATACCATCTTCATACATTTTTTTAATTAATTTTGTATATCAAATAAAATTTAATTATTTATATTAATAAAAAATAATCTATTTTTATTCCACTCATTATAATTTTGCAAAACGTTTCCCTATTTTTTCAACGTAATTTGTTTTCTTTTTACTGCATGACAAACAATATTTTTAGTAATAATTTTGTCTCGTAAAAATAATCTTTTCGATGATTTGTTTAACATCTAAAATCTTTTTGTGCAAAATATCGAGTGTTTTTTGTGTTCTGTATGAGTGTGTTTTCAGGTATTTTACAAGCCAAACCATTTTGTCGGACAAATCTGCACGATAATTCAAATGATTCACAAATCTTTTACACAGATGCTGTTCATAGATGCTAACAGTTAAATACGACATTAATTATTTGCTTCGATTAAGAGTATTGGATGCCAAATATATAATTTATGTTTAGCGACAGACATAACCTATATATATATATATAGACGTGTGCGTCCCTATATTTAACTTTGCTGCCACAGGTTGGCCACTGGTGCTTGTGTGTGGTAGTAGCCTCCAGTCTCCCATCGTGCACTATGGTGGTTGGATGTCGGTAGCTGTGGGGGTGTGGTAGATATGGTGGTTGAAAGTTGTCGACCTAGGGCATTTTCATATTTCAAAATAGACTTGTGTGTCCCTATATTTCACTTTGCAGCCACAAGTATCCAGCGCAGACCACTGGGGTTTGTGTGTGGTAATAGCCCTTAGTCTCCCTTCATGCACTATGGTAGTTGCATGTCGGTAGCTGTGGGGGTGTGGTAGATATGTTGGTTGAAAGTGGTCGACCTAGGGCATTTTCATATTTCGACCAAAATATTCTAAAAAAACAGCTTGGAATCTTTTTCAACGTGGTTCATTCAACTTAAGATTAACTAATTAAGATATAGAACTAATTATAATTTAATAATATTTATATATTTTAGGAAAAGCACTTTATATTAAACAACTAGCTGATAAGTCTGGCGCTGCCCGGAAATCAGTGACTTTCTTTTGCTGTTTCAATAAAAATACCCATTTTCGGCACGCATTCCGTACTAAACAAACCTCTTTCCAAACGTAACTCCGGCACTCGTCCCCGCTACCTACGGCATTGTATAGAAATCTGTATAGTTACTCACAGGTGACAAGATAGTTTATTTATTAAACTGAAATGATATGGGTAAATTAATGAGTTCATCATTAGTTCTATAGTTTAGTTTATATGATTTCGATCCCCTAGCGGGAAAAATTGAAACTAAACAATGACTAAATGATATTGCGTAGCACGCCTGCTATACAATGCCGTAGGTAAAGGGGGCAGGTGTCGGAGTTTCGTTCCGAAAGAGGTGTGTTTAGTACGGAATGCGCAACGAAAATGGGCATTTTTATTGAAACCGCAAAAGAAAGTCACTGATTTCCGGGCAACGCCAGATGTATCAGCTAGTTGTGTAATATAAAGTGATTTTCCTAAAATATATAAATATTATTACATTATATTTATAAATTATAATATATATATATATATATATATATATATATATATATATACAAAATTAAAAAATATGCCTATAATTCTAAACGTAAAATAACCGGAGAATTGTCTATCTTATACAGAAACAATATTTTGCTTTATATTGTATTTTTTTATATATGCTACCAGATGTGTGGAATAATGTATTCTAACAGAAACAAATATTATCGTATTAAATAAATGAATCATGTACTATGTATTTTTTAAAAGATTAACAAAACTAAAAAAAAATAAAAACCTTAAAATTATTTCAATACTTTGCAGACATAAGCAAAACCTTCATTGAAATACATAATAAGTTAATTAAAATATAGCCTTATCCCATAAAATTCTTAAAAATAGGGAACTCTGTATAGTTAATCACAGGTGGCAAGATAGTTTATTTATTAAACTGAAATGATATGGGTAAATTAATTACTGAATCCATAAATATAATAGTTCAAAGAACTCGTTTGGTTAGAAAAAGCGCAGAAGACTTATACATATTGCATAAAGGGATTTAAAAGCAAGAAAATTAGTTAGAGAATCTAATAGTATTATCAAAATCCTCAAACACTTATGATTATCAAAGACTTGTTATATCTTTTTAAATTAATTAAATGTTTCAAGCATTAATATAAAAATTGCTTTAAAAAACATTTTGGTATTTGAAAGCGGTAATAGATTATATCTGTTCGCTTATTTCTTGTTGTTAAATACCTTTCACATCAACTAAATTATTTTTTTCTGTGTGTCAAATACTTTTTTATTATTACTTCAGGTGTGTGTGAGGCATTGAAATAAGGTAAGAATAAAAGTGTTTTATGAAAAATTTGCATGTAGTGCTACTAACACCTGCATGGATTTAAATGTATTACAATCTTTTTTTTTACATTTGTATTTTGCTGGAGAAATTTTATACATAATGAATAATAACTTTGCTTACATGTATGGGAATTAGCTATAGGTTAGCTATTCGCACAGCACACACTTAGTAACAAGATGTACTCAGCGAGTTCCCTAGACAAAGCTCTGATGTACAGACCCAACGCAAACGGATATACTGATGCATGGTTTTGAGCATCTTTAGCCGGGGAACAGATTGTAGAAATTCACATCAGAGTTCGATTTGACGTTGGTTTGGACGTTCAAAGGCTGATAGATTTCAGCAAAAGAGCTTTTTCTTTAATTGGGTAAATATTGTAATTATATTGAAGTGTAACAATAAGCTATTTATATTAAACTATTATTTGTCTATCTCATGTTTAACCCTTTCAAGGTCGGTTGTATGTTTGTGAAACCACTTAATTTTAGTTCCCAAATGCAACCAGAATAACACCAGAATTTTGGTATAAAAATTTCCGTTTACTATGTATGGGAAATATACTCTTTTCTTATTTCCAAATTAATTTGCTCTTAATTCCGGTGTCATTCATTCATTTCAAAATTTTAGCAATGTAATTGCTTTGCCCCTGAAAGTGTTAACTAAATTTTCGAGATTTTAAAATATATTTTCTCAAATGAATGTATATTAGAGAAAAACAAACAACAATATTTTACCTTTTTTGGTAAGTCTACAAACCAAAATACTTGCTTATAAACTATAATTGTATACATTATCTATATGGAAATTTTCAAGAGCCATAAAAATTTTGAATTGAAGAAACATCTAGTAAATATTTTATTAAGTTAATGAAATAAAATAATGAACCAAAAAAATATTATTAATGTTTCTGGAAAAGTAAAGAGAAATATCCACTGAAATAATCTAATTAGGAGACTTATTTTTATAACAGACTTCTTTCTACATAGAATATTTAAAACTAGAGATATCTTTAACATTAATCACAGGTGTGAAAGGAGTTTATTTTTCACGAGATAAGATAAAGATAAATTAATAACAACGACCACATATATGATTGCTCTCAGAAACTCACGTGGGCGGAAAAGCAAAGTGAGTTATTGATATTCCAAGCTGAACTTTAAAGAGAAAAGATTTATTTAAAATGGCTTATAATATTACGAAAATCCACTGAGACTTAAAATTGTCAATGCTTGCTTAAACCTTTTGAAAGTAATTACATTATTCAAAGCATTAATATAATGATTGAGTTAGAAAATGTAGTATTTGAAAATGGCAAAGGACGTCGATACATTATGGTGCTAATTTTTTTTATATATATAAAATTAAATTAAATATCTATGTTTATTTAAAATCTTCGTTTATTCTTGTGATAACAGATTTGTGAGGCTCAAATAAATGTCTAAATAATCATTTTTCATAATGAGAAATAAGAATATTATAAAAATCAGATGATCGAGCCCGGGCTTCCCGTTTTACCGAAAGTACTGCTCGGTGTATAGAAAGTATATGGCATTCACATTAAAGTATTGAATAAACTGGTGTGATACTATAAAATCATAAAAACTTCTTTATAACACCATAAAATTATGTAATACGCTATTCATCTCGAAAGAGCTTTGTCTGTCTTCGTCAAGCGCAAAGAAGACGTGCAACCACTTTGAAGGCAGGAGCAAGACTGATAGGAAATGGGGGGAGGGAGAGGGGCAAGTTAAGAAAAGAGCCAATAAGAAAGCAGAATGCATAAGCCAATAACAGAAGAGCATTACCTAGAATGCAAAACATAAGGGAAATTAAGAAGAAAATTTGAAACAAAATGTCTCAAAAATAAAAGTAAAATGGGTATTAAATATACAAAATATAAACAAACATAAAAGTTATTACCAAAATGAAAAAAATATATATATTATCAGTATTCATATTTTTAATACTTGGAAATTTTGCAAGAGAAAATTTCTCACGCCTTGCATTCATAATATTCATATTTTAATTGCTTAATAGGCGTATAGCCAACATAGTGAAAAAGTACCCAAGCTGGGACTCGAACCCGGGTCATCAGATTCACTTTTTCAGTATGTTGACTATACGCCTATTAAGCAATTAAAATTTAAATATTATGAATGCAAGGCGTGAGAAATTTTCTCTGGAAAAATTTCCAAGTATTAAAAATATGATTTTTTTTCAATTGTGATGCTGGATTTTCTTTGATTTCGTGTTTGCCCCAGGGTTGGCGGCTCACGGAAAATATTCCATCTTGTGCTGCGTTTGTAGCCTTGCCAACATGGTATGGTGAAAAAGTTCCAGGCTGAGTATCGTTCCCAAGTGGTTCAGTTGGTAGAACGTCAGTGCGCTTATCTGATGACCCGGGTTCGAGTCCCGGCTTGGGTAATTTTTCACTGAAAATATTCCATCTTGTGCTGCGTTTGTAGCCTTGCCAACATGGTATGGTGAAAAAGTTCCAGGCTGAGTATCGTTCCCAAGTGGTTCAGTTGGTAGAACGTCAGTGCGCTTATCTGATGACCCGGGTTCGAGTCCCGGCTTGGGTAATTTTTCACTGTGTTGGCTATACGCCTACACAGTGACTACTACTATTAAGCAATTAAAGTTTGAATATTATCAGTATTATTATACGGTTGAGCTGAACAAGTTTTTCCAAGCTGAAGAGAGCATGGTGGAAACAGGTTTTTCATTAACTATAAACTCGCGATTAAGATAAATAGCTAAATTTTCACGAAAGTCTAATTTGGAGGGGCTATTGGCATTAAAGATTGTTTTAGCATTTTGAAAATGAAAACTATGGCCGGAATCCCAAGAATGCTTGGCAATACACGATTTAGAAATTTCCTGGTTAGTGACATAAAGGGATTGTTCTTTTAAGCAGGATTCAAGATTTCTTTCAGTTTGACCTATATAAGATAGATGACAATTATTGAAAGGAACATTATAGATTCCCCATTTTCGAAGATAAGTAACGGGAGATTTAGTGGAAGGGAATTTAAATTTATTGACGGGTTTAAAGCGAACACTAAAGTTGAAGCGTTTTAAAACTTTAGCCGATTTGAAATATGAAGGAGGATAAAAAGGCAGAACAGTTAAATTACCAGGTTTGTTTTTAACAGATTTAGAAAGGGTAGATTTACTAGAGGGTTTATTGAATTTGTTAACAGCATTATCGATAACAGAAAGATTGAAACCTCTTTTGACAGCAACACTTTTTTAAATAATTAATTCCCTCATTAAGGGAAACAGAATCCGAACACATTTTGAGGGCATGGTATACATAAATGTAAAAGACACCGATTTTCTGGTTGGATGGATGATTTGAGAGAACATGAGGGGGATTAGAGACAGGAAAAGATTTTCAATAAACACAGGTTTTAAAAAAAAGATTCCCATCTGGTAACATAAGGATCAAGGAAGGAGAGTGTATTACAATTTTCTAAACTGAATATGTGGGTGAATAGAAATGACAGTTTTTAGAATGGTGGAAATATCAAAAAGTTTATCAAATAAAACAAAAATATCGTCAACGTAACGCATCTAACATTTAAAATTTAACAGATTCATTAACTTTTCTTCAAAATAATGCATATAAATGTCACAGAGAGTTGGTGGTAAAGGATTTCCCATGCTTAAGCGATCAGATTGTTCGCAAAATTTACTATTAAATTCGAAAGTAGTATGAGTAATGCAAAGTTTGGTTAAGTTAATAAAATCTTTGACTTCAGTAATGCATTCGCGTAATCTAGTATATAATCAGAAAGAGCACCTTCAATTGCAACATTAGTAAATAATGATTTGACATGTAACAATTGACAGGATTGACAGGATTGACATTATTTATTTACTAACAAAATCATAAGAATGTTTCATGGTATGCGTATTAGTAAAGCATAAAGTACAAAAAGAGAAGAAACTTACCCTCTTACCAAGTTTTTAACTTCTATTTTTTTTCCTTTATGCATTACTAATACGCACACCATAAAAATTCTTATGATATTGTCAGTAGGTAATTCTCTCCTGTGATTGGTTGATGCTTTCGTTTCTCCTATTGATTGTTCTCTTAACTTGTCCCTCCTCTCCCCCCTCTTGCTCCTGCCTTCAATGGGTTCGGTTGGGTTGATTATTGACGGCCAATTATCTACACTTGGGATATAGGCCCGGGGGGAGTGCCCTTCGTGGGGGTCTTTCTAAGGGAACCTAACCCGTATTTACGCATGGATAAATCCACGGCTCGAAGAAAACCACGAAAACTCCGAACGATTAGGCCGACGGGCGTGAATGGGATCGAACCCAGCACCTCCCGTCTACCAGCTTCGAGGGCAGACCCTCTCAGCCACTGGTGGGGCTCGCTCCTGCCTTCAAAGTCGTTGCACGTCTTCGTTGCGCCTGACGAAGAAAGACAAAGGTCCTTCGAAAGACCTACCGCATTTCTTATTTTTACGATGTTATTAAGAAATTTTCCATGTTTTTATAGATGACATTCATATTTTAACTGAAAATTCAATTTTTTTTTTTTTTTTTTTTTTTTTTTTTTTTTTTTTTTTTTTACATTTCATGTTTATTTTAATTGTCCACTAAGAACAACAAAGAGCATTTTTCATATGAGAAATACCAGTTATTCAAATATAGTTTTTAATTTTATTTGATTAAAAATGTTACTTTCGTATTAGTCGGATGCCAGATATTTTGCTACTTACAGCAGCATTTTTATTATGATTATTTCAGTGTACAAGCACGTAATTAGATTACATATTTGTTATATTCGTGTTTTACGTATATTATTTTAATTAATTTGTATTGAATGATGAAATTTTAAAATAGTTATGCAATATTAGCCAGAAGGAAACCTTGAATTATTTAATTGTATTAAGTTCAAACGGATTAAACTTCTGTAATCAAGCTGCATGAGATAGCGATAGATTTAAAAAATTATCATCCTTGAAAATTATTTTTTTAAACAGAAAATCAGTAAATTGTGATAAAGTTTTGACATTTTTTTTATTTAAAAGTGCATTTTCTCTCTATTTGACGGTGTAAAAATTGAAATTATGCGATGTATAAAAATAAAATTTGCGTAAAAGCAGGAAGGGATTGCTTCGATTGTTGCCACCGTCAATATCACATCAGCGGTATTCACGGGCATGATTTTGATTTATATATATAGATTTTCACTCTGACGATTTTAAAAAAGGTTACAAATCATTATATAAATGTAGTTTTCTTTAAATTTTACTATACCGAGTGAACCAAAAGTTCGTTAAAACTTTAAAAAATCAAAAAAAAAAAAAAAAAAAAAAAAAAAAAAGAAGAAGAAATTGTGATAAATAAGTGCGGTTTGCAATGAAGGGCTGACAAGGTAGTCGGATTTTTTATAGCAGCAGAAAAAAATTTAGTTAAAAAATCACCTGTATATGGTGCTAACATGCGAGAGGTTCAGCAGAATTATGCAAATTAGGTTGTGGGGATATTTGAAATCACTTGTGTACCGTTCATCACCTTCAACGTTGGCCGAACTCAAAGGTTCTATCTGTCGTGAGGCTTCTGCAATTCATTCCGACATTTTGCATTCATGAGCGTTGTGAGCCGCCTTAGTTGTGTCGTACAATGTTCTGGAGGTCATGTTGAACAATTGTTATTGCAAGAATAAATGGATGGAGCGTAGTGGTGTCCTGTTCATTGTGTTTCTGGTCGTCAGCGCCCTCTATCAGTGATATTTTAACTAACATTTTTTTGCTGCTAAGAGAAATCCGACTACATCCTGAGCCCTTTCTTGCAAACCACACATCTTTATCATAATTTCTTCTTTTTTATGAATTTTTAAATTTTTAACGAACTTTTGGTTCACCCGATATATATTATCGTATGCATAGGTATTCCTAAGAGCAGCACAGATGAACTGTAGACTTAGACAAATCTATCAAAGTTGATATTTTTTCCTTCAAATAAAATAAATATAGAAAAACATGAAAACTTTATAACTTTTTTTTTTTGTATATCAAAGATCTAAGAAATTTGGGTACAAAAATTGAATGTCTACGTTTCGTATAATTAAAATTTATTTTCTTTTTATAATATTTATTTAATTTTAAAGACATTGTTGAGAAACTTTTACGAATGTATCTTTTTTTTCTGTTTCTAGTATGTATTCCAAGGAAAATCAAACAACTTTATAATTATTCATAAAATTGAACGAATTAGTTTAATCTGCTTTAGTTTTTAATTGATATGAAATATGTACTCTTCTATTATGTAATATTTTTCAAAAATGCTCAACTGAATACAAGTTCCCATGCAGTCAGCAACTTATTGCGATAACTAGTATAAAATAAATAAATTTAATATTTTCAATTTAAAATAGAGCAGAGTCATAAATAATGAGAATTATTTTCTAGAAATATCCCAACTATCTTAAGATATGGGGCCACATATTCTAAACGTTATGAATAAACAGATTTGTGATCGTTCGTATGTGGTAAACAAACGTGAAAATGATAGCACACGAGTAACGAGAAACATAATTCATTTTCCATGCAGAGCAGCCACTGAAGTTAATTTTTTATTCTATGATCATTAATCAATCTTTAATCAGTCTATAATAGTCTATAATTGTGTATAAAGTAGAAAGCCAGTGTCAGGTACTTAATATATTGATTATAAGAGATAGGAAAAGAAATTATTTACTTATTTAAACATAATTTTCTTATTTAAATCTTATTTTTAGGTTAAAATATAACAAAGATGCAAGATTTATATTTTATGCACTACAACATACATTAAAAAAAACATTTCTATTTCTTTATTTTCATTTCCTTTTACACAGTCTTATAAAGTATAATAAAATTTTCTTGTCTCAGAATTATTATATATGTTTTTTGCACACTGGAATAAAAGTGAATATGCATGATTTTTAAATAAAATAATTTTAATTAGCAATGTAAGTAGATAAAAAATATATGAAATATATTTCCAAATGTTCATTTGAACGATATGGAAAATTAAAATGAATAAACTGCAATGTTTACGCATATTTATTATATAGATATATAATACACATTTTAAGAATAAGCATGAATTTGTTTATATATTTAATTGCATTTTCAAAGAAAAAGTAATTGCCATGCATAACTATGGTATTTGTTCTTCAGTAAAAACACTGAAGATGGCAGCACTAATAATTGAAGAGCCCTTTTTTTTATTATTGTATTGTATTGTAAACAACTTCTGATATAGTGTAGTTACGTCGTGATCATACGTGTTGTGATTGTGTAATGCAATTAAATCGTGCAATAAAAGTGCAATTTAATGTAAAATTGACGTCTCTCGTCCGAATTTATTAAATATGTGGGCTTATTTATTTTAATTATTATTAAAGACATTATTGGTTCTCTCTCGCTTAATATTTGAGTAATGTGGTAGCTCTTCTAATTCTTGTAGAACGTCCAGTTACTTGTAGGGAGAAAGAAGAAGAATTAGTTTTTAAAAGTTCTGCAGCATCATCAAATATACTATTTGGAACCGTAGGTTTTGCAATTGGAAGTATTATATCAGAGTCAAATGATTTAGGACATGGAGTATTTGGAACACGTGAATAAGTTAGTTTAGAACTTGAAGTAGTTGGGTGGAAAAAAAGTCAGCTGGTTTAGGACTTGGAGTAATTGGGTGGAAAAAGTCGGCTGCTATAGAATTTGGAGTATTTAGGTTGAAGATCTGAAACACTAGGATGCATCGGTTCAGTTTATTAATTTCACTTATGTTCTTCACTGGCAATTACTTTTTCCCTATCACTTTCTTCATAATTTGCATCATTAGTTAAATGTACTTTTGAACCTATATTAGTTATGTGATCAGCATGTTTTTCCAAATATTTGAACCAACTTGAATTCTATATTGTAACTTGACCTGTTTTGCGACAATGTGACAAATTGTCCACTTGGTTTCAGGAGTATAAACTCCAACAGCCATTTTCTGGTTAATTTTAAATTATTTTACATTAGAATTGGAAATTCTCATATTTTGCTTATCATGAACAAAATTTGAAATGTTTGGAAGTATCAAATCTTTTTTGTTCTTATATGCCGCTTTAGAAGTAGATATGCAGAATTATCCCTCGTTGTAACATGAGTCATTTTTCTATATTGTAAAATAAAGTTATTTAATTCCATTTGTAAAATACCTGATTCGAAAGATAAAGACTCTGAAGATAAGTATCCAAGTTTGAGGAATTGCGCATATCTCTCAGCCTTAATATTTGTGTTTTAGACCATAATTATTTAAGAAAATCTTGAATTATGTAGAAGTGAATTGTTTAACATTATCCGATACCAAAGATATAGGATACCCATATGTGGCAAAACGTGAGGAAAGAGACGTAATCGTATGTTCTGAAGTTGTATTAGGAACGATGAAAATTGCTGGTCATTTGCTATAAGCATCAACCACAATTAAAGCATTTTACCCATAACCGGACCAAAATAATAAATATGAATTCTTTGCCATGGAGCTGTTGGCCATAACCAAATCTACCTTAGGAGGATTATTTTTTAAATTGACACAAGTAGTACAATTCTGTGCAAGATCTTCAATATTTTGGTCAATTCATGGACACAATATAAAACTTTGAGCTAAGCACTTATCTTAATTATACCAAAATGCCAAAACTACAAATTATTTAAAATTTGTTTTCTATGAACCACAGGGAGCATAGCTTTACATCTTTTTAAAATACAACTGTATTGAAAAGTGAATTCTGAATGCTTGCAGAACAAAACTAAATGTTTAGAAATTGGAGCACTAGAAATTACATGATGAGAATTTTAACATAGTAAAGGATCGGATTTTGTGGATACAGCAATTGTTTTGGAATTTAATGTAACCATAGGTGCCAACCTTTCATTAATATTCCGTAATGTGCGGGTTAATTTGACCCAGGTTTAACACGTTTCGCACCAGAAATTTTTTTCAGAAATGAAATTAATTAAATTATACGTAGAAATCTGAAATTGAATAAATAGAGATTCATCCAATAACTTTTCTGGTTTCAAACTTTGTTAAACTGGGTCAAATTAACCCGCATATTACGGAATATTAATGAGTGGTTGGCACCTATGTGTAACGCTTGTAAATATATTACATACCTTTACATTATCAGAGGTGCCAAGCTCTCATTAATATTCCGTAATATGCGGGTTCATTTGACCCAGGTTTAACACGTTTCACATCAGATTTTTTAAAAATAAATTAAATACAATAAATTGTACATAGAAACCTGAAATTATATAAATAAAGATTTGTCCAATATTTTTCCTGGTTTGAAGTGTTGTTAAACTGGGTCATATTAAACCACATATTACGGAAGATTAGTGGGAACTTGGCACCTCTGCATTATAACACCTGAAAGTATATGAATACTCTTCGGAGGAGACACAATAGACACAAGTGGTTTCCTGTACATAAATAAAGTATATCTGTTAACATACAAATATCGAAAATATTTCTTTACACCAAAATAATAACTAGGGCTTCGTTACCCACCTGGCTATATTTACTTCTGACTTAGTTAGAGTTCTGGACACAAAACCAATAGGTGTTTCCATGTTATCTGGCATTAAATGCGAACGAACTGCAAAGATACCATATGGAGAAACATCGGTTGCTAACACTAATGTAGTTTAGGATTGAATTATGTAAAAACTCTTTCAGAAATAATCTCAATTTTTATATTTTTAAATACTTGTTCACAACCAGTAAACCATATAAATTTCACATTCTTTTTGAACAATTGATTTAAAGGATGATTAATTGCAGATAAAACTGGAACAAATTTAGAATAATATGTAACTAAGCCTAGAAAAGCTTTAACCTGTGATACATTTACAGGTCTATGAACATTTAAAATAATATCTATTGTATATCGTGTTTTAGGAATACCTTCTTTGTCAATTTTTTAACGACAATATGTAATTTGATCAGCCACAAAAAATTATTTGTCTTAACTTATCCTAATATTACATTTTGCGTTCATTGCGAGACGGGGACAAGAGACGACCGGTCTGTTTTCCTCATCGTGGTCCGCCAGTGCAAGGGATTTCTGAAAGCCGAAGACACTGCGCTACAGCCCACATGGGTTACGACCCAATGAGGACTGGGGGCCGTGGGTCTTCCCCTGGTAAGCGCAGGTTCTCTGCGACGCGAGGATTGGCCAATGCTCGGAGCCTCCTCCGTAGGTGGTGGAAAGAAATCCCGTACGGCCGATCCCAGTGGTTTGACGAAACTGGGTAAGGGTCGGAGCCAATGCCAGCCGGATCTCTCCAAAACTTGACTAAGGAATTGACGGAGGCAGATCGAGCTCTGGAGAGCACGATGGGTGGTGACTCTGTGGTGCGCTGGGCGTCGGGAGATACGGCGTGTAGCAACTATCTGCGACGTTCCAGCGGCAGAGGTGAAACAGTCGTCTCCGACGACCCCACTACATGCATGTCAATCTCTCTCTACCCCTCTATGAATGTCAATGTTCGGAAGCCGTGGGAAAGATAGAGCCGTCAAGGTAACTCGATATATGACCTAGCGACAGTCTCCCCTTATGGGGTTTCGCGAGCGAAGCCGTCGGGGGTTCCTTCGCGGTTCATCAGGTGTTAGTCCCATGCGGAAGTTTCCCATGAGCAGGGTTTCTATCGTAGCGACCAGTTCATCGACACTATATAAATTGGCTTGGGGGTCCGCAGGCGGAGACGGCCCCAGGCTGATCGCAGCGCCGGGGCGGGACAAAGCCCCTGGTGCGATATAAGTCGTTTAGTGACTTGGGAGCGATAGTCGGAACGTGTGCCGGCGACCCCCGTGGACTTCTGGCGGCGCGAGCTCATTTTATACCCTCATCTTGGGAATCTTTGCATTTCTTCATTTACTGCTCTACATAAATTATAAGTAATCGCTTTAGATTTGCAAAACCTGGGTGTAGAATCTTTTTCTAGATATTTTTTTTTCTTTCAAACCTTTTATCTCCCCAGCTGTATTAGACAAGAAATCAGAAAAATCATTTAAACCACTTTAAATTTTTGCAGCAGAATTCGCAATTTCATTTACATAATACGGAGTTCAAATTAGAGAGGAACATATTAAATGCAGAATCCCAATCTCTTCCAAATAATACTGGAAAATTACCTTCTTTAAGATTTTTAGTTTTATATTCATAAGAAACATCTACATTTACACACTCAACATGTGTAAGATTTTCTCCAGTTGCTGTTCTTAATTGAACATCGGGTGGAAAAATTTTGTAATTTGGAAAAATTCTCCAAAAAGTTTTACAGGTACTGCAGAAATCCCAAAACTGGTATCCAACTTAATTTCAGCTTTAGCATTATTCTCACATTTATTACACACATTTATTGGAGTTGTACCTTTATCATGACTCAAAAATAAACTCAACTCGATGGGATACATTCCTTTGTTTGTGAATATTGTTATTTTTACTTTTACGCAACTTACTTAAATGACCTTTTTTCTTATATAAAGTGCAAATTGTATTAATATATCTACATACATTAGCTAAATATGATGCATTTTCACATCTATTTGCATTTCATTTTATTATTATTTACGTCAGAATTTCCCTTACTTACATTTTTTTTTATCATTGCTGATTTTCTGTTTTTGTGAATTATTTTGAAATTTATTAGGTTGCACATTTGTAGTATATGCAACTTTATTTAAATTGATACTTTTGTGTTTCAATTCAGAAAGTTCACTTTCAAAACTTTGCAAAATTATAGCTTTTTCAACAGCTTTAAAAAATGTTTGGATGTAGGAAACTTCACTCGTTAATTTCAAATAAACCGTAATATTAGAAATTAGAAATTGATAAACCAAGGCAATCGAGGGAGCCAGATGCGGTGTGTTTTAATCACTTTTCTGTTATGTTACAGTTCTGTGGTCGAGTGGTAAAAAGTGATGCTTGACTTTTCAACACAAAATCTCTGTAGCCGGCAGAACGTCATTTGCACAATGACCAGTAAACAAAAGCAAATTCGGGAAATGGTTTTTACGAATAATTTTCTTTAACTTTTCAAAATTATCAAAATATTATTTTACTATTTCGCTATATTATTATTTGTAGCATTCCAATTAACCCTCTTATTCAGTTCTCGTTACTATGTACAAGGAAATTACTATTTAAAAAATGTATAGAGTATCTAAAACAACAGAAAAATATTTTCTGAAGAATAAAATATGGCACTCACTAAAACATACATAAGATTTCTAGCAAATATTTTTTTCTGAAAAAACTTTTCGGGCCGAATAGATTCGAAAAGAACAGTAGGATAATTTTGTTGTGTTCATAAACTTTTCCTTAATTTTATTGTAAACTTAGTGTAACCCAAAATTTGCTGTATCGGATAAAGTCATTTAAGAAATTTTTGTATTACGAAAGCTAAATATTAATAATTTTTTATTTACCATTCATAAACTAAAAGTAAGTCTGTTCTTAGTAATGATATATGGAATGCATTTTTTGTTTTTTTAGCAGAGCAAAATATTCTTTGTGTCAACAATTACACCTACATGCAACACAAATTAATTAACATATAAATAAATATGTATAGCAAGTGTATTATGTGTAGAATTGCCAAAATTTATATGAGAAGGAAAATAATAATTTAAAAATCTAGAAGTCAGAAATTTGTATTCTTAAACACTCTTAAGGATTCAATCTTATGATTGTTTCACATTCTGATAGTTACTCAGTTAATAAAAGATAAATCACCTTTTTGACATGTGTCAGTTCTGTTGTTGAGTGATAAAACGTGATGCTTCGCTGTTCAGACACCATTTCTCTAAAAATGGTGAAACATCTTTTGGACACTGGCACGTGAATAAAATAAAAATTGGGTTCTGGAAAGGACTTTGATGAATAAATTTTTTAAGCGTTATGAATTATCAAAAAACATTTTACCCTCTAGCTACATTTTTATATGTACTATAGAACATCTTTTAATGCACAAACTTTTGAAGCGATTTTAAAATATTCCTATATATTATTGTACATTTTTATATCAAAGTTTCAGCATCGCGGAACGATATTACATTAGATTTTTTAATAAAAGACTAAACGTTTAATTACTTTGTTATTTCGAAATCGTAGTTTTTAAAAATTTCATTTCTTATTAAAAGTATACTATGTAAAACTAAATTTTTTTAATGTTTTTGAACATAATACATTCTTTGGTATCGACACATACATAAAATTTACACATACATAAAATACAGATTAATAAAAATATGCATAAGTATACTCAAGTAGATGAGAAATAAAATGATATTTAAATTTTTTCTCAATCATAACAAGACGATCTATTATATTTTTCAGATATTTAAGTATTTTCATCTTCTGATAGTGGGACAGCAAAGAAAAGATTAAACACCACTCGGTAAAATGTCAGTTGTGTTGTCGAGTGATAAAACGTGATTCTCTGATCTCCACACGCCATTTCTGTGGAAAATGTGTCACATCTCTAGCGAACTGACTCGTGATTGAAATAAAAATTGGAATTTTGAGAGTCGTTGACGAATATTATTTTGCTGTTTCATGAATTGAAGAAAAAACATTTTACTGTCTTCCTGCATTATTGTGTGTAACATGTCTGCCCTTCAATATATTTTTGAAACCAGTGCACATTATTTATCTGTAGTTGTAACTGCTTGATAAAAGACTCTGATAGATTATCAAAATATTTTTTTTTTCATATTCTCATAAATAAACATTTTATTAGTATGAAAAGTTTAGTGTTGGGGAAAGAGGGCACAAGTGAACAACGTCCATTTCATTTAATTAACATCGGATAGAATATCTTTAATTATTTTTTAAATAGATGTTAGGATTAATTGTCTGAGTGCAACGAAGACTCATACACAGCGCAGTATTACTTTGCCGCATATATAGCTACGATGGATATTAAAACCTTTCGTCAAGCATAACTCAAAAAATATTTAACGGATTTCGTTCAAATTTTTACAGCGGGTACCTATAAAGGTGACAACGACGTCTATTTATTACCAAGAATAAATGTCAAACCGTTTGGAAATTATATTTAAAAAATAGATAAAAAAGCACAATTAAAGTACATACGTCACTAAAATTTAGTACATACGTCATTTTCACCGGCGGAGATTTTCGTAAATAATAAGATTTTAAAAGTTCATGGAGTAACATGGAGCAAAAATATATGCACGCACAATACAATACAATATAAGTACAATAAAACATATTTCCATTTATTAAAAATGGAAAATTAATCTGAAATTTTTTCTGTTTGAAAGAAAAAAATCCGCAATAACTTTGTATTAGAGATTTGGCGCAAATCTCAACATTGGCAGCTTTTTATTTCGCGTGTGTAAATGGGAATCAATTCTATTTTGTTTAAATAAAAGATTTTGATTTGCGGCATTTTTTCTTTTTATTTTCTTCTTAGTATTTTAAATGGAATTATTGAAAGGCATGTATCTTAAATTAAATGAGTGGAAGACATGTATTTTTAATGTATGTATTTCAAATGAAATGAGTGAAAGGTTTATAGTTAAATGGGTACTTACGTATTATCCGTGACAGGAGACTGATCGCCAAAAATGGCTGCCAAGTACCAATCTTGTTTATCGTTGCCAATCATGTTTTCAAACAAAGTAATTTAACATTATCAAATAACATAGTTAAAAATGGTAATTAATATAAAATAAATAAAATGTAATATATGTTTATTAAATTTTTAACATTGTTAAAAATAGTAAATAACATTATTATAGTAAAATTAATAAATGGTAAATAGCATAGTAAATAAGAAAGAATAACATTATAGATTATTCACAGGCATGTACCATGTAGCAAGAAAAATATATATAAGGGTTAATATAATTAGTAATATTGGCTCCATTGGCGCAATTGGCTTAAAACTGGCACGGATAATACGTAATTACCGTTAAATGAAATTAATGAAGTATAAAGATGTTATGAGAACAATATTTGGCGAGTTATTAACTGCGCCAAATTAACATAAAAGTACCAATACATAAGTGAAATGAGAGATGTCATATACGCACCACGTTGGCGCGATTTTTTCCCCCACCAATTCGGCGAAAACTTTGTTTTTGAATTTTAGTCACAAATATCAGGCAATAATAGCACATGATTTTTTATTTCAATATAAAAATAAAATAACGTAATAAACGTAACTTCTACTATTTTAAAAAAGGAAATAAAAATAAATAAATAATAGTTTGATATCAATAAATATTGACATACATATAAAAATAATCTATAGAATTAAAATAAAAAATAAAAGTAAATAAACACAACAAACAGTTTTTGACAAATTGGCAGGGGGAAAATCGCGCCAACGTGGTGAGTATATGACATCTTCGCCGGGAGTTTTACCCTTTTATCTGTTCTTTTGGAAATATCAAAAAATTAAAAAATAATTATATCAGGCATATTATGTTTTGCATTTTTATACGGACCACTTCTCCATTATAAGATTTTAAAAGTTATTTATATCAGATATTTCTTCCCTTAAATTCCCACAAGTTATTTTCGGTAATCTGTTAGTTCGCTTATTAATTGTTTACAATTTGCCCACCCCCTGACAACAACAATTATTTATCACAAAAATGTCTCTTAGTTTTGTTATATATGTTTGTTATGTATTTTCATTGAAATATCGAAAATGGCAATAAAATTTTATTTTAGCATCGTACTTATATTTTTAAGATGACGCAAAAACATGGTTTAATAAATGCATATTTGTAAATACTTGAAAAACATATTTTTCCTCTCTCTAGGAAATTTTGGTAAGATGCTAAAACTGCCTTTTAGCACCATTTTTAATTTTTTCGCCAATCGTGCCAACCAGCACATGATACAGAACTTTTCCCCATTCAGATACACAAACAAAGTTGGTCTGAAACAAGAGTAATGCTAGCAACAATATTGTTTTAACTCTATAAGAGTTACAAACAATAATGATATTAAATTCTCCGATTAGCTTTGGGCCCGTTTACGGAAGTTTCTCCTAGAAAAAAAACTGTCGAAGAAGTCTTTTACATTTGTTTCGAATGAAGCTCGGTCATAATAATACAAACAACACTAATATTAACATGGGGGTAATACTTTGAATTTAAGTGTAAATATTTGGAACCCTCCCCCCCACCCACCCACCCTCAAAAAAAGTAAAAGGAAGTTACAGAAATGAATTTAAAATGGCGTTAAGCCACGCTTTCTGACATAAGCAATTGCTGCGAACTCGATTACGAAAATTTCACTTAACTTAATAACATGTATATAGTAGCCCTTAGGGTACTTTTCCTTCCCAGTTATACGGACCTTGGGGCTTTTTTAAAAAGCTTAACGCAGTTCGGTTTTAAGAAGTTCAGATTCACTGCCAAATGACATAAACTACAATGAAAATAAACCTGATGAATTATTATGCTGGTATATGTATGTATTTAAAAAAATTGCATCTGATTACACTTATTAGATAAATTACTTCTGTTTGCATTTAATAACAGATGAACAGCTTCTGTATACTAAATTGTTTAAATATTAGGAAGGTGGCGAGATGTACAGAGACGTGTAAACGATCGGGTAGACAGACGGGTAGTGAGATGGGTAGAGAGACGGGTAGAGACGGATAGCGACATAGATAAGCTAACGGGTAGCGAAACGAATAGACAGACGGGTACTGAGACAAAAGAGGGTTGACAGAGGGGTAGCGAGATAGGTAAGGAGATGGGTACAGACATGAGTAGCCAGGCCGGTAGACAGGCATGTAGAGGGAAAGGTTGCGAGACGGGTAGCGTGGTGAATAGAGAGACGAGTACAGAGATGAGTACAGCGGCGAGTCGACAGACGGGTAGAGAGAGGGGGTATATAGACAGACAGACGTGTCGAGAGACGGGTAGTGAAACGGGAAGCGAGACAGTTAGAGAGACGGATAGACAGATGGGTAGCGAGACGCTTAAAGATGTCATGGAAAAACACATGGATAGTGAGACGGGTAAACAGACGAGTAGAGAGGCAGTCGACAGATGGGTACGGAGAGAAATACAGTATAGACACACGGCTAGACATAAAAGTAGTTAGACAGCGATGGTTAGAGAAACAGATAAATGGGTAGAGAGATCAGTAGGGAAATATACGACATGTAGCGAGACGTGTAGGGAGACAGTCAATCGGGTATGGAGATGGGTAGAAGAACGGATAGGGAAACAAACAGATTGTAGAGAGAGAGAGACAGACAGGCAGAAGAAAAGTCTGAGGTTTGAAGCAGTAAAAGCGCAGGGGGTAGAGTCTCCTAGAAAATAATCAAGAAGTATTATCTTTGAAATATATGTATTTTTCTCAATTTGATTTTTACAGAAGTGATCGAAAGATTTTTTATATTACTTTAGTAGGAATTTAGGCTACAGTTTCGTAATCAGGTTTGTAGTAAAGCTTGTTATCAATGTGGTTTGAAGTGTATGAGTTTCTATAAATAGTTATGCAAATAAACAAGGAGGAAAATTTTTAAATTCAAATGTAAATATTTGTCACAAAGAAAATGTTTCAACAATGAAATTAAATTTGCGTTAAACTACGCTTGCTAAAATACGCTCTCGGCTGCAAATCTGATTACGTGACTTTAAAAACCTTGGCGTTTAAAAAAAAAACCGGTTTTTTTTTGTTGTTGTTGTTGTTTGTTTGTTTGTTTGTTTTTTAAAGTTTTGAGCTATTCCAACTTAAGAAAATGAGATTATTTGACAAATTATATATATATATATATATATATATATATATATATATATATATATGAAAACATAACAGTATATATGAATTTATATATGATATTTTGTAATTCTATCATTTAATTTGCTCTTTTTCACACATTGTATCTTCTTTATATCGTAATTGTTAACCCTATGTTCTGAGAAATATCACTCAGACTAATCCCTTTGAGGGAAGTCCTTACAGGTAGGTTTACTGCTGAAAAATGATAAATTATTTTTCTGACATATGTCAATGCTATAGTCGAGTTATAAAACGTCATGCCCCGTTCTTCAGACACTATTTTTCTGAAACAGGGGAATCATATTTTTGGAGTTTGTTTGAGAATGAAATAAAAATTGGGATCTGAAAAACATTTGATGAATAATGCATGGGTCTTATGAAAGATTTATGAATTTTCGAACAAATACTTTTTTGTCTTGCCGCATTCTTATGTATAGCATATCTGTCCCTCGTTATAGATTCCTTCTAGTGAAGTAAGTATTTAGATTAAGAAAACATCTGATACATTAAAACAACTTTAAATATAACACATGGGCTGAAAAGTTCCCGGTCTGGCACACAGATGACGTTGCAATCGCCGAACCGATGCCTTTTTTTAGTAAATACTAACCTTTAAAAGGTAGCAGAAAAAATGTTATGACTATTCGCCGTGTGGATAAAACGTTAGAGTGGTTTTAGTTGAACGACTTTGTTGATAAACAAAAAAATGGATAAACAAGAATTTCAAGAATTGTTATTTGATGGGAAAAACACCGTTCAAAAAAAAAAGCTTAGCTTGATAAGCGTTATCCGGACACTGCACCAGGTAAATCAACCATTATTGACTGGTTGCTAAAGTGGGTGCCGCGCATGCTGACTTTGACCAAAAACAACAACAAGTCGATGATTCTAAGCACTGTTTGGAGCTTTTTCATTACAAAATTATGTTATTTATTATTGAATTATTATTTTTAGCAGAAAAAATGTTATTACTATTCGCCGTGTGGATAAAACGTTAGAGTGGTTTTAGTTGAACGACTTTGCTGATAAACAAAAAAATGGATAAACAAGAATTTCAAGAATTGTTATTTGATGTGAAAAAACACCGTTAAAAAAAAAGCTTAGCTTGATAAGCGTTATCCGGACACTGCACCAGGTAAATCAACCATTATTGACTGGTTTGCTGAATTTAAACGTGGTCGTACGGCCACCAGTGCTGCACCACGCAAAAGAGGTGAATTCTCCGGAAAACATAAAAAAAAGTCCACGAAATCTTTGTGGAGAACCGCAAAGTGAAGTTGCAGGCGATAGCTCATACTCTGAAGATATCCAAGGAACGTGTAGGGTTTATTTTGAATGAACATTTGTCTATGAAAATGTCAAAGTGAAAATTCTGTCAAAGTGGGTGCCGCGCATGCTGACTTTGACCAAAAACAACAACAAGTCGATGATTCTAAGCACTGTTTGGAGCTTTTTCATTACAAAATTATGTTATTTATTATTGAATTATTATTTTTATTTATTTATTAATTTATTATTATTAAATTATTATTATTATTATTATTATTATTATTATTATTATTATTTATTATTAAAATTTTGTTATTTATTAAAGTTATAAAGTTGTAAAGTTATGTTAAAAAGTTGTGTTTTCTTTATTAGACCGGGAACTTATCAGCCCATGTGTTATTAAAATAAATGTTAAATGACATTTTACATGTAATTGTTTACCAGAAACTGTATAAGTTTATTTGAGATAAAGAGAGCACAAGTTTCTGTGAAAGGTAACTTTATTATGTTAACATAAAATTTTGTTAGATTATAAATTTTTACTTTCTTCTATCTTTACAAGAAGAAAGTATTGGATTCATGAAAATTTTCGACTTCCAGTTTTCGACGGATTTATACGTTTCAGAAGGTCCTGAACACGATTTGACTGTTTTTAGAAAATGTCTGTCTGTGAGTCTGTCTGTCTGTCTGTATGTGACACAAATTTTGTGGGCGCTCTATCTCAAGAACTAATGCTCGGAATTTAATAAAACTTTAGATTCAGTTAGTCCCTGACATAAGTTGGTGCTGATTAGTTTTTGGTAAAAATCGCCCGGCAGGTGGCGCTGCTATGCAGCATTCTTCGCGATTTCCGCAATAGCTCTATCTCAAGAACTAATACTCGGAATTTAATAAAACTTTAGATTCAGTTAGTTCTTGATATAAATGGGTGCTGATTAGCTTTTGGTAAAAATAGCCCGGTAGGTGGCGCTGCTATGCAGCATTCTTCTCGATTTCCACATTAGCTCTATCTCAAGAACTAATGCTCGGAATTTAATAAAACTTTAGATTCAGTTAGTCCCTGATATAAATGGGTGCTGATTAGTTTTTGGTAACAATCGCCTGGCAGGTGGCGCTTCTATGCAGCATTCTTCGCGATTACCGCAATAGCTCTATCTCAAGAACTAATGCTCGGAATTTAATAAAACTTTAGATTCAGTTAGTTCTTGATATAAATGGATGCTGATTAGCTTTTGGTAATAATCGCCCGGTAGGTGGCGCTGCTATGCAGCATTCTTCTCGATTTCCGCAATAGCTCTATCTCAAGAACTAATGCTCGGAATTTAATAAAACTTTAGATTCAGTTAGTTCCTGATATAAATGGGTGCTGATTAGCTTTTGGTAAAAATCGTCCGGCAGGTGGCGCTGCTGTGCAGTATTTTTCGTAATTTCCGCAATAGCTCTATCTCAAGAACTAATTTTCGGAATTTAATAAAACTTTAGATTGAGTTATTTCTTGATATAAATGGGTGCTGATTAGCTTTTAGTAAAAATCGACCGGCAGGTGGCGCTGCTATGCAGCATTTTTCTCGTTTACCGCAATAGCTCTATCTCAAGAACTAATGCTCGGAATTTAATAAAACTTTATATTCAGTTAGTCTGTGATATAAATTGGTGCTGATTAGTTTTTGGTAAAAACCGTCCAGCAGGTGCCGCTGCTATGCAGCATTTTGCAGGATTTACACGATTTTAGCGATAGTCATATCTCAAGATATATTGCACGGAATTTAATAAAACTTGAGTTTCTGTTAGACCTTGATATAAATTGGTGCTGATTCTTTTTAGTGTATGTGAAACCTGTGTGAGATAGAAGAAAGTTTTGGGATTGACACATCCGACTAGTTATTTTTAAGTATTACTTCATTTGATATTTTGACTTTTTCTATGAAAAAAAGTTAAATTTTATAGAACTGATACTGTGTTTTCGTCTTGCGTTTTGTGTAGGGATTTAGACACAGTATAATCGGAAAATCCTATGTTTATCTCTATTCTAAAGATTCTGTCGCCGTAAATGATTTTTTGTGACCGGAGGTCTTTCTCGGAAAATATTAAGGAAACTATTTCAGATAAAAATATGAAAATTGGTAGTTTTATAGAGAAATGTTCCATATATACGCTGAAGCAGACAGTTTTTAAATCGACAACTTATTTTAAAAGCTCTGTAATGTTGAAGTCGATCAAAATATTTCCGTTAAAAAAACTTTATAGGATCAAAAACTGTGTGTATCAATTTAACCATATTTCACAGGCACATACTTAAAGAGCTTGTGATGCTGTTGGGATACAATATACTAACCTTAGCGTCCAAACATTGCCAGCTAATATCACAAGATTTAGCGCAAAATCCCATTTCCTAAATACAATTTTATTTATATAAAAACAACCACGCACTCAAAAATTAAGGTGTGAAGACTTTTGCAATCTTGAAAGACACGAGGACACTAAACAATATCAACTCATTTGATTATAGTAATTAGTTCGTGTTAATTGACACAAATGAGTGAAATCACGGACATTATACATAGGAGCGAAGTCAACAGGTGCCCGAGAAAAGCAGACGGCAGTGGGTTGTCGCGAAATTTGTCAGTTGCAAATAATAGTAGTGACAGATAAATTTATATAACTGCAGTTTACTACCGTCACCTCTGATTTACAGACCACCTGGGCGCTCTTGCCATGCTAGACAGACAAAAGGCGGTCCATAACATGCAAATTCGAAGCTATGTTTGAAGGGTTGGGTTGGGTTGAATATTGACGGCCAATTATCGACACGAGGGATATAGGCCCGGGGGGAGTGCCCTTCGTGGGGGTCTTTCTAAGGGAACCTAATCCGTATTTACGCATGGAGAAGATCCACGGCTCGAAAGAAAACCACGAAAACTCCGAGCGATTAGGCCGACGGGCGCGATTGGGATCGAACCCAGCATCTCCCGTCTAACAGCTTCGAGAGCACAACCTCTCAGCCACTGGTGGGGCGCTATGTTTGAAGGAGTTATACCACCATTGGACCAGAGTCCTGATTGAACAGCAAGAAACACCAATCAAAAACCAAATTATGTCATGAATATAAATATTATTCAAAATTTGTATTATATGTAAAAGCATTGTATATTTTTTTTATGTAGTAGGCAATCGAACTTTGCTTCGAGAGTATATACAGGGTTATTCTAAAAGATGGACCCGTTTTCAAAAAATTGTATTTATTAAAGTACGAATCCAAAATGAAAAATCTTTATACCAAAGAAAAGAGGAAGTTTCAAAATTTTTTAAAACATTATAAATGTTTAATGTGTAAACCATTTGCTGCACGGCAAACATCTACGCGATAGCCAAACTCGTCCCACACACGAGAAAGCGTATCTGCTGTTACTGAGTGCACGGCGGCAGTGATATGGTTCCGCAGATCGTTCAGAGTTGTTGGTAGCGGTGGGACGTACACAACATCCCTAACATAACCCCAGAAGAAGTAGTCACATGGCTTTCTTGTGTGTGGGACGAGTTTGGTTATCGCGTAAATGTTTGCCGTGCAGCAAACGGTAGACACATTGAACATTTATAATGTCTTTAAAAAAAAACTTTGTAACTTCTTCTTTTCATAGGTATAAAGATTGTCCATTTTGGATTTGTACTTTAATAAATAATTTTTTTTTTAAATTAATCCATAATTTAAAATAACCCTGTAGTTTACTTTCGTTCATCGCTTTTTAAGGTGGTGTCCAGTCAACTCGTGCATTAGAATGTAGTTATTTTACGAGAGCCTCTTTAGAGGAGTACTTAGGCCAACAATGCTGCTTTGCGTGGTGGCGCTTTGTAGATATGATTTAAATAAGAGAAATGCATATACTCCGCAGAAAGCGTCTTAAACTGAACAAGCTTATTTATTTAGTCCATCTGGTAAAAATATATAACAAGTGAACATACAGCTTTCACATATTTAAAATGTTACCAAAAACACTGAAGACTACTAGGTAATAACATCTTCAAGGTACTGACGGCTAGGATATGACTCAGTACGAGGTACTGCTTCCATGTACCAATTTACATATCATTCATTGTGTCAATTATATATATGTATTGAATAAATATTGAGGGTGTGTACAGCATAGCCCAAAACTATTATTATTTTTAATTACGTTAAGCTTTAAAGTTTGTCAAAGACACTGATAGACAAACTTCTCAATAATTATATGTCAGATAAACATGATTTGAAGTTAATTAAATATTTTTCTATTAATTTTATTCAGCAACATGCTGAATTAAGAGATTTCCTTTTAGTAAATTTTGTAAATACATTTTAAATAGCTGTGTAGTAAATAAATTAATTAAGTTAAAATAAGTTAATCATCTTTATGTACCACAAATATTTTTCATACTTATTTTGCGTTTAATCAATTATTTTCTAGGTATTTATTTTTTGGGTCGTTAATTCGTTTACCTTTTCCTGCTATTTCTGGTACCATTTAAATGGTTTTAATTTATGTTAATTTTAAATATAAAATTTAAGGTGGAAGATTCACAGATAACAGGACTTCAAAAAAAAAAAACGCAATTTTATTTTAATTTTAACCATTAATCTTAACGCGAGTGTTGTCTTATTTTACCCCTTTTGGGTCGCGTTTCCTGTTATTAGAATATAGGTTACTATCACATTAACATAATTTTAAATAAGTACTCTAAACGCTTCCAATTCGCTTTTGATGGTGGTTATTAAATGTATGTTGGACAGATTTAAGTATAATACCAGGAAATAATTATAAGTGTAAATATTATGTACAACACGTGAGAAGTGTGCAATTAGTTTTCAATTTTGACTAATTTTTTGAAGTTTCCTTTACAAATTTTTATTCAAACTTTCGTCATTTCTATTGACACTTATTTCATATTTCGAAAAGACTCTTTTTATATTGTTGCCAATTTCTAAAACAGCGAAAGTAATAATATTAAGTTTCAATTTAAAAACGTATTTACACATAACTATTAAAAACAGAAATAAAACTTTTAAATGATAATTAAATGATCACGCGTTAAAAGAAGTAAATTAGAAAATAATACGTCATAAAAATTTACTTACACGTGTATGATAAAAGAAAAAGAAATCTTTAAAATAATAATTAAATTATTATGCGTTAAAAGCAATAAATGGGGAAAACGGCTCCATATTTAAAATGCTCAAATAATAATATTTCCAAACAATTTAAAATTTAGAAATATATTTTTTGGAGAAATTTATTTATTTCGAAAAAATCTTTTTACCTATTCTTGCAAATTTTAAAACAGTGCAAATTATAATATCGCCTTTCAATTAAAACAATATTTTCCGGTTAATATTTAAAAAGTGGAAGAAAGTTTTGTTGAATATTACGTCATGTTTCAAACGTTACATTAAAAACGTTTTATTTTAAACAATTTCGTTATAGCGACGTTATAAAATTCAGTGAGACAGCGACATTGTTTACTTAGCCATTTTACACAAGCTGATTTTTAAATTTTTAACTGCACTTATTTAATGAATCACGAAAACAACATTTAGTTGTCACAGCAGCAGTTAATTTGCTCTTAAAATCTCCCACTCAAAGGCAAATGAACGGGAACCCGATTACAGAATATCGTCACTGGTTGTATCATTTTGATTCAACCTTCCACAATCTTTTTAAAACAGAGCACTAGCATGTTTTAAAGCCTGAGGTGTCTGAATTTGGGCGATTTAGCGTAGCTAGTAGGTGGAGAAGCCACCTAATGTTCAAAGACGAAGTTTCTTTATTATTCATTCATTTTATTTATTAACCTAATTTTAAGTAAATTTTAAAGAGAATACTATTGATAAATTGCTGATTAAAAAACTTTTTAGGTTACTATTTAATAAAAAAAATTGGCAAATTTGTCATTTTTAAATTTATTTACTCAGTTATATTTTTCAATATGTTGTAATGAGAAAGATACAACATAAAACATTTTTTAATATTATCATTTATTGAAAAATAAATTACCTGCAAGTCTTTTAAAATTTGTACTGAAGAAAAATTACGTACAATAATCATAATAGTTTGTGAAAAATAAAGAACAAAAGTCAGATATGTTAAACAAAAATAAATAATAAAGCTGTTATGTCCAACATAATTTAAGTTTTAACAAAAAATAAATAAATAATAAATAAATAAAAAAATGGCTGTAATAATTGCTTCAATTTTTCAAAAAGAATATTTCTAAATTTATTTTCTTCCAACGGATTAAAGGTGAAATAACAGTCTCTAAATCATATGGATAACAGCTGGTATTGTAGTACATTTTTCTCAGATAGAACTTAAACGATTTCAATCATTTTCCCTTTATAGTTTTGGCGGTAGTTAGACTATAAAATAATTATTCGGTAAAAAATAAAATAAAATAACAGAAAAACGCACCAGTCTCGCTTCTATCATTCAAAGATTTTTTTTTTATATTAAAATCACTAAAAATAAATTGATTTCACAGAAAAAAATACATTAAAAGATAACTACGAGGGTGAATCAAACACAAACGAAAAACTTTTTTAATTACATTATTTTTGAAATATTAATTAACAAACATATGCCAATATTATTTTTCAAGATAGCTTTCTTTAAAACGTACACAGTTTTCCAGAATAATGTTAGTTTTTTTCTTGTATAATAAAACGAGTTATGACGTGTATGTAGGCAATTGCTCAAACATTTTTTGTCGCACAGGGGCACAAACAAAAATTCTTCTGCATTACAAATCTTTGTTGATACTGATACATACAAATGTTTATAATTGGGGAATATAATGTAGTTAATTGGAAGGGCTCTGGATATTAAAATTTTTTAAAGATTAGGAGAAAATATAAACGTTATTATTATTATTATTATTATTATTTTGCACTGTCTAGTATGAAAATGTGGGTGATTAATAGAGAAGACCAGGACGAACGGTTCCACCAAAAGATGAGAATAATGGAGAAAAGGTAGGAAGGATGTTGTGATTGCTACATGATAGCTCATTGAAGATGAACCTTTAAAGTGACTGTTCTAAAGAGAAACATTCTAGAAAGTAATACACGAAATTGTTTTAATAGTAACAATAAATCTATATTTCAATTTCGCAATATCTATCTCACTCAAACTACAATGTTACAAAATATGTAAAATAATAAAAAAAAGTATTTACCTATTGAAGGTTCCTTTTTTGTACTGAATCCATTATTGGATTGTTGGCTTTATTGCAAAAACGCGAATCGATCCAGAAAATTTGCTATAATTTTAGTATTCAGCAGGCCAAAATTACTCGAAATACGTTGTCCAACCCCGTGCCGCAAACTCACGCGGTGTAATGCCTCCTTACCTAATGCCAAACAAGTGATAGTAAGAAAATAATAACTTCTGGCGATAATAAGGATGATCGAATATTTTACAGCGAATTTTAACAAGGTATTTGTTTCCTGTTGCACCAACTGACAGAAGTCTGGCTTTGTAAAGGCACGGAAGAACGTCGAGATCGGTATGAGACGTTTTTAAGGCAGATGCTTTAGGACGCCTGCTTTAATAAAATAAAGATTATTATTACAAAGTTATTGTATTACATTGTAAAAAAACGACAAATGTTTCTTAATCTACAAAATCATAATGTAACCATGCATTATAAAGCAAAATATGCAATATTTTTTTCAGAGTGGTCAATGATTCCGAAAAGCGTTCTTTATCATTAGAAACCCCAGATACAATTATATTTTCGATATTTATGGATTTATTAAAAAAAAAATATTTTTAATTTTGTAGCACTTATTTTCGGAAACGTTTCCGAGTAGTTATTAGTGTGTATAAATAAATTTTCAGTAACAGGAATATTGATTTTTAGGGTGCTATTAATACTTAATTAAACATTTTCAGCTGCGTAATTTAATTTATTCATGCCAGAGTAACAAAAAATATTAACTTTAATGTTAATTTTAATGATGTTAATTTATCGTGTTTGCCTGTTGAACATAAAACTTTTTACTTGAGAATATATACTAGTAAATCTACAGATTAGAGGCCTCAACATCATTGTTCATCAATCTCACTAATTTGAACATTATCTGCATAATATTTGATATCCTAAAATTAATTTTTTTTAAGTTATTTATACATTTATAAGAATATAAAATTTATCGAAAGTTCCGAAAATTTTAGAAGTATCGCATTAAACACAATGTTATGCAATGATAGGATAAACTATTTAATACAGCATTTTTTTTTTTTCAGAATAAGAATACATTACTTCAGGGGGGGGGGGCTCCGTCCCCTGAACCTCCCACTGTCGCTTTGATTTTATATTCTAAATTTCGAGTAATTGCGCTATTTCATTTCTTGAGTATATGTCTGAATGTATTTACTATTTTAATTTCATTAGAATAACACTCTCTTTGTACAAGAGATTTTATCCTATCCTTGAAAGAATACTTATATTTCCACCACTAAACATCATATGTTGCTGAAATTGAATAAAATTTCGTGTATAAAATATACTTATACAAATGTAAATTCCTCTTATGTGACATATATTTAATTTACACATTCGACGTTTTTATTATTTTCATTTGGAAAACCGATTTGGTAATCTTTATTTAGTAGTTAAAATAAATTCTCAACTATTTCATTAGAAAAAGGATATTAAACATTTAAATCACCTGAAAATTAGCTATTTTGGTAATAAACTTTCGCGTCACAACAATGCGATTCACTTGAATTTTCCTTTGTTGATATTCTTTGAAATATAGTAGCTTAGCAACCATTTAATGAAAGAGAGAAAAAAATGCATTGGAAGTTTTTTGTAAAAAATGAGAAATTAAAATGTTTCACATCTTTCAAATTAATTCATAAAATTTCCCAATAATTTATACAGTTAATTTCGAAATTCTAATAAATATATTTGCAACTTTTCGTAGCGATTGGATTAAATAAAGATCTCCATTTCGTAAATTTAGCATCCACAATTTAGAGTTTACAATTATCCCAATGCGACATTTTCTTTTCGGTGAATGTTAAAATTAAAAAAATCGTCTGACTACTTCCCATTGAAAAGCTTTAAATGCTAAAAGAAAGCTAAAAAGAATTGTTCTATATTCTCGAAGGAATGAACCAAATGTAACTAAAAACAATACAGATAATTCCGGGTACCGCACAAACATACCCACCAAAAATCAACCTAATAGGACAATTTTTACGGCAGTTATCGGGGAACAGACATACAGACAAACAGACAGACAGACAAACAGAGGAAACCAAAATATTTTAGAGTCTCCATAGTGAGTCCCAACTGTCGTTTCGGAAAATATACGAAAAACAAACATTCAGGAATAAGAAAACTGATTAATACACAATAAAAAGTACTTGTAAACGTTTTCAAAAATCAGTAGCAGGAAAAGAAAGTTAGTTTTTTATAAATGCTTCTCTGGAAGTATTGGTTTCTTAGTTTGCTATAAAAAATGCTTTTCGGAATCTTGGGTAATTATTTTTGTTCGTGATCCTATTATATTTTCCTATATTAAGAAACATCTAACTTTTTCGCAGTGTACATTATATTTAACCGTACGTTGTTCATAAAAAATCGACGTACACAATAGCTTGTCATTTTCAAAATTTCTTTGTAACATTTTCCAATTTTTGCTTATACGAAGGAGTTTCAATTTTTGTGCGCCATTATATGGCTAGATCACATTGTTTCATTTTTATCACAGCCATCTTTAAATAATCTTTTTACACAGTTCAGGATTCGATAAGGTGTCCTTTTCAAATTTTTCTGTATATTCAATTTGTTCCAAACTGTTCCGTACCATTCTGCTAGAGACTGAATAAATGAACGTAATCAAAAGCAATTTCAAAAGCAATTTCAAAATTGTACATAACGTATCAGAATTGTCGTGACATTTATGCGCCAATGTTTTAAAGAATAAAAATAAAACCGTATATAGATTTGTTAAAATTTACGTAATACTTTCTAGTTATATTAAAAATGTCTGCATCATACGTGATACACCTTTGTAATTATGAAACAAAAATCCCTTTTTTCTAATTACTTGAGTAATTCCCGATAAAATAAATGCATCAATATGAGCTGTTTCCCATAGGATTTCACAAATCTTGTTGCCCCATAATCTGTTTCATTTTAGCTAGTAACTTTTATTGTAGATCACGTGTAAGCATAATTTATGTGAATAAATTTAACAAAAAATTATTAGATTAAAACATTTAAGTTAAAATTCTGGAAAAGTATCTATTACACTACATGAAATCATTTACTGTTAGTAAACATGGAGGACCTAATACCTCTCAAGTCCAAAATTTTTCGTTATAAGTTACTTTTTGCGACTTGACCTAAATCCGTAAGTTTTCCTCATTTTACGTTGAAATTTTTACAATGGTTATAATAAAGTAATAACATAATAAAATCAATTCAATTTTTTCAATGTAAGTAACAGATATTTGAAAATTACATAAAATAAATTTTATGACTTTTGCTTACCCGCAAGATAACTCTTGAAAAAAAATAAAGTAGAATCCTACTTCTAGTATCAAATTGTATTTTAATATTGTCTTAATTCACCGAACCTCATATAAGTGGAAAGCATCAATAGATGTTGATATATAACATTATAAATGTTAATTTTTTTTAAATTACAATTTCTTGCAAGTTTTTTAGTTTTTTTTTTAGTTTTTTTTTTTTTTTTTTTTTTTTTCAAATTATTCCGATATTAAAGATTATAGAAATTTCGGTTAAAAATTTTTAAGAATTTAATAAATTATTACACCTTGTAATAATGTATTTCTTTTAAGTTCTAAAATGTGTGAACTAAAAACATAATATACAGTAAAATAACTTTTATTAGATTGTTGATATGTTTCGGCTCACTCCAAGCCATTATCGAAAACAAATGAAAATATTCTATAATTGCACGTTCTTTGAAGTTATTAGTTGAAATGCTATCATTTCATTTTCATGTACATTTTTAAATTACGCACGTTATTTTCTATTTTTGCTTAGTTGTTTATTTCCATATTTGTAGCCATGGAGTAACTCGAGCCACAATTTCGGTAAGTTAAATGATGCTGCACCGTTGCATATCTTGCCAGGGCTGTGGTTTTTCTAGTATACTTAATATCAGCTATATGCTCCTTTTTTCTGTAACTAAATGCCCTACTTGTTATGCCAATTTAGTAATTCTTTGATCCGTCTCTTTTAATAAAAGGTATTTCATATACTCCTGAATAATTCTCTAAATTAATTGGGTAAATTTTACTGCAAATGATATTCTTTAATTTCTGAGGGATTTGGCTATTAAGCAGATATTGAAACGTTTAAGGCTGTGTTTTAATTTTTCATAAAGCTTGGATAATATTGAAGAGTATAAAGTTTGTAATTTTACGAATCAGTTTTGTTTTCTGGTTTCTTATTATTGGCAATATCTATGATTAATTTAATAATATGGTATACCTTAAAACCATTATTACAAGCAATTTTATGAATATTATCTAATTCATTATCCAATTTATTTTCAGTGCATACCAAATAGGCCCGTTTTATGAAAAATCTGTAGGCTGAAATTTTATACATAAATAGACAACATACGTTATTTGATATTGTAGATTGGTTAGCCATATTTTTTCGGAAAACAGATATGTCGATACATTTATTTGTTCTGATTAACATTACATCAAGGAATGGAAGACTTTTATTATGTTCAATTTTAATAGTGAATTTAAATTTATTGCCATTGGAGTTTAGATGATTTATAAATATTTTAAGTTCATCTGGATTAGTTAATAAAGACAATATTAAGGTACAATTTGATACCAGAATTAGGATTTTACGGTATTTTGTTTTCAAGAGTTACCTTGCGCGTAAGCAAAAGTCTTTAAATTTATTGTATGCATGCATTTTATGTAATTTTAAAATATCTGTTAATAAAAAATTTATTTAATTTATTATGTTATCTCTTTATTATATGAAAAGCAGTTTAATAAAATATAAACTTAACTCGACTAAGAAACTCTTTGCGATAATATTTGTAAGCATTGATGAGTTTCCATGTATGTAGAATTTTGAATTTTTTTTTTCAAAAATTTCACTGTAAAAGGAGAAAACTTACTAATTTATGTCAAGTCGCACAAATCATCTTATTTTGGACTCGAAAGGTACTATGTCCCCTTCAGGGGGAAATTTACTAAAAGTTTTCGGAAAACCCCATCCTAACCTACGGGGAATTTTAATAGGTAATTACCCGTTTCCTAATATAAAATTATCAAAATACAGTTTCATCAATAGGAAGGAGATGTCAAATGCTAACGAGGCGTATTTTTAAAAATAGTCTCCTAAAATGTTAAGTATTTTTAAGAATGGGATAAAATTTAATCAAGTAGATATTTAAAAAAAAATGTATATTATTTATTTAAATACTTGAAATTTAAATATACATTTTTTTGAAAACGCACCTCGTCGGGATCTGAATCTATTTTCCGAAGGTGACAACCGTATTTTCATAATACTATTTGGAGTACTAATGAGTAATCCCGCATTTAAGTTTTCGCATAGGTTCCTATTTTGAGATTTAGGAGTTTCAGTGAAGCGGCCCCTTAACTCCAATCTTTAAAACCAAAACACTTATGCGGATATCATCCTTACAAAATCGTTATCTTATGTTTAAACAATACATCAGAATTTTTCACATGATTCACAATTTTAAATGAATTTTCTTGAAAAAATATTCCGTTCGGCTAATGAAATACTTAATTAAGTTTAAAGAAAAAAATGCAATCGTATAATCTAATTTTAAAAGATTGTTATATGCATCAAAAAATGTAATCAAGTTCAGTGATGATTTCATACGCTATATTCCATAGCGTTTTATAAGCCGTTTGAACATTTATATATAATGAATTAAATTAAGATTTCCAAATTTTGTTCTAAATTACTCAAAAGTTTCTTGCATATAGTTGTGCACAAAATGAATTAATAAGATTAAATTTATAATCACAAATGTTCTGTCAGATGAAAATTCTAATTTTCATGAAAGGATTGTAATCTAATATAATCTTCATCATTATGATGATAACTAAATCTAATAAAGAAGCATTGTTCGCCTCAGATTATAATTAACTTTCAACTAGGTGGTAAGCAGCTGACTTTTGAAACTGACATCGAGGTTTGAATTTCTATACTATAATTAGATATTTATGAAAAGTCAAAATCAAAATATATCATAAAAAGTAAATTGTGTTGAGTGCAAAAAACTTTTTCTCATTTCTGAAATTTTTGTGAAGACTTCAATTGTTTTTCTTTTAAGTGCAAATGAAGCATACATGCTTTTAAAATGTAATACCATATTATACCTTCTTAGCTATATAAATATCGGAGACTATGATTTTGGATGGATTTTTTAAATAAGGTAAATTAAAATTTTAAATAAGGTAAGGTATAGCTTTTTAAAAAATTAACAAAATTACTTCGAAATATTCAACATATATAACTGTTTGATATTTAGCCAATATATGTATGTACAATAAAAAAAAAAGTATCACATATTATATAATTTAATTTCAGTGGAATGAAGTTTTGTTTTCATTTACATCATGTATTCCATGTTTTTGAAAATTGTATTTAATTTTATTATTGTTTATTTGGTTAAAAATTATATTAAGAAAAATGGATGTTAGTTTTATATGTGTAAAAATGAATAATTAGAAAATTGAGATCACACAGGGGCTTTGAAATGCAAAAGGAATGAACGCTTTTTTTAAAAGATCCGTAAATAGCATGTAAAAGATGTATTTGAGAATTGCAGTATTAATAATGAATTATTATTTATTTATCTGAAGAATGCATCACGAATTAAACAACAGTGGGAATGATTCTTAAATACAAATATTTATTTGGTATACCGTTTTATGCTGAATATTGAAAAAATTAAATATTGTGGACGAACAACTGAGCTTAATCATAAGCATACATTGCACTTTCCTTGAAGAATATGTATTAAAACATAGCATGATCTTTTTTGTTATATATATGTATTTTTCTGATTTTTCTGATATTTCTTTTCTGTATACATTTTATTAATACAGCAATGAGGAATTTATTTTGTCTCCTGTATCACAAAATATAAAAAAATAACGCGTTTGAAGTTCAAAGGAATTATATTCGGCCTTAACTTAAAAAGTTTTTTACTTAAAAGTTAAAACTAAACTAAAAAAAAAACATTAAGCTGAAATTTGTAAAACATAACATGATTTTTTATCATTATAGACACTTGAACGACCAAATTCTGAACTCTTTCTTTTGCAGTATAAATTTTCTTGGTAAATAGATTAAGAAAGAATAAGTTATAGCTTAAGAATAGTCAATATTTTTTAAATATTATCCAAATCCAAGAAAATGAAAATAAAAAAAAGTCCCCCCCAAAAAATTAGAGACTTTTAAATTTACTTTTAAATTCTACTGAGAATTAATTAATAACACAACTAAAAAAATTCGTTTTTTTTTGTGTACAAATTAAAATATTTTACACCTGTAAAATTCACAATAGAGAAAGGGAAAAAAATATAAACACCGAACTAATGCGAAAATTCTGTCCTTAAAGACTTTATTTAATGAAATAAAAATAGAATTCAAAAACTCTAGTTTTATGCAATAATGTTTATCGAATCTAAATATCGAATGTAGTTTACAGTTTTTCTGTTAGAACATGCTCTAACATTGTATCCTTTATTTCATATCATTTACTACTTAAACTCTTAACTCACTGGGTCTACATATGTGGATCTCCATTCTTTCATGTCAGGGTTTCGTTCATCTCACGAAAGCCTATTACTCCCACTCCGTTGTCTGTCTGTCACAGAGCCGTTCACAGAATCTATATAACTTATAGGCATGAAAATTTGTGTACCTATAGCTAAATATCTACTATTAAGCTCAAAATATTAAAATTTGAAAAAATCGTATTATTTTAAAATAGAGAAATAAAAAAACAAAAACCTAACAGCCATTTCCTATTAAATTTAAATATTTTTCGTTATAGCAGTTGCCAACAATTAAAAATCCACAATAAACTTCTTTCTACATTAATTAATTTTCTATTGAAATATTTCTACATGAAAAATTCAAATGAAAGAAAAAGATTCACCAATTGAAAAAAAAAATAAAATGATATGACGTCATATTGGTAATGAAACGTAAATTTTCAAACATTTCTCAATAATACAGGAAGTATGAGTGGGTATAAATACAGAAAACAGCTTAATATGACGTCATTAGAGAATTAAAAAGAAAATTAATCTGACGTCGTAACGGATTTTTAAAATGTTTGAGAATAATACAAAGAGAAAAAGTATGAGAGTAAAAAATATATAAGTTTGAGGAACGTGAATCATGATAAAAACCCGGTTATGGAAATATTGGCATATTTTAACATCTTGAAGGTCTCTATACAATATGTTTAGTTTTGAAGTAGTTTTTTTTCCGCATGACTGATATTATTATGACAGAGTATAAAAGCGGGCTTCGACCGTTATTGGGCCGGTTCAGATATTCGAAAAAACAAGAAAAGTAGACCGGTACATTTTTACTTTATAAAAAAACAGGACTTTTTTTTTTTTTTTTTTTTTTTTAAACGAAATTTATTTGGATTTATTAAAGAAAGGATAAAGTGTTTTGAAAGGAATATTAAACGAAACCCTTTGTGCGATCTTTGATCAAACTTACCAACTTGTTAATGATACTCGAATATAATTTCAATTTTGATCTCAGATCTTGTAGTGATATGCTTCTATGTCTAATATTCGAAATAATACAAATAGATTAAAACCATTATTCTGAAGTCAAATTGGAGAATAAATAATTCAGTATTAATTAATAATATCACATAAATTCTCAGTAGCAAAGAGATTGAGAAAATGTGAAGAAAATATTATTTGAAATAGGAAAATATGTAATATTTTTTTACTGATATTTACATCAGAATGTAAAATTTCCTACTTCAGTAAATTTTAATGAAGGATTTAAAAACACTATAATGTATTTCGACTCCAATAAAATACACCGTATATAAATAAATTTGTATTCTCTGACATCAGAAATTTGCACATATATATTTAATTACAAATGTAAGAAAACATCGAAAAATTCTTATTAGTTTTTGTAAAATCAATCGAAAAATATATTTAGGGTATTTAATAGATAGATGGTAGTTCTGGAATTTTTGTATATCCTTTTATATAAAAAAATTTTACTATAAAAGGTATAAATCATAAAAAAAAATTCTTTTATCGTACTTCCATTATAAAAATAAAATCCCAAGCGCTGTGTTAAGTGTAAAGGACGGTAATAAGCTTTATGTTATGCGTATGTTCATATTAGCTATTTGTAGTGGAATTTCAAAAGTGTATCCCTGTGGAAGTTTATCTTAAAAAGTAAATATAATCGGAAATTTTTTTTTATGGTAATATAAGTGTATGTGAAACTTTCTTTATGAACTGGAATAAATTCTGAAAGTTTTAGACGCAGATAATGTTTAAATAGGTTTAAAATGAACTTTGAATTTAAATTGATTTTTGTACCGTTATATTAAAAATAAATGAACAACGTGAAAATAGTACAAATGAAATTCATGTGAATATGTCATACAGTTGTTTCAGAGCTTCCAAAACTACATCCCCAGTGCCAAGGTTAAAAATAGATGCAAGTTTTTACACCACGTTAGTATGCAAGCGTTAATGATATCCTTAACCAAACAACTTTGTTAATGAAATGTTCAGTACACCATTTTTTTTTTATGTCTGCTTACCTTTCCTTTAACCTCTGACTGTCCAGCAAAAGCGCTAAATTGTAATGTTGTTTCTCTTTTTTTTTAATGCTAAAAGAAGGTGATTATTCCAAAATTATATTAAAAATTTAATTATATACATGAATGTAAACCTTCAGGGTATCTCAAGTAGTCAATACTCAATGGATTAAAACTGCATTATATTTGTAGAATTACATTAATTTAAAAAAGGCTTGTATTGCTGTGAAACCTGGACCTTAGTGAACGTACTGACACGGGCTTGTCAGTGAGAGGGTTATTTCACTTTCTTCACTACGTTGGTGAAACGGGTTATACTTGCACCATTCACCTTGCGGAGCATAAGCGTGCCTAAAAATCTGTAAGCCTTCAATCGAAACTAGCACAGCATCCTTTGGATACTGACCATAGTACGGATATAAAATATAGTTTAACTATGAATTTTAAACTCCATATTCATCTTGAATATTAAATGAAATGTGTAAGAATATTTATTTTTACTAAAAAGGTGCAAATATACATATAAAGGTTTTTAAAACATAAAAATCCATCAAAAGATGTTAAAAAACACGAGCACTTTCAACTGCTCTAAATAGTTATCATTATGGGAAATTCGGAAAGTGAAGTACAGATTTCGCAAGTATCAGAGTAATCAGATCCAGCTGTAATAACGTTAAGAGCAGAGTGTTTCTTGAAGGTTGGTTCACTCGTATGCAGATTTCGACGATTAATGAATCTTGTATAGTTCCCCCTGAATGTATGGTCTTGCTTTAATGTAAGTTCTATGAAGGTTTCTTGATTTTAAAGGGTAAATCTTTTGACTGAAAACATGTTTTGAAATCGTGGCCAACGTATGTTATTGGACTGATAAGAGGCTAAAACGTAGCCTGAATTGTGTACTTGATTTTTTAATTGTATATTTATGTATTTTTAACTTACATTGTCTGATTAAATGCGATATTTTTAATATTAAACTTACATCTGTTTTTAACCTGGGCACTGAGGATCGAGCTTTGAAATCTCAGGAAACAGCCATATGTCATTTTCATATGTATGTTATTTGTTGTGTTTTCACGATGTTAATTTATTTTTAAAAAATAGTTCAATTTATTTCTCCAAATTCTATGTTTATTTCATCAATTGAAATAGGCCTATTTTTTGAAAATGGTTCGAAATAACTAAATTTCTCTTATATTTCTTTCAAAATGTCTCTTTTAAATGTGCCATTTTGATATTATTAAATACTTAACAAAAATTCAACTTTAAACACAAAGTAATTGATAAAAGTAATTTTATTACTGAATGTTAATATTTTAAGTTAAAATTTCTTTCTTTAATAAGTAAAATAAAATCGTAAAGATGAAACAGTTGAATGTATTTATATTCTGTTAAAATTATTTTCATATAAAAGTCATTAAATTTGTGTCGTGAGAAATTTGCATGTAACTAAATATAAAGTTATAAATTTATCAAAAAAAAAAAGTATGCATTTTACAGAAAACAAGCTGAAAAATATTTATCATGTTTAATAAAGAGCTGGAAGGATGGAAAATTATGTATATATCATTTTATACAGATAATATACAGCTATTAAAAAAATAAAGGATAAAATATATAAAGCAATACAAATATAAAATTGGTGAAATATCCTCGTGGCAAAAATAAAACCTCAAACAGTTATTTAAATGTAAAATACGATAATAAGATTTGTGTTATGATTTGATTTGATATTTCCTCTCGTAATAGTATTTCAAAAGATTTTGTTTCTGGTGGAAAAGGTTCATGGAAAAGGATTTTCAAAAAATAAATATACTCTTGACTTCATTTGTGGAAAGCTAGCTGTATGATTTTTTAATTATAATATATTATAAAAACTTTATAGGTGAGAAGGAAAAATGAGTCTTGTTAGATTTTCTAAAGATATGAATTTATTTTCATTTAATGAAAAAGAAAAAAGTATTCTTTCAACTGTATTTTTTACAAACAAAGAAGACAAAAATCACTACGTTTGCAAAATATTTTCACGGTAAATAAATTAAACATTAACAAAGTTGAGAAAAATATTTATGGAAAATTTAATTTAAACTATTAAACAAAAATTGTCACAACATGTAGTATATATATATATTTGTTATAAAAAATAAGATAAATGTAATAATATTTTTAAGTTACCTAAATCTGATGGATCAAAGCAACAGTGTATGACAACACGTGAAAATTGAAATTTAATGTAACCGAGTCTTCCCTAAGTTGACTGAACTTGATTAATAAATAAAAACAATCGATTTCACCGCTCATGAAAGGTACAAGATTCTTCTACTTGGACGACATTTTAAATGCCTTCTTCTGTAAATGTACATACTTTTCCCGTCTATTCTTCTTTTTTGTTAAGAACTATTAAAGGAATCTTCAAATGTTTTGGTGATTGTTAATATTTAATTTGATCAATCCTCATAAAAAAGAAATAAAATATGCAGTTATGTCATTTCACAAATAATAAATAAAAATCTAGAAAGCAAGCGGTGAATGCGGTTTGGGCACCGATAAAATACCCTCAGTCAAAGGGAAATGATAGTAACCCCATTACAGAAGAACGCCATTGGTCGTGATAATATCACTCAATCTTCCGTAATTGGGTAATCTTTTTTTTAATCGGAGCAAATTAGCGTGTTTTTAGAGCCGGCGGGGTCCATCCAGCGACCCATCCATTCACCCGTTTGGAGAACGTAGCTCATAGGGGACTATTCTAGAAAAAAAGCTAAAATAAGTTAAATATCCTTGGAGACCGCTGATCAGGCCCCTACCTACCGGGATTCAACCCAGTTTAACGGGTTTGAGTGCCTGGAGAGTGGGGCGAAATTCGCCTGATCGCCTCATGGGGCGATCCACAATGACAAGTACCCAGGTCGGCTGACCAATAAAGTCCGGATTTTACTGGGTTGATCACTCCTAAGTTTTAGTGTTCTGAGATCTGTTGCCGCACGCCACATACTCGTCATGATGGTTGGAATGGGACTGGACAATTTAGTGCCGAAACTATGGTACTCAGCTTAGCTTGAAAAAGGGGGGAGAATTTTGAGGGAAGACAATTAAAACCACTGAAATTATTATTATTATTATTATTATTATTATTTATTTATTTATTTTTATTTTTTTTTGCCAATAGCTAAGTCGTACCAGCAAGGAAAATTTTGGAGCCGAATAGCAAGGCAGACGAAAATGCTGCGGGAGCTGACGGGACTGCGCCTTTCAACCGAACCCCATTTGATAAAAACTGGCTCCGTGGGCTGTCCCATTGGAGCGGGTCCGGTAGCTTGTGCGGACAATGTCCATTTGCACCTAATAAAGAGGCGAACAGTCAAAAATAAAATGAATAAGAAAACTGCTGCTAAAAAAACATCTGTGCTACCAGCCCAACCGGCAGCACGAGGAACTGCAAGGGGAACCTGGAATAGAAGAATGTTAGTAACATTTTGAACTGAACTTATTCTGAATTATACTTTAACTACATTATTTAAATTAATTTACTTTTATTGTGCTAATTGACTTGGCTACCCGTCCTTTGGGCCCATGAAAGGTTGTAAAATAATTAACAATTTGCATTTTAAAATAAGTACTATTGTCGTTAACTGACTAAACCATAAGCCCAATGGGTTGTTGTTGTTGTTGGTTGGCCCAAGGTCCCTGTTTTGCAGTTTTTTATTTCTATATAGCTCACATGATCCATATAACTGTGAAACTAGTCTCCTAATTTTGAACCAATTCCAGATGAGAGACCTAGCATCTGGATTGGGACCCCCAGAGGTAACGCTTATATAGAACTTGGAGGACATTAGGGCCACGAAGAGATTTAACGTGCACCAGCTCCCATTAACGTACACGGTCTACTTTCCATACTTATCCTTTATACTTATCACCTCTTTCCTTCCAGTTCTTCTTCTTCTTCTTTCTCATCTGTCTTCTTCCCCTTCTTTTTATTATTATTTTTTTAACACAAGGACGGACAAACAGTGCCGGGGGCTATTATAAGCTTCTTACTGTGTCATGGTGCACAACTTGTTGGACCGTTGATGACATGCGTCGTGCTGGTAATACTGTGATTACGCGGCTCCTGTTTCGGGCCGTGGTGCCAGCTGATATTGCGCGACTACCACACACTGCTACTAGGACAAAACACATAAACATTTTATAATTTTTTGGTGGCTTTGGATTGCTCCTAGGCCCTTTTTTTTCATTTTAACATATAACACATAAACACATAAATAAGCACCTTTTTTCCCTTTTATACTAGGACGGACAGACAGTGCCGGGGGCTATTATAAGCTTCTTACTGTGTCATAATGCACAACTTGCTGATCTGTTGGTGACGTACGTCGCACAGTGGGTCAAAGTATAGCAGATGTCGAACATAGGATTATCACAATAGTATAAGCCTATATATAAGATTTTTTTTTGTTATATTTAGGTTTAAAGAAGTAAAATATATTATATTCAATAGATTTGCATGGTTTTTATGAGCAATTTAATCTTTTTTTGTTTAAAACAGGACTTTTAGAGACATATTGGATAACGAAATTAAACTTGAAAATCAAAGAAAAAGAAAAAGCTTAGCAGACAATAATTTTATTACCAATCATGTTTTTACTTATATCCTAAGGACATTGGCAAAATATTCAAAATATTTGTTTAATTTTTAATTGGCAACATATGTAATGTTTAGATAACTTTTCAAAATCGTTCTACAAAACCGGAACATTCTTCTGCAACATTTTAGAGCCTATTTCAGTGCATATTTTTTATCATCGGGATTATAATAATAATCATAATAATATAATAATAATAATTTTATAAAATAATTTTGTAGTGATATTAATTTTAGTATATTTCTTTTTTATTTCAAGCAAGATTATTTCATTTTGCTTTTTTTTATATTCTTTTGAAAGATGATAACAAACAGAGATTTGTTTCTGTATCTAAATAATTTAAATAATGGTTTTAGTTATGAAAAATCAATTCTTAGTTTTGTACGTGCTGTTCTACTGTGGACTAAGTGCTTCAGAAATTGATGAAGAAAATTTAAAGAAGCGTTTACGTAAGTTTTGTGTAGCTGTAGAAGATCGATGGCAGAAATCTCAACGAAAATTAGATCGTTTCAATACTAAAAACGATTCTTGGCTTCAGTGTTCCTTTAAAGTTGGTAATGAATTTAAACCATCTGAAGTTCAAAATTCGCAGAAATCAACGTCTCGGAAATCTTTTTCAGATGTAACCGAAACTCATAAAAGAAAACTAACTCAACGTTTAAGAGAGGATACTTCTGGAGAAGCTCTTTTGCATGCAGCAAACAAAAATTAGCATCTGAGGGTTTTAAAAGATCTTTTGATATAGCACATAAAAATATAACCATTGATCATGAAATGAATTTAACAATGATTGATAGAAAAATTATTACGGAAATTTCAAATACATCCTCCTGTTCAACATGTTATATTTGTGGTGCAAAGCCCTTCGGAAATGAATAATATTGATACAATTGTTCAAAGAAGTGTAAACGCATCCACATACAGCTTTGGTGTATCTAGTCTACATGTAAAGATACGGTCTATGGAATATTTGCTTCATATTTCTTACAATTTATCATTTAAAGCTTTAAGTGCTAGAACTGAAGACCAAAAGAAGCAAAAAGAAGAATCAAAGAGAAAAATTCAATGCGAATTCAGAAAAGAATTATGTTTGCAAATTGATGTTGTTAAACAGGGGAGTGGTTTGACACACGATTTAAACACTGCAAGGACATTTTTTGCTGAGTTTGAAATTACAGCTGAGATCACTGGATTGGATAAAGAACTAATTAAACGTTTTGCAATTATAATGCAAGTTATCTCCTGTGACGAAGTAATTAATGCCGAAAACATTGGCGAATTTGCACTGGAAACAGCTAAAGAATGTGTTTCGAAGTACGGGTGGTATTATATGCCAGCTTCTATTCATAAGTTATTAATTCATGGAAAAAATATAATTACAAATTTTGCTGTTCCAATTGGCCAATTCGTTTATTATCGGAAGAAGCTGGCGAAGCTCGAAATAAAGAGTTTCGGGGGTACCGGGATTCCCATACGAGAAAAATAAGTCGAAGAGCATGTAACGAAGACTTGTTGCACCATTTACTTATAACATCTGAACCATTGATTTCCTGTATTAGACGCAAAGTAAGAAACGCTCAAAGAAACAAAAAATTTCCAGAAGCATTAGAACTTTTACTTTAAATAACATTTTAGCACTCACACATTATGCATCCATTTATTAGAGTAGATTTAACCCTCTGAGAGTCTTTGCTCTTTTCAGCATTTTCATGTAAATATTTATCTAACACAAGATACGTATATATTGAATTTAATTTTATAGTTTAATTTTAAATTATTTTTTTACATTATTTCATCTTAGAAAATTCTTACAGTATAATATTTATTAAAAAATATTTTTGTCTACAGACAATTTACTATGCTTTCCGTTAATGGAAAATTATGCGATAGCCACTTATAGAGTGTTTCAAATCCATTTATTTCAAAAATGCGCAGGTTTGCGCAAATATTGCGCTATACCACATTAAAATACAGGCTTTTAGGAACACAAAGATGTGTTTGAAATTTCAGGCAACTTCATGCAATTTAAGTTGCACAATTTTTAAGTTTCTGATACCGTTAATTTTATATGGGCTGTTCATAATGTAAAATGATACATAAAATTCAATCAAAATGCAATCAGTAGTGGTTTAAAATGTGTTTTAGGAAATTCATAATGATATTTTAAACGAGTTATTATTAGTGGTTACCTAGATTTCACTTCTGAGCACATTTAAAAATCACTAAAATTCGCAGAAAAATTCCTCTGCTGAAAGATGTATATTCCGAGCAGTACAAATAAGATATAATTTTGTATAATTTAAAAGCTAAACATATATTCGTATTTTGTAGACATTCTTTTAAAATATTTCATTGAAAAAATTTAATTATTTAATGATTATTTTTTGGCCCTATGTTCGCATTTTCTTAAGGATTGACCCACTGTGCGTCGTGCTGGTAATTCTGTGATTACGGGGCTCCTTTTTCGGGCCTTAGAAGCAGCTGATGTTGTGCGACTACCGCACACTGCCATTGGACAATACCCATGGACAATTTTTTAATTTTTTTGGTGGCTTTGGATTGCTCCTAGGCCTTTTTTAAACATATAACACATAAACACATAAACACATATACAATTTCATTTTATCGTTGTGTTACCTTCCGCCTTCGACTGCTGCTGGGGTGCTAAATATTATTGCGTGTTGTTTTGTATTAGTGTCGTGATGCTGTCGCAGTTTTGTTGGAGCCACCTGATTACTGTCTTTGCCTTGTTTTGTACATGTTTGTTTTTCGCTAATTGTCCATACCATAATTTCTCGTTGTCTGTTATTATTTGTGCCAGGTGATGTGCTTGGGTGAGTGGACATTGAATTAGGTAATGTTTTGGTGAACCCACCGTTCCGCATTCGCAGTTCGGTGTGTACGCTTTCTTAAACCTGTGTAGGTATGCTGGAAAAGCTCCGTGAGCTGTGCTAGCAGGAAATCGCTTGTTAGTCTATTTTTATCTACTATTGGGAAGTACCTGTGTGTTTCCCTACCTGTGTCCCCATAGTCCCACTCGAACTGCCATTGTTTTAGTGTTATATCTTGTAGTGTTCTTTTAAGTTTTGAGATTGGTTTAGTCAGGTTGTATTTACTTTTGTTGTTTACATTTAGAGCTGCGGTTTTGTCTAACATGTCTGCCTCTTCGTTTTCTTGAATGCCTACATGCGCCTTAACCCAGCTGATTTTAAATTTGTTGTTAGCTTCTTTTATTAGTGTTTGGATTGTGTCTACTGTTTTGTTTACATTGAATGGTTTACTAAGTGATTCGATGGCCGATCTGCAGTTCGAGCGGATGCTATATGACTCACCAATGGTGTTGCCCCATTTTGCTACTTCTTGTATTGCCAGTAGTTCGGCCTGGAAGACGCTGTTGCTGTTCCTTAACGGCACTGACCATGTTTTTATATTTTGATTATTTTTATATGCTACAAAGGCCGAACCTGTAGCACCTGATTCCAATTTAGAGCCGTCTGTGTATATCGTTGTGTCTTGTGTATTGTACCCTATCCTAGGTTCTATTGTGTCTGCTGGATGATTCTCCCATATGTTTTTTTTTGTCGTATTTGATGTGGTGTAAAGTTTCATTGTGTATTGTTACATTTTTCCTTAATCTTGAGACTGTGCCGTTCGCTGCTTCGTAGTAGACTTTAAGATGGATTGGAATCAGGCCTGAGAGTACCAGAAGTGCCGAGGTTGGGAACGTTCTATAGGCCCTGACTATGGCCAGTGCAAAATGTCGCTGGTAGCTTGACAATATCTGTATGCACCTTTTGCTGAGGCAGTGTCCCCAAACCGGTGCTGCGTAGGTTAGCGTCTTTTCCACTACTGTTGTGTAACAGATTTTTAGTATATTTGCTTTTAGTCCCCAACCCTTTGCTACCATATGTGCTAAGTTTGTGAAATTTGCTCGTACCTTATTTGTTTGTGTTTGACAGTGTGGTATTCTTTTTAGATTTTTGTGCAGCATGACTCCCAAATATCTTATCTGTTCTTTTACTTTTAGTCTCTGGCCGTTGATTTCTATTCCCTCTATGTCATTGGTGTTTAGTGTTGGAAGGTTTCCCGTGTGTCCCCTGTTAAGATATAATAGTTCTGTTTTTTCCCTGTTCAGCGTTAGGTTATTCCCCTCTATCCAGTCATTAAATTCCTTTAGTATTTTGTCTGCTAATCTCTTAAGTTTATCCTTTGTTCTGCCTCTTAGAATTATAATAAAGTCGTCTGCGGAGGCTTGTAATCTAACATGTTTTCCCCAATTTCTTTTAAGTGCTGTGTCTGCGATTAATAGCCAGAGGAGCGGGCCGAGACGACTTCCTTGGGGGCATCCGCCAAATGTCTGCTTTGTGACTTTAATGCCGTTTTCCTCTAGTGAAACGTACCTGTGTTGGAGGAAGCTCACTATCCAGTTTACCAGGTACCCTGGACAGGGAAATTGCTTAATATTATTAATTAATATTGGCCAGCGTATGTTGTCGAAGGCCCCTTTGATGTTCATGGCTATTAGGACTGTTTGGTATTTGTTTGTTTTATTTTATTTTATTGTGTTGATTAAGTTATCTAATGCGTGTTCTGTTGAGATCCCCTGTTTAAAACCATACTGTTTGTTGCTCCAATAGTTATTATTGTTTAGGTGGAAGTTTATCCGACCGTGTATTATGCGTTCTAACATTTTGCCAAGCGCTGGTAAGAGGAAAATTGGCCTGTAATTTTTTTAGATTTGTTGGGTCTTTACCTGGTTTTTGGAACAGTACCACTATGCCTATTTTAAACGATTTTGGGAAGTATTCTAACCTTAGGCATGTATTGAAGAGTGTCAGTAGTAGTTGCGGTGTTGCATTATTAATTCTTTTAATTAGATTGTAGTCTATGAAGTCGAATCCGTTTGCTTTATTTTGTTTAATGTTTCTGATATTCTGTTTAATTCCGCCTTTGCTACTACCGTTGGTGCTGGTTCGTTGTTTTCTTTATCTGCCTTTGTTAGTGTGTGGGGTATATTTTGGTCTGTTATGTATAAGTTGTCCAGGAAATGTGTTAGTGTGTCTTTAATGGTTACTTTTGTATTTGGGGGTAGAATGTTGACTAGTTTTACCGGACCTGTTCTTTTGTTGCTAGGGTTTTTATATTGGGAGCCATAAATGTCTGTGACCTAGTTGCAGTAATTTTTCCATGTTTTGGATTTTGTTCTGTTTATTAGTTTTTTTTTAATTTGGCTTGTTCTTTTTTGAAGATTATGTGTTGTTTTACTTTTAATTCTTCGTTCTGTTGTTTTTAGCTCACAGGCTATCAAAGCCTGAGAGCTTATGTGCCCGCCGGTTCTGTATGTACGTACGTATGTATGTATGTACGTAACGCGATAACTCTTGATAGAACTAACCGTTTTACTTTAAATTTTGTTTATAGGTTCCTTGTGATAAGGCGCTTCCCTGATTAGTTTTGGAGGTTCATTGGTTAAGCATAAAGGGGGGAAACGGGGGGCTAACCCCCCATAATTTAGAAAAATGAGTTTTTCATGCAGAATTATCCCATTTTCTTCAAATTTTGTATATAGGTTCATTTTGATAATGCGCTTCTGTCAATAGTTTTGGGGGGTTCATTGGTTAAGTATAAAGGGGGAAAGGGGGGATAACCCCCCTAATTTAGATAAATGAGTTTTTCATGCAGAATTATCCGATTTTCTTCAAATTTTGTATATAGGTTCATTGTGATAATGCGCTTCTCTGAATAGTTTTGGGGGTTCATTGGTTAAGTATAAAGGGGGAAAGGGGGGCTAATCCCCCCTTAATTTAGATAAATGGGTTTTTCATGCAGAATTATCCCATTTTCTTCAAATTTTGTATATAGGTTCATTTTGATAATGTGCTTCTCTGAAAAGTTTTGGGGGTTCATTGGTTAAGTATAAAGGGGGAAAGGGGGGGGTAACCCCCCCTAATTTAGATAAATGAGTTTTTCATGCAGAATTATCCAGTTTTCTTCAAATTTTGTATATAGGTTCATTTTGATAATGTGCATCTGTCAATAGTTTTGAGGGTTCATTGGTTAAGTATAAAGGGGGAAAGGGGGGGTAACCCCCCCTAATTTAGATAAATGAGTTTTTCATGCAGAATTATCCGATTTTCTTCAAATTTTGTATATAGGTTCATTGTGATAATGCGCTTCTCTAAATAGTTTTGGGGGTTCATTGGTTAAGTATAAAGGGGAAAAGGGGGGGGGGCTAATCCCCCCTTAATTTAGATAAATGGGTTTTTCATGCAGAATTATCCCATTTTCTTCAAATTTTGTATATAGGTTCATTTTGATAATGTGCTTCTGTCAATAGTTTTGGGGGTTCATTGGTTAAGTATAAAGGGGGAAAGGGGGGATACCCCCCCTAATTTAGATAAATGAGTTTTTCATGCAGAATTATCCGATTTTCTTCAAATTTTGTATATAGGTTCATTTTGATAATGTGCTTCTGTCAATAGCTTTGGGGGTTCATTGGTTAAGTATAAAGGGGGAAAGGGGGGGTAATCCCCCTAATTTGCATACATGAGTTTTTCATGCAGAATTATCCGATTTTCTTCAAATTTTGTATATAGGTTCATTTGAATAATGCGCTTCTCTGAATACTTTTGAGGGTTCTTTGGTTAAGTATAAAGGGGGAAAGAGGGGGCTAATTCCCCCTTAATTTAGATAAATGGGTTTTTCATGCAGAATTATCCTATTTTCTGTACATTTTGTATATAGGTTCATTGTGATAATGCGCTTCTCTGAAAAGTTTTGGGGGTTCATTGGTTAAGTATAAAGGGGGAAAGGGGGGATAACACCCCCCTAATTTAGATAAATGGGTTTTTCATGCAGAATTATCCGATTTTCTTCAAATTTTGTATATAGGTTCATTGTGATAATGCGCTTCTCTGAAAAGTTTTGGGGGTTCATTGGTTAAGTATAAAGGGGGAAAGGAGGGCTAATCCCCCCTTAATTTAGATAAATGAGTTTTTCATGCAGATTTATCCGATTTTCTTCAAATTTTGTATGTATATTCATTGTAATTAGACACTTCCCTGATTTGTTTAAGGAGTTCATTAGTTAACTATGAGGGGGTAACAGGGGGATGACCCCCCCCCCCTTAATATATTGTTGATTTCTTTATTTTTCGAGGGCATATTTCAAATTCTTTGAAATAAGAGTACAATATACAATGAGTGTGAATAACCTGTGAGCTCAATGCCCTCAGTTTAACTGGGCAGTTTTCTTTTTTTTTATTGAAATTTCTTCCTGAGTGCCCTAACCTTGTTCCTCGCTGTTTTAATTTCATCCGTCCACCATGGAGGGGCAGTGACCGCAGGTGTAGATTTTTTCTTATAGCTTGCAAACGCTATCGATGTGATTTCATTTTGCAATCTGAGTGTTATGTTGTCTAGCTGGTCTGTTGTGCTTGCTTTTTGGAGTTCTTTAATGTATTTGTTTCTGATTTTTCTAATGTTTTTATCAAATTTTGCATGTTGGCCTATCTTTGTTTGTAGACCATGTTTTTGATAGTCTATGTTCTTCTATATAGTTTTTAATTTTAAATTTTATGTATCTGTGGTCACTGAGTGAGTCATCGTCACTGACATGCCAATCACTTATGTCGTTACCTAGTGTTGCCGTTGTTATTGTCAAGTCCGGCCATCCCTGTATTTCCTTTATTGTACCATCCCTGTTTTTCCCTCGTACAATTTTGAATGAGTCTGGTGCGTCCGGCGGTTTGTAGACATACAACGCGTGTAGCAGGAGGAAATCTGTTAGCTCGCGTCCTCTGTGGTCTATGTCATTGTAGCCCCATGCTGTTGAGTGTGCATTAAAGTCCCCCACTAGCAGTACTTCTCCGACCGCTTTACTCAGGGCCTCACCTATCTCGTCTAGTATTTCTGATAAGTCCGCCAGGGGAGGGCGTATGTATTTATTATTGTGAAAATTTTGTCTTTGTTTTCTAGTTTTATAGCTGTTGTGAACTCTCTTGTTAGTATTGTTATTGGTTTGGTGCCTAATCGGGTTATAATCGCAGATCTGTTTTGTGGTGTTTTTGTGACATTCCAATTTTCTGGTTTGAACCCTGTTATGTTACCCGTTTTTTTTAAATTCTGGTGGAGGTCCTGTAAGAGTACTACCTGTATTCCTTTGGCTGCTACATAGCCTGCGAGTGTGTCTGTTGCTTTTTTGTTACCGTGTAGATTAATTTGTATCATGTTTAGGGTGTCGTGTGTTTGTTGCATATTAGTTTGGTTTTTGTCATGTGGTATTTGTTTATTTTGCGCTGCGCTCCTTGAGCGCGTAGTTCTAGTATTATTTGTGTCTATTACCATAATTGCGGCACTGAGCGTCATGTTGTATTCTAGCTTCAATGTCTTGTCTGGTCATTTTGACCAGCTGTGGTTTACTGCCTGTGAAATTTAGTGACACACTCCCCTCCATGACTTTTTCTGCTGAGGCTAGTGCTCTGCTCCTGTCCGACTGTAGTTGGCGGATCGTTAGTAGCTGGCGACGCACCCGGCATGCACCCGAGTTGGCTTGATGATCCGTCTTCTTCTGTGTTCTTAGCCATAGTCTGTTTACTTCGTTGTACTTGTTGCATGCATAACAGCGGGGGGTTTGCCGATTACAGTCAGTGTACAGGTGCTCGCCCGCGCAGTTAGAGCATCGCTGTGTCCCCCTACAATTTGCTGCCACATGATCATATTCGAGACATTTGTGGCAGCGCGTTACACTAATGAATGGCTTTATTGGGCAATCCCTCAGCCCCAGGCAGATCGTCCTTGCCCTTAGCAAGTGATCTGCCAGAGGCTCAGGGAGTAGGACAGGTTGATGCTTGCTACCCTCCCGGAAGGCCACCTGCCTGTGCAAACTGATGACATCCTCCCTTGTTTGCGGCCCCAGTCCTAAGGTCTTCTTTATCTTCTCAGTTATTTGGTCTTCTTTCACGAAGTCTGGGACATGGAATATCATTATCTTCTTCTTTCTAATGTTTCCTGATCTTACTCTTATTGTCTCTTTGCCTTCTTCGCTGTTGGTGATGGTATGTTTTATTTTTAGTGCTTCTTTTTCGACCTCACAGTTAAGTTTCATCCCGTAATTCTTCTGATCTTCTTGACTCCTCCATGGTGTTCTGTTGTTGTTCTCGCTATCTGTTTTTCTAGGTCTTCCGCGTCTCTTTCAGTCGTTCCTTGGATGATGAGGGTGGATGTAGCCGGTTTGACTGCTTCCGCGTATCCTCTTGGAGGCCTGGTTTGAGTCTCGGTGGCCACCTCCTCCCTGTGTACGTTACGTGTGTTTTCTTCTTTGTCTTCTTTTTCTGTTGGTTTCCAGTGTTGTTCAAGGATTTCTACTTTTGCACTTGCTGCTTGCATCTTCACCTCTAAGTCCATTATGTTCTTCGTGATGATTTCAACTATCCTGTCTATTTCGCTTCGTGTTGTGAATGGTATCCTCGTGCATCTATGTTGTATTACCTGCAAGTAGTTTAGGGCTCTCATTACTCTTTCTGCCTCCACGCTTCTTTTTATTCCAGTGTCTGTTTCTGCACAGTAGTCCACAAGTTCTTGTTTGAGCCTTCTCTCGTATTCCGTTGCTTTTCCTGTGTTGTTCTCTTCTATGATTTCACCATCGTCCGCTTCGTCTGGGTCGCTATCACTGCTATTCAATGTCATCATGAGATGTGTGTTAATTTTCTTTTCTACCTCTTCCAGTGTTCTTTGTGTCTTCTTCTGTGGTTTTTTCTGCTTTGTTTCTTCTTTTTCGGATGTGCTGGTCGTCACCGAGCTTACTGAGCTCGCCCTGTATGGTTTGAGTGTATTCCCTAGTTTGTTGTTTTGTGAACCCTGTTTCGTCACCTTGAGCTTAACAGGGAGCACAGATGGTTAACCATTGCTTTTAGAAATTTTTTGTTTGGTTCCGCGTGTGTGTGTGTGTTTGAAATTTGCTTAACAAATTGGTTAGTTTCGAACTATCTATCTATCTATCGAAGTAGATGGTGGGTACGGGGACCCCGGACGAACTTTGTGGGTGTGTCAGAAAGTGTCAAGTTAAACCATATATTTTTGGATGAAACATAAAACTACAAATTTGACAAATTGTCAAAGTAATAACTTTGAAATTTTAGTGTAATGAAATGCTGAACACTATATAAAAAGTACAGAACTTATTATTACAGAACTTATATTAAGAGTTTATGAATTTTTAACTATAAAAATATGTTTAATTAAAAAATATTGAAATTTATTTTATGATCAAAAGACAACCTAATTAAATATATTACAAATTAAAAATTATCTGCATACAAAAAATATGCACATTACAGAATTTATATTATATTAAGAGTTTATGAAATTTTAACTATAAAAATATGTTTAATTTAAAATATATTGAAATTTATTTTGTGATCAGAAGACAACCTGATTAAATATATTACAAATTCAAAATTATCTGCATATAAAAAATATGCACATTACAGAATTTATATTATATTAAGAGTTTATGGATTTTTAACTATAAAAATATGTTTAATTTAATATATATATATATATATATATATATATATATATATATATCACATCGAACAACAAATGCGTAAAACTTCTGAAACATGACATGCATTTCACTCAAAAATTGACAATCTAAATTTAGTAACATTTTATTTTATACATTATAAGCAACTAATATCATTTCAAAGCACACTCGTAAATATATGGTCTACATTCGCTGAACTATGTTCATTTCCAGTAATTTGTCTGACAGTCATATGTAAATGTAGAAGGAGTATGTCATAAATTAATTTTCATTTCAATGAATACTTGATCAAAATGTCATTTTGACGTACGCTGAGTGATGTCTGTTGTAACTTTCATCCTTAAATTTACTGTTTACCTACAAAAGTGATAATTAATAGCAGGATAAAATTTACTTTGTAATAATAATTTGATTAATTTGTTCATTGATAAAGAAAACAAATATTTGTTTTATAAATTCTAATAACTGCTTTGTAATGAGATGGATGATTCGCAACAATGTTAATTATAATTAATTCAATTTTAAGTAAACAATGCAAAGAATACATATTGCATCAGATGTTATTTATTTGTAAATAAATAAAACAAAATTTCAAAATAATCTAATAACACCGCAAATACTCAAAATGTCTAATAAACGACATTATATTACTCTAAATAATTGACAAACTGAACTTATTATCATGCATATTAAATCTCTAACATCATTTCTAAGTACTCTCGTAAACGTATAGTTTATAGTTACTAAAGTAAATCTCATTATTTCTAGTATTGTCAGTGATATGTAAATGCAAAAGTAGAATATCATTAAAATTAGTTTTCATTTGAATAAACACTTTTTTAAAATATAGTTTTGACGTATACTGAATAATGTCTGTTACATCTTTTAATCACAGAATTTATATGGACTGCACCCAGAAAAAGGAATTGATTAAAACTACAAAACAGGTTTTGTTGAGTACATTTTGGTTGTTTTAGCAAAATTCAAGTAAAATTGAACCATTTTACTTGAATTAACAAAACATTTTTTGCTGACGATAATTTTTTTTTTTTTTTTTTTTTTTTTTTTAATTGAAAAAAAAAAATTGTTGATTCAAGCAAAATTTCCATTGACCTATATTTAAACAAAAAGTTCTTTTGGGTCAACCAAATTTTTGTTGATTCAACAAAACTTTTTTCTGGGTGTGTTTTCATTCAGAATAGATAATCTAAACGTAGAATATTAATGTACAATAAAGATTTATTTATATCGTTCATTCCTGTGTCGAAAATGTATACTTTGTTAGAAATAATTCCTCATATTGGATTAAATTAGTATCTCTGCAACCACTTAAAAACCCAAATGTTAAATAATAATAATAATAATAATAATAATAATAATAATAATAATAATAATATCAGGAAGTTTTCTTCTACTTAGTGCAAATTCTCTTGAAATAAATATCTTGCAGACAGTTATATCTTCAAATACAGAACCCAGATTATTTTTCATCAAAAGAAATCATTTAATGACTATTTTGTTTATATCATCAAATAATGAGCAACGTGCATACACCAATTAAAGAACTTCTAAATTGCTGCAACAAGTAGGAAATCCCAGACATTTGAGAAATATGTTTATATTTGTAATATACTTTCTATGTTCGTGAATTGTGCTCATTTATTCGTGATGTGTACTAGAAACACGATTAAAAGAAAATCTCATGACTGTCTACATATCAAGGACAAACATGAACAAGTGGGTAAGTGTGACCGAAGATCGCACAAAGGGTTTCGTTTAATCTTCCTTTCAAAACACTTTATCCTTTCTTTAATATATCTAAATAAATTTCATTAAAAAAAAATATAAATAAAAAAAATAAAATAAAAATATATATATATATTTTTTTATAAAGTAAAAATTTACCGGTTTATTTTTCTCGTTTTTTCGAACATCTGAACCGGACCGATAGTGGGCGAAGCCCGCTATTATACTCTGTCAAAATAATACATGTAATGTGGACTAAATGCGATATTTTAAAAAAATCAATTACAAAATTAAACATGTTGTATATAGAGACCTTCAAAATGTTAAAATATACCAATATTTCCAAAATCGGTTTTTTATCAGGATTCAATACGTTCCTCAAACTCATATATTTACTATTCTCTATTACTCATACTCTCTTTGTATTACTCTCAAACATTTGAAAAATCCGTTAAACTGACAGTATGACGTCATATTAATTTTCTTTTTAATTCTTTAATGACGTCGTATTAAGCTGCTTTCTGTACTTAGACGTACTCATACTACTTGTATTATTGAGAAATGTTTTAAAATTTCCGTTTCATTTCCAATATGACGTCATATTAATCTTTTCATTCCTTAGTAATGCTTAATTGATACTATGCATAGTTTAAAATCTTAATTTTATTGATATTAATATGTAATCTGTCACGTTTTTAGAAATAAAATCTCCAAATAAAGAATCTATTTTTCGATCGATCATTTTAATACTCACGGTGCATATGTTATGCACCGTGTTTATGTCATTTTTGGTATCAGCACTATCAAGAATTTCATAATTATTTTCTACAAAAATTTAAATATTGGTTAAAATATTGCTAAAATTTAGGTAGGAATGTTTTTTTTTCCTTTTAAGTAAAACAAAAAGCGATTCGAAAGAGAGCTTACAAAATTAGAAAGCTTACTGCTAAGGCCAAATACTGCTAAGTCTCATAACATAAATGAATTTTTTATTGAAAATGCTAATATATTGTTAACATTTAATGTGTTTTTGTAACTTGCCTGCCAACTGCATTAAAAACCATTTTTATTCGACGGATATAATTATTTCATTCAAATACTAAAACTTTGAATTTTATTGAAAGATGCATGTTTAAATTTATAAAAAGAGACTGCACAAGTCTCATTTAAAGTCTATCTATTTACAAACTTTTAAAGAATTTCAGCAGTTTTTCAATAATACGGAAGAAAATGCACTTATCTTAGGTTAGATGAAGAAGATAAAAACAAGGTATTGTCAATCAATTGTAAATTGTGGTAACGCTGCAACTTTTTGATTCGTTCTACATATTTATTTCTATTATTACAATGCATCAATTTTCATTATTGTAACAAATACAATGCAAAAATAAATTGTTGATTTTACGGTATAATACTGGCAGCTGGGATGCCAGCATGATACAGTAATTTTTTTTTTCTCAGTGTAAGTATTGATTTTAAAGTCATATAGTAATAGATTAAAACAAAACTCATGCTTGAAAATAATTTCTGTTTAAAAAAATATCATTGATGTTACTGTTTTTCTACAGTTTACAGTTATTTATAATTTTGCTGTAATTTTTAAGAATATATATGTATAGCATAAATAGCCACATAGTTATAATTTTCATATAGTAGTAATCAAATACTTTTTCCTATCATTATTATGTCAGTGTTACTGTCAGACAGGTTTTTGCTCTATAATGTAAGCATTTTGAATGAATGTGAAATAAAAGCGTTCACTAGAGAAGCAATCTCTTTGAAATATTATCAGAATCCATTACAATACAATCAGTCTCCTCCCATTATCTAAATTACTATCTAAAACACTGAGATAGATTATATACAAATTAATAAATAAAAACCATATTTTTTAGAGCATATTTGAAAATTGTGATAAAATGTATTAATTAAAGATGTAACTCAAATTCCATTTTAGCTATTTACGTAAACGTAATTGTAATTGTAGAAATATCTGAAATAGTTTCTATTTATTTTGAAATGAATAGATGAGATTCTTTCTAATTTAAAGATGTAAAGTGTTTCCTTAGATACGTACAAATGGAATGTTTTTAATTATTTTTTTTTGTTAGGGATAAAATTTTATGCGATTTAATTGTCCTACAAGTTATTAAACATGATTAATACAAACTTTTATTAATTTCATTCTGTTTATGCTGATAGCGGAGATAAAATAATTTTCAGTGGAGAGGGAATATTAAATTCTACTTATTGCAAAGAATTACAGCTATTTTAGGAATACTATTTATTGTCTCTAACTTACCATTATTTTATTTTCGTTCCATTTTGAAAAATAAATCAATGTATAACAAATACCTATGATATATACATTCCTGTCGTTATTCAAATCTCAAGAATGAACATAACATCGCTATTTAAAGCGTATTAAAAATTTAAATATTTCTTTAAATTCCTCCCTTTTCATTAAAACTGAATACAAATGCACATTATTTGAACATATCACTTTTAGAAAAATATTTCGCAATACTAATTTCGAGAAAATGACGACTGTAAGTTTTCGGATTAAAATTTAAATTATTACGCAAATTTATATTTTAAAATTAAATAAAAATAGAACAAGATCGATCGCAATTCATAGAAATGATACCAACATTAAAATGTTTAGCAAACTGGTGTGATACATATATAAAGGCAAAAATCCTTCATAATAACACGATAAAATTCAGAAATGCACAAGTAAAGTCTAAAGAACTTTGTATTTCTTCTTCAGACGCAAAGAAGCTGCTCCGTTGAAAGTGGTAACATGTCTTCTTGCGGGAAAAGAAAGAAGTCTCTCTCGAAAGATATTGCGCATTTCTGAATTTTGTGATGTTATTGTTTGCCTTTAGTTAAGATTGTCACAGTTAATTTCGATACATAAATTCCATATTTATTTCCCCTTTTTTCTTTATTGGATAGCACTGACTTTTGTCTATAGTTGTAGCTCATGAATTCAATTTTTCTCTCACATCTCTTGAACGGCTTTGGAAGTCTTTTCAATGTTGATGAGTGGCATCAACAAACTTTATGCAGAAAAGTTCATGTGGGAATTTTTAAAAAATGCAGGATTTTATTCAATTGTAGAACATTTTATTACCAGCTGTTTTTTTTAATTATTAAATATGAGGCGGTTGATTTGGAAGAGTGACTAGAAACTTCGTCTATTTGGAGTTCAACATCATTTTAAGTCTTTTCTATGAAGAACTATAACTACTACTTCAAAGGTGAGTTCTGAAATATTTTGCTGATAATAGAATGAAATTATTTAGCTTTATTATTTAAGGAGACTTTTCCCAAATACCCTTCAATTTGCGAAAGGTGTTTTAACAGGAATTTTCCATTTTTTTTGCGACCTCTTACATTATTTTTATCCGTACGTCAGGGTGACGTACGGAATATGCCGCACATGTATTTGCTTAAGTTATCCTATTTACTTTCTTAATTAAATGAATTTTTTTATAATCGTGATGTCTATTACTTTTAAACTATTACTAGGCATTAGACACCCTTCCTCTTTAGCATCAAATGGTATTCAGGCTTTAAAAGGCGATGGCGCATGGAGTACGGCTATGTATTGTACGACGCATGGAGTGCATGGCCCGTGTCTTTAGATTAGTACAAATCGTCCGTATTATATTAATTCTATCAAAATACTCTTTTCTTAAACATTTGATGTTTTTTACTACTACTGGACATTTTGCCTTAATGAAAGATATCACTAAAAGTTGTTATTTACGCTTTAAAATGCCTTACTGCCTGCGGTAGGCCACCCCTGTTTACATGTTACCAAAAACCATCTCTATCTTTAAAGGTTAAATATGTTTTGAGCTTTAATTTACCTTCATAACAAATTGCAGCAGCACACTGTAAAAAAGAGGGAGTATTATTACGCTTAATTTGGGTTTATGAAATGCCAAAATAGGTTTAAATATGCACTAATTTTGGTGTCAACACTGAATTAAGTGTTATAATAAACTTAAAATAGTTTATCTTTACTCTTTCAAAAAGAATCGGTGATATCATACACCCTGAATGACGCTTTCAAATTAATTTGGGAAACCAAAACTCCAATATCGATGTACAATTTTATCTCGCTATCCAGCTTTTGGTGTTCAGATACACGATGACGTCAGAATTTTGCGTCAGCACACGACCACAGAGAACGAGAACGAAGCATTCGCCATTTTGCTTTCATTTAAAAGCAAAGTGAAAACGCAAGGGAAGCAAAGTAATTAGTCCTTATTTATTTAAGAGTACTAACTAGCAGTGGCATCAAGTTATATGGACCGCTGGGGCCCAAGCCCACCCAATAATTTGCTTTCCCAGCTTATCCAATTTCCATTATTGTGTTATTTATTTAAATTTACTTCTGAAACGAAATTTCATTATGTTGACGTTTTCAAAATTGTTTTGTTTGAAAAACAGTGAGACAGACAGGAGGACTATAAGTAATTAAACAGATGTATAGTTTGATTTCATTTAAAATTATTCTTCTTGCATATTTTACCTCTGAGTATAAGTCAATGCGATCTCTTATATTAATGCTCTGACTCACAATCATAAAGCAATTAGATAACTGCATTTATTTTCCCGATGTTCAGTTTTTTATGCATTTTATTTGTAATCATATCCATTGTATGATAATTGTGATAAATACTATTTTCTTTATAAGGAAGAGCTCATGATAGTATAATTTTATAAAATTACGATTTTTATACAATAAAAAAAATTATTTTCCCTTTTTTCTTTGCCGACCACAAACATATCTAAGCCGAAATTTCTTATGAATTTAGTAGCAAGTTGAAAAAAAATATATATATAACGCCATCTTCAAATGGGAAAAGTGGGGGGGGGGGGCAGTTTACTTGATCAGTACCCCAGTACCCTATAGCAGCAATGTTAGTTTTTGTCAGACACAAGATATAAAATTGTATAAAAATGCAACATGTGAAAAGAAAATTTGAAAAGTAAAGAACATTTGTTATCAACATTTACTATGATTTTCTAAACAAAAGGTTTGTGAATTATTTAAAAAAGTAAATGAAAAATAAAAAGGAGTGGATTGTTTATTGTTAGGAAATTAGCTGAAGAAGAACGAATTTTTTAAAAAATTTTACTCATTATAACAGATAAAGTTTTTTTTTCTTAGAAAATTATGGGGGGTGGGGGGGAGTGTGTTTTAAATGATCATTTTGATGCAAATAAAATTAAAAAAATTGTCTAATAAGGACTATTCAAGATTTTGTTTGATGGATGCAAGCCTCTTGCAATTTAGATATTCATTTTTCAGCTACTACACAAATGGAAACTGGTACATTGTTTTAAAGTATATTTTGGTAACATTAAATGATGTTCCCTACATGGAATGCAATACTTAAAAATGTTTTGTTACATATAAAAATTGTAATATTGTGTGTAATATATCTTAGCTGGACATTTTTAACAGTATACAAGTCTAAAATTACAATTTTAGAAGAAAGTAAAAAATTTGTGTATTCCTGTTTTACGTTTAACTGGGTGTAGGCTATTTTGGTTAATATCAATGTATATAACCATGAAATGTGTTTTGATAATGTTAAGTAATAATTATATGCTGTTTGGTTTGGTGCACTGCATTATGCAAACTTTTTTTTTTTTTTTTTTTTTACAATTATGATAATTAAAACAGTTTTTTACTTTTAACGTTCTTTTAAGTGCTTATAAAAATCACGTTTTTATTGTGAAATTGAAAACCAAAGACTTGTCAGGATCCTTGGGGTATTTTTGAGAAAAAAATTGAGAAATTAAGTCAAAACATAAAACATTTATTACTGGGATAATAAAAACTTATGTGTAAATAAGAGTGGGTGATGGCTAAAACTTCTACAATGCTATATTGAATGTTGTTTAAACCCTTTAACTACTAACAATAAATGCAAATAGTTCCATGTGGATCCATTGTTAAATATGTAAGTATTTTAATATGAAAAAATACAAAGTCTAACAGAATTTCCTGACTAAGTTTATTTTAACAATTATGTAATCATAACATTCATATTGCTAAATTTCTATGGAATTCTTTTTAATTATAAATGTATTTGAATAAGTCTTTATTAATGGTGGCAACAAAGTTGCTATCATAATTGTTGTAATTAAACACCAGATAAATCTAAAAGCACCTAATTATTTTTAAAGCTCTCTTCAAGTCTTTGACTGGAAATCTGTCGTGCCAAATTATCCTAGGAGAAAAAGTGATTGACAAGTAACGGACATTTACGTAAAACTACAGGCATTTTAACTGTATTTTTCCCGTCTTGATTAAAATATAACATATTTTGAAACATTCATAAACTTTTATAATTGAAATTTAAAGAAAAAAATCGCGAGGATTTCAATTACAGATTTGTGAACAGACTTTTAACTATCCATTTCTGAATCAAAGTGAAAAAGATGGCTAATTTTTATGTAAATGTATAACAGTGCAAACATTTTTCTCCATCAGGATAGCAGGGTCAATGAATTTATTGAGCAGGTTTGAAACACCAAATTCGGTGTTATGCTCCATCTAAGTGGCATATTCTAAATTAGCTAGTAGAACACCCAATTTGGTGTTAAAGCACACCAAATAAATGATGGCGTTTTATTACTCCAGTTTTGGTGCAACTTTGTTGCCACCAAAAGTGGTGTTTCTTTACACTAATTAATTTTTGGTGTTTCTTTACACTAATTAATTATTGGTATTTCTTTACACTAATTAATTTTTGGTGTTTCATTACACCAATTTACAAGTGGTGTTTATTTACACCCTTTTTGGTGTAAAGTAACACGAATATTTTTTACAGTGCAGTTATTAATCTATTCATAAACTTTTCTTTGCATTAACGAACGCATTTTGTTTTTTTAATCCCTGATTATAAAATGCACTTTTCTTGTTAGAATTGCCTAAATACCTACCCCTTCCGGAGGTACCACGATTTTCCATTTAACAGGAATTTGTTAAATAAAACATTAGAAAGACACAACCAACGAACATTGAAAAGATTTCGTATTATCAACTAAGAGATAAAGAATAAAATTGTCATACCTATACTAATAAAATTTCTACTAGTATAAAAATCTTGATCTAGAATTATCACCAAGAGCGAATGGTACCCAACACAGTCAAAGCCAACCCAATCTAAAATAGGGAATTTTTGAATATCAGATTGTAACTGTCAACCATTTACATAAAGTGTCACCAACCTTCTGTATTATCTATATTTCTCGATATTTCTAAAACAACTATTCTTGTATGAAAGGAAATAAGACATTCAACGTAATTTAATAATTTAAAATGTATTATTAAAGAATTATGTCATTGTTTAATTTTATTTTATTTCGTTATAATATTACATAATTCCAGATGTAAAAAAAAGAAACGCAAAATTAATAACAATAGTGAAAAATAATGCGTCAAGTATAGATTATGAAATACTTCCCGACACATTTAGAATGATGTAGCAAAACGTCACCGTTTATTAAGGATATCTGAGTAAATAATTTGGAAAACGCATAACACAGTTGGAAAACTATTTTCGACAATTACAATCGAAAGTCGGAGATGTATTCGAATTATTTTTTGAAGCCCTAGATATGATCTCTAGATTACTATATATAATACATAGTATACATAAAATTTGTTCAGTTAGGAAACGCATAACACACTTGAGAATTCCCCTTCGAAATTCCGTCAATAAACGAAAATGTACGTGAATATTTTTGTGTAACTCTATATATGCTCTATATAATTTATACACACCAAGTAATAAGAAGAAAATTAGTTAAATTTAAAAACGCATAACACGACTGAAAACGCCCGTTCAGCAATTATCACTGATAGTTCAGTAACTGAATTATTTTAAGTAGAACAGTATTTATTCTATAGAATTTATACATGGTAAATAGTAATGTAACATATTAACGTACTGTAACCGAATCATTTTGTGTGTTAATCCAAATGAACGATAAACGTTATGTACACAATGTAAGAATCTTGTCGTGCAACTCAGTGATGTATATCATTTTCAATATTTTGAAATAGTATAACGTCATTAAAATACATCGAAGATTTTTCTTCATAGACCATAAAGTAACGGAATACTTTTGAGTATCCCTGTAAACGCACTATAAATGTTACATACTTTATTTTGCAATACCGAATATGCTATAACTTCATACATATATAAACCTCAGTAACATATATCAATCTCATAAGAATCCGAGTATATTCGCGTGAGTTAGAACAGTCAGACGTCCAGATAAACCGAAGTCATAAATACTTTTCAACTATGTTCGAAATTGTCAAAAAATAAAAATAAATGTATATATGAGGGGGTTAGAATGACGGTGGAGTAAGTCAAAAATTTGAAAAATCTTGATAACAATATTTTCACAGAAAGTATATTAATTTCTGTTCAGTGTGACAGTCAAATAAGTTATAGTTCACTTAGGTGGTCGCTAGATGGCAAAACAAGTTCAACTATTGAATGCAACGGCAATACGACAAGTTTCACAAAACCCTTCATTTCTCAAATTACTAAATATTGATTTATTCCACTGTCATTCTAACCCCTTCATATATATATATAGATAGATAAATACATGAATAAAATGCCTATGAATTCAAAGATAGACATTCAGATAGATAGGCAGATAGACAGACAGATAGATGAAAAAATAACTATTTTTATATTTTGCATTTTTCACCCTTTTTTTACGTGGGGCATGTAAGTGTATACGCTTGTGTGTGTCTTTTACATTTTTCCCTAATTCTTGATGTATTATTTTCTCTAATTCGCTACTTAAAGTTATTTTGGGTTTTTGTTCTATGATACAACGTTTAATCAGAAAAAATGAAATTGTTCTGTAAGAGTACACAAGCAAGAGAAACGTCAGTAAAAAATAAACTATTAAAATTTAAAAAATGGGAGATTTCGAATATCTAGGAACTGTGTGTGTGTGTGTTTGAACCGGAGATTAAAGTACAGCGCAAATAGATATGATTGTTCTCTTCAAAATATTTTGAAATCATGTTTAATTTTCACAGCATCTAATCTGAAGATTTATGAAACAGTTATAAAACCTGCAGTGATTTATGGTTTCAACGAAACAACACAGGAAAATCATGCGTCAAGAATATATTATGAAACACTTTCCAATAATTTCAGAATACAACAATTGAACTTCACAGTTTAGAATGTTTAAACAATATTTTTGCTATTACTGTCTATATTCTGAAAGATACTCGAATTCTTTTGTGCATACCAGTATATGATTTATACATCTGTATATATACTACATAATGTGATAAAATTCATTTTAATAACAAAACGCATAACACAATCGAAAGTTCACCTTCACACAAATTTGCGATAATAGACGAAAATGCACTCGATTAATTTTGTACAGCCTTGTATATTATATACAGATTTTTCTACACGCCTCATATTAAACTAAAATTTAATTTGGTAAAATAACGTACAACATAACTGAAAATGTACTATTAGAAATTACCATTCATAGACGGTTATGTATCCGTTTTTTCGTAACCCATTATATGAATTTATTTATGTTCTACATAACTAGGTATGTATACTAAATAAAGTTCTGCTGGAAAACGCATAACGGAATTAAAAAACACCTTTAAGCAATTCACGATCATACACAGTTTTGCTTACGAATTATTTTGTGCAGCTTTGTATATTTATAGAATTTAAACACACAATGTGGTATGCAAAATTTTGGTTAAACATATAAATGCATACCTTATCTAAAATCGCACTTCCAGCTTTTATCGATCATAGGCAATACTGTAACAGAATTTTTTCTGTGTCCTTTTAAATGAACAATAACTATTATGCATGTCATTTTGTATACTTCGAGTCTTTTACTGCACATATATAATGTATGTAAATTTCATTATGTGTGAAATTGTGTGGCATTATTAAAATACACTGCAAAAAAGACCGTAGGTCATTATGTAACGGAATACTTTCGAGTGGCCCTGTAAATGAACTAAAAAGCTACAGAGTCCATTTTAGATAGATAACATGCCACAGTAAATGTCATTAACATATATAAATTGCATTGCGATTCGAATATATTTATGATAGCTAGAGCACGGAGATTCGGCAGACGGCAGGGAGACTATGTCAAAAATACTTTTCAACTGTGTTGGTAAGCTATTTATAATACATACATACATATATATATATATATATATATATATATATATATATATATATATATTAGTTAGGGACGTAAAAAAATAATTGTTTAAATAGTCTTTGGATGTACATGTGTATGTTTATCTGGATTTTATGCATAGCTAAAATAGAAATTTACGCTTTGATAGTAGTGATTGTGATCAATTGCTGAAAAAAAGTTTAAGTAGATTTAAATGTTGTTGTAGAAAGTACCTTATTTCGCATTTTTTTCGACTTTGAACTTTGTAAAATTTACCATTCACAGAAACAAATGTATTTAAATTGATTTTATACAATTTAAGTATCGTATATTCCACCGTATAAAGCATTCCAGTGCAATATGCAAAATTACGATTTCAAACAGTATTTTCTATTTTTTGGTATATTCGCCGTATTACATGCACTCTCACTTTTTCAATGAAACCTTCAAGAGATATCTAGAATTAAAATATTGTAAAGAACATTAAACAATATAATAGCTTGTACAAACACAAAGAAAATAAGCAAATGTAAATTGAGTACAAACGCTACAGTCAATCCTATCTGCTGGAATCCCCGGAAAGCGTCTGCAATCGTACTCTCGTCCATTCAAATAATTACGACTTCTTCTCCACTCGAATTATCATATCTTATGCTTAATTAAAGAAGCTTCCATTTTTTTTTATATACGGCATATACTGCGAGCTGGTAAATTTTATAAAGAGCTTGTAAATAGTATAAACAACAAATTTTTCAATCCATATTACCGTGAAAGGTATGCTAAGAGAATTTTATGAGAAGCATTTACTGAACAAGCAAAGTTTGTCAAAACAGAATATATTTTACAATCTATCAAATAATGCTTCATAATCATATACCATTACAGCCATTTTTTAAAGATGAAAAGTTCAACAGGTTTAAGATTGTTGACGATGACACTAAATCTATACATTATTGGTTTAAAACAGATGTGTTGGATTCTAATTTGATATAAGCTCAATAGAAAAAATGAGTGTAATTGGGCTGGATTCATTTGGGAAATAAGACAATTTCTTTCTTCTGAAAATAGGTTCGAATACTGCATATAAAGTTTCTAAGAATTGGCATAGAGAAATTGAAATCTTAATCTAATGAAAGACTAATTGTTGAAAGAATAAACGGGAAAGATGGACTGGTTTAATTTTGATTTTTGTAAAATAATTTTTAACATATAATGGGTTTATAACTTAATAACAGTATTTGAATACATTCATCTCTAATTATCTTTATTTCTGATATTCAGCTACTATTTTAAACATAATATAAAGCTAACAGTGGTTTTATGTTAAACAATGCTTCCCTTATTCGGAAATATAGTGTGCAGTTAAAATTTACAGTTGTCTAAATTTATGTTTTGCATTTGCAAATAACTGAAGTTAAAGCAGAATATCTTTATTGCTAATATACATTTACATAATTCAACGTAGTGTACAATTTCAATTAAATTTGGCTAGGTTACTTCATTTTTAAATTAATTACTTCACACCTTAAACTTTAATGTTTAAAGAACGTAGAAAATTTAATACATAGAAAAGTGGATACCTGACAGGATATTTAAAAATTTTGATAAATATCTTGTTAACTTTTGCTTAACTATTATTAAAAGTGCAATATATAATATTTTGCATTTAAATTAATCAAATGTCCTAATTAAAATTGTTATTTTAATTAATAAATTTGTAATTAATGCACGAATTATTTCTCTGAAGTCGACGAAATTTCAGGGATTGGTACAGCTACAGATTTAATATTAAGAAACTCTTCTTTTAGTTACGTGATCTCTAATTATTAATGAAGCCATTTTCACCTATAGAGAAAATTTCGCTTCAATTTCATAGCAAACTTAAGCAAATTTCATATCTCTAGAGTTTTGTTACACCCGCAAACAAATTGAAGTTTATATTTCTCAGTGGAGAACGATTGAGCCATTTTGAACTACACATCTGATCTAATATATTTTTGCAAGATGTAATCATTTACAACAATTATATTTTGTGTTTAGCTTTAAATGATTTTCATCTTAAGTTGCTGATGTGATATATTACAAGTGTGAATCGTTGCGGGCTTGATATTAATTAAACGTCACACCCGCAACACAAAATTATGTATACATAAAAAAACATATTTACAAAGGCTATAATTACAGTGGCTCGAGTCCAGCCTCTCGAGAGGTAAAGGTGCTCGATGAGGGCTCGATGATCAGGACGTTAAACTAATCCATCTAAAAAAGTCTCAGAGAATGTTTATGTTTGGCCGGAGAAAAGCGAAATTCAATGGAAATCAATAGCATGTGTAGTTAGGCGAATAGCATCTTCAAGCATTATAAGCCGATGACAGGAAACGAAATGATTCAGTACATCGATATTGCACTTTAATATAGGATACTGTTTCAATAATTGTAATTCATGACATAGAGCTATTTCAATTTTCGTTTTTTATGTCACTCCAGCAATGTACATCAATTATTTTTTTATTGAAAAAAAAAATTAATTTCAAAAATTTTATACTACGTAGTAAAAGAAATAAATGTTTACTTTTACAACAAATTCTACATACAGTTAAAGTTTGGGCCTTTAATTCTTTATATAGTGATAATTTAGATGTATGGGTGTACACCTAACACATATCAAACTGGTCACAACAAGATTTAACAGGCCAATACAAGATTTTGTAAACGTATAATCTCGGAACATATACAAGCACACATGAATAACCCCTCCTCCTTTCCAACGTGCTAAGATGAACCAGTTCGCAGTAATTCCATATTACAAATGTATTTCAGAAAAGATTTCGCATCTCTTGAAACCACTCGGTATCCATACAGCTTTCATCTCACAGAAATCTTCAAATAGTTTTTTTAAGCAACTTCAAACATAAATATCCCAGTTCTCGGTTTAAAGATGTAGTTTATGGTATTCCATGCCAACAATGCAATGCGATCTATGCAGGGGAGACAGGTTGAACACTTGAGGTAAGAGTAAAGAAGCACAGATGTGCATTTTAAAATAAAAATTTTTAATTCCAAAATAGTGGATCATGCAATAAAAACTTACCATTTTCCAGATTTTGCTAAATCTTTTGTAATCAGATCGAGGTGCAGCGACTACAGAACTCGTACTTTCTTAGAAGCATGATATACGAAAATTACAGATTTACCTCATTAAGGAAGCAGGTGCAATCCCGAAAGAATACTGCGTGTTATTATAACTGTAACTTTGGCCTCGACAGTTTGATACGTTGCATTTTCTATGTTTTGATATTTTTGAACTGTGACTTACGTTAAGAAAAATGTTTGTTGATGAGGGATTTTCATGTAAATCCGAATCGTCCAATTTTAATATGTTTTTAATGTTTTATGTAATTGTAATATAATGTCTGTAATTTTAATGATTTTAATATAAATATGAGTTTTAGTTAACGTTTCAGCAAATTTTCATTCATTGTTGTAACCATTGTGCCTATTCTTATATGCTTAACACTTTATATTTATATTCGACAGCGTCAAATTCTCAAGTTTGGCAACAGTTGGCGAAATATCGCCAAATTTGGCGAAAAAAAATAGGTTACCATAAATGAAGCCAACTTGGCTTTACAGGACTAATTTGGTGATATTCTCATTCAAATTCAATGTTGGGAAAGAATCTCCTTTAATTGGGTTCCACGCATTTTAGCTTCGTGTTTTCCAGTAAAATTAGCTAAAATCGTAAAACCAAAGAGTAGGGGGGCTATCTGTTCCTGTCGGTACAGGCCAGAAGGACTTTTTGTAGATTAGTATACATTAGTTGATCGCATCCCTGTAATCCGACGATTCGCAAGCAGCTGACGTAAAAGAATGACGAAAAATATTGATTTTATTGGCGATGTAATAGAGAATTTTGAAGTATTAACATGACTGAGATAGAAGAAAGTTTTGGGATTGGCATATCCGACTAGTTTAAGATATAGCCAAAACAAAAAACGCTCCAGAATTCTTGTATGACGTTCTAACACTTACCTGAAACAATTTTTTTTCAATTTATAAATTTTTTGTACATCTTTTTGAATTTTTAAAAATTTAAAAAGTTTTTATTGGCCGCCATTTTGAAACAAGATGGCGGTTGAAGCTGTCCAACGAACTCTGTCGAGACCTTGGTATGTCCTGTACACATACTCTGTCACATCCGAATCGGTTCATAAATGAGAGAGTTACAGCATGACATATGTCATATATATATATATTTATATACCGAAATTTGAACGAAGGGTGTTCTGGGGGTCATGATCGGTGAAAATACACCAAAATGTTTTGGAACTGCCTTCCACCGAACGTCTGCAATAGGTAGCTTTTTGTAATGAAAGCTACCTAAAAATACAGGAAGTGCTAACATCTAAGATAATTAAAATTGAGATTTCCAATTTCAAAGTACATCTTTTGTTTTCTTAATACATTGAGAGATAGTATAGAAGGATTTACAAACAAAATTATAAACAAGAGAAATTCTTACAAAATACATTTTAAGATTAGAAATTTCAAAATATTATAAATATGTTTATTAAATTCGAGAAATAAATTTACATAGCTAACTTAACTAAGTTAATTGCATTTTCACTATAATGTGCAATACGAAACTAAGTTTTATAATTTATCCCTGTTTTGTAAGCTACATTTTGACAGTGAAGGATTAGACAACTAGATCACTATAATTCAGGCATATCTCATAATATTAATGAGAATTAATTTCCTTCATAGATAATAACTTGCATGGGTAAATTCACTTGATATGGACAGTTTTATCATCATAAAGCAAGGAATACTAGATTTATAGATGTTTTAATGTATTTCACATTGTAAAATTAGAAAAAAAAATAATAAAACTCTTTTAGATATTACTGAAATCTCTTAATTAAAAAGAAGAATACAAAACTTTAAAGCTAATATTGATGATTATTTTGTTTAAATATTGTTTGTGGATTCATATATAAAGAATATTTAAAGTAATTTTTAACAAATTAAATATAAATATGGAAAATTCTTTAAACTGTAGCTTAATTTAATGTAGCACAATATTTCTTTATTGAAATTCGACAACTATGTATCGTCCTAGAAAAAGTTTACACCAAAACATTCCACTACATAAATAGCGTTTGGTGCAAAAAATTTAAAGGATAAGACGGGGTAATTTGGTGCCTGATTTTCAATTAGTATTTTCATGATATTATTGTATGACAATAATCTTTATTTTTTTGCAAGTACTTACATATACTGTTACATATACTGTGTACATGTACTGTGGATTAAATATATCCCTATTGTTCAAGTAGTACATTATCAGGAAGGAAAAAATATTTTCTGGAATCTGTCAAAAACTGTGCAAAATGAGCACCTTTCGTAGTTTCGATATCTCTCTACTTACATGAAGCCAGAGAAAAAGTGAGATGATGTATGTATGAATAAAAAATTGTACTAGCATTTTGAAAACACACTCCAATGTGTATTACCTTTCTTCCTTTTGGATCGTTAAAAATGAATCAGTAGAAAAATAATATTTGTGCAAGCACCAAATTACCCCGCGTAAAACAAAGAGCGGGGTAGTTTGGTGCCTCCGTACTTTACTTATAAAGTTATTTATTTTCCCTGTAGTTTTATTATGTTCGTTGATTGTCACTAACAGTATATTAAATAATAATTACTCAGAAGTATACAGCTGAGTTCTTTATTCGAGATTGATTTAGATAAAAAATAGACTACTGAAATGTGTAAGACCTGGCACTTAACTTGTGTTTAAATTTTTTACGCTATGGCATAGCCTTTAGTTGTGAAACTGTTGGAAAAAGTTATTTTTTATAAAGGCCTATTATTCAGAAGACTGTAATAACAGGAAATATCATTATTTTGATTCTAAAAGGTTTCACTGTAGCCTATATTATTTAATTGGGTTCATTTTGTTGCCTTTGTGTAGTACAACAATGTTGATAGCTATTTCTTGGGGAATTGTTTGAAAAATGCATTATTATTATTATTCAGACGGTATCCTATCTAAAATATCAAAATAATCATTTTAAAATATTTCCTTCTATTATTGAGTTGTATTAAAACCTTCTAATTATAATTTATGCTTTCACTGATGTACCAAAAATATGTGTCTTAACCCGCGAAGACTCGCATCGGGCCTCTTAGGCCCGGTCATTACAAAACTATACTGCAGCGAAATCACCCCTTCAACGAAAATGGACCTGTTTCACGGTAGCTGCGTTGAAGGTCACCTGCATACTGAGGATAGGCATTTCAGGAATGTAGGATCCCCCTTTTCTGAGAAAATACCGGTTCGGGCCCCAGAGGCCCGGAGCGAGCGCTCGCGTTTTTCATTCCAGATTGTGAATGTGAAGGAAATGGTTGAAAAATGTATCGCTATTTAAGCTATGACGATGAAATGAAGAGATTGCAGACCTTGTTAGCTGAGGTTTCAACTGATGAAGAATCTATTAATGAGGAAGATGAAGAAGCAGATGACACAGAACAATATAGTGAGCATCAGTCAAGTTCAGAAGAAGATTTAGATTCCTCAAGGGAATCGGATATTATTGAATACGTTGACTGCTATATTGGCAAAAATAAAATAACGAAATGGAATAAAACAGAACCAAGACGAAATGTCGGAACTCCTGCTCACAATATTGTATCAAAATTGCCCGGAAACGTTAGTGATGCAAGGAACGTATCATGCCCTATGGATTCTTGGCAATTGCTTATTGACGAAACAATAATAACGAGTATTGTGGAATACACAAATATTTTTATAAAATCAATTGCAACCAATTTCCAAAGAGAAAGAAATGCACGTCAGACAAATATAGCAGAAATAAGAGCATTTATTGGCCTTTTTTACTTAGGGGGTATTCATAAATCCTCACATGTAAATGTTCGTGATATTTGGAACACCGATGGCACAGGGCTTGAAATTTTTCATCGAACTATGTCATATAATCGCTTTTTATTTCTTATGAGATGCATAAGATTCGATGATATAACTGATCGTCCTTCTAGAAGAGAACTGGATAAATTGGCTCCAAAAAGATCTGTCTTTGAAAAGTTTGTTACAAATTGTCAGCATGTATATAGTCTCGGAGAATTTGTAACTAAAGATGAAAAGTTAGAACCTTTTACAGGTAAATGTTCCTTTCGTCAGTATATTCCAAGTAAACCTGCAAAATACGGGATACAAATATTTGCTTTAGTTGAGTCTAGGACATTTTATACTTGGAATCTTTAAATTTATGCAGGAGTTCAACCAGAAGATCCGTATAAAGTAGAAAATGCTCCAGATAAAATTGTCAAGAGGTTAGTGGAACCAATTTACAACTCTGGACGTAATCTCACAGTTGATAATTGGTATACCAGTTATGCATTAGCTAAAGATCTCCTTCAAAAGAAAATTACACTTGTTGGAACTGTGAGGAAAAATAAAAGAGAATTACCAGAAGAATTCGTTTCTGGGAAGAAACGGGAAGTGTATTCCTCGTTATTTGGATTCCAAAAGAATATGACTTTGGTAGCCTACGTATCCCCCCCCCCCAAAAAAAAAAAAAAAAAAAAATGTGTTTTACTTTTATCTACCATGCACAACGATGGTGCTATTGATGTTTCAACTGCAGAAGCCAAGAAGCCAGAGATAATAACATTTTATAACCTAACGAAGGGAGCTGTAGATGTTGTAGATGAAATGTCAGCTACTTATTCTGTTGCGAGAATAAGCAACAGATGGCCGAAGACAATATTTTTCAGTATTTTGAATACTGCAGCCATAAATGCCCGAATTTTACTATTATCTGCGAAATCACCCCAGCTCCAATACAGAAAAAGGAGTTTACTTTTGAAAGATCTGGCGTTAGAGCTTCTGAAGGAGCATGTGGAAAACAGAAGTTTGCAGCCGTCGCTTCCACGCGAATTACGTGAAAAATTAGATAGTGACCGCAATGAAAAGATTGCAGCACCACCGGCAAAAAAAAACAAAAATGTTCGAGAAAAAGGTGTCATATCTGTCCCAGCAGAATTGACAGAAAATCACAAATTTCTTGAGCTAAATGTTCCAAAAATGTATGTAGTTTTAGCAGTGTTATTTGCAGAATATGCCAGTGAAATGTAAGTTTGGTTTTAATTATAATAAGTGTAATAAATATTATTTAATTGAAAAATACTTCAGGATTTTTAATTGTTTATAATGAAATATTAATTGCATGTATAACTTAAAAAAACTTTATTATTATTATTATTATTTTTACTTTAATGTGTATATATAAATATATCATTAAACTATTTAAAACTTTCTGTTTTAAAAAATAATTTCTTATTTATCCATTACTACGTTAAAAACAAAAATTTTTTATGCTTAGCAAATTCATTTTACTGTTTTCTTAAGCAAAAATCCGCTCCGGTCCTACGAAGCCCGGCGCGAGCTCTCGTGTAACGTAAAGTAGCGCGAGTTCTCCCGGGTTAAAACATTTATTTCAACTAATCATGTAAGATTAATTTTTTATGGTTAATTTAGTTTGAAAGGGCATCTTTTGAAAAGTATAAAATATCATAAATTTCGACATAGCCTTTAATATTCTTCATGTAATTGCTATTTCAAACTGTTTCTTTAAAAAACATGTACTCAAAGAAAAGTTCTCACTGCTCTCAAATGTTATCTGATTTAAAAAATTAACAGTGTTCGGAAAGCACTTTGTTAAAGGTACAAAGTGACATGTACCTTATTACCTCAAAATATACAATTGGAGGTGTGGCAATGGTTAAACATGTAGCACCAAATTATCCCTTATGGGGTAATTCGTTGTTTCTGGCATTTTCTTTAAAACATAGCTCTAACTTACCACATACTGACGAAAATTCCTACTTTCTTTAATGAATTTGTTCCTGAGAAAGGTATATTTTTCCTTGTACATTTCAATCTTTTTAAAGGCTTACAGTTTTTTTATGTTAGTTTAAAAATCTAAGCATCAAATTACACCGTATAACCTTATCTCTTACTGAAGATAAAAAGTTAAAATTCATAGTACTAGAAGCAGAAAAAGAGAGACATTATGCTATGTGACATAAATATAACTTATCGCGGTCAGGTATACGAAATCGGAGTAAGAATCTATAGAGAAATTAGTGTTTTGAACCAAAAGCAAGTTATCTGAAAGAGAAGTAAAAAATGTTGTTTTATATTGAAGAGAAAAGAGAATGCGTTCATGCAGCATCCACTAACATATTGCATCCTAAAGCGATTAGAATTTCATAAGAATTCGGCATCAGACAAGGAAATTTGAAATCTAATTGAAATTTTATCATTATATTTAGTCCTGTATAAAAAACCTGTCATGAAGAATATTTCCAAATGTTTTTCAAAAGCATGCGTAGAAGAATTGCTTCGTTTTGAACGGTAAACAGTTAGAATGAGAAATGAGCATTCTTAGACGATTGGTGAAATCAGTAATGCAGATCAAACAACATTTCTGATATGATTATTTCACCAATTCTGATATAATTCATTTTGATATGAAGTTCAAAGGGCAGAAAGTTTCAATAAAATTGTCCATAGGGGAAGAGAAACAAAGTTGCACAGTAATAATGCTAGCGGTAACAATACAAAATTGTAACACTTTTGGGAATTTTGTTTTTTGTATATCGATATTAAATTTTGAAATGTATTCGTGCCATGCGGATACGTTCGAATGCATCAAAAATTGGTCATCGAAAAGTTTTAGAAATTTACTAATCCATCTCTTATGAATATCACAGAAAATAAAATTATGGAACTCATATAACGGTACTGATACTCAGATCTTTACAAAAATTTCTGCCCCTACAGGCATAAAGTTTATTAAATTTTTGATTTAAATATTACATTTGTTTGTTCCTAAAATAAATTTTTCTCTGCAAAAAGCTTTTATAAATATTGTGCAGACTTTATTTAAAATTTTTAATGCCAAAACGATTTTTTTATATCACTTTACAATATCGAGGATTGTAGATACAAATTTATGGTAAAAAAATGTATGAAATTTGCATAAAATTATTTAGCAGTAAATTCTAATGATATTTTATTAGTAAAAGTTATTTGGAATACTCTATCACATTATCCAACTCCTCCTTTCATGAGGCCATGTCAACAACACATTAATTCAAATTCAAATCTCTGTCTGCTCATAGGGATCAAAACCTATTCAAAAATTTAAATTTTGAAAATTGTTTGATTAGTTTAAATAATTCAAATTTCACTGTTGTCACTAATGCTGATTTCCAGAACATTCTAATTAGTTCGGTCAGTAAACAAAACTCTGAACATCAAATCATCAGAGTTGTGAGGCAGAGTAGTAAAAGTAGCCAGGGGCGAGTTATGTTTGTGTTCCATGGAAATCAGAAAATGTGATTCATGTCATTCATTTTGAAAGTTGGGTTTTGTAAACACCGTCTTTCTAAAAGTTTGAATTGAATATAATTTAGAATGAAAGGCTGCCAAATTTGACAGACTACAAATTTGTAATTCAAAAATTGTACAAGCTGTACAAATAAATGATTATTATTTTCGTTTCATTTTACATTGCATTTTAATGCAAGATTTTGGAATTAAAAAAGTTATCACTTTCAGAAACATATTTAAAAAATTATTTAAGATAAAATTCTTTACATATTTTGTAACTGTAAAATGTTAAATTACATTTTTATATAACAATTAGACTATAATTTTGAATTAATAAGAATTACAATTTTCAACATGCTCTTAACATGACGCTCCTAACACCTAAAATTTTGAACAAATTTAGAGTGATACATAGATTCTGATCAATTAATTATTTAAAATTCATGTCAGTATTTTTAATTTCATAAATGATGCTACTAGAAAAAATTCGTTTGAAATTATGTTGAAAAATTATACATTAATTTCTTGTGCTACTAATTATGCATTTAGATTTTATTTTTTAATATCTTACCTGGTATACAGGGTGATCAGAAAATGAGTATACATTTGAAAAATTAATAATTCACGGAATAATGCAGGCAGAGAGGTAAAAATTGACACACATGCTTGAAATGACATGGAGTTTTATTGTAACCACAAAAAAGTTTTAAAAAATGGCCGACAGATGGCGCTTCATGTGATAAGAAAAGCAATAATTAGCATAACAAATTATGACAATGCAAAGGCTATGTTCTTCAGAACAAATGCTCAACATGTCCACCGTCATCCCTTAACAATAGCTGTAGTCGAGGGACAATGTTGTGCACATCACTGTAACAGCGTATCTATAGTTATGGTGAGAAATTGTCCTTGGATGTTGTCTTTTAGCATCCCTATTGATGTCGATCGATCGCGGTAGACTCGCAACTTCATGTAACCCCAGAGCCAAAAATCACACGGACTGAGATCTGGTGGCCTGGGAGGCCCCGCATAAGGAAAATGGCGACTCAGCACGCGATCATCATCAAACGACGTGCGTAAGAAATCTTTCACACGTTTAGCAATATGAGGTGGAGCGCCACCCTGCATAAAAATCGTACTTTCCAGCAGGTGTTTATCATCCAGGCTAGGGATGATGTGATTCTGTAACATATCAGCGTACCTATCACCCGTCACGCTAACAGTTACACAATCAGAATCACGCATTTCTTGGAAGAAAAAAGGCCCGATAACGGAAGATCCACCGTGACTTTCTCGTCGTGCAATGGAGTTTGCAGGAAAAATCTAGGATTTTCGGTAGCCTAAATTCCGAAGTTGCGGGTGTTGACAGACCCTCGGGGTGTGAAAGGGGCTTCGTCGATCCACAACACGTTAGACAACCAATCGTCATCTTCCGTCATCTTTTGAAACGCTGACACCACAAATGCTCCCCGCTTCACAAAATATCCAGGTAACAGTTTATGATGACGCTAGATTTTGTACGGATATCATCGGAGGGTACGCCTTAGTGCCACCCAAACACTAGTGTATGGAATGCCAGTGCGACGTGCTACTTCACGAGCGCTCACTTCCCTATGCGTAGACGAACCCGCTACAATCTCCATTTCTTCCTGAACAGTCTGAGCAACCATAACACTTGTGCTCGGTCGGCCACTACGGAGCCCATCGTTATAACAACCCGTGGCTTCGAACTTCGAAATCATTCTCTTCACAGCTACAATTGTCATAGGACCTTTACCCGTTCAAACACCCTTCCTATGGCGATAGGATCGTAAAACTGCAGCAGCAGATTCCCCATCTTGATAGTAGAGCTTCACTAACATTGCCTTTTCTGGTAATGTCAACAGGCTGCGATTGCTGGTGCATCTGATTATCTCTCTCATTACAGCTCTGTTTATACACGATTCTCAGGCAGCGTCACTAACGTTTTGCTGTACAGCGCCATCTGTCGACCATTTTTTCAACCTTTTTTTGTGTTGTTACAATAAAACCCCATGTCATTCCAAGCATGTGTGTCAATTGTTACCTCTCTATCTACATTATTCCGTGAATTATTAATTTTTCAAATGTATACTCATTTTCTGATCCCCCTGTATGTCTTTTAAAACCTAAAAGGTGTAAACTAAAAACATTATGTACAGTAAAATAACTTTTATTAGATTGTTGATATGTTTCGGCTCATTCCGAGCCATTATCAAAAACAAATGTGAATATTCTAGAATTGCACGGTCTTTGAAATTATTATTTGAAATGCTATCATTCAATTTTCTTGTACTCTTTAAACGATAAATGAAATTAAATGTTATCATTTCAACTAATAACTTCAACGACCATACAATTATAGAATATTCTCTTTTGTTTTTGATAATAGCTCGCTGTGAGCCGAAACATGTCAACAATGTAATAAAAGTTATTTTACTGTATATTATGTTGTTAGTTTACATCTTTTAGCATTTAAAAGAAATATATTACTACAAGGTGTTATAATTTATTATATCTTACCTGATTTTTTGCAGTTAGTTTAAAAATCGAAAATTTTATTTTATTTTGTTTGCATTGTTTTTCACCCACAGACGCGAATAAAATGTTTAGTAGTATAATCCACTAAATATGATTTCTTAGCTGTAAAAATGTGTTTTCAAAATTGAGTTAAAGGTACTCAATTTTAAATACATCACATACTGAAAATAGCTCCGACCCGAAAGTTCTCAAAATTAAGAAACATGTACTCATTTTTGATTCCATGGATGTGTTGAAACTTTATGTACTCATTTTTGATTTCATGGATGCATTGAAATATGAAGTGTTATGTACTTATTTTTCATCCCATGGATGTATTGAAATATAAACTCTGTGTGCTATATGTTAAATGTTCAATACATTTTTATCTTATTTCATGTAATCAGTAGTATTATCTGTCAATATTCAACTTATGTAGGTATTAAAATATGCACAGTACTTTGAAATAATTCAAAAGTAATTGAAGACAATGCTCTTGGTCATGAAAATATGAAGTAAAGTAAGTAGGCTTCGAAGCTGATCGATTAGTAACACGTGGGAACAAAATTTAGGAAAAATCATGCGCTAAAAGACATTTAATAAAACACTTTCAAAACTATAATAAGTGAAATGGGAAACAAAATTGTCAAGGGGTCACTGCCACGAATAGTGATTATTACAAATTATTGTAAAAATGTACTAACATTTATTTCCCCACTCAAAATTATTAACAAAAATCATTTAATTCTTTATTTATTAAGGAAAAATAGTAAAATTATCAAGATCCCCAAATAAAATATTTTTATAACTAGACCATTGTATTCAAGCACTTCTAAATTATTATATAATACTGTGCATAATTTAATATTTATATTTATTTAATATATACATTAATTTAATATTTACAGAGGGTACATCTCGTTACATAAAATAAGAAAAAAAAATGTATTAAATATTTAACATATAGAGCACTTACTTTCAAAGTTATCGGCGAAATCTTGAAAATTCAATTCTTCTAATTTTCTTTTCACAAACAAATCCATGTCACTTAGCACTTAGCACCCAGACCGGAATGACTGCGTAAGATTATAGGAAACACTCATAAGCTATGTCATGTAAGCATTGTACAGGAGGTGTAATATATCGTTACTTCCAAGAAATTAAAATGCAATATTATTACCTGATTTACAGGTTATATTGTATTGTTTTTCTACAAATCAACATCATTCATGCGATCACGAATGAGATAAGCCATTACAAAGTACAAACTTATCGTTATGTTTAAGTTTGATAGCATGTGATGTTTGAAAATTGAGAAAGAAGAAATTCATTTTTGACTCATCCTCAATTCGATATGATTACATCGATTTAGTCATTTTTGTCAATGTTTAAACTGTCGACATCGTGTTTTGTATATTCTCCTCATCCAATTTTCACATGACTATATCAATGAGAGATTTTAATTAATATTTTATACTGGCGCATATGGATTGAAACTTTTATTTATAAAATACGATACATTTTAATTTTGAAAGTTGTTTCAATCTTTTAAATATTTCCATTTTCACAGTTGTTTTCAATTATGGTGTTCAGACATTTTTATTTAGTAGAATCAGTAAATAAAGTTCTAAAAATCAATTCATCTTTTAAGAGCTGAGAGACAGAATATGCGCTTTCAAATGTGAGCTAGAGGAGATTCATATTTGTGATTTATGAAAATCAGAAAGTATGACTGATGCCATATTTGTTTTAAAACCAACGTTTTGTAAACACACTCATTTAGAAAGCTTGAACTGAACACTTGTTAGAATAAAACATTGCCGACTTGGCAACATATCTGAAATCGCAAATCCATATTTCTACATTGTGGACAAATGAATGATTATGATTTGCTTTATTTATGTCATTGCATTTATATTCTAGAGTGATATTCAGAGATTAAAATACTTTTTTCATTTAAAAAAAGTCCTATATATTTATATATGTTCTAAATGACATGTGCAATTATATTTCAAACTATGTAAACATTTTCGTGGTTATTTAATTATTATAATTTAATTAGTTGATATTGTTTATGGAAAAAAAATGAAATATGATTGTTTAAAATAGAAGCGTTTACAGAATTACAGCATTGTTAGTTTTAAAAAATGCATTTTCGTCTTTATGTATGAAATGTTTCTTATCAGATAATGCTAATAGTATGTATAATGTTGCTTATTGTAAAACTAAATTTCTTACACTTTCTTGAAATCGGAAAAATCAAACAATTGAACAAAAAGATTGATGTATACCGAGACTACATAACAAAAAGCGATAAAGGAAAAATTTCAAATTATATTGCTATAACATTTCATTATAATACATCTGACTCGTTTGTAATATTCAATTCGAAATTTGGTACAATCTTGCAAATAAATGTAGATTAAAAAAGGATCAATTTAAAGAAATGTGTATTTTTTTCATTTACAAATATATATATTTATTTAGTAATGTAAATATATTATAGGACGTTTTAAGCGCGAGAGGGAAAAGGAGCATACAGAAAAATGGCATGAAAAAACAGCGTTTTAAAAGTACAAGGGACCTTGTGTAATCTAATTATTTTATGGGCAACTATAAATGTAATGCGGGGCTTTTATGCATCTTTCTTTCTACTTTAAGCACATATTTAAATTTGGTGGCATCCTATCACGTTTGTTACTCTTAGAAATAGATATATTTTCATTTTAAAACGTTTTGAGGTATATTTCATTGACGGCACATGTACGAAAAAAAATAAATGTGTTAAATCATGTTTTTTTTCTCTTCAATGAACACTGAATATGAGGATCTCCAAGTTTAAATAAAAAATACAGAAGGTCGTTCACATGAAACGATTTTCTTAACTAATAACAACACACAAATGCAATACTCTAAGCAAAAGGTTGACTTTAACATTTAGCCTTAACTCTGGACTCGAAAATTCCAGCATATTAGAGTTTTTCTTTGAAATAAATCATATCAATTTTCTGCCGCACCTCTTACAAACTTTCCGATGTCATTACAATGCTCGTGAGTTCTATTTAAGGCCACCAAGCTACTGGGCTGCCAAAACTGAGAAGAGTGGTCTAAAATGTGGTATAACTAATTCGGGAATGTATGTGATGAAACGTGTCATATTTTAATAATCGCCTGTAGCAATGATATTTTTTCATTCAGTTTTGTTTTTCAGAAAAAATACTCTATAATTTAGTTGATGTTTTTAGTTTTAATGATGTATGAATTGTTTAAATATTTATTTTCACTATTTTCACGTTTTTTAGATCAACCTGTATGATAAATCTGATCGTAATCTTGTGATATTCTTGTATATTTTGCTTTTGCTTTTCCCAGATAAAATTATTAATTTTGTTTATTTTATCCTTGAATGTTTGCATGCGACTTTATTTTCCAAATTCACATTATGTCATAAATTTCTACTAATGCCATTATATTTTTAAATCTAAATCTATGCACAGAATTATAAAGTTTGATGTTGATGAATAATGCAGTAAATTTAAATCATTTAAAATGCTGTCTAAAAATCAACATATCTTTACATTATGCTGCCATATGAAAAGTGCATATTGTTTCATATTTTACACTTCATTTTTCTTTATAAAATGTAGTCTGTTATTTTGAATCCTGCAAAATAAATGTTCATATAATTATCTATTATAATGTCTAATAATTTGAGTGCTAAGCGCTCAAATTATTTCGGTCATAAAAGAAAGGACTGGCAATGTCCCATTCATCCAGTGGAATTCATCCATTGAAATATATTTTTTTTCTGAGAATAAACATTTTTTTTTTATCCATGAACAACGGACACCATACAATATAATGTTTCACTGCCTAAGGGGGGCTGCTCTGACGAGGAGTTCAAGACTGTAGAACATAGATGTCCCTCCCGTTAACTTTATTAAAGTTTAAAAACACATATACATATACATATTCAGCAGAATCTGAACACTCTGGCAAGCGCGACAGGGGGCGGGGTGAAAAGTGCAGTGGCGTTCTTCCAGAAAAATACGTTAGTGACTTATACATACTAGGCCAAGTGGCTGGCTCTGCCAGGTCAGTGATCCCCACGCGACAAGAGGCAGGGGAATAGGCAGAATATGAAGAAGATTCACATAACAAAACCCATCCGCTGGATCACATAGTCCATCATGCGACAGGCAGCGGACGGGGAAAGTTGTGGTTTCTGAGCTACAATATAATGTTGTATGCTTTCGAGTTAATTTCGAATTTCGGAAATTTTGAATTATGAATTCAAACATTTGCCATTATAAAAATACGCAGGTTTCGTGCATAGTTTTTTAATAGTCTAATACATAATCCAATTGGTTGGGTTTTTTTTGTTGTTGATGTTGGAGATGCTACAATCATATTTGGCACACGATGGCTAAACAGACACGGACCTCCGTTTTATGTGGAATCCGACCAACTGAAATCCTCCATGACAGAGATTCGGGAAGAGATTCCAGTACCCCCTCTCTAGTAGCTAGTGCCTTAATCACTTTAGAACCAGGTGAGCATTATATGCTAATGGGAAGTTACAATTTTTGTGTGATTTATTTACTGTGTTGTATGCTGTGTAAAAATGGTGAAAGAGAGCGTTGTTACATACATATCTCTCTAAAAGAAACTTATTGGTTATACAAGAACATATAATTTTCCACACATAAAATGTGATTTTAGGTATGGATGAATCATAATTTAATGTATATATATATACTTTTATTTGATTTACGTATGAGAAATGTTACATAACCTAATTTACAATTGTTTGCATGTCATAATTTTTTGTTATTGTAATTACTTTTTATAATTTTACAAACAAAGTCGTTTGTAACGAATGCTGCAGATTAAAAATAGATATAATTCGGAGATCTTTCAAACTTATCAACTCCACGATTTATTCCGTCATGTGAAAATAACATATTATTTCATATTTCAACCATCTTTATTCAAATCAATATTTATTTACATACACCAAAGTAAATTTTCTTATAATTAGCTATCCTTTCATAGTCCAATCATTTGGCTACGAGATGTCTAATTATTTCTGTCATGAAATAAAGGACTGAAAACGAAATATAAAACAAACAGTTGACTAAAAGTAATACGATTTTTAAAAAATTTCCATTTCATTAACAACAGAATGCTTTGATAATGTACAACGCATTTAAGATGCATAATTTCTAATGGTTAACATTTATAGATATGTATTTGGACATTTGCCAGGATACAAATTGGCATATTTCCTGCATAGTTTAATACTGATTAAACCAATGGGTTATTACAAATTTTGTAATAAATGTAGCGCGTTGTATGCCGAAGACAATATCAAAAAAGAAACACTGAAATTAATATTTGATATCGCGTTAAAAATTTAGCTACTGCACAAAAATACATATTTTTTAAAACACAAAAAATATTAACGTATGTGATTGTTATTTCATTAGATACAGATGATGTTACCTGCAGTAAAATTATTTTACAATTTATGCTATATACATTAAGTAATATAGGCGAATGATTAACATGAAGTGCATTAATGACTCATGCTTAGATAATGTCTGACTTTCCAATATTAAAAGTCCCTATGTTTTGTATGCAGAATTTTTTAAAAGTACTTTCAATATACTTTAAGAGTGTATTAAAAACAAAAACAACAATTTACTAAAATTTAAAAAAATGTAACTAATTTAATGCTTAAGTTTATTTAAAAAGATTTAAATTACACCTTTTACACCAATTTACCTATGATGACGGTTTAACTGTCGAAATAATTTCGATATGCACTGTTTTCTGTTCTTACACGGCTATTGGTTTAATGGTTTCTGGACGTTGAATACTACTATTTCTAATTAGTAAGCTTCTCTTTATTTAATCACATAAATGCTTCATGAAACAAGGTGACGATTACTAATAAAAATAGTTTTATGCAATGATCATAATCCTTAAAACATACAATCTTGTAAACCAGAATTAAGTCTAATCTTATTAGAGCCACCGGATTAAGCTCAGAAGTAATTGTTTGGGACCCTTAATGTCTATATACGCCTTCGTAATGGATTATTAAAAATATACGTAATTTTGGCAGAAAATAGTATTTACTATTTTTACTAGAGTGCTCTGCCCCTTACGAGCTACACCCGCCAACCCCCGTTCTGACACCTCAAACTTTAAAAACACTCTGATTTGATCAACTCTAAAATGATTACGGAAAATTTTATTCTAATTAAACGACCAGTGGCGATTTGCTGTAACCAGGTTACCATTCATTTTTCTTTGACTGAGGGATTTTAAGGTCAAATCAACTGCTGTCGAAATAGCTAACAACTCTTTTCCTGATTGATTAAATAAGATCATTTAAAGATTTTAAAATCAACTTTTGTGAAATGATTAAATAGACAATGTCGCTGTATCGGAGAATTTTATAACGATGCTATAGAAAATTGGTTACTTCTCCACTATCCCGTTGACTACTTTCTTACAATATATTAATGAAAACAGAAAAAAAATCTTGGATATTTATTTACATTATTTTTCTTAATTATCCCTCTCGACTGGTGAATAAATGTTTGTGACGTCGGATGAAATTGATCTATTTTATGTAACTGTGCATCGCAACATTTTTCAATGTTTTTTTTTTCTTCTTTAATATCATGGCACTGCCGTTTAAGGATGCAATTGTTATTTTAATTAACGAAATAATTAATAAAAAGTAAAACATAACGAAATATATATGTATATTTCGAATTAAAAACAACTTGATGCCATAACAAACACTGTAATCCCTCTGACGTCAAGTGAATGTGACGTGGATCATGCCATTTTAGTGTTAAATCCTATAGTTTGGCGATAGTTCTTTGTTATGAAAAGTGGTCGACGGTATAAAGGAGAAGTACCATATTGTTAATGATATTTTAACAAGTTATTAGTTATTTCGGAATTTTAAAGGTAATTATTAAACGTAAAAGTATTGTTTTTAATCGAGAGGAAATATTATTATTTACGCTCTTTTAAAATTTGCAATAATTGTTAAAAGATTGGTCGAAATAAATTAATCTCTCATCGAAATATAATATATAATTGAAATTGTTTGGAAATATTGTTATTTGAGTATTTTAAATATGGCGTAAGTTTCCCTACTTAATGTTTTGAAAGCGCGTAATAATTTAATTATTCCCCTTTTTAATATTCACGCGCAAGTATATTTTTTATTAGTAATTTTCAACATTTTCTGCTTTTAACAAGTGATCTTTTAATTATTATTTGAAAGTTTTATTTCTGATTTTAATAGTCACTTGTAAATACATTTGTTAATATTTACGCGCAAGTATATTTTTTATTACGTAATTTTCTATATTTACTGCTTTTGACACGTGATCATTTCAGTCTTATTTGAAAGTTTTATTTCTGTTTTTAATAGTCACGTGAAAATATATTTGTTAATTGAAAGGGAATCTTATTATATGTATATTATTATTATTTTACAAATTGGCAAAAATTCAAATAAAGGATTTTGTGAAATATGAAATAAATCTTCATCAAAATAATAAAAATTTGTGAATAAAAAATTGGAATATAACCTCAAAAAATTACTCAAATTAAAAATATAATTGCAGTCTGCACACCGCAAGCTTGTCTACTATATCCTTATAAATTATGGTTAAATTCCTGTGCATAGTTTTCGTTCCTATGAAACTTTTTAAAGAATATTCTGTTGACCAAATTTAATATTAAATATCGCTTAAAATAATTCTTCTATTTAAAAACTGTCTGCTTCAGCGTGTTTATCGAACATTTCTTTATAAAATTACAAATTTTAAATTTTTATATGTAATAGTTTTCTGGATATTTGTCCAAAAAGACTTCAAGGCGCAAAATCTTCATTGACAGCGGCTGCGGCGGCGGCTGTGGTTACTTCTTTTTAATATAGGGAGATAAATCAAATAAATGTTTCGTGCTAAATTTCATTTTTTTATCATTTTAATAAAGTGTGTCTATTCTCAAGTATTCATATTAATATTCCAAAATTGTGATAATTGGAAATTTAGTTCACTGTAGCGAATAAGATAAACATTTGTCAACAGCAAATATCGATAAAAGTTTCAAAACTCTTTAATTCATGCAATTTTAGAAAATGGAATAATAAAACTCCCCTAATGAGAATACAATATTTAAGGATATGTATAAACACTATTTTTCTAGCTCGAGATAAATGTCTGTCTGGTGTTCTTTAATACCTCATTCCCCTCCATAAATTTTATAAAACGATTACATTACAATTTTTTTGTATCAAGCTATATCTATTAAATTAATATCACTATTAAAAAAATATATTTTTTGAAAAAAATATATGAGCTTGTATGAGATGTATGAAATATTTTTGTATAAAATGCAATATATTTTTAGGAATACTTTTATTGGATTTTTATATCAATCTCAACATGATATATATATTCTAATACAAAATCATCTTCAAATTTCTGCACTATATTACGTACCAATCTAATTATCATAATCGAAACTGACAATGCTTCTTCATTAGGTAGATTCAAGTATCGCCGTGATAGGGAAGATGGATGAAGTTTATATTAGATTAAAATCCTGTCTCGAAATCCACAAATTCTATCCAAAAGAAAACTCATAAGACAAAATTTAACGATATTATTTCATTTTCTATTCAAAATCACGAACCTTACATAACGTTTCATGAATTTAAAGTACAATTTAATTAATAACTAAATAAGTTACGACAGTATACCTTACCGTAATTAAATTTACCCTGAGATCAGCATAATGTAATTAAATATCTCTTATATGTTTGAAATATGAAATAAATATAAATTAATAATAAATGAATATCTACGAGTAATTTTTTCATTTAAATACGAGGCGAGTCCGAGATTTAACATCCGTTTGGCTATAAATAAAAAAACTAAATGCATAGGAAAAAATATTTCATTATATAAATCTTATAACTGCAGCTGTTTACTATTTTTCAACATATTCGCCAGTTAAATTTGAGCAGTTGGGTTGCTCATTTTACAAATTTCTTATTCATGAAATCCGGATGACTTGGTACGTAGTCTGCTTTCATGGCATTTTAGAATCTGTCATCGTCATTGGAATGCTGCAAAAGCAACGTTTTTATGTGAGTGAAGAGACCAAAATCATTCGGTGCCACGTTCGGGCTGTAAAGGAGATGATCAAAAATATCCCATTTGAATTGATTCAAAAGGTCTTCAGTTTTTCAAGCACTGTGACGAAGAGCAACGATGAGTTGAATTGACGATGAATGTCTGCGGCTGAAACGTTTTGTGCCCAAAGAAATCTTATTACAACACGTACCTCGCAATTGGCATTTTCGATTACAGCACTCGTGTTTTGAGGTTATAACAAGTGAAAGGGGAAAATAATAAGGCTCACACTGTCAAAGATGGATGCTTGAGTCAGAGATAGAGCAACGGCGGCCCTCCGCTACTATCAAAGCCAAGGTACAATGACGTTTTTTTTTTCCGAACTCGCCTCATATAAGGAACTTTTAAGAAAGAAAAGCATTTATTTTATAGCTAATATCGTTGTTTTATATCGAATATCTTATGTATTTTATAGTTACATTTTATAATTGTTTTATAACTATTAAAACTATATATTAAACTTTGTGTTATTTTACTTATTGGAGTTTTAATGAAAATCCTGTAAATCTCTTTCATCTTCGATGATAGTAAGAAATAACAAGTTTGAATATTTTTAAAACATGAATCATGACTCAAATGTTTGCTTTTTATATGATATTGTTTTAAAGATAATTTTCAAATTGCTACGCATGAAATGATTTGCAAATTTTTTTATAGGAAAAAGAAAACTTCATTCTACGAGTTACTTATAGAATTACATATATGTTTCTGTGAAAACGTACATAATTATGAGAACTGTTATTAAGAAAATTTCTTTGTCGTTCGTTTGTTGTTCACATTTAATTTAGAGCAATTGTCATAAATTTAAGGTATTATTACAATTATTATTTCCCAATGGCAAATTTTTCAAATAATGAATTTTATACATTTACCAGAAACCAATGCACATCCTATATGATAAAATGCAAGACAATCCATTTTCACACTTTTGATAGATTAAAATTACTTAAACTCTATATCCACATATTAAATACAATGCAACGTCCTTATACACTGTACTGTGTAAATAAAATATTAATAAAATTCAATTAAAATTCAATATTTTCAATCTTGATTAATAAGCTTATTGATTGATGAGTCACTGTTTGTGAATCGGGTTAAAAGTTTAGGTCATGCATTAGGTTTAGCTTTATTTAACACTCAGAATTTATTATTAATTTTTGATAAGGCAGCCATTCATTGATTAATATTATCTATTGAATTACGTAGCAGAAGGTAAGACATTTTATCCTCTATTTACAGCATATTATTTATTTTATTTTGCCGTAAGGATTCAACGTCATAGTAAAATTCAACAAACAATTACATGATTCTCTTAAGCGACTAAAGATAGATGGGTTACAATAATTTCTTACTCAGTGTAATAGTTTTTCAATTTCTATACTTGCTGTATTTTTCACACTGATTCAAATTAGAAATTTTAATGGTCCAAATTTATTTCCAATCCAAGACATTTTTGTAAAATACTTGCACCTATACAATGTAATGACAGTTATTAATATATACATGGTGTACCGAAAAGTCGAATACAAACTTCAAAATGTCACTTAGCCCATTGCAGTACATCAAAGGAGATCGCAATCAATTTATTCAGTCAAAATTACAGGGTATCACACGCTAATCGGAGAACGTATTTCCATTTATAACTTTAAAACGATGAATACAATTTATTGAAATATTCAACAGAATAACTTACTTTGTATGAAATGTGACAATATTAAAGGAATTGCACTGAATTAAAAACAGCGATAGCATTACATGTACTTTGAGCTAAATTTATATTTTGAAAACGTCTAGATCAATATTGCTTGGACCAGATTAGGACCAATTTCTGCAATGAACGGGAAGTTATCGCATTCTATAGAAAGCATTAGAAGTCTGTAGAAAATACCTTTAAAGTATGATTATTATTTTTAAGTTTAGAACTAAAATGCGATCTCGGTATAGTATGAACACCCATTACATATGATTGAATAAGTGGTTTGAGACCTTGGTTTTCAATGTAAAAAATGTTTGTCACAGTGTGCTAAGATTCAAACATTTGTACTCTATATTTCGCAACACCCTATAGATACAACTGATATTTTAAAAGCACTGGATGTTCCAGCTTTTTAATTCTGTTCTGGAACGCCTTCTTTACTTAGTAAAGTAGAGACCCCATTCGCTTTGTAGAAAAAAAAAGTTTTGTCATTTAAGAAAGTTATGCAAGTAAGATTTTAAATAATAGTGCAATAAACGGCGCAATACATGTTTTATAAATTGTGAATTTTTACCAACCTTTTCACTAAATTATATAAGCTTGTGTCCCACTATTTTAAAAGTTTTCGGGAAAAATGAAGATTAAATATTATAGACTAAATACTATTTACTATAAATAGCATTAATTATTCATAAAACACAAGGAGCGATTCTCAATGTATGTAGTATGATAAAAATAATAAATATGGAAGCCTGTAATTAAAACCAATTATAGCGCAGTCGGTAAATTTGATCTGTATGATTCAGATTTGATTCAAATCTCCTATTCTTTTAAAGATATTTTGTTAATAGTTGTTTCTGAAATGTTTTTTTAAATAATAAGTGGTAAATCGCAGCTTATAGTAAGAAATACGGGCAGTTATTTTCTGTTAAAACAGATGGCTAAGGTATAAATGCACACAATGTTTTCACGAGACAAAAAGAGTCACGAGTATTAAAGCTAAGAGAATCGCATTTCTGTACATTCAATTGTTATTTTATTCAGAGAACAATAAGGAAATGTTCTATTAATTCTCAATAGGAGCGAAGATATTCGATTAGTGGGTAATTTTGTGGTCACTATGGGCCAATGCATTTCAATGGGAATGAAGGTTGAAACAATTATTAATTTGCTGAACAGTTGGCAGTAAACAAAGTCACAAAGTTGGCAATGTTTCGTCCGATTTGGCGATATTTAGAGAAAAGTTAGCAACATTGGTGAGATTTGGCGGAAAAATCGAATTTTAATGTTGTCAATGCTAAAACAGATGCTTGGAGACAAATGAAATAATGTTGCCAAATTTGGCGAAAAGAATGGCTTTCAGAATATGAAGACATTTTCAGAAATTCTCAATAGGTGCCAAGATACATTATTCCACAAATGAGAGTCCATAGAACATTATCGAAAACCGAATTCAATCAATCAGTGTACAAAGAACTTTCTTAACGCATGCTTGGCTCCAAATGAAAAAATATTGCCAAACTTGGCAATATTTAGCGGAAAAATTGGCTTTTAAAAACTAAGGAATTTTCTAGAATGCGACAAACTAAAAATGAAGGATGCTGTTTCAATGTAAATATGTACGTAATGTAAATATTAGGTATATGTACATAGTTTTAATATTTTGTGTTTCTGTAAATAATACTGTTATAAAATGAAATGCTTTCTAGCAATAATACAGTAAAAATGTATTGTTGTATCAAGTTGAACGCATGGACGGTCTTCCCCGCTGGTGGGTACTATAGGGGTAAGAGGTCATCTTCGTATACATTAAAATGATCACTAACACTTTTTTTCGAAACGAAATTTATAAAAACTTTACTCGTTTAAATTATATGTATGTCTTACAAAAAGAATATACATTTGTTTAAGTAACTTTTTACGCTAGATTTAATTCAATTTTTGTAACATGTGTAGATGTTTCATGGTTGAAAATTAAGTAAGTACTTTTTAAAGGATATGAGAAAATCCCCTGTACAACGAGATGATTATGCTAATAAAATTATATTGTAAAGGCCCCCACACATGTAATCGAATCCTAAAACAACACAATTACTGGACATTGTTAATAAACAAGTTAAGTGTCAACGGAGGATTCAGAGGGGCCAGAAAAATGTACTTTTTATTGAAGACAACAAATACAAGACAAAACAGTTTCAGAATATCATTGAATAAAACTGAATTTAATGTGGAAAAACGTCAATTACAAAAGTATTCAGCGTGTTAATTTCCTGAAGCTTCCAGAAACATTCAATGGTTTCAAAAATATATGGTTTTTTCTCAGAAAAAGGTAAATTTTGGGTTTAAAAATAAAATAAAATTATATTATTTTAATTCCTGATTTTTAGATTCAGTTACACCATACATTGAAATAATGAGAATTGTTTATAAGAATTAGCAATGAAGGTACTAAAATGTTTAAAATTATCATTAATCTGTCCATAGAATCAAAAAGCCAAAATGCCTTGATAATGATAACGGTATTGACATTTTTTATCGTTAAACCAATTTTAGAACTAAATCATAAGAATTGAAAGCATACGGGGTACTTAATCTGAAAGCAGTCCCAAACATTTATTTATAATTGATTCAGCAAAGTTAAATTATTAAATATGTATTTTAGCAATAATGAACTTGAAAATGACACATATTAAATACACTAAACGTAATTTTGGAACAAAAGGCACGACTTGTAGTAGTTCTTCCACAGTCAATCATAAATAGACATTACTGCTCGCAATGCCAGCTAGCAGAGCGCTCATAGCAACACGTGGAACTGTAAATTCTGAGGACGTTGTCATATCAAAAGGACATCTACTGGAAGAACTGAATGAAAAATTATTGTGCATCACGTTAATTACCTTTAACGCTAGGGGAAAATTTTAAATAAGTGTTAAATAATAGAAATGTTTTTAGCTCTGACAAAAGTGAGAAATGAATAGAAAAATAGACACATGAAATATACCCATATAATCATTGCATTTCTTCTAAAGCTTTTCAAATTTTAAAAATAATGGTTTGAATTAATAAATTTGAAGTTTGGGACTAGCTTTGGTAATGACATTTAAAACTTTCCATTTTTGAAAAAAAAATATTGAAATTAGTTTTTGTTTTTATATTGAAACTAGCACACAATGTAGTGCTTCAACAGAAATGTTCACCAAAAGTTTAAACATTCTTAGATGGTCTGATTAATTTACATTTTTTAGCCAATTACACAAAATTTTCCATTATCTGAGAATGTCTCATATACAAATGTCCTAAAAAATATTTAAATTGCGGATTGTAGGATAGTAAATATTATCCAAATTGATAGTAGAAGACAGGGACTTGCAGGAATGGCATTGAGGCAATTGATATTATTGTTTAAGCTTCCTATTTCTTGGAGTACTTTTAGATGTATTGACGTAAGAAGGAAAAACCTCTCTTCTAGTTCTCATAACATCATTTAATAAAAATCTGGATTGTAAAACCGATTAGTAATGCAGTCTCTAAATTAAGTAATGAAGTATTAGTAATGAAGTCTACTTAAATCTATATATTTAAAACGCTAAGCATTTTCTTTCGACAATCCGTGAGAACAAACTACTGCATCAAATTACATCATTCTTTTTTTAAATGAAAGATATTTGAACACAGATTTGTTACCGTGCATTCGTTTGTTCGAAAATTTAATTAATTAGCCGTAATTTTCAATTAAACTTTTACTTCTGCTAATGACGTCATAATCGGATAACGCCCTCTCTTGCTAGGCACAGAGGTTTATTTTCTAAACTCTGTGGTTGCGAGAAAAAAAAAAAAAAAAAAAGAAGAAAAATAATAAATATTAAAAGCACGCGGTTTTTAGGTCGAATTTTTTTATTTAAAAATATTTATCCGAGTGTTTTATAAGCGAATAAAAATTCATATTTATTGTGACTTCACGAGAATATTGTCCATTGGGTTTATTTTATCATTATGCATTATAACTTTGTTGATGCCATTTTTTCATTACAATTAAATACAAAATATATCTTTATTTGTATGCATGGTGTTTAAGCATTAATTTAACGTATATAAAGTACGTATGAACAGTTTGCGCCGGTGAAAATGACGCTATGCTTAGCTTGAAATGCATTTTAAAATTGATAAAACTAAAGAGAAAAATGTATATGACTGTGTCAATATGACGTAATTTTAACTGATTTTTCCATTCATAATTATAAAGATTAGAATTGGAGCCGTCATTGATGTTTTCATCTTGATTGCAAACCTTGATTACATGTTACCAATTATCTTTTTTTAATTATAGGTTAGAAGATTTCTTTTTTTAATAAAAAAATCTCAAAAATAAAGGATTTCAGGAAATTTAAAATGATTAAAAATAGTGTTATGGTAGAAAAAAACTTGAAATAATGATTGTATTTTAGCTAGAATAAACAATGTAAAACTAATATTTCATAGGAATTATTTTGGTAGATTTATTATAAGTTTATTTAACAGTTCCTAGCGCAAAGTTCTCTTTCTTTCACTGTGAATTTCTCTTTCGATGTCAAAAAAAGGTTTTCTACTTTTGGACACCTGCCAAAATACAGTGGTAATTTTTAAAAATGTACAACGGTTGTGACAACAAACGACGCTATCGCTTTAGTTTTCATCGCGCTTACATCATACTACAAATTTCTATTTTTTACTACATTTTACAATTTCAATTCTTAGATCATCAATTGGAAAAAAAAATAGCTTTCGATTGAAATTTATTTGAAAACTGACGCTTAATTTAACGACTTTTTAAATAATTTTCAAGCATGAAAAGTTTTTCAATTCCATCTTATCAATGACCACCAGTTTGCTTCAATAATGTAAAATAGCTCCTGGGAAAGTTGCCACAACTGAAAATAGATTTTCCTAACCATCATAAAAAGTGAATAATAATAATAATAATAATAAAAACAGTGATAAATCATAAGATCAGATTTTCCATAAGATAGAGCATTTGGCGCTAAATAAAAATCTGCCAAAAAAACTATTTTTAGCTTATGTTGAACATAAAATTGATATGTTGAATTCGTTGATGTATATGTTCCATCAGATATCAGAATATGCTAGGAATTGTATTTTATTTTTATTTTTTTACATTTGCCAACTGTATAAGAGGGAAAATATCCCCGACTGTGATGGAAAAGGGATAATCATCCTGATTATGTAAAGGAACCGAAGAAACCATTCAAATAAATTACACTTCAAAAAATTAAAATTCTCCCTCATCTGCAGTTTGATTTATAACTATAAAAAATTCTATATATATAAAAATTCTATATTTATAACTATAAAATAGAAGATATGGATTTGAAACAAACAATGATTAAAGAGGACATTTTAAAACTTTTAATTCATAACATTTTGCATAACATTTTAAAACTTTTTTACGTCGAATTTTGACGGGGCTTTTGGGCAGATACAATGCACATGCGCATAGGAGCTCATTCGGTTGAATTATCATGGGGGGGGAGGGATGGAGATGTGTGCTTTATTTACTATGTTCTTTTATTTACTGAATGTAATATGAACGTAGAAATATACTATTTGTATATACTTCATAGGTCCATGAAATTTTTTTTCTTGCCATGGGGAATATAGCAGTAATGTCAAACTGATTTGCATTACACAGTTGTTTACGGATTGTTTGTTTGGAGTTGGCATCGGAAATAGTACTGTATTTGACTGAGGAAAAAAACTTTTTAAAATAAAATATTTGAAAGACTGTTTCATACGCACACCTTCATAAATAATAAACATGCTTATTTTACTGATATTGCTATAGTATTTTTTTTCGTCAAGTTTTGACGGGTTCCATCTAGTATAGTATTAATTTGTAAACGTTATTACTAATTAATTGGTACCAGTCACGCTTTTATACGATGATTTGCAGAAGAGTTTATTGAGGAGGTATTTTTTGTCACATATTTTTCATTAAACAATTTGCAAAACGATTTTTCAAGTGATTATTCGAGATTCATTGTTTTATTAATACAATACGAACACTGTCCCAATATTTACTAAATAACAACTATACATATTAGACTTGCGTTTGTGATGTCCAAACATTTTGATTGTGAAACAGTGTTAAAAAGAATTGAATTGTAATTCAACAGGAATTTCATACTCATAGCTTAATTTAACAAGAATTATATATCACTTTTAGCGTCCTATGTTAAAATAATATGTAACTCAAATCCTAAATATAGTTTTGTAAGTTGCAGGATAAAGTTGTTTCTACACAAATTACCTGCATATGATTTTCTATAATTTTGTTGAAAATTAATTTACACGGAGGACGTTATGCATATATATTTGTATACGGAGAATGAAATTATTAAGGGAGAGCCTTATATTTTTCTTTTCGTGATATATTTTTTTAAAATTAAATGTTCACTAAACTATCTTGAAGAAAACAAAACCAAAAGTGAGTTAAAATGTATTGGAGTCTTTTGAAAATATGGAGAAATGTATTTTAAAGATTAGTTCAAATTCCGATTAAAACTATAAAAATAACAATATAACAACTACTTGTTAGCGAGAGTAACGATAATTATGACAAAATATACAAATGTCATTTACTTACTTATATTTATCATATATGAAATGACAGAAAATGTTTTTGCAACTTTAATCTAAAGTTTCGTTTTTGAAAGATGTTTTTTCTTTACATATTTGCTTCTAAAGTGGAAACCAATGGTCACAATTTTTTTATGAGTGGTGTTGTACATGAAGAGATTAAATTATATGTTTCTATTTAAAAATTTTGATAGCAATAATAATAGTTTCAGAACAGTTTTAACAAAATGCACTTACGCATTATATTTATGATTTTACTAAGTATCATACACCACGCAAAAGAAAGAAATATATAAATTATTTTTTGAGTTATACATAAATAATCAAATGTTTACTTTATCATTGATTCGGTAATTTTGAATATTTATATTCCATTTCTTAATTTTTCAAAATTCATGCAAATATTTACACTTCCACATTTTTCAGCATGTGAAATTTAAGTATGTAATCAAATTATAATTTTGGTATTAAAATTTAAAAATTAAGTCTAATTTTTATGTGTAAATGACATCTTATGTCTACACAAATCAATTAATTTCTTAAAAAGTTAAGATATTACAGATAAAAAATAAACACATATAATATGTATTTTTACCTATTTTTATGACAAAATTCAATGGCAAAGGATTTTTCTTTTACTATTGCATAAAACGTTTGGATTCAACTAATTTTTTGTAAATATTTGTAATAAACCATAATTAAAGATTCTTGTTTCGAACATTTAAGGGGTCTCAGGAGTCTTATTTTTCCTCCGAAGATGCAAGTTTGCATCATGTCACATTTTATTTTATATCTGATTTCATACAACACACAATAAAATGAAATTTTTACCACTAATAGGTCAATATCAGCTTGAATTAACATAATTATTTCAACGTTGTACAATTCATATTTAATTATTTAAAAAAAGTTAAAAGTTTTAAAAAAAGTATTAAAAAAAAATTCGCCTGGTATCTACTGCGCGCAAGGTTGTAGAAAAAATATTGATTCAAAAATAACAAACAAAACTGATAATGATGCAAAATGTATGTATCTTGAACTTATACTTCAATTTCAAGAAATTAAAATTTAATTTTTCTTAAATTTAAATTTAAATTGTAAAATGTTTAAATTATTCATTTTTTTGTTGAAAAAATGTCAATTTAAAAATAAATAAAATTTTTAATTGCTTGAAATTGAAGTATAAGTTCAAGCTACATACGTTTTACATCATTATCAGTTTTGTTTGTTATTTTTGAAGCAATATTTTTTCTACAACCTTGCGCGCAGTGGATACCAGGCAAAAAAGTTTTCTTACTTTTTCTTTAAATTTAAACTTTTTTTAAATAATTAAATATGAATTATACAACATTGGAATAATTATATTAAATCAAGCAGATATTGACCTATTAGTGGTAAAAATTTCATTTTATTGTGTGTTATATGAAATCAGATATAAAATAAAATGTGACATGATGCAAACTTGCATCTTAGGAGGAAAAGTAAGACTCCTGAGACCCCTTAAATATTTGAAACGAAAAATTGAAATTTACTCTCAGTTCTTTAAACAAAATATTCATAAATATGTACATCTGTATGACTACAAGATATTTAATTATAAATTTATATTTTCGAAATTTTAAATAATAAAAAAATAATATTTATTTACTAGTATTATACAGTACATTAAATATGTTGTCATCTGCGTTTGCAATGTTTTGAAGCAAAAGATAAGTGCAGCCACAGACGACGGGTTTTTATGATTTTGTCTAACACTTTTCAAAAAAAAATTTTTTTGGAACATTCCTATCAGAAATCTACCAAAAAAGGTTATTTTTTGGAAATAAAGTATTAAAAAAATGCGAGAAAAATAGTCGCCTGTGACAAAACTGTATTAGAGAAAAAATGTTTGTTTAATAAGCAGTGTCGTTTTTTTATGCAAAGATCAAGCATTTTTCAAATATACGCTAATCAGATAAAATGAAATGCTAATAGATAAATGAGCACCTATATTTAAAGAATAATTACATTTAAAAATGTAAAGTTGTGAATCATTTCCCCGAAGTTTTCTTGGAAATAACAGTTCAGAAACATAATGCGCTATTCCTATTCTTAGATAATATAAACAAGAAAGTGTATGTCAGTACGAATCAACAACAACAACAACAAAAAAAAAAGGAAAAAAGAAAAAAAAGAAAAAAGAGAAGGAAATATATATATATGAAGGCATAAACATTTATTTATTTTATTGCGTTGCGTAATAAATATAACAACAAATTTTTTACGAATATGAACATGTTAACACCAACAATTATATTAACAAAACTATAAATTACCATTCATTCATAGATAAAATGAACTGGTACATAAGAAATATTGGTGGCTTTTGCAATTACAAAGCCGTTAAAAAAGCATTAAAGGAAATATACGACCCTATTTATCTTAGACCACAAAAGGAGAAAATAAATTTTCCAAAGCAAAAGCATTCTTTATTTTTATTATTATTATTATTATTATTATTTTTTGTATGGTTGAAAAAAAATTAATTGAAAGAGTAGGATATATCACCGTAATATTTCTTTACTGGCATTCCTTAAAAAACTTATACAAGAAATATACGTTTCGCGACGACAAATAGGTATGATATAAAATAAAGTTTTACAAAAAAAAATATTAACCAACTTAAAAAAAAACACTAAAAAGTATTAAATAATTCTTTAAAATTCTCTAATGACAAAATGTTATCCATTAACCACAAATCCGATATCATGTGTCGTAACAAAAATTATAAATTTAATATGTACAGTTCAATACCCACCAAACATGGATTTTCGAGAGAATATATTTTACAAGAGATGAATATACAGACTTGTGATTTAGTTTACGAATATATACATATGAAAAACAATCAATTACTTTTTGAAGTCGGTGCCAAACTACCTTAAGCTTAGTAAGAATTGTGAATATATTGTACCTAGTATCTACTAATTTATCGATTGGGGTTGTTTGGCACCGACTTCAAAAGGTAATTGATTGTTTTTCATATGTATATATTCGTAAACTAAATCACAAGTCTGTATATTCATCTCTTGTGAAATATATTCTCTCGAAAATCCATGTTTGGTGGGTATTGAAATGTACATATTAAATTTATCATTTTTATTCCGACACATGATATCGGATTTGTGGTTAATGGATAACATTTTGTCATTAGAGGAATTTAAAGAATTATTTAATACTTTTTAGTGCTTTTTTTAAGTTGGTTAATATTTTTTTTTTGTAAAACTTTATTTTATTTCCTACTTTTTAGTTATTAATACAGTAATACACAATTATCTTGATTTCAACATCTGCTGAATAAATAAGTAATTTGTAATAGAAATTATAATTTACCAAAATTATCCATTAAATAAATACTTTTTAATAAAATCTTTCACAGAATCAAATTCTTGTCAATCTGTACGACAACTGGAGAAATATCGCCAAATTTGGCGATCAAAATATGTTGCTATAAATGAAGCCAACGTGGTTATAGTTGACTAATTTGACGAAATTCTCATTCAGATTGACGAGAATTGGGAATGAATCTTCTGTAATCGGGTTCCACGTATTTTTTAATTTTGAAAAATTTTTAACAACAAAATTGTTGCCATTTTGGGACCACTTTTAAGGGTGTCTTGCACTTTCGAACAAAAAAAAATATATACATCAAAATCGATGCACATTTACGAAAATTATGCGTGAACAGGACAAAAACATACATACATACATACATAGGGTCAAATTATTAACATCCTCCTTTTCTCACCATCTTCTATCTAAATAGAAGAAAGTATTGTGATCAAAAATTTTTCAACTTCCGGTTTTCGACGGATTTATATGTTTTAGGAGTCAAGGATTCCGAAAAACATGTTTTTACAAAATATATGTCTGTCCGTGTGTGCCCTCTTTGTATCATTGAAAAGTGTGTCATGTTATGAAGCAACCTAGAATTGAACGAAATTTCTTTTATAGGCTTTTGGCTGTGACCAGCAGGTCCCACTTGCATTTGCGGATATTCTGCCGAAAGCGGGCGCTGTGATAGCGATTTTTGTTTCATTTAAATTATTGTATCATCGAAAAGTGTATTATGTTATCCACAGCACTAAACCAAATTTTTTGTATATGTTTTTTACTATGGCCTGCAGGTTCCAGTAGAATTTGGGGATATTCGGCAAGAAGGCGCTATGATAGATACTTAAAGATTTCAAATTCAAAAAGATGTACAGTTAAGTCGTTAAAAATATTAGAAATCCTAAAGGTTTTTTTCCACTGAATGTTCAGCCTTGATCCAAGGATACCGGAAAAATTTTTGTTTTGCTCTACCTTAAAAAGTGGCTGAGATATAGCATTTTGAAATTTTAGAGTGGCTTACATTTTTAAACAAGACAGCAGGATTCCTCCATAAACGGTTTTAATTTAAGAGTTTTAGTGAACATGCTATCTCGCAAGTTTTATTTCATTGTTGTACTGTCATTCTAACTCTTACATTCTTAACACTATATATTCATGTTCGCCAGCGTTCAAATCTCTCCAAGCTAGGCTATATTAGGCGAAATATTAACAAATTTGGCGACAAAAACTAGTTGCCATAAATGAAGCCAACTTGGCTATAACTGACATATTTGGCGGAATTCTGATTCAAATTCAATATTGACGAGAACTGCGACTGAATCTTCTGTAATCGGGTTCCATCCATTTTTATAGCTTGTTGTTTTCCAGTAAAATTAGCTAAAATCTTAAAACCAAGGAATAGGTAGGGTGTCTTTTCCTGCCGGTATAGACCAGAAGGACTTTTTGTAGTTTAGTATACATAATATATCAGCTACAAATAAATTAATCTCTCGTGTAAATATGTTTTTAAATTGAAATTGTTTGGAAGTAATGTTATTTGAGCATTTTAAATATTACGTAAGTTTCCCCATTTAATGTTTTGAACGTGTAATAATTTAATTATTTCTCTTTTTTAATATTCACGTGCAAGTATATTTTTTATAACGTATTTTTCTACATTTACTGCTTTTAACACGTGATCATTTAATTATTGTTTTAAAGTTTTATTTCTGTTTTTGATAGTCACGTGTAAATACGTTTTTTAATTGAAAGTGAATATTATTATGTGCGCTATTTTACAAATTGGCAACAATTCAAATAATGGACTTTTTTAAATATAAATTAAATTATCTAAATAATGGAAATTTGAATAAAATAATTTGTTCTAATGATCAGATTTTGACGAAATTGAAATGGGACCACCTTGGACCCTTACTCTTTGAAACAAAATAAAAATTATCAAAGTCGATGAACATTTACGAGAGTTATGCGTGAACAACATAATACATACATACGGGTCGAATTGATAACCTCCTCCTTTTTTTAAGTCGGTAAATAAAAAAAGTAAGCATCTGATATTCATTACTGGTATTCTTTAAAAACTTATGCAATAAATATATATTTCGCGATGAAAAATAGATATGATTAAAAACATTAAGCATCTAATAATGCTATATTACTCTTCGTTTCTGATTAAACATTAAAAACAGTTAAAATACCCGGTGGTTACAATATAAGTATCTCTATTTAGATCTGTCTGTAGCTCCAAGGAATAATCCAAATGAAACCAAAATCGTCACACTTACTATTCGAGAGGGGGGAAGAAGAATGGAATAATAAAATCAAATGATTGCAATAATCACCGACAGATGGCGCTACTGAGTGTAGAGTGTAATGTGTAATACAAGAAAAAAAATTAAGGCGTCAAACTGGATGGCACACCTAATTTATTGGTAAATGTCACAGTGAACGTGGTTACACTTTTGCATGTCGGTGCTGATCATGTTCAGGTTCCACATGGTCATTGTGCTGGAGGACACAAACCAGGCGGTGCACGACGTGCTCAACTGCGAAATGTAACGCATCAGGAGTGATGTTTCGCACATGTTGTGATATGCGGTAAAGTCATTGAGGTTTGCGACACCTCCATGGTACACAATATTACACATTATCTTTCACACTCAAAAGCGCCATCTGTCGACAATTATTAAAATTAATTTTTTGCATTATTCCATTCTTCTTCTCCCTTCTCGAATAGTAAGTGTAACGATTTTGGTTTCATTCCGGTTATTCCTTCGATATACATACAGCTCCAAATAGAGATAATTACATTATAACCACCCGGTATATTCCATTAAAATATCGCAGAATAAACTGTCTCTATAATATTTATGTATTACTGGCATTGTTTTCAGTTCTAATCATGAAGAAAGGAAATGTATATGAAAAATAAAAACATTTCTATTGGAAAAAAAAATGATTTTTTTTTTTTTTTTTTTTTTTTTTTTAATGACGTTAAAAATTTTGTAAAACATAAAACTCAATAATATATAAATACAAATAAATAAAAATAAATAAGAGAAAACCTTTTCTTCAAGTATTATAAAATGTAAAGAGAAATTTGTTTAATAATAAAATTATAAAATGCGAAATGTTAAGTGCTTAATAAATATAAGAGCTTGCACATAAGAAATATTGCTGGTTTTCCAATTAAATAGCCGTTAAAAAAGTATTAAAGAGCATATACGAAAAGATTGCTCTAGTCTCAGAATAGGAGAAAATAAATCTTTTACAGCAAAATAAATTTTACTGTATTTATTTCTGGATGGTGAAAATGAATGAATTGTGGTATTGGTATAGATCGCAGAAATATATTTTTTATTGTCATATTTTTAAAATGTATACGAGAAGTTGACGTATTGGAGCAAAAAATAGATATTATATAATAAGCTAAAACTAAAATAGATGTATTACTCTTCGTTTCTGACTACGTATTAAAAACAATTAAAATATATCCCGTTGAAATATCGCATATAAACTTTTGTTGTATATTTACTACTGGCATTGCTTTCTGTACCATTCATGAATAAAATATAATAAGCAAAATAAACTTGAGTCATGAAAAGCAACACTCATTTGAATCAATATTCATCTTTGTACTATAATAATTATTTAATATTTATATTAAAGGCCTTGATGTTTTTTACTAGTTTTAGACTGTTTGTTTTGTGTGTGTCTACGTATTAGTGTTTTTTTTAACCCTGATTATGAGCTAAGGTGGCTCGAAAGCGCTAGGTTTTATCAAATGTGAAATACAGTTTTGTATGTTTTTAAAAACACCTTAAGTAAATGTTTTTTTTTCACAAGTATCTTACAACATCCCTAAATTGTGGTATAAACTTTTACAGATTGTTCAAGATTGAATAAGATTGGCACATCCCTCCCAATGCTTCCCACCCCTAGAGTTTGTAATGGTTTGACCTTTTCTTCAGCAGACAATGATGTTTTTTACTAGTTTTAGACTGTTTGTTTTGTGTGTGTCTACGTGTTAGTGTTTTTTTAACCCTGATGATGAGCTAAGGTCGTTCGAAAGAGCTAGGTTTTATCAAATGTGAAAAATACAGTTTCGTATGTTTTTAAAAACACCTTAAATAAATGTTTTTTATTAGATGATGCATATGTGTTTTGTGACATTTGTGTTGTTTTTAAATAATTAAAATATAATATATATATTAAAAATTTAAAAAAAATATTTCTATTACAGAAAAAAAGTCTTGATTTTTTAAAACGGTGATGATCAAGCTTTTGTGAAACGTAAAATAATCAGAGAAAATATTTTCTTTTGTTAGTATAAAATGTACAACGAAATTGTTTAACAATAAAATTTATAAAATGCGAAATTATAATTTCTTTATAAATATAGCGAGACTTATATATTCTTAACATCTTAATAAGGTGTACACAAACACCATTTAGTGGAAGTGTATAACTTTTATATATATAATTTGATAGTATGTAATGAAAATATCAAATAAATCCTTCTATTATGAGCATATAACATGAATGCATGACCATGACAAAAATCGACATAGTCCTGCATTTATGGTTAAAACGAACCAGTACATGATAAATATTGGTCTGCTTTGTAATTAAAGAATCCGCATAAGTATTAAAAGAAATGTACGATACTATTCCTCTCACATCACAATGGGATAATTAAAGAAGCCGCATAAGTATTAAAAGAAATGTACCATAATATTCCTCTCACATCACAATGGGATAATCAAAGAAGCCGCATAAGTATTAAAAGAAATGTACGATACTATTCCTCTCACATCAGAATGGGATAATTAAAGAAGCCGCATAAGTATTTAAAGAAATGTACGATACTAATCCTCTCACATTACAATGAGATAAATTGAATTTTCTGCGGTGAAAGGATTTTTTATTTTTTTCGATAGTTTAAAAAGGAAAAATAGAAGGAATAGGATATATTGGAGACAATTTTTTTACTTTCTATTAAAAATAACTAAACGATAAGAGAAAGTAACGTTTTAAAACGAAAAGTATAAAATGTATAACAAGTATAACACGTAATAATTTTGAGAAGTATATTAAAATGTTTAGAAATATTTTATTAAAATATAACAGAATAAATTTGCTTTACATTTCCTTTTCATTTCTGCATTATAAAAGTTATCTGCCTTATGAAAGAAGTATTTGCGGGATAAAAATATAAACTATTTTACTCCAGTGAAAAATCTTCAATTTTTGCAATTAAATTGCGATGTTCGAGTTTTTGTGATTATAACTTCATCATACATTTTTTTTCCTTGACTATAAAAAATACCCATAAATATGCTTATTAATTAATTTATAAAATGTGAAACCATAATTTCCCTATAAGTATAGTATAATATTATATCCTTACCAAATGTCTTAAAAGGAGAGACCTTTACTTTTCATCTATAGTAATTATTCTTTCAAACTAAAAGAAAAAAAAATGACGCGACATATTAGATAGACATTAACAAAGCTCAATATAGTACTACATTTATGGCGAAATGAACAACAGAAGAAATATTGATGGCTTTTTCTAATTAAAAAGCCGTTAAAAGATCATTAAAAGAAATATACGATCCTATATCTCTCGCGCCACAAAAGGAGAAAATAAATTTTCCATGAAGAGGGCAGTTTTATCTTGCTTTTTTGGATGTTTAAAAAGGGACGGTTTGGAGGAATAGGTTATTACAGAAATATTTCTTTACCAAATTTATTTTTAAAAGATAATATAACAAAGTCAGTTAATCACCGAATAAGATCACTAATTATAATTAAAATATAGATAAAATGCTTAAGTGATACAAATAGGAACAACAAAAGGCTTATCAAAACCTTTTAATGATCGACATACGTTCCAACGCTCATGTTCATTTGCACATGTTCATTCAACGCTCGTGATTCATTTTCAAGATATATAACGATAAACAAAAATATTCTCGCAAAAAAAAAAAAAAAAAAAAAAAAAAAAAAACTTGAAAACATGAAAACATGAATCACGAGATGATACATGTAAAAAAAGCAGGTCCTTCAAGTAGCCAACTGTAAACGTGGAAATTAATATTTCGTTATTGCTTTATTAAAACGGATAAGTACCTCGTGCCAAATTTTAGGTAATTCAAATGATGCGGATTCATTGCAAATTTTTACGTTACGCATGTAGATTTCTATTGATTCACGGATAATAGATGGGAAATAGAGTCTTGATGAATAAATTGTTTTACTATTTTTAAAATCAATTTTTAATGTCTCGTTTCTATGTAGTCTTGCCAGTGCTGTAGTACTTCTGTCATATTTGATATCTGCCATATGCTCTTTTATTTTTGTTTTAAACTTTCTAGTGGTCATTCCTATATAATATTGTAATGTGCTTTGTTGAACGGGATTTCATAAACACCTGATAGTTAATATGGCTCTATTGGGTCCATTTTCTTACAAACATATAAATATACATAACTTAAATCATTCTTGCGCACATTAAAAATGGCGCCGTATGAGCGTTGAAACGTACGTCGATCATTAAAAGGTTTTTATAAGCCTTTTGTTGTTTCTATTTGTATCACTTAAGCATTTTATCTATATTTTAAAGTCAGTTAAATTTAACAAAGAAATTTGCGCATTTCATGTAAGGTTAAAAAATTTAACAATAATGCATTACGTACATCCATGACGTATTTAAAAAAAATAAAAATAAATAAATAAAAGTATATAATGCCCCCCCCCCCCACACACACACAGACAAACACATTTGTCATGACAAAAAAAAAAAAAAATAGCCAAAAATTTTAAATACCCAGCTACTATACATAAAGTAACATGATCTTCACCAAAACAGCAAGGTTAATAATAATTTTGTAACGGAAACAGCATTTAAAAAAATAAAACAACAATTAACAAAAAATCCTTTCACTTTAACATGGAAAAAAAATTAAACCACAATTTAAGGTATTTGTTACTCGACAGTCTTAAATCTAAAAGTCCTTCCGGCCTGTACCGGGAGGAAAAGGTAGCTTTCCTATATCTTCGTTTTAAAATTTTAGCTAATGTTACACGAAAACAGCAAGTTAAAATGCAAAGAACGTTTACAAAAGATTCGTTAATACTGAATTTGAATAAGAAATTCGCCAAATTATTGAGCAATAGCCAAATTGGCTTCATTTATGAAGACTTATTTTGGTCGCCAAATTTGGCGATATTTCGCCAAATGTCGCCAATTTTGGCTCTAACGGATATGAATATATAGTTTTATGCGTATGATTGGGAAAATTATTACAACAATGAAAGAAAATGATTTGCGAGTAATCGCGTTAATGTGCTGTTTTGTTTCAAAATGTCAGCCACCCTAGAATTTCAAACTGCTCTATCTCAGCCATTTTTTGAGATAGAGGTAAACCAAAAAATGCTCTGGAATCCTTGTATCAAGGCCTAACACGTAATTAAAAAATATATTTGAATTATTATTTTTTTGTATATTTATTTTAGTTTTAAATTTTTAAATGGCCGCCATCTTGAAACAAAATGGCGGACCAAGCTGGCCAACGAACTCGGTCGAGACATTAGTGACCTTAATACGCACAATTAGTTTCATCAAAATCGATTTATAAATACGGGCGTTATCGTATGACATAGGTCATATATATATATATATGGATATATCTATATATATAAATCAACATTTGAACGGAGGGTGGTTTTGAGGTCTGGGGGTCATGATCGATAAAAATATATCGAAATTTTCCGGAACTGCTTTCCTCCGAACGGCTGCAATAGGTAGCTTTATACTTTTTTGTATTGAAAGCTACCTAAAAGTTAAAGTTTATACATTTAGATTTAGGTGACATGTTAAAAGTGTAAAAGTATACACATATATACTAGATTAATTTTGACACAATTATTCAAATTGGTGAATAATATCTCATATAGACATATGTATTTATTTTCGGGATGCATGGCTTTAATATATTTATTAATTACTGGATTTTTTATCCGTTCTTTGGATGAAGAACAAGTAAAAAGTGCATATTTAAAACGCAAGCGTTTAATTTTCATTTTGTATATTAATTTTCTACAATTTAAAAGTGATTTTCAGGTGTTTATGTAATATAAAATCTTAAATCTAAAAGTAATATAAAGTCTTAAATCTAAAAGTTAAAGTTTATACATTTAGATTTAGGTGACATGTTAAAAGTGTAAAAGTATAGACATATATACTAGATTAATTTTGACACAATTATTCAAATTGGTGAATAATATCTCATATAGACATATATATTTATTTTCGGGATGCATGGCTTTAATATATTTATTAATTACTGGATTTTTTATCCGTTCTCTGGATGAAGAACAAGTAAAAAGTGCATATATAAAACGCAAGCGTTTAATTTTCATTTTGTATATTAATTTTGTACAATTTAAAAGTGATTTTCAGGTGTTTATGTAATATAAAATCTTAAATCTAAAAGTAATATAAAGTCTTAAATCTAAAAGTAATATAAAGTCTTAAATCTAAAAGTAATATAAAGTTTTAAATCAAAAAGTTAAAGTTTATACATTTAGATTTAGGTGACATGTTAAAAGTGTAAAAGTATAGACATATATACTAGATTAATTTTGACACAATTATTCAAATTGGTGAATAATATCTCATATAGACATATATATTTATTTTCGGGATGCATGGCTTTAATATATTGATTAATTACTGGATTTTTTATCCGTTCTTTGGATGAAGAACAAGTAAAAAGTGCATATTTAAAACGCAAGCGTTTAATTTTCATTTTGCATAATAATTTTGTACAATTTAAAAGTGATTTTCAGGTGTTTATGTAATATAAAATCTTAAATCTAAAAGTAATATAAAGTCTTAAATCTAAAAGTTTAAGTTTATACATTTAGATTTAGGTGACATGTTAAAAGTGTAAAAGTATAGACATATATATACCAGATTAATTTTGACACAATTATTCAAATTGGTGAATAATATCTCATATATTAAAAATAAATGTGCAACGTTAAATTAGCACAAATTAAAATCATTTCTAATGGCAAACAGCTGTTTCAGAGCCCTTAAGCTCCATCTTCAGTGCCAACTCAAAAGGTAAAAACGAATTAAAACTCCTAGGCCATGACCGCTTGCCTGCCATCTCTCGCCCCGCGGCCAGATGAAATGGCGTTGAATTTTTCAAAACAACAGCGGAGACGAGGAAACACACGTGACCGTGAGACCAATAGGAACACTCCGCCGACCGGGAAAGTTTAAGTGTGGAGGCGAATAAAGGAGAGGGGACGAAGAGAATGAACTAAGCGAAACGCAGCCAGACGTTTGAAACGCTTTGTACGGCAGAGAAAAACCCAGAAAGGGGGGGGGCACTGAGGATGAATTAAATGAAAGGTAGCCAGACATTTGAAAATTTTGGTGTACTGGACAAATCATTAACCAAGCTGCTCGAATTTTTCCATATTTAATAAGCTTCCCAGAAATTTAGGTCGTAAATTGATGAGCATTTCTGAATTATCGCACCTTCCGAAAAATTAAAACTGTGACTTTCAGACCAACAATGGTTAGCTATTGCAGATCGTTTAATATCACAATTTTTAACATAATTTTTATGCTCCCCTAAACGGACTTTAAGCGGTCTCTTAGTTTGACCTATGTACATTTTATCACATTCGCAAGATATTTTATAAATTCCCCAATGTGAAAATCTGTCTATTGGATGTTTGAGGTCTGTAAATTTGATTTTGTTAAACGGTGCATAAACTATTTTAAAGTCGAAACTTTTCAAAATTCTAGATATTTGATGGCTTATTCTCGGAAAATATGGAAGTATAATTAAATTTTCATTGCGAACATTGTTAACATTGGAATGCGTACGTTTAATTTGTTTATTATGAATTGAATCAACTATTTCAACAGGATAACCCCGGTCAAAGGCTATTGATTTGATGTAGTCTAACTCCGCTTTGAGTAAACTCTCAGATGAACAAATTTTTAGGGCGCGATGATCATATGTATTAAAAGCAGCCGATTTTTGATTCGGGGGGTGAGATGAAAGACGGTGTGGCGGTAATGACGTGGTAATAATGTGGCGTCTTTCATCTCACCCCCCGAATCAAAAATTGGCTGCTTTTAATACATATGTTCATCGCGCCCTAAAAATTTGTTCATCTGAGAGTTTACTCAAAGCGGAGTTAGACTACATCAAATCAATAGCCTTTGACCGGGGTTATCCTGTTGAAATAGTTGATTCAATTCATAATAAACAAATTAAACGTACGCATTCCAATGTTAACAATGTTCGCAATGAAAATTTAATTATGCTTCCATATTTTCAGAGGATAAGCCATCAAATATCTAGAATTTTGAAAAGTTTCGACTTTAAAATAGTTTATGCACCGTTTAACAAAATCAAATTTACAGACCTCAAACATCCAATAGACAGATTTTCACATTGGGGAATTTATAAAATATCTTGCGAATGTGATAAAATGTACATAGGTCAAACTAAGAGACCGCTTAAAGTCCGTTTAGGGGAGCATAAAAACTATGTTAAAAATTGTGATATTAAACGATATGCAATAGCTAACCATTGTTGGTCTGAAAGTCACAGTTTTAATTTTTCGGAAGGTGCGATAATTCAGAAATGCTCATCAATTTGCGACCTAAATTTCTGGGAAGCTTATTACATATGGAAAAATTCGAGCAGCTTGGTTAATGATTTGTCCAGTACACCAAATTTTTCAAATGTCTGGTTACCTTTCATTTAATTCATCCTCATTGCCCCCCCCCCCCTTTCTGGGTTTTTCTCTGCCGTACAAAGCGTTTCAAACGTCTGGCTGCGTTTCGCTTAGTTCATTCTCTTCGTCCCCCCTCCTTTATTCGCCTCCACACTTAAACTTTCCCGGTCGGCGGAGTATTCCTATTGATCTCACGGTCACGTGTGTTTCCTCGTCTCCGCTGTTGTTTTGAAAAATTCAACGCCATTTCATCTGGCCGCGGGGCGAGAGATGGCAGGCAAGCGGTCATGGCCTAGGAGTTTTTAATTCGTTTTTACCTTTTGAGTTGGCACTGAAGATGGAGCTTAAGGGCTCTGAAACAGCTGTTTGCCATTAGAAATGATTTTAATTTATTCTAATTTAACGTTGCACATTTATTTTTAATATAACGGCACAAAGTTTTAATCCACCTTTTAGAAATATCTCATATAGACATATATATTTATTTTCGGGATGCATCGCTTTAATATATTTATTAATCACTGGATTTTTTATCCGTTCTTTGGATGAAGAACAAGTAAAAAGTGCATATTTAAAACGCAAGCGTTTAATTTTCATTTTGTATATTAATTTTCTACAATTTAAAAGTGATTTTCAGGTGTTTATGTAATATAAAATCTTAAATCTAAAAGTAATATAAAGTCTTAAATCTAAAAGTTAAAGTTTATACATTTAGATTTAGGTGACATGTTAAAAATGTAAAAGTATAGACATATATACTAGATTAATTTTGACACAATTATTCAAATTGGTGAATAATATCTCATATAGACATATATATTTATTTTCGGGATGCATGGCTTTAATATATTTATTAATTACTGGATTTTGTATTCGTTCTTTGGATGAAGAACAAGTAAAAAGTGCATATTTAAAACGCAAGCGTTTAATTTTCATTTGGTATATTAATTTTGTACAATTTAAAAGTGATTTTCAAGCGTTTATGTAATATAAAATCTTGTGGGTCATAGAAAATTCATTTTGTAAAAACTAGTATAACTACAATTGCTTAGTAATAAAATTACAAAATGTGAAATTATGATTTATTTATAAATATAATTAGAGACATTTACTATTTGGTTTTCGTTACGCGCCATATCAATTTGAATTCGTTTTTTAAATAAGCTATATTTTTAATTCATATTAATCGTTTACGTAATAAATATAACAAAGAAAATGCCATTGTTATTATTAAGTTACATATACACAATATATTAACAAAGTTCTAAATAGTCTTTCATTTTGAGATAAAATGAACAACATAAAAAATATTTGTGGGTATTTTAATTAATAAGCCGTTAAAAAAACATCAAAAGAAATATACGACCTTACTTTTCCCACGCCACCTCCAGTACGACAAAATAAATTTTCTAAGACGACAGCATTTTTATATTATTTTTCTGGATAGCTGAAAAGGGGAAAACGGGGAAGCAGAATGAAGCTGAGAAAAAAGTTCTTTACAGGTATTCTTTTATAAAAAGATATGAGCCAATGACGTTTACTAAAGAATTTTTCTTATATAATAAAACAAATTGTAAAAATGATTGATTGCTCTTATTACGGGAAGTATTTTCAAAATTATTGTGAATGCTTTAGAAATAAAAGTGCAAAAGAATAAACCCGTTTTATAATATTTGCTAATTACCGCATAATCCGGTGTATTACACGCACCTAATATTTAAGAATATATTTTTAGATTCTATACGTATATTCGCCATTTTCCCTCTTATTTGTAGAGACACTTTCTCCAGACATGTGGCCAATAACGAATATTGAAAAAAGTATAATAACTAGTACGAGCAGAAAAGAAAACTTGAGTAAGCAAGAAAATACAATACGCACAACGTTCATCAATATGAAAATCGCAATTGAGTCAGTCATTCTAGAAAGAGCACTTGTTATAAAAATGATCTTTTCAAGAGACACGAAGAACTTTTTCTGGGAAATATAAAGGTTTTTGTGAAGTGATTGTCTTAAGCTATAATAAATATGAGTTAACATTATTTGACAATGTTAACATTTCTTCGTTATATATAAAAAATGTAATAAAAAAAAATGAAATATGTTGTGTTCCAAAAACCAAAGTGTTCTAAAAAATTTTTGAAATCTTCTAGAATGTACTAGAATGTTCATGAATGAACTAGAAGTTTCTAGAATGTACTAAAATGTTCTTTATATTTTATACATACATATATATATATATATATATATATATATATATATATATATATATATATATATATACACATATTTTTAGTAGGTTTATATATGGACCAGAAGGATCGAGAACGTTCTGGAATGTTCGAGGACCATTCTGTGGGTGGATTTGGTGGTTGAAAGTGGAAAACCTAGGGTATTTTCATATTTAGACCAAAGTGTTCTAAAAAATAAAAGAAGAAACAAAAAAAAGTCTTTAACTACACGTCTTCTATATTAAATATAGAAAAAAACTGCACAAATGTATCAAAAAAAAAAAAAAAAAAACAGCGAAGCGGGTTATTTTCAGCTAGTTATATATAAAAGATTAAAAATTTATTTTTTTTTACTTAAAATAGATAGAATATGTATTACAAAACTTAATTAAAAGACACATTGAACAAATATGCAGATACATTGATTGATACATTATGTGAGACAAAGAAAAACTATACTGTAAATATTTTTATAGCTATCAGCCGGTTGTTCAAATTCATTGGTTGGCAATAATGAAATTTCGTCATAAAAACTTTAAATACATTAAGAATACAGGCCCTGAGGTGATTCAAGTCCACAATATTTTTTTACAATAATGAAGACTTGTCTTTCACATGCTTTTTCAGTTGGTAGCGAGTTGCTGTTTAATCCATCAATGTATTCTCTTGTAGTGACAATAATGCTCTGACTGTGAGTTTTATATTCAATATGCATAACTAATGCTGGTTGAAATCGTAATTTAGCATTTGTTTGACATTTCTCCCTTTTGCGAGTACCTCCTCTTTTGTACAGAGGTAGACAACAATTAACAAAATTTAATTCATCGTCCGTCTGAATCAGAACCATAGTAATTTTTTTGTAACTAGCTGACCCGCTCGGTGTTGTCCGGGCAGACTGTCATTGAAAAATATAACAGTGGAATGGACTTCATAAAAATGACTGACTAATATTTATTTATACTGAAAAATAAATAACAGCTAATATTTCAAAAGTATAACAGCTACGTTCAAAAAATGAAACGGTCAGGGAAAATTATTACACTTACTTTTAAAGAAGGAGAATTTCTAATACAGTATTTTGCAGAAATTTCACTTTTCACTCAAAGTCCCACAGTTATGCTCCAGAACGTTTAAATCAGTAATTTGGATTTCAGAAGCAATGAGTTCGTGTATGCGACGGTTATTAAGCCTATTTTGGCGATCGCTTATGCTCTTTGTTTGACAACGTTCTCGATCCAATCTATTTCATTTTTCTCTTCTTAATTCGGCTTCTTCTTACCTTTAAAGCATTCGTCGAGATCTTTTAAGGGCATTTCTAATGATATTTTGAAGCTCCATAATTGCAGCGAAAGAGTGAAACGTAAGTAAACACGATTTACCTCGGCCTTAATCCTGCTGAAGATTATTTACCAAATAACCAATGTGATGCGTTTCATTCAGGCGTTGCCATTACACAATTAACAAATAATCGCGATTTCTGTGCCCCGTACGATATCGTAATATATATATAGATAGATATATATATATATTTGTGGGATATTTAATATTAACGAACAATATTCTTTTACATCATATATTTTTCCTCACTCTCTTTATAATGGATACATCTCTGTCATTTCCGAAAGAACACATACCTATGGGCATGTAACTTTTCAATACAGAAAGAGGTTTTTCTGTTTCTTTACAGGTAGCAAAATAATATCTACAGCCCGGACTGGTGCCCTTTATTTTCAGAAGTGATAAAATATGAGGAAAATTATCATATTCTGCAATAAAAAACATATTTCACAAATTTAGAGTAATGCCCATCCTAGAACTAGTGCCCTTTCTAAAATGACTGATTCAATTCTTATGATCATCTTTTATTATTTTTTCATGTTACATTTTCATTTTTACACTTACAAACCAGAAAAGTCTGATAAAATTTCTTGTATCAAAAGTGCACATTATATGGCAGAATATAGTACTATAATTCAGATTTTCTCTGTGTTATGAAAAGAATACGTCATTAAAATATAATTATTTTAAATGTCTAGAAAAATCAGCTACATAGTAAAATCGCTTGTCACCTATAACATATTTTTTTGAAAAATAATATCCTTAAAAATATTATTTGTGTTTTAAATTTTTACGAGAGCTTATGGTCTCATAATTTCTAAATGTTGCATGTTTCTATGATTTTTTTATATAAATGTTGTTCCTTAAAGACGGGTGATGAAAAATTGATTATTATTAATAGAAAAACAAATAGTAACTAATTTAAGGAATTAACATAAAGAATCGGAAAAATACCCCAATTATTTTGTGCAGCTACCTATATGGTCTATAGATTTGTATATGGATTGTATACAAATGCTATATAGATGTATATATTGAACTAATGTATATAGATTGCTTAAAAATGCATATGTATATGCTGTAGATATGAATATCATGCTTAAATTTTGTTTAGTTAGGAATTACATAGAACAAATGAAAATTCCCCTTAAACAACTTCCATTAATAAACGGAAATATACTGCAACTGTTTTGTGAAGCCCTGTATAAGATCTGTAGAATTTATACACATCAAATAATATAAAAAAAATTGTTAAATTTAAAAACCCGAATCCCAACTGAAAACGCCTTTGGAGCAGTTACTGTCCATAAACAGTACTGTAAACGAATTCTTTTGTGTTTCCCTGTAAATGAACGATAAAAGCTAGGCACACTGTTTTCTAACTTAAACAGCTTATTCCAAGCCTCAGTGATAAATATCAATTTAAATATATTTGAAATAGTATAATTTCATTAAAATGCACAGCAAAAGATTTCTAGCAATAGGCCGTAATGTAACGAAATTCTTTTGAGTATTCCTGTAAATGAACGACAAATTCTATAAACACCATATTCTATACTAAGCATCTTGCAGTGCACCTTAGATTAATATATAAATTTCAATATGTTTGAAATAGTGTAACATTATTAAAATACATCGCAAATGATTTTTCCGCATAGACTGCAATGTAACGGAATTCTTTTGATGATTCCATTAAACGTAAATGCTATACACTTCATTTTCAATACTGAACATGCCATAGTAAAATACAATAACATAGATCTATTTCAAGAAAATCCTAGTTAAATTACGGACAGATAGACAGAAAAACCAAATTCCTAAACACATTCCAACAATGTTGGAAAGTATTTCTTTTAACCCTTTCAGGGGCAAAGTGCTTTCAGTACTAAAATGTTGAAATAAAGGACTGGCACCGGAATTTAGGGGAAAAAATATTTGGAAATAAAAAGAGGCTTTATTTCACATACATATTAAATAGAAAAAAAAATAGCAAAAATTCTGGTGCCATTGTAGCATTTGGGAATTAAAATTAAGTGGTTTCATAAACATACCACTGCCTCTGAAATGGTTAAAGGTTAAAAGGTATAAATTAACAACATAATACAAATTAAAATAAGTTTTATTAGGTTGTTTGCCATGTTTCGACTCACTCAGACAAACCTAACCCACAACTTAATAAAAGTTATTTTAATTTGTATCATGTTGTTAATTTACACCTTTTAACATTTAAAAGAAATATATTATTACAATGTGTTATAATTTATTATATTATTATGTTGAAAAGTGTTAAAAATACGATTTCATTAGAAAGTTTCCCACTATTTGAAAAAAATTTTGGAAATATATTAGATAAGTTCATAGCAATACAAATATATTTTTTAAATCCTTAATTTAATTTCTCTTTCCAAACATGTGGCACTGAAAATGAAAATTTCTGGGAGAATGACCCGCATATGCGAAACTTCAGAGTTTCTGGTTAAGTTTTGCTATTTATGAAACTCCTTCTTTAACTGTTGTATATATTTGCATGCCATAAGCTAAAGACTGAATGCATGTCAAGACATGTCATAAACTGAAGTCTCGAATGAATCACTAAATGTATTGAAATGAAAATATAATAACTAGGAACATACAACTTTCAGAGTTTTGCTTTAACTATCCAAGAATGAACTCAGAGCATTAGGTGCATTCGTAATTATATAAGTACATAGCCCCTATATTCGTCGTCTGGTCCGTCCGTCCATCTGTCCGCATATAACAGCGTAAAAACTACCCAATTGAATGGTTTGAAAATTAATATATATAATCGTTGCAAAATTATGTTGAGTCATTTGAAATTTTATGAAAATCGAATCAAAATTTAAAAGATATTGCTAAAAATATTTATTAAGTAATTTGAAATTTTTTTTAAATCGAAACTTGCTTGTTATAGCAGCTTCCGAGGATTATTCATTAAGAGGTCGAGATGTATCGCCAAGTTATCTAGCATGTATGACTTTATACTCATATATGACGTATATGGAATTTTATAGTCTCTATGACAAAGTTATAGTCACATTCATCATTATTTTAAATCTTATCATAAGTAATTAATATAATGATGTCCCATGATAGGTAATGATTCTATGTTGCCATGGTGATTACGTCATATTTAAGATGGGGTCATATTATTTCCGTAGTAATGAAATTAGTAATCGAATTTGTATACTAAAATTGTTTAATTACAGCATCCAACATTATAATCTACCAACAGTTTTTTGTGTAGATGTTTCCGGAAAAATAGATATTAAATGGAAAAATAGCCTAAATATAGATTTCAAGTTCTGTAAATTTCAAAGCTAGGCTTAAGTTTCCCATTAGAATTTTCAGTAAATGTCCACAAAAGATATAATGTTGCCAACTTAAAATGTACTTATTTATTATGGAAATTAATCATATCATAATAACAGACGATATAATTCATTTCACTGAAATAATAACAGTATGAACTCACCCCATTTGTCACGTTTGACGTACAATTTCCAATTTGTTTCGTTTTGTAAACAAGAACCTACATGTTTAAGCGCTGTTATATAAAAGAACTGCCAATAAGAAAGCGATTTTAAAGAAAGCAAAGTAAAAGATTATTTCTTTCCAGACAGTTTTTATTTTGTAGTTTCGAGTATATTGACAATGAAAACAGAAATATATTGCTGAATTCGCTTACATATTACATTTTATATCAAGGAAAATACTTATAAGATAGTATTTATTTCAATCATAAACACAAGAGCTTGGTGCAAATACAGGGTTATTCTAAATGATGGACCCATTTTCAAAAAATTGAATTTATTAAAGTACAAATCCAAAATGAACAATCTTTATACCAATGAAAAGAGGAAGTTTCAAAGTTTTGTAAGACATTATAAATGTTTAATGTGTCCTCCGTTTGCTGCACGGTAAACATCTACGCGATAGCCAAACTCATCCCACACACGAGAAAGCGTATCTGATGTTACTGAGTTACTGTCAATATTAACACAACACCGATAAAAGGATATATCCCATTTCATAGCAAGTGACTAAACAATCCGTCACGGCCACGTCCCATTGGAATCACAAAGTGGTGATAACCACTGATTACTAATATGACGAAATAGTGACAGTTGTGACGATTTTACTGCCACATTGAAGACACATCGACTACCTGTGTTATTAGGAACAAACAACATATCTGGTTTATGAGAACTGAAAGCTCATATCTTCTTTCAGTTTTATTACGTCCATTATCTTAATTCATGTGCTTAAGTGAATCTATGGAAACTCGTGGTCACTAAATTTTTTAATGAAAATAAGTGTTCAGAATAATAATAAGAACTCATGCATGAGGAAATCTATACTATATGCCATTATATTCCCCAGAAATTTGCTTTATATAAAAAGTGAAATAATGCAATAATTTTAAGTTTAAACAAATATTTAAAGTAAATTGTAATTTCCGAAGATCTTACTCGTATGCAGAGATTAAATTGTCATTCAATTATAGTTTTCGGGAAAGCATGAATAATGTTTAGTCATGACATAACCATTAACTTCTAAAAAAATTTCAAAATACAAATTTGAATGCTTTTAAATATTATTTTGTAAAATTTTAATATCTTATGTGTATTTTAAATTTTAGATGCTTTTAATTACATATTTTATTCATTATACATAATTTGAATTAGCGCATTTTAATTTACTTTTAATAACAAAAACGTTTGTCTAAAATAAAAATAAAATCTGAATTATTCATAATTATGTATTAGAGTAGGTGGAATTTATATTTGCTTTATTTCTACCTATTAGTGATTATTCCCATAGATCAATTAGAAAATTGTAGACCTTAATGACTTTTGAAAAATCATAAGTTTTAATACGATAAATATTATTTTATTTTTTTCTTTATAAATCCCTAAATGTGCTTCATAAATTTTTTGATTATTTTTTTCAAATATGTATAACACTCATATAAAAGACGGCATTATGATGCTTCTCCAAATATTTAATTACAATTAGTAAACTTACTTTTATTAATGTTTTCATTAATGCTATGTTTTGTATGTTCATAAATATAATAAATAAGGAAAATTGATAAATCGATCAACCTCATTCTAGAAATAATGAATTAATTAGTTACATCAGATATGTTTATCCGTTCCCGCTTTTCACAATGAGAGGTTAATAGAACTTTTATTATCTCATACCATTGAATAAACTATTTTATCGTTAAATCTCGAAGTAAAAATCTTTTGCTAGAAAGAAAAGGGTAAAGGCTATCATAAATTAATTTGTTCTCTTTAACTTGCTCACTTCAATAATCTGTTATTTGATTGCTCAGAAAATTTAGCTTAATCATATTTAAGAAATGTGAAATGTTTTATTTCATTTCTGAAAAGAATGAATATTATAGAGGATTAATCCATTATTTTTTCCACAAAAATCAGCTAAACCTTTGAATTATTCCAGTTTAAATATTCTGTAGGAATCTTTTCTCTACACAGTGGTATCGGGAATATACAAATTGACGAAAGAACTAGTCGTTGGCAGATTCCGTAATACTTACCCATCATGGATAAAATTTGAAAATAAAACACGTGTAAACTATTTATAAAATGCATTGCAATTCGAATAAATACGTGGCTTGATGATGTCATAAACTTTAAATGCTCTATTACTGAATTGTGTAAAAGAATCATCCTTATAACTCCAATATTGATAATCATATTAACTAACGGTTTACTACGTCGTATTCAGCGTCTCGTTTCCAATTAAAATATATATTTGAATTGAAATTTGAATGAAATACAGGGTCATGAAAAATCGAAGAGTGTGGCAAATATGATTATAAATATCTCGGCAACTAAGTATCCGATCGACTTCATTCTTTATGCAAAATTTATGTTTTTCTATTGTCTTTTATATTCATTCCTTAAAATAAAGAAATTTCGAAAAATTTTATATACCTTTTATCAGAACGAAAATTTCGAGAGTCCGAAAAAATAGTTCCGGATAATCGAGGTTACTGAAATTCAATAAGCTTATTTCTATTATTACATTTTAAGTACATACCAAATTTTAAGTCTCTATCTCAATTTGTTCGGGAGATTTTTTTTTCTAAAAATATGCTTTCCGGAATATCCAGTGTCTAAAACGTGTAAATCCGTAAAATTTTTATTTCGATTTTCCAAACGATTACAAGACCTATCGTATACTACGTATGATGGATAAATAATAATGCAGCATCTGATACTGAAAATATGATGTGTTGGATTAGTAGCATATATGTAAGAAAATGATTTGGGCGTTGCTGCACGTGCAACTCTACAAAAGTACATGCCAATTTGTTTTCAATAACTAGCTGTTAGTAAGCAGATATAAAATAATATGTTAAACCGGTTTTTGACACAAAATCTTTTTAGCAGAATTACATTTTATTTTTAATAACTTTGCACTTTAAACAATAAAAACACTTTAACATGGGCCTTTGAAAATCACGTTACATATAGTTATATAGACACACTAGGCAAAACAAAATAATTGAAATTATTTTCCACTTGAACGGAAAAAGTTACAAAATTTTAAATCTTTGTAATTATTATAGCGACATTTTCTGCAAAAAATATTGTCGTAGCTATTAAACTTATATATTTAAATTGGAATTTTTTAATGTACTTTTCAAATCAAAACTTTTACAAAAAAATTCTTATGTAAAAACAATTAATAATAATAAATAATAAAAATAAAACCAAGCCAAATTTCTGGAATGGAGTAATTGGGTTTCAGATTTCAAATTAAAAATACACATTTAACCCGGGCTTAGCAAATTCATTTTACTGTTTTCTTAAGCAAAAATCCGCTCCGGGACTACGAAGCCCGTCGCGAGCTCTCGTGGCGGAAATTAGCGCGAGTTCTCCCGGGTTAATATAAATCACATCCTCTAAAAAAATCCTATTTAGATAAAATACAAATGAACACAATATTAACACTCAAAACTACAGAAACGTATGAACATAAATCAAAAATCAAAAAACATAAAAAAAATAGTACCCATTTTCCTTCAGGGGAATAAGTGGGCGGTAACTTTTTACCCTTCCGAATAATCCCCTTATTTTAAATTTCGAAAATAATTAGACGCATGCTACATATTCTTAGGTATATTAACTTTCATTTTACGGGTAAAATTAAATACTCTTTACAAGTTAAAAAATCAATATTTTTAAAGGGTTAATGAAAAAAAAATCGTTAATCAATAAAAGAAAAAAAAAAAAATAACTTGGAGGCAAGCGGCTTCATGTATTCCTCAGCACGTTAAAATAAAATCCTGAAAAAAAGAGAAGCGATATATAATGAATGTAGCTATCCCTAAATGTTTTTTTTATTTGTTCTAAAGCAAGAGGGTACAGGTTATTACCACTTACCCAATTTTATGGTATTTTCTAATATGAGGAAATGAGTCATCTCCCCTTTTTAATATGTACATTCTACAATAGACATTTGTTTATTAGGTGCGTTCGTAATTATATAAATACGTAGCACCTACAGACGTCGTCGGGTCCGTCTATCTGTCCACCTGTCTGCATATAACAGCGCAAAAGCTACCCAAACAAATGGTTTGAAATTTAATATATATTATCGTTGCAGAATTTGTCGAGTCATTTCAAATTTTATGAAAATCAAATCAAAACTTAAAAATATATTAATAAAAGTTTTCTTTATTCTATTAAATCCTATCGTACGTAATCTATATAATAAAAGTGCAATTCATGTGACTGAGGAAAACAAATATAGGCAAATCACTTCTTTTTACATATTCCAAGCGGCTATTTTTATTCAAAATTATTTTTTTAGATAAAATTGCATAAAAATTACACTTTTAGAAAGATCGTTCAAAAAAATTGGTTGCTTGAGAGATGAGATATATTTAAAAATGTATAGATTCTGAGATAACTTCAGCGTAAACTAGGTTAACAGCCGAATATCTTAATCCATTAAAATAAATAAACACAGGAGATTCGTTCATTATGAGTCAGGGAAATATTAAACCACGGAGGTAATCATTCGCAACGCAAGATCTCCATGGTGAATTTTGTAGCACTGTTTGGTGTCGAAAAAAAATCGCATTTTTAAACGTGGCATACGTAATAATAAAACAAGAACGAAAAATCATGCGTCAAGCATAGATTATGTAACACTTTCCAACGCTTCCAAAATAATTTTACGAATCATACTCTTTTATAAGCTAAAAGATAACATCTAAGTAATCCGAATACTTTATTCAGCCCTGTATAGGATCTATAGATTTGTATATATACTACATAGGATGCTAAATTTTAGTTCAGTTAGGAAACACGTAGCACAGTTTAAAATTCTCCGTCTGGAGTTAAATAATACGGAAATGTGTTCCCGAACTTTTGTACTTCCCTGTATAGGATCTACAGAATTTATACACACCACGTAATATACAAAAAGCGATTTAAAATTAAAATCGCATTCAGTAACTTAAAACGCACTTCCAGGAATTATTGTTAACATACAGTAGAGAATTCTTTTGTGTGTCCCTGTAAATGAACGATGACTGCTATACACACAATATTCTGTAGTAAGTCTCTTGTAATGAACCTTATATAAATTTCAATGCGTTTAAAATAGTGAAACATTATTTAAATAAACCGCAGACGATTTTTCTCCATAGACGTAATGTAACGGAATTCTTTTGACTGTCCCTGTAAAGTAAGTATAAGTGCTATGCACACCCTATTCCACATTAAGCTTCTTCTAATGCACCTTAGTGATATATATAAATTTCAATGCGTTTAAAGTATTGAAACATTATTTAAATAAACCGCAAATGATTTTTCCCCATAGACCGCAATGTAACGGAATTCTTTTGAGTGTCCCTGTAAAAAAAACTATAAGTGCTACACACTTCCGTTGAAATAGGGAACATGCTATAGATAACGATTATAACATATAAAATTTGCAGGGCAATCCGAGCATATTTACGGGAGTTAGAGCACGGACAGACGGCAGACGGCAGACGGCAGACGGCCAGACGGCCAGACGGCCAGACGGCCAGACGGCAGACGGCCAGACGGCCAGACAAACCGAAGTCATAAACACTTTTCAACTAGGTTGGAAAGTGTTAAAAAAGGGGCATGCTCATTTCGCTCATAGCAGACGATATAATTGATTTCACTGAAATAATAATATATTTTTTTACATTGTAAAACTAGTTAGAAAACGAACGCACCTCATGTGACACGTTTAACGTACAATTTCCAACATGTTTATTTCTTTAACATGATCAAAACTACTTTTTCATGATAATTTTTCTTTTTCAAATCAAAATATTTAACCCGATTGAATACAGGATATACTTAACATATTTTTTGTTCGCTTGCCCCAAACATAATCACAAATGTAAAAAAAAAATCGAAAATTAAATATCTTAGAGAAACTTTCACTATTAAAAATATATTGAACATATGCTTTCCTTTGACCAGACAATGTTTCCTATTGTGAGTTCATAATTTTTTTATTTACTTTCTTTTCTTAAAGGACCTAGACCCTAAAGGTCATCCCAAATTTTTGAAAGCATTGAATTATTAATTTTAGGGTTCTGTACTTAAAATGTATAAACTGACCCATTATAAGATCACACAGTTGACTGTCTGTCTGTCTGTCACAGCCGTTTTTCTACAAAACTGTGGAAAGTGGAAAGTTCAAACTTGGCAGAGTTATAAAAGCTATTCACCGCATATTTATAAATTATTAGTCATTCACAAATATTTTTAGAAAAATGTACATGGGCTAATTAAGTTATTTGAAAAAAAATGTACATCGTGATGGATATCGGTGTAAAGATCTCGTAACACCGAACTCAAAAAATATATTTGTTTTAATTTTAGGTATTATATTTTCAGCGATATCGTCAAAAATGCACTACCAAAATATATCCGCCCACCATATTTCCGAATCTAATTAAACTAAAATTACGAAAAAAATAAGTGTAGAGAAGTTTATTTAAACCTTGCGGGAAAACTATAGCGACTATCTAACTCACATATAAAATAAGTTGAAACTGGTGTGAAACAATAAGAACTAAAATTTCTTCTTAAAACACCATCAAAAACTTAAAAATGCGCAAGGCCTTTCGAAAGATCCGATTCTTTCTTCGTCAGGCGCAAAAAGACGTGTTTCTGCTATGAAAGCAGCAGCAAGACTCCAGCAAGACTAATTTTAGAGTCTTGCTGCTGCTTTCATAGTAGAAGCACGTCTTTTTGCGCCTGACGAAGAAAGACTCGGATCTTTCGAAAGGCCTTGCGCATTTTTAAGTTTTTGATGGTGTTTTAAGAATAAATTTTAGTTCTAGGTCACATAGTTTTGAAGAAAATTGCATTTTTCCATTACACACCTATTTTAGTTTGCGGTCTCTCAGTGCGGGAGTTTAGAGGCACCCGGCGTACCTATCGACGTGGAATTATCCAAAGATTGTTGATAATCATTTTTGAATAAAAAGTTGACGGTAATTAGCCAAGATATTAAAAAAAATCCTCTCTTGTAAAATGCGGCAAATGCACCAAGAATGCATTGCAACCATGCAACCTCCTTTCGAAGCCAGCTTGGAAAAATTCCATTCTTAAACTTTGTGCATTGTATTTGTTTTAGGTAAGACGAATCATAGTGATAATAGTCAACGTTTTTCATTTCAATTGAATTCAATTATTGATGGTAGTTATTAAAAGATAAGTCATGGAATAATAATCATTGGAATAATTCCAAGACATTAAAAGTCAGTAGTGTTGAGACAACAATCGCTTATAACGAAATATGTAATTAACGTATAATGAAACAATTACAAATCACTTAAATAATCGTGCCTGCAAGTATCATGATTTTATGTTTAAAAGTGAGTCAGAAAATTTCGCGTTGTTAAGCGGGTTTTTTTTTTCGAAAATTGCCTTAAAATTGTCTATCGTTACGTCAAATATAACACATTATATATACATTGTTATACACATGATCGATTATTTTTAAAATTTTAATAAATGATAAGAACTGTGTATATTCGATCGTTATACTTATATTTGTGTTTAAAACTATTATTCAATATTTATATTTATTTGAGAATAATTATCTTTTTAATGTTCTACGAATACATGCGAATTTTTGCAGTTTCTTTTCTTTCAAGTATGTGGAATGTTAACTAACTTGGTTAATTTTTCATTGTTTATTAATATGGTTAACGCTTGTTTGTTTAAGAATGTTTTTGTGAAACATGTAATTGTCATATCATTATTTTTATATTAAAAAATATATCTTTTAATATTTATCTTTGTAAATGGATTTTCTATTATGTACATTGATTTTTAATCCATTTTAGCTCATACCTCATTCGTTTTTCAAGTTACAATAGTTGAAATTCATATGTACTGAAAGTAACGCGCGAGAATACGAAAGATGGAAGAAAAAAAGGTGTTGCGTACAGAAAGTTTTTTGTACTTAATAATATAATACAGGCAACTTATAAAGGCACCCTAATGAAATTTTTTTTTGTTACGATTTTCATTTTCTCTATTGTTTAAATATGTATTAAAAAACCTATATGGCATCAATTCGGAATAGGGTTTGCTGGTGATTTGTTTTTCAAGATATCAACTTTTCCCAATTAAAAAGGTCGTTAAGTGTACATTTTTCTGGAAAGTACCTTTTAAGACCACACATGTGCACATAATGTGACAGCATAACTGCTTATATTTACGACACACGAATGATACCACAAAGGTAGTCTGCTTAAAAAGACAGATATATTTATAATCCCAATAAATTCTGATACAGAAGCCAAATTTCAGGAAAGATACTTCCTACAAAATTTTCGGCACCAAGATATCTGTAAGAAGATTAGAGATCATGTAACGACCATCGATTGGTTAACCATGGGGCCATTGGTGTCGACCCGAGGACACATAAGATTATCCAACGGGGTGTACTAAATACTAACTATTTATCCAGGGCAGTCCACCGGGGAGCGAAAATTTTTCCCTTTAATTTTTTATATGTAAAAATGTAAGTATGTACATATACGTTGTTGATTTTCTTCATGCCAGTATTATCATGTGTTTTTAACTTAGTAACATCTCTGTCGTGATAGCAGTATTCGAACTTTTTCGAGTGTTATCTCCATCATTAGCGTCCGTCAACAATATGGAGTTCAGCGTTTGACCCAATGTTTTTGTATAAGAGGGACTATTATAACATTTTGATGCCAATTCACTACTGATTAGTCATTCAATTTGCGGTCTGTATGACCTGGTATTCACAGACTCAATAAAATTTTTAAGTGCACACTTAATCAAGATGTATGACCAGGAACTGTCATTAAGATGAGATCACTCTGCACTCCATTAAAAGTAAAAACCTTACTTATCCATATCTGCATGTGCAAATTGTATCTGATATTTTTATTTTTAAATGCTTACGTTCTGTATAGCACCAGACCAGAAGTTAAGTGATACTTAACTGATAATAATAATGAGTATATAATTCTTTTGTTAAAGTCCCATGTTTTCCCAAAGCGGATGATGTAACCCTCTAATGCAGTTAAAATACGTTTGTTAATTTGTTTCTGGCGTGTACCTTTTGCTTTCTTGGATCAGTTGTACTGTAACATTGATGGAATAAATGAAATTATATTCTCGCTTGACTACAAACTAAATGTTGTTTGCAAATATTTTTATCCTTACTTTTTCGTTAGAAGTTTAAACCTGCATTTAAAAAATACTGTTACAGCTGTCGCAGACGCACCGGGGTATCTTTTTTGCTCCAAAATGACGATTTTATGGCTGAGCAACCGGGCGGTATTGACGAGATTTTGCTTTGTATGGCAAGCCGGCAGAGCAATTTGCGCGTGTTTTATATTAAATTAAACATTGTGTATTTTATAATAAATTAATCATTGTTTGTGTTTTATAATAAAATAAGTTATGTGTGTTTATTATAAAATAAGTTATGTGTGTTTATAATAAAAATTGTGTGCGTTTTATAATAAAATTGTGTGTTTGTATGGTAAAATTAACTGTTTCATAATAAAATAAAATCAACATGCTGTTAAGCAATCTAGACCTAACAGGTACCCGAAAACGGGCTTTTCTCACCAAAATGTTGCAAAACAAAAAGCGCGTCAACCCTGGTGCGTCTCTGACAGCTATACCAAAATGTTAGATATTGTTAAAAAATATTAGATTGCAGTGCGAAATCATCGCACGGGCACACTGGTTCTTTTTATTTTAGTAATGTCTTAATTGAAACACATTAGTTTGCATCGAGTACATTAATTTATTTAGAGTTATGTTAATTTATTTAATATATCTTGGTCTTTGCAGGCATTATGACTGTATATTAATTATTTCCCTAAATTTGTATTTACTGAAATATCTAGTTACAGTTACTTCTTTAACGTTAAAAGACCACATAAAAATACACAACGTAAAGTCAAATTCCTTTTAATCTATAATTAGGGTAATTGTTAATTATGCTTGATTTCTTTAATTGTTTAATATCGAGTTTTATTTGATTATATCTCTCAACTAGGAGCTTTTTATACAAAACCTTATTTAATTAATAATTTATTACTGTATAGATAAAACCAAAAGTAAATAAAAGGAGTCTTTATCCATTTTCCCCACCTTAGCTTGTTTGGGTTTTTATTAAATTATACAGTAACCGGGTTATTTTTATAGCTTGTCTGGAGCTTCCCAGCAGGGTTTGATTATCGTCTGCATCATTAAAAATATTATTTGCTTAAAAATGTCACTGTAAAATAAACAACATATCAAAGGCTTTGCATTTGTACTTTCCGAAGAGGAATGCTGTCATTCGATTATTAAAAAAAAGAGGTGTGAAAACATTTGACTGAGAAAAAGGTAAAAATTGCATACTTAACAAAGGTACGTTAAGAGAAGAAAAGGCATAAAATGTTGCTTCAGAGAAAGTTAGGAAAGTTTTGCTAAATGTTTTTGATTATCGCTGGATTCTCATGTAACGAAAAATTTAAAATAAAGAAAGTAGAAAAAATATCAAAATTAACTTGGATTAGTATCTAAAATATGTTTGAAACAGCTGTTTTCAAAGAAAACATTCCATTAATTCAATCTTTATTGTTTTAATTTCCACCTAGATAAGGATACCAGCCATACCTCTAAATCAACTGCTATATGTTTAGAAAAAAATGAGAAATTATACGAAATTGAGGCTAATTGGATTTAAATGCATACCACCCAAACGTTGCGATGTGTTTCCTATGTATTACTGTGCATTTGGACTTTTTAAACAAACTCTTTATAAGCGACATCCCAAAACATTGGATTTATTCTGGAAGATTGTGGTGAAGGAGATGCACAATATCAATCTTGATATTTTAATAAAATCTCTTTTATCTTCGAAATCAAGACACATTAGGAAATTTCAACAAAAGGGCTATCAGACTGAGTATATTAGAAAATACCATTCTTATCTTTGTTTACATATATCTTTCTTTCGAAAAGCGTAACTGAAATGTGTGACTCTTCTGTAAAGTTCTACGAGAAGTACCGACAATTTTATCCAAAAAGTCTTACTTAGAAACTTTCAAATAAAACAGAGTGTTCTTTATCAAGTTCTGAAAGCTCCAAAATTCTTTTTGCAAAATTTTTATTATTTTTTATTTTTGTTGCTGTTGTTGTAGTGTATATAAATAACAGCTTTTAAATTTAGCTAACTTTGTTTTGTGTGTGCAAACAAGAACCAGATTAAATTCCTTTTGAATATTTTTTCATAAGATTAGATGTTTACTTAGTGCTTTTATTGAAATATTAAAGTAATCTACTTTTAAATGATTAAAAAACATTAGAAGTATTCCAGTTTATAATCATATAACAAAGATTTTATCTAATCTATGTAATACAAAAAAAAAAAATCTATAGTTGTGTGTATAAAAATTCAAAATTGATCACGAAGAATAGATATATCTTCGAAAAACGGCAAAACAATAATTAATATTCAACTGGGCTACATCAGCATGTTTTTTTTTTTTTTTTAAATTTTGACCTACATTAGGAAAGCTTTTGGAAATTGGCATACATCCAGACGAATTTATCTAAATTTATAACATTCGGTCAATCTAGGCATTCATTTACATCCAGCCGTCAGGAAGGATTTATATCACTCAAAAAACTGCATCTAAATGTATTATTTATTCAATTGAAAGTTACAAATTGATATCCTTTAACATATTTCAATATTTCATAAATTGCATTTTGTCTATAAAAGGGATTTGATTAAAACTATATTAAGAATAAACAGAAAATATGCCATAATTTCTAACCGTTTAAAATAATTATCATCTTTTATTTCAAATATGTGACTGAAAGAATAAGTTTATCGTTTTTAAAGTGTACTTTTTTAAAAATGTACAATATATAATTTCAGTTTTATATTTTTCTAATTTCTTGGAGAGGAGTAATTTTTTTTTTTTTTGCAATATATTTCCAAGAATAACAATCATGTTTTGACTTTAAAATTGCAAGAAAATTTGATGCGATTGTGTATTATGAAGAAATTTCTTGGTCACTCAGAGCTACATTAGATGTATGTTAATAATTGTTTATGGAATGTATAATTAGTGCATTTAAAACAAATTTAAAATTTACTATTTGTTTTAAGTCCGTGTGATGTTGTGGTAAATGTTTTGGTTGTTTTGTGGTGCATTTTTTAAAATTGCTTTTGTGGCTAAAAGAATGCAATTTAATAATATTATTCGACCTTTGATAATTAAGATTTAAAGGATTTCTTGATTCTCTCAAACTGTAATATGAGAGATGGCAATAAAAAAATAACGGCAATTAAAAATAGCCGTTTTACCTTTATGCACATTTATTGTGATTATTTTCGAATTTTATTTATTAGTATAACAATGCAGTTTGCATTTCTCCAATTCGTATTCTTCTAGAGGTATACTTAATTTCCCCTACTGATTAAAAATTTTGAAATATCGCTCAACCACAAGAAAATTGATACAACTCAAAAACACTATTTTTCACAGAAGAGGCATAGAAAGATATACTTTCTTTTCCGTAAATAAAACTACAGCACTCCCCATTACATGCAGCTGTAAAAAAAAAAAAATACATAAAATAATAAAATCCTTAAGAATGAAGTCGCAGAAGAGATTAAGAGGACTGAGTAAATTTATCCCCCATACAACTTGCTGTGGTGGCAAAGTGGCATATAGCGTAATTTAGCTGTTTTCCAGATAGCTACACTTACGACATTTTTTCTGTAAAAAGATGTGCCTAAGTCAGAACTATCTGAAATTTAAAATTTGTGTATTTAAAACAACTTTGCAACTTATGATTAGTTTTAAGTTCATGTGATACTGTGGCAAGAGGAGTTTTGGTGTTATTGTGATAAGGTAAAGCCAGGAGAGATGACGCGGTCGGAGAGATTGCGCACATAGAGGTTGGGGGGGAAGGGATAGAGTGAGCGCGCAGCGACTCCAGGTAGTTGTACAACAATAGTAGTGGAGTGTCTACTTGAAAGTGCACGTTGATTGCTTTGAGCGTTTAAGATAAAGTATTGCTATTTTGTTTTGTTTTCCCAAAGTAAGTGCTTGAATTTTCATAGCTATTCATCAGAATTTCTATACAATGTCAATAGTACAAAATATTTTAAACTTAAACGATTTCTCATAAGCTACTAATCTAGACTAACAATGTGAACATCAACGATTCGTTTTAGAAGAGGTTATGTTTAAATAAAAGGCAGCGCAATCTCTCCTACCGAAATTGGAGAGTTTGCGCATCTGCTACTTAGGAGAGATGGCGCTGTTTTCCCATTAGTTCCCATGCTATGAGAGATTACGCAGCTTATTGGTAAATTTGCATAAAAAAATGAAAAATGAAAATGGACTAATTTTAAGTTAAACGTGTTATTAAGTTACATAATTTTATTTTGTAATCTTATCTGGACTTGCTTTTGCTGATTCTTTAATTTTTTTCATTTAATTAAATTTTTTTAATCGTTTTTTAAATTATTTCCTTTTTCTGATTCTTTAATCATTATGTTAAAATATTCACTCCTAATACAATAATATTTGTTTACAAAAACCTTACAGCAATGTCATTTAAGAGTAATTATTATTGTTAACAATTTAATTGTAGTTCTTATTAGTAACAATCTCTCCTATCCATGTGTGCAATCACACCAACCCTGTAAGGACAGATTGCGCAAAATAACTTTCTTGGTTTTATTACAACTGTTCTATTAAATTGCAACATAACAACAAAAAAGCAATGGAAATGCATAAAAACAAATGAAGTAAAAATTATTCATGAATAGTTTAGCAAAAAATTAATATTTACATTTTTTATTGCTATTCTTTTGGATTGTGCGCAGACTATCCTAGCTTTACCTTATAGTTTTTATTTCTCTACGTAAAAGAAAGCTATTTTACTATTATTCTACATTTGATAATTAAGATTTAAAAGATTTGGTGATGCGCTCAAATTGCAAATGAGAGATTAATCGGGATTTAAAAATTAGCAGTTACATTTTTATGCAAAAGAATTGCCGAATAGATTCAAATTTTATTTATTAGCATAAGAGTGCAGTTCGGACACTCCCAGTTGGTATTCTCCTAGTGATATTCTTCATTTTCCCTATTTTTTAGAAAATCTGAAATATCGATCACGCACAAGAAAACTGACACAACTCCAAAATACTATACTTCACAGGAGAGGCAAAAATGGATTTTCATTATTGTACTGTAACATAAAACTATAGCGCTTATCTCTGCAGCTGCAAAAGTGCACATAAAATTGCAAAACCCTTAAGAATCACGTCGCAGAAGAGATAAGGAGGACTGAGTAAATTTATTCTCTACGTAATTTACCTTCCTTTTGTGTTGGCAATGACATATAGCGTAATGTAGTGGTTTTCCAGATAGCTACAATTATGACACTTTTCCTTTAAAAAGACGCGCCTGAGTCAGGCCTAGTAGTGCGATATTACGCAAAATGAATATTTTGGAATTGAGTCGTTTTTCTGCGTGCGACCGATATTGTATATTTATGTTAAAGTTGTGAATTGGGAAAAAATAAACTCTTAGACTGAGAATTACAGAAGAACAGATAATTTCGACATACTACATAATGCTGTTTATAATTGTTATTATTTTTTTTTAAATGTGTTTTAGGATCATTAGATGCTTTCTCATATTTGATGAATAGCTTAATTTAAGTATTTATCACACTAGTAAATATATGGGTTTCATTTTGCTCAATTTTTTATTTTGCAACATAGCGACTAGTGCTAAATAATATATATATATATATATATATATATATATATATATATATATATATATATATATATATATATTTATTTTTTTGTTTTTTTTTTGTTTACACACGGTTTCATCAGAAGGGCGAAAAAATGTTTTTTACACATGTATAAAAAATAAAAAATAAATAAATAATGAGTAATTTATTATGAACTTTCGTGAATATATTAAAAGTTCAGTCTATGGCATCCATATATTTTTTACATATCATATGTGAAGTTTCTTTTCATTGAAGTCTAAAAGTTTTCTTCAAGGTAAACAGGTTATTTTTAATGAATAATGTATAGTCGGATAAATATTCTAATTAATAAAAAATGGAAAGTTAAGTTTTATTGAACTTTTAGAATAATTAAATATATAAATAATTTAAATTAAAATATTCATTTGAGATTTTAATTAAAAATGTGTGGAATACATAATCAAAGAATAAAATAGCAACTATTTTCTTTGATTGTCAATCTCATATATATATATATATATTCTCTTTATTATTTTTTATATTAAAAAATATATATGTTTTGGAAGTTATATTTATTGCTATAATATGTTTTTGGGCATTAGATTAAAATATTTAAAAATTTTATTTTCTACAAAAGATTGGTAAAAGTATATCTGGTAGGCAATATCCTCGATATCTAATTATAGTTCTCTTTCAAAATTTAGAAAAAAAAAGTAGAAACTAATATAAATAAAAAAAAAATAATAAAATTCTGTCTTTTATTCAACTAAAACGTACTAAAAGTAGATTTTTTTTTTCAATTATGGAAAAAAATGGAAAATGTTACATATCATTAATACATAACTTCAACAAAACAAACATAATTAGAATTTACCTTTTACTAAAGGATCAAAAAAGAATTTTGTCAAGAAATATTGTATTACAATCATGTATATAACAAGTTTATTACAAGTTCGTAGCAAGTGAGGAATAAACATTTGCTGCCCTGCCTTTTATTATTTAATACACAGTATGATTATAATTAAAGCTGCACTTTCAAAAGGCTGTAAAAAAGAACAACTGGTGAAAATGTCCTAATATTTCATCTGAGTATACGTGAGGGAATGGGAATTTGTTTTGTAAAAAAAAAAAAGTAAAAATAAAATTCAAACAATAAAATTCTGTCTTTATTCAATTAAAACGTACTAAAACTAGAAAAAAAAAATCCTAATAATTTAAAAAAAAGGAAAATGTTACATATCATTAATACATAACTTCAACAAAACAAACATAATTAGAATTTACCTTTTACTAAAAGATAAAAAAAAATGTCAAGAAATATTATATTACAATCAAGTATATAACAAATTTATTACAAGTTTGTAGCAAATGAGGAATAAACATTTGCTGTCCTGCCTTTTATTCCTTAATACACAGTATGATTTTAATTAAAGTTACACTTTCAAAAGTCTGTAAAAAAGAACAACTTGTCAAAATGTCCTGATATTTCATCTGAGTATACGTGAAGCAATGGGAATTTGTTTTGCAAAATAAAAAAGTTTAAAAGTTGGACAATAAATGGCGCTGTACTCGTCATTAGATGCTAATTAAAGGACGTGACATGTTCACTGCACATTTCACTTGACATAAAAAAAGCGGGAAACATGCAGTTCCTGTTATTTTGTGTCTGAGAAGGTAGTCACGACTCTATTATTGAAGGTCGCCCTGCTTGTGAAGATTTTTTACAATGAATGGTGACTGTGCGGCATTTGCATTAAAGAAATTCCGGACACTTAAGTGTTTAGGAAGCGGCCCGATGACTGACAAAGAATGCCACAACAGCATGTCGCGTCTTTTAATTAGCATCTTATGACGTGTACAGCTCCATCTACCTGTCAACTTTTAACCTTTTTTCTTTTGCAAAACAAATTCCCATTACATCACGTATACTCAAATGAAATATCAGGACATTCTGACCAGTGGTTCTTTTTTTTACAGTCTTTTAAAAGTGCAACATTAATTATAATAACCCTGTATATGTATGACAAGGAATAAATATATGGAAGTTATTAACGATATAAAAAATTTTATATTCTTCTTATTAATTAAAAGAAAAACATTATCTACTTTTTAGTGCATTTTATTTAAATAAGTATCTGAGTTTTAATTTTTAAATTTATATTATTTTAATTATACCTTGACAATGATTTACTCTGAAAAATCTCCTTTAATATTTCCTATCCAATGAAATGTGATATAAAGTTTTCGTCTTATGTACATTTATCTCATTACGTAAATATATTGCGTCAAATTCTCCCCTTCAGTAAATAAATTGTCAAACTACTTGGGGTACTTTGAAAAGTATCATGTTGAGTGTGGCCACATCAAAAGCATTGCTAAATCATTTTATAAGAGAGAAGGATAGTGATGTATTTAAATTTTTAATTTATCTTAATAAGATAATTTTTTTATATCGTGCTCTCTAATTTGCTTTTTAGATAAAAAGACAAAAGTAAAATGAATTTGCAAACACTGAAGCATTCAAAATATAACGGAAAGTATTTTCAGTAAATTAAGATATAATTCAAATTACTTCAAAGACATTGACTCATTTGCTAATGTAACCTGAAATTATAATACAGGATTATTAAACGAACTACGAAAAACAATAATATTGTTACAATTGGAAAAATATTGTACTGTCCTCTAAAAAAAACCCATTTTTTTGAATTTTTTTTATATAAAGTCTAATAAAGAATGTAAAAAAAATTAAACATGTCTAAATTTCACGGCTTATTCTGACTAACATTTTAATGTTGAGCATTTTTCATTATATCAGTTTAATACAAAATGGCAGCCAATAAAGCGAGTATTTTTAAAAAAATAACACGTGTTACCTAAAAAAAAAAACCACGCCTGATGCAATCAACTGAAAATGATGCATTTTATTACATATTAATGGTTTAGCATAAAAACAATTAAAAATTGATGTAGATATTCTAAAATTTTATTATAACAAGAAAATCTGAACAAGTGGGTAAGTGTGATCGAAGATCGCTCAAAGGGTTTCGTTTAATATTCCTTTCAAAACACTTTAACCTTTCTTTAATAAATTTGAATAAATTTGAGTCATGTTTTTTATAAAGTAAAAATTTACCGGTCTCTTTTTTCGTTTTTTCGAATATCTAAACCAGCCTGCTATTATATTCTGTGATAAGAATATCCATCATGCGGACTAAATGCGATATTTAAAAAAATAATTTCAAAATTAAACAAATTATACAGCTTCAAAATGTTAAAATACGCGAATATTTCCATAATCGGATTTTTATCACGATTCAATATGTTTCTCAAACTCATATATTTACTATTCTCTATTACGCATATTGATACTCGCTTTGTATTATTCTCAAACATTTGAAAAGTTCGTTAAACTTCCATTATGACGTCAGATTTTCTTTTTAATTCTCTAATGACGTGATATTAATCTGCTTTGTGTACATACACATTCTCATACTCCTTGTATTATTGAGAAATCTTTTTTCCGTTTTATTACCACTATGACGTCAATCAATTTTATTTCATATTTATCTTTTTTTCAATGGGATTTATTGGCGTGACGTCATAAACCACCATCATGTGACCTCCTTGCTGTGTTTATATTTGTTTGTCTATGTATCGCATGAATACATTCAATTGGAAATTCCGATGGTAAAATACCACCAACACGTGATTTCATACAATCTCGAACCCAGATTCCCAATAAAGCCCCAGTTTAAAGCCAATAATAATAAATTGTGAAAATTTTTATTTCATTTTCATTTTTCACGTGGAAATCATCTGATAAAAAATTTAATTATTGTGGAAAGAATTTCATCGTGGATTTTTAATTTTTGGCATGTGCTATAACGAAAAACGTTTAAATTTAATTGGAAAAGGCTGTTAGAATTTTGGTTTTTTATCTCTATTTATTAAAATAATACGAATTTTTCAAATTTGAATATTTTGAGCTCTTCATAGCTGGGATTCAGATATATTTACAAAGTTTCAACTCTGTAAGTTATACAGTTTTTGACAATGGCTCTGTGACAGACAGACAACAGAGCAGGAGTAATAGGGTTTCGTGAGATGAACGAAACCCTAAAAAGGAAGCTCATGTTTTGCCAGAATTCTGCAATTCTTAGTTTAAATTATTTTAAAGTGGGTTTTGGTTAGAGGACAGCACAATATTGTTTCACTTAATTTGTTCATATCTCACGTTTTTATGCTTCTTTTTATTTCTTTATTATTTTTTTTATTATTTTCTTGAAAATACAATCTACAGCGTTTACAAAATATCTTAGATATATTTTCATACACAGATTTCGAAATATTTTTCACATGAGAAGATAATTGTTACGACAATTTCGCCAAAGCCTTTAAATGTCACTGAAACGTTGTACAGTAGACTAACCAGAAATTCAGCATATCAATGGTCTCAACTTAGTCTCTAGAAGCAAGCTTTGAAGCGTTCCATTTTTGGTCCAAAACTATTTCCAAACAATAATTTTCGTTTTATATATTTCTTGCAACCTATGTAGAAATCCACTTCGTGATAAAATATTCTTGCAAATATTTCAGAAATATTCCACGCAGATTATTGTTTGTAAACAATTGTGGCCAAAAAAAAAAAAAAAAAAAAAGACTGCATTTTATTTTTTTTTATACTATATGTATTTGAGATGTTTCTTTTTTTTATAAGTTGTATTACTAGTACTTTATTTAATATTTCAACTACAGGACATTTATCATTTATGAAATGACAAGTGAAATACAAAAATCCACAAATACTTTATGACACTTGTAGAAGATTTTTTCATGATATCAAATAGTGTTTCATTTCAAGGTGATCTGCTTCCTGATCCTCCGCACTCATTTCTATGTAGAAAGTCTACATTTCTATGAATGAGTATTAAATATAATCTGTATTTATATATATTAGTTCTTTGGATCTTGGACCTTTAAAAACTTGGTTCTAAATATTCTCTAATTCAGCTACCTTTAAATATTTTACAAGTCACGAACATATGATTTTATTTATTGGAATTTTCAGCAAAATGCAACGTGAATATGTGCATCTTACAGAATTCCCATTCAGTTTTAAGATTGTATTCGTTACAATTTAAAAATAAACATTATACATTAAGTTGTAGACATTTTTAAAAATTTCAGCAATGATTTTTTTTTGTAAGTATAAGAATATAAAGAAATAGACAATTATTATTTAATCCTTTTTTGGAAATTTCCAATTTTAAACAAATATAAATTCAGTTCAAAGTCATTTCGGATGTATGCGCTCTTACGTCCATGGGGATAAACTAAGATAAAAATAAAACTTTCACATACTTTTCAAATAAGAAAATTCCAAATTTTATACAATGAAATACTACAATTATACGTGTTTTAGGTTCTTTTTTACGCAGTATATAAATATTGGGTAAAAATACAATTTCTGACAAATCGCAAAAGTGACACACGTAGTTACTTTTCGCAGTATATTAATCTTTCACTGTCGAGAAAATATATGAATGAAAAAAAAATATTGATGTCCAAAAACTGTGAACATAATATATATATGAGTTTTTTGAGCAAAAAATGTGCGAAAAATTTATTTTTCCACAATACCATGTGAAAAAAAAGAAAAAGAAACACATTTTTTTTTTTAAATCTTAAACCGTTAAACGTTAAGAACATGCAAGTTGCAAATTTCAAACTGGACGAAAAATGTCCGGGCCAGGATTCGAACCTGGGATCGCTTGGCTGAAGCCGCCACGCTCTACCACTGAGCTATCCCGGCTGAATCTGGAGGGCATAATTCATCCAGTTAACCTTATTGATCAAAGCATCTGGTCTGATATTTTAATCAGCTCAACAGAAAAGATCGCAGGTAATGGAACTCCAGTAAACGCTGGATACGTGAATACACTGGATTATTTTTTAAAAATCTACTTATAATAACTAATAATCTACTATAATAACTTTCACCGTTCTTAAATTTGCTAAGACTACAATGTTTATATTTTGTAGAAACCTTCTAAAAACATGTAAGGTACATTCTTTTATTAAGACTGTTTAGACAGTTGAAATTTTGAAAAAATGTAAAAATAGTTTTATAAAAAAACACTGTTCTACCAGCATTATATGTGTGTCATAAAAAACAGTCCTAATTTCAGGACTGCAATTGATATACTGCAAAATATACATGTATGACGTTATAGTCATCTATGACGCATATAACATTTTATATCATCAATGAGCAAGTTATAGTCACATTTTTCATTCTATTAAATCCTGTCATACGTAATTAATTCAGTGATATTCCATAATAGATAATGATTCTAGGTTGTCATAGTGATTACGTCATATTTAAGAAGGAGTCATATTATTTCCGTATTACGGAATTTAAAAACTGAATTTGTATACTAAAATTGTTTAATTATAGAAATCATATTATCTACCGACAGTTTTTTCAATAGATGTTTCCGGAGAAATAGATATTAAATGTAAAAGGAGTCTAAAAATGGATTTTAAGTTCTGAAATTTTCAAAGCTAGGCTTAAGTTTCCCATCGGAATTTTCAGTAAATGTCAACAAAAGATAAAATGTTGCCAACTTAAAATGTATTTATATTATTACGGAAATTAATCATATCATAATAACAGACGATATAATTTTTTTTTTCAGTGAAATAATACCGACGATTTTTTTTTTTTTTTTACATTGTCTTGTATTAGATATTTGTGCACTGTATAATTTTAATGTAACAGTACTGCAATTAATTGTTTGTAAAAGAGTATTGAAACTTAATTTCATAAAATAAAATTAATGTCTATAATATGAAAATCTGCCCATAAAATACATTTGTTATTCATGCGTTTTTGCATAAGACTGCAATAGCTATTTCACCAAGATATGAATATTTATAAAACTAGTAATTGTACGTCGCACCTCATTTGTCACGTTTGACGTACAATTTCCAACTTTTTTACATCTGTTAAAGACTAAGCATATGAAGTTCACACAATTAAACTGATTTTCTGTTTACTTTTTTAATGGCTGTTTTGAATTCATGCTATGAAACTAAAACAAATTTCAGACTATTCTGGATCGCGATAAGGATTCTTTACTTTATTTTAACCCTACAAATAGAATCTAAATTACTTCGTTGGATAAATGACGGTTAAATAAAATAAAAAATATATATATTGCAAATTTAAATGCTTAAATTTAAAATAATAATATTTGAAAAGTTTTATATACATAAACAACCAATATTTATGTTCGTAAATTTCTTACCCTTTTTCATAACCCTTTAAAAGACTGTCAAAAAAAATAAAGAAATAAACAACTATGTAGAGATACACGCTGTTCCCACATTATTTCTTTTACATCCATCCATAAAAATAAATTACGCATCCTTCATAGAAAAAAAAATTCCTATTGTGGAGAGAAATCTTATAGTGTCGTATATTTCTCATAATGGTTCTTTAATGGCATTTTAATTATAATAACCGCCTTTTTTTTCTATGGCCTTATTTTAGCTTTAAGGTGTAGGACAATTTTGCGGTTTGTTAATATACGAAGTATATGTATTTTGTTTTGCTACAAATTAATTTTTATTTTAATTATACACGGATAGTTAAAATAAATAAACTGGACATTTTTTATGTGTAATTACGTACTTCTTATTGAGAGACTAGAGTCGTAAACGTCTCTTTATATTTATAGTGCAATTATTACCAAGAAAACTGAAGGAAAATAAATTACAGTTTTAGGTACCATAATGTATTTGTATGTAAATTTACTTACACATAAATATTTACAAATATAAGTACAGGATTTCTAAATGTATTCCGATAAAAAGAAAAAAAAACACTTCATAATACTTTATTAATAGAGATCCTGTTTGCACAGTTTTTATATGCATCTCATATGAACCTTTGTTATCTCCATGATATTTTAAGAAGTAATTTAGATATTTGTTTTGCGTTTTAAAAGAACACATTGATAAGTTTTATTTTTAACTTTTTTTTAATATAATACTCGTGATAATAATGCATTATACTGTATCGGAAGAAATACATGTACCATTCCTTTTCCTTTTGGAGTCTTTCAACAGTCCAACATGTAGGGCAGTAGGTTGTCATTAGCATAATGTCCTATTGAAAAGTGCAAAACGCAAAAATCCATGGGTGATACATCAGGAATATCAGTGAACTGTATGGTTCTGATACCAATTCTTTTTCCCTTTTTTTTTTAAGTTAACAGTAAATTTTCATATGTGACTTCTCGCTGTGACTGGATGGAGTTCTAACTGATGGATGGGTAAAGATATATTATTTCATATTTAACAATTTGAAAAAAAAAATATATAATTCTGATAATAAGTGGAGTTAATCTTAAAATTCATAACTACCCTTGTTTTTTTTTTATTATTTCATTTTGCATGCAAAACAAACCACAATCAAAAATCATTTAGAGACACTTTGAATACATTCGTTAAACCATGTCTTAAAATTTGTTTTATCTTCTTAGATGGGTGGTTAATGAATGGATCAATTTTCCTTAAAGTCATTTCAAAACACACAAGTTTCATTTATGATCTGTCGGGACAACATGTTTTCATGTTTCAGCGCATAAATGCTTCTGCTAAAGAATTTTGTAGTGTGTTCTTCAGTTTACGATATTTGGTGGATAAAGACAATGATCAATGTGTTGTTGTTTTTGTGTCTTTTTAAAATTACAGTCAGTATTAATCATTTTGTTTATTGTTCACGCTGAGCATTTTAAGGATTAAGAAACAATTCATTGACTTGGGTTATTTTACTTTCACATGAAAGATCTCACCCCACCTCACCCCTCTTTGGAAGCCTGTTTCTTCGCTTGGTAAATATTTCAAGCATTGTTGTCATTTGAAGCCAGACATTGACTGTTTTTTCGTTTGTTATTGACAATTTTACCTGGCAAATGACGTCAACTGAATATCTGCTGAACTTTTATGACCCCTTTCACAACCGAATCCAAGACGTTATCAATGCTATAGGGGTGTTACGTAGTATTATAGTGATGTCAGTAGGGAGGGATTAATTTTTTGTCAGTTGATCTTATTTGCAGCAATGGCTTTTGGATATTTGAACAGTTGACAATGATATATAATCGTAATTAATTACAGCTGTAAAATATTAATTTTCAAGTTTTTATTTTATTTTTCCAGATATGATAAATGTGTTAATACACATTAAAAATCATTGCTAGATCTATAATTATTTTGTAATTTTAAATCATGTATAAAAATTTCTTTCTTCAGAAATGTCGTTACCGTTTTGAATATTCCATTAAAGCTTGTGTGTTTTTGTTTTATTGCTTTTTGTAGTTGAATAAATAGATATTTAATAAATTCGGTGCTTTTAAATTATGAAATAGACGTTCAAATTAAAAAATAAAAATCGTGTTGGTTGTGTAAACTTTTATTTAAAAAATTAAGTTATTTATATAATAAAAAAGTAAATCTAACGTAAGCGTTCTTAGATTTAAAAAAAATTGTACCTTGTTTGATTTACACCAGAAAATATTATTTAACTTTCACTTTATATATATATTTAATGAGCATGTCTTATATTCAAATTCATCTTAAATATAAAGAAAATATATTTATTATCAGAAAGCACATATGTAAATTTAATGCTATTCAATTCAAAATGAGATGGAATTTATTGTCAGTGTATTTTTTTTTTGGTGAACTTTGTTTTCATTTTATAAACAATTGAACAGATTTCTATCATAAAATATATTTTCCATTTTTATAAAAAAGCAAAATAGTAAAAATATGGTGAAAGTTTCGTTGTCTTTTATTTATTATTTCACATAGTGAGAGTTAAATATAGGATTTATAAACTACACATACAAGATAAAGACTAAAAATTTGAAAAGAGGGAGTTCTTCTAAAAAAAGATGGTCATGCGTTTGACACATGAAAGCGTTGAATATTTGACCAAGAACAATGTAACAAAATAATCACTTTCTGAAATCAGAAGTTACAGAAATACGTAGCTATTTTAAACAAGAACGAAAAATTATGCGTCAAGCATAGATTATGAAACACTTTCCAACATTTCCAGAATGCTTTAACAAAACTTCATCGTTCAATAAGGTCAAATATGATGCTAAATAAACATCTTGGAACACAAATCACACATTTGAAAAATAAATATCAGGAATTAACATCAATAGTCGAAAACATATCTGAATTCCTTCGTGCTGTCCTGTATGTTATCTATAAATTTGTGTATATACTACATAGTGTGCTAAAATGTATTTCATTTAGGAACCTCATAGCACACAGTTGAAAATTCCCCTTCAGAAATTTCCGCCAATAAACAGAAATGTATTTGAGATCTTTTGTGCTGTCCTGTATACAATTTTTAGCATTTATACGCACCAAGTTACAGGCAGAAAATTTGTTAAATTTAAAAATACGCAGCATAACAGAAAACTCAAAATCACAATTGTTATTTATAGTTAGTACTGTAACCGAATTATTTTATGTGTCCCTGTAAATAAACGATGAATGCTATGTGCACCATATTCTATTGTAAGCCTGTTGCAGTAAACCTCAGTGATATATATCAATTTCAGTATGTTTGAAATAGTGTAACACCAATGGAATACACCGCAAAAGATTTTTCTAAGAATTCAAACACGTGTAAATTAAACTACCTTCTTACCGCGAAATTAGAACAACTACTCCTCAAAAGTTAAATCACTGCATAAAATGTCGGAAGATTAAAGTGATCTCTTTAAATTCAGCCACGCGCACAGCAGATAAATAATTGACAATACAGTAGCACCATTTTGTGATTAAAAATTTAATTAATTCTACTTTTGAGGAGTGGGCTACCTTAGGGACACTGGCCACATTTGGTTCACCCACATTATTTTAAAATGATTTCTTTCAGTGCACCTTTTATCAGTTATTATGTACTGTCTACTTCTCTGTTTACTTTGAATGCATAATATTTATTTTAATAAATTGATCGTACGGTTTTTCATGTTTGTTCATATGCACTGTTACAATTGTACTCTTACTTTATTTTATACGTCAATTTCGAAAAAAAAAATTAATAGAAGGGAAAGTACCTTTATCGGTACAGAAAAAAGTAGTTTATTTTCTAACCATAAGTAAGAATCTTTTATTAATTATCTTGTTCCTTTGAAGAGTTAGAAATTATTCACGATAATTATGAAACTCACATTTGTCATTTTAATATACTTTAAAATCTGAAATAAAGTTTCGATTAATAGTTATTGTTTACTCAAGTTTTCATAGTAAAGATTAGCACTTCCTTTAGACATACTGTTGACATTAGACTTTGTGATACTGATTATTGTTACACAGGCTTAAATATTGAAACGATAAACACTGATTCTTTTAATACACCTTTTAAAAATTTGCAATCATCAATAAATCAATATTTATTTTGAAAAGCGCTTGCACCAAATTGCAGATATCTCGATACAAAAACATAACTACTCATCTTCGATTTCGCATTTATAAATTAAAGCATGTTCTCTCCGGGATTATGTCACTTTTATGATTTTATTTCCGGTACAATAATATATCTCTGACCTGTTTTCGTTTTTGCTATAATGAAAATATTTGAAAGTTCTAATATTATTTTGCTTCTAAAAAAGAGGCATTAATTCTCTTTCATGCTAAGTCTATTTTAAACCCCAATTTGTTAATTTTTTTCATTAATGACTGTATGATTAAACCTTCAAGTTAGCGGTAATTGTGACTGCAGAGCATATAAGGTCCATGAATCTTATGTATGAGATGTTTTCGAGAGCTGTAGGTCCAGAATTACTTTGAATGAACGATAATTCGAAGCCACTGGGAACAAAATTGTACATGATGTCCTGCGAGTGGAGATATTTTCCGTATTAATTGACATTTATTTCAATGTGCATCTTTCAGAATCTCTAGGATTTGCTGTAGTTCCAGGATATTTTAGTATATAAAATAGACGGTTTTAGGCGAGTAGGATTTCCTCAGTTTGTCACAAACTCTCATCAACAACTTTCTTAAAATTATGAAAACGCGTTGTATAACTCTATAGATGCGTGCGTTATTCACAAACCATAAAAAGTAAATCTGCATATGAGAGCCTCAACGTCAGCTCTAAAAGTCATTGTTCTAAAAGTCATTGTTAATATAACTTTTCATATTATTCAGCATCATACAATTCGCAATTTATTTTTTTTATATTATATACATATTTATAAGCATATAAAAAGCTTCGGAGGTTTCAGAAAATAGAAGCCTTAAATTAAACACGGTTTATGCAATGATATTCTGAAATTCCTATATTCTTATTCTTGTAATTTTTTAGATAAAAAATACATTTATTTGGGGAGGCTTTGCCCCTCCAAACATCCCGTAATCTTATTAAATTTGCATTCGTGATTTCCTATTGATTGTGTGAATGATTCTAGTATATATATTGGATTTCGTTCTACACAGTGGTGTTATTAGGGTAAGGAACAATTTCAAAAATAATTTCATGTTATCCTAATACCCAAATAGCAATATTTACTTACCTGCCAACCACAAAACACCAGCATCTGATGGATAAGTTTAATATTATCTCAGCATACTAAAATCTCCCCCAAAATAGCAATATTTGAAAACTTTTAAACCTATTGGGTAATAATACATAATCTTGCCCACTGCCAGTTCACTAAATAGTAAACGTGATTTGGCGCTGAAAAGTATTTTTTGTGATAGCTTTTTATGTTATAAATTTCTAGTAATTGCAATATTTCAGGATCGTTTTACTACTCTAACTTCTTTTAACCACCTCGTTGTAATAGGGATTTTATCCTATTTTTAAAATTATATTAACTTTTCAACGACGAAACATCCACATCTGTTCCAGAAAATGAATAATATATCATGTAAGAAATATACATATACAAATGTAAACTCATACTACGAGACTTGAATCCAAATTACACGTTCAATGTTTTTGTAATTTTCGTTTGGAAAAAAATATTTTGGGAATCAGTCTATAGAAATTAAACGGTTATTTGTATCAAAATAAATTTTCATTTATGTCACCCGAAAATAATTTATTTTGGTAATACAATATTGCATCAAAATAGTGCGAGCTACTTGAGTTTTAATATTTTGATATTCTTTTAAATATGGTTGCTAATCAACTAATAAATCAAAGAGCAAAGTAAAAGAAATTCATTTTAAAATTTGTAAAAGATATGGAAATAACATGTTTTATATTTCTCGAACCAGTTGCAAAAATTTTACAAGAATTTAAACAATTAAATTCTAAATTGTAATAAATGTATCGGCAAATTTTCAAAGCTATTGGATATATTTAAAACCGCCTTATAAAAAATTTATCATCCATAATTTTACGTTTAAATTCAATATTTAAATATCCGATTTTCATTTCAGTTAAAAATGAAATTTGAAAATCGTCTGCATTCCCAAAGGAAAGCATTATGATCTTAAAAAGAAATGTTCTATATTTTTCGAATTAATGAAGCAAATTTAACCAAAAACTATACAGCTAAATCCGGGTACCTCACCAACATACCTACCGAAAATCAACATAATCGGACACTTTTTGCGGAAGTTATAGAGAAACAGACAGACAGACAGACGGAATTTTTAGAGTAAATTTTTCAGTCTCCATAGTGAACCTTAACTAACGTTTGGGCAATAACCGGCATGTTCCAGGATGGGTCATGTTTGACTATTTAGCTATCCATTGTGTATATAATATGTGTTTAATTTTCCTTTCATCTCATTCTACTATGGGACATCATGCATGGACATATATATATATATATATACTTTACATGAAAAATTACTTATACTTTAAATTTTCGAGTCCGGTGATATTTTCATGATTTTGCTTTTTAACAATTACATGCTTACGTATAAATGAAACATATGTCTGACGAAAAAGTTATCAATTTCTATAAAAAATTGGAAATAGGAAATTTTTCTTCATTATTAAATTATTAACTTAAATTATTATTTTTTTGTTGTTGAATGCTTTGTTTGATAATTGTATTATTTTATTTTGATTTTTTTTCATCAGAGTATTAACATTATACAACAAACAGATTTATTTTAGTGGTACAATTCAGTGATTTTGTTTTCAATAAATATGTTGTGTCTAATTTTCAGTTAACTTTTTAAAAATTAATTTTAAAATTACTTTTTTAAAGTTAATTGTTTCGAATACGTTCTGTTTCTAAATTAGTTCTTTTCCTTAGGATACAGCAATTTTAACATATAACTATTACGCTTTCATAAAAAATGAATAAAAATTTTCATCTATAATGTATTATTTATTAGAGAAATTTTTGCTATCATATATGCAAAACTCATCACAATCCCATGGAAAAAAATGTCCCCTGCATGTCTGCATAACAATAACTTTCATATTTAATACTTCGTTATATTATTCTTAAGCATGTCTTTTCCACTTTTTATAACGTTCATAAAGCATAACTAAATACAAAAAAACAGGTTACACGACTATTTCTAAATAACTTTGGAAGGTTTTTTAACCCCTTGAAGGGCACCTGTATATTATATATACCACTTAATTTTAATCCCAAAATGCCACAATGACACCAGAATTTTATAATCAAATTTTGAATTTATACGATACATGAGGAAAAGCTTTTACTTACTTTAAACTAAATTAGTTCGTGAATCCTGGTGTCAATCAATCATTTCAATATTTCAGCTACAAGAGTACTTTGCCCCTGAAGGGGTTAACATTTAAATTTCTACCTAATTTCAGAAAATGAACTTATTATAATTTATTTAAATACTATTCGTAAAATATATTTTCGTATTTATTTTCGATCATTCTTTTAATAACGTGGAATTTTGATAGTTCATAAATATTAATGTAATTCATAATTACTCAGTTTTCATTCTCGCAATTGTTCAAAAATATTTACACATTTACGAATTTAAAATGATTTATTTATTTCAGTCTTTAGGCTCATTATTGAAACTGACAGTTGTTTGTCATTTATCTACAGGTTCTAGCCTGTATACAAATGAGACTTTAATTTTTCTCCAAATATTTAAAATCTAAACTTGTGAAGTTTTAACATTTCAAATGGTAGATTAAAAGTTTAATACCAAGCTAATTTATTCTAATATATTATCATCTAAATCAAAGTCAATATTTTCCTTTTCAACGCATTGCTCATCTTTTGACAGTTAGATTATTTTAGAGAGAATCCAACATATGCATTAAAATTCAAAATGGTGTATTCGAAGTGGGAAGTAAACTTTTGCATACATTTTCTTCTGATATCGATCTGATATTAATATCGAATTCTAAAACAAATTAGAAAACTCATGTGATTTTGTAATAAACAGTAAAATATTTTGATTAACAGCATTTAAACAGACTAATGAAATACCAATGAATACTATTGAAATACCAATTTGCTGAAAATGATTTTCAGCAAATATTCTATTTAAGTTATTTTACATTTTACTTTTTCTTTAACAAGTAGTATTTTATTTAGGTACTATAATTTATTTTTGGAAATTCTAGATGGACATTGTAAATATACACCAATACAAAAGTCAAAACCTCCAATGCATATGAAAATTATTTTAATGTTATTTTATTATTCAAAATTAAACTGTGCGTATACATTTTTATTATGTAGTTACCGTAACGTCAGTAAAGGCTCACTGTAAAGACGCGAAAAGATGTTTGGTTTCTGTGTGTCTGTAAATGCTAAATTATGGAAGATAAATTTACGAAATGGAAATATTAATTAAATCCATTCGCTTTGAAAAATTCCCAATACATTTACCAGAATTTCGAAATTAATTGTATAAATTATTGGGAAATTTTACGCATTAATTTGAAAGATATGAAACGCTTTAATTTTTTCATTTTTTACAAAAATTTCCATTGCATTTCCCCCCCCCCCCTCTCTTTCATTAAATAGTTGCCAAGCAACTAAATTTCAAAGAATACCAGCAAAAGAAAATTCAAGTGCATCGCATTATTTTGACGCGAAAGTTCATTAACAAAATAGTTAATTTTCAGGTAATTTTAATTTTTAATGTGCTTTTTCTAATGAAATAGATGAGGATTTGTTTTAACTACTAAAGAGAGATGACCACATGGGTTGTCCAAACGGAAATTATAAAACGTTGAATTTGCAAATTGAATATAGGTATCAGAAGAGGAATTTACATTTGTATAAATATATTTATTATACGAAATTTTATTGAAATTCAGCAACATATTAGGATGTTTATTGGTTGAAAAATAAGTATTATTTTAAGGATAGGATGAAATAGACTTTACAAGGGGATGGTTAATCTTATGAAATTACAATAGTAAATGCATTCAGATATAAGGTAAAGCTAGAAGAGGAGAATAGAGGAGATAAAAGAAAAACAATAAAAAAAATCTAAATATTAATTTTTTACTAAACTATCCATGAATAATTTTTAATTTATTTGTTTTTTAAGCATTTCCATCGCTATTTTGTTTTTATGTTGTAATTTAATAGAACACTTGTATTAAAACCAATAAAGTTATTTTGCGCAATTTGTCCTTCGAGGGTTGGTGTGATTGCGCACATGGATAGAAGAGATTGTTACTAATAATAACTACAATTAAATTGTTAACAATAATAATTACCCTTAAATGACATTGTTGTAAGGTTTTTGTGAACAAATATTATTGTATTAGGAGTGAATATTTCAATCTAATGATTAAAGAATCAGAAAAAAGGAAATAATTTTAAAAACGATTAAAAAAAATTAATTAAAGGGAAAAATTAAAGAAACCGAAAAAACAATTCCAGATAAGATTACAAAATAACATTAAGTTACTTGATAACACGTTTAACTTAAAATTAGTCCATTTTCATTTTTCATTTTCTTATACAATTTTACCAATAAGCTGCGTAATCTCTCCTAGCATGGAAACTAATGGGAACAATGCGCCATCTCTCCTAAGTAGCAGATGCGCAAACTCTCCAATTTAGGTAGGAGAGATTGCGCCGCCTTTTATTTAAACATGGCCAATACTAAAACGAACCATTGATGTTCACATTGTTAGTCTAGATTAGTAGCTTATGAGAAATCGCTTAAGTTTAAAATATTTTGTGCTACTGACATTGTATAGAAATTCTGATGAATAACTATAAAAATTCAAGCACTTACTTTGGGAAAACAAACAAAATTGCAATGCTTTATCTTAGATGCTCAAAACAATCAATGGTCACTTTCAAGTAGACACGCCACTACTGCTGTTGCACAACTATCTGGAGTCACTGCGCGCTCACTCTACTTCTTCCTCCCGAAACTCTGTGTGCGCAATCTCTCCAACCGCGCCATCTCTCCTGGCGGCTTTACCTTATAATCAAATAATGAAAAAGTACAATTACTGAAAATTGAGAACATAAAATTAACGTGTCAATGAGGAGTTCAGGGGGTCAGAGCCCTCCTGAAGGAATGTATTCTTATTCTGAAAAAATAAAAGAATGAGTGGTTTATCCTATCATTGCATAACATTGTGTTTAATATTTTACTTCTCAAATATCCGGAAGCTTAGATAAATCTTATGTGCTTACAAATGTACATTTAACGTAAAAAAATCGGATTGTAGGTTATTAAATGCTATGCAGATTATATTTAAAAAATAGTAATACTAATAAACAATGATTTTTAGAGCTAACGTTGAGGCCTCTGATCTGTAGATTTATTAGTATGTAGTTATACTGCGTATGTAGTCATAGTATGCATGCATAGTCCGTACCAAAGAAAAACGCCGCAGATTTTGTTCGCACATAATTTACAATAAATTCACACCAAAAGTGTCATTAGACACGTAATAGAATATGAATACTATTTTCTAAATAGAGGTCGTCTACAAATTAAAAACTATTCACCAATATAAATGTTTTACACTTTCCAATATACTTTATCTGCAACAAGTTTTTATGAATTCCGTTTGTCTGTCTGTCTGTTTGCCACCTGTCTTTCGTGCGTCCGTCCAAGCTCTAAATCTCATAAATATACTCATATTGCCATTAAATGTTTATATGTTACTGAAGTTTACAACAGAATGTTCGGTACTGAAAAGGAAGTGTATATTATGTATAGTTCGCTTACAGGGAAACACAAAAGACTTCTGGTACAAAGATTTATGGTGATAAATACTTTGCGGTGCTATTTATTGATATCGGGTTATTACAAACACAACACGATTCCTATACATCATTGATATGGGCTACAACATGTTTTTTTAGGAGTATAGAATAAGTAACATTTATAGTTTGTTTACAGGAACGCATAAAAGAATACCATTACATTATAATCTATGAGAAAAAAAATTATGGTGTATTTTAATGATGTAATAAATCGGACATAACGAAAACACTGAAGTGCACTACATGTTTTCTATAGATTATAGAGTGCTTAGCGTGCATGAGTGCATAGCGTGCATAGAGTGAATTCATTTATAGGGACATACAACATTATTTGATTAAACGATTAAATAATATCGATATCGTGCGTATTCCTTTGTCGTACACATTTTTAAACTCATGTAATTTTGAGTGTATTATGTGGAATGTATAAGTTTTATTGATCGAAAGCAGTGATACAGGAAATCGCCCGTATTTTCACACGCTTTACTGGATATATACTAAAATTGCTGAAAATTCATTTTTACTGAGTTTTTTTCTTTACGCTGCTTATTTAGATACCTCATTTCATTCAAAGAAATAATTAAATTTCTTAATTATATCCTGTTAGTGTTGGAAAGTGCTTCATAATTTATCCCTGGTTCATGATTTTCTGTTCTTGTTAAAATAGTAACACCCAATTTTGGCACTTTATTTGAATTTCTTGGTTATTTTAGCCAGAAAAAGTATATGATTTAAGCATTTTTGTTAAATGTTCTCAGAGTTAGAAGAGGTCAAAATTTTAGGGTTGTGAAATTCAGATGCGAACTTTAATATCAGATGCGTGCATATATATAATATATATATTAAAGTTCGCATCTCAATTATATCTATCTGAATATAATCTTTCAAAAACATTGTCTAATTGAAAACTGTTGTTTTCAATGACATACGTTGAATAGCACAAATATGTTATACACATTTTCTTTTGTACAAAACCATGTTTTTGGTTCTTAAAATTATAAACTCACAAAAAAAAATTAAAAATTAACGAAAGGTCGATTCTTACATAAACAGAATGAGTGCTAAAACAAGTTTCTGTAAGTTAACAGTCCACACCAATCATTATTTTTCGTGATATAGTTAAATTTTACATTTCGACGGTATAAAATATGGACCGTATTATGATACCGTATTATGATACAAGTATAAGGAAATTGAAAGAAGCAACCAACAGATTTATATGAGATATTTTTTTTTAATAAAAGCAGAAAAATGTGACTTTCTACCAGTTTATTTTATATTTACATTTCCGGTATAATTTTTCTGGGATGAGTCTGGCATTTTTTTCTCGGGATTTTTTTTTTTTTAAGTTATGGGTAAACACATTAAAATATTGAATAAACTGGTGTGATACTATAAAAGCATAGAAAATACTTCTTAATAAAACCAAAAAATAGGGCATGTGTTAGGCATTTAGAAAACTTTGTCTTTCTTCGTCAGGAGCAAAGAAAACGTGCAACCACTTTGAAGGCAGGAGCAAGACGGAAAGGAAATGGGAGTGAAAGAGGGACAATATAAGGGAAGAGCTAATAGGAAAGCAAAAGGAATCAGCCAATCACAGAAGATAATTACATAGAATGCAGATCATAAGGAAAATTGCGAAAAACAAATTAAATGCATAAAAATGAAAGTATAATGGGGATTAAATATACAAAATATAAACAAACATAAAAGTTAATACCAAAATGAAAAGAATATTAATAATTATTAGATAATTAATTAGTAATAAATGAATTAAAATAATGCATTGAAAATTGTAGTTCAGTGAATGAGGTACCTCAGTCTTCACAGTCAAAGGGTTAAAGAATTATTTTTTTTCTAAAACAATTAATATATATAACAAACATTACGTATATATATATATATATATATATATATATATATATATATATATATATATATATACATAATGTTTGAGAAAATGTACAAAGCTCACGAATTTAAAAAGCATTTCAAATTTTTAAAAACAAATTTGTATAACAAGTTTTCTTTGCTACTTTTCCTTAATGCTATTTTTATTTAATATTATATGAAAATATTTTTATTTAATATTATATGATTTTTTTTTTAAAGTTTAAGAAATTGTTCAATCTGCAAATATTAAAGATCCATTTAGCACCAATCATGGAGTAAATATAACCATTGCTCTCAAAATGCAGTTTCTTTACATTACCCTAACTACGTATTTATGTCATCATATGTCATTTAACAGGCTCTTGAATCTTGTACGTCAGAGAGAAGTTTGACAAATGAGTTTCGTCTACGTATTCGATGTGTCTAGGTGGTTAAATATATTATGTTTGCAGGATACTGAGAAATATGAAAGAAGAATGTTTAAATGTTGAATAGAAGGTATTTTGCGGTTTGAGAAGTATTTTGAAGTGTTCATTTATTTTAGATATACGATTAATAAATGCAGATATGCATTATACGATATTATTTTACAGATAAGTATATTTGTGAAACCGAGTTTATTATTCACTATGTCGTATTAATTATGTCGTATTAATTATGTCGTGTTGAATCTTTAAATATTTTAATGGATTAAAAAGAGATAGTTTTAATTATTGTTTTTTTAAAGATTTATAAGGCGGCATTTAGGTTTCTCAAGATTTATTAGTAGAGGAAATAACGAATTCTCTACGAAAGAAATAACAAAAATCTGCGAATTGTGGTAATAATACACCGGATGGTAAGAATCTATTTTATATTTATAAAATGAATATAAGATGCGGAGGTAACGGGCAAAGTCATAGAATTTCTAGATTTCAATTCTAAATTTTTTTTAAAAAACGTAATTTTCTGGAATTGTTTGCATTTTTTCACTATCGTTTATCGTTCATTTACAGGGGCACATAAAAGTATTAGGGCGTAGTATTTTTTATGATGATATTTGCTATACGTGTAATGTTATAATTTATGAGAGGTTAGTTCTTATTAACATTTTAAAGATTCGTCAGTTTTCAAAGACAATTTATGATTACTACATTAAAACATTTCATCCTAACATATATAACTATATTGAAAGTTTCGGTGGACAAAGAATTGATTTAGTTTTAGATTAAAAAATCTTTCAAGAATTAAAGATGTAACAAGACATAAGGGGGGTGCAGGGATTAGATGACAAGTCCTACCGCCTGTCAAATTACCTAGAGATTGGCCATATTTCTTACGAAGTTCAAATAACAAAGAAGATCTATTTAATGTACTTGGAACGCTAGTAATACATATCTTAAAAAATACACAAGGTATAACCTATTCATGTGAAGAAGTTACAGAAAAGATTACTCCTCCAATTTCCTTTTATCAGTGTGACTTATCCTGCTAATGAAGAAGCCGGTGTAATGATAATACTACATCTCTAAGACATGTTAAAAATGGATTAAAAAATACTGTTATACGCTCTATAGATACTGAAGTATTACTTTTAATAATTGAATATTTCTTCACTCTGCCAGATAAATTTGGATTGCATTTGGAAAAGAAAAGAGATGGGAATTTAATTCTTTTATGCAATAAGGACAGCAATTGGAAGAAAAAAAGCTATTGCTTTCCTAAAATTTCATGCTTTCTCAAACTGCGACAGCAATCTTGGTTTCACAGGAAAGTCAAAAAGTCAGCTTGTAAAACATGGATTATCTTTTAAAAAGATACTGCTGCATTTGTATTAAAACAGCAAACTTCAATTCCAGACAATATTTTATTTTTTTTAAATTTCTATAGCATTGTATTGTTAGTTCCTGCGCTACTGTTCAACAAGTAACAGCTTAAGTGTCTATGATGTTAGACAAGAATTGCTTATGACAAAAGCTCGTCGTCTTGAACATCTTCCATCAACAAATGTTGCACAACAACAATCTGTTTTATATAGTGCTTCCTAATCTGCACACACTTGGAGACAAGCAGTGACTATGAGTGCCTTTGTAAGCAAACTAAAATTGCTACACACTTTATTTTCAATATCCAATATTACATGGTAAATCTCAATAACATATATCAATTACATTGAAATACGAGTATATTTAGAGAGCGGACAGACAGATTCATACAAACATTTCAATTACGTTGAAAAGTGTTAAAGATGAAATTTTTATATGAAAAGCATGAAAACTGACATCAAACCTTCTTTTATATGATGGATACTAAGACAATTACAAACAAGTCCACAAAATGACGTCATTTTGAATTACAGAATTTATATGACTTGGCACGATGCATCCCCATTTAATATTCATTGTAAAAATATAAATTAGATACTTACTAATCGGGATATTTTTTTCACAATATGCAATTTGTTTCCGCACCTTACTTCTCTTCTACATTGAAATCATGTAAGTATTCTTATCTCTTTCGTAAACGCAATTATCTAAATACAAAATTATAATTTTATTTAGATCTAATAATAAATAATTAAAAAACAATGAAAGATCACATTAACGTCATTAATTTTGTTTAATTGAAAGAAAAATTCTTCGATTTTCTTTTCTTTTTTAACAATGCATTTCACAATATTGTTTATAACATATTTTCTGTATCTGCAAAATCAGTTACCTAAGAATTATATATGACTTTACGGAGACTAAATTTTGCGCTATGTCTGAAAACGCAATTTGTAAAATAGACTTAGTAGTGTACCTTTTCTAAGGCTGTATATAGTAATATATTTAATATAGTACATACTTTATATGTATTATATATTAATACTTAATTTATTATATATAATTATTATATATAGTACTTAATTTATTATATATAATACTTAATTTTAATCCCAAAAGTCTAAATTTGCTCCGGAAATTTTGAATAGGACCTTGCTTTTAAGCTGCTGTTGACGCTGCAAGTTGTTAATTACTTTCAAATTAATGCGTTCTTAAATTCTAGTGACATAAAATCATTGCAACATTTAAGCAATATAATTAATTTTCTTAGAAAAGGTTAATTTAGATACCTTCAAATTTATTTTAATTTTCAAAATACCTTCATATATATATATATATGAATTTGTCCTTAATATGCTTTTCCTAAATTCTAACATTCATAAAGTTCAAAGTCTATAAAATTACAGCTTTAAATAATTTTATCAAAAAACAAAAATATTATTATGGTTAAAAGTTCTAAACTTTAGCAAAACTATCTAAGCAAACTTCTTTTTTCTGATACGAAATAATTCTGGATAAAAACAACAAATTCTTTAGCTGCGCATTACGAGGTCTTCTCGTCAAATGATCCGAATGTGTTAATCATAGTTATTAAATGATCGAATAATGTATGTAACTGAGGTTAACTGTAAAAGAGATAATAAAATGTAAAAATGGTAATTTGTTGGATCATTTAAAAGAAAAAAAAAGTTTCAAAGGCACTGAATAAAAATTCATTTTTCTATTTTTGATTACCTAAAATATTAAACAAAATTATTTCACAAGACAATATTCATGTATTCTTTAACGGTTTTCTAATTGTTAAACAACTATTACGTTTTAATAAAAAATATATTCAAAAATACATAAACACATATCTAGAGATATTATTTTTAAGAAAGATTAACAAAATATTTGTTATATATATATATATGAAACAAATAAAAAAAAATTTTCGCCGTTGGCCTCATCAAAACTATAATTCTGTGTAAATCCCATTATTCTAAATTATTTTCTCGTTCCAGTATTTCGATTGTCAAAATTCTACCGTGCTAAAAATACTTTATTCTAAATTCATTCTCTTAAAAAAATGGCTCTGATCGCGCTGTTCCATTAAAATTACGCACTTTTGTTTCATTAAATAAATGCATCCTAGAATTTATTTCTTTTAAACATCAATCTCCTAGCTAAAAATATTTTAACTCTCTTGAAATAACAACCTATGTCTTTTTATTTATTTTATTTTTATTTCCCTATGTTTTCTGACAAAACAATATTCTTTCTCAAAATTATGACAGCTAACTTCAGTCTCAATGTAAAATATTATCTTGGTATCTTGCCCATGCTCGATAAAACCTACGTATTTTTTTCTTTCTTCTCTTCTTATTTATTCGAAGGAATTAGATTTTTCGGTAATGTTCTAGAAGTATTGTTTTCCTGCATTTTTTTCAGATTGCGGTCTTATAGCTTCGAAATCAGAGCGCCGGAGAAATTAGTCCTATAGCGCTGATTTGTCGAAAGACTGTTTAATGAAAATGTATTCTTGGGAGTTCAATAATAGATATACGTGGAGTTTCCCACGTCAGCGTCAGATTGCTCCTGGATCCGGTTGTACATGTAACCCCGTCGCGTACTTCACGGAATAATCTCCTTGGCTGCCGATAGATAGAACAAACAAGAACAAAAATGTCTTCTTAATTATTAAATTAAGTCAACAAGTTTCTTCACGGTATTAAAATCATCATGTATGGATTTAGCAACGTAATAAGTAAAGCAAGGCCATTTTCTTTTACTTCGAATAAAAAGTAAACTGGAACGGACTGTCTGTTATTTGCATTCTGTACTCACACTATGAAGCGAATTCTCGACGCCCGGCTGCAAATTCCTCGGAGGAAGCCCTTGCATGGATAATGATTCTACAAAAATTATGGTGATACAAGTTAAATCGTGACATATATATATATATATATATATATATAATAGTTCATTAAAAAAAATTAAGCTACATGTGTTCTGCGAAAATAATAATGAAAGTGTGAAAAATAATCTTAATTGTTTATGAAGATTTGCTTTGAAATCACATCATAAACAAAAGCTAGAAATATAATATCCTACATAAAGTTTATTTTAATCACCAAAATGTTTGCCGAAGAAAGGAAACATAGTAATACTTTTTGTGATTACCAATGTTTTACGCCCGAACAAATATCAGATGTAGAAATGCCAAAGTTTTAAATTAATAGATATAATACGTTGGGTGAATGACTGAACAAAATCACCCAAAAACAGATATAAAATATTTCAGGCGTCATGTGAGACGTTCAGTTGTGCCCTGCTTGTAACTTGACTGTTTTTCTCGCAAAATTGAGACTGCATTCTAGTATTTTTTTCCCGTACATACACACACAGTGTAACGATGGTATGGTAATCATGTTAAAAACCCGATTATGGTAATGTTGCTATATTTTTACAATTTGAGATTATCACAATTCGTTTTCACTGATTCACTTGTCAATGATTCTATAAAATTTGGGGAAGTTTGTATATAAATTTGAATTTCTTTACGATTTCTGTCACCAGGACTCGTATCTTTGTGTTTTTTGAAGATGCAGGCACGTATGCGTGTTGCATGTGTCTGAATGACTACTACAGCACCCAAACTATGCTTTCAATTTGAGCTCCCATTTGGTCATATTATTTTATTACATTATTTTATTACTGTTTATTTAAATGCACAGTATTTTGTACAATGTTCAGACATTCAAGTGGAATTAACACTTAACAAAAACATCCCAATCTTTGTGAAATGTAATAAAATATTATGTCCAGGAAAACCTGTGAATTCTTGATGTTTCATACTGAAATGAAATTTATCTATATGTTTTCAATTACGAAAAAAAATAATGTTCTGAAAGTTTCATTGAAAGCAGGAAAAATATTCATATGAGTGAAACATAAATCCTTATGATTAATGTTCGTATACGTCTGTGTGTCTGTCTGTCTGTGTATCTGTACCCGGATAAACTCTGCGAGCGTAGCGAGTAGCGAAGCGCTTTTTGTGTCAAAAAATTCAGAAAAATCTGGGCCTTCAGGAATTGCAGTTTCGAAAAAATAAAAAATAATAATCAAAAAGCGTCGAATTCGTGTTTTTGATTTTCTCCCTCCGTCCGAGCCTCGCATCCGCCGGACTAAGAAAGATTCGGATAAACGAATTTCACCAAATAAAAGACCGGTCTTTGTCCTCTCCAATGCCACCTTCCATTAAAAAAAATACGTCAGTTAACCCTTCGAAAACGTATATTTTCCTTACACCGTTTCGCGATTTCGGCAATTTCGACTATTTTGAAAAATTCGCTGCGGCGGTTCCAAACGAGTCAATTAAAACTAAAAATACCAGACGAGATCTACATTCTTTATCCTTTCGAAACCTGTGATCGTTTTTGAAAAATACAAATATTAACCCATCGAAAAAAATTCGCACGCAGACTCACTTTTGCAAATTCCGATTCTCTGCGATTTTTAAAATCGCGCATAAACTCTCTGAAAGAACAAAAAAACAAACAAACACACCCAAGTATATTTCCCTCCTTTCGAGATCACTGTAAAACCTTTAGTTTTAAAAAATATTCCATTTAACCCTTTCGAAAACGTTTTTTTCCGTAAGTCTCTTTCGGTTTTTCAGCGATTTCTGCAATCTTTAAAAATTCAATTCTGGGCTTCTAAACAAGATACGAAAAAATAAAAATACCGAGCCTAATCTACGTTCTTTTTCCTTTTAAAATCAGGTATCAGTTTTGAAAAATTCATTTTTTAATCCTTCTAAAAAAATGGTTTCCGAAACTCCCTCGCGTGAATTTTCGTTTTTCGGCCCATGTTTAAAAATCCGCATCGACTCGGAAAATGTGAATAGAGACAAATAAAATACACCAGATCATAGCCACGTTTTTATTCTTTGAAACATATATTTCAGTTTTAAACAATATGTACATTAACCTTTTAGAAACCGGTCGTTCCCGTACATCACTTTCACGATTTCCTCTAATTTGCCAATGTAAACCCCCCCGCCGCAGGACTTTTTTATCGAAGTACACAAATTCCGAGAGAAGAAGTTAAAAGTGCATACATTCATCTATAGAAAGATGCCTTCGACTTTAAAAAATTCGATTATTATCAATTAAAAAAAAACTCTTTTGTGTAACCCGTTTCTAGAAATGAGCGTTTTTCGGCGCAAGCACAGTTTAATCAAACTGTAATAAAAGACTTTGCTTTCGCCGTAATTATCTTATTTATTAACGATCTTAAATCAAAAATCGTTGTTCATTTTGCGTACAGAATTGAATGCGCTTTCCGAATATATGATTTATTTTGAGAAATAATTATATTTTCATAGTTAAAATTCTATTCTACTAGGATATTTGTATTCTGAAACAGCCAATTGCACTGCAAATATACTTGCTATACAATACCTGACTAACTTACTATACAATGTTTCTCTTCGATGGATCAGAGATTATACGATATGTAAAGAGTCAACTTCATGTTCGATCGCAGTCAAATAAACTAGAGAGTCAACACAGGAACATTTATTTTTAAAAGTTTTAATATTTTTTAAATAATTGTCATTTTTGCATAGGGGAAAAAAAAAAAAGCTAAGGAATTTGCTATTTCTTTTGAAAATATCTCCCTTCGTATGGGTCCCATCACGACGGGGTATAGCTCATTCGACTCGACACCGATAGAGCTTAGTAGAGATTATCGACTTTAGTTCCGCATTTCACCACTAGGGGCGCTTTCCGAACTCTGTTTCTATGGGCCGGATCACGACGGGGTATGGCTTATTCGACTCGACATCGATAGCTTTAACGGTTTCAGTGCCCGAGGTTCGTATAGAACAGATTGCGCCCCCTGGCGGTGGAAGGTGTAATTAAAGCATTTTTCAGTCAACTCGGGTTCTGTGGGTCACATCACGACGCGGTTTGGCTCAATCGACTCGACATCGATAGAGGATACTAGACCTTATCGTTTTTAGTTCGCTTTTCACCACCAGGGGGAGTTTTCTTATCTAAGTTTCTATGGCCCGGATAACGACGGGGTATGGCTCACCGATGTAACTTAGGGGCCCGCTGGCGGGCGAAGCCAGCAAGTCTTTATTATTAATGTTCGGAAACGTCTGCCTGTGTGTCTGTGTGTCTGTGTCAAGTAAAACTCTGCAACCGTAGCGAGTAAAAAAAGCTTTTTGTTTCAAAAAATTCGGAAAATCCCGGGATTTGTGATACTCAGTATCGAAGAAATCGGCCCTCAATTAAGAGCGTTATTAATTAACAAATTCTTGAAAATTAGCGAAAAAGGATCATTTTTTACAAAACAAAGAAACGAATTCAGTTTTGACTGGAAAAGGACCCTGTAGCGAGACTCGCAACCGAGCCAATCAGCTTTCGTCTCCCACCTGCACCCTGATATTTTTCATTCCGGCTCTGATAAACATGGCGTACTGGAAGTTTTCCAGCTTTTTTCCAAAAAATCGCAAAAATCGTCACTTTGGCACGAAAATTTTCAGACGGATGTAAAAAAAAATCGCGATTTCAGAATGCTAAAATTCAAAATATTCGACCAAGTAGAAGAGAAGTTATCAATTAACAAACTTTTAATTCTAAGTCGAAAAAAAGATCAGTTTTAATTACAATACTCCAGCAGGCGTCTAACAGAGACAAACCGTCTGCTGAAGTAATAATGAAATAAAACATATTTTTTTATAGTGGAAGTATTCCAAGTCTATCAAATCTTTTTGAAAAATTACATTTATCGGTTGAAAATTATACATCCATCCGTAAATTTTCACAAGGATTATAATTATATAATTTTCGAATTTCTCCGATAATTAGGACGGAATTTACAATTACTTTTTGTTTAATTAGACCACTTAAAACAATTTTATTTGGGAACACCTGATATCTCAATCATATTTCATTAGCAGACATCACGGCGTTTATTCCTGGAGATAAAATAATTCCTTTTTAAAGAAAATGTGGTTTCTATAAGCTATATAAAAATTCTTTAAATAATTTATTTTTGTATCTGAAGAGTACGCATCCTTGCTCAGAGTGGGCTGACATTTCAGAAATAAAAAAAAATCGAATTCGGCCCATAATTTTTGATTTTAACAAAATCCGATTTTTGTACAGAAAAAAAATCTAGGAATTTGCTATTTCATTTAAAATTATCTCAAGTCGTATGGGTTCGGTCGCGACGCGGTTTGGCTCATTTGACTCGACATCCACAGCCTTAAAGATTTCAGTTATGTTTGTATAGAACAAATTACGCCCCCTGGCGGTGGAAGGTGCAACTAACGAATTTTGCAACTAACTCGTGTTCTATGGGTCCCATCACGACTCGACATTGACAGGACTTATCTATTTTAGTTCCAAATTTCACCACCAGAGGGCGCTTTCCTAACTCAGGTCCTATGGGCCACATTACGACGGCGTTTGGCTCATTCGACTGGATTTCGATAGCTTTACAGATTTCGGTTATGTTCGTATAGGAGAGATTGCGCCCCCTTGCGGCGGAAGGTGGAACTAATGGATTTTGCATGGAACTAACGAATTTTGCAGCTAACTCGAGTTGTATGGGTCCCATCACGATGCGGTTTGTTTCATTCGACTCGACATCGACAGGACTGATCGATTTTAGTTTCAAGTCTCACCTCCAGGGGGCGCTTTCCTATCTAGGGTTGTATGGGCCCGATTACGACGGGGTATGGCTCCTTCGACTGGATTTGTATAGCTTTATAGATTTCGGTTATGTTCGTATAGGACAGACTCCGCCCTCTGGTGGCGGAAGGTGGAACTAATGGATTTTGCAGCCACGTCTGCTATATCGTGCCCCAGGCAGCGGGAACACGACCCTGAGGTTTGTATAGGACAGATTGCGCCCCCTGGCGGTGGAACTAATGGATTTCGCAGCGCTTAAGGGATTATCAGGTGTGTGCATAGCACGACCGGTATATGGTTCCGAAGGCAGAGGGGACCCGGATCGGGGATTCGTTGGGTTCGAGAAGGATGCGAACCGGAGGTTCGTTCGTTTCGAGGTTTTACAAGATTCGAGGCACCGATGTAAATTAGGGGCCCGCTAGCGGGCTAGTCTTCTAATAAGATGCAAGTTGAATTCCATTAATATTTAAATACTTTGAAACCTGTGTCTAGCTTTAAACTACTTTCATGAAACTTATTTTTTTAGGTTTTACATTAAACATAAAAATAAATGCAGTCATATTAGACTGATATATTCACGTAGCAGGCTTTGTGGGGAGCAAATATCATTAATTTGTACAGAAATTTCAATACAAATATGCTTTGTTTAACTTGATAAAATTTCCTTAAATGGTAATCCAAAATGTTTTTGTATCCCTGCTGACCACATGATATTTTAGTGCATATAAAGTTTTGTTTTTCAGTTAAGTAGAAGTTTTTGTCGGATGAAAATGAAAAACATAAGAATCAGAAATTCCAATCATAAATAAAAGAAAACTAAAAATGCAATTATGTTAATCTTTATGAAAGCAAGTTCGTGTTTTTTTTTGTCTTAAGAAATAATACTTTTAAGACATAAGAAATGTTAGGTTGTTTGCTTACTGTTTATATAGCATAAGGTTCTCCAAAAAATTTAAGTGTAAATTCCCCTTAGCAATTCTATTATTAATTTACATCCTTTCATTTTTTTATATTTATGCTGTTTCTTCCTTACTTCAAGTTACATTCGTGAAATAAATACTGATAAATCATTATTTAATTGAAAATTTATCTTTTTGATATGAAAAATTATCTGACATGCTAATTAAAATGTGTATTTGCCATAGTAAATGAAAACAAAATCTTTCACGTCTACATGAACATTGAATATTTCGACTGTTATCATTTACATTTATATCCAAATACGTTAAACAGACATATATCTTCTTTTACGATCTTCCGTTTCAGATAAATTATATTCTCCCGAAGGAAATATTTCTGTTACAGTAACAACTGCTAAACACGGTCTATTTCCTTCTTTTACATCCTTTAGATATTTATGCCTAAATGGGAAATTAAATAGAAACACATTAAGAAAATACTTTACAATATTTCCTTTCAGACTACTTTCTTGTCATGAAAGAGCGTAAATATTCGCTTTTCTGAAATATGTGTGATTTTTAAGAGAATAAGTAAAAATACGTTTTTAAACTCCTTCACAATTTCTAATTTCTAGACAAAATAAACAGGATAATTTAGAAATAATTGAAGGTTGCTGACTACATTCTGAGAAATTCTCGAAATTCTTTCTATTAGTAAATGCACAAAAATTAAAGGTATTCTTAATCAGAAACTAAGAAAACTAATAGTGTTTCCTGTTTTTGATAAAAAGCAAAGAAAAATTCTTAAGATTCTGCCAAACATGACATTTTAAACTGATTTTTGAGACTGATTTTTCGAACTATGTCCCCATATCCATATCTCAGCAACTATCTTTCCGGTTTCAAAGCAAGTGATTCCAAACATTATAATTAACTTAATAGCCACCCCCTATAATTAAAGTAAATTTATGAGTAACGATTACCACTATTTCCGATTAATAGATTAAGCCAAATTTGTAATTAAGCTCCTAGCTTAACCAAACGAACGAATTTTTAAAGATGCATAGTGGCCCTCTTCATTAGTCATTTTATGAAGACACTTGAACATCCCCTCCCGCCGGCACCTCACTCAAGGTTATTTTCTCTAACTGTGCCTTATTTCAATAACTCGGCTAGCAATGTACCCATCTTCTCGAAACCAGCTCAATTTTGTAGCACGCCTACTCTACAGTACCGTAGGCAGAGGAGTCCTGTCTCAAAAGTTCGTTCGGAAAGAGATTTGTTTAGAACAGATATGCTTCCCTGGCGGTAGAAGGGGGAAATAAAAGATTTTCCGAATCGTAGAGCATGCCCGGTATACGGTGCCGAAGACATCGTAGATCTTGGCCAGAGTTTAGTTTTTTAAGATATTTAAATTTATTACTCGGGTTCGGGGGACGCCGAGTGGGTCAACTAGTTATTAATATTTAGCACATGACATTACTTCACATTATGTCATGTGAGCTTTAGCATTATTGTGAATATCTGAAAATAAATATTGACATCCTACTTTTTATATTTTAAATTTAACTATACATTCGGAAAGAAAATTTAAACAAAAATCCTGCTTAGGTATCAAAATATAATTCTGTCTTCAAAGTTGAGCTAAATATGAATTTTTTTTAGCTCTACTCAATTTAAGGATTCATTCAGTTTTAAAATACACTGTTGCTTTTAAATATTTATTGCATTAAAACAGTTACAAATTAATGCGTTTAAAATAGATGATACATTTTCAAAACTGAATTGTTCGCATATTGTTGAATTAAAAAGTCAAAACTCTAACTTTAATAACCATATGTTATTTATATCATATTCCTGAAATTTTTCTAACGAAAAGCCCCCTATTGCAAAATTGCAGTTATTTTACGCGAAAAGACGACAGTTACCTAGATTATAGGAAATTTAAAATTTTGTTCAAAAATGGATATTAATGAAAATTAAAATAAATAAATAAAAATATTTGAAACTGGCAAAACCCGCGGTTTTGCTCGCGTAATTCTTGAAAAATGCTAAGTGGTATTCATTGGCGTATTTTCATTAGAGGAAATTTTACAGCCACAGATAATTCAGAAATTATTAATTAAGCCACACTAATGTAAAAAAAAATCAAAATTTTAGAACGTTTTTCGCACTCCCCCCCACTCTGTGGTAGTGTCACCGATATAAAATATAGCATATGTTACAGCAGGGACTGTTACAATCAATTTGTCACCATCACTTTTGAAAATGGTTCTGTAGTTCCAGAGATTCCATAGAAATTCTAATTTAGAATGTTTTTAGACCGCTTTTCGCTCACCTTACCCTTTTAAATTTCGAATTTTTTTAGAATTTGTTCTTAGAGAGCATTTACATTTTATAAATAACTACCATGCCAAATTTCAAGTTTCTAGTTCCTTCAGTTAAAAAAAAAATCGGAATTTTAGAAAATGTTTCGCACTTGCACCTCCCTGTGGTAGTGGCAACGACATAAAATATAGCCTATGTTACAGCAGGGACTGTTGCCATCAATTTGCCACCACCACTTCTGAAAATGGTTCTGTAGTTCCAGAGATTCCGTAGAAATTGTAATTTAGAATGTTTTTAGAACGCTTTTCGCTCATCTCAAAGTTTTAAATTTTGATTTTGTTTAGAATTCGTTCTTTGAGAGCAGATAATTGAGATCTTATAAGTAACTACCATGCCAAATTTCATGTTTACAACACCTTCAGTATAAAAAAAATCGAAATGTTAGAGCGTTTTAGCGTTCATGTATTTGGAAAGCGTGTACTAATGAATATTTCTGTTGTGAACTTGTGAATGACAAAGTTGTTTAACAAGTTGTGATATTTCTCTCCGGTTACAGAACAAGTTACCTGCCCTTTCAGTGTAATGTTCTCATAGAAGTATGGACCTATGCTCATTTCTGCATTGAAAGGACTGGACCAAATAGTTATCTTTAGTGACTTTAAAGAATGGATTTGGTGAATTGGAATCCCAAATTCGGCCGTTCAGGGTATTCATACATCCATTCAGGTAAATGTGGACCTCGTCTCTCCATAAGATTTTCCACGTCCAATATTCATCCAGCTCTATTCTTGTAAAACATCAGCAAAATACAATATCACATCATGGTTGGTGTGATGTAACTCTTGCATTCCTCTGATATTGTACAGATAGAAAAATTTTACGATGATAGTCCAAACCTTACAAACTGGCATATTCAGATTCCCAGCTACACCACGAGCGATGGTAGTGCAAGAAATACTTTCGTGCGCTCTGTCGACATTCGCCATTGCAACTTCTTCTATTGTTACCTCTGGTACGGGTTTGAGTCCCCTGCCTAACTGAACTTTCTTAGCACCCGTTTTCTCAAAATTTTCAACCATTGCATTTAAACCATTAACTGACAAAGGACCGTTATTTTTGTGCATTTTAAAAGAATGAAAAGCGGATGATACGTTGCACTGGTTGAGGTAATAGAATTTGAAAATATTAATAGAATTGGCCAAATGATGAAATTACATCATTTTGTTACATCATTTGGCCAAATAGAATTGGCCAAATGATGTAACGTGATATTTGAATAAACATACTTTTTTTTTCTTCTCCTTTCTTTAGGACACTGTGAATGAAATTTCGGATAAAGATACTTTATCAGTCTTTATGTATTCAGCATTTTTAAAACTGTTGCCATATTGAGCTTGAATTGAATCGATAAATGTGCTGAATAAAAAGGTACTTTTAATGCAAAATTGATTACACGTTTTTCAAAACTCTCTTTTCCGTTACATAGCGTTACATTTCTGCTAGCGGTAGAGACTTGTGGAAGTATTTTTTGGTGTAATCCTTCGTGTTCCGGTTTGTTTAATCATCCTACAAATTTTGGCTCCATTCTTGCAATTAGGTCACGCTGCAGAACACACTAAATACTGTCAGTTTAATTATGGTCTCCTTGTACATTAGCGTACACTGTAATGAAATATTTTGCGATGATATAATGCGGTGCTCTTCTTCATATATAAAATATTATTTTACATTTTTTGCATTTGTTTATATGCTTGTTTATGATCTAGTTAAGGATATAACATCATTTTTGATATCTGTAATACACAAAACATTCAATAAAAAAAAGACATCATTCATTTAAAAATAAAAATATATTCCTTAAATATCGTAATTAAAGAGGCTGGTTGTTTTAGACACAAATATAGTTCACAGAAATTTAAAACATTCAAGAAATCAATAAAATTTATTTGAAATTCTTTCACCAAAATCTTACCGAAAGATATTACTGCACGTCTATAGTCGGGCATTTTGAAAATTGAGTTATTTTTTCACTTTGGAGGAATCCGTAAAAACTTTTTTTACGACGCATTTCTTTCTCGATAATATATTTTTATATCTGATTTTACAGCTTTGGAGTTGCTGAATCCCTGAAATATTTTATATTATGCTAACTGTGAAAATTTATAACTTCGTCTTTCACGTTTCAAGTTATTCAAAATTTGTTTGGATCACGACTTATCTTTATCTTCTGTTTGAAAATGAAAGTTTGAAAGATATATAATAAAATTACGTACTTCTCTGCATAAGGATGCTGATTATTTGCTGTTATTAGCCAATATACAGATGTTCTGATACCACAGCAGAAACTATGGAGAGCAAGAATCCTCCCTATGATAACATAAATGTTGACCAAAGTACAATACCTCAAAAACTTATACTTTCGAGAAAAATGCAAATAGCATATGACGTCACATACTCCCTAGCAGTTTGTAGTAGTACTGAAAGAAAGTAAATCACCTATTACAATACGAACGTAATGCATTATTATTAAGCCAAGATTGCGATAGTTTCAAGCAGCAGCCTTTCAAAGAGAGTCGGACAACGGCTGTTCATTTCGATATGAGACGAACTCCTACTGTCCATCTATTTTTTTTTCCCCTTTTCTCAAGTACATTATGTACAATTTTTATCTTTTAAAGTCATTTATTTTTTTTAAATATTGTTTCATATCCAAATTGAAATTTCATAAGATTCAATACTGATTACTTTCGGCACTCCGGATTTGACGTCATACATTTTCCCTTCACATTTTTTTTCGAAAACTATGCGTTTTAAATGTTTTATTCTTTGTACACTTTCCATGTAATCTGAGGAGGATTCTCGTTCTGTAAAGTGTTTTTGGGAATATACGAATACCTTGTAAAAATGGCAAATTAATATTTGGAATTTAAATAGCTTAAACAGGCAAGCGAATTTCATAATATAGCAGAACTTGTCGGATACCTAAGCTGAATTTGCACTATATAAAGGCTTGCATAAATTTGAGTTGGAAAACCCATGCATTGGAGGGATGAATGGATGAATGACGAACAAAAATCTACAACATTAAAGAAGTGAATATAAAACATCACATATTTTTACTGAATGGTGTATACAAATTTAAACTTTTATACATGCATTAATATTAAAAATATCGACGTTTCGACCACCATCTATGGTCATCTTCAGGAAAATTTTCTTATATTGCTTTTAAAGTTTCAAATGCGAAAAACAATCCGCCCGTTGCCACAATATTATTGCCGTCCACAAATTAAAAACTAACAAGGGTAACACTCAACCATCGTACCAACCAACCACAAGTAGAAACGATGCAGAAGCATCTCCTAACGGACAAAAATCTAACTGCTGTAAATGTATTATTAATGAAGAATATTAAAATAAAGAAAAGCGGAATAAACTATTTCAAGATGTTCATCCAAATTTTAGGGATATTAAATGAAATGCTATCATTACAAACCTCATTTTTCCTAATCATAATTTCAATGGACTCCTTTCGCAGTTGAATGATAGCATTTCATTTAATATCCCTAAAATTTGGATGAACATCTTGAAATAGATGATAGCATTTCATTTAATATCCCTAAAATTTGGATGAACATCTTGAAATAGTTTATTCCGCTTTTCTTTATTTTAATATTCTTCATTAATAATACATTTACAGCAGTTAGATTTTTGTCCGTTAGGAGATGCTTCTGCATCGTTTCTACTTGTGGTTGGTTGGTACGATGGTTGAGTGTTACCCTTGTTAGTTTTTAATTTGTGGACGGCAATAATATTGTGGCAACGGGTGGATTGTTTTTCGCATTTGAAACTTTAAAAGCAATATAAGAAAATTTTCCTGAAGATGACCATAGATGGTGGTCGAAACGTCGATATGTTTAATATTAATGTATGTATAAAAGTTTAAATTTGTATACACCATTCAGTAAAAATATGTGATGTTTTATATTCACTTCTTTAATGTTGTAATATTTCATGGTGTAATCGTCCAGCATTTATATGAACAAAAATCTATTTGGATGGCCCTGATGTCTGGACTTGCTACTTGTATGATCTACCTCGCTAGTTCTTTAATCGACAATAAAGAGGGGATTCTCTCATGGTATAGGGCGCGTTATGTTTCAATGGAACAACGGATATTGCTTTTCTTAATAGTCGACAGTGCTCTAAAGATTATCAAAATTTCTTCAAAAGCAATCTACTTCCTATTGTAAACATATTAGGAGGGGGGAAACTGGAAATAATAGCAGGACAATGCGTCGATTTACAGCCCCCACTCAACAACAGCTTAATTTACGCAGAATCAAGTGAATGTTATAGACTGTCCAGCCATCAAGCCAGACCTGAATGCAACTGAAAACTTTTTGGGAGATGGGAAGTGTATGTCTATGGTCATCAGATTTCAATTATTCAGGAATTAAAGCAACAAGTAGAGCATAGTTGGTTCTCTTTACAGCCACACATTCTCCAAACACAAGTTTGAAGCATGCCTGATATGATTTTCAAGATAATTCAAATGAATGGATCAAAAATCTAAATTTAAATACAAAGTACTGGCAAACTCCGTGTATTTTTAGGACAGCCTATTTTAATTTTGATTTGTTTTCTTTAATTACGTAAAACTTATACTGTATTTCTTTATTGTAATAAACTTATGTTATGATTCCAAATGCTTATTACTTTTTTCTTGATTATTGCTTTATTTTTTGAATTGTTATAGTAAAAGAATCGGTACGAACACAGCCATATTACAACAGTGGATTAGTACTTCCATTTTTTCCAAATAATTTTCCATTTCAAAAAAAAAAAAAAAAAAAAAAAAAAAAAAAAAAAAATCAGAACGTGGCTTTTTTGAACGCATATTTATTTAATTTTCAGGTTTCAGCACGTTTTTTTTTTTTTCTTTTTTTTCTGTGATGTCGCGAGAATTCGCGAGAGTTTATTGGGTTTAAATTAACAAGATGTCAATGATTTGCGCAACCAACAAACTGTTTCAAAATCGTGTTTAATCATATACATTAAATGAGAAAGCGATTTTTCCGATTTCGGATGATATTGTAAACGGTTGGATCGTTTTTCACGGAAATAGCCTGCTGTACTAAATTGAGCAACAGCAAATGAATTCCTGAATTTGAGAAAATTCGTTCTGACAGGTTAAAACGAACTCAGCTCTGAAGATGCTGGTTGCTATAAATCAAAAATGCTCAATCAATTTTCACGAAACTTACCCCCTATAGTAATTTGAGCACGTGAAATCGAACTAGCTGTGTCTCGTATTGGAGAAAGTTCGTTTTGACAGTTTGAAATCAGCTAGTCACTGAAAAGTCTCCTTTAATTCAAAAACGGCTCTAACAATTTTTAACAAAACTTGACTCCTGTGCTAATTTGGGCACGAGAAAGTGATCTTAGCTAGGTTTCTAATCCGTTTTATATGATTAAAACAAACTAACTACTCAAAATGATGGTATTAATCGGAAACAATTCTGATATTTTTTATGAAATAAGCTCATTCGAATACGAGGAAAAATTCCAACTAAGTCTCGACTTAAAAATTTTTTTGATAGTCTTAAGCATTTTTTTGCATTTAATCTTCCGTAAACGGAGTTCTCGCCAATACAACTGATCATTTATCGTCAAATAGTGTTGTTTCTATCACCCTCATTCGTATTGAATTTATTTCATTTAAAAAGCAAACCTTTCACTCATGTCATTTAAAATACAATAATTTAGAATACATATATTGCATACATTTAAAATACATCCCCTTAAATATTTAAAAAAACAAAACACATAAAATTATATGAAAAAATAACACAACAAACCCCCAAAAATTTTATTTCAACATCAGCGCATTGTTTCTAATTCGCAAACATGAAAAATAAATGCTACTTTTGGCGAGAAAAAAAAAGATTTACGACTCGCGACCATGAAAGTTCCAAATACTTCCATAAACATTCTGTAAATATGCTATAATTTTTGTATTGACAAGGGAGCGCTACCCCCTACGAGCTACGCTCGCCAACCCCCGTTCTGATACAGCAAACTTTAAAAACACTAATTTGATGAACTCTAAAACGATTACGGAAGATTGTATTATAATTAAACGACAAGTTGTGATCTGCTGTAACCGTGTTTCCATTTATTTTCCTATGACAGAGGGATTTTGAGGTCGAATCAACTGCTGCCGAAACAGCTAACTGTTTTTCTGATTGACTAAATAAGATCAATTAAACATTTAAAAATCAACTTGTGTAAAATGTAGTTAAGTAAACAATGTCGCTGCATCGGAGAATTTTATAACGATGCTATAGAAAATTGGTTACTTCTACATTATTCGGTTGAATGCTTTCTATAAAAGAAAAGAACTGTCGCCAAAATATATGATTTAACGCCAAAAGCGTCACGTCGCATTCAGTTGACACCAGATGCGATACACGTATTAGTTATTTCATCGAGGGGTTTTTAATTCAACGTTTATTTGGTTTTTGGTACTTCTCCATTTCCCGTCGATCAATTTTCATTATATATATATATATATATATATATATATATATATATAAACTATCGCCAAACTGTAACGCCAAAACATAAATAAATAAATAAATAAATAAATACAAGAAATTCGGAAAAAAACCACTCACCAAAGTGACAACTATCAGTAAGTTTAAACAATAAAATTTACGTGCGTTTACGTCCGTTTACGTGCGTTTACGTTCGTTTACGCGCCGTTACGAGCGTTAAAATACAAGAAATTCGGAAAAACCCCACTCACCAAAGTGACAACTATCAGTAAGTTTAAACAATAAAATTTACAATATATTAATGAAAACAGAAAATAAATGTGACGCCACGATCATGCATTTTTGGTGTTAAATCCTATAGCTTGGCGATAGTTTTTTGTTATGAAAAGTGGTCGTCGGGATAATGGAGAATTACCATATTGTTAATGATATTTGAAAAAATTATTAGTTATTTAGGTATATTAAAGATAATTATTAAACGTAAAAATATAGTTTTTAATTGAGAGGAAATATTATTATTTACGCTGTTTTAAAATTTGCAATAATTGGAAAGAGATTTGTCGAAATAAATTAATCTCTCGTGTAAACATATTTTTTAATTGAAACTGGTTGGAAATATTGTTATTTGAGCATTTTAATTATGTCGTAAGTTTCCCTACTTAATGCTTTGAAAACGCGTAATAATTTAATTATTTCTCTTTTTAATATTCACGCGCAAGTATTTTTTTTATTGTGTAATTTTCTACATTTACTGCTTTCAACACGTGATCATTTAATTATTATTTTAAAGTTTATTTCTGTTTTTAATAATCACGTGAAAATACATTTTTTTAATTGAAAGGGAATATTATTATGTGCGCTATTTTAGAAATTGGCAACAATTCAAATAATGGATTTTATAAAATATGAAATAAACCGTCACCAAAATAATGAAAATTTTGAATAAAAAATTTAAATATAACCTAAAAAAATTACTCAAATTTAAAAAAAGTAATTGCAGTCTGCACACCCCAAGCTTATCAACTATATCCTGATAAATTATGGTTAAATTCCTGTGCATAGTTTTCGTTCCTATAAAACATTTTTAAGAGAACTATTTTGACCAAATTTAATAGTAAATATCTCTTAAAATAATTCTTCTATTTAAAAACTGTCTCCTTGAGAGTGTTTATCGAATATTTCTTTATTAAATTACCAATTTTCATATTTTTATATGCAATAGTTTTCCGGATTCTAGTCCAGAAAGACTTCAAGGCACAAAATCTTCATTGACATCGACGTCTACGGCTGCTTCTGCGGAGGCGGTGGTTACTTTTTCTTAATATAGAGAGATACATGAAATAAAACTTCTAGTGTAAACGTTAACAGTAGGGAATCAAAATAATTGATTTTGTTGTTTTTTACAAATGTTTCTTTAAATCCATTATTTAGCTGTTTATGCAGTTGGTAGTACACCTTGTAAATATACGCTTGCTTAAAACAGTGGAATTGCGTTAATAATTAGCCATATGTATCTTACCTGTTTTGGAGTTTAAACTGCCAAAGGATTTCTAAAGTAACAATTGAAATGCAGAATTATTGTCCTGAAAAAATATTCAACTATACACTCTTTTTGTAAAATGTACATAATAGTAAATTTGTGATATACTTTTTGTTATACTGCTACATATGTCTTGAAATGTTGAATTGAAAGGGACACACATTCGCTCTATTTCTCCTATTTTTCCCATCATAATTTTGCGTTTCGCTAATTCAATTGACAAACATTTTCGGTAATAAATCCGCGTTTGAATTTTTAATTTCAAAACAGAAAATGACTTAAAATGGTATGGGAATGCAATAAAATAATTAAAAAATATTTTAAAGAATTGATAGTGATAAAAGTATATAAATAATAAAAACAGATGTAATAATGTATAAGTAGCATATAAAAGTAAATAATTGTAATAATAAGAAATATTAGTATATAAATAATAGTAATAATAAGAAATATTAGTATATAAATAATAGTAATAATAAGAAATATTAGTTCAATAAAAGTTAAAATTTCAGTGCAAATTCACATTGTTTAATAGCTAAAATTCATTGAGATACAACTAAATGTAAATATATTGCTTGAAGGTGCGTAAAAACATACATAAAAACATTTAAAAGCACATTAAAGTCCTTTTAAAAAATTCCAAAACGTTTTCAACTGAAACTCGGTCATCATCAGTGGAAAAACTAAATTGTCCAAACCCTTGAAGTAAAATAGTTTATTCCGGGCAAGCAAGAAAACGCATAGAGATAACAACTCAACTCAACAATTTAGTTTTTCCACTGATGATGACCGAGTTTCGGTTGAAAAGGTTTTGGAATTTTTAAGAGGACTTTAATGTGCTTTTAAATGATTTTATGTATGTTTTTACGCACCTTCAAGCAATATATTTACATTTAGTTGTATCTTAATGAATTTTAGCTAATAATCTTTATTTTATTTTTTTCTATGTATCTCATGAAGGTTTCTTTGCAAAGAAGGAGGCGCGCGTTATACGGCGAATTTACCTAAAATTAGAAAAGTCTAAAAGTCTAAAATATTTATATTTTCTATACCTATTTTTAATTATATCATATTATATTTACACAACACCGTTTAAAATTCAATGAAAAATAACCAGAACTTTTCTACAACATTATTTGATACATTTTACTTTTTATACAAAATTTCCTGACAGCTATCTAAGCGGAACAAAATTTTCTGTTATTTGTCTAAATTTTAATTTAATGTGGATGTCACTTTTTTTTTATTACCATACCTTTCTTAACTGGAACACAAGTTTAAAATGTCACCAACTTTTCCTATCGCAAAAGTATTTAGGAGTATTTGTCAGCATTAGTTCTTGGTAACAGTCAATATTATTCTTTTCAAAACAATTCGAGTACTTTGACAGATTATTTACTTAATGCGCGAGATCGGACCTGATATATTTTCCGAATGATTTAAATTTGCACAAGATGTGATAACTGTGCAAAGCATTCCATTAATTAGAAAATATTTTGTATTTGCAGAATAAATGAGATCTTACGAATCATCGGACAGTATTTGGTATTATATTTTGTACATAACCACTAACAAATGTAACAGTCATAGGTGGTATATTTAACTTTTAAAAGCTTTTACTTCACTTATAATACTACTGAAAGTTACTAAATGCAAATTATAAATGTAGTTATATTTAAGAGTGGATACAAAACACCCGTAATGTTAAGATTATCACTTTTGTAGATTTTTGATAAAATATAAAACAGTATATTTTCAAACGAAAATTTCTATTAGATTAGATTATATTTAAACAAGAGATTCAAAAAAACTTAATTCAATCTGTCCAACCAAAAGTTTAGAACTAGAAAATGATTCATACTCTATCTTCTGACGGATGGGCACTGCTTTTTGGTAACGGTGAATCAAAGGAAATATCAAAAGAAGCTTTAAACGTTTTAATCTAAATATGGAAATCTGGCAAACCAATAGTTTTCAGATACAATTACATAATTATTTTCTTTAAATTCCCTGTTAACTGCAAAATATTTTCCTACAAACAACATTTGTAAAAAAAAAAAAAAAAAAAAAAAAAAAAAATTATAAAGACAAATGGATTGGTTCTCCACATAAGCACATTTTCCATGTAGTTTCGCTAAAAATTGGATGTCGATAATTTGCACAATGACGACCAATTCAAACGACACACTCAGAAAAAAAGTATTTAAATGTCTTCTATATAGTTCAGTTTTATTTAATCGGGAGTTGACAATGGCAACATTGGAAACAAAAAACATACAATTTTCGTTCATGTCACGAAACCCTATTACTCCCGCTCCGTTGTCTGTCTGTCACAGAGCTATTCTTACAAACTATGTAACTTACAGAGTTGAAACTTTGTGTATATAGCTAAATAACAGCTATGAAGAGCTCAAAATATTAAAATATGAAAAATTCGTTTTATTTTAAGAAATAGAGATAAAAAATTTCTATCAGCCTTTTCCTATTAAATTTAAATATTTTTCGTTATAGCAAATGCCAAAAATTAAAAATCCACGATGAAATTCTTTCTACAATAATTAATTTTCTATCAGACGATTTCTACGTGAAAAATGAAAATGAAATAAAAAGTTTCACCAATTGAAAAAAAAGATTAATATGAAATAAAAATGACTGACGTCATACTGGTAATTAAACGGAAATTTTTCGGTCATTATTATAATAAGGAGTCTACTAAAATATTAAAATTAATTTTCAGTATCATTCAGAACTTTGATTTTCATACTGCAATTTACTCAAACTGGCTTAATCTATATTAAAAATTTTCATAACACAATCTATACTGTTAAATGCTCCAAAGCGAATGTTTTTAAAAATGTAGGTCTGTCAATGTGAAAATCTCATCTTTCCAAACGAGTTTAAAAATGTCAGATGTCTCAAATTTTGCTTATTCAAGGATTATTAGCGATTTCGACCATCCTTATTATTTTAAAATTTTGTGGGGGAAATATGTCCAAATGTCGGCCAAAATGAGGGTTTTCAACAATTAAAATCTTTTTTTTTTTCAGTTGCCATACCTTAAAAAAAAAAACTGCGCAAGAATTCAATAATTAGAATCACAATGCATAAGCAATATTTAAACACTCGGATTTTTTTTGACTTAATTATTTAATGTACACGTTAATTAAATGTGAAGATATTTAAATAAGTGTATTTTGTATTTATAAATCGATAACTGTTTATATTTACTGTGGCGAAAAAAACACTTCCATTAACGTTAATATATATTCAGGCGCTTAATATATATTCAGGAAAGTTTAGCGCCTTGTAGCACAGAACGTGACGTTTCATTGAATGCATTTTAACTACAGAGTAGACTTATTTCTGCCAAAAAGATGACCTTTTCATTACACCTTTTTTTCTAGACATTCTTGCAGGAGATATTAGGATTAGATGCCTTTTAGTTTACGAAACTTATGAAAAAAAATCTAATCCGAGGTGCCAATCCAAAAACTTCTTTCTATCTCATACATGTTAATATTTAAAAATTCGCTATCACACCGCCATTAAAATCAAGATGATCCTTCATTCTCTTGTGCGTCATCTTTTTGCAAATCGTCTGGTTCCATGGATGTGAAGCACCCTTCGTTGCACCATCAACCGATGTACAACACGAATACGAAAGGTGCTTCTGGCATGTACTGGTGGGAAAAGATAACCTCCCTATTGCTTGATTTTAAGATTTTAGCTAATTTTACTGAAAAACACTAAGCTGAAATGTGTGCAACCCGATTACATAAGATTCATTCCCAGTTCTCGTCAATATTGAATTTGAATACGAATTTCTCCAAATTAGTCAGCTATAGCCAAGTTGGCGTCATTTATGGCAACCTATTTTTACCGCCAAATTTTGTGATATTTCGCCAAGTGTCGCCAATCTTGGCGATAATTTGATGCTATCGTTTATGAATATATAGTATTAAGCATGTAAGAGTTGAAACGATGATTACAACAAAGAAAAAAAATGGCCAGAAAACGTATTCACTAAACTCATACAATAAACCTTTTTATGGAAGAATCCTGCTGTCTTGTTTCAAAATGTCACCACCCTAAAATTTCAGACTGCTATATCTCAGCCATTTGTTAAGATAGAGGAAAACTAAAATTTCTCCGGAATCCTTGAATCAAGGCCGATCATTTAACAGAAAAATATTTTTGATTTTTTTTTGGTATATCTTTTTGAATTTGAATTTTTTAATTATCTATCACAGCGCCAGATTCCGACGGAATATCCCCAAATTCAATTGTGAACTGCAGGCCATAGTAAAAAATATATACTTCAAATTTGTTAAATTATATGAATGCATCATACACATTTCGATGATACAATAATGAAAATGGAACGAATATCCTATCACAGTGGCCCCTTCTGTCTGAATATCCCCAAATTCAAGTGGAACTTTCTGTCTGTATCTAAAAACTTATAAATGAAATTTTGTTCAATTGTATGCATAACTTCATACACTTTTCTATGAGACAAAGAGCACACACACGGACACACGGACACACGGACAGACAAATATTTTGTAAAAACATGTTTTTCGGAATCTCTGATCCCTAAAACGTGTAAATCCGTCGAAAAACATTTCGATTACAATACTTTCTTCTATTATATATAGATAAAAGTAAAAAGAAAGATTTAATTCTTCCACTCGCTTAGCAGTGGTAGGTACATTCTTGCCGAGCCATATTTCACATTTCACTTCCTTTTTGTAATCATAATAACCTTATCTATTTATTTCGACAGATGTGTCCCTTAGAACACACAATGATGCTTAGATTATTTCCATTTATAAAATTACATTACTCTATTTATCCAGCTGCCTTTTTTTTTATTTCAAGTGAAAAACAAATCTGGTCTTACTTCAGCTGCGTACTAACTTCACACGTCGCAATTCCCGTGACAATTATACACACTCCTTGTAGAGGTTCCATGTCTGCATTTCAATCCTTGTGGTTTTGGAAATCCACATTTCGCTCTTTTTATGTTCCTATAGATCTTCTGCGAACGAAATTCTACATTCTGTGTCTATCCTCATCTCATCTTGCCAAATAATATTTGTTTTGGTTGTTTCTGTTGCTAGATTTCGACAACTTTTCTGGACCTCAGAAAGATAAAAATGATCGCTCATTTCTCGACTTGTTTACAGGTAAATATTTGTAAAATGGCCTAATTTTCGTTACCGGAATTATTTGTGCGAATCGCTTTGTGTAATAAAAGAAACTGGTTTGGCAATAAAGATGCTCATTTAAAGTGTAAGTATTGCTCTAAAATATGTCTTATTCTGCTATACGCAACAATTCACGGCCTCCAGGGTTTAAAGCGTGTTACACCATGTAACACAATTTTTGTTTTTGGGTAATCAATATCATCAGAAAAACATGAAACAACTTTACTTCCCTGCAAAAACTTTGCTTTTGTGGTTAGGACAACGAAAAGTTGAAATTTGCGTACTGTTATTAAGGAAACATACAAATTTTCGGGTTTATCTTTATTTACAGACAAAAAGGGAAGATTATATTTCAAATAAGCAGTATATTTTAACCAAAATTCTACAAATTGATGACAAGGAACCTAGAAATGTGTAGTTTTGCGAGACTTGCGAACGTATGTTATATCACTTTCAGGAATAAGTCCCCAAAAGCAGTTCCCATTCATAGCCCTCTTTTCCCCTCGGTACCATCCTTCCAGAGTGTTCTCACAGGTCGCACAAATTACATGTGGAGCCTAAGATTTGTCATGGTCTTCAACAGGCATCCTGAAGTAAGCCTTGTACGCTTCACAATTACGCTTGTAATTATGTTTTAAAAATAGTAAAATGTTGTATTGCCATCGGAAACACTCTTGTGTAAATAATTTGTATAATTCTAGAATATCGGTGAGTGATTTAAAAATCGATTATATAATTTTATTTTTACATATATCAAACACGTCATGTTGCATAAAAGAGTGTAAAAAGTAGTAAAACATGAATCAATCAAAAATGTAATAAATCTTTGTAATTTAATTGTACAAAAAGTTTTGTGTCATTTATAAGCACTGAAATTTGATAAATTTCTACTTTATGCCAAACTACGAATTTCAAGTGTATTTGAATCTATATTTAACATTAATGTAAAGGACGGCGCAAATTTTAAATACATAACTATGACATGAGGAATTCTCTTAATAATTTCAGGATTTCATTGAATATGTATTTCAAGTAAATCAAGTGTTACTTCAAAGCAAAAAGGTTAAAGAAAACTAAATTTAGATGCAAACTATTCACTTAGAAGATAATCTATCGTTGAAAAATGTATTAATAAAGTGGTCTCTTCGCCAATATCACGATACTCAAATCTACATAACGAAGGAGCAGTCTCTTTAAATATAATTAATTTTTAACTAGGTGGCAAGATACTGAATACCATTAACTAATTTAAATACCATTTTGAAAAAGACATGTGAGGCATCTTCTATATGATATTTCAGATTTTTTTTTGAAATTTTAAAAATGGTATATATTATGATAGTTAAGAAAATAAAACTATATTTCTTACTAAATATTTTTTTAACGTAAAGATCTCTTTCTAGAAAATAAAAAATACATTATTGCAACATAATATTTTACTCAAGATAATTTTATTTTAGTATGACCATAAAATTACCTTCCACTTAATTTCTTGTATATGTGATATATATTTTCTGAATTTTAAACAGTAATATTCATAAAAAGCACATTGAAATCAAGCAATGCAAAATTGAAATGTTTAAATGACAATCATGAAAAGTAAAACTATGTTACGATATGTCAATGATTGGAATGTAGAGTTGGTATTCAGTTATCAACAGACCATAATATATCTATTATATGATAGTGCAAGTCATGTGACTGTAATAAACAGTTACGGGCTGACCACTTCGCCTTTCATGTTCCAAGTGATGATGTTTACTCAAAATAATTTTTCAAATAAAACAACACAAAAGTTACATTTTTAGAAATATCATTAAAAAAAATCTTTAATAGTCATATAATTGTATAATTTTTTTCTTTAAACATACGCTCATAGTTTAAAATTTAAATAAGGTAATTTTAATGTTTTGGCCATCATATAGAATCACAAAATGCGAACGGAAGCTCATACAATCATGTGCATTTGTGTCCAAGCACAGAATTGAAAGAAAAGAAAACGTCTACCCGAACATCTTTAAATATTTCAAAAGGTGACTTATTTGTACTTTATTCTACAAATCTTCAAATCTGTATCAACATGAGAATCGATAGATCACACTGTTACTTAACAGGTGACATTTAAAAGACACAAATAGATGTTAAAATATGTTTATAATGTTTAAAAACTATCCAAATACTTTAAGCTGGCAACCGCGACCATCCTCTGGGAGCAAAAATCCTTTCTGACTGCAATCTTACGCATGTGGACTGTAGCTTCGGCTTGAGAGTTCGATGCGTAAGACGTCAGTCAGAAAGGATTTTCGCTCCCTGAGGATGGTCGCGGTTGCCGTCCGAAAGTACTTAGACGGTTTCTAAACGTTTTAACCATATTTTAACATCTATTTGTGTCTTTTAAATGTCACCTGTTAAGTAACAGTGCGATCTATCGAATCTCATATTGATATTTTATGAATAAAGTATGGTGAAAATTTGTATTTCGCCCTATGTGTGTTGATCTTCAAATCTATGACATTTAAAAAATATATATCCGTATTTAATCATTTTATTTGTCAATTTTTTTAAATCAAGAATATTAATTTTATTATTTATGCAAGTATATGAAAATAATATGAATTAAATTTAAATTTAACTTAGAAAATTTATATTAAAATATTTTTATTCGGCGTACTTTCTCTATTTAAAAGTTGAATTTCACAAAACATTTTTGTTGCAATATTCGTATACCAAATAGCATCAAAGTGCACCAATATTTATTTTTCCTAATACTTTTTTCGTGCAAGATAGAAAAACTATATAAAAGAAAATCCGCATACTTCAAAGTACATCATAGAGCTACCAATTTATTTATATTTCCTAAAAGAACGACGCCCTACAGATAAGGGGACGACATAAAACATGAAATAAATTTACTGATACGAATAGATGAAGACTTTGAAAAGCACTCAAAAAGATAATTTAGACTTTTGGAGAGCGAGACATTTTTATTTGATGCTTCATATATTTTATGACAGAAAAAAAATGATTTTCGAAGAAAGTGGAGTATTCTAAGAAATATACTCAATTAAAAAGAGTATACAGTAATCCCTTAACATTATTCACAAGGGTTACGTTCCAGGAAAACCTCGCGAATGTCAAATCCGCGAATGTTGAGTCTATTTCTCTGTACTAAAAAAGGAGTAACGTTCTATAAAATGTTAATTAGAGTGGCACAGTATTTCAAGAAAACAAAAGGATATATCTATTAACTGTACGTTATGCGTAACATACATATATGAATGTACAGACATATTCAGATTTATGAAATTTATTTAATGAAGATAATTCAAATTAACTGACTGAGAGAAATAATTACAGCTAAAAAGCATAGTTTTTTTTTTCTAATGAAGTAATTTCGACTCTCTCTCTATTCGCAAAGAGATGATTATGTATGCAGCTTCAGCTCAATCTCTACGAGAACCTGCACAAGCACATTTTAAATTAATAGATTGAAGATGTCGTTACCTTACCACTTCTAATATCTCCACTGCAATTAGTATTCTGCTGTTGTTATAATATTGCTTTCCTACGACACTCACTCCTTTTTCAGTAGACAACTGAAAATTGATTTCTAAATACATACTGAGAAAACACAGGGGAAACAATCTTTAACCACTGTAAATTCTAAAAGAGCAAAGATATAATTCTAAAAAAATTGCGAATAATCAAGTTAGATTCTCGCGATCGTTAAGTTTTCCGCATTTTCATGTTCGCGAATAATCGAAACTCGCGAATGTTAAAACCTCGAATGTTAATGGATTACTGTAATGGAATCATAAGTTTTTTTCATTTAATAATTCAAAACATATCAAACCGTCAGAACATCTAAAATATGTTTGTCAACTCTTTTAAATATTTTTAAAAATATCCGCAGACTTCCATGTCGATCTTAGTGCCACCAATTTCTTTATATTTCCTAAGAGAATAGCGCATTAAAGATATAGGGACAACATAACACATGAGAGAAATTTACTTACAAAGTTATATGAGTAATTTCAAGATAGCCCTTGTAAGTAAACATTGCAGAATGTGCATTTTTCATACACGAACGACTGTGTAAAAATGATTCATTTTCTTTTAATTATAAAAAATCTTACTATACAACAGATTAAATTTTGAAGTTAAGACATTTTTTTATGATTTATAATTGTTGTAGCTAAAAGATATATATATATATATATTTAAATATACGTATATAATGAAACTAGGGGGCTCAGCCCCCTACTCGCTAACGCTCGCCAACCCCCGGTGAATTGCAAGGCAATTCACATTGAGACCGCTACGCGGTCACAGCTCGCTTTGCTCGCTCGCCTCATTTTATTTTTCTAGTAATTCTAGCCGGAATAAGTACTACAATAAATCATTTGAACATATGAAATTGATAATTTTTTAAAGTGCAAAAGTAATTGAAAACTCCGTTGAAAACACAACTAAAAATGCATTTAGTTGATGCTACTAATGGACATATAAATAATTTAAATACTATGAAAAGAGGATCTTGGAACCATAATTAGCACCTATAATATTGTACAGCACGGCTTAAATTCATTAAAAAAACACTACGTGGTAGGAAGATAGTTTATCATCAATGATTGTTTAAATTTCGTTCAACATTTTATTATTCTAATTGATTATAGATTTCTGCAAAAGAAATTATTTTTACTTCAATAAAACGGCAACAGATGGCAGCAGGGCATTCTAGAAAGTTTATATTTTATTATCTCCGATTTTTTGTGTGAGTAAAATTCGTAAATAAATTCTAAATGAATTCATTTGAAAAAAAAAATTAATTTATTTGAAATTAACAGTATTTCTCATAATTAAAATGAGGAATCATCTCAGACGCTTTGGATTACGTTCATATTTTATTTTTAATAATTGCTAGCTTCAGTTTCAATGCTCTGACACTTTCCGCCATATTGGAGGCGGGGCTAACATAATCTTGTCTGGTCATTGGTCTGAGCTCTGGAAACTACGATTGTTGCCAACGATAAGGTAGAAATTCAGCCCTATTTCCGCGCCACGTAAGACAAATATATATATAGATATTTGAGTGTTCTAGAAAATATAATCTAAATGAAAACAGTATTATTGCGTTATGAAATTTTTTTTTCTATTCATAATCCCAAGCTTTTTGAAACATAATAAAAACTTAAATATTTGCCTTAATTTTTTAAACCTTTTTTATTAACATTTTGTAAATGTCTTCATCCACGGGAAGTTTTTACTTTTCCACAGACAAGTTGTCAGAAAAACATTTTCTAAATTTGAAAGGCAACATTCAGAAATTGCTTAATTGCTTGCAAAATATCACCTGATTTGATGTGAAGGAGAAAATAAACTTTCAAAATAAACGTATTAAAAATGTTTAAAGTAATTTTGTATTTAGTAAATTTATAACTGAAATCTTTGAATTGTTTAGTTGTATAGTTACTTAACAAAGTATTAACTGATTTAATATAGTGAAAATAATAAAGTTGTAAAATTAATGAATTACAGAAGTTTAGAATGATTTTGTATTTAGCAAATATATAAATGTTGCGTTTAATTACAATGCATGAACTTTTATTATTTTAATGCAATCGGCCACGAATGTAGCCCACATCCAAACAATTCCTTCGATTCAGTATGATCAGAATGCAATATAAATTTATAACTTTATGTCCGGTTATTAAAATCTGTGTGCCAAATTTTTTAAAGATTCTTACCATAAAATTTAAATACTAGAATATTTGCTAGAATATAAATTTAGATTTCACATGTAGTATAAGCTTATCTTTTAAACGATTGACAGTGCGAATAAAATTTCAGATTTTGGTAAAATGAAGAAATATATATTTAATTATGAGACACTAATTAATTTTTCAGCAGAGCATAAATTACGCTGTAAATTAATGAAATACAAAGGATGTGAATTATCACTGTACTAAACAGCGTACAATCATTAGAGTGAAAAAATGTCCAGACCGGGGTTCAATCCTAGATTCCTTGGTATAGCGCACCAAGTGCTTTACCAAGTAAGGTATCCAGACGACATCCAGTCTAGCTTTCCCTCACTCTAATATGGTATGGCTACAACCACGCAGCACAAGATGGGAAGTCAATCATGAGCACAGCACCGTTGGCATGCATGAGACAAATTAAACAAAGTAACGGTGAATATTTATACACTAATTATTCATTCATGATTGACTTCCCATCTTGTGCTGCGTGGTTGTAGCCATACCATATTAGAGTGAGGGAAAGCTAGACTGGATGTCGTCTGGATACCTTACTTGGTAAAGCACTTGGTGCGCTATACCAAGGAATCTAGGATTGAACCCCGGTCTGGACATTTTTTCACTCTAATGATTGTACGCTGTTTAGTACAGTGATAATTCACATCCTTTGTATTTTATATAATTATCATTTTGATAATTTTTACTTTATCCACCATTTATTCTATAACTTCGTAGCTTTGTATTTCCATTAGCGTTAAGAACATGTAACGTATTATACGTGTAGTAATTTTCCAACTGGACGAAAAATGTCCGGGCCAGGATTCGAAGCTGGGATCGCTTGGCTGAAGCCGCCACGCTCTACCACTGAGCTATCCCGGTCGAATCTGGAGGGCATAATTCATCCAGTTAACCTTATTGATCAGAGAATCTGGTCTGATATTTTAGTCAGCTCAACAGAAAAGATCGCAGGTAAAGGAACTCCAGTAAACGCTGGATACGTGATGTACGTGATGTAACATATTATTTTCCCTTTGAAAACAATAACGAATAACTGTGACTCTGCAATGCCTTTTCAAAATTATATGAATCATATTTCGTTCTCTCTGGTAAGTATGTCTCAATTAATAAAAATAAGATTTCGACAGATTAAGTTCGAACAGTTGCAGAAAATATTAATATTCCTTTATAAATATTATGTTCAAATTGACAATAAATTATGATGAACTAAAAAATTCAGTCCCTGCTAAAATGTTTGTTTTTAATCGAAGAACAAAATTATTTCTTAAAGCACCAACAGTAAACCTGTCCCGAGCATGGAAAGAATGAAGAAAAAATTACTCCTCATCTCCAAACATAGAAAGTCTCAACGATTTTTTCGATGAATATGAGAAACCTGAAAATATAGCGACAAAATCCATCCATCAAAATGAAACATATTACAATGATTGTTTGAAGGGCTGCATTTTTCACTTTTATTTACAGCCTAGACTAAAATTAAAGTCCCTCATCATAAAAGAAATTATTTTAATTTTCATGGATAAACCAAGCAGTCGAACTATTAAACATGCTGATCAACAAAAATACGTCATTGAAACTGTATCATTTTTAAAATGAAACGTACATTTTTCATACATGAACGACTGTGCAAAAATGATTCATTTTCTTTTAATCATAACATATCTTCCTATAATGTGAAAAGTAAAGGGATTATATTTTCCACCACTCTCTCTTTAAGTTTTAAGAAAATAATTTCACTACATTTTATACAAATCTAAAGCTATAATGGAAATTAGATTCCTCACCAATGAATGCTAACCAGTTAAGATGCTTATGCGTATTTATTTATATTCCTGTAAACTTTCTTCGTCAGATAAAAATGTTTTCAAATATTAACTTACGGTTCTAGTCTGAAAATATAAAAGACTTTTGTAGTGAAAAGAATTTTGCGTTTAGTAGAATATGGGCATTTTTTATCCTCAATTCATAATAGCAAATTATTATTGACAATTCAGATAAACATAATATCATTTTCCTTAAATTAGGATTCCACATCTGTTGACATTAAGGTATTTAAAGTTGAAAAAATGTTAAACTTTAAATTGTAGTTGATCTGACAATGTAACAGGAAAAAGTTTTTTTTTCTTACTAAATTTCTTATCGATGTTGTCACAAATCTAAATTTTAGGTCAACTAGAAGCAAAAATTTTTGTTCTCGAATAAAAAAAATATCACCAGTAATTGATAAATTTATCTAGAGATTTGATACAAACATCTATCGTATAAAGCATAGGTTAAGCTAGGTGAGGAGACCTACCCAAGGGCTTAAGCTCAACAAACGCTACATTCTTATAAATCACAAACGAGAAAACAGTCTATCAACAAAACAGAAATCATTCGCCAACTACACACTTACTCAAATAAGACAGTTCGACTATATTACGGAAGTTTCTCAGCACTTACGTGCATGACGGCATACTCATACCCACGCACTCTTTGGCGTGCGCATACACGCACACACATGCCAAAATTGGCACCAAAAGTGACCTAAAAGAAGAACTTTTTGCTAACATGTCACTTCCGCAAAAGTATAACTCTAATCCATTAAAAAAACATATGCGGTATTTGTGGTGCAAAATCGGCGAAAGTACTTTCTTTTACTTAAAATTAAATATTTTTTTATACTAAGAATTGATGATATGGCCAAAAAATGTCAGCGTGAGCGTGAAAGTATTCTCTAAAATGTTAAAGAATCTCTAAAAATAAAATTTTATTTTAAATTTTCGAAAATACAGTAAATTTAACTACGTTTGTAGTTTTCTTCAGAAAACGCAATATATGAGGAAATTGTTTACTTAATTTCCATTAATTTGTCTTATTTACTAACGTTTTGGTTATTATAATTATGTGTACTTTAACTTATTCCCCGTTACTCAGAAATATTGGTGTATACCTTGGTGACATTTTATCTCACATTGCAGCAAAAATGAATGTTTTAATTTCATTGTTTAACCTTTAAAAATTCGACATTTAAGCAAAAGATCGTTCATGAAGAGCCTCTGAAATCTAAACCTTTATTCCATTCCAAATCTGAGTTTTCTAAATTGTGATTTTTACGCATTCTCCTCATTTCTTAATCACTTTTAAATTAGAAGTAATTTAATGTCTATAATTTTTTTTACAAATCTTTGAGTTTTTTGAGAAATAATTAAAAAATCCTACTTTACGAAGTGTTTTATCCTATAATTTTTTCATCCGTTTAAACGTCTTAAAGTTCGTATTTTCTGCTTCATTCACGCCAAAGTTATAAAAGTATCAATCATGACTAACATTGAAATTTTATGTGATGAAGTGATACCTGATAGTATTTGGATTGTATAATAGAGAGTGCGTCATAAGTAGTATACCTTTTTATTTGTATGTAGGGATACGTCTATAGTTTTTTACAGCATATAAACATGCACGGAAAGTTTGTACTCATAACATAAGCATTGTGTATTTCTTAAATATTGTAATAAAGTCATAATGAACAGAGGAAAGTATACTCAACTAGGTAAATTATATTCAATGGTTGGAGAATCATAGTTGAGATTTTTTCCAACAGAGTGAAAATATGTCGGGACCAGGACCGGAAGCTGGGTACTTTGGTTTGCCGTACCAACACTCTCACAGTCCCGCAGTGGCGCAGACGGTAAAGCTCGGCTCTCGTAAGATCGCCGAAAGCCAAGCAGCATCGACCACGATCAGTGTTTGGGAGGGTGCATCGTCTATCCTCTCTCGTCTGCCTCTGCTGTGGGACCGTGTACGTTAATGGGAGCTGGTGCACGTTAAATCTGTTCGTGGCTCCAAAAGTCCTCCAAGTTCTATATAAGCGCTACCTCTGGGGGTGCCAATCCAGGTGCAGGTCTCTCATCTGGAATTGGTTCAAAATTAGGAGACCAGCTCTAGAAGTCCAACCTCTCTTGAGGCTCTGGCACCCCTTCTTTCAGAGAAGTGCATTGGCACTTTCTCTGTCACGTCATCAACACTCTCACTACTGAGCTATCCCGACGATATCCTGGGCTGGCATATTTCACTCTTTCGTGCTAGTTTCCGTGCTATTTCAAGATTCATGTAAATGCTATAGTTATAGCTCGGATGAATGAAATTAGCGCTACAGCTCGCAGCCTTGTCCAACAAATAAGAGTGAAATATGCCAGCCCAGGATATTGTCGGGATAGCTCAGTAGGGAGTTGGTACGGCAAACCAAAGTACCCAGGTTCAAGTCCTGGTCCCGGCATATTTTCACTCTGTTGGAAAAAATCTCAACTATGATACTCCAACCATTGAATATTGTAATAAATATTTGTATATAAATTGCCATTAACTTACGCCGCATTCAACGAAACATCTTATATTGGGAATGATTCGGTACATTTAATTATTATTTTTTTTCTTTTTTGCTTTGAGTAAAACTATATTTATGCTTAATTTTGGTTATCATTAAAAACAAGTAATTTGTAATTATAATTTTTATTAACCAGTTAAATTTACCCTAAAATACATAAATAAAAAAAACAGAAGCGAAATGTCACATACATTGTTTGGATTTTTTTCCAGATATTTTGATATAAAACATATCATTTTTAGAGTATCAGCGTTGTGCAAAGATCCAAACTCGAGAAACATAATAATTTTGTACAATTTGATATTTATTCAAATTTAAAGCAAAAAATTACATGTTTAAAAAATTTTTAATTATTATTTTTTTCTTAAATATTGTAATAAAGATTTTTATATAAATCGCCATTAACTTACGCCACATTCAACGAAACACCTTACATTTGGAATGATTTGGTACATTTAATTTTTTTTTTTTTTTGCTTTGAGTAACACTATATTTTTGCTTAATTTTAGTTATCATTAAAATCAAGAAATGTTCAATTCTAATTTTTATTAACCAGTTAAATTTACCCTAAAATAAATAAATAAATAAAAAAACAGAAGTGAAATGGCACATATATTGTTTGGAATTTTTTTCTCCAGATTTTGATATAAAAATATCATTTTTAGAGTATCAGCGTTGTGCAAAGACCCAAACTCGAGAAACATAATAATTTTGTACAATTTGACATTTATTCAAATTTAAAGCAAAAAATTACATGTTTACAAAATTTTTAATTATTATTATTTTTTTAAAAAAAATCCGCAAGGAACCTTACAGTTTTGTGATCAACTTTATCTCAAAGCAGCGTATTTTTGGTACTATTATGTTTTGTAAAGTCTAAAATAACGCGATATTAAAAACAAAGCTGCGGATGGTGAATGGAAATATCTAATGGAAAAATCCAGTAATAAACCCGATAAGAGTTAATTTAAAAAAAATTAAATCGAATTTTTAAAATCTCATATCCAGCGGTTCTCGAGTACACCCTGCAGTGTCCCCATGCCCAATGTCATAAATCTGGCCTTATGCAACAGAGAGTGAGGCCCCACAAACTGTATTATTAATATACATTGTGATTACAAATGAATATCCCAAGTCTGAAGGGCTATATCTTCTGAATAATAAAAGGCAGTGTTCCATTTCACACATCGAAGTGAGTGAGAAGTTATGAAGTTTCATAAATGTAAATGTTCGTTTTTTTGGCGAGAGATGGCGCAATGATCGGCGGGTTGAAAGTGAACCAGCATGTTCTGTTGCCAGTTTGTTCAGGCAGTTGCTTCCGAGATACATAAAAGATAAAATGTTTTATGTACCCCGGCATCTGCCAGCTGACACTGCTGAACTGAAAACGAGGATAATTGCAGCTATTGCAACTGTAACACTCGACATGCTGAAAACGAATTCTCCTGCAGAATGGATGTCGTTCGTGTTTCTGCTCGTGGTCGTATTGAACATTTATAAATTTTTGTTATTAGTAATTTCAAAATCTTTTCTTTTATGTCTTTTTCACACATGCGTGTATCTTCTATACTTTTGTTAATAAAGCCTTACAAAGTTGGTATATTCATTTGTATTCACCCTGTAGATTAAAAATATGAAAAAAAAAACTGTATTACTGACGCAAAAAGAAAACTTGCATTTTGATCACTATCAATCATTTGGTCTACTGTTTCTGAACTGTATTAAAAGATTTAACAATAATATTGCATTAAAGTATAAATATTAAATGAATTATTTTCTTTTCGACGACAATAAATTGTATCAGCGACATTATTATGCATTTTCAAAATTATGAGAACCCTTTTTAATCCTTTCTGCTCAATATATCTCAATTAAAACGAATATGATTTGGGCAGATTACGTTCGAGTAATTACTTAAAATATTAATTCCTTTATAAGAATTATCCATACTTTTAGAAACATCAGTTAATTAAAGATACAAATTCCCTTCCATTGTAAGGCTCTATGAATATTCAGAAGATTTTCTTAGGATTTCTAAATAAGTAGCTTTTTTCAAAATAAACAAATAAGAGTTTTCCAATTCTAAAATGAGTTAATTAACTAAATATATTTTTATGAAACATATTTAAAACGCTCCTTAATAAACTGATATTGATGATGTTGAAGGACAAATTAATCTGGTATTAAGATTTTTATTTAATTTCCTTACTAACCAACTTTTAACGAAGTATGTTATACAATTTGTTATTTATACAATATGTTAGTATAATTTTCTATATTTTTTTTATTGTTATAACTCTTGAATGGATTGTTTGATTGTTATACTTTACTTGTTGGCAAAAGTCTTGCTCTGCAGACGGTCCTTTTTCTAACATCAGTAAGATTTAAATGTGATATGTTTGTCTCATAATTTCCATCTCCACCGCCGATCGACGATTGGGACTTTTACGCTTTCTGATTATTTGTAAAATCAAACGCTTTTAAGTCATTTCCGGTATTTTAGAGGATTATGAAGATATAAGAAGATATAATATAAGAAATTAATATATATTATTAGATTATATATAAATATTAGATTAGATAGAGATTAGATTATATAGAAATTAATTAGATTATATTACTATAATATTTATTATATTCCAGTTATAAATTAATTAGATTATATAGAAATTAATAGATATTATATAAGAAACCAAGTTCAACCAGTAATGACTTAAGAAGCGTTCGGTTTAACAATTAATCAGAAAGCATGATAATCGCAATCGTCTATCGGCGGTGGACAGGGAAATTATGCATGTTTGTCTGCGTGTCTGTTTCCGTGTCTTTTACTTTTACTGTATTGACTTCAACTTTCATAAAAATTGACCAATCGTTTGACCATTGAAATATAGTGTTAAGGTGCACAGCGCTATTTTACATTTTAAAAATAATTTTCGTAACAAGTTTTTTTTTTTTAGGGTTTCGTTTATCTCACGAAATCTTATTACTACCGCTCCGTTGTCTGTCCGTCACAGAGCCGTTCTCAGAACCTATATAACTTATAGAGTTGAAATTTTGTGTATATATAACTGAATACCTGCTCTGAAGCTCAAAATATTGAAATTTCGAATCGTTTTATTTTAATAAAGACAGATAAAAAACCAAAAATCTAACAGCCTTTTCCTATTAAATTTAAACATTTTTCGTTATAGCAGTTGCCAGAAATTAAAAATCAACAGTGAAATTCTTTCTGTAATAATTAATTTTCTATTGAAATATTTCCACGTGAAAAATGAAAATGAAATAAAAAGTTTCCCAAATTGAAAAAAAAAATATTAATATGAACTAAAAAGTATTGACGCAATAAAACCGACGGTAATATGGTATTTTGACGATAATAAAACCGAAATTTTCAAAGATTTCTCAGTAATACAAGAAGTATGAGTGTGTGTATGTACAGAAAGCAGATTAATACCACGTCATTAGAGAATTAAAACGAATATTAATCTGACGTCATATCGGAAGTTTAACGGATTTCACAAATGTTTGAGAATAATACAAAGCGAGTATCAATATGAGTAATAGAGAATAGTAAATATATGAGTTTGAGGAACGTAATGAATCATGATAAAAACTCGATTATGGAAATATCTGCATATTTTAACATTTTGAAGGTGTACAACATGTTTAATTTTGAAATTATTATTTTTTAAATATCGCATTTAGTCCACATAGCAGATATTATTGTGACAGAGTATAATAGCGGGCCTCGTCCGCTTTCGAGACCAGTTCAGATATTCGAAAAAACAATAAAAATAGACCGGTAAATTTTTACTTTATAAAAAACATGACTTTTTTTTTGTTGCTAAATGAAATTTATTTGGATTTATTAAAGAAAGGATAAAGTGTTTTGAAAGGAATATTAAACGAAACACTTTGTGCGATCTTCGATCACACTTACCCACATTTTTTTCTTTTTTTTTTTTTTCTTTTTTACACGGACATGAAAAATGTATTATACGATCGTCGAATGTGCAAAAAAATGAGTGATATGGATAATAAAGATATAAAAAAATGTACTCTGCAGCAGTTCGGTTAACTAAATTTACCAGAAAACGAACTGATCTCCACGATTTGGGTTGGATACAGTTGGTAATATTTCATTTTTGTTGCATATCGGATTTGTTAGCCAGTTTTTTCAAAAGTAGTCCACAATATTGTAAAAGATGAAACACTATACATTTGAATATATATGAGTTTATATATCTGTATTTTTCTACATTCAAGATAAATTTGTTATTATTAACAGAGTAAGTTTTCATAACTGCATTAAAATATGGATCAGTGCATTAAAATATGGGGTTAATAACAACGGTGTCTATTTGAATAAAAATAGAATTTTGGGGTTCGGCTCAAAATAATGTGACCCATGAAGATTTCTAATATGGATAAGAATACAGGGTTGCCGTAAAAACATGAAGAGAATATAATCACTTAAAGTCGTTAAAATGTTTTGTTTTCAAATAAATTGTTCAATATCTTTTTATAGCGCTTTATATTTGCTTATGTGTGTGTCATATTACGTATCACATTTATTTGATTTAAAAAAATGTGGTCGGACTATTATTATAGCTGGTATGAATATTATAATATTTACTGATGTATTATGTGGTTTTTATATAAATACTTTTTTTGATAATTGCAGGCATGATACACGGAGATTTGATATTTTGAAGACCGCGGCTGTTAATCTAGTGTTCCTATTGCGTTACCAGTAACCTCTGTATACAGTGGCGGTCAAAAGTTTCCGGCCAGCATAAACTTTTTGGTTAATTTGTAAGTATACCTATATGAAGAGAAATCTCAAACAGATATTTATAAATTTTATTGTAATAATAGTTAGGTACTTATTTATAAAATAACAAATAAATATCAATAAATTTAATTGACAAAATTAATTGGAAAGGAAAACGCATGTTCTCAAAGTTTCAGGTCATTTTGGCAAGTTTTTTAAGAAATTGGTTTTATAATAGAAAATAACAGTGATCAATAACATTTACAAGTAGTATTTTGTCGTCATAGCTTTAGCAATAAGTACTACAGCGCAGCGACATAGCATCGATTCAGTAAATGGTTGAGGATTGTCTATGGCAATTTTTTTTCATTCTTCTTCCAATTCTAGGAAAATTCTTCTGAATTGGAATATTTATAATTCCGCACACGTTTCTCAAGTTCGTTCCAAAGATTTTCTATTGGATTCAGATCGGGTGACTGGACTGGTCACTTCAAAAGAGGAATATTTTTGTGCGAGAGCCACTGCTTGACGAGCTTGCATGTATGCTTTAGGTCGTTATCATGCTGAAATAAATAGTTGCAAAAACAATTTTTCCTCCAATAAGGGAGCAAATGATCTTGCAAGGTATCCTTATACATTGCATCATTTATCTTGCAGCGGATTTCAACTAACGGACCGAAACCTTTTCCAGAAAATGCTCCCCACAGCATAATGTGTCTCCTTCATGATTCATTGTAGAAGTAACATATATCGAATCATATATTTTGTTTTTAGTTCGTCAGACGTAGTGTCTGCCATCACATTCAAAAAGGTTGAACTTCGATTCATCGGAAAATAGTACTTTTTCCAGTTTTCACTTGACCAGTCTTTGTGTTCCTTTCAAACGCCAGTCGGGCCCGCTGATTTTTTTTTTTTTTACTTGTCAAAGATTTTTTAACACCGGTTCTTCCATAAAATCCTACGTCATGTAAGCGTCTTGACACAGTAGACCGATTTATTTCAGCAATATTTTCACCGTAAATCGCGGGATATTGCAGCGGTATTCTTTTGCGGCTTATCAACTTCTTTTTTCTGATAATTCTGTCCACACGAATAATTGTTTTCCGTGGTATCCCGGACCATGGTAAGTTCTAAAGGTCATGACCATCTTTATATATATATTTTTTAATACCGTTCACAGTAGATTTCCCGATCGATAACTTTCCCGCAATCTCACGAGAGGATTGGCCTTTTAGCGATAAACAAATCACTCGTTTACGAACAATAATCGTTGAACTTTTCTTTTTTGAATTTCAAATACGTTATTAACGTTGAATAATTAACAAACACGGCCTAAACAACAATTTACCGATAGCAAAAACTAATGAATGACGACTGGAAAGAAACTTTTGCACACGCGAATTTCGAATTTCTCCCCTTTGCATCAAGTGTCTTCAGTATCCAATCAAAATGATCAAGTGGTCAGAGGTCATTTGCATATTCCAAACTTTTGGAGCAATGGTGCTTCTCCTTCCCTGAAACGTTCTGGCAAACAAATAAAAGAAACTAACTGGCCGGAAACTTTTGACCGCCACTGTATATGACTTTTGAACGTCTATTAGATAGCATTCAATACAAAAAAGTATAAAGCTACTTATTGCAACCGTTCGGAAGAAAGCAATTTCGGAAAATTACGGTATATTTTCACCGATCATGACCCCCATATGCCAAAACCACCCTCCGTTTAAATGTTAAATTATATATATATATATATATATATATATATACAGGGTGTCCCTAAACTCCTGGTACATACGCTAGGGGGTGATAGAACACATCAAGACGAGTAATAGTAAATAGGAAACCAAGGGTCCCAAACGTCTTCCGAAGGAGATAGGCGCCATTAAAGTTTAAGGACCAAAATTTCAAATAATTATAAAAAACAGAAAAATTGGTCGATTCATATGCGGTTTTCGCTAAAACTATTCTTTATGTCAGTATTTTCTTAAAAATAAATTTTAAAGAAAAAGTTTTAAAAAATGTGCACAGAGGGCGCTTTAGACTTTGGAGTAACGAAAAACTATTTTTTACCATTATTTTTTGTATCTATATTAAATGCTTTCAAAAGCTTAGACTTAAACTTAAATTTTGAGCTCAATATCTGAATTGTTGGGAGTGGTTAAGTAGCGCAAACTGAACTGTGTTCAGGAGTTGAAATTTGAACCCCCCCACAACACAGTTCAGTTATTCCCGATCTTGGTGTCGTAGAACAGGCTGAAACTACTACCCTCTACACGTAAAATAAACGATAGAGGATGACAAAATTAAATAAAATAAATAAAAAAAAATAAATTTTAAAGATAAAGTTCAAAAATGCCGATAGAGCGCGCTTTAGACTTTGGAGTGATGAACAACTATTTTTTACCGTCGACTCCGACTCCGACCTGGTTGCGAGGATTGCCGTCGTAGCAGGCGATATCCGGGAGATGCCCGGGGTATTCACTAATGTTCGCAATTCCCTCCGCCGGCAGCGTGAGGCCTGCATCGTTGCTGGTGGGCACTCTTTCGAGCAGTTTTTGTGGCATCATGCGTGTACCATTTTTTACGTGTCAACCTTCATTCATATTTCGCACTACATGCATACATCAAATTGTTTCTTTTTATTTTGCGGAAGAAATTGCTCATGTCAATTATGAATAAATTTTCTGTTTAGTTTTGTCATTACTCTATCGTTTATTTTACGTGTAGGGGGTAGTAGTTTCTGCCTGGATTAATTTTAACACAATTATTCAAATTGGTAATGAAATCATATGAGTTGTAATTTTCCAACTGCACGAAAAATGTCCGGGCCAGGCTTCGAACCTTCGATCTCTTGGCTGAAGCTGTCATGCTCTACCAACTGAGCTATACCAACATGAACTGGATGAATTATGCCCTCCGGATTCACCCGGGATAGCTCAGTTGGTAGAGCATTGCAACTTCAAGAGATCCCAGGTTCGAATCCTAGCCCGGACATTTTTCGTCCAGTTGGAAAATTACAACTGATATTATTTCCGCCTGGTCTGCTACATCAAGATCGGGAATAACTGAACTGTGTTCAGGAGTGGGAGGGGGGGAGGAAGGTGTTTCAAATTTCAACTCCTGAACGTAGTTCAGTTTGCGCTACTTAATCACTCCCAACGATTCCGATTTTGAGCTAAAAATTTAAGTTTAAGTCTAAGCTTTTGAAAGCATTTAATGAGATGCAAAAAATAACGGTAAAAAATAGTTTCTCGTTACTCCAAAGACTAAAGCGCCCTCTATCGGCATTTTTTGAACTTTATCTTTAAAATTTATTTTTAAGAAAATACTGACATAAAGAATAGCTTTAGCGAAAACCGCAAACGAATCGACCAATTTTTCCGTTGTTTATAATCATTTGAAATTTCGGACCCTAAACTTTAATGGCGCCTATCTCCTTCGGAAGACGTTTGGGACCCTTAGTTTCTTATTTAATATTGTTTGTCTTGATGTGTTCTATCACCCCCTAGCGTATAGCACCATGAGTTTAGGGACACCCTGTATATATATATATATATATATATCTGGTCTATGTCATACGATAACACTCGTATTTATAAAGCAATTTGGATGAAACTAATTGTGTGTATTAAGTTCACCAATGTCTCGACCGATTTCATTGGCCATATTTCATTGACCGATTTCATTGGTCCGCCATTTTGTTTCAAAATGGCGGCCACTGAAATATTTAAAACTAAACTAAATATACAAAAAAAAATTGAAAATCAAATTCATTTTTTGCTTAAGTGTTAGACCTTGATACAAGGATTCCGGAGCATTTTTTTTCTACCTCTATCATAAAAAATCCTTCCGGCCTGTACCGGGAGGAAAAGGTAGCTTTCCTATAACTTCGTTTTAAAATTTTAGCTAGTGTTACTCGAAAACATCAAGCTCAAATACAAAGAAATTGTTTACAAAAGATTTGTTAATACTGAATTTGAATAAGAAATTCGTCAAATTATTGAGCCATAGCCAAATTGGCTTCATTTAAGATGACTTATTTTGGCGCCAAATTTGGCGATATTTCGCGAAATGTCGCCAAGTTTGGCGGGAATTCGGCGCTAACGGATATAAATATATAGTTTTATGTGTAAGATTGGGAAAGTGATTACAACAATGAAGGAAAATAATTTGCGAGGAATCGCGTTCACTAAAACTCATATATTAATCGTTGTTTTTTTTGTAATGTGCTGCCTTTTTTTAAAATTTCAGCCACCCTACAATTTCAAACTGCTCTATCTTAGCCATTTTTTAGGATAGAGGTAAACAAAAATTGCTCTGGATTCGTTGTATCAAAATCTAACACTTAATTAAAAAATAAATTTGAATTTTAAACTATTTTGTATATTTATTTTAGTTTTGAAATTTTTATTGGCCACTATCTTGAAACAAATGGCGGACCAAGCTGGCCAACGGACTCGGTCGAGGAATAGGTGAGCTTAATACACACAATTAATTTCATCTAAATTAATTTATAAATACGAGCGTTATCGTATGACATAGATCATATATATATATATATATATATATATATATATATAAATCAACATTTGAACGGAGGGTGGTTTTGGGTTCTGAGGGTCATGATCGGTGAAAACATATCGAAATTTTCCGGAATTGCTTTCCTCTGAAAGGCTGCAATAGGTAGCTTTATACTTTTTTGTATTGAAAGCTATCTAAACATAGCTGAGATAGAGCTGTTTGAAATTCTAGGGTGGCTGACATTTTGAAACAAGATATCCCATTACAAATAACCAACGATTAATTTATAAAGTTTTAGTGAACGCGATTTTTCGCAAATTATTATCTTTCATTGTTGTAATCATTTGCACAATAATACACATAAAGTTATATATTCATATCCGTTAGCGCCAAATTATTGCCAAACTTGGCGACACTGGGCGAAATATCGCCAGATGTGGCGATCAAAAATAAGTCTTTATAAATGAATCCAAATTGACTATAGTTGACTAATTTGGCAAATTTCTTATTCAAATTCAGTATTAACGGATCTTCTGTAATCGGGTTCTTTGCATTTTAGCTTGCCGTTTACGAGTAACATTAGCTAAAATTTTAAAACGAGGATATAAGAAAGCTACCTTTTCCTCCTGGTACTGTCCGGAAGGAATTTTTCTAATTCTCCGAGCCACAAAATAATGAAATATATATATATATATATATATATATATATATATATATATATTTAAGATTCTTCAATATTATAATTGTTAAACTTTAATAGAATAAAATCTGTGTGATATGTTCTTCTCATATTTTTAGTAAATATTTTTTTTTTCTCAAAAAAAGTGTTAGAACTCTGCGAACTCGTTTTACACGAGATCGTTGCTAAAGCATGTAAATACGGTATATTATTTTTTGAATATTTTCTTATCATTTACATTCTAATTTAGAGAGTGTTTCACAAAGGAATCCTTTACTTTAAAATTCAATAAATCTATAATTAATTATAATAAAGATAAAGATAAAATTAATGACATGTGTATTAGGTGACTGAAGTGTTTTGTATACAGTATTTTAAAAATCGTTTCAGATTCTTGTCACTAAATTTTGTTGCACTATTTCAACATGTAAGAAAACTAAAACTAACGTGAAAACCACATCATTAAAGTATGTACCGTTATATATATTTTTCTAGGTTAGACACGGTAAGAAAAATGTATCTTGATACTTTCAAGTTTTTTTTGGCATTTTTACAGTTTGAGACTTTGTGAATTTTGTTCCACGTTATGAATTAAGGGATTTTATCTGCTATTTTTTGTTTATTTCCAAAAACATGGTAATTGCTTTTACTGACTTTATGGAATAATAAAAAGCTTTTTTATATGTCTAACGTATCCTACATGTGTACTTACAATATATTTTATATAATTGTGCACTTTGTTTTCTCTATTTCTTTTCTTTTCTTAAATAGCATATTTTATTTTTGAAAATTAAAATGATGTCTAATTTATGTGTAACAATGCATGTTTTTAAAATCTTATTTTTATAATAAGAGGCGTTCAAATGAAAATGAGACTTTTGTCGTAGCGCCATTGTTTTTTAATCGCAGTTGGTTAATTTATCTGCTGATATATGGCGTGATATTTGCCCAATTGCACATCTTTAGTGAACGACTTTGCCTCAGTTTATTCATTCTCGAAAAGTTTTTTTTTTTTTTTTTTTTTTTTTTTTTTTGTGAAATGGATTCTTCCAGATTAGCTCAGAGAGTTGTTCAATTTCTTCAAGCGCAGAGGCAAGCTAACTAGAGGAAAGGTGTTACTGCAGGATAATGCTAGGCCACTCGTGGCCATTAAGACACTCGACCTGCTGGAAGATTTTCGGTGGGAGGTCTTGAAACATCCTCGATACAGCCTCGAAATCTCCCGATGTGACTCGCCCATTTTCGGCCCCTTAAAAATGTTGCTGAAAGGTCAACGGTTCACATGTGATAAGGAAGTGCAAGACGTCGTGAAAAATTGGATCCATCAGCAACCTCGGAGTTTCTACACTCAATCCATCCCCTCCCTTCCTACGCGCTGGGATCAATGCATCAATCGCAATGTCAATTATATGTAGTTGGAGTATTACACATGAACTGTAATACAATATTCTCTAATTACAATATTCTCTAATTATTCTGAAATTAAATATGCCTTATATGTAACCGTAGTATTCTTTTGGTTGGAACGCCCCTTATATTTCGTAAGTGATAGCCATTGAACGTATGTTTTAAGAAATAATGAAATAGAAAAGTAAACAGTAAAAATAAAGAGTGTAAAAATGACCTTTATGTATCATATTTAAATGCATGAATTGGAATATACCTACATGAAACAGTTTATATATTGATAAAAATAAAAACAAAACAAATTTTAAATGAAATATCCATTCTAATTATAAAAGTCTTGAATAATAACGTAAGTTCTAAATTAAAGTATAATGAAAATTTATTAATTTGTTTATTTACGAGGAAGATATAATTAAAATGAACCATGTTTAATTATTAATAATTAAATGATATACAAAATGTAAAGTATAATAAATTCAGAACATTGATTTTCAAAGAAATAATTAAGGTTTTTGAATCTTAATGCTGCTTAATAAATTGTCATCCCGTTCCAAAACCTATGCTTAATTAGTAATTAAGTTTCTAGAACGTTTTTCAAAATTAATTATGTTATGTTACATATGAATAACATACACCCTTTTAGCAAATGTATACATGTATTTGTACACATTACTGTTTTTGCTTACGATTATCTGAAGTTATATGAACTGCAATACATGGAGAATAATTACAGTTTTTAGTTCGACTGCTATACTATATATATTATTATTACATTGAAATAGAACAAATTATATGATTACGAACAAAATCAATAAAAATTCCTTTTATTAATTATTTTGTTTATATCAACAAATATTTAGATTTATATTGGAAAAAAAGTAATCTTATAAAAGCACACATAAACTCCGTAAAAACACTCATAAAATTACTTAGAAAAAATTACTTAGAATTAATTTGCATTTAAAAGTTAACTTTTACTTATTTGTGCTCTTTAAAATTCTTATTCAATTTATTAAGCATTATTAAATATTTCAACTAAATATTAGTAAAATGCAACTTATATTAAAATATGTCACCTTTTGGGATTGACTATAAAATGTAAATATGAAAACATTTAAAAACAAAATGAAAGAAAATTATGTATTCGAAAAATCATACCAATATAATAAAACTGTAATTACACTTTTATATTAATCTCTAAATTAAACAGTTACTACAACTTAAACGCTGCCGTACTTCCAAGCTACAAAAGTTTGAAAAATTCATTAGAAAACATAATCCAATAGAAGAAAAATTGCAATTGTTTACTTTAACGTGATTTTGCAAAAAATAAAATATTTAGTGACTTATATAGAGAACTAACTTACCATATATGCGTCTTGTGTATAAAGAGAAGTAGACAGAATGCAGAGTTTCAGATATCGTTTACAACACCGACTTTATTTTGGTAACCATAATTACTATTTCACTATTACTACTGTAAGTATCTATATTATAAAGGACAAATGTCTCCGTGAGTAAAATTGACGTCATTTTGATATTGGTAACACCTGACCAATATATTTCACTTTTACTGCATTCTTTGAATTTCTAGATATTGAACAGTTTAAATTTTTACATCGTCGAATAGAACCAAACGTACAAACAAATAATATTACATATTTACAAAAAAATATACAAACAAATCTATAAATGTACAAACAAACAAAGAACAACAAAGAACTATGTAGAAACAGACTTACACAGAAACAAACGTATAAAAAACAAACGTACAAACAAACGTACAAACAAATATACACATAAACAAACAAACTTACAAAAAAGAACCATACAAACAAACAGACATACAAACAAACATAAAAACAAGCTTATAAATAAGCTAAATAAGCTAAAACAAGCGTACAGACAAACAAAATATGCGCAAACAAACGTAGAAACAAACAAACGTAGAAACAAACAAATAAACGAGCAAACATATTTAATTAGAAACTAAGGTACCGAATTCAAAAAATTATTTTTTTATTTATAAGGCGCTTGTATTGTTTTTTCTTTTAAATCTAGTAACAATAGGTGAATAAAATTTTAATAAAATTGAAATTCAATAATTGGAAAAACAGTTTTCAACAACATATGGATTTTTATAGGAAAAAATAAATAAAGCCATATTTTATAATTATCTTCATACACACATTATAATAAAGTTTAGATTTATATATAAAAAGAAGATATGCATTTCTCTAAAAATATGTAACTCTTGACAAGACAATTTCAATCTGTTTTGTTTAATATAGTTATTGGCAATTCGCGCAAAAATACATAAAAAAATCTAAATTGCACAGATAAATACAAAGAACTAATTTTTTATGTCATTTCTTCAGATTTCTGCTACAAATGCGGATACTTTAAAACATGCCTGATTGTTACTACTAAAATCGTTTAAAGTGGTGTGTATTCAAAATGTAATTTAAAAGTCACACAACATCGATTAAAAAATGTGAGAAACATATACAGAAAAAGTCTACTAGAATACAAGAAATTCTGATGCAACCATTTCGAAAGATGTGAAATAAACGTATTCTTTTAATATATATTTTAAATCTGAATGCGCTTTTAAAAGTATTTCTGTTGTACCTAAATAATTAAGAAACATTCATAACGATCCATAAATTATACTTCGTTTGTTTCGACATCATTAATTTTAAAACTAATTGATACAGAGGAAGTACGATAATTAATTTAATTACCATTATTACTTCATCTTTAAATATATATATATATATTCTGTAAATAACAAAGAGTATATGATGGATATTAACCATAATGTTGTATAACATTCATTACGGAAATTCTTTTCCATTTTCTTTTCACTGAGAAAAAAAATTAATATATATTTGTATTCAAATAAAACAAAATGAAAAGAATATAGCTGAGTCCGTAAAGTACTGCAAACCCATCAAGAAAATCCCATGACAATGAAATAAAATTTCAACCAAAGTCTGTTTCTTTATATTATTCCAACTAAATCTTAAGGTTAGCGTCTGTCATTTAGTAGACTTTTGAATCTTGTCAGATTGACAAATATGTCATTCATACATATTTCGTGATTCCAGTGTGTGAAACTTATTATAGTGGTAGTATTTTAGTGAGTGTTAAACATTCTCAAACTTTGTTGCATGTATGTTCTCGGGAAAGAAAAAAAAAAGTTTGACGGTTTGATCATTAACGATCTCATCTACACTGGTGGAAATTGAATTATGAAAACACGGTTTTTAAATCAAAACAATTATAATATTAACTAAAAATAAAAGAATTTTCATACATTATACATGCTATGTACAACAAATAATTTAGAAAAATAAAATTTCATACAAATTAATAAACTAAAAAATAACATCAAAAATTAGATTTTAGTATCATAAAAATATGGAAATTTATTTATGAAATTTCACATTTAATTGAAATTAATAATTAGTAAAGCCGCCGTCTTTATTCATTAGAGTTTGTTTTATTCTAGATGGCATTGATAAAACAAGATTTTGGATGTATTGCTGATCAATTAGTTTCCAGTTTTGACAGATTGAAGCTTTCAAATCTACAAGTGATGTGTACTACATACAATTTGCATAAACCATTCGAACAAGCTGTCCCCAAACGTGTTGGATGGGGTTCAGATCAGGACTAATAGGTGGATGACCTAAAAGAGCAATATTCTGTTCGTCAAACCAATCTTTCATTGTATTTGAAATGTGAATAGTTGCATTATCTTGCATGAAGATATAATCTAAACAATAATATTGCCATGCAAATGGAAGAAGTGAATTTTCTATAACTAAACTATAATCAAACGAGTTCTGACGGCCGTTTAAAAATGCAATTTCACTTTTGCCATCATAAGCAATCGCTGCCCAAATCATTAAACTTCCGCCACCAAAATTTCTGCTGAATGTAGATTTCGGTTCTTTTCGGAGATCTCTCCAATAATACCTCAAACCATCTGAACCATCCAAATTAAATCCTTTTTCGTCAGAGAAAAGGACTTTCTTCGAATTGTCAGCCATTGCCATGTACTTCTGCTTGTGACGCAGAAGTAACTTTGGACACGGCTTCATTTTCGACCATTTCAAGCTCCGTGAAGGATGTAAAATTTGCGTAACTCTTCTAGAAGTAACAGGCAGGGATAGATCTGCACAAATCTGCTTTGAACTGTGACCAACTTTCGATGAAAGTTGAAGAATTCCCCTTTTCTATCTCTTGCTTAAACGTGAACTACCTTTTTTGTTAAAATTTTTGCCGTAATTTGCTGGGTCTTTTCTACAGTTATATATCACACCAACAGATCTTTTAATTAATTTACTAATTTCCGGGACAGACTTTTCGCATTCTAAATATGAGTCGATTTTACCTCTTTCTTCCTGAGACAAAATATTTCGTTTACCCATCGCGAAAATTGTAAATGAAACGTATTGCTTTCACTGTACAACGCTTTTTATGTCTACTTTGCAGGTCACGTTACCTTGTTTTATGCAATTTTTTGTCACATTGCTTCGGAATAACCAACGAAATGTGATATTTCATAAATCAATTTCCATGTTCGCATATAACGAAAATTTAATTTTTGATTTTTTGTTTATCAAAAATTAAAAAATCAAAATAATTTTATGTGTGAAAATTTATTTTTGTAACAGATTTGTCATACGTACTATGTATATGCCATAAAATTTCATTCATTTTTAATGAATATTATAGAAGTTTTTGTCAAAAAACCGTGTTTTCATAAATCAATTTCCACCAGTGTATTATATTCTGGTCGCTGATAGATGAACATTTCAGATGATGTTGATATTTTATTTCAAAAAATCGATTAGTTTTGGGTATCGATTTTCGACAATTTTTTTGAGTATATTTCAAATTTCTATGATTGCAATAGAGAAATTATATACCTATCTATCTATCTATCTATCTATATCTATATACATATATATATACGTTTGTAATATGCAAATACACACTCGAAAGAACCTAATTACCAATTTCGGGCAAAATGAAATTCTTTATATTATCTATTATATATAAACAATAACATTTGTCTGTCTCTTTATACTAACCCACAGTTTACCCTTACGAAAATAGTTCATAGAGCTGTATAGAACACTATAGAATTCTTTACAAGGTTATAGAATAGCCATTCTATAGAATACTATTTCTATAGAATTCTATAGAGTACTATTTCTATAGAATTCTATAGAGTAATTTTTCTAAAAAAAATGTTTCTATAGAATTCTTAGAAATTCTGTAGAATTTATTTTTCTATAGAGTACTATAAACCTTATAGAATTAAGTTCTATAGACTAATGATACTATAGATTTTTTGTTGTTGTTTTTATAAAAAAAATATTTCTTGATCTTTTAAAATTTATGTGTGTAGTAATTTATTTATAAGTATACATTCAAATTAAAAAATAATTATCAATTTTGTAATACATCAGTTTAATATATAATAGTACTCCATAGATTTAGACAACATTATTATATATATATAATTTAATTCAATTCTAATACATTGTAATTCAATTGTCAATGTAATTGTCAATATTCAATTGTCAGTATTCAATTGTCAGTATTCAATTGTCAATATAATTCAACTGTCAATATAACAGTTGAACTTCTGAATTAAATCATGATTAATTAATTTCTTTATAATTCATTATCCATCTAATTTAATAAACTTTATTCACTTGAATATTATTGTAACTTTTATTCAAATATTTTAATCAGAGGTATAAATGTTTAAACAATTGTTTCAGTTTTAACAAATAATAATTTATTCGACTATTAAATATTTTTACAAGAGTATATATAATTAGGAATGCAAATCACAAAAGAAATAAAGTTTAAATAATGTAATAAGAGTTTTCGAGTTCCCAATGGTTGTATCATACTTGAAGTATTGGTTCTTCGTCCGATCACTGAAGCCAAGCAGCATCGGGTGGGGTTACTATTTGGGAGGGTGACCACCTGGATTCTATAAAAGTTTCTATACATATTTTTTATAGAAGCTCTATATTTTTTCTATAGATATTTTTATAGAAGCTTTGCAGGCATTTCTATTGAACTTCTACAGATATTTCTATAGCTTTAGGTTAAAAAACTTATAGAAAAACGGGCCATAATTCTATAGGATTCTGTAATGTATTTTTTTAAATATTTTTTATAGAATTCTATAAGAAATTTTTGTAAGGGTAGAAGCCAGAATTGTGAAATTTTAAGCACAGACGTGTTAAAACAAACTAAAGTCATCCGAAATAGAAATATATTATAGTTAATTTTTAATTAATAAAAAACCACCAATCTAACAGCATTCTCATATCAAGTTTAACCATTCTTTGTTATAGAAATTGCCAACAATTCAAAATACACAATAAATTCTTTCCACAGAAATTACTTTTCAGTTGAAAGATTACTGCGTGAGAAATGAAATAAAAAGTTTCATGAATTAAAAGAAGATTATTATGACATCATATTGGGATTATAACGGACGTTTAAAAATATTTGACAGTAATACAAGGATCATCAATATGAGTAAGTACAGAAAACAGGTGAATATGACGTCAGCAGGTGCCTATAACGTCATAGTTGAAATAAGACTAACATTTGAAAATATTTTTATATAATACAAGGAGCATCAATTTCAGTTATCGGGTTTGCAGACAATTGGTGTATTTTAGTGACTGTTTATTGACACGAGCGTGGAAGCAAATAAGGCTGCGCGTGACATTACTGAATTTTTAAACTCTTTTGACTCTCCCGGAATGGACCGCACTATTTGATTCTGAAGATTGGATCTCCATTATGCTTCTCAGAAATTTAAATTCTCCAAGACTTTGCCACTGTACAAGAATAATAGTTAAGGTCCAACCTCATGTAACTGAAACAACAATTTTGACAGGCGAGGCGGTGCTACAGCCGAGGAGGCTTTAATTCCATACATACCCCTCATTTTATCTGATATGCCATTTCAATTCAAGCATCTACAATTTCCAATTCGTTTAGTTTTTGACATGTTGATCAATAATGCACAGGGGCAATCTAAGTGTAGTTGGAGTCAATTTGGAATCACCTCATGGACAGTTTAACTTTTTGTGCTCACGAGTTGAAGATCAAGAATTTTTTACGTATTTGCCTCGAATTAAGAAACAAGAAATATAGTTTATTAATCTGCTTTGAAATAATTGGTTTTTCAGTTCGTTCCATCATGTACAGTTCAAAGGCAATTTGATATTTTTCTTGTTTTGCTTTTATTACTAAAATTATGAATGTAAGCAAGCTGATTTATAGAGAAATTCTGATAAGTTTATTATATAAATGAATATAGTTTTATATTGGGTTTTCATTTGAGTCATGTCTATAACATTTCCACTGCTTTGTGTTTATGTGTTTTATACCGCATGTTTAATTTGGAAACGGATTTTTCTAAACAAACATCCTTAAATTTCGGGAAATGCCGAATACATCAGCAAGTCTCAACTAAATATTAAAGTTAACGTGTGCTATTTAAAATTACTTTTGAATCTTGTCTTTTAAAGCAAACATCGATCATAAATAATACATTATGGAAGTGAACCTAGGACATGGTATCGATTAAATGTCAACAGTCATGTTGCTTTATTCTTTTTGTAATCTTAAAATTATATGAAAGTAATTAGATTTTCTTTTCAAAATTTCCGCAATCTTATTTTATTTTATTCTTTGGCGGGAGCCTATGGCCAAATAGTCTTACTACTTAGTGTAAAACATAAATTAAATAATTGGCTATTTAAAGGTTTTAAAGAAATTTAAAACAAAGCTTTAATGTTAAGACACCGTGAATGAAAAAAAATCGAATCCCTAGAGTGTGTAAAATAAATCCGTAGAAAGGTTAGGTGAAATTCGAAATATTTAAGACGTTAGAGTCGAAAACGAGCGGCAACTGGCTGAAAAACAGGTATTAGGGCATCCTGACAGGATGCATCTGTACACTTGCTGAATTATTTGTTTCGTAGCTGAAACAAAACAGGAATAACGGAATATAACTGTAAGTTGAAAAATATAACGATTAGAGTAACGTCGGAAGAGTTGCCGCATCCGGGATAGATGCCGAAAACTTTGCTTTTCTTTTAATTATCGATAAATGACAGTCAGACGCACAGTAGGTGCGCAATGAAATGACAGCAAACAATGTATAGCATGGACTTCATTTGGATGTTTACTTCTAGGTGTACAACACTTATTTCGAGGTAAGCGCATGATCTCACTATCCAAACTTTTAAATACGTTAAGCTTAAATACTTTTTATTCACTAATTGCTAAATACATGCGTGATTTCGAAAAGTCAGAAGTTAAGTGTAGCGTCTGTATAGAGTGCTGTGTGTGTGGATACGCCATTTCCTTTGCGAAGACAGGCAATTCTCATGTGCTACGTCTGTACCGTACAAAATGGGACTCATGCCGCCCTGCAATCCTGTATGCATGCCACAGCTTTTTTTGTACGGGATGCCGCGATTGATAAAATTTCATTCATCAGACTTTGATGAATGTTCAAACAGTATGACGTTTACTATACATAAGCAGAAAAGAGATAAATAAAAAGTAAGAAGGTGAAGAAAGATACCAGACAAGATCAGAATAATGAAAAGTTGGAACACACGGGTGATGCAGACGTTCTTTGCAAGAAATGTGTAGAATCTACTCCAAGACTAAGAGGAAGTGTGATTGGCTTCCTTGCATCATGTGTCAAATGTGGTTACTTGAAGAATGTACTATTTTCGACACTAATTGCGTAGATTGCGGTAAAAAAATCACATCTATTGACAAATAAAACAATGTAAACACTATTTTACTTTATCTGTTCTCTCTCTAATACACTGATGTTACTTTGTTACTGAAATAACAATTAAAATCCAATCTCTAAAAAAATAAGTAGATGACTTTTGTAGTAAACAAAGTAAGTAAACTAATATTGATTTGAACCTATTAGTACGTTCCATTGTACTCATTTAGTTTCTCTTTTTTTATCGTAGTTATTATACTCCAGATAGGAATATTTGTTTGAATTATTTTTTATTTATAATTTCATTCTGTCCTTATGACAAGCGCGGCATAACTCCCGCTCAAGTGCTGCGTTTCACCCTCAATGTAAGGTGACGCCCCACAGTGTAATGTTAAAAAAATGTTAAAAAATACTATTTTTTTTAAATATTTTTTTTGTTGTTGTTGCAGTACACGTGTTGTATATTTAACATTAAATAGCACAGCATGATTTTGTTTTAGTTTATGTGCACCATAAGATATTATACACAAATTCAAAAAAATATGTGGCATATAACCTGAAATTTCTCCAACTAAAATTTTTCATACTCCTTTTTTTTGTAAAACCTTAATCGCGTTTTTCCTAAAACGAAATTTCAAGCACACACTGTTAAGTAGCATTTAAATGGATTAATCAATGAACTTTGTTTCGTTAAGAATGTAACGATTATTTATTTTCTGAGACCATGAACTGTTGATATGAAAAATAGTATTAATGATAATATTTTTTAAACCAAGTAGAAGTTGGAGAAAAAAAGGCAAAAAAATGACACTGTTTTCAAACGACTGCCATTTACAAGCTCAATTTCACAGAAAAAAAATCATAACCCCAAATTCAATATGTTTTATGAAAATAATTATTTGGTTTGTTTCACATGACTTTGACAAGCTGTGAACTACACGACGCAGGGTGATGCGAGCACAACATACCCATATAAAACTTGTATATCCATCAATTTTAATAATAATTGTATAATAAAATACTTTTTATAATAAAAACTATGAATAATAAGTGTGTGAAATCAGTTTTTGTTTTACTTTATTCTTTGTATATAAAAGCCCACATGGAATGTCAACAGGAGCACACTAGTGTGCTTTTCTTACATTATTTCCTTATTTTTCCTTATCCTTATCCTATTCCTAATCCTTATTATATTTCCTTATTGCCTTATTTCTTACATTATTTATATTTTGACACTATACTCAATTTGACATCATTCACTCGTGTTTTTAGTAGTGATATAACATTTGATACACCATTTTTACGCGATCTATACATTAAATATAAATACAATTTTTGTAGATGTAACATTAATTGTAGATAAACATTAATAGTTGCTTGCAACATTTTTAGTGTTTTGTGCAATTTCAATAATGTCTTTACCAACTAGTATTATTTTCCATTCTGTTGAGATTCCATCTTGCGCTGCGGAGTTGCAGCCATGTCAACGAATATTAGTGAAAGAGGTGCCAGACTGAATGTCGTCCAGATGGCTTAATTGGTAAAACACTTGGTGCGCTATGCCAAGGTATTTGTGTTCGATCCCCGTTCTGGACACATTTTTCACTCAAGTTGGTTGTACGCTGTTAAGCAAAGTGAAAAGAAAATTCACATCTTTTGTAGTGCTATTTAAATATTTAAGGTGTAGATTCAGTCCTGCTGAAAATTTGATTGGAAATTTTAGTTATAGTAGTCTGTTACTTAAAATATTTTTAATTGCTTAAAGCATTGCATTTATTTATATTTTCTGTAAATCTTTCACGTATTTTTTTTTTCATTTGTAGTGTAAAAAAAAACGCCGATGCAAAATATACATACATTATATACAGCGTGTCCACGTATAACCTGACCGACTTTTATTTTCGCAACCGTTGGTCCTAGATGCATACTTCCAATTACAAAAATGGTTTAAATAAGGTAAATAATTACTTTTAAAGCGATTTGGGTCAAGAAAAACATTTATTAAAAAAATACGAAAGTTAAATTTTTATACGGTCCCGCGGTCCTATAAGTGATATTTAGTAAAAATTTATTGTGACACTAACAAGTACGACAAAGAAAGTTCCATTCATCGAACATTAAAATTGACCGAGTTCTGAAACTTTGAAATGCATGACTTATACCACTTTTTTGCATCTAAAAAGAGATTATTTCGGCCATGCTTTCAGGGGTCGTATATAAAGTACTTAAACTTATTTCAAGGTATCTGCGGTTTGAAAGATTTCGTACAACTATTACGATTGAGTTAATTTTTATTAGTTAAGTTTCAGATTAATTAAAATAATTGTATTTTAACATATGTTTTATTTTGAAAGGATTTGAGGCTATGATTTCTTTTAACAAAAATTATGTTATTATCATAAGGTTTTATTTAACTTGCAACGATCGTCTTTCCAGTTTAAAATTTATACTCGAAGTTTAACTTACTTTCAAATGTCCGATCGAAGTTAAATTTTACATACTGACTTAAATCCGATGACAATGTAATATTATTATGATTTTCGACGCTTACTATCTTATACATACTTATATTAGAGGATAATACAAAATAAAATCGGATAGATTATCGTCAAGTTTAAGAAAGATTTTTAGATTAGATAACATAAACCTGCGATGGTTGTGTTTTTTAACTTTTATAATTAAGTTTTAAGTATTTTTTTAACGCTGAATAAAAAAATTACCTTCACTTTTAACCATCATGTCAGGATTTTTCGCAAATCGTAAATTTCAAGGTTAAAATTAGCGAGAAATCTGATACTATAAAATAGACGTAAGACATTTTTATTCAGTTTAATTTTATTTAATTCAATAATTAATTCAATTTTTTGGCTTTTGCTGGTTTTCTTACAGCTAAACAGCTCAGGAGTCCGTTTTGAATTTCCCCTATCCTTATTATGTCAAAGCAGTGCGCAGTATTGCGGGATTTGCAAGTTCCTATGAAAATTTCACTCACTGCATACCGATTGGTAGACCATAAATGACGAATGCCCTTCATTACTGAATAAAAGTGACTTACACCAGATGCATTTAGTTGATTCGTCAATGCTTGTAGTTAAAATGTACACCACGGAACAGTACGTAGAAATGGTATTACTTTATGGCCAGCATAATCGGAATGGAGGATAGGCTGCAAGGCAATACGCAATTAAATTTCCAAATGATAACCATCCGTCTAAAAACACGATTTTAAATGTTGTAAAGTGCTTACGAGAAACGGGTAGCGTTAAAAAACATCCTCGATCTGGAAGCTCAAGTAAGAATGTCTCTGACGAGGAGATTTTGGGATATGCTCTTGCGTATCCACAGTGTAGTGCTAGAGATATTAGTGAAGCTTGTGGCTGCTCAAAATCCCATGCATGGAACGTTTAAAATATACATGGAGCACTCCTTATCGACCGCGATTGGTACAAGCGTTTTTGCCAGGAGATGAAGATAGACGGTTCGATTTTAGCAATTTCCTTATGAACAAGCTACAAACAGACTCGTCATTTCTGAATGACATTCTTTGGACAGATGAGTGCAAGTTTTCAAACACTGGTGTTGTGAATAGGCAGAATACACACTTCTGGTCTGTACAAAATCCGTATATCATACGACCCAACAAGCATCAAGTGCGATGGTCCATTAACGTTTGGTGTGGCATCTGGAAGGGAGCGTTAGTGGGGCCCTTCTTTTTTTATGGCACTTTAAAAGGTACAAAGTATGTAAATCTGTTACGTGGACCATTATCTGACTTCTTAGATCATCATGTTTCATTAGCAGACCTCACCAAGATGTGGTTTCAACATGATGGGGCACCAGCCCACAAAACGGTCTCCTCCCGAACACTTCTACGTAGCATGTTTCAAGATAACATCATAGGTTATGGAGGCTTGGTAGAATGGCCTCCTCGATCGCCGGATCTAAATCCCCTAGATTTCTTTCCTTGGGGTTATTTAAAAAGCAAGATTTAAGAAGTAGAATCAGTAAGTCGAGTAGATTTGCAGAATCGCATTTTATCCGCCGTCAGATGTGTCACGCCTGTAATGCTAAAAAAATGTTCAAGACGAATTTCTGTCACGTGTCCGTCTATGTATTGTTGTCCAGGGCAGACACTTTGAACACATGTAGTGAGAAAGTTCGAAAGACGATATTTATTCACATTGTTTATTTCTATTTCGTTTTTATTTGAGTTACTTACTATGTTATTATTTCACATTACTTTATTAAATTTGTATGAGTTTGTGCACTGTGATTTTATGTATTATAAAAAATATACATTTTTATTTTCAATACCAGTGATTAGACAAATATTATACTGTTTTTTGACTTGAACAACAACCTTTTTGTCATGATCATATCAAACTCTAAAACCTCCTTGTCTTTCTGATAGGGGATGTATTCGCATCTCCATTTGTATACGGTTCCCATACTATGCATGATAACTTTGAACTCAAATTTCTCAGTGAATATTGGTCGTACAGATACGGAACTTTTTCTGTTTACAATACTTTTGAATAAATAACACGTTCCTAAATATAAGTATAGGGACCTGGGGGCTGTATAAAAATTTATATTCTGTAATTCTTCACTAAATTGTTTTTTCACTTCAAACTTTTTTATCTTAACTTTGCACCTAATTTTGACCACTTTTGTAATTGGAAGTATGCATCTAGGACTAACGGTTGCGAAAATAAAGTTCGGTCAGATTATACGGGGACACGCTGTATACCTTTTATAACTCATATAGGACAAGGGTTTCTGTATTTTCATGCATAAAAGTAACTTTTACCAAACATTATTTGCGGTGTGTATTCGCGCCATTTACCGGCAAAAGTAGCCCTTTAAGTTATATTTTAAGTTCTTTTAACAAAGTTCTTTAAGTTCTTCGAAACTAATGGGTAATTGTTAAGGCCATATAACAGGAATCGAGTCTGGCGGTGACAAGGCATACACTACACAATACATATGCTTCTTACTATACTAAAAACTATTAAAATTATTCTTTGTATCAGAAAACGTGAAATAGTCTTTCATGATCTTCTTTAGTTTGTTAAGTATGTCGTTACATTACAATACAAAACACTTTTACCATTTTCGAGGATGATATTGTATTTATATTGGATTCAAACCCTTTCAAAGTTTAACATTAAACATATAGTGTTTTCTCATCTGCATTTTAATAATGAAAACGACAAAGATTAAAAATAAAATTATCTCTGTGACGTTTAAACTAATGTATCTGCATAAGTTTTCATATTACAATTGCCAATTTTTGTATATGTAACATTAATTGTAGATAAACATTAATAGTTGCTTGCAACATTTTTAGTGTTTTGTGCAATTTCAATAAGTGACTGTATCAGCAGAAAAAAAAACATTTATTAATTTATACATTTTAAGTAAATAATTTTTACAAAGATAAAATGTTTTCAATTTTTTATACGAGTTAATATAAAAAATTTTTTAAATAAAGTTTATATCCTCTGATATTATTTCTTACATTATTTATATTTTGACACTATACTCAATTTGACATCATTCACTCGTGTTTTTATTAGTGATATAACATTTGATACTCCATTTTTACGCGATATATACATTAAATATAAATAACATTTTAGATCGCTTTTGCAATATTTTAATTATCATATTAAAGATAAATGTAAAATAGAAATAGAGTATTTCAAAGCCAGGACGATTTTATTTTTAAATCAAATTTATACTAAAATCAAACTTATATTAAAATCAAACGTATATTAAAAGTGTTGAATTAAACTAGTATTATTTTCCATTTAAAACGTAATAGGCTACGGGGTATTCATTTGCGATCTTTCTTACGAGATACTAAAATTCTTCTTTCCCAAAAGATGCATTAATTTTACATTAAAAACACCTGAACATGGTCAATTTTATTTTCACGCAGTTATGCATAATTAAAAATGAAATTGAATTTCTTTCTCTCATTAGTTAAAAAAATACTTTGAAATATATCCTTTCCATAAAATGATATTAATGTTTGTTTTGGAAATTTTCTGTGATAAAAAATATTAAGAGATAAATGTGTCTTTAAACAGTGATTTCTGACAGTTTATGTGTAACAAGTGTTAACGGAGCTTTAGAACGAGTTCCTTGAAAAATTAAAACATTAAAGACATATTTTGGCAATAGAATATTATTTAAAATAAGGAAATATTATCTGCCAAATTTTATATTATATTTTTAAATGCTGCATGTAAGTAAGCATTGTCTCAAAAGATTAAATTTATCTTTAGACTCGTTATCATTTACACTAAAGAACTGATATTATAGAAAGTAGAAATAATTTAAAAATAACTATTTTTCTAAAATCTTTTAAATAGGATATTTCCATGCATTTAAAAAATATGTTTCATTTATGCATTAATTATAAACAATTTTTCCTCGATTAAATAGCAAATACTTTCTGAAGGCACACAGTCGATGTGAGATTAAAATATTTAATAAATGATTCGAAAAATTCACGAGATTTAATTCATGATGTTGCGTTTTCTGGTTAACTTTTTTGGCTTTAACAAATTAATACTAATTTTTTGTTTTATATTATGGCATGAAGTTTTGTATAATGTATGTAGACTATTTAGCATATTAAATATTACGGATCATATATACTTTTTATCTGAAAACGGCAAACGTTTTGTTAACCACATTAAAATCGTATGAAAAAACACTTTGTAGATAGCTATATTACACAATTTATTTTAAATCTATGTGTTAAAAAATGCCTTATAACAAAGAGATTTCGTAGTGAAGAGCTATTAGCAGATTCTTTCTTTGCAAGGTAATTTTGTTCGTACGTATTTTTTTATGGTTTGCTTTTTGAAACATTTCATGACTCCTGTGGGATACATGAATGACCTATAAAAACTCGCAAAGTTTATGTGCAATTTTATTGTCTTGTAGCTTTCTTTCGATTCTACTTTTCCAGATATTATGAAATATAATTAGGAAGATAGACCATTTATAAATACATACTCGCATGTTCTTCATTATTTTATTTGATTCATCAATTCTTTCAACAAACAAATAACGCATATTCATCTGCCAGAAAGATTGCTGTATAAAACTATAATACACACTGAAATGTAGTGAATCTTGGTTTATATATATATATATATATATATATATATATATATATATATATATATATATAACCTCCATAAAAACCTCCATAAACGGTAAAACCTCCATATGTAAAACCTCCATAACGGACACATCTATTTAGCGAACACGTCTATTTAGCAAACGTCTATTTAGAGAACACGTTATCAATCTCCAGTACCTATAATATTCTATGTTTTTACCTCTAAATAGATGACAAATCCTGCGGTCCTGAAGTGTCCGCTATTTAAATGTTTATTTTATGTATATATACAGGGTGCATGATAAATTCCTGTTCGTCCCTATTTCCTTCAGAGAAACGTCAGCGAAACTCATGAACATACCATCTAAGTGTACTAATGTGGCTATGCGATACAGATGAGAAAGCTTGTATTAAAACTTCACAACAAAATGTTCAGCTAGCGTGTCTAAGCCGAAAACAGTATGAGATATGGGGGAAAGAGCGGAAAAATATGTAGATCGTCGATTTAGAATTAAATGATGTGGAGCATGTAAAATAAAAATCATTAGAAGTTTACAGTAATTTTTTGTATACTGAATCACAAGCTTAAATACACCACTAACTGTATGCGGTAGTATAAGGCAAATACTAATTTACTAATAAAACTAACACATGTAAGAAAAGTACAGTTAATAAGAGAATATCAAGTTAAGTATGTTCCATGTGTCATGGAATGCGCTGTATCAAGAATTCTGCATGTCTTCAGATGGTGGACACATTATTCATATTTAACTTGATTTTTTATTATAATAAACTATACAATCGACCAAAAGAAAGAGAACATTTTATAAATTTTAATCACAAAATAAAACCAAAATAAAACCAAAAGAGCAATTTGACCGGAAATTCCACTTTCTTTCAATTTATGCTTTAATAAACGAGCTAGATAGGTCGTCTTCGTATATAATCGGATTCTACATAGTAGATCTTAGTAGCATCAAATTAGGGATTTATATTCGTCAAATGTTGATGCCCGGAAATTTTATATTTTGGTGCATAATTGCTTGCATGCGAATTTTGCGATGATATTTTTTATAATTCTCTGATGCTAATGCAAAGCAATTTCGTTCAAGGATCTTTAATGTAGAAAACTAAGTTAATTTTAACGTTAATACTCTCAATTTTAAAAATCGACAAGTTAATTATGCAATCTTTCTGAATAATATAATATTTCACTCCATCAATATAAAAATATCAATATCTAAAAATATATAATTATTTATAGCAGCTATCATTACAACACGTATTTTACCTCGATTAAGATAAACCTCAATACCTCGATTAAGTGTTTAAATTAATTAGCATTTAAAACATGTAAGTGTTTAAATTAATTAGCATTTTATTTAATTAATTAGTATTAAATTAATTAGTATTTAGAAAATTAAGTGTTTGTATGTGTGGATCGATTACCTCGATAAGATATCTGGATTAGGTTAAATCGTTGAAAGTTAGGTTAATCGTTAGGAAGCTCTAAAATTATTCAACACTTTATAGCTGCTATCACTATAACTAGTTTAAGAGGGCTTCACGTGCATGAATGGAAAGTTAGCTAATGGAAATTAAAAACGAAACTGGAACAGATCACGTCATTGTACATTTCGATGGTTGAGATTTCAGAATTCAGTGCTACATAGATTTACCATGTAACATCCGATTATATGCGTCGTATTTATACCGAAATTTTACAAAATTCTGCAATTTCAATACGGATTCTTACAGTTTAGATATCATATTAGGTCTTTTCGTTACATGTTACCTTAGGATACCAAACGTGAAGTCATTCGGTCCGGTAGTTTAAGAATGGTGAAAGTTTAAAGTTTGGAAATCTTAAAGGTAAATTAATCTGTAATCGTTGCAAAATAGATTGCAATGCAAGTAGTTTTTTAAGAACAACTTAAAGGCTACTTGACATAATGAGCTGTAATTATGGAATCGCATATTTGAAGCTTCTAGAAATCTATTTCTGCTTAGAAAAACCATAGGTTACAACTTTTTTCGAAGATTTATTTAATTAAATAAATATATATATTTAAAATAAATTTTCGAAATAAATATGAACTTAACATTATTAGTTCCAAATTTTGAACCCTTCTAAACTACTGGTCATATGATTTTCTGTTTGGTATTCTAAGATAAAATGTACTAAAAATTTCAAATATGCTTTGAAAATTAAGTGTTTGTATGTGTGGACAGTGATATAAAAGATAGCCTAAGTTTGAAGAGAGATAGTCGCAATTATTATAAAGTAAGAATCTTCTAAATTTGTTGTGTGTCTAAATTGTTGTGTGTCAAAACGACAAACATTTCTTCTTTATAGCATTATTATACGAGGTAGAGTCAATAAATTCCCAGAAAGGTCGCCTACATTCACGCAGGTGTTCGTTGGAGGGTAAATATCTTTTTTGAAGGTTGGAAACACTGATAAGGAAAACACACAGGCATCTCGAATTAATTTCCTGTACTGTTGGTGTTAGCTGCAGATCATTTCTAACAAAGCGAATTTTTCATTCGTCGGATTTTGAAATGTCGTCTTTAGAGCAACGTGCAGACATCAAATTCTGCGTTTTGCTGGAGAAATCGCTTTCTGAGACGCTCGAGATGCTGAAGAAAGCATACGGAAACGATGGCATAAGCGTTTTCGTAAAGGTCAGCAAAAACATCACCCAGGAAGGAATAATTTCGCTTGGACAAAAACCGAGGGAAAGTGATGTTGGAGGTGTTTTTCGATTACGAGGACGTCATTCACTTCGAATTCATTCCTGAAGGCCAAACTGTCAATAAAGAACTTTACCTGGAGATCCTTAAAGACTACGAGATGCAATCAGACGAAAACGACCTGAAAAATGTGCACAAATGATTGTTTTTTTTACACGACAATGCTCCACCACATCGCGCTCTGATTGTGAAAAATTACCTTACCAGACACAGTGGTATTACTCTGGAACACCCTCCTTATTCTCCCGACCTAGCACTAGCGGATTTTTACCTCTTTCCACTGCTGAAAATGAAATTGAAGGGACACAGTTTTTTGGATTCAGGTGAGATTATCGAAAATGCGACGAAGCTACTGAAGGGCGTCTCAATAAATGGATTCAAGGAGTTTTGAATAGTTATAGGAACGCTGGAAGAAGTGTGTAGTTGAAGGAGGAAAGTACTTTGAAGGCCAATAAGGTAAAATTATTGTTCTACTTTTTAATAATTTGTAGTTGACCTATTCCGGGAACTTTTTGATCCTACCTTGTATATATATATATACATACGTATATCGGACCATATAGCGCACACATATTTGGAATCATGTTTATGATTCCGAAATTTCATAACAATCCTGTAAAATTTAGATATATATGTTGTATATCAATGAATATTAATAGTAATTTCAATATAGCTTTACAAAATATGCTAAAAAATATACGTTTTTTTTTAATTTAAATTAAAAAAATCAAGTTGGTTAATTGACAGTTCACAATTGTTTTTGGTCAAATGACAATAGCCCAGATATTTTGGACAAATTACATTTCACTTCTCACAAGATTCAGGTATTTGATTTTGGAAATCTGTTCACCAATATACCTATTGATAGCTAATACAACATTTTAAGAAATATTTTTGATCTATTTTATATTGAAGATGAATTGAATATTAATACAAATTTATCTTTTAGTTTATGTCATTTCTGTGTTTTCAATAATTATGCATATTTTAACAAGCAAACTTTCAATCTGTTATGTGGTATAGGCATGGGGACAAACTATTCAATTATTGCAGCTAATTTGTTTTTATTTTATTATCAATATAGTTATATCGTGAAGTACAATAAAACAATTAAAATCTTTATTTATATTGAAGACGTATTCATTTTTTATTATGATTTTGTAAGTGTATATAACGTAATATATCCTAATTGTATAAAGTTAAATAGGGTGAACCATGGTGATTATAGTACAGATGTTTTAGCTATATCTTTTAATATTTCAGATAATGATTTAATTTTGGGGACAAAAGAAAGAGTTTTAATTTTTTTTTTTTTTTACCATAAGCATGCCTCATTGGTACTCCAATATACATAAAAAAGTTTATATTAATATTGTCATTGATCAGTTAATTAGATTTAGTAAAGTTTGTAATAAAAATTTCAATTTCAATAAGAAATTTTTTTAATTTGTAGCTAATTTACTTTACAACAACATTTATCCTTACTATTTTTTGAAATACTATTTGAAGTTATTACTGAAAGATTGATGGCAGCATTATGGTTTAGCGGGATAACCACAATACGATGCTTGCTTCTGGATCTTTCTGCATGATTATGTCTTTCCCTAAAGTCTTTATCGAACAGCGGGTAGACGTGGTTGTTTGAATTGAAGGAAGCACCAGATTTGGCTTGTGAAATTGAGAGACTGGATAGTGGAATTGAGTTTTATTTTGGTTTATACAAGGCGAAGGACTTCTGTAGAAAGTAAGTTATTAGATATTTTGTCCATTTAACTTTTTCTTGTAGGTATGGGCGGAGATCGGCTGTCTTGCATTCATTTTTTTTTAATTTTTAGTTAATTTTAAAATTTAATTGATATACTTTTGATGAATTTTAATATATTTGGTTATTATGATATTTTTATTTTATGTTTTTTGTAGTTACTGTTTTTAAATTTTAAATTCGCGCATATTGTAATAAGTTTTAGTATGTTTTCTATTATAAAAGTAACCTCGAATTCTTTTACTTAACCATCATACGTAGTATAGGGAAAAACTATTAATCGATTTGAAATTTAAAAAAAAATGACGGATTTACACGTTTCAGACACTGGAGATTGCGAAAAACATATATATATATAAAATTCTGCCGTCCGTCTGTCTGTGTGTGCGTCTTTAAAGGCTCTATTTCTCGAACAAATTGAGATAGAGAATTGCAGTTTGGTATGTACTTAGTATGTAATAATAGAAAGACGCTTATTGAATTTCAGTAACCTCGATTATCCGGAACTACTTTTTTCGGACTCACGAAATATTCTTTCTGATAAAAGGTATATAAAAATTTTCGAAATTGTTTATTTTAAGGAGTAAATATAAAAGAAAATTTAAAAAAAAACATAAATTTTGCATAAAGCATGAAGTCGATTAAATAATGAATATGTAAATATAACTAAATTAATATACATATAAAAATATCACATCACAGTCCATTATAAAATGTGTAATATCAAACGTTTGTGTAAATCAAAATGCCCCATTTTTTTAAAATATAAATTAACCATGCGTTTTTTCTATACAACTCCGCCACACTCCTCATATATATATATATATATATATATATATATATATACATGTGAAAAACAAAGGATAAGACATTATAAAAAGCAATGGAATGGACGTTGCAAGAATTATACACGTAATAGGATGAAAAAGAAAAAATTGGAAAACTATGAATATCTTATATTGTCTTCAGATATATATACATACTTTTAACTATTTGAAGTGAAAATTAATTATATAAATTAATACTGTTTTTTTTAAATAAGAGTAACACCAAGAAAAATGTATAAAATGAGAAAGATTTCAAAGTTTACAATCTGAAATAGATTTATTAAGCGCTAAGTCCAGTACGCAATCCAGCAATCCTTGGCTATGTCTTCTATTTAGTGTAAGCTTTTACATTACTACATTCCATACATTGTTAATTTTTGACTGCCGCATAAGTAGAACATTTCATCTCATCCAAAGTATTTGTAAAATTCTCTAGTAATTATGCAATCATATAGTTTTTCAAAACAAAAGTTTCATACAATACCTTATCTGAAATTTTAAAACTCATAATTTGTTTTGTTTAAATGAATAAAATCTTCGTGCAATAGAAAAAAAAACTATATACCATAAGTTTAAATTAACATTTATTTTTCATAATATAAAAATTTTCTTGTAGAAAATATTTAACAATAAGTAAATATAAAATAGTTAAAAGAATTGTATTTAAACTAAAGCTAACATTGTAAAACTGGTTACAGTTTCGTAATGAGGCAATCGATTTGCTTCATATAGAAATAATATAAACAAAAGAGAGTTGCACAGTTAATCGAACTAGAAATAAAATTCTTGTACAAGAAAATAAATGTCCTTCTTTTATTTACTACTTACAGGTATTCCAATTTTAAAATTATGATTTGATAGATTATTTTAATTTTTTACAATTTGTAGAAATTAATATTTATATACCCCTTAAAGAAAGTACAATTACTTATTCGAATTCGTCTTAGTTTGTATCATAGAAAACAAATACAACAAAAATTATATCTTTAAATTTTAAACAAATTATTTATAATACTGTAAGAACAATCCATATTTGTCGAATAGTTCGCGTTGTAATTTAATAGTTTATCCAATAAGTATTATTTATATCCTTAAATGTAGCAACGAATTGCGTAATTTTGTGAATTGAAGTTTAAACATGTCCCTCCTGACCATCATAATGTGTATTTGTGATTTTATAATGTGTATTTAAAATGCAGGAGTCTTCTGCAATTTGATTTGTTTAATGCATATAAGTTTTAATATGCATGATTAGAACCCATTAGATGAAATAAATTCAGATTATTTAAGATTTTAAAGATAATTATGAATTAATATAGTTAGCATGAGAGTAATTTGATAATTTTCTTGAAGTTTCTTAAAAGTATGTACTTGTTTTTATGTGAAAATAATCATTTTCAAAATATAATACGCTTTTAATTTCTTAAAATTCAGATCATGTCATTGTTGAAATGCTTCATTTTAAAAAATGTCTTGCTTTTACGGTACACAAAGTACATATAATCCTTTCTAAAAATGTCTGTTAAAGGTCTAAAAATGTTTTTATTCTTACAGTATGTTTAGTGAAAATGAAATAATAAATCATTCGTAGAATAAGTTTCTTTGCATAATATATTTTGGCAATATGTACTATTTATTTTATAATATATGTAAAATTTTTATATAATAATTCATCTTATAATCCGTTTGTTTAATATATTTCAACAACATTTAAAGTTTCTGTATTATTTTTCGTTATCACGTTTACACACGTTTAAGTTATAAACAAATTTAAATAAACTCTTCATATGACTAACATTTTATGCACGGTCTTATGCACACGTTAATAAAGTCCCAGTGTAAATATTTCTTCTATGGATTGAAATATATGCAATCCTTCGATTCTCAAGACGTTTTACGAAATATAAATGGATTTGTAATCACCTTGACATACCTGAAAACTTTCGAAATCTGATTTGAAAATATATAATTAATTAAATTACAATTTATATCAAAATCTAGACTTGCTTATAACGTGTTTCGGTAATATATTTAACATCATACAAACATGTATGTAAAATGTTGTAGCAATTTTTATTTTGCAGATATTAAAGACATTATTTTTTCTTTTGCTGAAAAATGTATAACGCATTACCTTAGTACTTAACGAAATATTATGCATACAAAATTATACATACGTAGAAAAATGAAAATAAAAGTTAAAAAATACGTCAAATCTAAAACCATATACATTAATAGATAATATAATGAACAGTTTAAACTTACATATACACATGTAATAACTATGTGCAACATCATTGAACTAATTATAAAATGCAGTCGTATAAATATTTTTCACAAACGAAATGCAAGAACATCTAAATAACGAGACAGTTAAAAGAGTTTTGATTCTTGTCTACAGATGCTAAATATCATGTGCATTTATAAGACTGACAAATAGGTATCTCATACATATTTCACCTTTTCAGTGGGTCGTAACCTGGAGTTCTGAAAGGTTAAATATTCAGTGATCCTTGCATATGAAATAAGCTGCGTGGTAGAAAAGTACTTTGAAGCTTAGTATGGAGTTAACATATTTAGGTGAAAGGTACTTTGATGTATGGATATATTTTCGTTCCAGAGATGGCATATGAAGAAGTGAGATGTATCTATAACATAAAAATTTGTATGTACTATTTAAAATTAAATGATTGCATTAAGAGGATCTTAAAAACACATAAAATTAATAAGCTTTTAAATTTGTGAGGTGTGCATGTTGCGAAGTGTCTCAACAGAGTCACAAAATCTTGCATAAGAAACATATTTGCATAAAATGTTTAACACAGCAAATGAAAATAAGAATATTTTGCAAAATAGATATAACAGTTTGATGCAATTATTTATGAAAATGAACATCAGAAATTTTAAAGGATTTTGAAAAGTTCTATACATTATGCGGAATGATAAGATTGCCAAATTCGATAATTAGATTTACTAAAATTTACAATGGTGGCCATAATTACGGGAACATTAAAAATTGAAAGTCTTCTTTGGATCTTAACCTGTTAACTGGGGAATAAACTTTTGTTCAAGTCGTTTCACAATTACCAACGTGGAACATTTCCTCCGGTAAAAAAGAATAGAAATATTTCAGTATACTTAAGGGCATTCAATACTGGATTTCATATAACCAGATCTTGCCAGTTTGAATAAAATACCGGCCGTTTACTGCTAGGAATCATGGACTAAGAAAAGAGTCTTACATGATAAACTGTTACTATTTTGGTGCACATCATAATTTTGTCAATTTAAAAATAATATTTCTAATAATCAATAAAAAGTATTGTAAACTTACCTCTTGAAATTTTCCAAACACGAAAAAAATTGTTTAGTCACACAACGCCCCTTGTTGCCAACAGACAAACGACACACTCTGAGAATTGCTCTGGGAGCATTCTTAAGTTGTTTATAATATTATCACTTAGTGGAAGCACGTTAGCAAAAAGAAACAATAGTATTCGATATTTCCCGACTATTCCATAACACCTGAAGTTCTTCTACACGTATCTCTTTTTCCAACAGATACATTTGTTAAACTGCAAACGTAAATATATCTATACAAAACTCAAACACTTGCTTTCAAGGTATATTTTGTTTAATTTAAATATGAGCTATTTAAAAAAAAACTACATAAATAAACAACTCTCGACGTTTTGGTTATTCTTCATAGCAATCTTCAGGAGAAAAATCTCATAAAAACGAACAGCAAAAACTAAATACGTGTCACATAATTGAGAAAAATGTTCAACTGAAAAGACACCGAAATTAATGGAAATTTACAAAAGCATGACATGAAATTATGAACATTTTTATGAGAATTTTCTCCTGAAGATGGCTTTGAAAAATAGTTGAAACGTCAAGAGTTTTTTAAAATAGCTCATATTTAAATTAAACAAAATATACGTGAAAGCAAGTGTTTGATGTTTGTATTTATATTTGCAACGCAAAGTCCCTATTAATTAATTGTAAATATATCTTCAAATAAAACGACTAACTTAAATTACGTAAAAATTAAATGTAATTGGTTTTGTGTATGAGGCCGAGAGTGGGAAAGAAAGACATAGAGACATAAGAAGAGAGGGAGGGGGATTTGCGAAATTTGTTTGCAACTGGATTGTAAATATTATATAATACTTCAGCATCACAGTATATTTATTATTTTATAATTTTAAAAGATAAATATAGAAAATTCAATAGATAAGATATTTCATACAATACAAATACACTACTAGGAGAAAATGTGCATATCTGTAAGACATTTCTAAATATTTCCTTTGGATTTAAAACTATCTTTAAGGGATAATTTTAACGAATATCCGGCAAAACAAATATCAGTTTTCATTATATGTGATATATTTATTATAAAATTTCCAATGCTGCAAAATCAGATACGTCAAACATAATTAGTACTTATTTCGCAGTATTAATTGTATTTTAAACGGAATTTGTTTTTATTTTATTTATTTTCGGAATATAAAGTATGTTTCTTCATTAATCTGCACGAAGAAATAATATCAGCAAAATAATGAAATATGATATATTAATTATTTCGGTAAATACATAGTGTTCTTTTCAAGAAATTTTTAATTCAAAATTTAAACCATGCATTGCAATGACCTTAATTATGACCTTCAGTTAAATACGGAGTTTTCATTTTTACCAAAATAATTTCTTTTGTTTAGAAGATATTTGCCATAAAATAAAGTTTAACTAGCATGCTTTCTCATTCTTTTTGTTAAAGACATTGAAGGAAAAATTATATCTTAGAACTATCCTATTACCTACATTCTCCCCCTTTGAGCTGTCCAATGGAAAGAGTAAAAATATCTTCCTCCTAAACAATTATCTTATTTTATTGTGACGGGAAAGCTATAAACTGGTACATTTCCTTTAATGTTACTGTAATGGCAGTTTAATTACAAAAAGAACCATCATTTTTTTTTCTCTTGCTCATTTTAGATGTAAAATCAATGCGTAATTTAAAGTTTAGTTAATATATGGAGTAATATTAACCTCTTCGAACTAGTGCAAATTTCATTATTATTTCAGTTACTGTGTTGATAATTAAAATAAAGTAAAACGAATATGAATATTTTACGAAATGGTAAATGACAGCCTTTTTATTGAAATGCATAAAATGTATTTGTCTCATATTCTTCATAGGGGTATTAATGACAGAAAAATCTAAGGAAAATAAATTATGATTTTGCATTTTTTTAGTAGCTTTTATTGTACAAACATTTATTATCATGTGGATGTCTGTCTCTCGTATATAATGCATTAGAAATTCATAAAAGAGGATTGCACATTTTATCTCCAGTTATGGTTATTCAATAATTTCTCACATCTACAATAGAGTCTTGTCAAGTGTATCTTTTAAATAAGGCCAAAGTTTATTATCCTTGAATTATAGCTACATCTCTACAAGTGAGCCAATATGGTTCTTTTAAGAAAATACGCATGAACGTAGGACAAAGCAATTGTCATTTGTATCATATAATGATAACTGTGTGTAATTGAAACTTTTATTTTAGAATCCAAATACTGAGAAAGTATTCAAAATTGAGTTGACAATGGCTCTCATAATTATATTGATATACGTTTTGAATTTGGTCAAAAAATACTAGAAAACGTCTTTTTTAGTCATTCCCCGCATAGCATGCACAGTCACAGTGACGTCATTGTGACGTCACTGTGAGTCACGTACGTCACGTCACATCTGTGACCAAAATGACACCACTTTGTAACGTCACACTGTGATCAAAATATGAACGTCTTGAAGATCTAAAGAAAACTTAAAATAAACTTTAGAACATCTTATGGCATGAAGAAAATTACTTTTTGACAGCTTTAAAAAATTTTGTGACGTTGCAATGACGTCACTGCAAGTCACATAAGTCACGTAAAACCTATGACCAAAATGTCAACACTCTGTGACTTCACGGTGTGATCGGAGAGAGAATTTCGAAAAAAACTCATAAAATATAGAATTGAATTATGTCATGTACCTAAATCATTAATAAGAACATTGTCACACATTATTTAAATATATTGTATTTCCAAAATAAAATAATAAATAAATATTTGTCTACATATATGAGGCAGATATTTTTTTACAATTTTCATTGCCATTTTCATGAAATTTAACAAAATATACTATATTATACACAGGTAAAAATCCTTAAATAGAAATTTAGTAACGTAGGAAAGTTTTGGCGGAAAGTAATTCAGAAATAGATCTCCCATTCTAATAAAACTGTTAGCGATTTAGAGATTTGTTAGCATTTTAAATACAAACATTTAATATTTTTTCCTACCACCGCATAGAATTCATTTGCTAATTTTGTGATACTAAAAATATTTTAAAAATCTCCAATCTCTTATTATTTTGAGGGGCCACTCAACCCAATCATCAGCTTTCTGTTTAAAAAGTGATGACACCATTTTTCGCGAGTTCGACATCGGGGGTGCTCGGGGTGACCGTCGAACGCGTTCAAGATTTTTCTTGTACTGAATATTTAAGGTGGTTCTCAACTGACCTGCTCCACAACGCGAAGCTTTCTGACATAATTTCTGACTCATTTTTAAACGCAAAGGCATAAAATGGGCAGGACTGACTATGGAAGCAATTTGGAATAGAAATGAGTTTTCCATTTTTTGATAAATAAATTACTTATCGAGTTATAAGCAATTCGTGTCACGTGACGACTGGTTTTTCTCTTTTCTTTCCCTGTTACGTCGGGTATTTGGTTCAAAACGCTGACTTTGACATTCTTTTCTGAAAGATCTTCTGATTTTACTAAAAAATGGAAAACGTCTTTCAATTACAGAGTTTCTGAATAAAAACAAACGCCAATTCCATGCGTTTCCGAACAAAAACGAATTAAAAATATGTCATAAAGTATATGTCATTCCTATAGCAATTTATTCCAAAACTGGTCAGTTCTTAATAAGATATCACCTCTGTTAAATATATTGCTCTTTTCGATAGAGTGTAAAAAATAAAAAAATCGTATTTAGGAAATCTGATTGCAGAATAGTATTTATATTTATGTCGTAATTATTTTATAAAGACTATTAAATCCATTTTTATTTAAAATTTATGTTTATTTTGGACGCCTAAAACAAATGCAACTGATTAAAAAATATATAAAAATTTAAATTTTCACAGCTTATTTCAAAGAATATTAAACTCTCTCATATAAAAACAGAATATTATAGTTTTATTAGAAATTATTTGTCAGCCATATAAACTATAAAGCATTTGAAATGTCTTTATTTAACTGTTTTCTTTCTATTGTTTTTCTGGAAACACCTGCTAGATGTTACTTTGTGGTAAACATTACTGCGCAGATCATGATCGCAGATGTTGAGGGCAGACGATTATTTTCATCGGCGGATTAGGGTGTGTGGTGTTCTTTTAAGTTTGTGGAAGTATATTGTGGAATTTATACCGTGAAAGTAAATTAACGTTTTAAAGTGAATCATCCATTTTAGCCTATCCTTATGTCTAGCTGGGTGCGTTATTAATGTCTGCGTGATATTTGATATCTCAAATCTATGTACACACCTAAGCTGGACACTTTGAAAATTAAAGCAGTGGATTTGAGTCTCATTTTTCAATGAAAAGGAAGCAGTCAACAACCATTAAAACTTAATCCCTAGAACTGGTGGTTTTACTTATAGATTAGCATGTAACTTTTAATGTCTTCGCAGTTTTGTCAATAGTGCATATTTAGTAATGGTACATTAATAGTGCATTATTTAAATGTTAAGATGTTTAAATCTTTTTTTTTTTAATCACTTGTATAAAATTTTATCTTTAATGTTTTAAATCGTTTTAAATAGAGAGTTTGGAAAAAAGCTTAAAGTATTTACTAACAATATATATTCTAAATGTAAAGTGTTATTTATAACGAGGAATGTATTTATATTTTGCGTTTCTCAGTTCAATTTTCATAGTTATTCATTGTAATTAAAAACATTGCAATTTTTAAAACTATTAATATTTGATTTACAATTTGAAAATTTCTTAGCTAGTGGACGTTTTGAGAAATAATTTTCTGGTATATTTGAAATAACTGCGACAATTTAACTCATTACAAATTTAGTTGTCAAGGTATGTCAATATTAGGTGCACAAAATTGAATATTGATGAAACAATAAAACATCTATTCAGTTAAGGTAATTTTTCCAGTTATGTTATCGAATTTTTTCTATAGTAAAAATTGATATTTAAGCTCTGCGTTTAGTATTCTATCAAAAACTATAAAATAATTTGTAAAGAAAAAAAAATATTTTTTTTCTTTGCGTTTATGATCCTAAGTTTTAAATTTCATTTGCTTCGAAAAATGTTTTATTGCTTGATACAATGTTTATTATTTAATAATATCGCACAATAGGTAGATCTATTATTTAAATGGATTCCTAATATAAATTTTTCACAATGCTTATTTAAAAATCTATACTTTTATTTTCATTAAATTTGTAATCAAATCCAAAATAACTAATTTCTGAATTCATTTTTATTCGGAAAAACATGAAATTGGCAGGTGTTCTTATTCAGAATATATGTAATAGAATGGCGTTTTCCATTTTTGACAAAAGATGTTTCAGAAAACACTATCAAAGTCGGTGTTTTGAACCGAATTTCCGACGTGCAGCGTCAGAAACGGAAAAAACGTGACCAAAAATTCTCTTAAGCATTTCATTTATCTAAAAATGGAAAACGCTATTCATTCCAAATCGCTTTAATAATCAGGCATGCAAGTGCCAAGCGTTTAAAAATCTGTTCATAAATGTGTCAGAAAGTTTCGTGATACTGAACGAGGGGAAATATGGCAAAGTATACACATTTAAAAACTTCAATACTTAAGAGCAAAATAGCATAGTTTTAATTATTGTCAATATTTTTGGTGGTTACATAAAACAAATGGAAGTCGAAGTTATTTTTAAAAGTGGTTATTTGCACAATATAATTTCATATTATTAAAATATTTAATTTTATTGTAATTTTTAATGGATTCATCTATTATTTTTATATTAGTATGCGTTTTTTACATTTATAATTTTCTTGTTTAACGGCTACATTAGCCGGTTTCCCAATCAGATGCAAAGTTTTAATTTGAATACGAGTTGCATAAAAAAAATGATTGCCGATCCAATCCTTATCGTCGATCTTATCCGTATTTGGTGAAATCTTGTTATCCGAATCTATGCGAAATCATTTATCAGGTTCCGTCGGGTTGTGGGCCTACAGAATTTTTGTTGTTGTTGTTGTTGGGTTAGGGTAAGATTACGGGTTGAATGTAAATATAGTTTCAGTCAACCATCATTCATGTTCAAGTAGACATTCAATCATGTTCAAGAAGTATATAACCGGATTCGTGCATGACTCTAGATCCGAGCCGTCATCAGAAATTGTATCGTAACACAATTTCTCATAAAATCTGGTTACTTGGTCGTATGCAAAATTCTATTCTGAACAAGACTTACAGTAAAAACATTATACCCGACTCGGGTCAGATCGGGTTCACGAAAATCAGGTCACACGACAACCAATCCAAATCTATTCTGTAGCCAAATAAATCCAAAAAGATCGATCCGAAGTTTCTGTATTGTATTCGGGTAAAATCTGGTCACTCGACCCGGTGCAGTGTCGTCACAAACGTCACAAACTTGAACCATAAAAAAATTTTGATCCGAACAATCTGTATAGGATTCGGGTAAAATCTGGTCACCCTATCCGATGCAGATTCGTCACATTTTTCACATTGAAGTCGCACGGTGACTTCACAAAGTAGTCACATTGTGAGGTCACAGAAAGCCTTTAAAACGGCCATAACGACCTCGCATTTACGTCACAGTGACTTCACATCGACGTCACTTGACGTCACGACGACTGTCACAAAGTCACAATGTGACTTCACAGTGACGTCGCCGTGATGTCACCATGCCTTACGGGTCATGATGTATTTGTTCAATACAGAATACCATTTAGAGGCTTAAATTTGAATTTGTTATTTATTGACTATTTGATCTGTCCATATTATTTTTTGCAAAGCTAGATTTATATATTTTAAAAGATTGCTTCTATCTTTTTTCTTTCATTTTCCTGGTATATTTTATGTTTAAATTTTCAACATTTGAATTTAAATTAATAATTTTTGAAACAGAAAAATACAAACTTCAAGTTTATTAAAAAGCTCACATATGTTACTTTTTACATTTAACTCAACTCAGTAATATAAAAAAAACAGTAAAACAGAACAAAATACTGAGGGGACTGAAATCATGTAACTGAAAGTGGAAACGTCCCTATTCTTGTAAACCATAATGAAGAAATTGCATTGCAATTTCATGAAGAGAACAATCCTTTACATTCTTGATTTTTCTCGTTAAAAAAAAATAATAATTTTTCTTGTTTAGACTTGATTTTTCTTCTGAAACATCTCAAAAATTGATTTTCTGCACTTAGAGGTTTTCTGAAATAAGCTATTTAATTATGAGCTCTTTGTATTAAAAAAAACTAATTTTTCTTGATTATACTTGATTTATCTCCTGAAACATCTCAAAAATTTATTTTCAGCACTTAGAGGTTCTCTGAAATAAGCTATTTAATTATGAGCTCCTTGAATTTAAAACATTATTACTCAACAAAACAGTTTTTTAAATCTTACAAACTCATATAATTCAAAATGTAGCAAATATTTATTTTGCCATTGTCTTGTATGTGAGTATCCAATATGGCATGGTTAGTTTTGGGGATATCGAGTGAAATATTTTTGATACACAGATTGTGTTCTTATTTATAATAAGAAATGATAATGTGTGGAAAAAACGTTTATCATCCAGCTACTTTTCGAAATAAACTCACATTCAGCTCATTTTATCGCCGATATTACACGATGTTTGAATCAAATTGCTATTTATTATTTTTACTGCATTTTATAAAGTTTTCTAATAGTAAAGTTAAATTAGGTTAAAACTGTGCAAGCTAAATGCAAAAAAATGTATCGATTTCCTTATTTATTCATTTATTTATTTAAACTTTTATATTTTTATGCTTTTTCTACACATACGATCCCAAATATTACAGAGTTGTCTTTATTATTTAATTTGTTGTATGTCTTCTAATTGTCCACGTGACCAATCCTTCGTTTAGAGATATGAGATGAAAGATGTTCTTTATATCCGTGAAGTTCCAGAGTTATTCGTCCATTATTTCTTTAGATATTCTAGATATTCTTTAATTATTGAAGGTGGCTCTAATAATATTATCAAACACTGTCGTATATAATGGCCTTCTCTTTTAAAAAAAAAACAAATACATGAAAAATATATAAAATGTATTTAGATATAATCTACATAATAAAGATATTCATTCATTATTAGTACACAAGTCAGACTTTTTTTCCTATATGACATATTCCATAAAAATTTGATAATCAAGAAGTGTCTATTTATGGTGAAGTACATTATAGTAATCAGTTTAGGATGTAATAGAAAATGTAATTTAATTTATTCAAATAATATTTGTGTTGTATACATTTGCATTCGAAAAGATATATTAGTATTGAGATCATAAGTATAAAAGTTCTCGCAAAAGAAATATCCAACTTTCTAGATACGGCTTTAATAACATTACATCTTATCATTAAGGCGATATTGAAATCTGACTAATGAAGAAGTATTGTTATCATGAGATTATAATTAAATTATTTCTAGGTGGGAAGAAAATGTATTTTGAAAATGGTATTTATGTTAGAAATTCAGTATTATATTTATATTTCTTCGAAAAGTATAAATATATCATAAATGTAAAGGATGTTTATTATATTTTGAAATTTTCTCATTTAATCCTTTTGAAAATGATTTGAAAAATTTATATTGTAAAAAGTAAATTTCGTTAAGATGACTCTGTTTAAATTGTTATGGTTTTGAGAATATTTTCTAATGTATATTTTTTTCTGAATATAAATGATATATTAATGGTCAGAAAGTGCATTAACCGAAAATTTCTTGCTTAACACTTACGCTATGGAACCGCCCAAGATTTCCGGTAGAGCAAACAACTGCCAAACCGCCCGAGCACCGGAGAAACATTTGTTCCATTTTCTCCCCCTCGGAAATATATCCAACTAATATCCAATTTGACAAACAGATTTAACTGTTATCGCAGAGTAGTGGATTATTGGAATCAACAGGTGGGGAGACTTTTGTACTAGTGATCTTAAGGAAGTTCCACTTTCGAAGTTTTCTGCCTTCATATTGGCTGCTGACAAGTTGACAAAAAAAAAAAAAAAAATAGGTGAGAAAATATATCTTAGCAATATTTCAGCGTTCAGATGTTTGCCGTATTTTGAGTGCTATTGCGTTTTTAGACTTCCGTAATCAAAGGATTAACGTATACCAATGGTCACAAAGAAAATCTCATTATATAAAACTGAGTTAAATCACAAACGATAGAACTATATTCGATTTAGGCCATTCCAGGATGATTAAATAAAACTTATATAAATTAAAGATATAAACATTAAAGGGTATATCCTTTGTTTATGTAATTATATTATGAACGATATTTGTTTATTCTTTTGTACGTAACGTTTTTACTTTCTTCTTTGTTCGTAAGAATAAATAACTGGATTCATGATTTTTTTTCAATTCCAGTTCTTGATGAATCACATTTGTGGATGTAGTAAAAACGATTTAGATGTTGCCGTAAATGCTTGTATGCGTTGACGCTACGTAAATTTTGTAGCCACTCTAATTAAATAACTAATACGCAAAATTCTATAAAAAAGTCACATGTAATTGAAACTCAGCAAAAGTTTGTGCCGATTAGATTTGATTTTGGTGTATGTCGTCTAATTTGTGTTGGAGATGTAACGTAATTTATCACAATTTGAAGAACAGTTATATCAGGCATGAATGGGTTGGCAGTGCATTAAATTCAATATGTAAAATACTTATTCTTAAAAAAATATGGTTATTCAAGTTTAGTTTTTACCACTCAACATATGGCGCAGCTATAAAATTTTGCTGCGAAAAAAAAAAATAATAATTATGAATCTTAATTTATCGAACTTCACATCTCTCTCCGTTGGATACATATGCACTAAATTTTACATTTGTAATTACTAATTAACGTATATGTATATACATAGATTGGTCGATATCTAGATTTGAAAATGGTATTTTTGTGCTTTTTAGCTCACAGGCTATCAAAGCCTGAGAGCTAATGTGCCCGCCCGTTCTGTGTGTATGTACGTATGTACGTACTGCGATAACTCTTGATAGAAATAAGCGTTTTGCTTCAAACTTTGTTTATAGGTTCATTGTGATAAGGCGCTTTCCTGATTAGTTTTAAGGGTTCATAGGTTAAGTATAAAAGGGGGAAATGGGGCGTGAACCCCCTTAATTGAAATAAATGGGTTTTTCATGCAGAATTATCCCATTTTCTTCAAATTTTGTATATGGGTTCATTTTGATAATGCGATTCTGTGAATAGTATTGGGGCTTCATTGGTTAAGTATAAAGGGGGAAAGGGGGGATAATTCCAACCCCCCCCCACTTCATTTAGATAAATGAGTTTTTCATGCAGAATTATCTGATTTTCTTCAAATTTTGTATATAGGTTCATTCTGATAATGCGCTTTTCTGAATAGTTTTGGGGGCTGAATGGTTAAGTATAAAGGGGGAAAGGGGGGGGGCTAATCCCCCTTAATTTAGATAAATGGGTTTTTCATGCAGAATTATCCGATTTTCTTCAAATTTTGTATATATATTCATTGTAATTTGAGGCTTCCCTGATTAGTTTAAAGGGTTCATTAGTTAACTATGAAGGGGGGGGGTAATGGGGGGATGTCCCCCCCCATAATATATTGTCGATTTCTTTATTTTTCGAGGAGCTTATTTCAAATTCTTTGGAGTAGGAATATAATATACAATTAGTATGAATAGCCTGTGAATAGCCTGTGAGCTCAATGACCTCAGTTTAACTGGGCAGTTTTCTTTTTTTATTTTATTCCTTGATCAGTATATCTCGAAATTAAAGAAAAAAAATGCACTACACTTTATATTCATAATTGTTTCTGAATTAGTGCGATATTTAATTTAAAACATGGTAAATACAGATTCGCGGGGGAAAATTGCACCTGGATAATTTGTGAAATGTTAATTATAAGGTACCAGTTCAATGATAAATTACCAATACTGTATCGAAAATTTGCGGATGTACTTCTTACCTCAGTGCTAAAATTTTAGTTTTGATTGGTCAAGTATTTGTTATTCCCTGACTACCACGCTCATCAGTTTTCTCCCCTAGAATTCAGTGTACAGATTTATTAAAGATCAAGTTTACTGTCCGCTGATTTAAAAATCCGTTCTTGAATTAAAATAGCACGAATCAGCAATGCATGTTTTAAAGAAGTTTACAAAAGTCAGGTAAATTTATTTTAATTTAGATTTTTAATAATTTTTATTATCTATTATTTTATTTCTAAAAGTTGTATTTTTAATTACGGAACTATATATACATGTTATTTTAACGTAAATTCATGCATATAAGAATGAGGAATTTTATAATTTACAGATACCGTACAATAATAGGTAAACACCTGCACTCACTACCTGTTACAATAAAAAACTGCCTATAAGGAACCGTGTATGCATTTTGAACATGTTTTATAATTGGTCAATTCACGACACTTCGGCCAAACCTAAGGGGACATCAGAGTGGATTTATTATGATAAGAGATGCATATTCCACTCCTAAAAGGAGTAACATGCAGGCCACCACCTGTTCACCCTCGTTGGAACAGCACTTTGTCAATAAAATAATAACAAAGAAAAATCATATGCATCAGACGTAGTTTAAGAAACATTTTCCAACACTAACAGACTGTTCAGAAATTTCATTTTTTTCATAACATGAATTGAAATATGTATCTAAAAAAAAATTCCATGAAATATGCCGCACATATTGGGAAAAGCAATGAAATGAGATATGTAGCAATTTAAAAACACACAACGCCGTTAAAAACTCACTTTAATCAATTTACGACTATAGACGGAACTGCGTACAGATTGTCGTTGCTAATTATTTTGGGCTTCCCTGTATATGATTTATAGAATTTAAACACACATATTATATACTAAAAAACAGTTTAGTTTAAAACTGCATAGCGCAGAGGAAAACACATTTCCAACAGTTATCAATCATAGTCAGCGCTGTAACCGAATTCTCTTTTGCATCACTGTAAATTAAAAATTAAATGCTACGTTCTTCATAATATAAAAAAACAGGGTGTAGTGCACATCAGCGATTTTCTTAAATCTCATTATCTTTTCAGTATCATAACATCATTAAAACGCACAGCAAACGTTTTCCCTGATATATCATAATTAATTAAATTATTTTGCACGTCCCTTTAACCGAAATATAAATTTTACTTATTCTATACTCCTTAGAAGGCATGTTTTAATCCACCTTAGTACATATACTAGTAGCATATTAATACTATAGCATACCAATCCCAGTATGTTTCAACTATCGTAATTTCAATAAGATGCATCGAAAACTATTTTTCCTCATAGATAATAATGTAACAGAATTATTTTTTGTATCTCTGTGAACAAACTATAAATTTCACACAATTACATTTTAATATCGGACATTCTACAGTAGATCTGAATAACATATAAAAAAGCCTGTCACTTAACAATCGATTTTCAATTTTGTCACTATTCCAGGTTACTGATGAATGAACATTTCTCATTTAAGTGAAATTTTTTCTTCGAACAATAGATAAAGATTATTCTTCTTTAAAGATGGATGCTGAAGGATGTGTTACACATCTCCAATGTATGAGGAGTTTCAAATTAAGATTTTCATAAGGGTTAAATTTTCGTTATGTCTTTTTCATAGAGTACCAACTGTGAATGCAGAAAATTTGGTGCTTTTATCGTGTATGATAATTGCTCAAGAAGGCAGGCTACTGATATGTGATCATTTCTCATTTAGATAAAAGTTTCTCTTTGAACAATTGATAACGCTTAATCTTCTTTAAAGATGGATGTTGTTTAAATAATTATTTAAGTATTAAAATTTTAAAAATGTAACATTTCATAATTTTTAATTTTAATAAAATTCGTAAAATAATACTTAGTAAAAATCTATGAACGACTATATTGACAAGCCATGATTGATTAAAAAGTTAAAATTTCATGGAATGTTTTGGAAAAATTAATATTTTCACACGTAATATATTGCACATCATATAAAACAAAATATTGATATAAGTATTTGGCAGAATTTATTTTAATCCACAAAATGATGGAAAATCCTTTTAATAAAATATTCATATACTAGCAAGCTACACCCGTTGCGCTGGTCGGTTTCTACAAATGAACCTTGAATCAAACGAAATATATCGTTTAATTTGACCTTGTATTTGAAAGCAATCTGTATATTTACCTGGAATATCCTTCCACATTACTGAAAAATGAAGTGATTGCGCTATTATATTTTCTAATGTGCAGTCAAAATTTTAGCTGTTAAGGACCAGCTCTTTTATTTGGTCATTTACAGTTAAGGTTTGCTAAAGAATGATAAAACTATATGCAATATACTAAAACCATCACTAAAAATTGTCGAACTAACAATGCAAACAAATTAACTAACAAAATCCATTCAGTAGAAGTTTTTTATAAAGGCTAATCTTTGATAATCGAGTTCATCTGATTATAGAACTTTTCCACATAATTCTAAAACTAACAGAACGATATGAAATATATTAAAACCATCCTTACGTATTATCTACTTAACAATGCAAGTCGCAAAATATACGCCCAGTAAAAATCACCACAGTCTAATCTTTCGGAATCGGGTTCACCTGACTATATAACCTTCACACATAACTGTTTGACTAAGCAACGTAGAACAATATGTAATACACTATAACCATTTCTGAAATAGCATCTAACTAACTAATAATATAATTCTCATCAAAATCTGTCCAGTAGAACTTTTTTCAGAAAGCTAATCTTTCATAATCGGAATCAAATATTGAAAAGGCTAATATTTGATTAAAAAATGGTCACCTGATTTTCGAACTTCTCCCTATAATTGTAGAACTAAGCAACGTAGAATGATACGTTATATAATAAAACTTTCCCTAGAATATTATCTAACAGTGTAGGTTCCATTGAAATCCATTCGGCAAAATCGTTTAAAAAGGCTAATCTTTCATAATCGGATTGATCTGATTGTAGAACTTCCCATAATAATTCTATAACTAAGCTACGTTAAACGATATGTTATACAATGAAACCTTCCCTGAAAAATTATCTTACAGTTTAAGTTCTACGAAAATCCAATCAGCAGAATTAGAGTTATCAGCAGCCGTTACGAAATTTCATATATGTAGAAGTAAATAGAAGTATATTGCCATTAATACAGTTTGCATTTGAATTAAAAAAAAGGTACTTATGGGTTAGCCGGGCGCCAGTGATACATGTACATATATAAATATATATGTATGTACTATATATTCAAACATATAAGTGTATATATATGTATGTATATATATGTATTTGTGTAGATATATGTGTGTGTGCATATACATGTCTATCACTGGCGCCCGGCTAACCGAAAAGTACCAAAAAAATACTGCAAAAATGCTGTCGTACACTTGAAAAAACTCCTTTTGGCTTAAGGGGCCGTTTCATTGAAACTCCCCGATCGCGAAATCCCATGTTAACCTACGTGAAAACTCCGAAGCGCGATAACTCATTACCTAATATAATTTTTAAAATACGCTTTTCACCATCAGAAAGTAGACGCCAGAATCCAACGTTGTGCGTTTTTAAAAATTGTCTCCGTTAATTTTAAGTATCTCTAAGAAGATGATAAAATTTCATCAAGTGGAAATTTCAAAGTTTATAGGGAATTTTTAAATAGTTAAAATTTAAAGAGACAATTTTTAAAAACGCACAAGGTCGGCATCTGGCGTCTACTTTCTGATGGTGAACACCGTATTTTAATAATTATAGTAGGTAATGAGTTATCGCGCTTCGAAGTTTTCCCATAGGTTAACATGGGATTTCGCGATCAGGGAGTTTCAGTGAAGCGCCCCCTTAAAATCTCTCATTAAAACTGTTTTTATTTTTTTTCTTTATTTTTTTAAATAAAATTACTAACAGTTTTTTATTTTATTTTTCCAGATGTATAGCCATTTCAATCCTTTCTGCCAAAAAAAAAACACCTTTTGGCTTAAAATTAAATTGTTTGTGGTCAAAAGTAAAAGCAAAATCGCCAAATTTTGTTTCTATAGCAATCTTGCCCCTTGAATAATTTTTTAAGCATTATGAACATTCCTAATCATGTATAAATTAAATATTTTCGTTTTATAATATTATCTCTCATGAAAACTCTTTTTCTTTTTTTTCTTTTCTTTCTCTTTCATTTTTCTTTTTCTTTTTTTTTAATAGAATTAGCAACAGTTTGCTCTTTTATTTTTCGAGATGTATAGCTTTTTCAATTCTTTCTACAACAATAATGGTCGCCAAAAAATTAGCAATGGTAACCTTTTCGGCCAAAATAACATACTTTTCTGTCATAAATATATAACTAATGTACGTAGAACTATGTGTTATATACTAAAACATTCCCTGAAAAAATATCTATCCAACAGTGCAAGTTCCATCAAATTCCATTCAGCAGAACTCGAGTTATAAGGGAACGGAACGAAATTTCCGTTTGTGTTTTATATATATAGTAGATAGATGAGAACGACCTGCAAATGTTTAATTTATTACCAGTAAATCTAATTACATAGTACTATTTTTCCGTTTCACTATGTGTTTAAAACCTAGACATAAAACAGTAATGTTTTCAAAAATAACTTAATCGATAACTAAAATTTATGTTTTTTATATTTTATTTTAAGAAATAATGAAAATTCAATTATCAAAGATAGTACTCATAGTAAATGTGCATAAAAAGGCCTCTATTTTTACGTTTTTTGTTCAAGATACATTGTATTTTATTCTGCAAATTGTTGTGTTTACATGCTTTACGTCACTCACTAAGGAAAAAAAAAACTCAATATATTTGCGTTTGAAATTTTACAAAATTTTTATAGTTTCTTAATAAAATGCAACATTTTAAACAAATGTGACAATAATGTAATATAATTATATATATAAAAAAACGACTACTTTAAACATATTTTTTAGTTTAAATTTTACATTTTCCAGTTCAGAAGAATAATTTGCATCACTTATGAAAGCCATATGTTTCATATTTTAAAATAACATACGGCTATATAAAGCTACAAGTAATTCATTTATTCGTATTTCAATCTGAATTAACAAATTATTATTAATTTTTATTACGGGCAAACTTTTTAAAATAAAGTAACTGACATGCATATGGAATTACATTTAGAACAGATTTAAATAATGATGAAAACATACTAATATATTTTTGTGAAATTCATTAATCCTCTCTAAAAGTGAATGTAACTGAAATGGGATTTCCTAAATTCTAAATATTTAGAAATATCTGTTTGGATAGATGCCAGTACGAAAAACTTATTTAAGGTTTCTGAAATAGTTCAGACATTTTATGAGATGTATAGTTGACTGACTTGCAACATAGCTCAATATAATTGCTGCACTGCTTTTAAAGATGGCTAATTAGTTTTTCTGTTTTTCTGTTTTTTTTTTCTTTTTTCTTTTTCTTTTTTTTTTTTTTTAATAGTTGAAAAAAAAAGGTATTTGAGAAATGTATTAAAATAATTTAGAAATTGTGATTTATAAAATTTGGTTCTGTTCTGTAAAAAAAAAAAAGTATTTATAGTATAGAATTGGAGGTGTTGGGGAAACAGTATTTTCTAGTCGTTATTTCTGTATACTAAACATTTTAGCAAATGTATGTCTTTTAATGTAGAAACATGTTTTTTCTTTGTGAAATTAGTGGTTTTTAAACTGTCGTCTCTGATACAGAGTTGCCCGCAACGCATCTTTAGGGGACCGCAAAAACCTCACGTTCAATGTTTTATTTGTATTCTTTTTTTGACTTTGTCCATGGTATATAAGAGTTTAAGATCCGTTGTATTACATACTGGCTAATCCGCCCGGCGTTGCCCGGGTCCGAAATATTAATAATATGTTCTATACGAATATGACTGAAATCTGTAAGGCTATCGAAATCAAGTCGAATGAGGCAAACCCCGTCGTAATCGGGCACATAAAACCCAAGATCGGAAAGCGCATCCTGGCAGACGAAAGTGCAGCTAAAATATTTAAGGCTATAGATATCAAGTCGAATGAGCCTAACCCCGTCGTAATCGGGTCCATAGAACCAGATATACTCCTATAGTTCCACTTTCCACCGCCAGGGGGCGCAGTCTGTTCTGGAAGAGGCCTTTTCAGAACACTTGACCCAACCAAATTTCCTAGTAGAATTGAAATTTAACTACGGGTAAACATTGTCAAAATAGCAAAAATCGCGAAAGTGAGTTACGTAAACGATCGGTTTCTAAAGGGTTAATGTAGATATTTTTTAAAACCCAACCATGCATTTTGAAGAAAATGAACGTGTCTATGATCTGGAGTCTACTGTTTGTCCGTACTTGCATTTCCGGAGTCGATGCCGATTTTTAAATCTGGACCAAAAAAAAGGAAATTCGCGTGAGTGAGTTTTGGAAAGGATTTTTTTTTTCGGAGGGTTAAAATTAATTTTTTTCAAAACGGATACCAGATTTAAAAAAAGAAAGGGATATAGATTAGGCATGGTATTTTTAGTTTTTCGTATCTTGTTTATAAACGCCAATTCGGATTTTTAAACGTAGGAGAAATAGTTAAAAAAGTGAAATTGACTTACGGTTAAAAACGTTTTCGAAAGGATTAACGTAATTTATTTTTTAAACTAAAGGTTTCTACCTAAGCCCGATAGAACGTAGATGTCTTTAGGTGTATTTTCTTTTTGTTTGGTTATTTTAGAAAGCCGATGCCAGATTTAATATAAAGCAGAAAATCGGAATTCGCTAAAGAAAGTCCTGCGCACGAATTTTTTTTTGAAGGGTTAATATTCGTATTTTTCAAAAACAAATACAGATGTCGAAAAAGGAGTAAATGTAGATATTGTCTGGTATTTTTAGTTTTTCGTACCTGTCTCTGAATCGCCGATGCAAATATTTAAAAATTACCAAAATCGCAAAAATCACAAAACGGCATACAGAAAATATACTTTTTCAAAGGGTTAATTTTTGCATTTTTTAAAAACAAAGGTGGCTTTACAAAGAACAAAAATAGTTCTTTAATCCGGTGACCTTCGTTTTTCCGTATCTCTTGTATTCCGGTAGATGCAAGGCTCGGAAAACGGGAGAAAATAAAAAACATGAATTCGTTGCTTTTTGATTATTTTTTTGAAAGGGTTAAATCTAAAATGTTTTCAAACCAATCAGATCGTTCGAGACGTAAAAGTATGTTCTTTTAGAATATATAGACAGTTTTTCGTATTTTTAGCAGTTTGTCCATGGCGAATTTAGAAATACTTAAAAAAAAAACGGACTATCTTCTGCTTTCTTTCTTCTGTTCCGGAATATACGGAAGATGGTTTCTGCGCAGGCGCCAGTTAGCTTCAGAATAATGACTTTTTTATTTGGGATCTTTGATCAGTTTTTAATTGATAACTAGTTTAATTTTCAAAATTTTAAAATTCTGAGGCTCAGGTGCACATGGCCAGACCTTGGACTATCCACACCTAAATTTCCAGACTTCTAGGTGAGCTAGATTTTGCTACCCATCGCCAACAGACACAAACACAGACAGACACACACAGAGCGAAACTTTCTTTTATTAGTATAGATATTAGAAGGATTATTATTATCATTAATTGACAAAAGTAATCTATGATTAAAGTACTGTTGTGACACTGTAAAAGCATAAAAAAATCTTAATAACACCATAGAAATAAGAAATGCGCTAGGACTTTCGAAATAACTTTGTTTTTCGTCGTCAGGCAAAAAGAAGACGTGCAACCACTTTGAAGGCAGAATATGAGACTGACTTGATGTCTTGCTGACTTGTTTCTTGGTGTCTCGCTCATGCCTTCAAAGTGGTTACACGTCTTATTTGCCTGACGAAGACAGACAAATTTATTTCGAAAGGCCTAGCACATTCCTTATTTTTATCGTATTATTAAGAAGATTTTTTCTTCTTTAAAGTAATGTAAATTATGTTTATAAATACATTCCTTATATCAGTACATAATATAAATTGCAAGCGTCTTCTAAACGTTTAAAACATGCAATTTAAGCGTGAAAATTATTTTAGATGATGCTGGCAGTAAATTTAAATAATGCAATTTAAGTTTATTTATGCAGTTTTATACTTATACAAAGTAAAAAACGGAATACTTAATGGCATATTTTGAAGCCACAAATATAGAACATTATCAAAATTTCATGAAATGTAAATTAGTCTGCATTTGTTTCTATTTATATGGAAATGTGTTAAGAGGTTTTATTCCTTCGTTTACGTGTTTCTACATAGGGCAAATTAACGTTGAAGAAACAACCTCTGAACACAATTAATTTCACATCACACTCTGAGACATTTATGTCACCAACACAAGATTAAAAGTCACTAAATTCAGAAATGCATTGAAATATTTTCTTGTTCCAGAACTATACAGTATCAGTTTTTAAAAACTTTGTGGGAGGTAAAACGAGAAACAAATAAAAACGTTTTGAACATAATTTTTCTTAACCTTGTTTTTTTATTTATTCTCTGGTTTAATTAAACAATAGAAAAAATAAGTAGCATTGAATTTTGAAGTTAATTTTAAAACTTAATCTATCACGCAATAATATATTACTAGAGAAGATATGTTTAATTTTCTTTTGTTACAGATTTGTCTGCAGTTTTTGTTACGTATTTAATTCAAAATTTTAATTTAAGAAATTCACTCGAATGAAAGTATGCAAAATTTACCTATGTAAGTAGAAATAAATGGAAAATTAAACTATAATAATTGCCATATTCGAATTCAATTTATCCCTTTTGTTTCATTTCGAAACATATTCATAACATATACAGGGAGGTTCAGAACTATGTGTCAAAAATTTAAAGGCAGGTAGGTAAGCAGATTTCGTACAGGAATGTGTGGGCGGTAGTTCTGCGTTGAGCCAGTAGAGAGCGCTGATGAGTGCGGCGTATAAGACTTTGCTAGCTGAATTCTTCATTTTTTGCACAGATCTCGCGCAGCATGCATGCATCATTTCACCAATGCGAAGTCTGCCGACATGCATTTTATGGGGCTGCACAAGGAAATGGATTAGCTACGCAAAGGATGTGCAGGGGGCGATTCTCGGATAGGAATCAACCATATCGTCGAACATTCGAGCATCTGCATCGGTAGTTAAGCACGAGGGGAGTGTTTTATGCTTCCAGACGTGATACTGGCATTGTAAGACATCAAAGAACTTCTGCAGTGGAAGAAAGAATACAAAACCCATTAGAGGATAATTCGTCGATAAGCTCAACAGCTGTAGGACGTGCGTTGGGTGTGAGCCATGCAACTGTTTTGAGGACTTTCCATTAAGACGGAATGCATTCGTATCATTTACAGACAGTGCAAGCAATAACCCCTAACGGTTATCTTCCATGTCTGCCCGTTGGTGCATACCAGATGGCAGCCAATCAAACTTCACCTACATATGTTTTTTTCACTAATGAGGCGGTCGGGTATGTTTGACATCCATAATTCTCACCTGTGGGATCATGATAACCCACATTGCACAATAGCACACGCCTACAAAGAAAGGTTTTCCATTAAAGTTTGGGCAGGCATTGTGCACAATAACTTAGTTGGACTATACATTCTACCTAGTCTTTTGACTTGTCATATATATAGCATCTTCCTACAGTAAGTATTACTTGGACTTCTGGTTGATGTTCCACCAGCTGTTCGCAGACGAATGTACTCATGTTCCAGAACGATGGAGCTCCACCTTACTTCAGCTGAAACATCAGAAATCACCTGGACGCTCTCTATGGTCAGCATTGAATAGGACGGGTTTAACCCCTGATTTTCCCTGATTTAACCTGATCGGACTTCTCCTTTTGGGGTCATATTAAAAGCCTTGTGTACGAGAGTCTCATCACATCAGTAGAAGATCTTGTTGCCCGCTTGTATGTTGCTGTTGGACATTTGCTCGACATGCCTGACGTCTTTTCTAATGTACGCCGCTCCATGCGCCGTCGCTGTGAATCTTGCATCACTGTTGGTGGCCGCTCTTTTGAGCAGCTGTTGTAAACTGTTAATATTTTTTTGTTTTCTTTTGTCTTTTTAGTTTCATGTGATTCATACTGCTTTACGCCCTAGCGCTTTAATGCGGCATTACCACGCACACATTCCTATACGAAATCTGCTTATTTAGGCCCCCTCTACCTGCCTTTACATTTTTGACATATAGTTCTGAACCACCCTGAATATGTTTACGAAAGAGAAAATATCCAATAGGTTTTTATTACGGCTTTTCAATGATACTTTTTATATGTATATTTGTTTATGAATTTTTGTCTATCATATAATCTTTAGAAGATAAATCTATATTATTTTGTTTAATGAACACAGAATTTCAGAGTAATTCATTTAGAATATTCCAAAAAGTTTTAAAGAATCTATAACAGTTTTCAGATAAAATTTTAATCCCATAGTGAAAGATAATATCAAAATGTAATAAAATCGAATACAAAATATTTAGGAAATGCATCCAACATAATCACAGTGCATCTTTCATTACACGTATTTTTACTTACACTATTTTCTAGTTACACAAACTATTGTATCTCTTTTTTTTAAATGGGAAAAATAGATATAATTGAGAACTTTAAATAACACGAAAGTGCTAAATTTACTTTATACTGTTTTGTAAAAAATGTAAATTAAGGGAAGTGGGGAAATAAAAGACAAATGTATTGGTAAGAAAAAAAAAAAAAAAACGTGTTTTGTTTTGTAAGATAAGAGTCTCAAAATTTATTTTCAATTTCGGACATTTGATGACGTTTTACAATTTTAATAGAAAATTTTAGAATCATTTTTTCATTTATTTTGTTCAATTTATCCACAATAATCTATCTCTTATTACCCATGTAAAATAATAAGAGATTGTTCTTGAGACATTAATCTATATATATATTTGTCTTACGTGGCGCGGAAATAGAGCTGAATTTCTACCTTATCGTTGGCAACAAGCGTAGTTTCCAGAGTCAGACCAATGAACAGACAAGATTGTGTTAGCTCCACCTCCAATATGGCCGGTCAGTGTCAGAGCACTGAAACTCGAGCTAGCAATTATTAAAAATAAAATAATATGAACGTAATCCAAATCATCTGAGATGATTCCTCATTTTAATTATCAATTATATTGAATTCTCAACTCTTATTTAGAATTTATTTACGAATTTCACTCACACAAAATATCGGAGATAATAAAATATAAACTTTCTAGAATCCCCTGCTGCCATCTGTTGATGTTTTATTGAAGTAAAAATGATTTTTCTTCAATTTCAATGAAGTAAAAATCTCTTTTGCAGAAATCTATAATCAATTAGAATAGTAAAATGTTGAACGAAATTTAAACTATCATTGATGATAAACTATTTTCCTACCAAATAGTGTTTTTTTTTTTTTTTTTTTTTTTTTTTAATGAATTTAAGCCGTGTTGTACAATATTATAGGTGCAATAAATTTTAAACTAATTATGTTTCCAAGATCCTTTTTTCATAGTATTTAAATGATTTATATGTCCATTAGTAGCAAAAACTAAATGCATTTTTAGTTGTGTTTTCAACGAAGTTTTCGATTACTTTTTTACATTAAAAAAATTGTCAATTTCATATGTTCAAATGATTTATTGTAGTACTTATTCCAGCTAGAATTATTAGAAAAATAAAAAGGGGCGAGCCAGCGAAGCGAGCTGGGACCGCGTAGCGGTCTCAATGTGAATTGCGTTGCAATTCACGGGGGTTGGCGAGCGTTAGCGAGTAGGGGGCTGAGCCCCCTAGTATATAGAATTTGTTAAAGAAAATAAAGTTAACACCCGATACAATTAATAAACATTGCCAACACATCTGCTGTTAATCATGATTAAAATTTGTCTTTTTCTGACAAAAGCTGTATTCCACTGATATAATAAATATATTTTCTAAATGGATACTGACTCTGAGTTCAATTTCAGAAAAAAAAAACACCTTTTGCTTCTTCGATCCATTCTCATGTTTCAACGTAAGCGACTGTAATTTCGTTAATATTTTCTTGGTGAAACATTCACTAACAGTGTTTAATATTACGACTGTCTACTATTTTTCGTATCTGAATATGGAATTGATACTACGAATTGCATAGTATATCATGGTGAATTGGAGTGAGTGGAGGCTTTATTATGGAGAACAAGGGTGGAATATTTTAGAAGATAACTGAAGAGTAGTAAAATCCTATCAATGACAGATTGCTCTGTAGAAATATAACAAATACATAACATATATACGTATCTGTTGTATTTTTGTTAGAGATTATATATATATATATATATATATATATATATATATATACAACGTGCTGAATTGCGGAATGTGATGATTCATATATGTGGTGATATGCGATGCTTTAAGTCATTGAGGTCACCTCCACCGTATACAACGGCGTTTGCACCGACCTGTCCCGTAGCAAAATCTTTTGGCGATTATTGCAACTATTTATTATAATGTTCCAATTTCCTCCCCCCCTTCTCGAATAGTAAGTGTATTAATTTTGGTTTCATTCGTATTATTCCTTCAAGCTACAGACAGCTTCAAATTAAGATACTTATATTATAGCCACCCGGTATATACAGAGTACTTAACGAAGGATCCCTAACTTTCAAAATAAATATCTCGGAAACAGCGATAGATAGAAACATGTAACCAGTGGTATGTTTATTTAAAAAACTGTAAGAATCTGATACATAAATCTCAAAATTTTAGTTTAAAATAACGCCAATAGATGGCGCTGCAGGAAGGATTACGGATCCCTATACTAGCTCATACACCAAGAATGATCAATCGTCGAATATTTCGCTGTTGAAAAGTGACCGCTATTAGCGTATAGCGAAAAAAAATCCAGAAGTTATGCATTTCGTGGAGGTACGCGTGTTTATTGTGTTGGAGTACCACCGATTAAATCATTGTCCTACTGCCACAAGGAGAAGAGTCACTGACAATTTCTTTCTTCGTTTGCAACATGTGTGTTTTGTGAAAGGTACACATTTTGAATCGCCGTTGATGTGATACAGCGTACTTATGTTAATGATGGTGCCATCTATTGGCGCAATTTGTTACTAAAATTTTGAGTTTTCTGCATCGGATTTTTAAGGGTATTTAATAAGCATACCTTTGGTTTCATGCTTCTATCTAACACCGTTTCCGAGTTATTTATTTTCAATTTAGGCGTCCTTCATGAAACACTCTCTAAGAGAGAGAGTGAGAGAGAGAGAGTGAGAGAGAGAGAAATAGCGAAAGAGTGATATCAATAACGTTTTATTGGAGAGGTAATAATAAGTTAAATGTAAAAAATATATTTTAACATTTTGAAATATATATTTAAGCAATTTTTCGTCTATCATTTTTTTAACCCTTATCTCTCTCTCTCTCCAGATAAATAACTGACATTTTATATCGCAAAATTGATTTTAAAAGATCTATAATACATTTGTATATCCCTTAAGTATTTTTAAAGTAAAGTTTCCACACTTTCAAATCTAAAGCGTTCTGTTCTAAAGATATAATACAGGTATTGGTATTTGTTTTATTCTCACTGATATTTTGTTAGATTTTTAACCGATTAATAGTATTAATCATTTGTAAAAATGTTTTTGCTTGGAAAATATCACCCAATTTATATATATATATATATTTTTTTTTAAATATATATATATATATATATATATATATATATATATATATATATATATATATATATATATATATATATATATATATATATTAATGTATAAAACTTCAATATTTCAGAAGATTCTACTTGAACTTATTTGGTTCTATTTTTCTTTTGAGTAATATGTTAACCCAAGATTTATTTTTACTTTCTTGCATCTTTACAAGAAGAAAGTATTGGATGCAGGAAAACTTTCGAATTCCAGTTTTTGACGGATTTATACGTTTTCGAATGTCCTAAACACGATTCGGCTGTTTTTAGAAAAAGTCTATTTGTGAGTCTGTCTGTCTGTCTGTATGTTACGAACATATTTGAGGAGCTCTATCGCATGAACTAATGCACGGAATTTATAAAAAAAATCATATTCAGTTAAAGCTAAATATAAATCTTTGCTTATTAGTTTTGGGTGTAAATCACCCAGAAGGTGGCGCTGCTACGCTTCATTTTTTTACGATTACCACTATAGTTATATTTCAAGAACTAATGCAATGATTTTCATCGAACTTCAGATTCAATTATACGTTGACATAAGTTGTTGCTGATTAATGTTTGGCGTAAATCGCCTGCCAAGTAGCGCTGCTATGCTGCATATGAACGATTTACTCGATTTTAACGATAGTCATATCACAAGAACTAATGCAGGGAATGTCATCAACTTCATATTCTGTTAAACCTTAATATAAGTAGTTTGCTGATTAGAAATTTGTGTAAATCACATAAAAGGTGGGGCTCCTGTGTAGCATTTTCCACAATGTTCGCGATACTATACCTCAAACACTAATGCCAGAAATTAATAAAACTTCATATTTTGTTACACTTTCACATAAATAGTCATTATTAGGCTTGGGTGTATACTGCCCAACAGGTGTAGCTTTAATGCTCTGTGAGTTGAGACTTTTGTTTGCCGACATCTAAGAGGGGGAGTGCCGAAATTCATTGATTTGTTTCAAAAATGCGAATCTTATATCTTCTTTTAAATGCACAAAAATCAACGAACCTATACATTTAGAGTAACCATGATGGACATACATTGTCATTTAATTTTGGCATTGTGATAGCGATATTTGAAGTATTAACATGCATGAGATACAAGAAAGTTTTAGGATTGGCATATCCGACTAGTTTCAGATTATTTGGAATTTAAACATAACACACTTTTCTTTATCATATATTGTTACTGTCTACTTGGTACTCTTTGTTGAGATATTGGTTGTTTTAGCCAGGGAGGAAATATTTTCATTGTGAGACAGTACTGTTAAATCATATGAAAGTCAGCGAGCTAAAACCAAATCTAGTAAGTAGGCTTTATGGAGCAAATAAGTTCATTAGTGGATAAAAATAAGCTGCTAATTGAATTATTGTTACTTTTTTCATTCTACGTCTCTGACATAGGCATTAAAAAGCAGGCTTCGTAATGTTTAAACTGCACTGTAACACTATTCTGATACAGTAAACTTCGTCATAATTCAGTAGAATACTTTTGTCATTAAATTAGGAAAAATGTACTTTTCGAATATAGTGGTATGGATCTTGAAAATATACGATTGCCGGAAATACTGCCACGCGCATCAAACGGGTTAAAGTTTTATTAACTTTGTGGCTACAAATAACTTCGTATTCATTGAAATCGGAAAAATAAAGTTTCAAAATAGTTTTTTTTTTTTTAAGATATGATACATTATGTATTTAAAAAATATCCTTCATATATGTGTATTAAAATTTTATTTTTAACTTTCTCTCTCTTTTAGCGTTAGTTTTTCGGCTTCTTTCAAAAAGATTTCATGGGTCCTATGGGAAATATCAACTAATGAATACGAACTCTCAACGATTCATGTCTTATTTCATTTTCATATACTTTTACTACTATTACGTCGTTTACAGGAATAAAGGGAAAAATACAAGAAAATCAGCCCATAAAATAAATTCGGTAAGTATTTTATCGTTTTCTTGCATTACTTACAGTATTTTACGGACGTGATTTTTTTTTTAAATAAAAGATAAATAAATATATATAACATTGAAATATAATGTGAAACATAATGTGATGCCCTTTCATAGATAATCCGAGAAGTGATGTTTTGGTAGCTGTAGGACTAAGCGATGAAATAAATCTTTACATCCGACAGATAACTTTGTTGCGTAACCAAAGATATTCATTGTAGATGAAAAATTTTGGCATTATAATCTAAAGTTTTGAATAAAATGTATAGGTTCTCGACATGCTGATACCATATTTTAAAACAGAACAGATTAGACATCAATGTCCGTAAAGTTCATTATAATTAACAGTTAGATTTGTTTTTGTAGTATTTTAACCAGAACATAGGTTGCTTCTCAAAAAGTCTCTTTATCACAACGGAGCGCCTTGCTGCCGTATTTTCATGCATTTACACGGGTACTTGGCGCACCCTTTATTTCGAACAGAGGCCTGGGCACCTCAGCGTATTATGTAGTCACCTGGATACTTGGCGTACCCTGTATTCTAAAATAGATGTCTGGAGCCTCTAAACATCTTTTGAAGTCACCCGAATACTTGAAGTACCCTGTATTCTCAGCAGAGGTTTGATACCTCTCGCTCTGTTTCTCGAACTTAACTCTTAATTAAAGTTCTCTTGCTCATGCTTTTCACAGTGGGAAGGGTTTTGATCCGAGGAGGTGCTTATTAGGGCTACTCGTAGTGGGATAGTTGTAGGGATCTCGTAGTGGGGGACCATGGCATCACCTTCAAACAAGTGCGTTATTGGTTTCTTCCTAAAGAAGAGATACAAAGTACTTGCACATTCAGTTTTCCACGGAGATTATTTTCTCAACAAGACAGGACATTAGCAAAGCTAGTACTGCGCGGTCAAGGCTATCAGTTATATTTCTAAAGTAAGTTTTCTTTAGTTCACAAAAGAATTCGGGATTTCCAGTAATTCAAAGCAACGGCGACGTGAGAAAATATGTAGGGAACGTTCTTATAGAATTTTCACACGAGATCTCTCAGATACTAAAAACTGGTTCTCACGCACCAGCACATACGAATAAAAATGGATTATTTACAATAAAATAGCTTCAATAATTTTTAAATTTATATTTTCGAATTTCTAGATACATCGCTAGATATTGATTTTTTATTGAAAATTAATTCAAAAAGTATTTAATAGCAAATATTATATTTTGTATTAATTTTTCCCAAAAATATTTCGCTTGGTAAATATATCATAGTTTAATTTTCTAAAACAGTAGTAAAGTGGAATATTCGAAAAGTTTAAAATTGTTCATATAAGATTTTATAACTTATATTGGTTGGTAAGAAGACTGATATAGTAACACAATATTATCTTTGAAATTAAAAATTACCTGATAGTTATTGAAAAAAATTCTTTTGAAATTCGCTACAGCTTTTCAAGGTTTGATAAATTATATGTTTGAAAATACCCTACATTTAGTTTTGTTTTTATTTGTGTTTAAGAGCTTCTCTCTTTTAGACAAATCGTGTCACTGAGTTATTTTTACGGTCTTTTTCCGGAAATACTTCATGGATCCTACGGGATATATTCTCAGCGATTATGGCACTGATTGCCTGATTTTTTCCCCTATTACATCATTTACAGTATTCAAAGAAAAATAACGTCAAGAAGATATATAAAAAAATAAATGTTTTAAAGTATTTTATTGTTTTGTTTTACTACACGCATTATTTTATGCACACGAAAAGTTATATTCATTTCTAAAATGACTTCATATGTATGACTGAAATACAGTTTACCCACGCATCAGCGGGCATGCTGGTAAATTCGATAGAGTCTGATAACCACAGGGGAAAACGTCCAATTGTATGTTTGAATAGTAATCGTGTCACCTTATTTAAACTCACAATTTTTGGTATATATTGGTCTAAAATTAATATTTGGAAAAAGTGGTGGAATTTTGCTTCTCTGGTATTAAGGCTCTGTCTCCCTCTACTTTACTGGCAAATCATCAAAGCAGGTTAATGCGGTATTTTGTGAAATATTAATTCTTTGAATGAATTTTTAAGTTTATTCAGAATTTTGTAGATGCTTGAGAATTATTTTTGTTATTAATTTACAGATGTTTAATTATAAATAATATATATTGTATATTACTTAAATTTTCCGTCTTATGTTTTAACATTTCACAGTGTAGTTGAAAATATTTGAGGATTTCAGTTCTTCTGTCTGGTCATGATCTAATTTTCAAATAAATATTTGCATTAACACTATATTGGTATGTGACACTATTGACGTTTAATATAATACATTCTTTATTGAAACTGGAGTGCGTAAAATTTATAGTTTCTTTACAGGAAAACACAAACAAATTCTGTAAATTATGTCCTATGGATGGTTGGCGGGGTGGTTAAGTGTATTTTAATATTGATATGTTACGTTAACCATAATGAGATCTATATGCATAACTGATCTGCACTACAAAACGCTTCCTATAGAATATAGAGTTCGTAGCACTAAGAGATGTTTTTAGAATAGAAATATATTCATATACAAGGTTCAGCAACATAAATTTGTTATTATGCCACCTACCGATTTTAATTGCTAAAGGTGTGTTTTCAGGTTTGTCGTTGTAGACTAATTAACAGTTAATTGCTCAATATTTGGAGTGAGTACTTGTTAACTTTAATTTTGTACTATGCCATGCATTTTGTAACTAACTTAAATTTTAGTATACTCTGTTTTAGTATTAAAATCTATAGATCCGATAAAAGGCTGCACAAAAGAATTTGTTTACGTTACCGAATACGGACATCTAAATGCTGAAAATTGATTTATAACTGTTGAGAAACGCGAAGGACGACATTCCGCTTTTGATAATGACATGATGATAGAAACTGTGAAATCAAATCTTTTAATCACAGTCAAGAAACTCTCACAACTATATCAGTATTAACCGTTTACAAATAACTTTGCCAGTGGTGAAACTTTAAGAAGCTCGACAAATAAATACAATATGAAGTAATTGAACATTCTGAGCAACGTCGTATTGAAATTTGAATTAGCTTTCTGCTCTGAGACAAAAAAGAAGCCATTTCTTGATTGCATTGTTTTTTACGATAAATGAAAAAGTTGTGAACAGTGGATATATCATAATGGGGCATCAAAACCTGATCCAGTATGTAAAGAGCAATTAAGATTCTTTTAATTGTTTCGTTCACTGTGAACTGTGTCACTGCGTTTTTGAGTCCAGCTGTAAGCCTAGTGTGTGGCAATAAATAGCATGCACCAAGATATCAATCAGGCATCATTAGTGAACATGTTACTTTGTGATGGTGTGACATTTATGTGAGGATGTCAAACGAAAAATGAAACGATTTGGCTTACAAACTCTTTCCAATTCAGCCCAGTTTCATGTTTTATCAACGACTGATTTATATATGTTTACGCTCCTCACCAATTATCTGAAGCAAAAAGAGGTAGAAATCTAAAAGAGGCAGATAATTATCTGAAAACTTTATTACATCTTAAAAGCGAAATTAATTTCAATAAATTGTTGGCAGAAGTATTTAGGTAGCATTGGTATCCATTTTCAATAAAACAAATATATTTAATATAATTAATTTTTGTTTCATTATTTACCTCTAAATCTGTTATTGTTTGTTAGACAACCTCGTTTTTATTTTATTTTATTAATTATGTAAATAATTTATCCTTTACAATCAAAATGATTTTTATTTAATTTTTAAATTAGAAATTTGTACTTAAATTAAAATTTTAAACCTTCCACTAAAAATGTTAACCCATTTAATGAATAAATGACGACGTAAAAGAGAAAAAATTCCAAAGTGAGTATAATATATTTATTTGTTACTTTATATCCTTTCGAAATAGTTTGATAAATACTACAAAATTGATATTTGAAATTTATTTTAATGAGATTTCATTCGCGCTTGGATTATACTTGTGCAATGCAATAGCTAACACTTGCCGATCTTAGCAATCTCATCTTTCGCCTTCAAGTCAATAGTTAATTATGTGATAAAAGCAGATCTTTTCTATAGAGTTTCAGTACGTTTGTAGTATGTAAATATGCATTATTTCTCAATGTTCCTCTTTTAAACTCCTAATCTACAAATATTTGAGTCTCTAGAAATATGTTAGTAATATTTGTAAATGAGGTACAGTACCTATAGATTCGGAATTAATGATGCTAAATATTTATGCATATAAGTTTCAAATATATATATATATAATTTCTAATAACATGAATTCTCTCATATAAATATTTTCGCACAATTACATTTACAATTGATATAGTTCTATTTTACTTACTGATATTTTGTTTGGCTACGACATAATTTCGCGTAATGTTTTTATTAAATGAAAAGCATGAAAAGCCAAAAGTTTTTAACATGTACATTATAAAGGAAAGTATATGTTTAACTAAACAAAATTAATTCAACACAATTGGTTAAGGAAGGTGGCATAATACATAAAATATAGTGTAGTGTAATATTACTAAATAAGATAAAATTAAACGGGCAGAAAATATCACCAAAACAAATATAAAATTTAAACTTAAATACCTGTTGCGATAAAGCGTTATACATATTATTTTCAAAATGCGGAGTTTAGTTTTTAATATCATGTAAGTAATAAGAAAAAAGTAAAAAAAATACACTTTTATTTTCTATACAGTTTATTTTGTTTGTTGTTGTTAATTTACACTATTTTAATTTTCGGCATTTAAAGTTGAAATAAACATTTGTATTTGAATATTGCGACGTATTCTAGATATTTCATTAAATATAATAATTCCACTTAATGTAATTTAAGTGTATCGATTTTATAAATAACAAGATCAGTAACTTTTTTTTTAACATTCTCTGTTTCATACAACTTTTTATCACTTTGTAGTATTTAAAAATAACTCCTGTAAGTTTTATCATGAAGCTAAGACAATAATTGTCAATTGCATAACTACCAAATGCACAACAAATAAATCGTTATTTATGTAATATCATCATAATTAACAGTATTTTATTTAAATAAAAAAAACTTTTATTTGCATATTTTTTACAAGTAAATAATTAATATAATTGAGTACATCATAAACATAAATGAATGCACAAGATATCTACTTGAAAATAATTAATCTTTTTTCTAATGCTTTAAACATTTGTGTAAAAATATGAGGTGTAATGCCTAATAAAAAAAGCATTAAATATTGTAAGACATATTTATATAAAAATATTTAAAAAAAATATTTGAATACCATTTTGCCTAATTGAAGAATTTCATATCGAAAAAAAAAAATTAAAACCCCAAGAAGATTTATAGGGTATTATAAAATTACCATGACAGTTAAAAAATGTTTAACGAAATATTTCATTCATATATAAATATATAATAATAATTATAAGAAATTTTCTTTTGAAAATATAATTATTTGTGCAAAGAAGTGTTTAAATAGATTTCTTTCTCTTTACGCATAAATTAATTAATGTTCTTACTCTAAACTATGTTTAAACATTAATTTTACCGCTTCAAATAAAGCAAATGAAAAGCGATATTGTTTAAAATAACCCTAAGATTTTTTCTTTAAAATGTAAAAATAAAAGAACATGGGATTTTATTTTTCATTTCGTGTTACATCGTCTTTTATCTACTCAAACTCAGATAATCTGTTATCCTTTAAATAAAATCCTTAAAGTCTTTTGATAAATGTACTAAAAGAAAATCCATGCCAATATTAATACGTCAAATATCTGATAATAAAGAAACTATTTTAAATGTTGTTTCACCACATCCATTTTGTTCAATATTTCTTTTTTTAATGATATTTCATGTGTGTTGCTTTAAAATTATATTTCTTTCTTTCGCCTTAGAAATAATATTTATGATAAAATAATTTAATTAGAAAAATATAAGCAACAAATAATATGTAATAAAAAGTTTTTTTAAATTTTCTCTTTTACGTTTTATTTTTATGGTTTTATCGTAAACACAGTTCTTATTTTCGAGTGAGTGTTTATGTTTTACTATTCATAACTGAATCCAAGTTGTTGTTTATACAAAAGATTGTGCATATATTATACGTTTATTATTTAATAAGTAGAATGTAATGTAACAGAATATCATACTTTAATGATAGATAATTGTATTTTTTTGTATTTTTATTTATTTTATTGTTTTTATCAATACGCTTTTAATCTCTCTACAAATAAAAAAAAAATCGTACTGAAAATTTATATCAGTTAATTTATTTACTTAAGATTCAGGTTTACGGCTATTGTTTTCGTATTTTAACAAAATTGTTTTCAATATTATTACTATTGTTATTATATTTTAAATAATTGTGTTTTACTTTTATTTATGTACTCGCTGATCCGTCCGGCGTTGTCCGGAAATCAGTAACTTACTTTTGAGGTTTCGATAAAAATAGTTATTTTCGGCGCGCATTCTGTTCTAAACAAACATCTTTCCGAACGAAATTCCAGCACTCGTCCCCACTGCCTACGTTATTGTTTCGCAGGAGTGCTAAGCAGGTGCTGCAATATCGTTCAGTTACAATTACCACCGCTAGGGAGCGCGAAATAATCTTACTTAGTTATCTATCTCTTAATCAGTTCAAGTTAAGTTGAATGAACCAATTCCCGTCGAAGAAGATTCCAAACATTTTTTAGAACACTTTTGTCGGATTATGAAAATGCCCTATGTCGACCACTTTCAACCACCATATCTCCCACACCCCCACATCTACCGACATACAACCACCATACTGCACGATAGGAGACTCGAGGCTACTACCACACACAAACACCAGTGGTCTGCGCTGTGTAGTTGTGGTTGCAAAGTGAAATATAAGGACATACACGTTTACATGAAAACTTTCTAGATCGACCGATTTCAACCAACATATCCCCCACACCCGCACAGATACCGACATGCAACCACCATAGTGTACAATGGGAGATAATAAGCTACTACCACACACAAACACCAGTGGTATGCACGTCTCTCTCTCTAAATATATATATATATATATATATATATATACAGATTTACATATTTACTAACTTTTGTCCTCGGCCCCGCTTGCGTCAAATGTAAGTTTTGCTATTCGGAATGCAAACTTTACATATAATTTTTACATTGTATTTCTCTCGTAATTGATCTAGCTAGTAACGCAACTCACATAAAATTCATTTAATAAAACTCTAATATTACTCTAATACTCTAAAAGCTAATATTTTGTAATAGGTTTGAATTAATTGTATTCTCCCATCCTCTTTAATAAAAAGGCATGTGTTGATGACGACTGGGATTTTTGCTAATCGTTGCCACAGATTAATCTCGGAAAATTAAACTATTGAAGTTACTGAAAAAAATAATAGCTCGAAAAGTACTTGTCAGAAAATGGTTTGACAAACTACGTTAGAAAATTAAAAAATTGTATTTTTCTTGATATAAATTTCAAATATAATGATTATGCCGTTTTTCATATATTGAATTAAAAAATTTACCAAATTTTACAATGGAGTACCATACCCAAATCTTCACGCGTAAAAAGATAATGATAATGGTATTGTGTCCTGACTATTGCACGAGTCACAAATTATAGCAGCTTTATTATTCTGTTAAAATATAAAAGTGAATTATGATGTCGCGAATGCATGATTTTTATTTAATTCTCAACGAGTACCATATTTTTGTCCACCTCAGTAAGGCATATCAATTTCATTATATTTGAAGTTTTGTAAATTGTAACTTCATTCAAACCCAATTTGAATCCAACGGAAATTATTTTTCCCCATAGACACAATATTGTAAACCCCATAGACACCATAATTTAACACAATTATTCATTTTTTTAATGATGAACTATTCCATAATAAAGTCTACAGAGAATTGGCCTAATTTGTCCTTAACAGTCCGAATTTTGTCTGACACATTAAAAATGTAATAACGCAATAGCATTCGTATCGTTTTCAGAAATGCAGAAGTATATTCCAAGTAAATATCCATAGGGTTTTAAAATACAAGGTCAAATTCAAAGTCAATATTTCACTTGATTAAAGGTGCGTTAAGAGAAATTGACCAGCATAGCGGGCGTAGCTCGCTAGTATCTCTATAACTAAGCAGCGTAGAACGATGTGTTATGCAGTAACACCTCCCCTTAACAAGTGTCTCGCTCAATGTATGTTCCATATCAGTTTATTTGAAAGTGGGAGGATTAAAAGCATTCGGAATGAAATTCCATTTGTATTATATATATACTAGATGGAACCCGTCAAAATTTGACGGCAAAAAACTTGATAGTACCATAAAAATAAAATTCATAGCTGCTTTAAAATGTTTGAAACTTTTGCAGAATAATTCAAATAAATAAAAAACCCACTTTGAATTAAAGCTAGGTTGAAGAACAGCAATTGGCTAAGTTTCACTGGCACATGCACTCGCGGAATTTCTTTCATCTGACACATTTAGCGCTGTTGTGCAAGTAAATGGTAAGTGCCCCCTTGGGGAGGGGGAAATGGTGGGATGGACCAAGGAGATGCATAACATGAATAAGCAGTCAAAGACCTTTCAAACGATATGTAACATGAGGGGTGTGTGCAAAATTAAAAAAAGTACCCCCTTGGGGGGGGGGTAAAGTAGGGGATGGACACGGAACATGCATAATATGATTAAGTGGTCACAGACATTTCCAACGATATATAACATGACGGTTGTGTGCAAAATTTAGAAAAGTACCTCTTTGGGGGGGGGGGCAAAGTGGGGAAATGGACATTGGAGATATGCATATGATTAAGCAGTCACAGACCTTTCCAACGATATATGACATGAGGGTTGTCTGCAAAATTTAGAAAAGTACCCCCTTGGGGGAGGGGGGGGGGCAAAGTGGGGAGATGGACATTGGAGATGCATAATATGATTAAGCGGTCACAGACCTTTCCAACAATATATGACATGAGGGGTGTCAACAAAATTTAGAAAATTGACCCCTTGGGGGTGGACAATTGGGGAGATGGACATTAAAGATGCATAATATGATTAAGCGGTCACAGACCTTTCCAACGATATATGACATGAGGGTTATCTGCAAAATTTAGAAAAGTACCTCTTTGGGGGGGGGCAAAGTGGGGAAATGGACATTGGAGATATGCATATGATTAAGCAGTCACAGACCTTTCCAACGATATATGACATGAGGGTTGTCTGCAAAATTTAGAAAAGTACCCCCTTGGGGGAGGGAGGGGGGCAAAGTGGAGAGATGGACATTGGAGATGCATAATATCCTTAAGCGGTCACAGACCTTTCCAACAATATATGACATGAGGGGTGTCAACAAAATTTAGAAAAGTGCCCCCTTAAGGGGGGGGAAGTGGCGGGATGGACCCCCGAGATGCATAACATGAATAAGCAGGCAAAAACCTTTCCAACAATACGTAACATGAAGGGTTTGTGCAAAATTTACAAAAGTATCCCCTTGGGGGGGGGGCAAAGTGGGGGGATGGACACCGGAGATGCATAATATGATTAAGCGGTCAGAGACCTTTTTAACGATATATAACATGAGTGGTATGTGCAAAATTTAGAAAAGCGCCCCAATTGGCGGGAAGGGGGGGGGATGGACCACACAGGTGCATAACATGTAAAGGCAGTCGCAGGCCTTTCGAACGATATATCATATGAGTGGTGTCAGCAAAGGAAAGTCTCCACCCCGTGTGGGCAAAACATACTACCCCCGCCGCCATAATTATTGATGCGGACTCATTTTTTAAATTCGTTCGCACCCCTCTTCTCCCGCAAAATGTTGTGAATTTTTAAAAACTCCTCTTCAGAATTTTTTTATACCAAAAGCACTTATGTCCGTCGTCTGTATGCAGAGTTTTGTGCTTACAGACGCCTGACACAACAATACACACACAGACAGACGTTTACCGACATTAATAGTATAGATGATACTCAGTGCCTACACATTTCACCCTTTATAACTCAGCCAATGAGTTGACGGTTGTTCATTTCCAGAAACGAAACAATAATTCTTTAGGATGAATTTTGTTTGTTTGATACACCGTGGCAGAATGCGTGCAATACAGCGACAGGCATCACAAACTTTTTAGGGCACCTGCAGACTAAAAACAAATAATCAATCTTCGCGGGAAAAAAATCCTAGATTTCGTCAAATGATCACAGGAAAAACACCAATTTCATCAAAGGATCATGTAAAACGTGAATTTTGTTAAAAGGCCACAGAAAAAAGCGATTTATGCAAAAGATGAGCAAATTTTGTCAAAGAATCGCAAAACAGGAAATTTCACCAAAAGATAGCGCTTTCTTGCCAAATTTCAACTAAAAATTGCGGAATAAAATGTATTTTATCAAAAAATCGCTGGAAAACGCACATTTCGTTAAAGTATCGAGAGAAAAATGCGAATTTCTTCAAAGATTGCTGAAAAAACGCGAATTTCATCGAAGGATTGCTGAAAATTCATGAATCTTATCAAAAGGCAGCAGAGAAAATGTGATTATTATCAAAGCATTGCGAAAAAAGAAAATTTCGTCTAAGGATCACAGAAAAACGCAAATTTCATAAAAGAATCATGGAAAATAACGCAAATTTCATGAAAAAAAAAATCGCAGAAAAAACACAAATTTCGTCAAATTATCGCTGAAAAAAACACAAATTACGTCATAGGATAGCTGAAAAAATTGTGAATCTCGACAAAAAAAAGATACAGAAAAAAATGCGAATTTCATTAAAGAATCACGAAAAAAATGCGAATTTTGTTAAAGGATTGCGCAAAGAATGTGAATTTTTTGAAAGGTTCGTGTGAAAAATGAAACTGTCTTTATTAAAAACAGCACACACACAAACATCTATACAAACCTCAATACACACAAACATATTATAGGCAGGGCTTGAAATTCAATTTTTCCAAGGACGGGAGTCTCCCTACCAACATTTTTAAATGGAGGGGAGTTGTAATGTTTGGGAGGGAGAAAAAAAATCTTTAAACCCCACTATTATTTTACGTGCTATTTAAAGAATTACATTAATGCAGACATGACAAAATACCATTGAAAAAATTAAGTCAACTGAGAATGATTATGTAAAATGTTTATTTTTATTATAAAAAAGGGAAGAAAGTTAAGTTTTATATATGCAGTGTATTTTTCAAGTTCCATTAAATGTGTTAGGGACCCTTAACAATTAGGTTGTTAAATAAATTTCTGACTTTAGATTTTACTTGATTGAGATTCACCGATCGATCGTGGAAAAGACACAAAGTTCATCGATCTGTCGCGGAAAAAACGCTAAGTTCGTCGATCTGTCATAAAAAACGCAAAGTTCGTCAATCAGTCGGGGGAAAAAAGCAAATTTCGTCGATCGATTGCAGAATAAACACAAAGTTCGTCGATCTGTCCCCAAAAAACGCAAGGTTCGTCGATCAGTCGCTTAAAAAACGCAATGTTCGTCGATCTGTAGCAGAAAAAACTCAAAGTTCATTGATCTCTCACGGAAAAAACCACAAAGTTCGTCGATCAGTCGCGGAAAAAACACAAAGTCCGTCAATCAGTCGGCGGAAAAAAGCAAATTTCGTCGATCGATTGCAGAATAAACACAAAGTTCGTCGATCTGTCCCCAAAAAACGCAAGGTTCGTCAATCAGTCGCTTAAAAAACGCAATGTTCGTCGATCTGTCGCAGAAAAAACTCAAAGTTCATTGATCTCTCACGGAAAAAACCACAAAGTTCGTCGATCAGTCGCGGAAAAAACACAAAGTCCGTCAATCGGTTGCGGGGAAAAAAAATCACGAAATTTATCGGTCGGTTGCAGGTAAATTAAATAATGCAAATTTCTCCAAAAATGCTGAAATTTTTTGGGCGGGAGGCTCCCACTCATTGTCTTTTTTTGGGCAGGATTTCAAAATTTTCGGCACGAATCACGCCCTGAAAGATATAGTTTTAATCTGAAATAATATACTGAACTTGAACTAACTTTTGAAAAATCGGGTTAACCCAAATCCAACTTGCAGAAATCTACACTCAGTCTGAAATCGACTCGAACCATAAAGACAGTTAACCCAACTTGCAACAAAAATAATTATTGCCGAGAGAGCATTTACCCTCTCTCCCTGTGCTGAAACTTTTCAGAAACTTTTCTGTGAATTTTCTGATTTTTTCTTTTCTGAAAAATGCTGTAGTCATTTTGTCCCCCCAATTTTGCCCTTTACAATTCAGCCAATGAGTGGAGGGGGCCAAAGGAGCGTTCCTTATCACAAACGAAAGATGAGATACGTTCGTTTGATGTCGTTGTTGAAAATTTATGGATTTCTATTATTAAAGTAATTTTTTCATTTTACCGTATTTATTTTCTTTTTGTGTTGTATGTATTTTGCTACTTTGAATTTTTTTAAACTAACCCTTTTTTTTTTTTTTGGAGAGTGAGAGAGAGAGATTTAGTAATTTGGTGACACGAAGTTCCGCAAATTCTTAAAATCCACAAATCGTTTCCAATGTAAACAATGAAATTTACAATTAAGTTGGAAGTGCAAAATTTCAGTTTTTTAAAATTTTCATGTCATTCTGTACACATTTTAATATGTCATTCTGATCATTATACATATTTAGTTATGCATTATTAATTATTTACTTGACCTTTACTTTTAATATTTTAAATATTTCAAACTTACAGCTAAATATAATTATTAAAACATTTGAAATACTGCATTCGAAAAATGAAATTTCAGCTTAGAAACGCGACAATTACTATTAGGTTAAAAAAATTTAAAGTAGAAAAGTACTTATGATATAAAAAGAAGAAAAAAAAATACACCAGAATTTATCTGTATTACGAAAGCGGGAGAAATGATTTTCTGTGCTATACGAAAAGATATCCAAATAACTCAATCATGAACATAAAAATAGGTATCGGTTTCTATGTTCATGTGCACTCAATCCAAACTTGAAACTTTTAAAAAGGTCATTGAATGAATGAAATTCATCTCCGCCTTTCACATCCAGAAAACTTTCTGTGTCGCCAATTATGTTTATATTTTATATATATATATAAAAAAATAATAATTCAGGCACTTTTCCGTTATACGGACACCATTGTCGCCAAACATACATACATACATTTTGGCATAGTGTCCGTATAACAGAAAAGTACTAAAGTTCATGGTTTAAAATCACAATAAAATATCATGAAATTTATTGATTAGTTGTGGGAAAATATCGGGGAAATAATGTGTTTTTCGTGAATTTTTTGTTTTGTTAACAATGTGGTTAGAGAGCCAGGGAGAAATCCAGAAAACTTGCTGTGTCGCCAATTATGTTTATATTTTATATATATATATATAAAAATAATAATTCAGGCACTTTTCCGTTATACGTACACCATTGTCGCCAAACATACATACATACATTTTGGCATAGTGTCCATATAACAAAAAAGTACTAAAGTTCATGGTTTAAAATCGCAATAAAATATCATGAAATTTATTGATTAGTTGTGGGAAAATATCGGGGAAATAATGTGTTTTTGTGAAATTTTTTGTTTTGTGTTGTTGTGCTTAATTGTAAGCATTCATTATAATTTTCAGTGCATTATTAAATTGAAATTTTTGTTTAAAATATGTAAACAAAACAGTGACCAGAAACCTGCACAATTTCTAATATAGATAGATAGATAGATGCAGAGCCGTCCTTAGGGGTGTGCGACAGGTGCGGCCACACAGGGCCTCGCGCCTAAAGAGGCCTCGCACCCGGACGCAAAATATGTTTTCTTTAATAAAAAGAAGAAGGTATAATAGAAAATCTCTAATATAAGATTATGATTTTAGTTAAGAAAAGATAGTGGTCTTGACATAAAATATAGCCTATGTTGGAAGAGGAACGTTCACCATCAATTTGCCACCATTACTTTTGAAATTGGTTTAGTAGTTCCAGAAATTATCTCTACAAAACACACAAACAAATGCTACTTCTTTATAGTAGCTAGGGGATCGAACCCGGGCTCCCCGGGTTACAGTATATAGGTGAAAACCATTCTTTTTTATTGATAGTAAAGATAAGATTATGTTAAGAATCTGGAAGGAAAGGGCCTCGCAAAATCCCTGCACCGGGCCTCGCTTTAAGTCGTCCTCGCTAAGGACGGCTCTGGATAGATGCATGCATGTAGTACTTTTAATTATTTGGTAAAAATACTGTGATCATCACTGAGAAAACCTGAATTTAACCTAAAAGTAATTGTCGAGTGTTTAAGCTGAAATTTCATTTTATGAATACAGTATTTCAAATGTTTTAATAATTACATTCAGCTGTAAGTTTGAAATATTAAAAGTAAAGGCCAAGTAAATAATTAATAATGCATAATTAAAAGTAATTGTCGAGTGTTTAAGCTGAAATTTCATTTAACGAATACAGTATTTCAAATGTTTTAATAATTACATTCAGCTGTAAGTTTGAAATATTAAAAGTAAAGGCCAAGTAAATAATTAATAATGCATAACTAAAAGTAATTGTCGAGTGTTTAAGCTGAAATTTCATTTTACGAATACAGTATTTCAAATGTTTTAATAGTTACATTCAACTGTAAGTTTGAAATATTAAAAGTAAAGGCCAAGTAAATAATTAATAATGCATAACTAAAAGTAATTGTCGAGTGTTTAAGCTGAAATTTCATTTTACGAATACAGTATTTCAAATGTTTTAATAGTTACATTCAACTGTAAGTTTGAAATATTAAAAGTAAAGGCCAAGTAAATAATTAATAATGCATAACTAAAAGTAATTGTCGAGTGTTTAAGCTGAAATTGCATTTGAAATACTGCATTCGAAAAATGAAATTTCAGCTTAGAAACGCGACAATTACTATTAGGTTAAAAAAATTTAAAGTAGAAAAGTACTTATGATATAAAAAGAAGAAAAAAAAATACACCAGAATTTATCTGTATTACGAAAGCGGGAGAAATGATTTTCTGTGCTATACGAAAAGATATCCAAATAACTCAATCATGAACATAAAAATAGGTATCGGTTTCTATGTTCATGTGCACTCAATCCAAACTTGAAACTTTTAAAAAGGTCATTGAATGAATGAAATTCATCTCCGCCTTTCACATCCAGAAAACTTGCTGTGTCGCCAATTATGTTTATATTTTATATATATATAAAAAAATAATAATTCAGGCACTTTTCCGTTATACGGACACCATTGTCGCCAAACATACATACATACATTTTGGCATAGTGTCCGTATAACAGAAAAGTACTAAAGTTCATGGTTTAAAATCACAATAAAATATCATGAAATTTATTGATTAGTTGTGGGAAAATATCGGGGAAATAATGTGTTTTTCGTGAATTTTTTTGTTTTGTTAACAATGTGGTTAGAGAGCCAGGGAGAAATCCAGAAAACTTGCTGTGTCGCCAATTATGTTTATATTTTATATATATATATAAAAATAATAATTCAGGCACTTTTCCGTTATACGTACACCATTGTCGCCAAACATACATACATACATTTTGGCATAGTGTCCATATAACAAAAAAGTACTAAAGTTCATGGTTTAAAATCGCAATAAAATATCATGAAATTTATTGATTAGTTGTGGGAAAATATCGGGGAAATAATGTGTTTTTGTGAAATTTTTTGTTTTGTGTTGTTCTGTTTAATTGTAAGCATTCATTATAATTTTCAGTGCATTATTAAATTGAAATTTTTGTTTAAAATATGTAAACAAAACAGTGACCAGAAACCTGCACAATTTCTAATATAGATAGATAGATAGATGCATGCATGTAGTACTTTTAATTATTTGGTAAAAATACTGTGATCGTCACTGAGAAAACCTGAATTTAACCTAAAAGTAATTGTCGAGTGTTTAAGCTGAAATTTCATTTTACGAATACAGTATTTCAAATGTTTTAATAATTACATTCAGCTGTAAGTTTGAAATATTAAAAGTAAAGGCCAAGTAAATAATTAATAATGCATAATTAAAAGTAATTGTCGAGTGTTTAAGCTGAAATTTCATTTTACGAATACAGTATTTCAAATGTTTTAATAATTACATTCAGCTGTAAGTTTGAAATATTAAAAGTAAAGGCCAAGTAAATAATTAATAATGCATAACTAAAAGTAATTGTCGAGTGTTTAAGCTGAAATTTCATTTTACGAATACAGTATTTCAAATGTTTTAATAGTTACATTCAACTGTAAGTTTGAAATATTAAAAGTAAAGGCCAAGTAAATAATTAATAATGCATAACTAAAAGTAATTTTCGAGTGTTTAAGCTGAAATTTCATTTTACGAATACAGTATTTCAAATGTTTTAATAGTTACATTCAACTGTAAGTTTGAAATATTAAAAGTAAAGGCCAAGTAAATAATTAATAATGCATAACTAAAAGTAATTGTCGAGTGTTTAAGCTGAAATTTCATTTTACGAATACAGTATTTCAAATGTTTTAATAGTTACATTCAGCTGTAAGTTTGAAATATTAAAAGTAAAGGCCAAGTAAATAATTAATAATGCAAAACTAAATATGTATAATGATGAGATTTTTTTTTCTTGAATTATTCAGTGAAACTCGCCTTATAAATGTACGCAAATTATTCACATCAAAATCTTAAAATAACAAAGTTTTCTTTCGTGTTTAGCTATGCTTAATAACCAAAAAAGCTTGATTAATACAAAAGTTATTTGGTAAAAATACCGTGATCGTCGCTGAGAAAACCTGAATTTAATCATATCACACACGAAATCTCTCTCTCTCTCAAAAAAGGGTTAGTTATAAAAAAATTCAAAGAGGTAAAATACATACGACTTAAAAAGAAAATAAATACGGTAAAATGAAAAAATACCTTAATAAAAGAAATCCATAAAAATTTCAACAACCGAACAACCAAATGGAATCGTAATACACATACGCTTCTAGAGAGAGGAAAAAGCCTTCACCTCATTGGCTGAAACATCGCGTCTGAAGATAGTAAAAGCCTCTAGCTGATTAGCTGAATGCTCGCGCATGCGTATAAATAGCATTTTTGCACGAAAAACTAAAAAGCAGGTTAGCTTTAAGTATATGGATAATGATGAGATTTTTTTTTCTTGAATTATTCAGTGAAACTCGCCTTATAAATGTACGCAAATTATTCACATCAAAATCTTAAAATAACAAAGTTTTCTTTCGTGTTTAGCTATGCTTAATAACCAAAAAAGCTTGATTAATACAAAAGTTATTTGGTAAAAATACCGTGATCGTCGCTGAGAAAACCTGAATTTAATCATATCACACACGAAATCTCTCTCTCTCTCAAAAAAAGGGTTAGTTATAGAAAAATTCAAAGAGGTAAAATACATACGACTTAAAAAGAAAATAAATACGGTAAAATGAAAAAATACCTTAATAAAAGAAATCCATAAAAATTTCAACAACCGAACAACCAAATGGAATCGTAATACACATACGCTTCTAGAGAGAGGAAAAAGCCTTCACCTCATTGGCTGAAACATCGCGTCTGAAGATAGTAAAAGCCTCTAGCTGATTAGCTGAATGCTCGCGCATGCGTATAAATAGCATTTTTGCACGAAAAACTAAAAAGCAGGTTAGCTTTAAGTATATGGATATATATATATATATATATATGTATGTATGTATGCATGTATGTATGTAGTAGATAGAACTTTCTCCCCTATCCTAAAAAACATACAACAATGTGGTACGCACTAAATCACTTACTCAAGAATTACCCAACTGACAATGTAAGTTTAATAAAAATCCGTTTAGCAGAACGTGAGTTCGAAATTATTTTTTTTTCATAATCGGGTTGACATAATTGTAGACCTTTCTCTCATACCTCGGTAATTAAGCAACGCAGAACGAGGTGTTATACACTAACACCTCCCTGTAACAGTTACACAACTGACAATGTAAGTCCCATACAAATCCATTAAGCAGAATGTTATATATAAGTGTTTGGAATGAAATTCCCATTTTATATACAATAATGTAACTAACAATGTAAGTTTCATGAATATCCGCTTAGCGGAACGTGAGTTATAACAGTTCGAAATGAAATTTTCTTTCATAATAGAGTTGATGTAATTGTATATCTTTCTCCAATAGCTCGGTAATTAAGCAAGGCAGACCAATATGTTATACACTAACACGTTCCCCTATCAATTACCTTACTGACAATATAAGTCCAATTCAAATTCGTTTAGTAGAACGAGAGATTTAAGCGTTCGACATGAAATTCCCATTTGTATTTTATACAGTACATAAAACATATTTTCTGAGCAAAGAAGGAAATGAACGATTCTTAAAATTAACATGGCATGCACAAACCATTAGATGAATAGTTTATTCATTTATATTTTATTTAAATTTCATTATCTTTTAGTTACTCAATGAACAATGATACGTTACATTCTGGCCATTTTTCTTAATAAATATGCTAGACTATGAATGAATAAAGTTAAACAAATTTCTTACAATTAAATTAACAATTAATAGCTTATCTTTATACCAACTGTAACGTCTTTAGAATATAGATCACTAAAATTTATGAAAATGCAATTATTTATTTTTGTCTCTGATCAAAAATACTATAATTGCGTTAAAACTACTCAATTCCTACATAGTTTTCATTCCGCCATTATTTTGATTTAAGCAAATTATTCAGACACTGTGCTTAATTTTGTCCGAAAGCATTCTCGCTAATCTACACCAATTGCTTTTGGGTTTCCGATTACAGTATTTTCCTCATCTCTTTTTTTAAACAATTAAAATATATCTTTTACTGTTTCAATGCTAGCTTGAAGCTATATAACAGTTAGTTTATTTTATTATTATATATGACGATGATATAAATTACAGTCTACGTTCTACGATCCAAAAGTTCTCGAACAAATTCTAGACTATTTCTAGATCCGACTATGGAATAGTCTGCTTTAAAAACATAGAATCGACTTAACCTTTTAGGTAGATTTCATTACAAAAAGTAAAAAGCTACCTATTGAACCCATTCGAAACTAAATCCGGAACATTTCGGTGTATTTTCACCGATTATGACCCCCAGACCCCAAAACTGCCCTCCGTTCAAATCTTGATTTATATATATGTAGATATATATCCCATCTATATCATACGATAGCACCCATATTTATAAACCAATTTTATGTAACTAAGTGTGCCTATTAAGTTCACCAATATCTCGAACGAGTTCGTTGGCCAGCTTGTTCCTCCATCTTGTTTTAAAATGGCGGCCACTAAAATATTTAAAACTATAAAAAAATATATACCTATAAATACACAATTCATATTCAATTTTTGCTTAAGTGTTAGGTTTTGATACAAGGATAATTTAACATTCTTTGTTTTGCCTTTACCTTAAAAAAATGGCTGAGATGTGAGAAAATGGCAGTTTGAAATTTTAAGGTCACTGTCATTTTGAAACAAAACAGGATTGCTAAATACAATAAATCTGCGATTAATTTTTGAGTTTTAGTGAACGTGATTTCTTGCAAATCGTTGTTTCATTGTTGTAATCATTTTGCCAATCATACGCAAAAAACTAATATTCATATACGTTAGCATCAAATTCTCGCCAAGCTTTGCGAAATATCGCCAAATTTAGTGACTAAAAATAAGTCTCCATAAATTAAACCAATTTGGCTATAGCTTACTAATTTGGCAAATTTATTATTGAAATTCAGTATTAACTATTCTTCTGTAATCGGGTTCTTCACATTTTAGCTTGCTGTTTTCGAGTAACATTAGCTAAAATTTTAAAACGAAGATATAGGAAAGCAACTTTTTCTCCCTGTACAGGCCGGAATGACTTTTAAAAAAGTTAATTGTGCTCCAAATCACGCTCACTAACATACTCCAATTGTCTGAAAACCTGATTATGGAATAGTCCGCTTTAAAAACATAGAATCGACTTAATTTTTTTTAAAGTTAACTATTCGAAAAACACGCTTGCAATTATAAGTCCGTTGCCTGTAGACTTGACTATGGAATTTTCCGGCTTTAATGAACACATACGTTACAAACAATACCTACCTTCCTATTTTCATGATTGTAGGATCAGTGTTTAATTATTTAAATTAAGTTTGTAGCATTTTAAAAAACACACCTAAATATGCAGACTGAAATATGCAATTTATGCTTTTTTATGCATTTTATGCAATTCATGCATTTGCAGAAAATTTCCAAAGCCATCAGTAAAGTTGTATGTTTCGAGTTAGAAATTTAAAGAATTGACGTAAGTTGCAATCTTATTTCTACAACATTTTGTACAATTCCCATTAACACACGCATTTTTTTACAATTTTCTAGCTTTTAAATAATGTTTCAGTTTAAATCGTCTTTTTATCTTCAACATAAAATATATAACACTATTTCAAAGATAACTTGCAAAGATAAATGCAAAACAGGACTTTTCAATACGAATTATGAAAGTGAATCTATTAGGATGAATGAAAAGTAAAATTAAATATTTTAAATATCTCTTTTGTTCACAAAAGCTATTAAGTATAAATTTAAAATGTTTAACTGGACTCAAACATTATAAAATTACACATGTAATTTCACTGTGTGTGAAGAAAAATTCTATTCTAAATGAAAGGTATAGAGGGAAAGTGTATAAAACTTAGTTTTCTTAACCCCTTCAGGGGTAAAGTACTCTTGTATCTAAAATATTGAAATGATTGATTGACACCAGGATACACGAACGAATTTATTTTAAAAGTAAGTAAAAGCTTTTCCTCATGTACCTTATACATTCAAAATTTGATTATAAAATTCTGGTGTCATTGTGGCATTTTGCTATTAAAATTAAGTTGTATATATAGTATACCGGTGCCTTTCAAGGGGTTAAAGGGTTTAATTTCTGCTATTTCAAAACGAAAGTATTATTTTTAAAAAGTTGAAACAACTCTCTTTTTCGGGTTATTTTGGATTCCTATAAATTGATGTCTTTAACTGTTTCATGATTTTCTAGGGATTTATTAATAGGGATAAGAACGTTTAATAGGAATCTATCAGCCCATGAGTCTTTTGTCATATAACCCGTAATTTTTTTCGTTTTAGATAGTTAAAATAGTTAATTTTGTCTATTACATCATTTAATTCCTTCTGCACTTAAAGTAAATAAAAATTAAAAATCATACAAAATTTATTTCAGTTTTATCCTTTTTATACGTTTAATTAACATTTAAATACATATTATTAGTATAATAATAATTCTTTAATTAAATACGTTTGTTTATATTATTTTTGTTATTAATATTCCTACGAAAGTTATATAAAGTATTCAAAGCGCAGAAAGGCGTTGGTTCTACAGAAAAAATAAAAATGAAAACATTGTATCATTGTAGCAAAACAATTTTTTTAAAGATTTGCTTATTAAAATAGAATTTAAACTACTAAATCGTCCAAGTTAGAATTTTTTTTACAACTTTTGGAAATCAACTAGTACTGTAATATAGTACTGTAGTAAACTCATCGGCACTAATTTAAAAGATCTATATTATTTTCTTCTTTCTCCCAAAATATAAATAATTACTAACTGAATGGAGACATTTTAGATAATTTGGCGAATTGAAATAGAAAATTTTATTTAAATTCTCTTTGTAACTGTTCCACAAACAATGAAAATACCTCGCCATTTTGAAGATAAATGCAAATATATATATATATATATTCGATAGAGGAATGCAATTATATTCAGGTGAATGAAATGTTAAATCAAAGATTCTAAATCCCTCTTTTATTCAATGAAGTTCTTTAACGCTACTAAATATAAATTAAATTTGTTTAACTACATTCACACTTTGCAAATCTATTTCTCAAACGTCATGCTATCAAAAAAGTTAAGCGAAAATGAAAAATAACTTATTTCTCTAAAAGGATTCCGGATGTCTTTAAATGAATCATATTTAAAAAAACAACAAGGACATACAGTATTTTTTTTTTCGAATTTATCATATAGTTATCAAGTAAAATTTTATTTTCTTGTGTTTTTTTTGGGAGACATAAGAAACCAGATTAAATTAAAATATAGAATATCTATAAATATATATTTTCTTTTGTTATGTAACCCTTATGTTTTTTTTTTTTTTTTTTTTTTTTTTTTTTTTAAATATTTTAAATGGTTAATTTTATCTTCTGTTTGAAATTTTCTCACTGTATAAAGAAATAATGTAAAACAAAAATGACAAATATTTCTTCGATTTCTTCTTTTTAAAACGTTTAATTATCCGAAATGTGCAGTAATGGATAGCTGAAAGAAATTTAGATAATGTAAAGATATATAAAGAAAGGAATCTATTTCTATAAATAATAGAGGGGTGGGGGGAATTTAAAATGCTTATTTTTCTCAAAGGGATTTTTTGCATCTTCGTAACAAGCGTGTATCATCAAAATGTTAGCCACCCTAAAACATCAAACTGTTATATCTCAGCCATTTTTAAAGATAGATGCAAAACAAAAATTGCTCCGAAAACTTGGATCAAGGCCGGATATTTAACGTAAAAACCTTTTAAGATTTCTAATTTTTTTGCACCTCTTTCTGAATTTGAAATCTTTAATTGGCTATCACAACGTCCCGCTCCGCCCCAATTCACAAATTCAAATGGGACCTGTTGGCCATAGCCAAAAACATATAAATGAAGTTTCTTTCAGTTATATGCATAACTGTACACACTTCTTGAGGATACAATAATAAAAATGGAATCAAAATTGCTATCACAGTGCCTTTCGGTGCAATATCTCCAAATTCAAATAGGACCTGCTGGTCAATTTCAGAAATCTATAAATGAAATTTTGTCCAATTCTATGCATAACTTCATTAATTTTTCCATGATACAATGAGGACAGGAAGACGGACAGACAAACATTTTGTATAAACATATTTTTCGGAATCTCTGACCCCTAAAACGTGTAAATCCTCGAAGACCGGATGTCGAAAAAATTATCGATTACAATACTTTCTTGTATTATGGATAGAAGAAAGTAAATAATCTGTCTAGTACGACTACAACTCGCGTTCAAAGTGTTCCGTATATTAAATGTATTAATTACTGTTTATTAATTAATAAACTTCTACATCCCCTAATTTTCTCATAAATTTAATTTCAGCAGATTCGGAAGCAGGAGGGGGGGGGGGGCATATTTTTCCATTATACATTTGAAGATATCTCTGAAAATAGAATACCTAAAATTAAAACAAATATATTTTTGAGTTCGATGTTACAAGATCTTTAGAACGATACCCTACACGATATATAAAAAGAGATTTTTTTAATAACTGAATTAATAACTTGGCTAATTACCGATAGTGTTCTTCTAAAAAGATTATCAACTATCCTTGGATGATACTGCGGCGAAAGATACTTCGAGCGCTCTTCAACTCCCCCGCTAACCGCCCGGAAAGTAAAGTTTGTGTGTAACAGAAAAATGCGTTTTACTCAAAAAGTATGTTACCCAGGAAAATTTTTCTCCTGTCGTGACACTTACAAAATCTATCATTTGATAACCATTAAACTTAGAGTTTAATTGAGCGCTATAAAACGTTGGTCTAGGGTTGTACTTTATATTCAGAGTCGTCAAGAGGATCAAATGAGAACACACCATACATTTTAATGTCCAAATTGTCACAAAAAATAAATAAATGTTTGACTAAAATTTTTTTCTTCTTTACTTTATGTTCAACAAATAACATATTAGGGGATCGTCTTTATCCAAGTAGCTCAGTTTATTTTCCCATCGTAGGCAGTTTGTGAAAACCATTGGAAGGTGGTGGAATTGAGAATCATAGGATTTTCAAATGGTTGGGAAATGGTAGAGTATAAAATCCACTAATGTGAAATATATCTCTGCAAGATTCTGTTCGGCGACCTGTTGGATCGTTGTTGGGCCTTTGTTCGCCAGTGGTTCGTTTGCTCATGGTATGTCAAGGTGGACACTTCTTACTGTTGGCTAACGTGTAACAACAATTGGCCAACAATTAGTCAAAATCTGCCCATCCTTTGTATGCTAGTTGGACGTAGTACAATTGAGAATCATAGGATTGTCAAATGGTTGGGAAATGGTAGAGCATACAATCCACTAATGTGAAATATATCTCTGCAAGATTCTGTTCGGCGAACTGTTGGATCGTTGTTGGGCCTTTGTTCACAAATGGTTCGTTTGCTCATGGTATGTCAAGGGGGACACTTCTTACTGTTGGCTAACGTGTAACAACAATTGGCCAACAATTAGTCAAAATCGGCCCATCCTTTGTACGCTAGTTGGACGTAGTACAATTGAGAATCATAGGATTGTCAAATGGTTGGGAAATGGTAGGGCATACAATCCACTAATGTGAAATATATCTCTGCAAGATTCTGTTTCGCGAACTGTTGGATCGTTGTTGGGCCTTTGTTCACAAATGGTTCGTTTGCTCATGGTATGTCAAGGCGAACACTTCTTACTGTTGGCTAACGTGTAACAACAATTGGCCAACAATTAGTCAAAATCGGCCCATCCTTTGTATGCTAGTTGGACGTAGTACAATTGAACCAAACTTTGCAATTTTCATTAAAACAACTAACATTGACATCATATTTGGCTTTTTAATTTGTTTAGGAAATATAAAATTATAAAAATTGGAACTCCCAATGTTCAATTCATTTGAGATTGTTGCGAAATAGTCCACTGAAATAGTATTGAAAATGGCTCCCGGATGTATATGTTTGCAGAAATTATTATTTCTCTTATTTTATGTTTTCGGTGGGTTGAACAGAATTGCAACCTCGTAACTTGTGTGCTTAAAAAATTATAAAACTTCTAAAAAATAGCTTTTCCTTTGTATTTTGGAAATTGATAAGGAATTTAGATTATTTTATAAAATATTAGATTTTACTTATCACACTAAATTATACTAGGGAACATATTCTATAATTTTCATGCAAACATTGTGTTCTGGTCATAAATAATGCCGGTATACGAGTTCAATGAAATGTAGCGACGCATTGAATTTCCAGCAGAAGTACAACACCCAAGGCCTGATTACCGCTTTAAAAAACTGCCACCACTTTTATATAAAATAAATCTTACGTTTTGTTTAATCTAAGAAATCAATTCTGTGTCTCTGTGCTTATAGTATTTACTTCCGATTTTTTTGTGTAGTTTGTTGTGTGTTTTTAATAGATTGTTTTTCGTATTTCTGAAATTGTTTCAGACGAGTGCTATTTTAAGTATTTAATATTTTATTTGTCAAATTATGTCTGAAATCAGCACTGTTCTAATTCCCCAAATAAATATAGCGATATTAAACTTTGGTTAGTCGTGTGAGAACATTCCTTTGACTTGGCTAACGACAGTCGAACTGGTTCAGAGGCAGGGACAGAGCGCAGACATTAGTTGTAAACAGTATCTCTGTAAAGTGAAGCAAAAATACACACTAATCCAACAACACTCTTCCAAAGAATCAGTATAACAAAACAATTTAAACAAGAACTCAAATAATATTTGTCCTACGAGCACTGTGTCTACTTAATGTCTCCTTTTGAGGAAGTCAAAATTCGAAAAACTCCTAATACTTATTTGTACAACTTTCACACCAGTCTCAACAGAAATTACTTTTAGTGATTGTGTGTAAGGGACAGACGGTGAGTATTTACTGAAAAGAGTTATGTGACACGATCGTCAAACTTTAGAACCAATTTGTAACAGTATAACAAAACAATCTGACCAAGAACTCAAGTAATATTTGTCCTACGAGCACTGTGTCTACTTAATGTCTCCTTTTGAGGAAGTCAAAGTTCGAAAAACTACCAATACTTCTCTGTACAATACATTCACACCAGTCTCAGCAGAAATTACTTATGGGGATTGTTTGTAAGGGATAGACGGTGAGTATTTACTGAAAAAGAGTTATGTGACAGGATCGTCAAATTTTAGATTCAATTTGTAACAGTGACGTAGACTTTGTCAAGCCAAAAAATACAGCAAACACTCTAGTAATGTCCGATGGATACCCACGAAATATGTCAGGAGCTAGTACTAAATATATATTTTCTGAGTGGGAAAAATGATCTCACAAAACCATTTCTAATAAGCTTGTTTCTCGAGAAACTATTGTGCCAACAATTTCTCAGAGGAAATTTTTCACAAACAATGAGAACAAAAGCTGTTTAATTACATTCCTGATGAGTGGATTTGGTGCTTCAAATAATGCTAACAGAAAGCAGGCGAAAGAATATGCCTACACATTTATTATCATCACTGACTTTAATATAGCATATAACCATCGCAACGTGATAGTTATTAGTGAAGATGTAGACTTTTGATGATCTTTCTTGGCGTTTGCGCTTTTCTTAATGATTCTTTATTAATAACAGGAAAAGGAAAAACTTACCAGATATTGTATTCCAATGCGTGCAGCCTACAAGACGATAGCCAAAAGCATCCTGTTTCAACGCGCCATGAGTGGATGTGATACCACGTCTTCCCTGTATAACCAACGCAAAATGCAATTCTGAAAAATAATGCAGATTTGCAAAATGTGATAGTTGTATTAAAAAATGCTGATGCTGAAGCAGGAGATGTCATGAATGCTCGATTGCTATTTCTCGTATCCTTACACCTTTTCAATTCCTCCTACAGAAAATGCAGCTCGATTGCATTCCGTTAAAGTACAGCAATGGCTGGGACTTGAGAAATTATATGAATATTGAAACTGTACTCAGACAAATCTCTTTGTAATGGGATAAACATGCCGTGGAAATTGTAGGTGAAAAGACAGGTTTATATTGTTCGCTTTTCTGTTTAAATTGTAATGACCTTGAACACTTACGTCTTTATCGTCAGTGCCGTTAAAAATAGGGAGGTCAATAACCTTATCATAAAAGAAATAATTACTCAAGTTCAGTCTCAACCACAGACTTTAAGTTATGAAAAATCATTGACGGGAGATGACTTTTCTGATAAAGGGAATTTTCATGAGGTCCATCAAACGATCGTTGTTGAAATAATTGATTGAATATTACTTCCATTCTGTTCATTTGTAATTTATTAGTAACATATTTTATTATTTCTTTCAACGTATTAGAAAAAATTAAAACAGCATCCTGATCTACTTTTTAGTATATGTATTTTTTTTTAAATGTTCTAAATATTTTCATATAAACTAATTTTCTTACTGCTATAAAAAGTAGAAAAAAATGCTAATGCAAAAGGTAGATTAGTTCAAAATCAATTATAAATAATTTTAAACAGTTCATTGAGTTTTAAACTGATTATTAAACAATTTGTAAACTGTACGGCAAATGTGACAAATGAGGTGCGTTCGCAGTCTTATTATCACACTGAAATGAATTATATCGTCTGTTATTATTATATGATTAATTCGTAATAAAATAAGTACATTTTAAGTTGGCAGCATTTTATCTTTTGTTGGTATTTACGATAAATTCCAATGGGAAACTTAAGACTAGCTTTGAAAATTTTAGTACTTGAAATCTATATTTCGACTATTTTTCCATTTAATATCTATTTCTTCGGAAATATCTATCCAGAAAACGGTCGGTAGATTATATGACTGCTATAATTAAACAATTTTAGAATAGAAATTCGGTTTATAAATTCAGTAACACGGAAATAATAGGGCTCCATCTGAAATATGGTGTAATCACTATGGCAACCTAGAATCATCACCTATCATGGGATATCATTGAATTAATTACGTATTATATGATTTAATAGAATGAAGAAAACTTTTATTAATATCTTTTTAGTTTTGATATGATTTTAATAAAGTTTGAAGTGACTCGACAAAATTCGGCAAAGATTATATATATTAAATTTCAAATCTTTCGGTTGGGTAGTTTTTGCACTGTTACATGCGGACCAGACGACGATTATAGATGCTACATATTTATATAATTAGTAACGCATCTAAAAAGTTTCATAGTGATTGGATCCCTTACTCGCTCTTTGATACTAGAATTTCATTACGTCGAGGAAATTCAATTTAATCACATATCAGAAATATTTATTAAAAGAAAAATATGCTTATATTAAAAATATAGAAGTTTTATTTGGTATCAATTATTTGTATCTAGTTTTATTTGGAGTAATAAGTTTTAAAAAATATTTTACAGTTTTCAGAGTACAAGTAAAAAAAGCGAGAAAAAAAAATTATGTATTTTTAACTACACAATTTACAAAGCAACAAATCTAAAATAGCACCACGAAACATATCAGTAACAACAACAACAACAAAAAAACATTTACAAAACTTTCCAGGCAAAATTAAAATTGCACTGGGCTAAAACAGATGGCAATGTTTTGCGAACTTTAAACCTTCATGATATTTCAAATCCACTTGATTGAATGACTTTCCGTTTGGTATCCTAAGTTAATTCTCTTGTCAATTAGATCGTTGATTAAAATTTACGCAGTATTCTTTTTTTGTACGTGTAATATATTAAACAAAGTGCATGCCATTATGTTGCCATGGAGATTAGCGCAGATTTACATATACATGTGGCTAATGGCACCTGGTGAATTTAAAATCCGTCGTAGATGCAAAGTCCTCCAAGTTCCCTATAAATTTAAACCTCAAGATGTGCCAAGTCCGGTGAAGGTCTCGTCTCCTGATCTAGAGTCTAAATTACTAGACAACCTCGCTTAAAGCATGTCCACTTTAAGTTACCGGCCAACATAGTACCAAGGCAGACAAAGAAAACTGTAACAAACCACTAAAGATCACTGCAGCGATGCCAACGAGGCTCTTGACAGGTAGATCACAGCCATGCTCTGATCAGGCGAATATCGCCCCACATCCAGATCGTTCAGGTCCCCTCATCAAGCTAGGCACTCAAGCCCGACAGGTAGGGGCCTGATCAGTGGTATAAAAAGCGCAAGGAACAGTGTGTGCATTGTTTTTAGAAAAACTGGGTATAATAAACAAAACTGAGTATCTCAAATTACCCCATTGATTGAAGTTACTCAAACCACATGTTTAAAATTAATATTTGTCTCAGGTTAGAATACTTTGAGGTGACAAACGCTACACACAACTGAGTATAAAAATACGCATGTCTTCTAGGAACACAATACAATGATCATTACAATGATAAAAACTCTGAAGTGACTCACTCGACATTCCGAAAATTTTAAACAATGCCGTGAATTTACATAACTTCCTGACACGTTCAATAGAACAGGTCTGCCCACCAAGAAGGTTTTATTTTACATCTCTTTTAATAGGGAAATTTAACTGCGAGCCCTAAACACGTTTAAAAACTTTAAAAACGAAGATTTCCGGACAAAACTTCATCTGGTGGAATCAGTGGAAATCGAACACTGGATATTCCATTGCGAAACTGGAGACATTGTCTCTGTACCACTAATGCTTGTCTACATGTTCGCAATATTTATCAGTTATAATCCGTCACATTTGCTTGGTGTTTTTCCTATAAAATCTGTCTCACATTGATTTCAAAATTACTTAAAACTGGTTAATATATCTAATCTGTTGGTTGATTTGTTCGAAAATCTATTCAGTTTTTGTAACAGTGGCCTATAACATATTCTTCATATGGAAATCAGGTCGAAAGTACCATTTGAAAGTGATCGTGTTCACACGCAGCCACACACACACACGTACACACATGCATCGTTATTATAATACTTTACTTGTATATGTGTTCGAAAAGAAAAAATGAGAAATCATCATTTGAACAGAGTTTTTAACATTAATTTTACAGACATAAATGTATTACATGTGTTCATCTTCAGTCAGAGTGAAATATTGATTCTGATATTTAAAAGGAAATGTATAACGTCCCCTAATAATTTTAAAAGGCTCTAAAAAAGCGATAATATATATATATATATATATATTTATTTAATATCCACTTCCATCACATCATCTCTTACGAAAAACACATAGCATTTTTTTCATGATTTTAAGCATGATTTGGAGTACAACTTTATTTGTTATCATCAACAATACCATACAATGCTTTGGATTTTTCATTTTTACAGTTTTCATTGAAGACAAGCTCAACAATAATGTGAGTTTGAAAGTTGTCCGATTTAATTCCACCATTTGCACAGTGCGTTTTCTTAGAAGATTGTGAATTCCCTTCAGTATTAATCTTTATACTCCAATAAAAGTCAGTATCAGTAAATTCACTTAAAATCAAATCAGAATATGAATCTTGGAAATATTATCCACCATTCACAATTTCGGCTACTTTTTGGTTGTCTCAAGTTACTCCAATACTGGCACAGCTTATCTATTAAAAGAAACAAATGTTCTTTTAACCTTTTAAGTAAATATTCGGAGTAAGTAAACTTAGAAGTTAGAAAAAAGCATTCATGTGTAAAAATTATTTTGATATTACTATTGTTAGAGAAACAGTAGCAAAAGAAAAAAATAAAATAAAGCAACTTTACAAAATAAATAAATGTTTGAACTTGCCTGTAATTCCCACAAATTGGGAAATGGCAAAATCAATTAATTTGAGCTTAACCCCACACGATAGTCTAGTCGGACAGTATCTAAACTGAAAGCAGTAATACGATGTCAACATTGAAATTATTCTCTACAAACTGGTTCAAATAATCTCTATTTACGGTAGTAAATTTCATTTTTTGTTTTATTTATTTTCTCTCTTCAGAAAAAAAATTGGGGAAAAAATCAGAGAACTTCGATATTGATTCTTCCATTTTTAAATGTATAATTAAAATGTACATTCATTTTCTGATGTCTGATTGAAATAAAGCTCTTCAATTCAACATTTAAATAGAAATACCATCACACACTAAGCAGTTATAAAATATAATTGATAAATATTATTAACTTACAACTCTTTTAAACTACGCAAATGAAATTATAGTAACGATATAGATTAAAATACGCAATTTATACATTTCTTCAAGTTCTATAGATTCCTCAGTATAGTAGTAATTTCTGCGACTTAATTTTAAAATAATCTGAAATATATTAATTTATTATTATCACAGAAAACGTAAACAATTTCTATGAATTTGAAAACCTTTTGAAAATTTACCGGTTTGCAAATACATTTTTAATTTATTCTTCTGTTATGACTTTTCCATAAAATTCATCACTATATTTTGAAGATCACTGCAAATATGAAACTTTCATTTTCAGTTCGATTGATGAACGAAACTTTATTCAGATGAATGATATTGTAAATCAAACACCCTCTATCTTCCCTTTATACAATGAAGCACTTTAACGATACTAAAGATAAATCAAAAACGTTTAACTAGAACTAAAATTATACAAACTGTTCATAAAACACTATAACATGGAAACATGGATAACTATTGGAATTAGAGTGGTGGAAAAGGATTAAAAAATTATTATTGCTGCTTTTAAATGAAAGTATTATTTTAAAATGTTCATATATATAATATTTTAAAATGTTCATATATATAATATTTTAGAATGTTCCAAATAGTTACAAATGAATATATTTCATTGTTTGCTTTTTTAACGAGATTAGAAATGAAAGTGATAGAATGAAATGATATCGACGTATTCATCTTCGTTTTTTCATGTTAAAAAACACTTAATTCCAAATTTATTTTTTAGCAAATCGCAATATATATTTAGATTAGAATATAGAAAATAGAACTAAAAAAAAAAGATTAAAATATGCAGAAATGCAGAACAATGGAATAATGTATGCAGTTCTGTTTTAAACTTTATAAATGTCGAAAATCAATATGTAAAATAGTGATTTTAATGACTAAAAAGTACAAAATTCAGATATAAAATATTTTTTTTTCTATAAAATAATTTAAAAAAATGTATAATTTAACTTATGTGATTTTTGACAATCTTGTCGCTTTTAAATTTCGGATTAAATGACTCTTCTTTAAATGCTATTTCTATATAAAATGCATCACTCTATTTTAAAGATTACTGCAAACACAGGACGTAACTTTTCAAAGGGAGTGTTTAAGGCAACTCTATCCAGATAGAGTGAAATTTTAAATCAAACTCTCGAAACCCCTCCATTATTCAACGGAGTACTTTAATGCTATTTAGAGACAAATAAATTTTTTTTAACAGATTTAATGTTATGGAATTATGCATGAAACTTTATTATGTGTAAAAAAATGTACTCTAATAGAAATATATATGTTGCAAGTGTATAAAACGTATTTTTTTAATAAGTTTAATTTCTGCTAAACAAAAGTATTTTATTCAAATGGGAAAATAGAGTTCTTTTCAAAAACATTTCAAATAATTTAAAATGAATTGTTTAATTGGACCATGATTTTCATGGGATATGTAAATGGAAAAGGTTAAAGTTAAATAACCTCTATCAATTAATTTTCTTCTGAATTACATTTATAAACTTCCTTTTTTGATAGTTAAAAGTTTTAATTTAATTTTTGATTTGTTTAGTTTCTTATTAAATGAATAAGGATAAAATCATAGAAAATCTATTTTTGTTTTCTTTTCTTTAAAATATTTAATTAACAATTAAATATATTTTGATAACATAACAATAATTTCTAACGGAATGATCATTTCAAAGTAATAAGTAATATGTTAAAAAAAATTAAATTTATGGCATATATTTTGGCTTCAAAACGCAATTAAAAAAATGTTTCTCTATAAAAATAGATGAAATTATATAATTTATAATAATGCAGATGAAATAATGTATAAAAAATATAGATGAAATTATGTATATAATATGTAAATAAAATTACATAGATTATACTTTTACTTCACGTTTTTTACATTCTTGAAATCTAGTATATGTAAAGATGTAATTTCAGAAACAGACAATTACAAGAATCCTTTTAGTGTCTTACTTACACAAAATATAATTAATTACTATTAAACTGAACAATTTTAAAAAATTGTTGGTTTGCAATTTAAATTTTACTTAAAACCTTCCTTTAAACTTCTTATAAAATCTTTTTAAGCTTACTGCAAACACGAAATATACCTTGACAATCACATTCTTAAAGCAACTCTATTCAGTTGAATGAAGTGCTAAATCAAACGCATCGAATCTCTCAATTATCCAAAGAAGTATTTTGACGTCATAAATCAAAAATGTTTAACTGGACTTATATCTAAGGAATATATTCAAGAAATTTCATAATGTTTGAAAAACATTCTCTATTCTAATAAAATGGTAGGAATAAATTGATAATAGCTATTTTTCTAAAAGAAATTAAGTTCTGTGGTACTTAACAAAAGAAAAATCATGAAATAAAGTTTATTTTTCACAATATTTCGGATAATTATTTGGAGCGTTTTTAATTATTTCATGATGTTTGAGAGACATTTGGAACAGAATAAAAAAAGTTAACGAGTTATAAAGTTAAAGACATATGTCTTTTTTTTTTTTTTTTTGGTATTCTGTAACCCTTAAGTTTCCACATTTATTATTATAAATAGTTAATTACACGTTTTGTTTGGGTGCTTTTTTTAATTAATAATTCTTAGAACTACCTGTTATTTCAGACATTCTTTTAATATTTAAAACATGTAGACAGGCACTGTACATTCTTAAAAACATATTTAAAAACACATAAAACCAGTCCACACGCTAAAAGTTTCATAAAAGTAGAATATTTTCGAATTTTTGCCTAGGCATCTTCAATACTGATGTCTCGTATTTCTGCTCTGTCAGTCCGATTTTTCTGAAACTCCCCTTCTGTCCCTTCCTAACAGCATCTGGCGCCATCTGGTGTCAATTTTGACGTGAGCTACATCGTTGCAAGTTTTTGTATCTGATGTGTATATCTCTATCGCCTCTCTCTGTAATGCGTAGTTTAGATTATTGCAATTAGCTAATTTTTCAACATTATTAAAGTCTATTTTAATTGGGGATGCCACAAAAACTATACAGAAGTTAATTGAAAAAGCGGCATAAAGATATGATAGAATACAACCAGCTCAAAAAGAAATACAATTTACGAACTCAATTCTGTTTATAAAAGGCATTTCCCTAAAATTAAAAAGATAATTCAAAAAACTTCGAATAAATACTTCTATCACTCCAGATGCATCCATTTTCAAATTAATCAGATCAGATACGGAAAAGCTAAATTATCAACAGACATCAGGGATATACAAAATTAATTTCAAAGATAACGAAGGAAAAGATAATTCATATATAGGCATGAAAAAAAGAAAAATCCAGGATAGAATGAAAGAACACAGAAGAGACGTAAATTTAGGTAAATCAACCACCGCAATAGGCCGATTAAACAATACATCAACAATTAACCCTCTAAGCGTGTGGAACGTAATATTCCGATCACTAAGCTCCAGGTTTCACTGCAATATATGCAATGTTTAAGATATTATAATTCTATAGATTTAATTAATTTTCAAAACATTGAAGAATTATTAATACTCTCAAGGTCTCTCATTCATATTTGTAATTAAGTTTTATTTATAATGCTAAAAGAATCATATTTTTTTTATCATTTAAAACAAAATGCAGTGAAAACAACGTTACAATTTTACCCTTTTTCAAAACGCTCAGAGGATAGACTTTAATAATGTTGAAAAATTAGCTAATTACAATAATCTAAACTACGCATTACAGAGAGAGGTGATAGAGATATACACATCAGATACAAAAACTTGCAACGAGGTAGCTCACGCCAACATTGACACCAGATGGCGCCAGATGCTGTTAGGAAGAGACAGAAGGGGATTTTCAGAAAAATCGGACTGACAGAGCAGAAATACGAGACATCAGTATTGAAGATGCCTGGGAAAACAGGCGAAAATATTCTACTTTTATGAAACTTTTAGCGTGTGGACTGGTTTTATGTGTTTTTAAATATGTTTTTAAGAATGTACAGTGCCTGTCTATATGTTTTAAAGATTAAAATCATGTCTGAAATAACAGGTAGTTCGAATAATTATTAAAATTATACACATTCTACTTTGGTTTGATCTATTTAATCAGGTTAATTATCATTTATGTGAAATTATACGTATACTTTAAGAAATTCAAATAAATAAAAAGAAAAGAATCTTTTTTAATAGAAAGACACGGGGAATTTAAATTGCTTCTATCTCTTGAGACGTCAGTAAACATTCACATTGGGAAACATATGTCCCCTACATGGACATTTGTCATTACTAAACATCAATGTCTGTTTAATCGGCTCTCACATAAATGAATATATACGGCTACAATTATTGTTTGTTTACAAAAATATAATTTAAAAGTTTGTGAAATAAAAACTATAATTTATGTTTTCTCAAATTTAATTTTTGGATTTTTCCGTAGAGCTTAAATTATTCCGAATGTCTTATTTTTTTTTAAAAATAGTCTTTACATTTTCTAAATTTATACTTTATATATATTAGTTAATAAATCAGAAAATATTTTGTTACATATTGTTTTTTTTAATAGGAGTAATTAGGCTAATCTGAAATATTTTCAGTGAAATGTTTCTGAAAAATCACATATTTTTATTGAAGAATATTTGTTATCTTATGATCATGATTGTAAACAATAAATTTTTAATCGCAATTTTTGATTAATTCATTAGCGTTACCATAATAGAAAATTTTGGGGTATGAGGAACAATTGATGAACTTTGAAATTCCATGATTAATTACTAAGTTAACATTTATATCAAAATTAATTATAGTTTGTATTTTATTATATTTTTCGTCTATAAACAGCACTATATAAGTAGGAAAAATTTATTTCAAATTGACTAATAAATAATTTAAAAAAATACTCGTCCACTGTAATCATAAAGGTATTAATGTTTGATGTTTCTACGCAAATATATTAGAAATTTGATTTTTCTTTTCAAAATATTCCAAAAAATTTTAAAGTAATTGTTTCTGTATCCTCCACAGACAATTAAAAGAAAATAAGAGAATAGAAAAGATGTCTTTCAATTCTCTTTTATCTGTCAACTAAAACGTAAGATTATTTTATACTAAGGCAGTTAAAATGTTTCATCTTTTATTTTAATTATTGTTTCGCTGACTAATATTATAGAAAAAAATGAAAAAACAAAAGAGATACTGTTTTCTGTTTTTTTTTCTTTTCAAAGTAGATAATATACATATGTATGCAGTTATTGATGTTTGAATAATGTAAAGAAATACAACAGACTTTGCAATCTTGTTAATGCGGACTTCGAAGGAAGGCCATATTTTGTTCGTTATAACTGAAATTCTAGTAAAACGATGTAAGCATTTCAGCTGTATAAAATTATCCCTTGCGTCGAATAAACTGAATTTGGTTTTTTACAGATTTTAAATAGGTTATCAACTTTAATTCATTTAATTTAATGTTTATAAAAAATATATTTGTTAATACAAAATAATATTGGAACTCGGGACAAACTTAACGTGCAAAAAATAAATAAATAAATATGTATTTACATAATGTTACTTTCTTTACTGTACACTATTACATTTCTTTGCAATTATTGAACAAATGATACTTTTATTTCACCATTTTCCATTTCTGAGACACAAATTTTTGATCTGTTATATCGCATTTTAATTAGTACTATGAGTGAGCAGTCGTTAGCAATTTTTGAATTGATTACACTTTTTGGTGATGGAATGTTTTCTTCTTCTCCCAGTGACCAAAATTGCACCGAATATTACTTTTGAAGCAGTAAGCTACAGAACTAGTGTCAATTCTGTTAGATCAATTTAGGAAAAATTTGTCCACAGTATCCGATGTCCGAATTAAGCGATGTCTTTAACATTAATTCCAATCCGAAAGTGATGGAAAAAAATGAATTATTCTCATTAACCGGATATACGCCTTAAACGGAGAATCATTAATGAGAGTTAACTGTAGTTCATTTTGAATTGGGATAAAGGAATAGGATATGTTGAATTCTGAACTATAAAGTAGAACAAATAGGAAAAGTGTCTCACACCTAAATGTTCAAAGGTAATTTTTACAAATTTTAGCAAATGCTAATGACCACGGCTGTTACAAATACAAGGACATTTATGCATTAAAACTTTTAATTTAGGCTTATTTCTTCAAGTTTTATAAATTCTCCACATCCACAAGAAAGTGGTATACTAACAGAAATACTTTCTTCAAATCATGGAAATTTTACTAGCATCAGTGCTGCTGGTACATTTCAATTATTTGAAAAATGACCGCTTCATTTTTCTCCGTTACAGGATGTTAAATATCCGTCAGTTGAAGAAAATTTTGTCCAGTTTGATCCTTGGTACCTGCAAAAAACTGACTTTCCTTTGCAATTGTATGGACAGCTCGAACGCACACCAAGGAACCGCTATTTCCGTATGTTAGCCCAGGGTAACCTCGGAAGAAAAAAAGGTAAACTTCGAAAAACGGGTAAACCTCGGTCTGAATGATAATAAGCTGCAAATTTGCAAAAATCTTTGTTTCGACATTCTAAAATCTAGCTAAAAAGTCTCATACAATCTCGTGTTCACGTCTCGAAATATATAAGGTCAAAAGTCAAGAAAATTGGTTTTTAGCTTATATCTTGAAAACTGTGCATTTTATTAAACAAAACACAGTTACAAAATTAAAGTAGATACACTTTCCTACAAAATACATCTATTAACTTAAATTTTCTGACAACGGGTTTAGGCGCTACAATACGCTGAAGAAAGACGAGTTTTTGACTTTCAGGTCAAAACGAGAGAAACTCTATCTCTCACGCTCGAATTTTCAAAAACTATGTATTTTATCGAGATGACATCGCATCGGTTACAAAATTAAAATAGACAATATTTTCTACAAAATTCAAAAATATTTGTTTTTTGACAGAGTTATTACCCGTTAAATAGCGCTGAAAAAAAGGCGACTTTTTGACCTTCGAGACAAAACAAGAGAAACGCCCTTTCCGACCCTAGATTACTCGAAAACTATTAGTTTTATCAAAGAACCCTAGTTACAAAATTAAAGTAGACAACATTTTTTAAATTATGCAAAAATAACTTTAATTTTCTGACAAAGGGTTTAGACACTAGAGCTCGCTGAAAAAGGGCTTGTTTTAAGTCTTTTGTCTAATACGAGAGAAACATATAATCAAAATTGTTTCTTATGCTTCAAATGATGTTTGAAAATATAACAAAATTAAGAAACTTAAATTATTTACTTATTTATAAATGACATTTCTAAATATTATTCATAAATAAGACATCTGTATGATAATATTTAGTTAATATATATAAATAATATGATATTGAAATTAAATAGTTTAAATGCATTGTAATTACATTTTCGTTTATTATAATTACATTTTAAGTTGGAAAGAGATTATTTATTTTTCGAACAGTGTAAATTGCAATATTTTCCTACCTATGGCAATATTTTCCTACCTCTGACAATATTTTATTACCTATATTATTTTCAGAAACGTGGTCTCCTAACAAAACCATTTTCCTTTTTTCTATTTATATTAAGGGCTGTGATGGAGTGGTCAGGTTCTATTTAAGTTCTGTTATATTTATATATAGAGAGAACCCCAAGATCACACTATACATCTTATGATTCTTAAAAGTTCTTTATTAGAACAAATTATTTATTTTTAAATAATATAATACAATCACAAACTAAGCATGAGGCATCTCGCACGTTCAAAACATACATCGTGTTCAATCTGAACGTCAAAAGACGTAGTTGGAGAAGATATTGATTTGTTAGTTCTTTTAATAGGACGAACGCAATCACATCAGTAAGAAATATTCTTTAAAAAAATGGTAAATGCAATGTGCAGACACGTATGTATTCGTCTAAAAGCTTCAACAAATATTCTCATTCTGAAGAACATATTTTATTTTTGCACGCCTTCAGTGGATCTGACACAGCATCTGCGCCCTTTAAAAAAGGAAAACTGCCATTTATAAAAATGTTCGAGGAACATTTCGATTTGTACGCATTATCTCAATTATTTCAGGAAGGAAATTGTCCTCCAAACACGGTATTTGAAAATGGAATACGTATTCTTTTAGCGTATGCGTTCTTTTATACGTATTCTTCTCCAAAATCCGAACACAGTATTGACAATTTTAGGTACACACAATTCATTAGGTACACATCAACATGATTTAATAAACCAGTGAAGCATCTCTTCCACATACAAGGGCAGCAGCTCGACAACATATTTATCGTGTCTACACTGTTAAAAATTTGCAGCAAACTGTCCAGTCATTTGACCGTTTTTAGAGAAAACGGTTACATAACCGTAATTTAACTCTCCTCTGATCATAATATGGGCAATAATATGGTCATAATAGAGTTAAATTATGGTTATGTAACCGTTTTCTATAAAAACTGTCAAATGACTGTATAGTTTGCTGAAAATTTTTAACAGTGTACTATCAGATCCAAACTTGGTTACGGAAAGATTTAGAACACAAGGAATGGGGGTGGGTGATATAAAACAAAATCCTGGAACCCACAACAACATTATTACCTTCAGCACCAAAGGAACTACTCAGTATGATCTTCTGCAATTGCAAGAAAGGATGTGGTGCGAACTGTGGATGTAGAGAGGTAGGATTTCAATGTACTTCAGTTTGTGGCCAGAGTATAACGGACAAGCATTCCTCAACGCTTCATCATATTCAAATGATCTTCGTGAAGGAAGTGAATATGTATACCTGAGGTATTTGAGGCTTTAGAGCCAAATATTACGGAGAAAGAGGATGATGATAATGATCTTGAAATTTTATGTGGATGACCAGAAGAAAGAGGCGACGACGAACATTAAGCTGCATGCCTGCTATTGATAATCAGAGGTACAAACAATAACCTTATAATTTAACTTTAAAAAATGCAATAGATATACCATAAACGTATGATAAATAAAAATGTAATTACAATGTACTTAAATTCATTTTAATTTCTTATTATTCATATAATTAAAAAAAGTATTATAATACGAATGTCTTATTTATTAATAATATTTATAAGTAAGTAAATAATGTAATTAATTAAGACTAAATTTGTAGAGAGTTTTATGGTCTACAAGTTTTGTAATAGTTCCAACCATCATTTGAAACATAAGAAACAATCTTCAGTGGACTTTTCTCTCTCTTCGACCAGAAGGCCAAAAACTAATTAAAGTTAATATAGATATTTTGAAGAAAATGTTATCTACATTAATTTTGTAATTGGGGTTCATCGATAAAATGCATAGTTTTCGGGTAATCGAGGGTACGAAAGGTCAAACAGCCTAATTTTTTTCAGCGCTATTTAGCGCCTAAACACTTTGTCAGAAAATTAAAGTTAATTCGTGAATTTTGTAGAATATATTGACTACTTTAATTTTGTAACTGGCGTTATGCATAGTCGATAAAAATACATAGCTTTGAGAAATCGATGGTGAGAGATGCAGTTTCTCTCGTTTTGGCCTGAAGGTCTGTAACTCATCTTTATTAAGCACGCTTTAGTACCGAAACCCTTTGTCAGAAAATTAAAGTTAATATATGTATTTTGTAGGAAATTGTGTAAACTTTAATTTTGTATCTGAGTTTTGTTTAATAAAATGCCCAGCTTTCGTGATATAAGCAAAAAAAACGATTTTCTTGATCTTTGATCTTGAATATCTCGAGACGCGGACACAAGATTGCATGAGATTTTTTAGCTAACATTTAGAATGTCCAGATAAAGTTTTTTGCAAATTTTTAGCTCGTTATCTTTCATTCCGAGGTTGTATCCTTATTTCACTGGGCTATGCAGCTAATGTCAACAACGCTACGAAAGTCTTCTGCTAGGAGGCTTCATCCTCCTGCTTCATTAAGGCGTGTCCCAGTGCCTTGTACATGTAAAAATGAATTTGTAGTATATATTTAAAGAAATAGTTCAATGCAAACTGTTGGAAGTAGAATTTTTTGTTTGTACAAATACATCTCCTTCGGTCTTTCTGAAAAACAGCGTAGAAAAAGCATCTTTTTTAGGAGTACGGAAATTATTTGTTGAAAATGACGAATACTCTAGTGTTTAAAGACGAGATTATCTGACAGTGTAATTTAAGCGACAGAAATTTAAATGGGCTGAAATATATTATTATTATTTTATTTCTACAAAATTAGAAAAAAGTATCTGTGAACTTTAACAATTTTAGATACTTTCTCTGTTTGGAAATGAAATTTTTATTTATTCTTCTTTGTGATTTTCCATAAAATGTATCAGTTAGAAAGATCATTGCAAATACAAAACATATCTTTTCAATGCGATTCATGAACGGAACTTTATTCAGGAGAATAGAATGATAAATCAAACACTCGAAATATGTCCTTTGTTCAATGACGTACTTTAACGCTACTAAAAATAATTAAAATATGTTTAACTAGACCAAGATGTATTGAATCTTTTAACGAAATTCAGAATGTGCGAATGAAGAAAATTCATTCTATTACCAACATAAAGAGGGAATTTATAATACTTGTTTTTCGTAGAGGGATAATTGTCTGCAGTATCAAAATGAAAGTATTAAAACGAAAGTTAAAGAACGGAGAAATAAAGTTTCTTTTTCAGTAAATTACGACTGATTATAATAGAATTGTTTAGAGGGATTTTCAAAAGACTTATAATTGGGAATGTGATCCCAGCTAAAAATGAACTGCAGTTTTTCTACAGAAGTGAAGTATTTTTAAAGTTTTTCTACAGGCAACTGTAGATTTTCTGTAGTGCAATCTTGACTGTAAAAATACTTCAGTTATTTTACAGTTAATGTGAAGTAATTTTGCAGTAATTTATTTCAAAAATACTGTGAGCTTTTATCTGCAAAAATACTGCAGTTTACGTGAATTTATGTTATAATCATAAATTAAAAAAATAATGAGACTTTACATCTGTAGTAAAACTGTAGTAAATTTGAAGTATTTTTACAGTCATTATTTCAGTATTATATTTTCTGATGTATCTGCAGTATAACTGCAGTTACTTTAAGGTAATTTTAGAGAACTTAATTTTAGTAAGTTTGTGAGATATTTTCTGCAATTTATCTGCAGTTTTAAAAGCTAAGCAATATTAAAGTCTTTCAGTTTTTGACAATATTGCGTATTTACTCTGTTATTATTAATTAACACTGTTTTCAAGACTTGTAGTTTAATGGGACTAAATTGAACAAAAATCAAAATCCTCAGGCGGGGGGGGGGGCGAACACTGCTTCCACCCATTTTGAGATAAATTTTTAACACATAAATATATATATAAAAAAATAACTTTCATGGGGAATTTAAGGGGGAAAGTCCGCCCAACGGGAAATTTGTACTTTCTCTTAGTGTTTAATTACTTTAAATTACTCGGAAAAAGAATAAATTTACTGTTTTACAAAATCGGTCATAATAAAAAATTAAATAAAATTTTAAAATCCAGGGAGGGTTAATGACGCATCTCCCCCCCCCCCCCCCCGCCTCCAACGGAAAATTCTTAGTTCCTCTTTTTAGTTAAGCGAGGAACAGCGAGTTAAGCAGCGGACACTGCTTTGAACCACCCCTTTTGAGATAAATTTTTAACACATAAATATAAAAAATAACAAATAAATAACTTTCATGGGGAATTTAAGGGGGGAAAGTCCGCCCTTCCCCCCAACGGGAAATTTGTACTTTCTCTTATTGTTTAATTACTTTAAATTACTCGAAAAAAGAATAAATTTACTGTTTTACAAAATCGGTCAAAATAAAAAATTAAATAAAATTTCAAAATCCAGGTAGGGTTAAAGACGCCCCCCCCCCCCCCCTCCAACGGAAAATTTTTAGTTCCTCTTTTAAGTTCTCAAAAGAACCAATTTTATTATGCTGTTCAAAAACGGAGAAAACGTAATTTTAGTTACTTAAACTTTAAAATTCAGGAAGAAAGTAGTAATTGAACACCCCCCCCCCCCCACACACACACATATACACCCTACACACAACGAAAAATTCTTTGAGTTCTTTTATTTTAAGTTTTTTTTTATTATTATTATTATTTATTTTAGTTATTTTAATTATTTAGTTATTTAAATTTCAAAATGGAGGGAGGGGGAAATTGCCTTTCCACTTATTAACTACAGGCATGATGACTTCCAGTTTTTAAGAAAATTTTACTTCAAAAAACAAGTGAAAAATGTAAATCTCCTTTTGAACATTTGATTTTTTTTTTTTCGTAACTGACTATGTGAAGAAACGCTACATCTCAACTCAACTCAGATTCTGATCGTTCTGTTTACATTTTGACGGCGACGGCGGTAAGCGGTAAGTGCAAGCGTTTGTATATTATTTTTCTTATTCGCTAGCTTTGTTAATATAATAATTAATGCCGTAATTTTTTAAATGTTTATATATAGCCATAAGATGGCTAAAAATATGTACCGACAGACACCTCTACAAATCTAGATAGATTAAAAAATTAGATACATTCAACGTATTTATAAAGTACCACGTTGTTTTGCCAAAAAAAATTATTTCGGAGGAGATTTGTATTGTCAATGTGTCGTCCATATTGTCTTATTTTAGACTTTTTTTTTTAAATACTGTAATAGCGATGGAGTTAATTTAAAGTTTGTTGCCCCTACAATTACGATTATGCCAAGGTTGCAGCTATGATTTTATCAAAATCATCGCCAAGCTTACATATGCATCGTATATATGAATATATATATATTACACACCAAACACTCATTTTAATGCTATATACATCATTATATATATATTATTTGCATCATATGACTATAACTTTCGGCCAAATCACGAAATGTTGAACACATATAGTATTATTATAATGTCATATATGCTTTATAATTTGATAAATTTTGGTCACTAGATGTTTTTTCTTATATTAATTTTACATTATTTTGTAATAAAAAATGCAAATAATGAATCCTGAAATGTGTTTTATGGTGTTCAATGGATAAATAAGCTAAAAAAAAAATTATTTTCTTTAAATCCAAAGTTTTTATTATTACAAACAAGTAACAGCATCCAAAATTTTAAAATAAGCTATCAAGCTGGGGTGTAAAAATCTAGGAGTCAATGGGCCAATTCTCACCACTAAATTTTATTAGTATTCTTCGGCTAAATTTTATTATTATACTTCACCTATATTTTATCAGTATTCTTATTAGTCGAAGAATATTAAAAATTTAGTGGTAGTAATCTACCCATTGGCGACTAGATTTTTACACCCCTGCTATCAAGTATAAAAATATAGCAACAAATATTTTGTTATTAATTGAAAAATGTTAACTGACACCTGTAACATACCAATTTGGCAAACTATCTTGGAAAAAGAAGAAAAAGCTTTTAATCACATTTCATGTAACATATCATTCAGGAAGACAATATTTAAAATAGCATTACTTTAAATTAAATTGTAATTTTTATAAAGTTATTTTCCTCCTGGTATATTATTTGTAAACTTTGATTAAAAGCAAATGAAAATATATGTAAAAACCTTGAGAAACCATTAATTGTATTGACACACAGGCTAAGTACAGTCAAGATCAACCCAAACAATATTATAAATTTTATTGTAACGATAAAAGGCTCAAATATTTAATTTAATTTTGTAATAAATATGAGTTATTTGAATTCACAATAACAAACTAAATTAACTCCATCACTATTAAAGAAAAGTTTAAAATAAGATAATATGAACAAAACTTTGAAAATACAAATATCCTATGAAATATTTTTTCTAGTAAGGCTTTTATAAATACGTTGAATCTATCTAATTTTTTTTTAAAGAGAAACCAGTTTTGAAGAAGTGTCTGTCGGTACATATTTTTAGCTATCTTATGGCTATGTATAAACATTTAAAAAATGAATTAAGGTGTTAATTATTATATTAACAAAGTTAGCGAATTACGGAAAATAATGGGCGAACGCTGTCACTTATTGCTCAATGCCGAGAGTCGCATGTAAAATGTAAACAGGTTTAGAATTTAGCTATAGGTGAAAATTAGCAGTAGCTATTCACCACATAGCGATTAAAATTGTAAAACGGCAATTAAAACATCGTCATTGTTTACCACCTCTGCTTTCAGGTAACACATTCCATGGCAATCCTTGAGCGACTAATTTTGCGATTCCCCCCCCCCCTTTAAAGGTGAAAATAAGCAGTCGCCAGTTGTTGATTAAACTTTAAAAACTGGCGATTAAAAATGTGGAAAGCACAAGCCAAATGCAGGATTTCCCAATTACCATTTTCTCCTAAATTTCAAGATTTTTCAGCGTCCATTCGACGAAATTCATAATTTTTATGCGTCCATTCGAAGAAATTCATGGCTTTTACGCGCCCGTTTGAAGAAATTTACGATTTTCCGTGCATAATCAAAGAAATTCATGATTTTTACGTGGCGATCCATAAAATTCATGATTTTTATGCGTTTGATCGACGAAATTCAGAATTTTTGCACTGCCGAATGACGAAATTTGATTTTTACGTAGCCAATCGACAAAATTCATTATTTCTCTCCAGCCGATCGAAGAAATTGATTATTTTTATGCACACGATTGACAAAATTCAAGATTTTTACACTGCCGAATGACGAAATTTGATTTTTACGTAGCCAATCGACAAAATACATGATTTTTACACGCCGATCGATAAAATTCATGATTTTTATGCACTCAGTCGCTAAAAATCATGATTTTTACATGCCCGATCGACGAGATTCGTGATTTTTATGCATTTGATCGATGAAATTCAGGATTTTTACACTCCCGAATGGCGAAGTTTTTTTACGTAGCCGATCGACAAAATTCATTACTTTTTCTGAGCATGATCGACAAACTTCATTATTTTTACGCACACGATTGAGAAAATTCATGATTTTACACGCACTATCGATGAAATTCAGGACTTTTGCACTCTTGAATGGTGAAATTTGCAATTTTTCTTCCGAAATTCAATTTGTGTTTTTTTTTTTTTTCAGTTAATGTGCGTGAAGTGTACATATATATATAAGTTACTAACCGCTGTTTGAATGAATTTCATGCATTCTAGAGATTGCTGCATTGTGGGTTTCGTGCATCCAGGAGTGTTTTTTTTTTTTGGGGGGGGGGAGTTATTGTAGGCGAAGCGTACATATATATGTTACTAACTGCTGTTTGAATGAATTTCATGCATTCTCAAGATTGCTGCATGGTGAGTTTCATACATCCACGTTTTTTTTTTTTTTTTTTTTTTTTTTTTTTTTCAGTTAATGGGTTGGGTTGGGTTGATTATTGACGGCCAGTTATCCACACTAGGGATATAGGTCCAGGGGGAGTGCCCTTCGTGGGGGTCTTTCTAAGGGAACCTAACCCGTATTTACGCATGGATAAATCCACGGCTCGAAGAAAACCACACGAAGCTACATGAAACTACTACATTTCATTACTACATGAAAACTCCGAACGATTAGGACGACGGGCACGATTGGGATCGAACCCAGCACCTCCCGTCTACCAGCTTCGAGAGCACAACCTCTCAGCCACTGGTGGGGCTTTTCAGTTAATGTATGCAAAGCATACATATATATGTTACTAACTGCTGTTTGAATGAATTTTATGCATTCTAGAGATTGCTGCATGGTGAGTTTCATGCATCCAGGGGTTTTTTTTTCAGTTAATGTATGCGGAGTTAATGTTCAGTTAATGTACCTGCTTAATCCGGTAACGGATAATTGCATATATTTGCATTTATATAAGTGTTTTCGCAGTCTCCTCTGGTAATGGGATCCAGGATAATGGATATTCAGGGCCATGTTGCCTGCAAGTTTGTTGTAAATGTATCACTTGTACGTGCCACTATTCGAAACAAGCTAAATTCGGCAGCAAAGGCTGTGAAACGTGAGAAGAATTTGTAAATACATTTGGTATTTAAATACGATGTAAATTATATAAAGCATAAACATCAAATGTTAATAAAATGGGTTTTTTTTAATTTAAACATTATTTGCACCATAATTGTATACAAGATAAAATTGGAAGGACAAATCAGGACGCAGGTAAGAGTAATTTTTGTAAATTTTAGCATTTTTTTAGAAAAACAGAAAAGCATATATTTGTTTTGCTTTTAATATGAATTTTATGCAGTTATTTTTTATTAGCTGTAATATATGTAATACATTTTATTTCATAGTAAATGGTATATAATTTTGAAATTTACATATATGTAATGCATCCTTTCATATAATTTATTTTATATATTCAAAATTATATAAATATTCAATGCACATATAGATAATTTCTTTAAGAGATGCAAAAATATTCAAATTTGAAATTTACATTGTGGAAAAATTAGTTGCAATTAAAATTAATTTTTGCATTTAAATTTCGTGTAGGGGAGACCGGTACACACTGGACCTATGGGCGCAGTGGACCACCCCCTAATATTTTATTTATTTAAACTTTTTAAAAGCTTCTCTTATATCCTAATAGACAACAGGACTGCACTGATTATTTATAGCCTTCAGAAAATATGTTTAGCTCAGATTGAACTATTTTATCCTGATTGGTTGTTTTGAGCTTCTAAAAGTAAAATTTTTCATCATATTTGAATTTTTTTAGTAATTAAAGGTTGTAGATAAACAAGATAAAACAGCTTTTTTGTAAAGCTAAGATACTTGTTTTTATTTAACTTTAAAGTTAATATGTTTAAAAGGAAGCTATAAACAATATTAATACGATTATTTATTGAACTTCAACATGGGTCACAGTGGACCACCCACTCCTGGGCACAGTGGTCCACAATCCACTTTGCTCCTGTAATGCAGAATGTTCAAAATATTTAATAATTGCTTATTTACTATAAAGAAATAGAGTTTAAAAGTAGTTATTTAACTGTAAAATAAAGTAAACAAAGAAAAATGACAATTTATTTAATATAGTAAGAAATATTTTGTTTTGTATTTACTGCCTTTGATAAATATAACTAGTCTAAATTGGTGATTATTCTATTCAAGTAAGATTCGTGAGATGCAAATTGAATGAAAATCGGTTTATTTTTCCCGAAACTGTAGATGAATCTATTGTTGATGTCAATGATTTCATAATATTGCTCTCAGACCCAAAAGTATTTCAGGAAAGTTCCAGGCTCAATCATACTCATAAGTATTTTGGAATTTAATTTGCAAATTGTAATGTGCGCTGATTGTTTTGTACTTAAGTAATAACTTCAACTAAATTGCAATTGTTCCTGTATTAATCTGTTATTATTTTCAAAATATAATTCATTTTGTTTTTGTTTCAAAATGTTACTCGTAAATTTATATTACTATGTTATTTCGTGGGTAAAGGGAAAATAAAAAAGACTTAGATTAATGAAAAATAGACTTATATTGTATATTTCAGATAATACCTAATAGCGGTCCACTGTGGTCCACTTTACGGATGCATATAAAAAAATTTCTTTTGAAAAATATATTGAAAACTATGTTATGATAAATGTATAAAGGTTTAAGGAATATTCAAAAATATTTTTTATGCAGATCGGTTTGTCCATTAAAGAGAAAAAAAAATTTAACTGAAAAAGTGGTCCACTGTGTACCAGTCTGCCCTACATTTAATATTTAAAATTATCATCTAAATCTGCCGCAATAGACTTCATTGTGAATTGCTTATGAGATTAAAAATGTGTAATCCCTTTCGCACAATATATATATTCTCACAAGCTTCGTAATATATATTCTCACAAGCTACAAAGAAAATCATTTTTTTTTTGGGGGGGGGGGTGGCAGTAAGTACATATTGAATAATCAAACAGTTACAGCAATTAAAAAAACAAGGATATTTTATAAAAATGTTTAAATGCTTGGGTAACAAAATTACAATGGACAAAGAAAAAGTTATGTCCACTCTGATTTAAATTCTTGTGCATCTATTTGCTTTATCAATTTGAAATTTCTGTAGAGGATTGAAAAGATATGCCATTATATAAAGAATTATAATTTAATTTTTTAAAATTAATATACAATTATTTTTAATTGCAATTTTTATTGTTGCAATGGAATTACTAAATACACATTATCAATTTTCTTCTTCACATTGAATTTATTTATAAAATTGCACTTTTTATTACAAAATTTTAAAAGTAAGATTTTAATTTTTAGCCAATAACCATGTGTCCTTGATTTCAAAGAAATTGCCCAGTAATGAAACTATTGAAAAAATAAAAACAATTCAATACCATAAAAAAATCATTGCTTGAAGATTGAAGTACTATGATTATTATGAATACTTCACTCATCTTTCAATATTATTATTTTGAGTAAAGTCGTTCATACAATTTCTTGAATTCTTTCATTTTTCAAAAAGTAACCATAATAATTGAATAAGTCAGCCATGATCAAAAAATATTTTTCAGTGATGATTAATCGTTGTATGCATGATATATTTTATGCACAGATTGCATATCAATTGAGATATGAAAAAAAATATTTAATTAGATTTTAGTGCTGATTTTTTCATACAGAAAAATTAATATTTTATATATATACATATTTTGTAATAAATTTCTAAAAGGCTGCAGTGAAACTGCAAAAAAATGCAGTTTAAAGACTGCAGTGATTTGTCACAAATCATTGCAGTTTTTTTTAAGTCGACATAACTACACATTTACTGCAGTAAGTGTGTAGTTAAAATGCAGTTGGAAGTCTGCGGTGATTTGGCACAAATCCCTACAGTTTTTTTGAAGTCGACATAACTACAAATTTACTGCAGTAAGTGTGCAGTTAAAATGCAGTTGGAAAACTGCAGTGATTTGGCACAAATCTCTGCAGTTTTTTTGAAGTCGACATAACTACAAATTTACTGCAGTAAATTTGTAGTTATGTCGACTTCAAAAAAACTGCAGGGATTTGTGCCAAATCACCGCAGTTTTCCAACTGCATTTTTTTTGTAGTTTCACTGCAGTTCATTTTTAGCTGGGATATGTGAATGTGATATCTATGAATTCCTTTTTTTAATAATTTCTGCTTTTAACAATTAAAACAGCTACATTTATCTTTCGTTGTCAGCAAATCACAGTAGTAAAAAGTATACCTTTTAAAAATAGAACAAAAATTATGGATTAAACTAATATGCAGTTTATACATTATTAATCCAGATCTGTATTTTCTGCAAATTGATGTATAAAATATTAATTTCCACGACAGAAGTCTAACCCATAAAAGCCGGAATTATTTTTTCTCTTTAAAATGCAAAAATTGCTTTCCATACCAATTTTTCAAAGTAGCAATTATAGTCTATTTTTATTACGGCGTTTCTGTCATCAGATAAAGAGAATGTTTCTCTTAAAATATACTGGTATACAAACAACAAAATAGAGGGCAGCTATCCCGGTACCATATATGATACCAGCAGGATTTAACGGGTTAAGATAATTGAAATATATTAATTCCGTAGTTATACTAAAAATAAAAAAATTCTCTGAAAGTGTATAATTTTCAATAGTTTTCGGAATATCAATAAAATTTCAGTTTATTTATTTATTTATTTATTTTATACTTTTACATAAAATGTATATTTTCAAAATAAATATATTTCCATACACGAAACATGCATTTTCAAATTATATTAAAGTATGTATTTCAGATGAATGAAATGGTAAAGTAAACACTCTCATCATTTTTCTTATTCGATGAAATACAATAACGCTACTAACAAGGAGAAGACCAAGGTTGGTAATCACAGATTTTGATTATTTTATATATGTTGTAGGGTAGAAGTCCCTAAGTCTCAGGTTTAAAGGATTTTATACAATGCTTCTTAGTTCTCGAGAAATAGGGGATCTAATACTATAAAACAACTTAAATACTTACTATGAAATGCAATTACTGCGCTGGTCGTAGATCAGTTGTTATGGGGTCTTCTCATTGATCCCCGGCTTCCAGACCGGGACGAGCTACATTTGTTTTTCTCATTTTTTGTTTTACAAATATACTTGTAATTAAAATTTAATAATCTCAATTAAAAATTTTAATATCGTACATTAATTATAAAGTTAACATATATAAATTTAAATTTAATTTATTTGATTTTTTAGTCATAATTATACATTTCTCATCAATTAAACCGATTTTTTAAAAAAATAAATCCAGTATTGACTAGTAAAAATTACAAAATCGTTACAAAAATCATACTTTTCTTTATTAATTATAAATTAATTCGAAGCCAAATCATGCGTATTACAAATTTAAAAATCTTTAATATCCAAAAAAATAAATTATAATTTAATTCTTATGCTAAATTTTAATATAATAATGCTACTTACTTTAAAAACAGAGTAGTATTATCATCGAATTGACACAATTGTTCAATATCATTGCATCGATAAAACATATATGAAATACATTTTAAAAGTGATAAAAAAAATAACTGTTTAATGATGTTTTATACAACAAATCAGTTACAAAGCAAAAATAAATGGTTATTATTATAATTAAAGCACAATATTACAATTTTTAATTAGGATTATTAAATTATAATTACAAATATATTTATAAAATAAAAAAAGAGAAAAACAAAAGTATCTCGTCGCAGCTTCGAACCCACGCCCGCGGATCATCTAGCAGACGCCATTACAGTACGGTCTATAGAGAAAAATCGTTTGCGCTTTATTTTAATAATGTTTCACTAGTACAAAAATATTGAAATTGATGTATATCCCTATGGTGCATTACAAGAAACGTACTACAGAATATTGTGTGTATAGCAGTTATCATTCATTTACAGGGGCACACAAAATAATATGGTACTGCCTGTTAATAATAATTGCTGGATGTGTTTTTTCAGTCGATGAACACGTTTTTAAATTTAACTCATTTTTTGTCTATTACTTGGTGTGTATAAATTTTATAATTCATATACTGGGCAGCACAAAAGTTCTGGAGTACATTTCCGTTTATGGACCGAAATTCCAGAAAGGAAGTGTGAACAAGTGTCACACTCCACACAAGTGTCAAAGTGGGAGTGTGTCTAACATAGAACCCAGTATTTTGTTCAAAAAAAACTTTTTTACTCTTTTATTGACTCCAAAGAAATGAAAGGATGAGTGAACCTTGCCCAAATGCAGAGGCAAACCTAGTAGTGTGACTATGCATGTTCATCCTTAGACTACCAGATACTTATAAGAAACTAAATTAACTGATTTTTCTAAGCAGGATTAACATTATAAGTAAAAATGTTGAAATATATTTTCTTTATCAGATTCCTTGTAGTTAAAAAAGAAAATCATTTAATTTCCCTGATTTAATGAGACGTACAAATTGAGATGATTGAAGTGAACAGTTGCCTATCATACGAAATGGAATTTTATCAAATGAGAGAAAAATATCCAGGTCTTGAGACAAACAAAAGAACATTCGCTTAAATTTCCAACCCTCTGGCTATTGAATTACCTGGACAGACAACAGATCGATACATAACAGGATTATCATTATAAGTAAAAACGTTGAAATATATGTTATTTTTCAGATTCCAGGTAGTTAATAAAGAAAATCATTTAATTTCCCTGATTTGATGAGACGTAGAAATTGAGATGAGTGAAGTGAACAGTTGCCTATCATACGAAATAGAATTTTATCAAATGAGAGAAAACTATCCAGGTCTCGAGACAAACAAAAGAACATTCGCTTAAATTTCCAACCCTCTGGCTATTGAACTACCTGGACAGACAACCGATCGATGCATTTCACTCAGATAACCTTATTGGAAATAGAATTTTGGCCTGCCATTTGGACGGCTCAATAGAATAATCCTCAGGTAATGAAACTCCATTAAACTATGGATACATAGATTCAAAAGAACATTCGTTTAAAGTACCAACCCTCTTATTATTTTACTACCTGGACTGACGACTGATCGATGCATTTCACTCGGATAACCTTATTGAAAATAGAATTTGGCCTGCCATTTGGACGGCTCAATAGAATAATCCTCAGTTAATGGAACTCCATTAAACGATGGATACATAAATACAAAAGAACATTCGCTTAAATTACCAACGCTCTGGCTATTGAACTACCTGGATTGACATCCGACCGATGTATATCACTCAGATAAATTTATTGGAAATAGAATTTGGTCTGCCTTGTGGACGGCTAATAGAATAAACCTTAGGTAATGGAACACCATTAAACGATGGATTCATAGATACAAAAGGACATTCGCTTAAATTACCAACGCTCTGGCTATTGAAGTACATGGACTTACAACCAACAGATGCATTTCAATCAGTTAACCTCATTGGAAATAAAATTTGGCCTGCCATGTAGACGGCTTAATAGAATAAACCTCAGTTATTGGAACTCCACTAAACGATGGATACATAGATACACTATTATTATTTTTAACTCAATCTTACGGATTGGTGAAGATATCATACGAACTGAAATGTTTCCAAATGAGTGAAAAATCGTCCATGCCGGGAGTCGAACCCAAAAACTTTGACTTATATTGTCAACAAGCTGTCTATTGAGCAACCAGCAGTAGTAGTATTGAAGTAGCTCCATTCGCATAGCGTTCGCAATTTAAGCCAAAGATCCGGGGTTTGACTCCTGGTTTGGAAACTTTTCAGTCAGTTGAAAAAAATTCAATTCGTATAATATCTTTATCAATCAGTATGATTGAGTTAAAAATCATAAAAGAGAATTATGTATCAATCCATATTTTTTCTGTCATACAATCCTTAAGTTTCCTTTTTAACATTTTCCAACATATTTGAAAAATGTTTATTAAGGTGGAGTGAAAAAATAATGTTTACAATTTTGAAATACAATGGTGATAAAAATTTACTTCTTCACTTTCTATTTAACAGAAAAAAATTCAGATCAATTGAATAATGTTTTCAACCATTTACAAGGCTTTAAAATTACAAAAATTCATAGCAAATTGTGACGTATAATATAAACTTAAAGTTCCTCAATTTGTATCACAATAGTCATCAAAATTTCTTTTTTACTTGCTATTTAACGGGAAAAAATTCAAGTCAATAGATTAATGCCTTGCTTCCTCTTCCAGGAACTGAAATAGCAACAAATGATAGCTGAAATTACGAAAAATGACCGCAAATTGTGAAGAATGATGTATTCAATTTTTAATTCTTTGCTCATTATCCAAATTTCAATAGTTATTTGAAGTTGCATTTTGATCTTCCATACGATTAAAAAAAAAAAAAAAAAAAAAAAAAAAAAAAAAAAAAAAAACTATCAATCCATCAATGTTCTCAGCGCTATATCAACCGTTCAAATAACGAGAATTCATAAGAAATTGTATCATTTACTTTAAACCTCTATTTCACAATTTTTACTCAGTACTGAAATAATTTCTTGTGTTTTTGATGAACTTAATTATCTACTTCGCGGAACTTCTCAATAATTCGCCCACGAAAACTTTGCGCATGACATTTGAAGAATTCCTTTCACTACCGGTAATGGAAGTAATAAGAATCGCATCCGTAGCACTGTAAGAAAAAATCTCGCTATTGCATATTTGGAAACAAAGCTTTGTTACATTCTATTTAGAGTGCTTGTTAATTCTTAAGTGACTGCATAATTCATATTAGGGAATTTAGTGTTTTTGGATTTATATAGTTATTTAAAATATTGTTTTATTGGTAAGAGTAGAATGTAGTTTTGGGGCAGTCACCAGTCCAAATACTAGAGTTTATAGTCAAATGAGAATACAACTAACCTACAATAGCAAGAGTTTGTGACCAATATGATGTGTCCGATAAGTCAGCAGCAATTGCTTCAGCAGTTCCGCAAGATGTCGGAATTGTAACTGAAGAAGATATTGCAAATGACATAGAAAGAAGTAAGGCCCGACGTTCACGGCAAAAAAATTCGAACCAGTTTAATAGAGGAAAGTCAAGGTTTGGCAATATTTGGGGGTTAAATTTCGATGGCAGAAGAGACAAAACTTCATACCACAGAAAGGTTGCAGTAAGATACTACAAAATAACAGCTGTAAAACTTTTTCCCTAATAGAAGATTCTGGTTCCCCCAATGTAGGATGTACCACACCAACTTTAGGTTTCTGGAACGAATGAATACCTTCCATCACAATATTTTGTTCAACTCACGACATCAAGTTAGATTAATTGGATGCTATTGGTTGTGATGGTTGTGATGTTACCATAGTGCATATCGGAGCTAAAAATGGAGTAAAAATATTCCATTACATTACGATCAATGGGGGAGAAAGATTGAGTTTAATTTTAATGATGTTATATTATTTCAAACATAATTAAATTAAAAAAGATCCCTGAAGTGCACTATAGCATGTTTTCTATTGATTATGGAGTATGTAATATTTATCGTTTATTTACATAAACGCACAAAAGAATTTGGTGACAGGACTAACTATGAACAATAATGGCGGAAAGTTCTTTTTCTACAGTGGCATACATTTTAAAATTTATCTCATTTTTCGTTTATTACATGAGGTTACATTCTATAGATCATATACAGAGCTCACAAAATAATTCGCACATACATTCGGATATGGTCAGAATTGCTGGAAAAAGATTTTTGCTGAAATACATGGGCTTTGTTCAACTGTTTATTTATATATCTCATTTCATTAAATGAAAATAAAGATGAATTTTCTTATAATATTATTTTAGTATTGGAAAGTGTTTTATAATTTATGCTTGATGCAGGATTTTTCGTTTATGTTTAGTAGTTAAAATTGTTTTTTTTTTACTGTTTCTTTTATTTTCTCTATTAAATAAAGAAATAAATAAAAAATACAAAATATTCTATATCGATTTAACTCATTTGTGTGGTAATAATACCTACACCTCCTGAAAAATCACAGATTTTTGGCAATTGTTTTCTGTGAAAAATATACATCGGTATGAAAATTGCTTTAAAGTTATTGATTATATCATTTTTTAACATCCTTACCAAATATCTGCCTTGGAGCTTATGGCAACATGGTGATACTAAAAATGTAGTCCACCGCAGCTTGCAGCACAGGTGTTCCTTAAATGAATCTCGAACAAATATGTTTTTTTTTTTCTGTTAACCTATGAAATTTGAAAGAGAAGTATCCAGGAGCATTTAAAGATATTGATATTTGTAAAAATGTAAACAGCAAATTTGGTACGAGATTTTGTATAACGATTTGATTTTTTACATTGTTTAACAATACATATATTTGATCAATATTAACCTTTTGATTACGGGGTAGTACAGGCGACATTTTTATATTTACTCGTATCGCAATTTATAAGAATTTTTTTTGTGATAGATTTTTGTTGAAACTATCTTAGTATAAGTACATGACAGAGTTTATGTGTGAAAAAGTTATGCTAATAGTATAAAGAAATAGTGGCTGCGATGACATATGTCCCAACCATGTAATAAAAGGGTTAACAAACGTTTAAACGTTTCTAAAGTAATGAATTGAGAATAAGTATTTAAAATATGGAGGGTATATGATGAAAAATTGTTAAGCATCACCATGCTAACACAACACGGTGATGCTGAAGGTATGACTCATAAAATGAATCGTGATATCAGTAAATTAAATATGAGATTATAAAAATCTGTAAATATATTAATGACGGGTAGGCGTGTCTTGTTATGCTGGAAAACTCTAAAAATTCTTAAAATCAAAAATATCATAAATCGGTAAGTTCTTTTCACAAAATTTTATTTCTTACAACATGTAATGTGTGTTTCTGTTTCTTAATATAACTTTAACAAACAGCCACTTTTGTTATTGAAAATTTAAATCGTCTTTCCCTACTCTTACTCACGTACATGTACTTGGATTGTCATGTGTTTGATATACGTTATTGAGGATTATTATGTCATGTAGAATTTTATATAGAACACAGGTGGTCTGGTCACCCTCCCAACTACTAACCACACTCGATGCTGCTTAACTTCGGTGCTCGGACGAAGAACCAGTATTTTCAACATGATACAGCCATTGACAAACTCTGACAAACTTGTTCTTTTGACAAACTTGTTCAAAATTCTTATTACACAATTTCAACTTTATTTCATTTGTGATTTGCATTCCCAATCATTTATAGTTTTGCAAAAATATTTGAAGTCTAATAAATCATTATTTGTTAAAATTGAAACAATTGTTTAAATATTTATACTTCAGATTAAAATATTTAAATAAAAATTACAATATTTTTAAAGTGAATTAAATTTATTAAATTAGATGGATGGTTTTATAAATTTAACAGCAAATTAATAAATGATTATAAAATTAACCAACAAATAAATGAATTATAACCAAACTAATTATCCCTTATTTAATTCAGTCAAATTAGACTAATATATTCTTACTGGCAATTTAATCACAATCTATTAGAATAGAATTAAATTATATATATATATATATATATATATATATATATATATATGTTATATCTATGGAGTACTATTATATATTAAACTGTTGTATTACAAAATTAATTATATACTTTTCTAATTTTAATATATCGTTATAAATAAATTACTACATACATAAATTTTAACAGACCAAGAAATATCTTTTTAAATGAGTAGGGGGCTCTGCCCCTTGCTTGCTACGCTCACCAACCCCCGTTCTGATTTCACAGCCTCTTTCAACCTGGTAATGTATCCTGTTTTAAAAAGATGATGATGATGATATCACGAACGGCGAATATCTTCTGTAATCAGGTTATAATGCTTTTTCATTTACCTGGTTATAATGCTTTTTTTATTTAATTTATCTTTTTTATTTTTAATATTCATGTATAAACACAATTTTTATGAAGTAATTTTCTTTATTTCTTCCTTTCAACACGTGATCATTTAATTATTATTTTAAACTTTTATTATTTTTTTTAATAGTCTCGCGCAAATACATTTTTTATTTGAGATAAAACAAAATCCTTTGCGCTTATTTAGAAATTAGCAAAAATATAAAAAAATGACTTTTTCAATAAAAGATTTTTTACTCGATTTTTAAGGATTTTTTGAGTTTTTATTGCCCAACCGTGCTAATTTTTTGAATTTCTGAAAGAGTGTTATATTTCGCGTCTGGTGGTATGATTTTTGAATCCGTAGAATGGCTAGAAAAAAAGTAATAGCTCCTCAAAAAAGTCCCTAGTAAAAAAGCGATGAGACTAACCCGGAATATCTACGCAGAATTTGATTGGTCTAAATCGTTTTTGGCTCAGTTCCAGATTACTTTCTTTATATATAGAAAGAAAAAAAAACAAAAAAAATCTATCGAATCATTAGTCTATAGAACTTGTAAAGAGTTCTATAGAGTTCTATACCGCTCTATGAACTATTTTTGTAAGGGTTAACTTTTTTGATGGTGATCAATGTGATCACCATGGGATCAGTAATCCAGAGAGTGAATTAATCCTAAATTATAATCTATTTGTTGATGGCACATAATCCACAGGCTGGTGTGGCAAAGCACATTTACACTATTTCTTTTATCTGAAAAACTAAATGTTTAATTAAAGTAGAAGTTGAATTAAGTTTAATCGAGAAGTTGATTTAAGCATTTTATAAAATTTTAATCGTTACAATTATATAATTCTACAAGCAGCAGTTATACATAAATTTTAGTACATTATTTTCATTTTATAGCGGAAATTTATTTGCCCCTGTTTACATGTTTACAATCTGCTTACATCTGACGAAATTAGGGTTCAATTAAATAAGAATGTTTTTAGTTTATTCACCTCGTAAAGTATTCATGGTAAGTTCTTATTACACGGTTTTTTTTTAAAGATAGATACAACAGTCTATTATATACATAATATAAAATTTATAGGTTATTAAGAAAATTTTATCAAATTCTTCTTTTGTAGCACAATTCGTCTTGAAGCACTTATCAGTTTTAATGATTATGGGTTGATGGGAAACTCGAGGCTAACGAAAAAGAAAGGCTACCGCGGTGCTTTGCGCGTATCTTTTTTTACAGACCGCCGGAGTCATGTGATACTCGAATGCACCAATGAAGGTGTACGAAAAGAGTAACACGTCACTCTAGCGGTCTGTAAAAAAAGATAAGTGGAATGCACCGCGGTAGCCTGTCTTTTTCGCTAGCCTCGGGGAAACTGTTTATGAAGTCATTCATAAGTACTTTTGCTTTTAATCTCGGATTTCTAAGCTTTAGGTTTTCCTGATGCAATGGACGTGTTTCCCCGATAAGTATTTTCACATCTATTGATATTTTACTCGTTGAGTGAAATGTCTGGTAATTCCAATGAAAGAGGTTATTATTTTTAACATCATAATCTGTGCTTGTCGCATGGATCTTCTTTTTAATTTAGGAATGCCATAGTTTCCATGCCCATTTGTTATTTTAATTTTTTTTTTTGTTTAAGAGCCCATATTTGGCATCATAACATATGGTTTTTTTTTTCTCTTTTTAGTGCCAGAAGACTCCAGTGCTGAAGAAAAAAATTATTTTTTATAGTTTTATTTTTTAGAGCACGAGGGAAGTTTTTGGGTAGTTCTAAATAAAAACTTATAGAGGTCAGTGACAGTATATTTTTTTCGTGTATATTTTTAAAACAACTATTTTTACGTAAATGGATAGTCACATGATGAAGAACAATATATATATATATATATATTTACAATTAGAACTCTACCTTTAATACTAAAATTTTAGGAATTCATTGTTTGTTAACAATAATTACTGACACTCTGCATGTAAATATTACTTAATGTATGATAATTCTTTTAAATAAAAACAGTTCTTCAGTATTAAAAAAATATTTTTCTCAAACCAAATGAAAAAAAAAAAACTGAAAATAAATTGTATGCTTTTATAAATTTTAGTATTTAACCATTTAACGCTGCAAAAATGAAAAATAAATGAAATTTTAAATTGCTCAAAATTGTCAAATTATTATCTTCCTACAAATTAACTGGCTTTAAAAAATATGAAATAAAGTAGTATTTGCACTTTAATAACCATTAAAGAAATATAGTTTTTGTTTGAATACATTAAGTGGGTGAAATTGCGCTAAAAGCTAATGTATTTTGCTGCATTAAAAGAAATATTTTAAATGCAGTTTTTCGCTGAATTATTCAGATTATTAAATACATTTTCAGAAGTCTTACAATAATTGCCATATACACAGCTTATGAGTGGGAAATGTTTTGCTCTATTACTATTATTAAGTATGTAATACAAATATTATTAGTAATTTTAAATTATTAAAACAAATTATCGATACCAAATTATCTTTTTATTTTTATTTATTACATAAATAAGAACTCTTTAAACTAGAGAAACAATCTTGAAAAAAAAATCAATTTTTTTCGGCTTCATAAAATAATTTGTGTTGCATAAAAATATTTTAAACAAATTGTATATTTTTAAATTTTACATTCGGTTAAAACTAATTGTTTTAAATTAAATGCTAGCAATTGAGTACACTAGCCTGTGAAAGATTAGATGGAATCTGGAGTTCATGAAACTTATATTTCTTTTTTTTTTTTCAAAAATATTACCAATATGACTGCAGGATGTGAGTGGAATAGCAATTCGTTAACTATCTCTGTTAAACGTCTGATGATTCTGTTATATATATAGGGTGCGGCATAAATTCGTTAACATTTTAAAAATTCGTTAAAAAGGAACAAATTATGCTAAAAAACTGCGGTTTGCGCGAATGGAATTAAAGGAAGATCGGATTTGTTGTTTTTTTTTAATAACGAAAATTTGTGGTTAAAATATTATCGATAGATGGTGGTGGCATGCATAATATGATGAAGATTGAATCAAATCAGGCTGTCAATAATACACCTCGATGCACAAAGATTTTCCATTCGATTGCAGCAGTATGCTATCGTTACCAGATTAAGCGTCGTCGGTAGTAACTTTTATAAGAACGAGGATTCAGCAACGGGCACTTTGAGAAAATTTCGCACTGGAAAACGACTAAAGACGAAAAAGGGCCGTTTCATGTGCTGGGAAACTTAATCTTGTTCAACGAGTTGAAGAAACATATCGTTTGGAGGTTCGTCCATGAAGTGGAAGGGCTTCCTTGAAAGATGGACGCGTCACTCCCATACATAGTGTCAAGGAGGATATGGCATCACGGTCACCCACGGGAAGTAGTAGAGCTTGTGAAGCTGGAAATGTATTGGGGATGTTATTGTCTTCATGTTCAGTGTCTTCTACTATAAGCCTAATTTGCATACATCTGCTTCCTATTATGCATGTCAGCGCCATCTATTGGTAATTTTTTGAACCACAACATTTTTTATTATTAAAGAAAACGATCACCTTCTAATCACATTCGTGCAAACCACGATTTTTTAGGATAATTTTTTTCCCTTTTCATGAATTTTTAAAGTTTTAACGAATTGATGGCGCTACTTGTATTTATACAGCCTTGATTTAGCAAACCGCTTTAATAAGTTGCATAATTCAGGGGGGAGTTCGTCCATGAAGTGGAAGGGCTTCCTTGAAAGATGGACGCGTCACTCCCATACATAGTGTCATGGAGGATATGGCATCACGGTCACCCACAGGAAGTATAGAGCTTGTGAAGCTGGAAATGTATTGGGGATGTTATTGCCTTCATGTTCAGTGTCTTCAACTATAAGCCTAATTTGCATACATCTGCTTCCTATTATGCATGTCAGCGCCATCTATTGGTAATTTTTTTGAACCACAACATATTTTATCATTAAAAAACCCGATCATCTTCTAATCACATTCGTGCAAACCGCGATTTTTTAGTACAATTTTTTTCCCTTTTCATGATTTTTTAAAGTTTTAAAGAATTGATGCCGCTACCTGTATTTATATAGCCTTGATCCAGCAAACCGCTTTAATAAGTTGCATATTTCTGATCCATAAACCATTCTAACCGGTTTCAAATATACAAAAACTAAATGAAAAATAGAAAAATTTTCCGGAATTTAACTTTAGAAAAACAAAACTTGATATACCTGCACAGGAGTTCTCTTTGTGAGAATATTCAATTTTGTTGTGTTTTACACACGCACATAAAATTTAAGATTCTTTACATGTAGTTTTTAGTTAAACTAAATATGTTCTGGATTCACTTGTTATTTTCTGGTAGTAGGCAATGAAAATTGTGAGTAGGATTAGTGAACTAATAGTCCATCAATTAAGAATATTTCTTGTGTTCCACAGCTCCTGCTATCTGGCCAGCATAGTTATGTCCAAATAATGCTTTTTAGGTAGATTTCGTAAGAAATACTACCTATTACATTCTCTCCTAAGTTGGAAATTTTGAAAATTTCTTGCAGATCTACGCCGATCATGACTCCCAGAACCCAAAAACACCCCCAGTTCAAAACTTTATCTATCTATGTTACTTTTTTATGGACACGATAACTGGAAAAATTCTGCATAAATCTATTCCAAACTCATACATAAAATCAAGGGGCATAAAATCTTGGTCAGGTTCGTTAATGGGCAAAACCGAACCAAGGGGGGGGGGGAAATGGGGAGGCTTTTTGTGAAAACAGAAAAAAAACCCATAATTTCTTAATTATTATACGTATCGAATCCGTTTAAAGTTATTATTACTTCTAGGAAAAGGGCCGAAAATTTATGTATGATAGATTTTTGATATCATTAAAAATGGCCCCAAGGGGGGGGGAAAGGGGGGTTTTAGAAGAAAAAAAACCATAGCTTCGTCAATTTACCAGATATCAAATCCGCGTAAATTTATTATTAATCCTTTTAATATTATCTAAAACTTTTATATTGACAAGTTTTTATAGGACCAACCGTTATAGCAAAAAAAAAAAAAAAAAAAAAAAAAAATTAAAAAAAAAAAAAAAATCCCTGCCGGCTCCGCCTGCAAACAGCTTATTTTTCGAAGTAGGTGGTTCCAACTCCTGCATCTTTTCGAAACTGATACATAAAATCAAGGGGCATAAAATCTCGGTCAATTTCGTTAATGGGCAAAATCGAACCAAGGGGGGGGGGGCTTTTTGTGAAAACAAGAAAAAACCCATAATTTCTTAATTATGATACGTATTGAATCCGTTTAAAGTTATTATTACTTCTAGGAACAGGGCCAAAAACTTATGTATGACAGATTTTTGATATAATTAAAAATTGCCTTAAGGGGGGAGGGAAGGGGGGTTTTAGAAGAAAAAAATTCATAACTTCGTCAATTCCCAAGATTTCAAATCCGCTTAAATTTATTATAAATCCTCTTAATATTATCTAAAACTTTTATACTGACAAGTTTTTTATAGGACCAACCGTTATAGAAAAAAAATTAAAAAACAAAAAAAAAATCAAATTCCTGCCGGCTCCGCCTGCAAACAAGTTATTTTTCGAAGTAGGCGGTTCCAACTCCCGCATCTTTTCGAAACTGATACATAAAATCAAGGGGCATAAAATCTCGGTCAAGTTCGTTAATGGGCAAAATCGAACCAAGGGGGGGGGGGGCTTTTTGTGAAAACAAGAAAAAACCCATAATTTCTTAATTATGATACGTATTGAATCCGTTTGAAGTTATTATTACTTCTAATAGAAGGGCCGAAAATTTATGTATGATAGATTTTTGATATACTTAAAAATTGCCTTAAGGGGGGGAAGGGGTGTTTTAGAAGAAAAAATTCATAACTTCGTCAATTCCCAAGATTTCATAAAACTTTTATATTGACAAGTTTTTTATAGGACCAACTCTTATAGCTAAAAAAAAAAATCCCTGCTGGCTCCGCCTGCAAATAAGTTAGGTTTCGAAGGAAGTAGGCGGTTCCAACTGCCGCATCATCGCAAAAAGGTCATTTCTTCCGCAATTCCCGACAAACAGGCGTCCCACGGGCTGCGTCGTCGAAATCTACCTGTGCCTGTAGGCCGAGCCGTCAGGGATTTTTTCTTTTATTATGCCAAATAAATATATAGAGGACCAAAAATGGTCCAGGATCTAAATTTTAAAAAGTAAGTAAAAAGTGAACAATACGCTCTTTTTAAACATAAAGTTTCAACATGGTAGTTTAACATATTTTTGATCAAAAATTGGTGGGTTTTCTTCATTTATTATGAGATAAAATGCTTAATAGCTCGTATTTGGACCACCCTTTGAAACCCCTGATTTTCACTTTTCTAAATAAAAAACTAAGACTAGTTTCGGAAAACTAAGAGTGCTTATATCCCCTTTTCACCCTCATAGCACTTTCAGGACCATTGTTAGAAGTAAGTAACACCGAACTATACATTATGACTAAGCGTGTAAATTCGTAGGTACCAAAATGAAAATGGTAGTCAGTTTCTGGACCAATTCCTAGAATTTCTTTATCAATAAGTGAGATTAAGATGAAAATAATAAAGTATATAAGTGGCATTCTTACTGATGTATTCAAATGACAAATACAATCATGTAAAATATCATTGTACTCTATGAACATATATTCAATAAAAATGCTTTTGATTCATTTTTGAAGTTATAATACTAGCTGGGGGACAAAATGCCATCATACCAGATGCGCACAAAACTTGCACGATGCCAGTTACGGAATAAGCATGATATATAAAATTATCATACATCTAAAGTAGTTCATAACTATTATGTATCTAATCATGAAAACCATACATGTGTGACTTCATTAGATCAAATATAATATTAACTGATCAACGTCTAATGCTGTCACACTATCTAGAAATATTTCAATTATGTAGGTAAATTTTTTGCACAATTTTTCCGCTAAGCATGATATTTTTGTTTATTGCTAGGCATGATATTTTTATATTCATTTTTTATGTTTTTGAAAATTCTTTATAGTGTGTTTTCTTTTACTTTAGTATTGACAACGATGTAAGAACTGTAGACTGAAATAAAATCAGGATAATTACTTCCATTATATTGATTGGTAAAGAGAAGCATGGGGGAAAATGAAGCAGCAATATGAATAATATGTAAAAAATGAATACTCCTAAGTCATCGAATTTAAAGGTAGGATTTTATAAAATAAATGTATCAGAGTCATAGATCTATTCTAATAACTTGTAAACTTTTTCATCGCCTTTCTGGTTAAAACAAATAACTTACTTTCTGTAACAAATTTGCCTAAACTGTCAGATAATATGTTTTTTGTTTTGTTTTGTGTTGTTTTTTCAGCAACGTTCTTACAATTCCGGACACTTACGTCTGTTTAAAATGCTTAAGTTACAATCAAATCTTAATGTGAAACGAAATAAATGTAATATTTCTTAAACCACAATTTGGCTTCATTCCATCTTTTGATGCGTGCTATTTATCGAAGTTTATGTTGATGTTCAAGAACAAAAATGGGGTCATGTTTTTTCGAACATTTTTTATATTTCTTCTTTGATTTACATCATCTACTGCTCGCAACATGAATTAAATGTCTGATTTGGAATGATGCCACAATCTTAGATAAAATAAAGATAAAAAATTTACTAAAAAGAGCAATAAATATAAACGTATTCAAAGGATTGGGATCTTTCTTCGTTTATGTAGTATGTAATAAAGAAGGACATAAAAATGATTACTTTTAAGATGTTTTTTGAAGCGTTATTGTGCATTGCATTATTTACATTAAATAAGTTTTTAAAATATAAATTGCTTGTATTTAAGTCTCTGTTACCACGTTTAAAAAACGTTAATGTACTTATTTTTTAGATACAGAGCTATCATAACTACATATTTTGCTTATACATTTTGATATATGAATCTGGTATTTTTTCTTCAAAAAGAAAACCTTTCACACTTTGCAATACTTTGTAATACAGCATTTATGTTGTAAAAATCTCATTAGGACTATAATACAACTTATTATAACAATTATTTTAAATGTAATTAAAAAATTAATTAATGCACAGTTGTATTTTATTAATATTGCTATTTTAAAGTATATGAATATATATGTGTAAGGCAGTGTGTAATCTACAGTGATATTTTGAATGTATAAAACATAATTAGGTACTTACGTATTATCCGTGCCAGGTCAGATACAACTGAGCCAAGCATGGCGCCAATTATACTGATTACAGCAACCCTTATTTTTTGACAAGTATATAGTTTATTTATTTATTATAGTGTATGGTTTTTTAGTATAATTTATAGTTTATTATTTTTTTTATAGTTTACAGTTTTTTGTTATTTATTTATTATTGTTTATTTATTTTATTTATTTATTTTATTTTACTTACCATTTTAAACAATTGTATGTATTTAACAATATTAAATTACTGTTTTGCACAATATTGGCAACGATAAACAAGATTGGCAATTGACAACTATTTTTGGCGATCTATCTCCTGGCACGGATAATACGTAAGTACCCATAATTATAGCTAAGTTATATTGGGACAATGTGACAGATTGTGTATAAGAAATAAAATGGAATATATGACTGTTTGGCCATTGCATTCTTTCCTACACATACATTGCTGGGGACTAAATTACAAATTCAATACATACAGGGTGTTTCACTACCAGACAGACAAACTTGCCGGAGGTGTATAGGGCACAGAGACGACTCGGAATCACATAGCAATCCAGGGTCGAAAATGCAAGTTGTTGCGAGCTATGGTTCAAAGAAGCAGAGAAAAAGAACAGAAACAGCAACACATTAATGGGACAGAAAACATTTTATAGAAAGTTTGTACTAGAGAAGGTGTTCAATATTACGACCAGAAGTCATCAGGCAGGCTTGACACAGTTTTGTGGTAGATGGCGCTGAACGGAAGGCCGCTTGAATAACTATAACTGCCGGGAGGATACGCGACACGCCAGGAATCTTCTAGAACGTAAGGGAATCCATGCGGCGCCGCTGTCAAACCTACCTGACGACTTTTGGTCGTAATTTTGAACACCTTCTGTAGTACAAACTTTCAATAAAATATTTTCTGTCCAATTAATGAGTTGTTGTTTCTTTTTTTTTCTCTGTTTCTTTGAATCATAGCTCGCAACTACGGCATTTTCGACCCTGCATTGCTATGTGATTCCGAGTAGTCTCTCTGCCCCCTACACCTTCTGCAAGTTTGTCGGTCTGGTAGTGAAATACCCTGTATACAAGCATTAAAAAAAATATATAGTAAATTTCAAAGTTTTGTTTGCGTAATTTCTATCTGTTTTATAGACTCCTCATGTTGACACGGATTCATGTAAATCGAATACTGTGACTGTGGCCATGGAAGGAGCTTACGTGTTGAAATTACGAAGGGTTTGGTACGGTCTTTAATTTTAAATACCACTATTTCTGAATACTGATATAAGGTTTATTTAAAAACATAAATTATGAGGTTAAATAATGATATCCAATTGCATATTCTGCTATTAAACGTAAAAACAGAGTGAATCTTTCTTTTCGCTCTGTGCAAATCGTGTGGTGTAATTCGTAAGTGCGAGTGTCATTCGTGTTGTGTATTATCAAAAACAGAGGTGTAGGAACATTTTTTTTGCTCGCTTTGTTAAATATTGCCGGCAGCAGTTATTTCGATAAGTTACATTAATGACACGTTTCAGAACTTGATACAGATGTTAGATATCAGAGGAAACATACATTCTTAATAATGTATCGAATGGAATGGAATAACGCTTGGATGTTATCCCTGTTGCTGTGTCCCCCTAGAATCACACAGGACAGCTATAAAGTACGCAAAGAAAATGTAAATCTATTCCTGTACGATATTTTTTAATATTGTTATTAATACAAAAATTATTTGTAATCAGTGTAATTTTTTCAATCATCCTGTATTTTATTATTATTTAAAATAATTGCAACTTCCTGTAAGAACAGGCTCTTGGAAACCGATTGCATGCTAAATGCTGCCAATAATATGTCCTTATTTGAGAGCGTATGTTGCACTAAACTGCCATTTAACAACATATGGGTATTTCTCCTGAATAAAATAATTGTAGAAAACAGATTTAAAATATTGAACTAAAACAACAAATAAATATACTTACTTTGCTGGGGAAACGTTCCATAACATATGCAATAAGATTTGGCGAGATTTTTCGTAGGTTTATTTAGCGATAAATGTTTAAATGTGGTTGTTTGCAATTTATTTTTTCAGAATAAGTTATAATTTATTCCTATTTTTTTAACAATTATTGGGAGGCTCTGGCCCCTGCTCGCCAACCCCCGTTCTGATTTCACAGCCTCTTAAAACCTGGTAATGTATCCTCTTTTAAAAAGATGATGATGATGATATCAGGAACGGCGACTTTCTTCTGTAATCATGTTATAATGCTTTTTCATTTAACTGGTTATAATGCTTTTTCATTTAATTCATCTTTTTTATTTTTAATATTCATGTGTAAACACAATTTTTATGACGTAATTTTCTTTATTTCCTGCTTTCAACACGTGATCATTTAATTGTTATTTTAAACTTTCATTATTGTTTTTAATAATCTCGCGCAAATACAGATTTTATTTGAGATAAAATATAATCCTTTGCGCTTATTTAGAAATTGGCAACAATATAAAAAATTACTTTTTTAATAAAAGATTTTTTACTCGATTTTTAAGGATTTTTAAAATTTTTATTGTCCGACCGTGATAATTTTTTTAATTTCTGAAAGCTTGCTAGATTGGTTAGAAAAAAGTAACAGCTCCTCAGAAAAGTCCCTAGTAAAAAAGCGATGAGAATAACCCGGATTATCTACGCAGAATTTGATTGGTCCATTTCGTTTTTGGTTCAGTTCCAGATTACTTTTTTTTAATATAGAAGGATTTTTTTTTGCAATTTTCCAGAAATATTTTTTTGTGTCTTTTTTATAGATTTTATTATTTATTTTGCATATATATTTTTTTATTTATAATGGCAATTGTAAACGAGTTTTTTACCTTTTTTTCTGTACCTTCAGAAATATTAATTAAAAATGAAGATTTATATAAATTGTATATTAGTTTACATTTTTATACGGAACTCTTATCCAGTTTATAATTTTAAGTGTTATTTATATGAGATGTACCTTTCCCGAGTTCCCCAAAAGTTACTTTCGATAAGTTTTGCTCTTACTTTTGTGAAATAGTTTTATTTATGTATTTTTCATAACTTGCTATAATATCCAAAATGGTGCTAAAATGTTGTTTTAACATCGTTCCTAACTTTTAAGCCGCGAATGCGCGGTAGCGTATTATTGCTTGTTTTACTGTTTATTACTGTTAATTTTACGGTATAATACTGGTAGCTGGGATGTCAGTATTATACTGTAAAATCAACACTTTTTTTTTTTAATTGCAGCCAAGTTGGCTTTATTTATGGAGACTTATAATTTATTATTTTTGGATGCCAAATTTGACGACATTTCACCAAGTGTCGTCAAGTTTGGCGAGAATTTTCCGCTAGCGAATGTAAGTATAGTTTTATGCATATGATTGGGAAAATGATTACGACAATAAGGATAATAATTTGTGAGAAGTCTCGTTCATTAAAACTCATATATGGTGTCCCTAACAAATCCCTGATTTGTTTTAATCTGCTGTCATGTTTCAAAATGCCAGCTATCCTAAAATTCCAAACTGCAATATCTCTGCCATTTTTACTTTCTTCTATCTTTACAAGAAGAAAGTATTGAATTCATGAAAATTTTCGACGGATTTATACGTTTTAGAAGGTCCTGAATACGAATTGACCATTTTTGGAAAATGTCTGTCTGTCACTCTGTCTGTCTGTCTGTATGTGACAAAAATTTTGTGGGCGCTCTATCTCATGAACTAATGCACGAAATTTAATAAAACTTTATATTCAGTTAGTCCCTAATAGAAATTGGTGCTGATTAGTTTTTGGTGAAAACCGCCCAAAAGGTGGTGCTGCTATGCTCCAGTTTTCATGATTTCCGCAATAGCTCTATCTCAAGAACTAATGCGCTTATTTTCATCAAACTTCAGGTACTGTTAGACCTTGACATAAACAGACGCTGATTAAAGTTTGGTGTAGATATCCCAACAGGTGGCGCTGCTATACCAGATTTTTTTCGATTTTTACGATAGCTATATCTCAAGAACTAATGCACGGAATTCCATGAAACTTCAGATTATGTTAGAGTTTGACATAAATAGATGCTGCTTACGTATTTGTGTAAAATGCCCAACAGGTGGCGCTGTTATGCTACTTTTTTCATTATTATCACGATAACTATATCTCAAGAGCTAATGCACGGATTTTAATCAAACTTCAGATTCAGTTAGACGTTAACATAAGTTGTTGTTGATTAGGTTTTGGTCTAAATCTTCCAACAGGTGGCGCTGCTATGCTGCATTTTGCAGGATTTACACGATTTTAGCAATAGTCATATCTCAAGAGCTACTGCACGGAATTTAATAAAACTTCAGATTCAGTTAGACCTTGATATAAATTGGTGCTGATTCTTTTTAGTGCATGAGAAATCTGTTTGAGATAGAAGAAACTTTTGGGATTGTCACATGCGACTAGTTTAATATAGAGGCAAAACAAAAAATGCTCCGGAATCCTGGTATCAAAGCATAATACTTAAGCAAAAAATAAATTTTAATGTTGATTGTTTGTATATGTTTTTTAGTTTTAAATCTTGTAGTGGCCGCCATTTTGAAACAAGGTAGTGGTTCACGCTGGCCAACGAACTCGGTCGAGATAATGCTGATCTTAATACACACGCTTAGTTTCACCCGCAACGATTTATAAATACGAGTGCTATCGTATGACATAGCTAACAGATATATATATATATATATATATATATATATATATCAACATTTGAACGGAGGAAAATTTTGGAGTCTAAAGATCATTATCGGTGAAAATATGCCGTATTGTTTTATAATGAAAGCTACCTAATAGTTACACAGTTTGGTTTCTTCATCCAAACGTTAAATGATCTTAGAATTACAAAAATGTATGACAGAGTTTAAAGAATGTTGCATATTTCGAAACTCAACACTTTCCTGTGCGCTTGTTTTCTGGCTGGAATTTGTACTTTAGTGACACATCTGAAAGAGCGGGGTGAATAATAAAAAATGTTGTAGAAATAATCTTCACATGCATGGCAGCATGCACAAAAATTTTCCGAAAAGTTATTCTGATTTCGCAGTGTAAACATGCGTAAAAATATCTTTTATTAAGTTGTATATTTGTGAACTGTAAATATATAAATATGCATAAGGTATCAGAAATCAACGAGAAAAAAATTCATGAGTTTGGAGTGAAATTATTTCTCGATCAGCAGTAACAATATACTTGAATTACAAGTGAATAAATTCTCTATTAATAATTGTGATTTTGTTTTTTTTTAAATCGTGAAATATTTGAAAAATTGAATTTTTGGATTACGTCTGCTTTTCTTTGAGGCATTATTATTACTGTGCGAAGATGGAATTATTGGGATTAGGCAATATTCCAAAAACAAAAAAAAAAAAAAAAAGCGACCCACCGTTGTAACGCATTTATATTTCATCTATAGTCATTGAACTTATAAGGTGTTAATTACATTAGCGATGTCTATTATAACACGAAATATAAAATTTCTTCTTTTTTTCTGTACTTTGCAAAATTTGTTTATTTTTTTTTTTTTTTAATTTTACGAATGACAATTTTAAAAAGATATTTATTGCTTATAATTTTTGTTATTTTTATACTTACTTATTACTATTATGCTAGATAGAATATCATTATTCATTTATGCTTTATAGCCAGATGAAGAACACTTTAGCATTGCCAAAATTAAATATTATTGAGTAGTTTGTTCCGTTTCTAGGCACATTTTAAAACAAGAAGTTATAACTTACCGTAACATGCAGCGTAATGTACGTACATTTTAAAAATGCAACTGTGTAACTGTAGAACTGTATAAAGTGTAATTGTGAAGCTATCCCTGCTTCTGTAGTTTTTAGATCAAATATTCCGTAATCGGATCCAGAGCATAATGTCGCTTCAAGCATGAGTACGGAAATAAATACTTATGATGCTGTTAAATGTTTATAAAAAAAAAAAAAAACCTCGTAAAAAATATTATACATTTTACGACAAACTCGCTGAAATGAAAATTGAGTGTTAATCCGATCACGGCTTTTTCCCGTTTCTATAGACCTAATTGTTAGTAGAATACAACAATGTTATACTAATGTAACGTTTAATTTTAAAAAAAAAACATCGAAAAATGTTAGTTATTTGCTAAGAATTATTTAACATTTTAACATCAAAATCAGTTTTGTGATAATTTATGTAAGCACTCTTTTAAATATTTTAACAAATGGCAAAAAATTGCATGCATAATATATACTTTATAGGATGAATAATGTTTGTATATAAATCGAATCTTAATAAAAAACAAGTTTACAATAACGATTTATGGAAACAATATATCGAAAGCAACAATAAATGATTACTTTCTTTATACATTGTTTTTAAAAAAAGAAAGAAAAAAGAGAGCAAAATTCAGTCCTATTTTATTTAACAAATTACTGTACGTTCAATTCAAAAGATTAGAACTTGCAGCAGCTGTGAAAAGAGATATTGTTTGAAACTTTTTTTGCGTGTCAAATGTGATGACATGGAGATATTAGCATATATAATTTATTCATTACAAAGAATGATTTTTTTTTTTGTAGTGAAACGTTTAAATAATTCCATTTTACATTATCCTACATAAGAATATGTTACATATTGAATACTTTACTTTCCATGTTTCTTTTCTTAAAAAAAAAAAACACACACAAAAAAAAGCACTTATTTTACCATGCTGTAATAACAAACAATATTGATTTTTTTTTTTAAATAATCTATAATATAATTATTCTAATACTTCAATTTAATGTATGTTTATTCATTATTTAAACTTTTGACTAATAAATTATATTACAAGAATAAACTGTAAATTATAATAAAAAAAAACTTTTCAAGACATAATTAATCAAGCATATGTTTTGCTGTTCTTGTGATATTTTGAATTTTTGTATGCTTAAAAGCAGAACTTATATTAATAATAAAATAATATTTAATACCATATCGATGCACATATCATACATATGCAATAGTATGTTTTCCTTCAAAGTGTATATTAGTCCATGTATTTTTATGCATGTTTTGGGAAAAATACTGAAAAACATATAGGTACTCCACTATCCCGTCGACCAAATTCGATAAAAAAAAAAAAAAAAATCAAAAAATACCGTCAAAATATAGCATTAAGGCGGTATTAAAAAAAAAATATTTTTCCACGCTCAACAACTCAATGAAACTTGGTGAGGTGATTTATGAAGAGATTTATAAGGGCCCCATGTTTTTATTTTTCGTTCAATTAATTAGAAATTGATTTACAAACAATTATTTTCACAGTACGATATTTTTTTGTTTTTTGTTTTTAGCGCTATATCTTCGGGAAATTCGGTTCAAAATGTCCACTTTGACAGCATTTTTTGAAATATATTCTGCCTTTATCAAAAAATCGAGACAGTAGGGACATTATAAAGTTTCTGAATAAGAGAACCTGCAAATTGGATGCATTTTACAGCAAAAATGAATTTAAAAATGTGTCTCAAAATAAGCAGTTTGGATTTGAATACACCCTTAAACGCAAAATTAACATTTACTTTATGTCAGATTAATTGCACGTTCTTGATTTTTGGCCAATGTCCGTGTGGTCCTGAATCGGAAGATTGTTGGAAAATTATTCCGCCGATAGTTAGAAAAATACTAGGCAAGACTCCCGTCCTAAAAGTTGAAGGATAAAGAATTAAAGATGTTCACATTAATTCCTTTTTTATGGTTTTGTATACTACTGTTATAAATATTTATTTATTTATTTATTTTTATTTTTATATATATATATATTTTTTTTTTTTTTTGGGGGGGGGGGGGCAGAATAAATGCCAATCATAACGGAAGTTTCGTCAAATTCTATAATCTTTTTAGACCTTCTTATTTTTTTGGAAATAGCTTTCTAGAACGTTTGACGTACATAATTCTCATAGATAATTATTCCAATCAATTATCGTACTCTGGCGTAAAGCCAACTGTTGTTTCTCAATTTTATTGATTTTAATTCATATCGTAATCATACCATAATTATTTTCCAATATATATGCCTTATCATAGCTTTTACATTAGATCGAAAATGTTTATACGTTTGCAGATACTCTCATATCATGCCCATTAATGGACGCTATTTTATGTGGAATCCCATAATCTTGAAACAGCTTATAGCATACAGTTCTGTAGATGGAAAATCCGAGATATTTATAATTTTTTTCTTAAAATGCGAGAGAAAGCAGTTACTAATATCCTTCCTTACAAAACCTAAATTGACTTATCCACAAAATAAATAAAAATGGAATACGTATATCACGTGCTAGCGCTACATTTAAAATTTAACTTGGCGTCACACTCATGTATTACTGGCGAGTTATATGTTATAGTTCGGCGATAGTTTTCTTTTTTTATGGAAAGTTATAGACGGAATAATAGAGAAGTACCAATATATATACTTCAGATGTATATTATGTATATTACGATGTACACTACCATGTATACTTCCGATACAAATGAAGTAGAAGAGAGTAGGGTAAAACTTGTTAGGTAAGTCAATACTGGTACGCTGTTTTCTCGGTGGTTGGTGCTGCCCTGTGGACAGCAATCATCTTAACCCATTAAAATCGGAATTATTTTTCTCTTTAATATGCAAAAATTGCATTTCATACCAATTTTTCAAAGTAGCAACTTTAGTCTCCTTTTATTACGGAGTTTCTGTCATCAAATAAAGAGAATATTTCTCGTAAAATATACTGGTATATAAACAACAAAATGGAGGACAGCAATCCCGGTACCATATGGTACCAGTAGGCTTTAATGGGTTAATTACATCCCTTACTGTCCCTCAGCTGTATGCTGTCGGCTTTTGAAGTGAGTTACTGTCTGTGTCTGTGCAGTGCCATTGGAAAGAAATTGACCTCAAAAGTTTTAATTTTTTGCCGTATTTTTGCTCTTTAAAAAATCTAGCCTGACGAATTGGTTTATTTATTAAATCACTGTTTTCTATAGATTTCACATTATATTTCGATGCCACGCAGAAGTGTTTACGTCCATCTATCCAGGAGAACGGCCATGTTGATTTTTGGTTGACGGTTGGAGCAAAATCGGGTACCCATATTCTTGCACTGAATTCTGCAATTAATTGCTTATTCACTCAACAAGTGATGAAAGATGGATACAATGTTCAGTCTGAAAACAGAGGACACATGAGGAGTGCAGCTGATACGAGAAGTAAAATCTGAGAAATTACAACATTAAAACTTGCTTGAATACTTGAAAAAATAATATAATGTTAAAAAGTTTAGCGTGTTTTAAAGTTTGTTTTGAAATTTATTACAATAAAAGATTGTATTACTGGAAATGTAAAAATTTAATTTCTGATTTGTAACCGGTTTTACTTTACCACCAAAATTCGGAACTGTTTCAGATGGTCCTAAAAATCGCCTTTTCCCAAGTAGAGAATCTTTTTTCTTTGACAACGGGTGGTGATTTACAATAGCCACAATGTCCCCAAACACTTTCGTAGGGTACTCCGATTTTTCAACCATTCTAAATATATTTGTCAACAATATTGTCATTTGTCAACAAATGAAAACCGTTATGTACCCGGTTTTACTCAACTTTCCCTTAAATTTTAATTATATTAATCAAGTAAACTTTTACTGCTCTAGTGATATTTAGATTTGCTTTTTTTGTAGGAAAACCAAAATAATAATTTTAATTAAAAAAAAAAAACACTTTAAAATTCGTATAGATCAATGCATGTAACTTAGATCTGCAATGATATATGTTCTTCAAAGTGAAAAAAATTTCATATGTATTTTTTATGCCCAACTACATAACAATAATAATTTTAAAAAACTATCCTGTAGAATTTTGATACAAAAGAAGTATATTTGTTTTATATTAATCAAGTGCATTATTGCTGTTCTAATGATATTTTGATTTAGTTTTTTGTATGAAAAACATAAATTTGAATATTTAATAAAAATATATTTAACTTTAGTACAGATCTACATACATATATCTGAAATGATACATTTCCGTGAAAGTGAAAATTGTTGTATTATATATTTAATGCCTATCTCCACAACAATAATAAATCAACTATCATGAAGAATTTTGATTCAAAAGAAGTATACTTGTTTTACATTAATCAAATTCATTTTTGCTTTTCTCATGATATTTTAAATTAACTTTTTGTATGAAAAACAGAAATCTGAATATTCAATAAAAAATATATATAACTTTAGTATAGATCGATGCACATAACTTGGATATGACATGATACATTTTCTTCAAAGTAAAAAGTGTTCCATATATATGTTTTATGTCCATCTTTATAACAATAATAAAACAACTATCATGACAAATTTCGATTCAAAAGAAGTATATTTGTTTTATATTAATCAAATGCATTTTTGCTGTACTAATGATATTTTTATTTAGCTTTTCGTATGAAAAATAGAAATCTGAATATTCAAAAAAATATTTAATTTAATACAGATCAATGGACATAACTTACATATGAAATGATACATTTTATTTAAAAGGTTTTACTTATAAATTTTCTATTAGCATCTCCTCATCAATATAAAACAAAAAATGTAATGTATACTTTCGATGCAAATCAAGTATATTTTATTTATGTTAACGAAGAATTTTTTTTTCTGCTATAGAGAATTTTTGATTTGTATTTTTTTCCAAGAAAAACGGAATTATTAGTATTAATAATTTTTTTTTTTACTCTGTTACCCGATAAATTCATCTAACATAGCTCTTCGAAAACACTAATTTCCCCGCAAAGTGAAATGTGTTTTATATGTTCTTTGTATGCCTATTTCAGGAAAAAATATCAAAATATCTATCATATATAGGAAGATGGGACACAGTGGTCGTAAATTGTGTATGTTGTACATTGTCTTAACTTCATATTAATATAATAAATTATAACACCTTTTAATAATATATTTCTTTTAAATGCTAAATGTGTAAACTGACAACATAATATACAGTAAAATAACATTTATTAGATTGTTGACATGTTTCGGTTCACTCCGAGCAACTAATTCAAATTAATATTTATAAATGACAGTGTAGTAATGAATATTTCCATCCTTAAATAATATGGGCAAAACAGAATTTATTGATTTTAGAAGAAATGTGTTGCTTTGAAATTAAAAAAAACTAAAATTTTGCTACTTTAGAATTTTACACTTTTAGCTAAAAAGGATTGGAATAATAAAAAATAAAAGCAATTGGCAAATCTATATAAAATTTTAGGTTTTATATGGAATGTTATATTTTGAAATATTTCTTATTTTATATCTGCATTGGGTACACAAGAGAGCATCAAAAAGTGATAGAGCGGATCACACTTTTATTCTGAATTTATACTGAAATTTACAATACAAAAAATTTAAATGGTTAAAACAATGATGACTTTTTTATTTAAAATTACAACTGTACCTAAGAAAGTGGTTATATTGTGTTGTAAAATATTTAAAAAAAATTGTGTTCTGCACAATTTTAATACCGTGAAGAATATTGCTATTAAATCCTATTAAATTGAGAAAATTTATTTAGAAGGTTATTATTTTTTCTTTTTTTGAGAACATAACAAATATATAGCTAAACCATAAATCGCTAAGTCTAAATCTGTACATTGTCATTTGCTATATCTGAAGTCATGAAGATGTAGCAAAGAAATTATTCTTAAAATATATATATTTCTTTTTTTACATATCGTTAAAGACACGGTAAATAATTCTCATTTAAAAATAAACACCTAAATTAAAGTTTGATGCATATGATGTATTGCACAACGATTATTTTAAATGTTTTCATTTATGTAAACTGAATCAATTGTTTTGAAAATACGTCTGACTAAAGATTTGTAATAAAAAACTTTGTTCTTTAAATATGTTTGAATATTAAATTTTACCTTTAAGTATAAATGGTTTACTATACTTCTTGTTGTGCCACACTGTACACCTAACATGAGGCAGAGTCGGATACATTTTTAAGCCTTAAGGAGTATGTTTACTTTAAAATATTAAGACTTATTCTTTGAGAAAATTAATAAATGAAGATAATGAAATAAGATATAATTGAATAATATAAGGAAGACTTCTTTCATGTAGATCGTTCTCGAAATTTTACAAGAAAAGAAATATAAAATTCAAAAACGGTCCACAGTGACCCCTCTTTCCCAACACTGTCACTAAAAAAAGAAATATTTTCTTGTTTGTAAATTATCTATTTAGTCACAAATACATCATACTTTCCAGTTTGTAAATTATAAATTTAGTTATAAAGGCACCATACATCATTACACACCATTGCTGATAACTTTTGGCTGCCGCTTCAGAGACTTTGGAAGACAAAATCTTCCAATGTAGGGAGTACTTGAAATTCATTCTAATGATTTTTTACTTTGCAGCATTTATGTAAAAAGCAAATAAAATGTAAAATGCAGATTATTTGTGAGTGTTTATTGAATAAAATGTTTTGACTTTGGTAGACCTGTGTAATTTTTTCCAACATCTCTTCATTTGGTTACTCTTGTTTTGCTATTTTATTGTGACATTTGACTTATATAATTTGAGGACACTGAGCAGAACGAATTTAGGACCAGAAATATAAAATCATATTGTTCGCTCCTGGTCTAATAATAACGCTCAAGCGTCATGAAATGTTTTAACACAAATGTAATACTCTAATCTACAAATCATGCACTTTCAAGAAATTTACCCAGAGTTATCAGGCTAGATATTTTATATTTATTAAAAACTATAGGTTCTTCTCAAACTCTTATTGATAGCGATTGCAATAAAAAACATTCCCTTTGTCCCTCATTGTCAACATCCGGGAGTTATTGGAGCATACAATGAGCTTGTCAATTGTATAGTACATCAATGCACAATTGTACGCGGTGAAAACCACACCTATGTCAGATACTGGCACGTGCAAATTAAAGCAACGCGGCAGCACCGATTTTTGGAAACATTAATTCATATAAGCATTTTTTTGGACTTTTCGATGTGAAAACATATAAAATATTAATTTAAGTCCATTTGAATGTTATTCTATTTAGTTTCCCGTACTATAATGATGTTTATATGTATATATTTTGCAATTAGTGGCGTGGCATTGATCACTGAACTGCGATTGATAGAGAAGTAGCTGAAAGCAATGTTCCTAGCTTCGCACACGGCTTCAATTTTCATCTAAGGCCAGTGAAAGTAAGAAGCTGCAGTCAAAAGTAATAATTTAAACATCTACCATGCCCTTCTCTTACAGTCACAGTTCCTTCATCCCAGCTTCGCAACTGTGTACAATAGAATATGAAATGTGTCATAACGCTAAAATTTATTTAAGGGATTTACAGCTCATACACAGTATACGCGTATTAAAAATACATAAAAAAATACCTAAGAATTTGAAAGTATTTTGCGCATTTTTTCCTCACTCATTATCGATTAATGTAATATTGATTAAAGCTTTCAGATTTTTTCTCCATTTTTTCACCAAGAGATTACTAAAATAATATTGCGAATATTTCATTTGTGTTATATTATTACATTATTCATTTTGACATAATAACTTTATATACATTTAGTTATTTTAATGAAATAAAAAAGCTTTATTTTATTCTAACGTAAATAATTATAAGCTAAGCCATTCATTTTTAAAAGACGTAGAAATTACTTTCATAAACTAAATAAGCTACATCACTTTTCAATAAATCGATTCCGCAAGCATTTTGTGAGACATATTTGCTGAGACTACCTAAATTAGAAATGATGGGTTCTGCAAAATATTATATAAAATTGTTTTGTCATTTCAGCAAAAATGTATCATTTGAAACTTAGAAAAGTGAAAGATCTCTTTTGTCAATAAACCTCAGTTTTCTTTGGGGGGAAAATGTAGAATGATTAAAACAAAATTAAATATTGATATCCGATATTGAGTGGATTTTTTCTTTTATATGAACTCTTTTCTAAAGAGACTTACATTGAAATCAATATTTTTTTATCAATAACTGAGATGTAACATTTTTTAACACTGAAAAGTCCTTTTTCTGTCATTATTCAGTCAAGAAAAAACTTTGTGCGATTTGATATATAACGTTACTTAAGTATTATTATTTTTTTATAACATGATTTATTTTCCTCATTTTAATAACTTTGCCCATCGTATATCTATAGTATATCGTATATATATATATCGTATATATATAATTTTTTTAACTTTCTCTAAGAATTAATCATGAAAATTTGTGCATAAAAAATGCTTTTTCTTATAAAAGAAAATAAACGTGTTTCAATTTAAAAATTCATATACTTATTGAAGTACATTTTTCAACAGTTGAGCAGATGAAGACATTTGATGGGCTCGTTTGTTAATATCATATTTGCACCCATTCGATGAGTAAATGTATTTAAGATACTTGTGGAAACAAGATAAAAAACTACAACTGTGTTTTAGAGTTTTTTAAAGACAAATTATTTTTTAGAAACATAACGAATTAAAAACGTTTACGAATAATTACGAAATAGAAATAATATATATACATATATAAACTTAATAAAATTTGAGAAAAATTGAAAAAAAAATTGAAAAAAAAATCACATGTTAAAAGCAGACGCAATGAAGCAAGAAAATTTTAAGTGTAAGGTATTATAGATTTATAAATAGAGTATGTCCGGGATAGATGCACTACTTAAGCTCCCCTTCACTTTTCTATTATATAGTTATAATGTTTGTAGTGCACTTGAAACCTATCTACCCCAAATATAATGTAGAATTTAATAAAAAATATTATTGTAATATAAATAATATATAAAATAAAATATTATTTTTATTAAAAAAAAATCAACGATTTTAGCCATATATCCCGGACCTCAGGGTTAGACGCCCCACTTGATCGGAATTGATGCCATATTCGTAAAACAATAGAAGGCAAAGGTAATTAAGATTTATAATTCAAAATCTGGATTTGCATTTGACTTAATATCATATTTACATCATATTTAAGATTTTTTCAAAGCAAATTTGAGTTAACAGGCTCTGTATACTAATCTTGCATTACACTCCCACATCAAAGGATATTTGCTATTCCCAATTCTTCGAATAAATGAGTATGCAAACTTTGAAGCCAATCGGATATTTCTGACGAAGGCAAAACTTGTTTAATTTAAACTAAGAGGGATTACACACACTTTTTTACTAACCCATCATACGTAGTATAGGGTAAGTCTTGTAATCGTTTTGAAAATCGAAATTTTTTTTGACGGATTTACACGTTTCAGACACTGGAGATTCCGAAAAACATATTTTTAGAAAAAAAAATTTTGCCGTCCGTCTGTGTGTCTGTGTGTCTGTTTGTGTGTCTGTAAACGCTCTATTTCCCGAACAAATTGAGATAGAGACTTGCAATTTGGTATGTACTTAGTATGTAAGAATGGGAAGATGCCTATTTTATTTCAATAACCTCGATTAACCGGAACTATTTTTTTCGGACTCTCGAAATATTCGTTCTGATAAAAGGTATATAAAAATTTTCGAAATTGTTTAGTTTAAGAAATGAATATAAAAGACAATAAAAAAACAAATTTTACATAAAGCATGAAGTCGATCGGATAATGAGTTGCCGAGATATTTGGAATCCTATTTGCCACACTCTTCGATTTTTCATGACCCTGTATTTCATCCAAATTTCACTTTAAAGATATATTTTAATTGGAAATTTGACGTTTAATCAGATGCAATAAACCGCTAGTTAATAGGATTATTATTTTTGGAGTTATAAGGAAAAACCTCTTTCAAGCAATTCAGTAACCGAGCTTTAAATTTTATGACGTCATCAAGCCACGATTTTATTTGAATTGCAATGCATTTTATAAGTAGTTTACACATTTTTTATTTTAATATTTTACATTATGCATATCCATGATGGGTAAGTATTACGGTGGCCCCCAACGACTAGTTTCCATATTCGATGTACAAACTGTAAACTCCAATTAGGGAAGCAAATTTAAAATTATCAAATTAAATGCTTTAGATTTATATGTTTCATAATAAATGAGTTTAAAATATTTTATATATTTTGAAGGAGGTTAAATTTGTGTGATTTGAATTAAGGGAGGGGATGGAGCAGAAAAAATGCCAACAATAAAAGAAATATTATTTAAATAAATAAAGAAGCATACAGAGGGATTATATCTCTAATATGCTGCCCCGGTTTATTCTTTCCGAAATTTCTATGAGAATGATATACTTAAGGGATTTTAGATTTCTATTTAGTGCTTCACAGTATGACGATACACAGTATGAGGACAGTGAAAACCCAAATTGGATTACAGCTCTGTTAATTTAGCCCTAAATGGATACGCAGTGGTAACGAAAACAGGTCATGACCCAATTTTGTATGAACCCGAATTGGGTAACCTCATACCTAAGAATCTTTCAACCCAAATTGTGTTTTTGTTTTACACATTTTATGTTTTATTTTTTTTCTTTGAATATAAATATCAGATGGTGATGAAAAAATTAAAAACAAAGAGACGCCTGAATGTTTAACCTTCATTTGGCAAGATCATCCACGCGCTGCAATATGGTTCATGCAGTAAACAAATTCAAGCTCAGACTTTATTCGTCGTGTGTACAATCTACAATATGTAGAAGTACTAAAAATATCAAAAGATGTCTCACGTACAAATGGTCAAAAACAGCATTACATTTTAGTATAAAAGGTTTTACAGAAATGTTTTAATGTTTGCAAATAACACCTAGTTTATTTTTAAGCCTTATGTAGCTGATTTATTGAAATATTTTTATAAGTTTTAAAATAGTTTGAAAATACTGTTCTTTCATTTATATATATTCACATCAAATAATATAATACGAAATGCTTGAGTGCTTAAAAATTCTTTTAGTTAAATTAGCATTAATTTATTTAGTTCGGTTCGTTTGTAGTTGATGCACTATTATCCCTTACCATAATGTAAATGACAATATTTTTCTCAAAGTAAAATGTAATAAAAGAATAACCTAAGTTTTCTTATATTGTATTGACTGGAAATAAAATAGCTGATGATAAGGTCAAAGTTGTATCTACTAATCCTGTAGATACTGACGATCTTTAAAACCCTCTTACTGTCCAGCAAAAGGGCAAAATTGTAATGTTGTTTTCTATGTATTTTATTTAAATGCTATAAAAAAGGGGCTCCAAAATTATATAAAAAACTTAATTATATATATATATATGTAATCTTCTAAAATTTCAATCATTATGTAATGTATTAAAACTGCACTGTATACGTAGAATTATATTAATTTAAAAAAATGTTTGTATTGCAGTGAAACCTAGAGCTTAGTGAACGTATTGACAAGGGTTTGTCAATAAGAGAATTAAATAGGATATTTAATGAACTATTTATTAATAACAGAATTATAACTGATAAGAAATTGTTTGATTCACTCTCTCTCATATTGTTTCTGTCTATCATACTGTTATAGATCTGATATTTTGGGAAGACAGATTACTGTAAATAGCTTTTTCTTGTTGTCCATGTGGCCACCTGAAATGCCTGACGTTTGAGCGTATTGGGAAATGTTCACTAACCGAAATATAACATCAAAGCACAGTCTCCGCAACACCTCCTCTTAGGTCATCCGGAAAGTTTTTCGGTTGTTCAAAGCCAAGCGCGGTTTTGTCTAGTTATACTTTGCTACTGCTCTTAGGGAGAGACCTTGAATGTCCCAGATATGTATATTCGGTCTTGCAGCTGCATAATCCTTGCTTATGTTGTTGCATATTTTTTTGTTTCAGTGCAGTGCTATGAATGGAGAACCAAAAAATGCATTTTCGTCATATTATGTTCTTTTATTTCAAGAAAGATAAAAATGCTAGTCAGACTGCTCGTAAAATTTATGCTGTATATGGACAAAGTGCTGTTTCAGATTACACAGTTGGAAGATGGTTTGAGAAGTTTAAGCGCGAAAACGTCAGCCTCGAAGATTATACTTACTCTGGACTTTAGCATTATCTGTAAAGGAAGACCTATTAAAAGAAGCTATTAAATGATCATTCACTGTACTTTTTGGAATATTTAGCCTGTGTGAATGCTCCTGAACTGTAACGTCAACTTTCTGCAACAGCTTCTTATTAGAGGTCTTCCTTTAAAGATGGCTGTCGTCTAGAGCGGGCATAATCTTCGGGGTTACATTTCCGCCCTTAAACTTCTCCAACTAAATTCGAACTCTGTCATCTGAAACAGCACTTTGTCCACATGCAGCTCAAATTTTACGAGCAGTCTGAGTATCATTTTTACCTGTCTAAGTAAGAGCTTTCATATAAAAGTGCCTTCTAAATTCCTACAAAAGAGCATAATATGACGAAAATGCACTTTTTGGTTCTTCATTTTTAGTACTGTACTGAAACAGAAATTATGCAACAACACCAGCGAGAATTATGCAGCTCATGCAGAAAAGACCGAAAGTACATATCCGGGTCATTCCATGCCACTTCTTATCAGCAGTGACAAGATAATTTCATGAAACCGCACTAAAAAATGTACTTTGAATAAACGCAGAACGCTCCGGATGATCCAATGTAATGCATTGGCTTATCTTTATAAGATATTATAGACAATAATCTCATGTTTTTCTACTTTATGGAAATTCACGTATTTATGTACTTAGTCTAGTTGTTCGAGACGAATTGGAATTGGTACGAGAATTGGAATTGGTAATCTCCTCCCCACTACCATAAGATTTCATTAGCAAACGTTTAAAATAACGACTAATATCTGCATCAGAAATGGAAGTTCTTTTATGACAGACTTATCCTACTTACCCTGTTTATTTAGATATACAACTACATAATTTACATTATTTTAATCGTCTCTTTTTCTGCAAATTGAATATTAGTAAATATAAACATTACGATAATTTTTAGTTCGCTTTAAATTCTTATCCATGTATAAATAGCAATGTTCCAGGATACCTATACTTGAAATTTCAACGAACGAAATTAGATTGACTTATAGACGTATTAATTTATGTTTATCTATTACGTAAATTATTGAATTATTTAATATTTATATTCACGAAAAGTGGAAAATTATGTGTAAAAAACAAATAATGCTTTCGTTTTCAAGAAGTGAAAAGGGTATTTCGCCATTATCCCGTCGACCGCTTTCCCCATATAAAAAAACACTATCATCCAACTGTAAGATTTAAAACGCCAATAAAACATAAGCATGAGGTCAAATTTAATTAATTTAGCGCTAGCACGTGATGTACGTATATTTATTTTGTGGATAAGTGAATTAATTTTTGTAATGGAGAATATTAATAACTGCTATTTCTCTGCTTTCTCTCGCATTTTAAGAAGAAATCGATAAAGATCTAGGATCTGCCATTTACAGAACTTGATGTTGTTGCGATAAGCTGTTTTCAAGATTATGGGATTCTGCATAAAAAGCGTCCATTAATGGGCATAATATGAGACTATCTGCAAACGGATAAACAATGGTGATGTAAAGTAAAACTATGATAAGCGAATATCTATTCGAAACTCAACACTGATAGTTCCAAAATCACATTTGTAACTGCATTAAGGATTATTTATGGCTGGTCAGATGAATTAACATCAATAAAATTGGGAAAAAATAATTGGATTTAAGCGAGAATACAGTAATTGATTGGAAGAGTTATCTCTAGACATTTCGAAAAAATAGGTGGACCTAAAAAGATTGTGGAATTTGACGAAACTTGCGTTATTATTGCCATTTATTACGTCCCACAGAAAACTTAATTATAACAGCAGTACACAAAATCAAAAACAAGGAATTTTAGTGTGAACAGCTTTATCTCAAAAAGTTTAGGATTGGAGTATTGCTTAGTATTATTTTAATTTTCGGAGAAATACTTTCCCGACAATTTTCGGTATTCAGCAACACACGGACATTGGCTGAAAACCAAGAAGGTGTAATGAATTTGACTTCAAGTGAATGTGATGCCACGATCATGCATTTTTGGCGTTAAATCCTACAGTTTGCCGATAGTTTTTTTTATGGAAATTAGTCGACGAGATAATGGAGGAATACCCAGAAAAAAAAATATTTTTTAAAATTCTTTTTTGGATATGTTGAAAATATGTTTCAGTATAATTTGCTTTAAGTTATATATTACATAAGTTTATTACTTATATATTGCATAAGCATATTAAATATACAAATATTTAATGTGTTTATAAATGTGAAGCGGAAATATATTTCTAGAAAATATTTAACTTTTTCGAATTTCCTGTGTATGTTAATATTTTTACTCAACTGGTAATCAATTTTTAATACTGGCTAGATTCAGTGAAACGTTTATATGACTAAATTTAGTTAAACTGAACAACACATATTATTTATTTATTTTACGTGAAGCCCCATAAGAAAATTTAAACTAGAATGTGAAGTAAAATTAAAGTGCGTTTTAAAAGCACTACAAAATACAGTATATATTAAAATCTGTCTGTTTGTGTTTCAGAGCGAATCCTCTTTTAATACTGAAAAATTTGCAATAAAAGTAACCTCAGCAATCCGCTGATGTCATAATAACTCTCAGAATTGAAGGATTTAAATTAGTTACGGTAATAGTAATAGTATTTATTTTTTTCTGAATGCGATTTCTGTAATAGTGGCAACTCGATTATTTCATCGTTGTGAAATTAAGATAGAAAGGGAAAAGCAACGTGGATTTTCAAATATTTTTTATGACATTTCATTAAAAATTTAAAAGAGAAAAATATTTATATTATTAGTTTAAAGAAAGGCAATACCAATACATAGCAGTTAAGGCACAATGTCCTAAAAGTTGCTTCCATTAACAGGTGAAAATTAAATTATTTTTTTACGCAAAATGTGCTTAACACTTAAAACTGATAAATTGTGTCATTCTCGTTACAAAAGATCAAAGATGAAATGCCTATTGCCCGATTCTGAATGTTGTCGATATGATTTCAATATCGTTAATATCAGAGACAATAATAGAGTATTGTTGCCATGTAAAAAAATACATCATGGATATCGAAATTTACAACGGCAGCATTTAGCAGGCCCTAAATTTTTAAGTACTTCAAAAGTCGAAAATGTTTTTAAACAATGAGGTCATTGATACCATGCATTACAAATGAAATCATGTGAGATACTCAGACAAAAGAATTGTTTTACTATAATTCAAACAAATTCACGTTGCTTTCAAAATGAAAATTTAAAATTTTGATTTAAATTACATTGTAAAATCATATCCTTCTTATTCCAATATATATATATACAATTTTTATTATAAATAGATTGATTTATATTTATAAATGTTAATTAAAAACTACTTTTCGAAAAATTTTATTTCTATAAATTAAGATTCGACAGCGTTAGCTAGCGATTTGCCCATCTATTCTGGTTTCTGACAATTGATTTTTGATCTACTCGTTCAATTTTTTTTTCTTTTTTCTTTTTTTTTAAAATCATTTTTCTATACATTTTTATTTTATGTTTTTATCCCCCAAACTGAATGCGTTGTGAAATGTTTAGCTGCTTTCGTTGAAAAAATCCCTTGATATCTGAATTTTGTTTAATTATTATTTATTTCCATTTAGATTACAGTTTATGTTAAATGAATGGAATAAGTGTAAATTTTTTATTTATTTATTAGAGTACTGAGTTTTATTACAAATAATAATTCTACTTCGCCAAATCAAACAATTTACTGTTGAAAATCTGGGTTTTGTAATTGTAGACTAAAATTATATTTATTTTTTCCTTAAAAGCCTAAATATATAATGCATCGCAAATGCAACATACTGGATGGCACCTCCGCTAAAATGTATTAATATATATTTTCTCAATGTTATGAAAGAGATTAGAGACAAAAATGTATTCTATATCATATGAAATATTCAAAAGTGACATTTATTAAAATAAGAAGCGATGAAAAATATTAACAAAATAACTACAATTTATTCGATCATAATATACAAATATCTTGTATAATTGTATTTGATTTAAAGTTTAAAATGGTCTGTAAATTTTGTATTAAATGTGAAGTTTCTAAAGATGTTTTGATAAATATAAAATAATAAGAAGACTATGAAATATAAGTGCAAATATTCTTCAAACTAACATTATTGTTTCGATGCCAGAGTTAAAATTAAATTATATCCGTATCATGCATAGCATCTCTAGTTTTTTCAATGTGCTTCAGAAAAGATCTTGTTACTTTATTAACTAAATTATGCATTTCAATACTGTTTATTTTTCTATATTAATCGTTTAATAAAGCGTAAAATAAAAAAGAAAATACAATCAAACCGGACATTTATTCGAAAGAGATTTAAATTTAAGTAAGCAAATACCTACGACTCACCTAATCGGATTAGGAACAAAATGAAAATTTTGTGAAAACTGCATTTACATTTCAAATTCATGAACGGAAGATCAAAATTTCTATGGATCTGTTACAAATAAGATTATCAGTAATAATATAAGAAATTTAATTAGATATCCACCATTCAATATGGCTTATGTTACGAAATATTTATAAAACGAAATACTCTTATGTTTTTCTTTTTAAAATGTTTTATTTTTAAATGTTTTGACACATTAAAACAAAAAAATTTTAATAAGATTGCCTTTTTTATTTCCAAATTTATGTATTTTCTTCAAGTTTCATCTGTGACTTGTATTTTTAACATACTTAGGCAGTTTTCAAGAAATTTTGCGTTACAAATCAATTAATCGAAATGTAAGTTTTTTCATTATTAATTTTTGTCTTCTTTTTCTAAATAAAATTATATAGCTGCGAAATATTCCATTACAAAGTATACAGTTATACATTTTAAGCTGTATTTGGTAGAAAATATCCTAAAAGATCATAATGAAGAGAGGAGAGTTTTACTTTCTTTTCTTTTTTTAACTACGTAAATCAAATTCAATGGTTGGAGTACCATCGATGATTTTTATTCCAGCAGAGTGAAAAATGCCCAGAACAGGATTCGAACACTATTGTAATAAACCTCAACTATGATACTCCAACCATTGAATAAGAATATTCTCAAAGTTATTACAATAATGAAATTTACTTTTTTTATTTATGTTTTGAGTAGAAAATAAATAATATTTATTATTTAACATCACTTCATCAAACAAGAAAATCAAACATTATTCATAATGTAATTCCTTAGAAATAGTTTTAAAAATTCTTACTCAAAATTTTATTTGTAAATTGACAGTAAACCCCCTTTTAATTCAAACTAACAAAATGAATACCAGACAATCGTTTTCATTCTTGGCCTTATTTTTTGAAGGGAGGTTCTAATGAAAACATAATCCGAATCCTCATCCCAATGGACGTAAAATATCATTTATTAGTAGGATGTTTTGAGCATTATATATTCGACAAATTTCAGAATTTTGGACTAATATTGAAAGAATAACGCAAGCAAAAGTACCTAAAAAACAGGCAGAGCCTTAAAAAATTGCGCATTGGTTTTGATGTTGAACATTTCTAATGCGTTTCACGTTCTACAATAACGATTCATATTTAAAAATTATTATTGTTTTTATTTAAACTTATATAGTACTTTTTTGTTGGCAATATTAAAAATTCAACAAAATTTAAAACTATCTTTAAAAAAAAAAGGGGGGGGGATGTTTATGTAGATTTTATGAAAATTGGTCTTTGGATTTTAATTGAATGATCCATCCAGGTTGCATGTTTTATATTTTGGTATTAACTTACAGACAATTTACGGTAATTTTATTTTTAGCACTTAATATATCTTTTCCAATTCTGCTGAGAGGTTGTAATGGAAGAGATTTGTATTTTCAACTATGTACAGCTCCTCTGTAAGAACAATTAGCGGAATAATTTCTTTTCCTTACCCTGCGTGTGCGCACGTGAATGAACGTTACTATTCTACTACGACCGCCAACATTCGAAGTCTGATAGAACTAAGCAGAATGTTTGTTTTTAAGAAGATTATACGGATTTATCGGAAAAAAATCGTTATTTTTTGTCGCTGTGATAATTTACCTCAAATGGGCCAACGCAACGCCACAGTTCAATTAAACAATTCTGCAACTCTTCTGTGTAAAAACCTTAAAAATCGTAAAGTTTTAATAAAAAAGAATAGCAGAATGAAAACATAGAATGTAAGAGAAACCGAAGTGAAAAACAGGAAAAATTGGCTGAAATTGTGATTTTCTAAGATTTGTGAAAAATATGCATGTGTCAGTGGTTCACTCATGCAACAAAAAGCAACTGTTTTAGCGGAGAAAAATGGGGAAATGTGGATTCGTTCCAAGTGATGGCTGGTTTCAGAGTTGGAGAAAACGTAAAAACATCGTTTTTAAGAGAGTTCATGGAAAACAAAAAGATGGTCATCTGCCAGTTGCAGAAAAATGGATGAAAGAGGAGAGGCATGTTTCTATATTCGGAAAAAAATATTTATAAAACTGACGAAACAGGGCTGTATTTTAGAACATTACCAGAAGATACATATTCATTTATAAACACGAGTGCAAAAGACCACGAAATTTTGAAAGAGCGCATTACTGTTTAATACTGTGTTAGTACGGTTGGACAAAAAATAAAGCTTTTAGTTGTTGGAAACCCACGTTGCTACAGATGGGTTAAAAAGATTCCAGTTGATTACTATGTCAATAAATCAGCATGGATGACAAGCAACATATGGCATTGCTTCTGAAGATGTATAATGACTTGAAACATGATGTTATTTCTCTTGCGTTTCACTGCGCATGATTTAAATGTGTCATTAAAACACATCAATATTGTGTTTTTGCCACCGAGTACAACGTCTCTGGTTCAGCCTTGCGATCAAGGAATAATTAGTGACATTTAAGGCATATTACTAACATGAGATGCGTGCAAGGGTTTTAGAAGAATTAGAGGATAAATAAGGCATTTGAGCGAATGAATTAGCCAAAAAAAAAACCTAATATGTTACAAGCATTGCATCTTCCGTTAATGTCATGGAATCGAATATCATCTTCTGCAGTTAAAATTGTTTTGTCAGTACAGGATTCTGTGAAGCTGAAAACTATGACGTGCTGAAAATTTTAAAGATTATGGAAAACGTCCCAGATAATATGACGAATGAAGAATTTGATGACTGGATGGCGATCGACAATGACATTCCTATAGCTGCGAAGTTCACAGAAACTGAAACTTACTAAGAAGTTTGCGAACAAATATGAAATAATTATGATGATGTTGGTGATGATGATGATGATGATATCAAAAGAGCGACAAAAACTAACATTTTGAAAGACCACGTACAAATGCAGAAATGAGGAATACGTTGAAAATTTTGAAACGAGTACAGCATCACTCGGACTATTTTAAAAAACAATACGATTATGAACAATTTATTAATAAACTTTTAAGGGTGAATTGTAAACAATAAAAAATTACCGAATTCTTCCAATAAATGTTTTCTATCACTCTAAAATTCATCATTTCAACACTAATTTTTTTCTCAGTAATGGTACTACTACATGTTATCGTTTGATATTTATTTAGCTTATTTTTATCAATCGGATATTCTTATTAAAAACTCGTGGTCCCAAAGTGATCACATTAAGCGGCGTCTACTGTATTTTAAAAATGTAAGTAAAAATTTTGCTTTAATTAGTTTATTAGCAGTCACACGTTTTAGAAAATCTTCACTTTCTGAGCATTTTACATAATACTAACAGTTCACATACGAAAAATATTATAACTTAGGTATTAATTTTTATAATCCAAAATATTTCACCTGGTAAAGATGACTTCATTTTCTAAAGAAACACGCATTTATTCACAAAGCTGAAAGATTTTTTGAAAATTATGGCGTAATATTTGAGGGAATTTTCATTCCGCCAATGATCGGATTAAATCCTATAAATAAAATAAATATTGAAATTTAGTTTAAATAGTATTTCTAATAGGTGGTAAAAGTTGTTTTAAATGCAATAATAAAATTTCCATACGCTTTTATCCGATTAATAAAACTACCTTATGTTTCCCTTTGTTGTTTTTAAAGTAAAACTGTTCTACTAAATTCATCCAATTTCTGGTGAAACATGATTGTTGTATCTCCGCAAGATGAGTGTGAACAATAAAAAACTTTCATTGAATAAGTGAGTTAAGAAAGTAAACAGTTATCGGTTTTCTCTGATCAGATAAAGGTTAAAAAATTATTAACATACCAAACCAGTTGTTAGATTTGAGCGAAAATGAATACATTTCGTGCGACAAGTAGCCAATAATATGTTCGCCTAATGAGATCTTATTCGCAAATACTATTTGTACACTATATTATTTACACCCCATACACACACACACACACACACACACACACACACACATTATCGTAAAAATACCAAATGAGCTAAGAAATTGCAATATACACGCATACTATAAAATCGTTTTAAAATTGCAAAAATGTGACGCATGAATAAATAAATATTCATGGAACGTGAAAATAATAATATATTCCAAAAAATTCACAATCGGGATATAATTATTATTACAATATTTTTTTTTCTACTATATGAGTTCAAAAAATAAAAATGTAAAAAAAAATATATTAGTCCTTGAATTCAATATACAAATAATACAGTTTATACCATAGGTAAAATTATCATAACATTTAAGAACCGAATCTGTCTTTACTCATACTTTGTAATTTTTCTTAAACAACAAAATTTGCGGTGGTATCGTTTATAATCCAATATATCAATATATAAAATGACACATTTTGTTTAAACTAAATGATGAAACCTTACTTCTTAACGTTGAAGGATTAAATGGTTTTACATACTACCGAAACATACATAAAATGGTTACATAAAGAAAACTATATGTTATAGAAAGAATGTTTTAAAAAATATATATTTATGGAAAAATGTAATTCCGAAATAGTAAAATAAACACAAATATCTTCCGCTTTATTTTTGTAACGATTTTACGCTATAAAAATCAAAAATACAATGATAAACTAACTCCGTAAATATTTTTAAAACAGCATGCAAAAAAAAAAAAAAAAAAAAAAAAAAAAAAAAAGTGCACATAAATGATAAAAATTGTATTTGCTTTTAAATGTCTGTATACAATACACAAGGGATTTAGCAAGGTATCTTATTTTGGAGAAGTATGCTATTTTGTATGAAGAAAACTATATCTTGCTTAAAATCAAAGAAACGGTGATGTAATTTCATGAATATGTCTATAACTGCATATGAATAATGCAGGAAAGGGAATTGTGTGTAAATATACGCGAAGTAATATCCATCTTTGCTTTTATTCGATAGTGGCATGCATGTATTTATAAATATTTAAGGGGAAGTGCTACCTTTTTAAATTAAAATACAAAATATTTATAAAATATTTATAAAAATCACCATAAAGATATAATCATAAAACTTTGAATGCATATACATATACATTTTAAATAAAACAAGTTCTCGATATCTTTTTCAGAGTTAAATAAGGGGCAAAACGATTCGCAGAAGACAGTGGGCAGATTGATGAGATGATATTATGTTCGAAATTCATAAGGTTCATAAATTAAAAAATAAAAGACTTATAGTTATTAAAAAAAACAATAAATATTTTTTATACAAGTGCAGAAACAATATATAAATTCTTAGACAAGTAATGCCTAAAAGACCTACATTGGGACTATATATCCTTATAGAACATTAAAAAAAAATTAAGTAGTTTTTAACAGAAATAATGTTGTTATTAAACTAATATAGGATATTAATTCAAACTGTTTCCTTATTATCAAATAAGTATAGAAGATATTTGAGTATAACACATGGTTGTGGACAGGGTTTGACTAATACGGTCGGCAGGGCGCCACTGGTGATCAAGTTTTTTACCTGGTGACCAAGCTATTTAATCTGGCCATTTTTTGTACAAAAACAGACCCAAGAAAGGAGCACAAAAGGCACTTTTCATTCTCCCACAACTACTCGTGCGCGACAAGTAGTGATCTTCCTCATCTCTCGCACTTTTAATGGAAGAGTCATATTTAAAAGGAATTTCCGGCTCATGCACTGAAAACGCCATTCTTCTTCACTCTAGCCAGAAAACATGATACGTGATTGGAATGTGGTAGTAGAAAACAGGTTTCAATAAAATTGTAAGAAATAGTGTCAATCCAGCGTCTGTGTCATCTAAAATTAGATACAATGCTAAAAGGTTTTCTCTAAATTTCCAAGATTGTTGTGCTCAGAATTAAAACTGATTAATCTATCACATTCATTTTAAATAATACTAATATAGAAGTGAATATAAGTAATTCATTTGAAGTAAATCTATAAAACTTAATGAAAATTCAGGCTCTTCAATTTCATTAGAAAACATAATTTATAATATCTTTCTCAATTATTTACTATTCTAAATTATATAACTAATAATTCTAAACTAAGCTTGTTGTTATTTTTTTCCACTTAATTCATAAAAACTTTCGTACTTTTTGAAAATCAATGACAAGAAAGGTGTATATGTGGGGGGGGGGGGGTTGTACATATTTTCTACTGGCGACTAGATTTTTTTGCTGGCTATCAGATTTTAACAAATTTGTAAAAGCCCTGGTTCTGGATGTAATAAAATACTCCTGTTCAGTCATGACTTCAGACTAAATGGCAACAAAATATGCAACAACACAAATCACTTAAAGGAAATTTGTTTATGTTGGTTGGGTTAACCTAACAGAGCGCAAACTTCTTGCAACTCGAATAAAATAGTGGCTTGATGACGTCATAAACTTTAGATGCTCTATTACTGGATTGCGTAAAAGAAAAAAAAATCTTATAACTCTAAAAATAATAATCATATAAACTAATGGTTTATTGCGTCGAATTAAGCGTCTAATTTCCAATTAAAATATGCCTTTGAATTGAAATTTGGATGAAATACAAGGTCATGGAAAATCGAAGAGTGTAGAATATATGATTACAGATATCTCGGCAACTAATTTTTCGATCGACTCCATTCTTTATGCAAAATTTATGTTTTTTATTGTCTTTTATATTCACTCCTTAAAATAAACAATTTCAAAAATTTTTATATACTTTTTATCAGAATGAATATTTCGAGAGTCCGAAAAAAAAGTTCCGGATAATCGAGGTTACTGAAATTCAATAAACTTCTTCCCATTATTACATACTAAGCACATACCAATTTTCAAGTCTCTAACTCAATTTGTTCTGGAGTTAGAGCGCTTTCATACACACAGACAGACGGACGGCAAATTTTTTTTTTTTCTAAAAATATGTTTTTCGGAAACTCTAATGTCTGAAACTTGTAAATCCGTCAATTTTTTTTCGATTTTTAAAACAATTACAAGACTTACCCTATACTACGTATGATGGGTAAGTAATAAATACTAAGAATAAAACACATTCTCATTTGTTGTTCGCGATTTCCATCGTTTATATGTAAATACTTTTAGAATTGTAAAATAGTGTCAAGGTTTTAAAATATTTTTTGAAAAACTTTCTATTTACTTTTTAAAAGCGTTTTTGCTATAAGTCTGTTTGAATTTATTTTTAAATCAGTGATAAAACAGCTTGGATTAACAGACCCATGGCGACTAAATTTGTTTTAAAAACGACGCAGATGTCGTAGGTTTAGTGTGTATTCCACGTTTAGTTGACAGAAAGGTTTTCAAATTTTCTACATAACATTATCTTTTTTTACACAGAATTTAGTCGTAACAACACTTCTAATTTCCAATTAAAAACCTTAAGCTCAACATAGAAAATGTATTTTTGCATTCTTTTTATACCGGGATATCGTGCAACCCGTGAAAATATTGACCCTTGAAAATATTCATAAATTTTTTCAGTAAAATAAACAAATTTGTTTCTAATTATTTTACATTTAAATGTAATATATATGTTACGGTCAATATGATTAATCCGGTCATTATTAATAATAACCGGTTTTTATTAATAATGACCGGATTAATCATATTGACCGTAACATATACACTCGGGTATTTCTAAGAAATATTGATTATAGTTTCAATAAAGAAGAATTTAAACAGAAAAAAAATATTTTTTTATATTTTATTAGAGCGTATTAGGAAGCATCAAATAATTATATAACACATAAAGCTTAAATTCACATTGTGAATAACTAAATACTTCTGTATCTTAAAATCTGAGTCATTTGCTCGTATCGCTTTTAGATCTTTCCACATCGTTAAATTTATTCATGAGAAAAGTTCGGCAGATTTTCCACACCAGAAGTTTGATATCAGTGAGTTCTGTCTCATGGAAAACTTTTGCATGGCATGCGTAGTAGGTATGATTAAAGCATCAAATGTTTGAATGTGTAAGTTTTACACATTAAAAATTCCTGCAAAGCATCTCCGAATGTTCCTTTTTCCCTATAATATCTGTAGACAAGATATAGATAAGATATAAATGACCATGTCTCTTTCCTTATTTTTCTTCTTGGTTTTAAATTTCCTTCTGGTCATATTTATTATCTATTCATTTTGAAAAAATAGAAAAGTAATGATATATAAAATCGACTTTTCACTGCGGAAAACTTTGCGTGAAATCTTCCAAACGACTTTTGTTCTTCGCATTAAAAATGCCATCATCTGTGAACACTAATATTTTATATATATGTCTTGTGTAAGGTTTTAATAAATTTTCTGCCCGAATCTATATAATAAAAAATGTAACATGCTTTATGCACATTTTTTGCATTTTTTGTCTCATTTCTGCTTTATAGAAATTAAGCATACTTTGATAAATATAATATTTGTAAAATAAAACGATGATAATACTCATTGAATGGAACAATTAGTGATGCTAACATACATATTTAATAACTTATTTATTCTCACATTTTCGGTATTACTTATTTTGTAAGTGATATTAGTGAGTTATAATACAGAAGTGCTATTGAAATAGTGTCAGACACAGCTATAGACAAATTTTTATGCTGCTGTCTCTTTTTTTTTCTTTTGCATGTCATATATGTGGATGGGTACATAGGCTTCTATGAACAACTGCTAAATATTACATGATGGTGAAAACTTGTGATTTAGACGCATTCAACGCGAGTCAGATGTCAGACAGTAGGTGTTCAATGCATGAGTCGTCGTTCAATTAAAGCGAAAATTAGACAATGCGATTTTCTCATTCCACACTTATAAAAATAATACGAGAATAAACGGAAAGTTGAAAATAGAATATTAATTGCATAAACTACAGAGAATAGGCAAGTTTGAATGAACTTCAAATTTTAAAATTCAGCTGTAAAGTATAAAGTTAGCGACAGAAAACCTTAGCTCAGGTATATGATGTGGCCCTATAGATAGTCAGTAGACAGGTTATGCAGCGCTTGCTCCACCAAATGGGTGTCGGGTTCTTAACACCTTGTAGACTGGGAGACGGCAGCACAGACAATCACCTCATCGAGTTCACGGCTAAAATTCCAGAATTAGTTGAAACTTGATTTGCATATTAAAACGCAATCGGTCTGCCAAGTCATATCTTGGTGGAAAACACCTTAAAACCCGATTTTTGCAGTTGACTCGTAGGTTTACCATTGTGTTTTCCTGCACCCAACGGTATGAAAACATGGAAAACTGGGAGCAGGAACACACAATGGTAAACTTACGAGCCAACTGCTAAAATTGGGTTTTCGGGTGTTTTTCACCAAGGTATGACTTGGCAGACCGATTGCGTTTTAATATGCGAATCGAGTTTTAACTAATTCTGGAATTTCAGCCGTGAAATCGATGAGGTGATTGTCTGTGCTGTCGCCTCCCGGTCTATTGTCAAATCACGCCATTGCGTTCAACGTTTTGCACAGTAAAATGCACGGGCATGTGAACACAGTGATTGGACAAGTAATGTTGAGAACTTAGAAGTATGAAGTGATGCGTGTCGATACCGGCAGCTTCATGCTAATCGCATTCTAAACATATGGCGCCAGACTCACGGAACTGTAGATCTAGCATGACATGTAAAAAGTGTATAAGATACGGCGGTAATTGCTGGTATTTTATCTATTTGACAATGTTTGGGAGTTTTGGTACCTATGCAATGATTTAATTCTTCCTCTAAGTACATAGATTGTAATTCGGGCGATAGATTGTAATTCAGCTATTACGTATATTTATATTTTTATGCTGTAGATCTAGCATGACATGTAAAAAGTATATAAGATATGGAGGTAATTGCTGGTATTTTATCTATTTGACAATGTTTGGGAGTTTTGGTACTTATGCAATGATTTAATTCTTCCTGTAAGTACATAGATTGTAATTCGGGCGATAGATTGTAATTCAGCTATTACATATATTTATATTTTTATGATACCCTGATAGAAATTGAATTTTAAACAAAATAACTGATCTCGTCAACGTTTCACTGCAATCATCTAATTCGAGGATATTTTCCCTGATGCCAGCTTGCTGAAAGAATGGTAAAACAAGTAAAAATTCAACATTGTGGATCCAATAAGGCTAACGAAATTGAAAAAATCAATGAAATAAAATAAATTCCAGTACATGATTTTGAAAGTGAGAACGTTTTAGTTTTGCTGATCACAAACCTTGCTGATTACAGAATGGATATAAAATACGAAAATTCAAAATGGAGAATCAAATGTCGCGGACGAAATTGAAAATAATCTACGGAATAGCATTACATTTCAGTTTATACATTTGTTTTTCTACCAGTAATTTTTATATACAACAGTAACCTATTTTATGATTAATTAGTAAAATATATTTGTATTGCTATCGTTTCCCTTAAATACGTGAATTTTTATTTTACAATTGTGTTTTTTATGCTTATATTAAGGATTACGTACCAGAAATTTTAACATAGATTTTTAACTTTATTAAAAAGTATATTTATGTGATTTATGCGATTTTTACAGGATTCATATTTCTATATAAATATAATGGTTGTGAAGAACTTGATTTATTTATTAAAAGTTAAGTAAGCAGTGTTGCCAGTGTTGCGAAAGTTTTAAAAAAATTCAAAGAATATTTTTTTTTCTTGTGAATACTACTACATTCATTCATATGATTTAAACATACAGAAACTGGATTGAGATCATCTGGAAAGTAGTTATTATTTCTAAAATATTATATATTTTCCCAAACAGATGGATGACAGAATAATAAAGTAAAAGTATAAAATAGTCTAAGTGAAATTCATTAAAAATAAAATTGTATATTATGATTTTTTATGAATATTATAATAATGAATTACTAATAAAATAAGTTATATAATTTACCATTAAGTATAATGCAATTATTTGAATTAACAGGTAAATGAAATAAATAAATTTGTATTTCTGTAAACTATTTCAAAACACACTGTACAGAAAAAAAATAATGTTTATGTATTTATCCTACTTCATTAGAACGGGCAGGGAAGACCGAGCTATGCTCGGTCAAAATTAAATTTGAGTTCAAATGATCCATGACCAAAATGACCCACTAATTGAATTTTCTCGAACATGTGACTTAGCTCACAAGTCTTCTCGTGCCCAAAAACCATTGGATGCAGAATTTAGTGTAAATGGAGCAGCTTTTTAGATCTTGACCCACAATGACCCAGAAATGACCCACTAATCGAATTCTCTCGAACATGTGACCTAGCCCAATGATTTTCGCGTGCCCGAAACTCGTAGGATATAAAATTTAATCAAAATCGTTAGAGCCTTTTTTTAGATAAAATTAATTTGACACGCTTTGACCCAAAAATGACCCACTAATCGAAAATTCTCGAACATGTGACCCAGCCCAATTGTCTTCTCGTGCCCGAAAATAGTCGGATTCAAAATTTCGTCAAAATCGTTTGAACCGTTTTTTAGATACAATTAGCTTGACCATGACCCTCAATGACCCAAAATGACCCACTAATTGAATTTTCTCGAACGTGTGACCTAGCCCAATAGTTTTCTCGTGCCCGAAAACCATTGGATGCAAAATTTAGTGTAAATTGAACCGCTTTTTAGATCTTGACCCACAATGACCCAGAAATGACCCACTAATCGAACGTTCTCGGACATATGACCTAGCCCAATGATTTTATCGTGCTCGAAACTCGTAGGACACAAAATTTAATCAAATTCGTTTGAGCCGTTTTTTCGATAAAATTAATTTGACCCGCGTTGACCCAAAAATGACCCACTAATCGAAAGTTCTTGAACATCTGACCCAGCCCAATAGTCTTCTCGTGCCCGAAAACTATTGGATGCAAACTTTAGTGTAAATTGAGCCCCTTTTTAGATCTTGACCCACAATGACCCAGAAATGACCCACTAATAGAATTTTCGCGAACATGTGACCTAGCCCAATGATTTTCGCGTGGCCGAAACTCGTAGGATACAAAATTTAATCAAAATCGTTATAGCCGTTTTTTAGATAAAATTAATTTGACCCGTTTTGACCCAAATAGGACCCACTAATCGAAAGTTCTCGAACATGTGACCCAGCCCAATAGCCTTCTCGTGCCCGAAAATAGTTGGATACAAAATTTCGTCAAAATCGTTTGAACCGATTTTTAGATACAATTAGCTTGACCATGGCCCAAAATGACCCAAAATGACCCACTAATTGAATTTTCTCGAACATGTGACCTAGCCCAACAGTCTTCTCGTGCCCGAAAACCATTGGATGCAAAATTTAGTGTAAATTGAGCCGCTTTTTAGATATTGACCCGCAATGACCCAGAAATGACCCACTAATCGAATTTTCTTGGACATGTGACCTAGCCCAATGATTTTATCGTGCTCGAAACTCGTAGAACACAAAATTTAATCAAAATCGTTAGAGCCGTTTTTTAGATAAAATTAATTTGACCCGCGTTGACCCAAATATGACCCACTAATCGAAAGTTCTCAAACATGTGACCCAGCCCAATAGTCTTCTCGTGCCCGAAAATGGTCGGATACAAAATTTCGTCAAAATCATTTGAACCGTTTTTTAGATACAATTAGCTAGACCATGACCCAAAATGACCCACTAATCGAATTTTCTCGAACATGTGACCTAGCCCAATAGTTTTCTGGTGCCCCAAAACGATAGGATAAGAAACTTCGTCATAATCGTTAGAGCCGTTTTAAGATAAAATTTGCATATATCTACCCTATATATATAAAATCCTAATGAAACGAATTTGTGAAACGATTTTATGAAACGAATTTATGAAACGATTTTATGAAACGACTGATTAAACGACTGATTATGTTTCAAGGCTATTTTTAGTAAAATATTAAACGCTTGATGGTGAAATTAATACCAATTGTTCATAAAAATCCGCGGATGTCAAAACTGGTAATAGGATTTTGAAATTGGAATTAGTTTTCGAGATATTAATTTTTTTCTAATTTTAATGACATTTCTGTAATGATGGCAACTAATTACTCAGTTTTTTTGTGACAAAAAAGGGAAAAAATTTAAAAGGATCCCGATAGGGATTATTGATTTCTTTTTATTCGTCATTTTCAAATTGAAATTGAATTTATCTTTTATTTCAATCGATAATGAAGATAAGATTGTGATTAAATTATGTTTTTCAGGAAATATTGAAAAAAAAATCACATTTCTATCGTCAGGATTCAATCGTCTGTCAGCATTTAATATAATTTATAAACTGAAAATATTTTGAATAAATTCGTCCAAATGACGTCATTTAGGTAAACGCAAAAGAAAGGGAGGAAAAGGAATTAATAGTAATTATTATTTATTGATATCATTTTGTTATTTTTTTGTAAAATTTAACTAAACGAATTTATAAAATCATTAATTCGGATATTTGAAACTAATATATAAAATAATAATTGCCCAACTGAACGGAAGAATAAAATATCCTGCTTGGTTTTTTCCGCCAAGCTTTTTAAAAAAGCGTCAAGACCCCTATAATAGAAAAGCACCAAAAGTTCATTGGGTTTATTTTCATAACTTTTGGCAACAAATCTATGTATATTAACGAATCTATCCCTTTTTGAAGCTCGAATTACGCCAAACCTAAAAGCAAAGGATCCTATAATGGAAAAGTACCCGATTTTCTTATGGACAATATTCAAGTGACAGAACATGGTGTAAAATTACCGCGGATAGCAAATTTGTTTAAATATCTCATCAATTGATGCCGAATAAATGCAGGCATGCATGCACAAAATATTTAATTAATTTTGTATGATAAATAATTATTAGAAAATTCGTATATACATATTAATTAAAAAAAAAATTATTTACATATTTAAAATAACATGAAAATATGCATGATGGTGCACTAAAATAGAGAGAAAATTAAAACCTGTTACTGAAAATGTCTATAACATAGTACTTTTCAATACCGTGCACTGCAAAAAATAATTGTTGATTTTACAGTATAAAACTGGCATCCCAGCTGCCAGTATTATACCGTAAAATTAACAGTATTAAACAGTAAAATAAGCAGTAATACGCTGCCGCGCATGCGCGGTAGCGTATTACTGCTTATTTTACTGTTTAATACTGTTAATTTTACGGTATAATACTGGCAGCTGGGATGCCAGTTTTATACTGTAAAATCAACAATTATTTTTTGCAGTGTGGTTCTCAATGTTATTCACAAGCAGATGGAATTTTTTTCATCCTTAAACGCAAAGGAAGAATAGAATAGAGATTGTTGTTATAAAAGTCCGAGAGGTAGTCACAATTTAAACCTAACCATTTTATACAAGCTGGTTTTCAAGTAGTAATTGATTTTACTTATCAATCCCAAAAACAGTCGTCAGTTGTCGCAACAGCTGTGTATGAGGCCATGATAATCGAAAAATGTCCCATTAAAATGTTAAAAGCATGGTAACCCAATTACAGATTTACCAATATTTTTAAAATAAAGCACGCTGTCATGTTTTTAGAGGCCTCGAAATCTGAGCGGGGGTTGGCGAGCGTAGCTCGCAGGGGGTAGGCCCCCTAGTATATCTATATATATATTTGTCTTACGTGGCGCGGAAATAGGGCTGAATTTCTACCTTATCGTTGGCAACAATTGTAGTTTCCAGAGCTCAGACCAATGAACAGAAAGATTGTGTTAGCCCCGCCTCCAATATGGCGGAAAGTGTCAGAGCAGTGAAACTGAAGCTAGCAATTAATAAAAATAAAATAAATGAACGTAATCCAAAGCGTCTGAGATGATTCCTCATTTTAATTATGAGAAATAGTGTTAATTTCAAATGAATTCCTTTTTTTCAAATGAATTCATTTAGAATTTATTTACGAATTTCACTCACACAAAAAATCGAAGATAATAAAATATAAACTTTCTAGAATGCCCTGCTGCCATCTGTTGCCGTTTCATTGAAGTAAAAATAATTTCTTTTGCAGAAATTATAATCAATTAGAATAATAAAATGTTGAACGAAATTTAAACAATCATTGATGATAAACTATCTTCCTACCACGTAGTGTTTTTTTTTTTTTTTATGAATTTAAGCCGTGCTGTACAATATTATAAGTGCTAATTATGTTTCCAAGATCCTCTTTTCATAGTATTTAAATTATTTATATGACCATTAGTAGCATCAACTAAATGCATTTTTAGTTGCGTTTTCAACATAGTTTTCAATTACTTTTTTACATTAAAAAAATTGTCAATTTCATATGTTCAAATGATTTATTGTAGTACTTATTCCACTAGAATTACTAGAAAAATAAAATGAGGCGAGAGAGCAGTGACCGCGTAGCAGTCTCAATGTGAATTGCCTTGCAATTCACCGGGGGTTGGCGAGCATTAGCGAGTAGGATGCTGAGCTTATTGGGGTTTATTTACTGTGGTTTATTTATGGAACTTTTCGGTTCGCCGGGTGCTTATAATATCACACCAGTTTGTTCAATACTTTAATATATTTTATTTATTTATTTATTTATTTTATATTATTTACCATTTTTAACGATGTTATGTATTTAACCAGTGGACCTGTGCGAGGATTTCGCACTGCAGTCTAACAATTTTTAGAAATATCTAATATTTTTTAGATGCAGGTTTAAACTTCTAAAGAAAAATTAAGGATAAAAATATCTTCAAACAACATTAGTCAAGCGAGAATATCATCTCATTTATTCCCAACAATAAAATCCCATCGAAGATAGAAAAAGACATGCACGAGGGAAAAAAATATATAACAATTGCATTTTAACTGAATTAGAGGATGACGGCTTCTTCTTCGGGAAAAATACGGGACGAAGAAAAATAAATTTAATTATACTTAAATTACAATTCAATCTAATATAACAAATCATACCCTTTTATGCTACACGTGTAAAATACCACTGCTTCGATCAATCAATAATATTTAATTTCTTTTAAACGTTTCAATTTTAATTTTGGTTTTTAATCATAAATATAAAATAACCCGTGCGAAAAGTCACATTTTACCTGTTTTGTACTATTTACTATTTTTTATAATCACTGTTGAGCATCATATAATGCGGTATTTTATTTTTGTGGTAACATTGATTTGAAAAAGGCCTTCATTTCATTTATGAAAAAACAATTCAGATCACATATCTTATTTATGTTGTCAACATCCCTTTTTCTATACACATACAAAACATACAACGATGAAAGAGGTATCATTCGAACAGTTTTTGAACAGGCTTCTGACATAGTACACTCACATTTCGTTAAAACGCGTTGTTGGATTTAAAAAAAAAATAGTTAATTAAAAATTTATGTTAAAATGCACCAGGAAATAATCTCAAAGTTTGCAGTGCGAAAGCTTCGCACGGGTCCTTCTGGTCCTATATAAACTAACCTAAATATGTAAATTTAGATCATCAGATTGGTGTTGTCGGTAGTTATTTGTTTATAGTATCCTTGACGCGATAGAAAAAATATCGAAGTTAAATTGGGCAGAATTTAAAGTACTTTCTAAAAACCTTTATTTACAATTTAGAATCGCATCAGATTGTTATATCTTTAAGAAATATCTATCAATGTATAAAATCCACAAGCAGTTTGTTCAATATTTACACCACTTAGTGAGAAGCACTTTATTTAATATATACAAAAACAAGACATAAAATAATAATGTCGTAAGAAATATATAACATATGTCTATACAAATAAACAATATAATAATGCCCACATGGAAATGAATACATATACAAATTTCACACCAAATACCACCTAAAATGCACTGTTGTATAGAAGAAATCTCTCAGTGTTGTTTATCGTTTAACGAAGAGGGATTCGTCGATATTCACGATTTTACTGGGCCCTTCTTTTTTCATTGGTTGCAGTTTCATTTTCGCAATTGTATATATTATTTGGCATGAAATTTCACTTTTTTAAGACTGGGTTACGTTAAAGTCCCTATATAAAAGAAATACCATATTGTCTCCTATAAAATGTGATAAAGATTTGTTAATTATATATGTTTTTAATTATCGAATGAAATGCTTTGTTAAATTAATGCATTTATTATTTTTTTAATGTTACGTGAACGAAGTCACGGGTAACAGCTAGTTACGAAATATAACGTGTCATAGAGTGAGATTGTACTTACTTGAGATTGTACTTACGTGAGATTGTACTTGAGATTGTATTTTACCAGAACCTCACATAGAGACAAGAAAGAAGAACGGAGTTCAAGAAGTTGCAGACGAAAATGATTCACCTGAACATTATTTAAGTTCAATGGTCAATCTATGCAATCATTGTAATGCTCTCTTTTTAGTAGTATGTTGACTAGAGAGCATTTTAGTTCATGTTGCCATAATGGTATTATTTATAATGGCCTCATTTCCCTACCAAACTCTATTACAAATGATCAACTAAATGAGTTGCTTCTTATTAGCCCAAATTTTGTCCAATGTATGATGTAATACAACGCAATGTCGTTCGCATTGTTTACAGCAATATTGAAGGAAAAACCAGGTGAACGTCCCTATTTAAAATACCTGCTCAAATCCATTCATATAATTCGTTTGAAAATTTTGACAAAGGTAGCATCCGTAGGTGAAGATCCATATTCCTTTAAAATAAAAAGCCATTTCGTATGATTTAAGGTACATTTAGAAAAATGGCCCAGCGCAGCGGGCGTAGCATGCTAGTATATATATAACCACACACAAGATTTGCTCGTATTAGAATATATGATGATATGCAAGGGAGACAATTTATAGATAACGAGCACCACAAGCAGGGAAGAACCTATATATTCAGCTGTTTTTGGGATGTTTATAGCAAGTCGTTTAGAGATTATAAAACATCCTGTTTCGCTACAGAATTCTAATTCTGCGGGATTCATAGCTGTTGTTCATATTAGGCCTCTGAGCGTCTGGGGCTTTCCCGAATTTTCATAAAAATATTTGTAAAACTTAAACTAATTTAAATTTTTGTTCCCCGTTTGTTTCTACAATACATTTCATATCTCTTTATTTTACATATATCTTAAAATACAATTTTGTTAAAAACATTTTGTCTAGAGCCAATTTAAGCTTTTGTGGGAGACGGAAAAATATGGTCACAACACTTAGAGGGTTAAAACAAATATTCAATTATTTTATAAATTTTCGAATAAAATATTATTTTAATTATTTATAAGTAATTAAATTGTAAATTGTGTAAATAATTTTAGGTGTAATTTAATTAATCTGCATACATGTGTACGCTGAACACATTTTACAGATTTAAAATTGGTTAATTGGTGGTTCAGAAAGAGTCCAATTAAAAAAGAATAAAAGTTGAATTTTCGTCTGTGTATGTGTATCTATTATTTGAACGTTATTTAAACGTCAAGTTCACAATGAAATACCGGCGCAGGTTTACAAAGGAATTTGCTCTATATCGTGTCGTATGGTTCCCCAAATAGTTCTACATTTAAGTAGATGCATAAATATCTCTAAATAAAAATTTTATTCGTATTTTTTATTCACATTTTAATGATATGTAACTGTTGTGCAGCGTCTTTAACATATTTATGAGAATTTCTTGAACTTATTTGGCTTGTCATACCTAGGAAACTCCTCCGTAGACCTCCTAAACCCACGACTCTTCCTGTGGCAGTCATTATCAAGGCCAGAAGAGAAACAATTCGTTATTGATCAATTGTTTCCAATGTTTTGGCACTTAAGTGTAGTATCTCATCTATTTCACTTAAAATTGCAATTTATGTTCCGAAAATTTAAATAATTGTTTCTGAGATTTTAAATCAAATAATAATTAAAAGATTATTTAATAGTACATTTAAAATTTTCTAAGTGAATTTCTGAAAACATCAAGAATTTAGTATTACAAATAAAACTATACTCCGTCTTGCAAACTAAGTGAAACTTTTATATAATAAAATTTAGTTATTTTTTCATACCGCTTATGCATCTTTAAATATATTCATGACAAAATATCGGATTATTTTGCATACCATTAGATTTATATAAGTGAGTTCTACAGCATAGAAAACTTCTGCATGGCACCTGAATAAAATATGATTAAAGTATAAAAAAATCGAATATTATTATAATTATAATTTTTATTATAATTATAAGTTTTACTGATTAAAAATTATTTCCTTTACCATGATAATATTTTTCGTTAAGATATCGTAAAAGATCCACACGACCGTATCTTATACTGATGTGTGGTTTCAAAATTCTGGTAATATTTGTCATCTGCTAATTCATGAAAGAAAATATTTTTTTATAAAACGCTCATGAAATGACATGCATCAAATCAACGAAAAGTTTCTTCTATTTCACTTTGAAAAAGTCATCATATGCGAATTTTGCGACATCTTCTTAGTGAATTATGAAACAAAAGTAAAAAGGTAGTACGTTATTAATTTAGAGTTGGTAGACAGACCATAACAGAAAATATCTCTGACGGCTCGGCTTACAGGCACAGGTAGATTTCGAAGACGCGTACCGTGGGGCGCCTGTTTGTTGGGAATTGCAGAAGAAATGACCTTTTTGCCATGATGCGGCAGTTGGGACAGCCCACTTTGAAATCTACCTTTTCTTTAGGTGGAGCCGGCGGGGATTTTTTCGTTTTTATTTTCTTTCTTTGTTTCTTTTATGCTATAAGGGTTGGCCCTGTAAAAAACTTGTTACTATAAAAGTTTTAGATAATATTAAGAGGATTTATACTAAATTTAAGTGGATTTGATGTCTTGTGAATTCATGAAGTTATGATTTTTTTTCTTCTGAAATTTTTCTTTTTTCTCCCTTGGGGCCATTTTTAATGGTATCAAAAATCTGTCATACATAAATTTTTGGCCCTTTTCCTAGAAGTAATAATAACTTTAAACGGATTCGTTACGTATCATAATTAAGAAGTTATGGTTTTTTTCTGTTTTCATAAAAAGACCCCCCCTCCCCATTTCCCTTCCCTTGGTTAAGTTTTGCCCATTAACGAAATTGACCGAGATTTTATGCCCCTTGATTTTATGTATCAGTTTGGAAGAGATTTGTGCAGAATTATTGAAGTTATTGTGTCCATCAAAAAGTGACATAGATAGATAGATAGATAAAGTTTTGAACTGGGGGTAGTTTTGGGTTCTGGGAGTCATGATTGGCGTAGATCTGCAAAATTTTTCAGAAATTCCAACTTGGGGGAGAATGTAATAGGTAGTATTTCTTACGAAATCTACATAATAGACTACACATTTCAAAGTAAAATAATTACATTTTCTTATTTTTAAAATTCAATATTAATATTTCAAATCAAATTTTGTTTTCGTAGCTTAAAAGTTAAAAGCTATTTTTCCAAAATATACCAATTTAGATTGATTTACGTAAAATTCTAGTCAGATCGAAAAAATTGAGTTCATTTCTAATTACAATATTTAAAGAAATTTAAATTAATAGAACATATTGATGTTTAACCAACTTTTGTGTTAATGCATGCTTTTTTTTTTTTTTTTTTTTTTTTTTTTTTTTGCTAAAAAAGAAAATAGTTATTGTTTCGCATTATATTACTTTATTGGGTATATGCAAAAGTAAGTTCCGTTTTTCTAATAGATCGCTTAAGTTGTCTTATACAGAGGGTGTTTACACATACTGGGAACGATTTTGACAGCAAAAATTAAATACATAAATTAAAACAATTATTGTTTAATATGTTCTATCTGTTAGCTCTTTTTGTGGACTTATTGCAGCGGGATTTTCAAGATAGTAGGGATTTAGTAAAACTAGAAGTGGCATTTTGTTCCATTTCTCCATCACACATTTCTAGAGCCCACTGAACGTATTTGGTCGTCATTTTGCAAGTGCTTGTTTTAATAATACAAAGGAACACTAATCCATTGGTGAAACATCTGAAAGCTTGGTTGGAAAAGGAATAAACTGTATACACTTGCTTTCAGTTTCTCTTGTCAATTTTTTGAGAAATACGACTCTGCTTTTGGATGTATGGCTGCTCGCTTTATCCTGGTGGAAATCAACAATTTTTACGTCCGTATGATAAAGTTTTGGAATTTCTTCTTTAAAAATGGGATTTAGAACATTGTTTTCATAATAAGTAGAGTTAATTTTGACATTTTTCACAACTTTTCTGATATTTAATTTTCCATTGTAAGAGATTCCAGCATTAACCATAAATCTTTTAGAGAAACTTCCTTTGCAGTGTTTTAACCAAAGTTTTTAAAATATTTTTGGACTATTTTCCGGTAATAAATCTATCCTTTTTTTATTACAGTCATTTAGATAAATCAACACTTCATCAATTGTGACAATCGTTTTCCACTTATTACTTGTTAATGATTTTCATAGAACGGAATATGAAAGAGCAAATATATAACCTTCAAGCCACTCGCTTCTTTTGCGAGTCATTTCAGTAGCAGACGATATTTTTTCATAGCAGCCAATATTTCAGTATCACGTTATTACGTGTTGCCAGATTTTTCCCCTGTTGTGTCCCGTTGTTTTTTAAGTTAACATCACAATCATTCCCAATATGTGTTAGCACCCTCTGTATGTATTGTGTGAATCTGGTAATACATGCTTTTGAAACTACTCTTCAAGACCTTCAAAACGTAGTATATGACATTTTATTAAAATGTAAACAACATAGTTTTTTATTCGACTTAAAATGGATAGTTTTGTGCCAAATAATAATCATTTGTTTTAAGTTTTGTTATACTTTTATAATTTAAAGAAAAGCGTCGCCGAAAGTCATCGTTTACCTGTAGAATCTTACAATGATCATGCTTTTTATGATAGTATGTGTAGAAGGTGGTTTAGGCAATTTAAAGAAGGTCAATTCTATGTTGAAGATGCAGAACGTGAAGGTATATCGAAGGACGACAGCTAATGCGTTTAAAGCGAGTTATTTATGAAAATCGACGGAATGACAGAATAGACGCAATAAACTGATTTTGCAGCATGACAAAGCAAAACCACATGTTTCAAGCGTAGTTAAAAACTACTAAGAAGGAAGGACTGGGGAGCCATATACACCAGATATTGTTCCTTCGGATTACTATTTTTTCCGGTCGATGTAATCAGCCCTTCAAGACGTACGATTCATATCTTATGGAAGTATCAAAACTTGGCTTGACTTATGGATCACTTCAAAAGACGACGAATTCTTCAGACATTGAATCTGTAAATTGCCTGAAAGATTGACGAAGGTTGTGGCTTCTGCTGGAGCATACTTTGAATAATGTACCACTTTTATATACCTGCTAAATAAACATGTAATTTTAAGCAAAAAAAGGAACTTACTTTTACATATACCCAATAATATATGATATTTCCCTCTTTTAGATTTAAAAAGTGTTAAGATTTTAAAAGTAACAAATTACATAAAATTTTAAACGTGATTTTTAAACTCTTTTTCCATAATATAAGATCCTTTCAGAAGACTTCCAGGAAATATATTACACTTGAACCGTTACTTCACACTCAGAATTACCCAATATATCTATTTGAAAATCTAGTCATATCACTTTAAGATCTTTCTGATCGTTAAATTTATTCATGAGAAAAGTTTGTTAAATTCCACATACTATGGGTTTGATATCAGTGCTTTCGGCGTCATTTAGAGCTTTTGTGTGAAGTAGGTTAAATAAAAGTATAAAAAACATGTACGTTTTACGCATTAAAAAGATTTTTAAATCACCTAAGAATGTTCGTTTTACACGATAATATCCGTAGACAAGAAATAGATAAAACTAAAATGAAAGTCCATCTTTTTGATGGATTTTTAAATTTCCACCTATCATCAGCTAATAGTTTCATTGATAATCTAATGATTCGACAAAAATAAAACATTTAAAAATATACCATTTCTCAAATATTTTGTATTAAATGAAATTAATTTAATTTCTATCGCATTCACAAATAATTAAATAACTTAATTTTTAGCTTAATTAATAGCACTTAATTAGCTTAATTAATAACTTAATTAATAGAACTTAAATAATTTAATTGTATAATGATAGAAGAGCATGCATGTGTTACATACTACTTACGTGTTACATGCTTATATTTTAACTTTCATACGATAAAATATAATTAAAAAGTAAAAAATAAAATTATAAAATAAAATTATAAAATTTTACACTTCTTTCTGGAAGATATAGGCGAAGTTAAATATTTAATGTTTAAAAAATAAAGTTATGCTATTAGCCATTAAATATATTTTATCAGTTGATATAAATCTTGATTTGTTCAGAGCTATTATCTATATCATAAATGCTAAATCGCATATGAAGTAAACATTTGTCTACACATAATGTTTTAAAAGGTTTTCAGTTAACAAAAGCAGTCACAAGATAGTGTCGGCAATCACACGTAGTTGTATTTTCTATCATAACATTAATACTTACCATAATAAAAATCAGAAGAAACATTTAACATCTACGAGGGTTTACGTTGCATAAAAACTGGCGAATCTTAAGAATATTTTCTTTTGAAACAAGAACGAAAAATCAAGCATACATTATGAAACACTTTCCAACACATCCAGAAAACTCTAATGAATCTTACCGTTAAGAAGATATGTAGTAAACAATATAGGAAACATAGCACATTTAAAAAGCCAATTTTAGCAATTACTTTCCATAGTCAAAATAGTAGTCGAATTATTTTGTGCAGCTCTATATATGATCAGTATATTTTAATATGTACTACATAGGATGATACAGTTTAGTCCAGTTAGAAAATTCACATTTTCGACAGTCAATGGAAATGCATTCGAACAACCCTGTATATTATCTAAATACTTTTGTACACACCAAATATTAAGCTAAAATTTAATTCAAGTAAAAAAATCATAAGACAACTTAAAACTTACTTCCAGCTATTACCAACCATAAACTACAATGTATCTTGTACTTTGCGTAACCATGAATATGAATTTATTTATATTCCAAAAATTTCTATAAGTCTACTAAATAGAGTTCAGCAAGAATATGCGTAACACAAATAAAAATATCCTTAAACGATTCACTCACATAGTCAGTTATACTTACGAATTCCTTTGTGTAGCCCTGTTTCTTGATCAACAAAATTTATACACTTCACGTATTATTCAAAAATTTTGTTAAACATAAAAACGGAAACCAAAGTTTAAAACAAACTTATCACACATAAACTGTAGTTATCGCACTAAGACTATAATCGAATTATTCTGTGTGTTCTGTGAAAAAAACGACAAACGCAATGCATACCATACTATTTCAATGAGCAATTTATATTGCACTTTAATAATGCATATAAATTTCATTATGTTTGAAATATTTAAATATCATTAAATTACGTTGCAAACGATTTTTCCCAAAAGAACATTGTGTAACAGAATTCTTTTTTATGACCCTGTAAATGAATAATAAAGCTTTGCACTTCATATTTACAAAAAGCATATTTTAGTGCGCTTCAAATCCTATATGTTTCAAATGATGTAACATCATCAAAATACACTTGAACATATTTGTCTCATTGATTATAATGTAACGGAAAACTTTTGACTGGTCTTATAAATAAACTATAAGTGCTATACCTTTCATTTTCAATAAATAGGGATCATACTATAATAAACGTCAATAACATACATAAATTTCAGGGAAATCTCAGTAAATTTACGAGAGTTAGAGCACGTACGGACAGTCAGACGGCAGACGGCAGACAAACCAAAGTCATAAACAGACTTCAAGCAGGTTAGTAAGTGTTAAAAAGTCTGGTTAAATTTCATAAAATTTGAAATATAATAAGAAAGCATTTAAAATAATAAATAAATATGTATATTGAAATAAGTATATAAATTGTCAGAATTTACATAAGTAATGTATAAACAAATATCCAAAATTGTAATTTGTTAGACGATAATTTAAAATTTATTGTAATATTTAGAACAGTCATTAGTTTTAATTCTTCAAAAACGCATTGAGTAATAACCAGTGAATTTTTATCCTGCTTTTCAAAGCATAAACCTACATTGTGAAAAATGTCCAAGCCGGGCACCGAACCCTGACCTTTGAAATAGCGCGCCAATGCTCTACATTTGAGCTATGATGACAATACCCAGCCTGGCATCTATCGCTTATATATGTCATTAAGGCTGCAATTGCAGCCCAAGATGGAAATTTCATCATGAGCACTCAAACACAGGTTATTATTCAATAATTACAGGCGTAATTTACTGCTGAAAAGTGAATTAAAATTAATTAGGTACAACCATTTTTCGCTGGTTTATAATGGTACCCAAATGCCATGTCTATAAGTTGTGCAAATTTCCCGTATTTGTTATAAATAACTGTCTATCGCATTAAAAATAAAATGCACAGATTTCTTATAGTATGTATCAAGATTGTCGATTAAAGATATTAAGAACTTTCAATAATTTTAATTATGTATAAACAACAGCAACACATTGTTGTTAGATTAAACATTTGAAATACATTAGAACACGTTCATTTCATTATTTACAGTTATACAAAGTATAAAAGGAAACTGCCTGGCAAATGTAAAGCAATATATTGATATTTTTAAAATTTTAACAATACATTCCAATACAAGAAAAAATATCCAATTTTTGTTATTTTCAAAATTTACCATCCTATAGAAGAAAAGGCAGATTTTGTTTCTCATGAATGGTATAATTCTATATCACAAATAAACATAACGCTTAATTACAATTCTAGATATATCGTTGAAATAAGAGTAACGATTCAATCTCAGAAAAAATGATAAAGGAAGTGTATATTTTTCTATAAAAAAAACCTGTTATACACGATGCAGTAAGTTTTTAAATGCTAATACTTTTTATCTCTATTCCCTATCCGAAATGATATATATGTCTGCTTCGATTCACCACGATAAATCCTATCCATGACTATAAATATACTATAAGAATTAATGTCTTCTGGTTTCATGTGGTGAAATATGGATGTAATCCACTAGATTTCCGAGACAGTCTCTTTATCGGTGTATTATGAAAAACGATTGAGATCTTTGAGGCAAGTGTTTTGGGTGGAGATATAAACCTAAAGGAAACATTTAATTTACATCATTTTAATGAAACCTTACATTTTTATCTAATTATTTCTTTACAATATAGTGTAATACTCTGATCATCAGAGCTTTTTGTCAGTAGCATCCTCCATAATAACGTATCTAAATTCAAATTTCATGCTGTGTGATGTTCGGTATAAGGAAATATAATTATATAAAAATTTTTAAATTATTTTTTAAGGAATAAACTGTGTTAAATTGACTTAAAATTTTGTTGTTATTCTATGAATTTGATGCATCGCACTATTTTCTTTTTAAAGAGATACAATGAATGAACGGCCCCAAGCCCAATCCAATAAATTAGATTCAAACACATATTTTTAAAAGTAAAAACTATTAATTATTTCACATTGACATAAAATATGAATTACTCACATTAAATTTTACATAAAAATAATCAGCATCATCGAAATCATGAGCTTTTACAATTTTCTCGTATCACTAGTTTCCAATTCACAAAAACAGATTACTTATATAAGACGTAAGGGAACGGTTCCATTCACAAAAGACAATCCTTTAAAGAAAACAGGAAAATTCTGCATACATACCTACATATGTGCTAAATAATTCTACATATATTCTTTTCAATATTGGTAGTCTATTCGATAATTATTCATTTATTTAAATGTTTTCTGGTTACAAATTGAATGCTACCAGTACTATTCACAGTTCAAATTTCATGCTGTGTGATGTTCGGTATAAGGAAATATAATTATATAAAAATTTTTAAATTATTTTTTAAGGAATAAACTGTGTTAAATTGACTTAAAATTTTGTTGTTATTCTATGAATTTGATGCATTTTGTTGATGATTTTGATGCTCTGAATTTGATTGAATTTGATGATTGAATTTGATGCTCTTATTGTTATTATTATTATTATTATTATTATTTTAATTTTATGGATAAACACTTAAGATATTTATTTTATAACTGCATCCACATTTAAGAACATAAATGTATACTATATATTAAAAGGAAGAATACCAATGTTACCAACGTTAACACGCAAAAAAGGAGCAAACAGCTGTTTCGAATCCACAAGCAAGATTCTTCTTCAGTGCGACAATGACCAAATCACAGCGTGTTAGAAAAAGCAAGACTGGGCAAAACGACAGAGCGACGGTGCTTTTTTGTGTGTTATTTGTGCATTTTTAACCTTCGTATTCTTCCTTTTAATATTCTTATTTTATTTGCTATTTTTATATATACTCTATACTTTTGCTGGTTGTTTTCATTTAAGAAACTTACTTAAAGCTGGTGTAACTATTTAAAAAATCAATGCCGGTGAAATTTTTAAAATGTAGACGGCACCCGAATCATTATTTATACATATAATTATTTAGTAAACAAGTATTCTAGTCAATTATTATTTCTTTACGTCTTTTTTAAACGATTATATACTGCTGAATTAGATGGAAGTAATAAAATTTTTTCCAGGAGAGCACACTAGACATTAACTTGGGCATTCCCAACGTTTTCTACGTAAATCCTGAAGCATTTAATAATTTAATGATTTAAGTTATTATTGTTATTATTATTGTTAATTATTTCAGGTATGCGAGAGACGGATGTCATGGAAAGTTCCAATACAAGTAAAATATATTTTTACTTTATTCTATCTATAATAGAAGAAAGTATTGCAATCGAAATTTTTTCGACTTCCGGTTTTCGAACGATTTACACGTTTTAGGGGTCAAAGATTCCGAAAAACATGTTTTTACAAAATGTCTGTCTGTCCGTGTGTATGTCCTCTTTGAACCATCGATAAGTATAAGAAGTCATGCTACAAATGGAACCAAATTCCATTTATAGGTTTTTGGCTATAACCAGCAGTTCCATCTTCAATTTTGGGATATTTTGTCAAAAGGGGGCGCTGTGATCGCGATTTTTATTCCATTTTCAGTATTGTATCATCGAAAAGTTATGGAGATAATTGAGCCGCATTTTTTCTGTATGTTTTTTACTATGACTTTAAGGTCCCAGTTGAATTTGGTAATATTGTTCCTGGAGGGTGCGCTGTGATAGCCATTTAAATATTTCAAATTGAAAAAGATGTGCAAAAAGATTTTTTTGCGTTAAATGTCCAGCCTTGACCAAGGATTCCAGAGCATTTTAAGTTTTGGCTCTCTCTTAAAAAATGGCTGAGATATAGAAATTTGAAATTTTATTCTGCCTGACATTTTGAAACAATACAGCAGGATTCCTCCATAAACTGGTTTAATTTACGAGTTTTAGTGAACATGGTTTCGCCAAATTTTCTTTCATTGTTGTAACCATCGTTTCAACACGTATATGCTTAACACTACATATTTATTTCATAAACTAAAACTAATAAGAACGTTGTAACGCACAAATATGAAAAATTGGCTCAAAAACCGCATACGGCCGTTTCAAGGATTCCTCGATCCTCTTCCTCAGTGCGAAGAAAAAAAAAAGATTAAAAATGGGTTCAAAGATCCCTTCGGTAATATCCCCGAGTACTGGCTTAAATGAAAATGCTAAAGCAAGAGTTTATATATCCCAAAGAAATGACTATTTAACCGGAAATAACTGAAAAAAGGAATCACTGCGCAGGATCCCTTCACACGTGCGAGAGAAAAAGGGTGCTGGTCATATCATTCACTAAGGATGAACTATGTTTGTGAATAAAGTAAGCCTCGTAAAAGTCAAGATGTATAACTGAATTACATTTTTGGATAATTTTAGCTTCTGAATAATTAAACTGGTGGTTGGAATTCCAACAATGTTTAGCTATTGTAGATTTCGCCCATTCCTGCTTTTTAACATAATTTTGGTATTCCTTTAGCCTAATTCTAAGAGCACGTATCTTCTGCTCAATGTAAGAGAGGCCGCATTCACAAAAAATTCTGTAAATGCCCCAGGTATTATGTTCATCAATTGGTTCTTTAAGACTGGAGAAAGAAACTTTATTGGTTGGAGAGAAAACAACTTTGAAACTAAACCAATTAGGAATACCAGAAATTTGTGTACTGATTTTATGAAAATAAGGTAAGACAATAACATTTTTAAATTCTTTATTAGCTGGGACAGGATCAGTTATTGTCGGAGGTTTAGATAAAATACGGTTAATTATATTCAAGCTAAATCTACAATATAAATTTCTAAAATTACTAAAATCACTAAATCAAGCTAAATCCACAATCGTGGGTTTAATGAACCAATTGATGAACATAATACCTGGGGCATTTACAGAATTTTTTGTGAATGCGGCCTCTCTTACATTGAGCAGAAGATACTTGCTCTTAGAATTAGGCTAAAGGAACACCAAAATTATGTTAAAAAGCAGGAATGTGAGAAATCTACAATAGCTAAACATTGTTGGAATTCCAACCACCAGTTTAATTATTCAGAAGCTAAAATTATCCAAAAATGTAATTCAGTTATAGATCTTGACTTTTACGAGGCTTACTTTTTTCACAAACATAGTTCATCCTTAGTGAATGATATGACCAGCACCCTTTTTCTCTCGCACGTGTGAAGGAATCCTGCGCAGTGACTCCTTTTTTCAGTTATTTCTGGTTAAGTAGTCATTTCTTTGGGATATATAAACTCTTGCTTTAGCATTTTCATTCAAGCCGATACTCGGGGCTATTACCGAGAGGATCTTTAAACCCATTTTTAATCTTTTTTTTCTTGGCACTGAGGAAGGGGATCGAGGAATCCTTGAAACGGCCGTATGCGGTTTTTGTGCCAATTTTTCATATTTGTACGTTACAACGTTTTAGTTTATGAATTAAAATTCTCACAAAGTATTTGATCTATGCTTACTATATATTTATATTCGCAGACGTCAAATTCTCGCCAAGCTTGGCGACAATGGGCGAAATATCACCAAATTTGGCGACAAAAATACGTTTCCATATATGAAGCCAACTTGACTATGTCTGTCCAATTTGGCGATATTCACATTCAAATTCAATATTGTCGAGAGCTGGGAATAACTCTTCTGTAATCGGGTTCCGCGCATTTTAGCTTCGTGTATTTTCAGTAAAATGATCTAAAATCTTAAAAGTAAACAATAAGGAGTATATCTTTTCCTGCTGGTACAGACCAGAAGGACTTTTGGTAGTTAGTAAAATACATCGCCTGCTCGCATACAGGTAACCCGACGATTCGCAAGCAGCTGACGTACAACAGAATGATAAAAAATTTTCCTTTTTACATACCTATCATACGTAGGGTAAGTCTTGTAATCGTTTTAAAAATCGAAAAAATATTGACGGATTTACACGTTTCAGACACTGGAGATTCCGATAAACATATTTTTAGAAATAGAAATTTGCCGTCCATCTGTCTGTGTGTGTGTCTGTGTAGTTACGACAAAAATCAATTTGCAAAATATTTTATCATCATCAATATTTTCTTTCATCCTCTGAAAATTTTTATCTTTCAATGTCCTTTATGCATATGTTACGGTCAATATGATAAATTCGGTAATTATTAATAATAACCGTTTATTATGAATAAGTACCGGGCATAATAACCGGTTTTATGAATAATTACCGAATTTATCATATTGACCGTAGCTTATACATTATTTAGTATTGCGGGTGTGACATTTCACCAATATCACGCCCTCAATAATTCCCACTCTTTAAATGTCACACCCGCAACGTAAAGTAACAATATTTTAAAACACTGTATGTATATATATATATATATACAGTATATATATATATATATATATATATATATATATATATATAGTTCCAGATCAGAAGCGTCATTTAAAATGGTTCAGTCGTTCTCCATTGAGAAGTATATAAATATCTCATTTTTGGTGTAGGTGGGACAAAAATTGGGACACCTTAAACATGGTTATTTTTGATAATAAAAAGACAGTGAAATCTTATCCATTAGTAAATTTCTCTTCATTAATACTTACAGATTATGTATGTAAAAGCTGAGTTGCTTAGTATTAAATCTGGCCAAACATTGAGATTTCACCTACGTCAAAGGAATATATTTTCGTGCATATATTATAAATTTACTAATTAAAATAAAAAATCTAATAAAACCTTTTGATTTATTGAATACAAAATATTATATGTTGTTATATTTAATTCTTTTGTTTCTTTTTTTACAAGTACCAAATTAATAGCAAATATAATTTTCCGTATACATTGTCGTCTCTTTTTCATATGATGACTATAATAAAATAAACTAATAGATTATTCAAGCAGATAATTAAAATTGTTTATTCATAAACTTTTGTAATATTCCTGAAGAAATTTAAAATGGAGTTAAATAGAACAAGCATTCTTAGGATAATCATGCAGTCATATAGACTCTTATACGCTACACATGCCTGGAAATCACCACCTAGTAGTTTTCATATATTGTATCACAACTCCGAGACATTTGCAACAATTATGAACAGTGATGGATTTTCACATTGGGCTCGCATGATAAGGTAAAGCTAGGAGAGTCTGCGCAAGATTCAAAAGAATAACTATAAAAAATCTAAATATTAATTTTTTGCTAAACTATTCATGAATAATTTTTACTTCATTTGTCTTTTATGCATTTCCATAGCTATTTTGTTGTTATGTTGTAATTTAATAGAACAGTTGTAATAAAATAAAGAAAGTTATTTTGCGCAATCTGTCCTTACAGGGTTGGTGTGATTGCGCACATGGGTTGGAGAGATTGTTACTAATAATAACTACAATTAAATTGTTAAAAATAGTAATTACACTTAAATGACATTGTTGTAAGGTTGTTGTGAACAAATATTATTCTATTGGAAGTGAATATTTCAACCTAATGATTAAAAAATCAGAAAAAGGAATTAATTTTGACCGTTGATGTTCAAATTGTCAGTCTAGATTAGTAGCTTATGAGAAATCGTTTAAGTTTAAAATATATTGTACTACTGACATTGTATAGAAATTCTGATGAATAGCTATGATAATTCAAGCACTTACTTTGGGAAAACAAAACAAAATAGCAATGTTTTATCGTAGACGCTCAAAACAATCACGTGCACTTTCAAGTGGACACTCCACTACTGCTGTTGCACAACTACCTGGAATCGCTGCACGTTCACTCTACTCCTTCCCTCAAACATCTATGTGTGCAATCTCTCCGACCGCGCCATCTCTCTTGGCTTTACCTTATATCATATTTCTTGGCCAGACGATTTTTTTTACGAGATACTGTTAATTGCATTACGTAATAATATAAATAATAAGATAATACTAAGTAAGAAAACATTACAAATTCCAGTTCATTTACAAAGTCAATAGTTTGAAGTCAAATCGATTACAGGACTAACTATGTCGATAATTTTTGTAAGTACGTTTTCCGCTTTGGTATGTATTTTACAGCTGAACTATGTTTATGTGTATTAGGTGGTTTTGAACTGTGTTATGTGTTTTCCTGCAGAACTATGCTTTAGTATAATAAGATATGCTTGTAAAAGATAAATGATTTCATATACAGGGATGCACAAAATAAATTAAATACAGTACCTTCTATGGATGGTAATTACTGGAAGTGTATTTTAATTGTGTAAGTCAATATCTAGCAGCACGAAAGTTATTATTATGGTGTTTGTCCTTAACTTAAAACACTCTCGGTGGAAGCATTGCAAATTGTAATTTGTCCGTTCACTAGCGCCCTCTATCTCATTATATGTTTGTACTGTAAGTAACTTTGGATATACTGTAAGTAATGTCTGATATACTGTAAGTAACTTCTGATATAGTCTATTTATGTCTTGATGTATTGATGTTATGTTCCATGTTGTGAATTGTAATTAGATATGTGAAATTGTTTCCCACTCGTCAAAATTATTTAAATATGTGTTCTTACGTATTATAATTAATAATCAAGACATTAAACAATATTACGTGGTATGTATAAATTCAATAAATACAGGTCTCTCAAAAGCACTGTGATTAAAATCTATGGACCAGATTTTCAGAAACACCGTTTTCAACATTTTTACATATTTTTTGGCTCAACCAAATTTTATTATAATATATGGTGTTAATATTGTACAATATAAGCAAATCCTTATACATGGATGAACTGAAGAACATAGAAATATTGTAATATATGGATAGTAATTCACAGAAACGCTTTTTTAGGGTTTTCTTGCAGATTTAAATTATAGTTTCATTTATAATTAACTATAGTTCATATAAATGACTATACAAAAAACTCCACATCTCATACATTAATGGCTATGAACAGAAATTGTTGAAAATCGTCTTCAATAATTTATTTAGGTATTTATTTAGGTATAATTTATTTAGGTACATTTTATTGTATGGAAAAATGAAATTTCTTAACAATATTCTCAAAATGTCTGAAAGTGTTTCATAATATATGCCTAATGCAGGGTTTTTTGTTCTTTTTACATTTAGAAAGCGTTTTAAAAAATCCAGATAAAAGTCTTAAAATGAATTTTAGTTTTAGTAAAACCCTATAAAACAAAAATTGGAAAGTAATGCATGGTTGCATTCACGTAGGCGTATAAAAGTCTTCCATTATTTAAAAATAATTGATTTTTTTACAAGTTTCAACAAATTAAAATTGAATAATTCATTTCATTTAGTTCAGTAATAAGCATCTACAAAAATTAAAACTTCAGAAATATTTAAAATTTAATTTAATAGCATTTATATAACTTTCAGTTTCGTCTTTCAATTTCCATATATACGGCAATAAAACGTGCACATACAAAATTAGAAAGAATGCGTTACTTTTTTAATGAATGTAAAATATATTAATAAAATAATGACAATTCAGACTTGGTAAAGCAAACCAGCTAGCATTTCAAAAACTGCTCACGATAAACTAATTCTTTAATTAAAATAAATGAATAATGGCAAAATTATTCATAAAACAACCGAGATTTTCAATTTTAGTTTAAAAAAAAAAATTCAAAACAGAAAATAAATTAAGTGAACAAAATATGATTTATGCAAAAGTTTTTGTAAAAGTACCGTTGTACATTTTATAGCTTCGATTAAACATGATTAAACATGATGATTAAACATGCATGACACTAAAAACAAAAATATTTTTCTTTTCTTTGTTTATAGCAAAATGTTATGCTAATTAGCCTTCTACATTTTTTATTGGATACTGTTTTCTTTTTCTACGTAGAATCATTTATTTTTGCACGAAAAATTTATTTATGAGATTTTTATGTATGGTACCACATTCGTTCGATTAATTTAGTTTATATGCAAATTTTTTTTTTCTTATTTGAAGGCTATATAAAACCAAATTATGTTAGCTATTAATTAATAAATGTTTAAAATTACTAATTAATATAATTGATTTATATTTCTATATTCAAGTTGAAAAATATATATACAGTGTATTCAAGTGAAAAGATGATTCACTTCAAATCACAAGCCTTTATATTACGATTTTGCTATTATTTTGTCAAAATATCTTCCTTTAGACTTGAACTATTTTGATTCCTTTCATGTCAGACGGTGGTGAGGTTTGAATAGCTTGAATTCGAGGAGAATTTTGACCGATTTGTGAAGATACGGTTATTAACGGCAGGACGAAAAACTATTATTTAATGAACAATTTCTGTAGTAGTATAGGTCTAGTGAACTTTAAAAATTTATTGTGTGTTATAAGTGATTTGTTATATGTGATAGCATACATTCATGCTTAACCTGCGGACAGCCCACCTTTCATGTGCGACCTGTCATACACAACCATTAATGCATATTTATAAATTTGTAAATACGAATAGAAGTTATTTAAGACATTCATTATTATTTTATATATTTTTATGGGGATTCAAAATCGGCCCAGTTATTAATTTATTCACCCAGAAAAAAATTCCTGTAAAATAACGGGTAGAGGCTTGCAGCATATATTCCAGTCATACCCCTTTAAAAAAAATCAATTTCCATCATTTTGTGCAGCCGTTAATGTTACGGGGCAAAGTAATTCAGCATTATAATGCACAGGATATAATGCACTTTTAAACACAATAACACTTTACTTACTGTTCCGTAGCACGTAGCAATTTAGATAACCATCACAGAGTCGCTTTTTTGGCGGGTTAAAATTTTCGAAACACGAGTAAAAATGAAGGGTTACACCATTCTTTGCGATTAACGCAAAAAATCCCCATTTTTTCTCACACAGCTTAGAAAGATGCATCTACAAAAAACATCTCCTGTTAGTAGAAGCCAAGAATAAATTTAATTCAACTCGATTCGCGACAATCTCCCACCTTGAGTTTTCAACAGGAAAACTCAGCAATAGGCACAACAAAATTCAAAATAAAACAAAATATGTCTAACATTATACTTACATTACATGGCCAAAGCATAAATATTCTTAACACTAATTTTCAAAGACAAATTATACAATTTCCTGCAAAAATTCAAACAAAAATTCCACATATTATTACAAATTCAAATTAACACTAGGAAATGAGATATACTAAAAATAAGGAAAAAAGTTTGTAAAGTTCAGTGTTCATAAAATAGTCTTATGACTGATAACGTTTTGGAACATTCACTGTTCTGCCACTTCTCGTTCGTAATATTGGTTCGAAGAGGTGTTCTTTTGGAATCTCTAGATTGTACAGTTTTTGTATTGGTCTCAAAAGCTCGCCATTTTCAGTTTTTACTCGAACAACTCTCGGGTGACCATCTTTTCCAGAAATTAGTTCTTGCACACGAGCTAAAGTCCAATATGTACGTTTCTTATCAGACTCCAAGAGAACGACATCACCAATGGTCAGTTGCTTGACATTCTTTTGCAGGGAATTTTGTTGGCGTAACTGCCCTAAATACTCAATACGGAATCGTCTTCTAAGATGTTCTCGAACTTGTTGCCTATACTTTGCTCTTCTTTTTAATTCTTGTGCGTCAATTGCATCAAAATCTATCACATCTGAAGATCTTATTTCTTGTAGAAACATTGATGGTGTTAAAGGTGCTAGATCATCCACATCTTCTGAGACATACGTAAGTGGTGTAGTATTTACAACTTGTTCGCAGTCACAATGAATTGTGATAAGTTCTTCATAGGATAATGAGGCTCTACCTAGTACTTTCCTCAAGATGCGTTTCACCATTTGTATCAACCTCTCCCACCAATCACCCCACCAGGCAGCAGTAAGCGGATTGAATTTCCAACGAACCTTTTATACAGCTGCTGCAGCTGACAAGTAAGGTCTCCATAAGCGCATACTCATAAGTTTTTGAAAAAAATTACAGAATATTCTTCTCGTGAGGATATATACGTTTATAAAAAAATTTGCTGCGAACCTCGATATAACGTCCGTAATAAAATTTTGAAAATTTCGTGTTTTGGCGATTTATCGCTGGGTTGGCGACACAATGAAATTTTTAAAATGCGCATTTACGGTAAAATACGCTTTAAGGAAAAACGTTTTCTACTCTTTATACTGAACTAGTTTGAGTAAGTTTAACTTAAATAAATAAACTTTTATAACTACAGTTTTGCCATGTACATTTATATGTACATTTAAAGAAAATTAACGATCGTATTCTACGGTTTACAACAAAATTTAAATAGATTAAAAATGCTTCGAACTAAAAATTAATTGTCCGATTCTGAGGACTGTCAATTTCACTTCGATATTGTTAGTGCCGGAGACAACAAGAAAAAAGTTTTGCCATGGAAACAATGACTTATTCAATATCGATATGTATAGTGAGAGGGTTCTTAATCCGAGATTTACTGTTAAAATACGCTTAAAACTTATCCATCCAGCGACACCGTGTAAAATTAAATATCTTCAGCAATACTTAATTTGTATTTATATTATATAAGCTTATAGAAAAAATTATAAACTATTAATCATTGAAATTTAAATTCATAAAATACTATGCATTTAAACACTCATCTAACCAGGCATTTTCAAATCCTTTAAAGTCGCTTCATTTGGCGAAGAAAAAGTTTTGCTCGCCAAATCGCGTCTTTTTCCGCCAAATACTCCAAAGTATTTTATTTTTTTACACATTTTTTACTAGGATTCCGCAGCTAAATTTGACTGATCCTTTATTCCGTACATGAGTAGCTTCATTAGCATTTTTTTCAAAATATTCTGATTATGCGCTTTAAGGAGACCTTCCTTGTGAGATGTGTTCCCAATCGATGTCTGAAAAAGCTCTATCTGCACCGATAAAATTTTTACCATTATCAGAATAAACGGTCGTCGGTCTTCCTTTTCTCGCTATAAAGCGCCTGAAAAACTGGAGGAAGGTATCTGTTGTCAATGACGTCACTAATTCTAAATGTATGGCCCTGTACACTGCACAAGTGTACAACACAATCCATACCTTTTTCCCACTTGTCAAATATAAGGGCCCAGCTAGATCTATTCCAGTTATTTGGAATACTGCCGCATCTTGAACTCTTTCTGCTGGCAATGCAATAGGTTCTGACTCTGTCTTCTGTGCACTAAATATTTTGCATCGCACGCATTTGTGAGCTACTGCTCGAATGGTTATCCTGGCTTTCAGGATCCAGTAGTCTTCTCGTCATCAAAAGAGCCACTCCTGCATGTAATAGCTCTTTGTGTTTCCAGGAGATCACTAGGTGGCCTACAGGATGGTCAGACGGCAAAAGAATTGGTTACTTAAAATTGATAGTATCTTCTTGATAGATGACCTTTGTTTTTACTCAGATGATACCATCTTCATCTAGGATTGGTCTTAAGCTACGAATTTTCACATTATTCTTTTCATCGAAGCTGTCTTTCTGGATCAAAATCATTAATTTTCTTTCAGCTTGTTCTATTTCAAAACATGTAAGTTCAGATACTTCTTTTGAATTCGGTTTTCTTGAATTACTTATGAATCTTAGAATCCATGCAATCAATCTTATTATTTTCTTGTATGATGAAAATCGTTGATAATACCAATCATTATGTTTCGTGTTCTCGTTTAATGCTGAAATGACACTTTTCCGTTTCTCAGCATTAATAACTTCTTCATCTGGTAATTCAACACTTTGAGGCCAAGTAAATTCTGGCTCAGCCAGCCAGGCTGGTCCCTCCCACCATTTTGGCTGCAAAAACTGTTCAACGGAACAACCTCTGGAAGGGAGATCAGCCGGATTAAATTTTCCTGTAATATGTCGCCACTGATCTTTCTGTGATAAGGACCTGATTTCTTCTACACGATTCCAGAAAATGTTCTCCATCTATCATCTCGCCTTATCCAGCATTCTTGTAGTATAAGTTTTGGGAGCAAAGTCACGAGTGTGGCAAATCCCAGAGGATCAAAGACCTTCTGAGCCAATGAAAGTAAAGCTCGTTTTGTAAGAATAATTTGCTCTTCCTCAATAGGGCCGATTTTGCAAGATAGGGTATCGTTTTCTAGATCCCAGTTTAAGCCTAATACTGGTGTTATGTTAACTGTTAAAATTTCAGACATAATTTGAATTCGATAATTTGACAGTCATCCTCTTAAATTGAATTTCACGTAGGGCAGTAACATTCTCGATTGAATTATGGACTTGTTTAACCCTTCAATTGTGTTGAAACTATAAACACAATTATCTAAATACAAAGATTCATTCAAAATCTCTGCTGTAGAAACAAAGTTGTCAAGTGTTCTTTCCATATGGTGTTTCAGAGTAGCCGCTAGCAAAAAAGGGCTGCAATTGATTCCGAAAACCACACGTTTATGTCTATAAATTGTATTATCTTTCCTTAAAAACCGTAGATAGTCTCTATCACTTTCTGTAATACCTATCTGTAGGAACGACTTTTCTATATCAGACACTGCACCAACAGGAAATTTCCGAAAACGATGCGATATTGAAGGAATCATTTCAATCCTATTTAGTCCTTTATCCAGACAATCATTTAATAAAGGAAAACGTTTCACATGAGCCGAAGCATTAAAAATCAGCTTTACTTTAGTAGTTTCACTGGATTCTTTAAATACAGGCCTGTGTGGCAAATAATGTATTTTGGATTTTTTATTATCGACCTCCTTTTCAATTATTCCTGCATTTAATCAGGTATCAAATACTTCATTATAAACTTCAGTTTTATTCAAATTTGATATCCTTCTCTTCGTTGCAGCAAGCCGTTTTTCGGCCAATTCTCTATTACTAGATAAGCGGGCATTATCTAGTACCCAAGGCAATGCTACTTCATAACTACCGTCTGAATCTATTCTTATGTTTCTCTTAAAATGTTACATATTTTCTTCATGAATTTTTTTTTAGTTTTAGATTCAACCGGATCAGTTATACCGAGAATATCTAGCTTCCATAAATTAGCAGCGGAAATTTCGTTCCAAAGAGACGAAATAACCATAAGAGAATCATTTGTTTCAGATTTAATACTTGGAATTTTCCCGCCACATCTGAACCAATTTACAATTTCATTTCATTTTCAGTTTTACATACATTGTTTTCAACATCCAAAATCTTAATACCATATTTATTTAATTCTTTTAACCAAGGTCCATTTGGCACCTTTTTTTATATTAGAACAAATAACAGGAACATCTGAAACATGCATATCACATTTATAACTATTATCAATACTACTTAAATGAATTCTATATTTGTTTTGGTTTGTTTCACTTGTTTCAACACCACCAAATAAGTTATGAATTAATTAACTTCACCAATACTTTTATAATTCAAATATTTAATTACATCTTCTGATAAATATGAACGCTCAGAACTCGTATCTATGACTCCCCGTACATTTTTTTCTTTACCATCGTGCTTTACACGTACATGTAAAGTTTGTAATAGCACAGTCGGGTCGGAACCTTGAGTAGTCAAAACAGTATCACTACTCCCTGATTCATGTTTACGACTTTCTAACACCGTATTACTCTTTTCATTACAAACATTTTGACACAATACAGCAAAATGCCTTTTACCACAATTTAAACATTTAATCTCCGATTTACAGTGACGTGAAATATGATTTTTATTAAGACAGATAAAACAAGCCTCCTTTTTAAAAATTATACTTCGTTTATCTTCAAAAGAAAGTGAATTTGCTTTAAAACATTTTTCTGATAAGTGACACTTGCCACAAAATATACATGTTTCATCCTATTTCTTAATTAAATGTTTATCTTTAGATTTATCACCTACAAATAAATCAGTAGCAGTTGGCACAGAATTATATTCAACATTTTTAAATCTAGTAAAATTCTTAAATTTATCAAAACCAAAACGAGTACGCGCCAATAAAATACGTTCTTCAGACAGTACTTCATTTTTTAAGAAATTAAGTATAGAATTTAATTCACTCTTACCTTGAGCAGATTTTTCACGCTCCCGTTCTCAAATTCGGAGAGCATCATGTGGCAAACAAGATTCCACCAACGGGAATAAAATGCTCGCATATTTATCTTGTGTAACTCCAAGAGATTCCAGCGATCTGAGTTTGGTTTCCAGGTTGTCATATAAAGATAACAAGTTGCACTCTCTTCTGGATGTATTATTATTGCACAATACCAGCTGTAGCAGATCGCGAATATATATTTGTATTAAAGTGTCTTCTCTTCCAAATCTTTCTTTTAGATGTTGAATTACTTTAGGATAATTTTCTGCCGATATAGGATAACTGTTCACTATTTGGGAAGCTTTTGATGTCGGAGTAATTGCTTGCATCAGATATACAACTTGGAGTGATCGTCAAACACAGTGTCTTCGTGAATTTTCTTGAAAGTATTCCAAAACCTTAGCCACGATCTCGAGTCTCCATCAAACGACTGCAAGCTAATTTCAGGTAATCTAAGTGCACGGGATCCCATTCTTTCGATTTCTATAGAATTCAGAAAAGGGGTTGCTTTTCAACGGCAAGCTTAACATTTTTTTTTCATTTTGCTTCCCTGTTATCAATTTTTCATTGTATTCTTCGCAAGCATCGAATTCTTTAACATAATCTTTTTCTGCAAACACATTCGCGAACATAAAATTCAATATTTCATCATCTGTGGAACGTAATCTAGATGCTTTATCTACTAGTTGATCCAATAGTTGATCTATTACATTAACATCTGGGCTTGACTGGTTTAGAGCTTCATTTAAAGTATTGAAAGTCTTTGTAAATGCGCTTCTAAGCGGCGTTCTTTTCATCTTTAAAGCATCCATACTTGAAGATATAACCGTTCAGTTTTCCACTTAAAAAATATTACTTCTTATGTCCTTCGTTCGGGCGCCAGTTTATCGCAAAATACAGACATAGTTATTTTCGAAATAAAGAAACTACCCATTTCAATACTTTTGTCATTTTCAAAGCAAAGAAAATAATATTTCAATACGTGAAAAACAGTCCTTTTAAAAAAAACACAACAAATATATTTATTCTCTCACTTCCGTGCTGGTAAAACATTCCACAAACACCATTTTCGGCAACAACATTTTTTCACACAGCTTAGAAAGATACATCTACAAAAAAAAACATCTTTCTCACACAGTTTAGAAAGATGCATCTAAGAAAAACATCTCCTGTTATTAGGAGCCAAGAATAAATTTAATTCAACTCGATTCGCGACAACCCTAGCGGAGGACAATGTATGAGGTCATACCGTATTTTTGCTAACATATGAGCTAGAGCTGTAAGAATATGTGGATTGCCCTTAATTTTCTAAATATATAAGGGATACGGCCGTTTATTTAGTGGATAAGACCGTTTTTCATCAAATAATGCTGGTGCCCGTGAAAATTGGAGGACAAACACTCATAAATTTACAGTTTTTTTCTGAGAGTGTTCGTAATGTTAAAATTATGTTCAAACATCCTAAATATAATTTATTTAGTCAAAATCTCTTTTTACATGTTCTCCCATTTGTGTTACAGTGGTGTATATATTAGTCAATCTTCAACAGTAATAAAACTTTAATTAAAATGAACGAAATTTCCACTGAAAATGTTTACATTTGAAACAATAAAGAAAATTCATTGAGCAAAGATTCATTGAAGAAAATCCCACAATATTTTACCGTTAGAACTTTGAAATTGTATATTATTATATTATGTTCTATGATTACTAATTTTATTAATCTTGCTATATTTACTTTGTTATACTACTTGTGTTGCCTTACTATTTTAATGACTAGATTTTTGCATGATTATATAAGTAAGCTGCGTTGCGGCCCAAGCGTATTTCGTTATATTGTGCTCGTTTAAGTATCTCGGAAGTCTACACACTATTCCATTTAAATTGGAATCAGTATAGTCTTGTTTTTGCGTTATAAGCCTGGATTGTAAGTTTTGCACTGTAAGAATAAGTTGAATATAATTAAAATACGCTGTTTTCATTAATTCCAATTCACGGAAGTTTGGTCTTTCTCCTAACTGTACCATTCGCTGTATGATGCTTAACCGATAACGCATACTGAAATTACGGATTTTTTTGCCTTCTAAAAATTTTCTGATATATTTTGTTACTTTTTTTTTGTTTGTATATTTGTTTACTAAAAGAAATGTTCCACAAAGCATCCAGATGTCTTAAATGTTGGTTAATTTCCATCGGATTTCTGTTGTTAGAGATTTTAACCATTATTTAAAACAAAATCACAAAATGTCAAAAAAGTATAAATCGTACCAAACAAATATTTGTACGAATAAAAGAACAGTAACATATTATACATATATTTTATTAAAATCAATGAGTTGTGCATGGCTTTCGCACACTTTGGAATTATTTGATGATACGTTTTTCCAATAATTTTAATTAGCTGCAATTTTTAATTATACAACGTGTTTTAACGAAGTGAAAGTGTATGCAAAAGTATGAGTATTAAAATTAATAGCATTTAAATTAATTAATTTTAATAATTTTTAAATGATTTAGTTTTATGTCTTTTATTATAATAATTATAAAAGGTAAGTTTGATAAATTCAACATAAATACTTAGCAATACGCTACGATCGTAATATTTCACTATGATCCTTTATACTCTTATAAATAAAATAAATTATCAATTTTAGGCAGTTCTGTAGAGATTTATATCTGCAGATATGTTAATCCCCCCCCCCCCTACAAAACCGCTTCTATTCTTTTTGAATGCAAATTTAGAAAAACTAATTTTTGTGCATACATACGTAGTAACTTAGGTATAATTTGAGTTTTTTAATGCAATTAGTCGTCTACATTGAGAAATCATTTTATATACTTTATTAAATGTTGTTTATGTTATTTTAAAAAACTTCACTTACCAAAAAACTGTATATTTATTTAAATTTCAAACGGAAAAAAAATTGTGGTTCGTTGCTGTAAAATTCGTTTTTCTGATTAATAATTGAATATATTTTTTCTCATAAATATGTATGGAGAATAAGGAAACGCAAATATTTGTTATTCTTAAAGTATCAGTTAAATTGGAGAAAATATTAAACTTTTAAATATAAGATTGGATTTTGAAAGTTAAACATAATAAAATCAGAGGTATTTTTTAATAAATTAGTTTATGTTTTGAGAATATAAACATAAGCAAGTATTTTCAACTTATTTAAAAGGAAGAATTGATTATGGAGGGCACATATATACTTTCTTATTCTGTCAAAGATAAATATTTTTATTATTAGAATGCCTATATAAATATAATAAATACTTTTATTTGAAACTATGTAATACACTAGTATATGAAGAAAAAAAAATTAAATGCTGGAAAATACATTTTTGCCGTAAAATGAAATGAAATAACCTTTCGAAATATATTGTTTTATAATACTTATATTAAATTCATATCATTTCATGAAAATGTTAGTTTCTATCTCAGCTAGGGATACTAAGGGTGGTCTGAATGTATAGCACATACTAATGTACGTATGTATAGAATCCCCTTTTATAGATTTTTACAAAATATCAATTTACGATTTAATGACTGCGTAATCTATAGAAACTGTACCTGATATATTTCCTATATATATATATATATATGTACTTTCTCTCACTTTCGCTCTCTGTATACTTATATGTTAAGCATTTTCAGAGATAAATAAATAATTAGTTTAATTACTCATATCATTAAATATTTATACAAGAAAGGGAAATGAATAACTAATGATTCTAACGCTTTTGAGAAAAAAGTATACTTATTTTAAACGTTATCGAAAAATTTGGTTTTCAAGATGAATTGTTTAAATGTGCATCGCTAAAAGAATTTTCGCAATTTGCTGATTGATTTTTTTTTCTTTTGTGTAAAGCAATTAATCTGTTCCAATTATATTTTCTGTTCCTTATTTTTCAGGAAATTATTAGTATTTTGCGCGCTCCATTTATTTATTATAGACACTGTATCATTTTCGATTTTAAGTAAAATAAGAGCTGGAATAATCTAAAGATAAATGATTTTATTTACTCAAGTAAAGATTAAAATTATTTTCATGAAATCTAAAGGTAACTTAACAGAAAAATGTTTACATAAGTAATGCTTCCTGAAGAGTATCCATAATTTTTGCTATTTTTGTCACCATGCTATTGATTATGATATATACGTAATTGTATCGTTATGGTAAAAAAATAAAAGAGAGATAAAATAAATAAATCACTTCCTACTGATCCTGCTGCAAATAATCGTATGTAAAAGATACTAAACAACAGGAAATATTGTCTACAAAATAATGGTATGTAAAAATTATGTATCGGGTGTCAGCTACCTAATGATATATGTACTAATATTTATTTCTCAAATTTTAACGATTCTGAGACTTTATTTGAATTTCGTGGATTAAATCAGCCTGCAAAAGTATAGGATTTTCACATTTATATACAAAAATTAATCTTAATGCATCTAGAAGCTTTGTAGATGCTATTGTTGAATCTTAGTGACAAATTTAAATTTTTATCTTCCTACAAAATAATTCGATTAAATTGTTTGTTCTTTTATAAGATACATTGTTTATTTACGAATATAATCTAGAAAATTTTTTATTTAAAAGCACACCCAGAAAAAAGTTTTGTTGAATCAACAAAAAAATTTGGTTTACCCAACAAAACTTTTCGTTTAAAATTGGGTCAATGGAAATTTTGTTTGAATCAACAAAAAAAAAATATTGTTTTTTTTTGCAATTCCAACAAAAATGTTTGTATCGTCAGCAAAAAAAAAAAAAAATGTTTTGTTAATTTAAGTAAAATGGTTCAATTTTATTTGAATTAATACAATTCTTTTTGTTACATAGATATATGCTATGTGTTATTTTAACAATCTATTTCCTTTTTTCAACAAAATATATTTTGTTTGTTTAAATAATAAAATATGTTATGTTACGAACTTGTTTTGTTTATAATACAAAAACTTTTGTTTAATGAACCAATCTAAACATGCAATTTTAACTATTTTTTAACTCATTTTAAGCACTGAATTACGCCTATAAACCTTGAATAATAACAAGTGAATTTTTATCTTGCTTTTTTTCAAGCGCAAACCAAGAGAGTGAAAATTGCCCAAGCCGGGAGTCGATCCCGAGTCCTCAGAACAGCGCTCTGGCGCCCTACCACTGAGCTAAAAGGAACGATATCTGAGCTTGGCATTTCTCACTCTTATATATGTTGAATGGCTGCAACCGCAGCTCAAGATGGAAATGTCATCAGGAGCACGCAAATTTCTGCGGCAAACATGAGACAACAATATAAAGCCCAGCGTACGGCAACACATAGTTAATTTTTAATTCATTTTCAGCAGTGAATTACGTCTGCAAAAAGCCGGATAAAAATTCACTGGTTATTATTGAAAGATTACAGGCGTAATTCACTGCTGAAAATGAGTTAGAGCTATTGCCGAAATCGCGAAAAATGCAACATAACAGCGCCACCTGTTGCGTGATTTACACCAAAAACTAATCAGCAAAAATTTATATCAGGAAGTAACTGAATATAAAGTTTTATTAAATTCCGTGCGTTAGTTCCTGAGATAGAGCGCCCACAATTTTTTTCTCACATACAGACAGATAAAGTCATTTACAGTCATTTTCTAAAAACAGTCAAATCGTGTTCAGGACCTTCTAAAATCTGTCGGAAACCATTAGTCGAAAATTTTCATGATTCCAATACTTTCTTCGTGTAAAGATAGAAGAAAGTAATAAATGGGACAGGGGGATTTTTAAAACTTCCTTGGTCCGTCCCAATGAAAAAAAGTTTTAATTATCCATAAATTTTGCTAATCCTTTAATTATATAGCTATATAAGTCAAATAATACGAGTTACGTAACAGATTTATTGCTACTACACAACAATTTAAATTTTGCAAAAACCACAAAATTTTGCTGGAATTACAAAATTATTGTAAAATTTAAAAAAAACAGATTCTGTTAATTTAAGTAAAATTGATGAAATTTTGTTAAAATTTTGTAAGAGTGTTAACAATATTTTTTTGTCCAAGCAACAAAACCATTTTTTTTTACTTCAACTAAAAATTTTGCCAAAACAACCAAAATGTACTCAACAAAACATGTTTAGTTGTTTTAATCAATTCCTTTTTCTGGGTGCACATTTTTAATTACGAAATTATTAATAAATTTATTAAAACATTAATTATAATTTAGACAATTTTCAACAAAAAAAAAAAAAAAGAAGAAGAAGAATTCTTATCTAAAAAATGTTTGTGTAAATTTACAGCTAAATACTGTTATTAGTTTTCAAGATAAAGAGAAATTTTACTTTTTGGCGGTCTGAAAGAAACGTCTTCTGTTACCGTGTTCATCCCCATTTTTTTTTCTCTTATATCAAATTAGTATATTTTTTACATAGAATTTTATGCATCTTTTTCATTTATTATTTCAAAGAATCCAGTTATTTTCCTGCAATACTGTAGTTTTAAAAGCGTAAATTTATGTAAAACCTCAAACACATTTTCTTTTATATCTCTGTGAAAATTTAAGTAAAATTGCATAAACTATATAATGATTAGAATGCTGTTATATAATGTAGGGATATAACATATTAAAAGTAATTGTTACCGTTTGAAAACTGAAAGACGGTACAATTTATAATATTTAGACCATAATCAAAGCATAATTTTCGAATGTCATTTAAAAGTAAACATTATTCCGCGTTCTTCGATACCTACACTACATATTTTTTTATACTATTGCAAAATAATGAAGACAACGTGATAACCTTTCTCCCATAACTGTGCATATTTTTTATACAATCATATTATTATTGAATTATATTATTTATTGAAAATAAGTCTATAAATGATGATATTCTCTGCATGAGCACAGATTTTGGAAATTAAGAAATTTGTCACATACATACTGGCCAATTCTATGTATTTTCCTTTTTAAAAAGCTGCATTTATAATTTTTTCCCATAAAACATTTTTTTGAAATTTCTAGCTCATATTTTAAGCTACACACAAAATTTATTATTTTTTACTTCGATAAAAATAAAGGAATATATTGTGTATCGCATAATTTTAGCTCAACGAATATTTTTTGGGAATAGGGGTCGTTGAAATTATTATTCAAAGAAAATCTCCGTATTTTCCTGAAAAATGCTGGCATCCAAGCGAAAAATAAAAATCGATTTTACGGAAATTTCCTGTAGCACGTAATTCTGTTAACGAACTCTTTTTTCTTTTAATACTGAAATACTACATTTCATAAATACATAGAATTGAGAAATATTTTTAGATAATATTTATTATTTCTTTCAGGTACAGTTTTATAAAGTGTGTGTTTTAAAGGCAAAAATAAAGACAAAAGAGTTTATGGTAGTGAACATTTGGATGTACAGGTTCGATATGTAGAAAAGTCACCTACGTTTCTTAAATGTCACAAAAGTTTCATTAAAAAAGCTATGAAATTGTGTAGATTAGAAACTACACAATACACTTGTGTAGCCCTATATGGTTTTGTGATGAAAAGAAATAGGTCTTGCCATTTGAATATTTTGATTTTGTTGTTTTTCTCATTCTTGAGCACATGCCATAAAATACCTGCACTACATCCTAAATGCATCCTTGAACGTTACAATCAGGTGTTTATATACGACCATGTTTTTTCATGGCCACACTGCGTATCATTTTATATTACATATATTTGAATGTCCTTATCAAAAACGTTGTGGAGGATATTCTTTCACATCAAATACAAAATTGTACTTTAGACCATTTTATACTACATGGACATCAGTTTGTAAGGGCAACTCATTTTACTGACCAGTGGGGTGCTGAATTGAATGGTTAAAGACATGAACAAAATTTTAGTTTACAAAATGAAATATCTACGTTGCATACTGAATTTAAAATGTGGTTCCAATATACTTTGTTGTTTTCCATTTTTTAAATTTAGTCGAGCGACCTTTTCCTGCTGTTTGAAATTGTCTGACAAAATAGGTTACAATCTACAAATCACTGAATGTTGCATTTATCTGTTACTGCTTATATTAACTAAACTTAAAAAAAATAAGCATCAGCTACATTTATCTTATTAATTGTCCTTGTCACATAATGATTATTTTTAAAGTTGTTGAATGTATATATCTTTTTTATCTATATTTTTAAATATCCTGGTTTAGTATATGCTGGTTTTATTATGTGATTAAAAGGTAAAGATTAAAAACAATAATAATAATCCTAAGATTGTACATATATATATGCATGATGTTACGAAAATAAAAATTTCCATAGTTATGTACTATCAGAACAGTAACGTGGAAATAATGTATCCATAGGCTATATACAATCCAATAGTGAAATGACACATTTTGCCATTTAATTGCAGAATTTTCAATTTAAATAGAATATTTCTACAAAATTAATGTTCATTCAAACATTTCCAATGTAAAGCAAAAGTTTATTTAAAAGTGGTATTTACTACACTGCTTGACAATTCTTAAGGAACAGAGACATAACTAACGATATACATCGTATAAAGAAATGAGACCTAGTACACATATAATAGAGATCATAAAATATCTTTATAATGCAAAATGATACAGATATTATCACAGGAGAAAGCTAGATGCGAAAAAGAACAAAATATGCTTCTTACGGCATTTTTCAACAGTTATAAAAAATGCTTGTTCTGCTCAAAAGACGAAGACATGAGTTGGTGAGTATAGAGTATGACATCTTCAGAAATCGATGCACGTTTTGCATTGATTCTGCATGCTGTTCAAAAAACAGTTGAGGAGATCTTGCAGAATTTCGTCCTATTTGTTTCACAGGGTGGTTTTTAGTTTCTGCATGGTTAGAGGAGTGTTCTGTCTTTATGCAATACGTCTACGTAAAGGACTGTATCACATGCATGGTCGATATGATTTATGTCCGGAGAAAAAACAAAGCATGTCATACGCCCAATATCGTCTCTTTCTTATGTAAGGGACACTTCATCTGTCTTATGTGGGCGGGCATTGCTATCCATGAAATGAAATTCTTGGCTAACTTTACCACAAGAAAGATGGATAAAAACCTGTAGAAAGCCTGTACAATAGCACTGTGATCCGTCGCAGAAGAGTCCAGTAGTAACCTTCATAGGATTTCTATGTTCGAAAGTAACGGTACAGTAAGAGTTGTCGGGGAACTCGGCGTAAGGTCTAGGGCCAGGTAACCTTTTGGGCTTCCGGCTACGAAGCTGTTGGGGCAATCTCCCCAAGTGTGACGTGGTGATGTCTATTATCGGGGTGCAAAGAAGTGATGCGCACGTGGCGATTCTTCTCTTGGCAAGAGAGCCTACGTGTGTGGTGTCCTGGGTGCATTGCCCCTTCCCTGATGGATCACTCGCATGGGTTTACATGAACCTCCAACCGGCTGTGAAGTACGTCCGCATTCGGCGGCATAGCTTTGTTTTATCACTTGTCCTTTTTCAAATATTTGAAGCAGAATTTTGTCATTGTGCCTGATACTCGGTCACCCAATCACTTCTCGGCCGTAGCTATCAGTTCTTGGATATTCTGGTGATGGGAATGAATTCCTCTGTCTTTCCACTCTAGCCGCTGACGGAATACAGTTTATGGCGAATCCGGATTAATTAGAGATCATGATAACGTACCACTGTTGCTGACCCCAACGAATACCCTCCTTACACCAAAGTAAACTGTCTCTACAGTGATGTGATCAAAGTGGAATGCATGTAATAAGCTTCTGTGCATCTAACCTAACATTATTTAATCCCAGAGAAATGGTTCTCGCAGATAATCAAGTACCTGTAGAGTGGCAAAATCTGAGGTTATCTCACATGGAGTATACGCATTTATGTTCCTCTTGACCATTAAGCAGATATATCGATGCTCATGAGGTGCCATGACGCAACAACGACCTCCAAAATGCCTTCTCGCTGAACTTCCATATCCAGAGGCCTTTTTAACCACAAAATTACAAGTCTGTTGCTTTGGTAACTTGAGTCATACTTTGCCCTACCTTGAGACATCAACCTGCTGAACCATGATCTTGCACAATGAAATTATGTCTTACAGACTTTTAACAGTTAATACCTGATATCTAAACAGGAAATTTGCTGCCCTATCTTCAGAAACCGACAATTTGACTTCCTCCTCAAATGTCACCACTTACAATTTCAAAGAAGGAAACCACGTGGAGCCTTTAATATAGACCTTGCTATAGAGCATCCTCTACCGTTGTTTTTTATGTGATTGCGTAACTCAATGAAACGCAATTTTCTTCAACTTCGTTGTTCCTTAGCGTTTGTCAAGCAATGTAGAATATTTTTTCAATATAAAGTTAATATTTTTCTCTTAATTATTACTAATGAATAATATATTGGGCACTAATATAACCAATATTGATTTCCTACTAGTATAACTAGAAAATGATAAATTTGCTGTATTTATTTTGTATATAAATCTTTTAAAATATTCATTACTACACGTATGGACGTGTGGATGCATTTGTAAGCGCTTATAACATGTAAAAATATATCCTATCAAAAACATCACATGTAAAAAATGTAGTCAAGTCTCCTGACTCTTTTACCGTAAAAAGTTCCGAGATTGTGTAAAGCCAAAGTTAGCTACCTTATTAACTCTGAAATTTTCATTTACAAATCACTCCTAGTCTCTATATCTTTAGATAATGATTATTTTGTGGCTTGGCAATAACGCAGTACGATAATGTGAGGGCCCTTTATAATTGGCCATAGACAGATAATCCCCTCCCATCCCATAAAGTAGTAAGGTGTAATAACTTCCGTGTTCTGCGTAATTACCAAGTCACAAAATAATCACTAACTAAAGATGTAGAAACTAGGAGTGATTTGTGAAGGATAATTTCAGAGTTAATAAGATAGCTAAACTGGGCTTTACACGATCTCAGAACTTTTTTATAGTAAAAGAGTCACGACACTTGGCTACACTTTTACATGTGTTGTTTATGATGAGATTTCACTTATTTTTGTAAGTAATCCTCCTTTTATGACTGTGGGTTGTTTTTGGACACCCTCCACTGGTTTTCGGCAAGGACACACCCTGTCCCTATTATTTGAAGGTACCAAACATTTGGAGCTTTAGTTCCGTTTGCAAAGTCCTCTAGATAAAAAGAAGTTTCATCTTCCTAGGCAAGAACTAAGTTATGGGGTGTTAAATCAAAAGTACTCTCAATTAGTTAATGATTAATCTAAATATTATTAATAATTATTTTGTGTCTTGGCAATTACGCAGTACGATAATGTGAGGGCCCTTTATAATTGGCCATAGACAGATAACCCCATCCCATCCCATAAAGTATTAAGGTGTAATAACTTCCGTGCTCTGCGTAATTACCAAGTCACAAATTAATCACTAACTAAAGATGTAGAAACTAGGAGTGATTTGTGAAGAATAATTTCAGAGTTAATAAGATAGCTAAACTGGGCTTTACACGATCTCAGAACTTTTTTATGGTAAAAGAGTCACGACACTTGGCTACATTTTTACATGTTCTGTTTTTGATGAGATTTCACTTCTTTTTGTAAGTAATCCTCCTTTTCTTGACTGTTTGCTGTTTCTGTACACCATTCCAGTGGTTTTCGGCAAGAACACACCCTGACCCTATTATTTGAAGGTACCAAACATTTGGAGCTTTAGTTCCGTTTGCAAAATCCTCTAGATAAGTTTCAGGTTCCTTGGCAAGAATTAAGTTATGGGGTGTTAAATGAAAAGTACTCTCAATTACTCCCAGGAAAGATGCTATCAATCAGAGTTATTATTCTTAGCCGTAGATACTTGATATTTCACATACAAGTACAATGTAGGAGAAAAAAAGGCAAAAAAAAAGGAAACAATCCGGGAAACTCCGAAACAATGAACTATTTTCGATTTTTTATTTTTTTTTATTTCGAATTTTTCGATTTTTTTTCCGAAATATCCGGATTTTTTAATTCGACCTTCCTTCCTTTATGCCTAATTTCAAGTTTCTAGGTGCACAAAATCGAATAACTTTCAAAATTTCGATTTTTTACAAATGTTTCGATTTTTTTATTTTATTTTCCAATTTTCCAATTTTTTGAATTTTTTCTTTAATTGAATCCCCCTTTATACTAAATTTTAAGTTTCTAAGACTAACAGATCAAATTATTTTCAACTTTGCAAATTTTTCGATTTTTAGAATATTTATTTTTTTATTATTTTGTATCCTAAACACTACCCTTATTATAAATTTCAAGTTTCTAGGGCTACGAGATGTACCTTTATCATTTTTATGATCGGTGAATAAGTGATTGAATGAGTGTCAAGAAAAGGCAAACTTTGAATTCATGTATCTCTTAAACTAGAAAAGATAGAAACGTAGAAGTCGGTCTTATTTGCAACTTACTCTAGATAAACGAAGTTTCAAGTTTTTGGAAAACTACACAGCAAAGATGTGGGGATGTCAAAAATGCCCTGAGTTTCTTCCAGAAAAGGATGCTTACGGCTGTATTTCTCCGGCCGTGCCTCCAGATTTACGTTCCCCCCAATGCTCTTGTACTTATGTATGTATAGATACATACAAATTTATACGTAAACGGTTGTGTTTCAGTTTATACATATGCATGGGTGTGTTTTACTTTTCGACACTGATGAAGTAAATGTTGAATAATAAATCTCGAACTGAATTTTTCCGTACAAAATCCTTTTACACTTTTCTTTAAATGCTGTTTACACGATATTGAAAGAAATAATTTTTGGTTATAAAAATCAGAAGTTTTTCAAGAAATTAATCTTAAAATGCACTTACTGTTCAAACATTATGGCTCGACTGTATGCTCGTGAATAAAACTGCTTAATCAAATAAAAAATTGCATCTTCGATTCTGGTCATAATATTTCACTTATATGTAAAAAGTAAAATATGCTTTTTCTCTATTATTTCTCAGAGAAATTTACGACTATTTTTAGATTGGGAGGCCTACCAATTGCGAATGAAAGAAAATTTTTACTTATTCACAAAACATTCTGAAAAAGTATTGATTCCGAAAATACTTCTATTTCACTTTTCATATGCAAATAAGTTTTCTCCAATTTAAACTTTTCTCTTTACCCTATTATTACGCCTGAAAAATTCTCTACACTTCTACTTAATATATCTGTTTTAACTTTCATATCTTCTTCGCTCTTAAAATTTAACTTTTCACAATAATAGAATTTCAAATGCCTCACAGAATAGCATGAATTTTAATAACATTGGAGCTTGTTCTGAGCTTAATATAAATTATTATAATTTTTTTATGAAACTAAGAATTTATAGATTATTGTCTGTTTCCATGTGCTACAAAATATTATTAAAATTTTATTTATTTAAACATTATAATTTTTAATATTTAATTTAATTAAAATAACTAGAAATTTAAGCTTTTTGTAATTAGAAATTTAGAAGGCAATTTGTATATTTGTGTTGCATTGGAATTTTGTAACGAATGATCTGAAAGTTTTCAACATTTGGAAAAAATTATAGCTCACCGAAATTTAATTGCAATACAACGTGGTCTTGGGTTTTGGGCGTATGAGTATGACATCATAAACATCTGAAGGGCTAATTGCAGAAAACTACAATTAATGATTGCACTCTCAGAAAAATCTGTAAATTTATGAGCGTTTTCCCTTCAATTTTCACGGGCGACAGTCTTATTTGATGAAAAACGGTGTGATCCACTAAATAAGCGGTCTTATCCCTTAGAGATACTTAGAAAATTAAGGGCATTCAACATATTCTTACAGTTCTAGCCCAGCCGTTAGCAAAAATACGGTTCGACCCCATACATTTTCTCCACTAGAATGTAACCCTTCATTTTAGTCGTGTTTCGAAAAATAATGTCACTTAACCGCGACCGTAACTGATTTTTTAACCCTCAAAAAAGCGATTCTGTGATGATTATCTAACGTGTTACGTGCTACGGAACAGTAATTAAAGTGTTATTGTGTTACTTTGCCCCGTAAAATTACGGGCTGCTCAAAATGATGGGCATGATTTTTTTTACGGGGTATGACTGGAATCTGTGCTGCCGGCCTCTGCCCGTAATTTTACAGGGATATTTTTAACAGTGTGTAAGTGTTGTCCACCATTTTTTAACGACAACCTCTTCTGATGGCAGAAGACACCATGGCTTACATTAAATTGCAAATTCGGTGGCATGGTTCAAACTTATCATCAAATAAAATCTTTTCGTGTAGTCAATTAAGATAGACGATTGGTGTACATTTTTGATTTCATTTACTCTTCCAACCAAAAATTATACAATGTCAGATCTGGTGATTTAAGTGGCAGAGTTTGTGAGTGGCAATTTGCCCCGCATTTTTTTGTGGGGTGTGCCTTGTCGAGTGTTGTATGTGTTGTCGTGGTCCATCTGGTATGTAAGTGATGTATTTCACTGCATTTTTTTGTATTGAGTAGGGATGTCGATTTTTCTAGAAATACTTCAATAATGTGTACCTGTCACTGACACTCCTTCAAAGTTCGTGATGTGAACCTCTTAAAAAAATGGGATGCGGAAGGAGCCTATAAACACTGCATCATTACATTTGGTTCGATGAAGTGGTACATTTAAGAATGTTCTATCTAGAGTTTTCTTTTACCCAGATAGAGAAAAGGTGGTTATTTAAGGATCGGTTTTAAGAACTATACTACGTAGTCCCACTAGGCTTATAAAATGACACTTTTCGAAATATGCGTAATTTTATATTACCGAGATACGGGAATTGTGGTTGTTATTGCATCATCTTAAGCAATAATAGTTGGCACCTGTGGAAATTCCATGAATAAAACAATTAAGAAGAATCATTTACAACTTATAATAACCCTACAAAAATAAATTGAACAAAACATCGGTCTTACACAGGCTGATCTAATTTCACAAATAATTATTATTTTAAACTACATTTTTTATAATATTATTTCTGTTAATTTTAACTTTTCAGATATTGAAAAATAGAAATGTACTCTTTAAATCCGTAGAATTGACTCATTTATTCTATATTTAATCTGTTCGTGTTCGACCTATAATCAAGATAAATTAATCAAGAAAAGCTCTAATTTTGACACAATCGTATTATTTTTTTTCACTTTTATCAAGTAAAAAGATACATTTCAAGTTTAACATTACGTCATTTCATCGCATCAATCTTTCAATATTTTTTATCCATGGATATTTTAATGCACAACAAGTTATTATTAAAGATAATTCTAACAAAAATTGATGACTTCTTTACCAATCGCAAATTGAAAATCCCGTTAGCACCTTCAGAGTAATAGGGTAAGCCCAGGATATTTGCCCAACTTAAGCCCCCCTTTCATTTTTCTTTTTTATAGTAATGATTTTTGTAGTACATATGTAACCTATATACTCCAAATTTGACATGGTCATACATAAACGTGTTAGTTTTCTGGATGAATATGCCCCTTAACATTTGAATGTCATTTAAATGACGTCCTTTGCACAGACGAAAGCGTTTTCTAATTGAAAATTTGTTTTTCAAGTTTAGAGCTGGTGAAATGGAAAATCTCTGAATATGATGTCATGTTGATGAAGTAATATAAAAATTTTAAGTTTCCTTTTTTTAAAATAGATGCTTTCAATGATAATTATCTCAATTAACTTTTAGTGTCCTTGGGTCTCTTGACAGTAGTAAGCATCTCTTATTCAAAATAAAAATTTATTTTAATTTTCATTAAAATGAGAAAATTACATCAATAAGGATATAAAGAATAAACATAAAATAATCCTAATATTTTACCTTTCTCTGAAACAATAGATGTAACCCGAATGCCAACATTTTGTAGAAGTTTTATTAACTTTTTAAATTAAAAATAAAATATAAAAAGTCCTTCCGGCCTGTACCGGGAGGAAAAGGTAGCTTTCCTATATCTTCGTTTTGAAATTTTAGCTAATGTTACACGAAAACAGCAAGTTAAAATGCAAAGAAACGTTTACAAAAGATTCGTTAATACTGAATTTGAATAAGAAATTCGCCAAATTATTGAGCAATAGCCAAATTGGCTTCATTTTTGAAGACTTATTTTGGTCGCCAAATTTGGCGATATTTCGCCAAATGTCTCTAAGTTTGGCGAGAATTTGGCGCTAACGGATATGAATATATAGTTTTATGCGTATGATTGGGAAAATGATTACAACAATGAAAGAAAATAATTTGCGAGTAATCGCGTTAATGTGCTGTTTTGTTTCAAAATGTCAGCCACCCTAGAATTTCAAACTGCTCTATCTCAGCCATTTTTTAAGATAGAGGTAAACCAAAAAATGCTCTGGAATCCTCGTATCAAGGCCTAACACTTAATTAAAAAATATATTCAAATTTTTAACTTTTTTGTATATTTATTTTAGTTTTAAATTTTTAAGTGGCCGCCATCTTGAAACAAAATGGCGGACCAAGCTGGCCAACGAACTCGGTCGAGACATTGGTGAGCTTAATACACACAATTAGTTTCATCAAAATTGATTTATAAATACGAGCGTTATCGTATGACATAGGTCAGATATATATATATATATATATATATATATGGAGATATATATATATATATATAATTATAATATCTATGAATTTCAAAAACATATCAAGTTCTAATATCATTCTACTAAAATCTACAAAGAGATAATTAATGATATTGTGTAATCAGAATACCACATAGCTAATAATTGACTTGTGCAATCATAAAGTTACCATAGCATGTGCTTCAATGGTAATTAGCCAAATTTACTCATACCTGAAGAACATTTAAAAAGAAAGAGAGAGAAAGGGGAAAAAATTATAAATTGGAGTTGCTATTAAGTAAACACAAATGGATTAATAAATTAATTATGAACATTATTCAGTGGGAAAACTGGACCACAAGAGAACCAATCAAGAATTGGATATGAAAAAACATATGTGGATGTACTCGTCAGCTTAGCTGCACCCCCATGTGTTTTAAAAATAATTCAGTATTTCATAATTCTACTGGCATGATGCTAAGAACAGTAGAATCAGCCAAGTATACTGAATTATTACCAGACAACAATTGGAAAAATTTAGAATTGGAAATATGTAAAATGTAAATAAAAAACCATTAAGAAATATATAATATATCACTTACAACGATTATCCTAAAATCTTTATAAATCACCACACTAAATTACCACCAGATATCATTTTTGAAATAATATTGGATATTAGAACCCTTAAATTGTAGAAAAAATGTTTTACTCACAAGAATGATCCAGAATCCTCAAAATATAGCAACTTCTGCATAATGATCAATTCCACATGGCACGTATCAAACATGTTGACATTCGAGTCGAGTTGAGAGAAATGATTTGAAAGACAAGTTGAGAGCTCATTTTTTTTTTTTTTTTTAAACTTAACTCGATCAATGACACCCCAACACAAAATAATTCAAAAACACACAAAACTATTCTGTTGATAATACTCTTATAACAAAATTATATCCGTGAATATATAATTACTCCATCTAATTTTAATTCCTGAAAGTAAAATTAATATACAAGTAATAGCTCCCTCTATAGTTAAATTAATATATATATATCAACATTTGAACGGAGGGTGGTTTTGGGGTCTGGGGGTCATGATCGGTGAAAATATACCAAAATTTTCCAGAATTGCTTTCCTCCGATCGGCTGCAATAGGTAGCTTTATACTTTTTTGTATTGAAAGCTACCTAAAATTGAAATATTTAACAAAACATAGATAGTGTGGGCTCATCTACAAATGAACAACTGTTACTTTCAAAAATAATTATTCAAATTTGTTCATCAGAAAACCAAAAATAGATGACCAAAAAAAAAAAAAAAAAAAAAAAAACAGATTTTTTCTTAAATATTGATACTACATAGTGACATTAGTCCAACGAAGTTATACTTCCACAAAATCTCCAGAATTCCCTGCTACCTAGATACAATATTGTGGCTATTTAGGAGTCCGTTTCAAGAAATGCGTGCCTCATTTTTAGGTGCGTTCGTAATTATATAAATACGTAGCACCTATTGTCGTCGCTTGGTCCGTCCGTCTGTCCGTCCGTCTGTCTGTCTGTCCGTCTGTCTGTCTGTCCGTCTGTCCGTCCGTCCGCATATAACAACGCAAAAACTACCCAACCGAATGGTTTGTAATTTAAGGTATATTATCTTTGCAGAAGTTTGTCGAGACATTTCAAATTTTTTAAAAATCGAATCAAAATTTTAGGAGATATTAATAAAAATATTTATTAAGAAATTTGAATTTTTTTTTTTAAATCGGTGCTTTGTTGTTAGAGGAGCTTCCGACGTTAAATTGTCAAGCGACCGAGATACTTATTTTATTTCAGAAATGAATCTGCAGACGATATATATTTCATTTCACAGAATTAAAAATCATCAAGATCTGAATAGTTATATAACTAGCTATAGTACGAATGCACCTCATTTGTCACATTTGACGTACAATTTCCAACTTGTTTTTATATCTTTAAAGGTCAGTTATCATCTGGATACATTAAGTGAGCGTTTCTTTCACAGCTGAACACATGTCGCACCACAAAACATGTTACATACTCCCGACGCACAGTGGGGCAAAATCTCAAAAATCTGGCAAAAAGTCAAAAAATAAAGTTACTATTTCGGTAATTTTGACTAGACAGTTGGCTAGAATAATGTTTGGAGGGTCAGAATCTGTATTTAGAAAAAAGTTTTCGTGTTTTCCTGACAACATGCATCATTTCAAAAGTGACGCTTTTGGAAGTATCATCTGAGGTGAAAAAAAGAGCAAAAACAGCGGTTCCTGTAAACACGTGCTACATTTTCCATACCGTCCAATTTTAATTTTGTAAAATAGATTCTCACGATGATGATGTGTATATTATTAGTATGTGCTAGAAAAATTATATTAAGCGCATAAAAATTAATAATGTCATGATTATTTTTAAATATTATTTTTTTTTTGTTTTCAAACTTTAGGAAGTTTATAAGTTCTACAGTATTCCGCGACGAAATTTAAGGAGATAATGTCCTAAATTATTATCTAATGAATAATAAAAAAACTTGCTGCTAAAAACTGCCATTTTACATTTCGTGCAGGTTTTTGCGACAACAAGTAGAAATGTCACCTTTTTAGTCGCTTCAAAAATTCTGAAATTGTAAAAGAGTAGTCCACGTGTTGTTAGAAGTTAATTTTATTGTCTGCGTTGCTGTGGTTTTTCGCCAAAGTTCAGTGACAGCGGTAATTTGTGCAAATTTATGGTTCCGAAAATTGTAGCGTTTTTGTTTTATTGACATGTCCATTGTGTCATTGACGGGTCCATCCCCAATGATTCTGTTGTCATTATTATCTAAAAAAGAGCTTTGTAAAAAAAGAGGGTTTAATTAAAGCGTGATACAGTTCTTTTTTTTCTTTTTGTTGGGTGCCGGCTCAAAGTAAAAATTTTCTTTAATCAAAAATTGAAAAAAAAAAAAACTTGCTTTTTGAAAAACAAGGTTGTAGTCTAAGTTTCTTAAAATGTTTTACAACCCTTTGAAAATCAGTTTGAAACGGAAATGAGTTGTTATTGATAATAATATAAAGATAAATATTCTGTGTGATTCTTAAGCCTTTGCATTGTCGATATTATTAATATAAAGAAGACGTTGGCTATCCCTTGTCTATTCTCGTATTTTATTTGACGCTCTTTTCCAGAATTACCGGGAAAAAGTACTCATGTCTTTCTGCCACAGTTGTACAATGATATTTTAAAAGAATAAGAAATTCGAGTTTTGTCAGATTTCTGCCAGTGGTTGGGTATAATTAAAAAATTTGCAAATTTAAACCAATTTTCAGGGACATGAATATCACGAAACATTATCATGAGGGAATGTTTACGATTAATACTATTTCTACATAAGAAGAGATGTTTAAATGAGAAAATTATACTTGAAACAATTTAAAAATTTTATTAACAATTTCTATGCTTTCGGTATCTATACTAATTCTCCATATATATATATATGAGCAGGGAAGACCGAGCTATGCTCGGTTTAAAATTAAATTTGAGTTCAAATATCATGACCCATGACCAAAATGACCCACTAATTGAATTTTCTCGAACATGTGACTTAGCCCAACAGTCTTCTCGTGCCCGAAAACCATAAGATGCAAAATTTAGTGTAAATAGTCTGAGCCATTTTAAAAATAAAATAGCTTGACCCATAATGACCCATGACCAAAATGACCCACTCATCGAAATTTCTCGAACATGTGACCTAGCCTAATAGTCTTCTTGATCCCTAAACCTGTAGGGTGCTAAATTTATTTCAAATCCTCTGAACCGTTTTTAAGATAAAATAGCTAGACCCATAATGACCCATGATCAAAATGACCCACTAATTGAATTTTCTCGAACATGTGACCTAGCCAACAGTCTTCTCGTGCTCGAAAACCATTGGATGCAAAATTTAGTGTAAATTGAGCCGCTTTTTAGATCTTGACCCACAATGACCCTGAACTGACCCACTAATCGAATTTTCTCGAACATGTGACCTAGCCCAATGATTTTCGCGTGCCCGAAACTCGTAGGATACAAATTTTAATGAAAATCGTTAGAGCCGTTTTTTAGATAAAATTAATTTGACCCGCTTTGACCCAAAAATGACCCACTAATCGAAAGTTCTCGAACATGTGACCCAGCCCTTCTTGATCTTCTCCTGCCCGAAAATAGTCGGATACAAAATTTCGTCAAAATCATTTGAACCGTTTTTCAGATACAATTAGCTTGCCCATGACCCGAAATGAACCAAAATGACCCACTAATTGAATTTTTTCGAACATGTGACCTAGCCCAACAGTCTTCTCGTGCCCGAAAACCATTGGATGCAAAATATAGTGTAAATTGAGCCTCTTTTTAGATCTTGACCCACAATGACCCAGAAATGACCCACTAATCGAATTTTCTCGGACATGTGACCTAGCCCAATGATTTTATCGTGCTCGAAACTCGTAGGACACAAAATTTAATCAAAATCGTTAGAGCCGTTTTTTAGATAAAATTAACTTGACCCGCGTTAACCCAAAAATGACCCACTAATCGAAAGTTCACGAACATGTGACCCAGCCCAATAGTCTTCTCGTGCCCGAAAATGGTCGGATACAAAATTTCGTCAAAATCGTTTGAACCGTTTTTTAGATACAATTAGCTAGACCATGACCCAAAATGACCCAAAATGACCCACTAATCGAATTTTCTCTAACTCGTGACCTAGCCCAATGGTTTTCTGGTGCCCCAAAACGGTAGGACACAAAATTTCGTCAAAATCGTTAGAGCCGTTTTTAAGATAATTTTTGCATATATATATATATAACCACACACAAGATTTGCTCGTATTAGAATATATGATATAATATATATATATATATATATATATTATTTTAACTTTTGAATCGTAATTAGCATCCTTCAAAACACCTGTATACGAAATTTCATACAAATTTAATAACTTTCAAACCATTTAAATTTTTAATCCGCCATATTAGATCTCCTTTTTTTTTTTTTTTTTTTTTTTTTTTTTTTTTTTTTTTTAACTACGGAATTGTAATCAGTATCCTGAAAACACCTGTGTACGACGTTTCGTGCAATTTTGATAACATTTTCATATTTTAGCCAGCTTTTCGGGATTTTGCCCCACTGGGCGACGTTGAACAAATACTTTAACTTGCACTGCAGGATACAGTTGCAATTTGTTGGTGTATGTACGCGGAACGAAATGCAGTGATTTTTATAATTAGTGTTTGCCGTGGAAAATGTCAATATGTGAAATTTTCGTCTGTAGATGATGTTAAAAAAACTTCTAGTTACTACAGATTTATCTATGGTGAAGAATAAGATATTCTTAACCCTATACCAACCGAAAAACTTACTCAAGATTTATAAACATTTCACACCAGAATTTTTATTTAAAACAATTTAAATTATTTATTTTAGTTTTTATATTTAATTTATTTTATTAAACAAATTATGGTTCGATTAATCATTTTTAATGTATCTGCCGGGTCCATTGGACCCGTCTGTTGTTATTAATAAATGTTTTGATTAAAAAACCGTGTTTTCATAATTCAATTTCCTCCAGTGTATCATGCTATGTGGCTCTGTAATATACTCTAAAAGTAACATTTTCATAACTGAGCAAAAAATACTCAAATCTGTGTATGTCGCATGGTCAAAATGGCTGCGAATCAAAATTTGTCAAGTTTGCAATATGTATATACTCATTTCTGAAAACATGCACACACTCAAGAATTAAACATCATGTGCTCATATTTGAGTATGTTCATGTCCATGTTTCAAAAATGAGTATATACTGACTTCTATGTGCTCATTTTTGAGTACGACTATGTTTCAAAAATGAGTTTGAACTGATTCTAATGATTTTTGAGTATTTCCATGTTTCAAAAATGAAAATGAAGTGACCTTTATGTGCTCAGTTTTGCGTATGTCCATGTTTAAATATTCGGAATATTTCCGGTATTTCAGAATTGAAAGCATTGGGTAGTCATATTTGAAACAAAAAGTTTCATAACAGAATGAAAACATTGATTTACTCAGATTTGAAAGTGTCATTTTTCTCAGAGTAGAGTCACCAAATTACGTCTGAAAAAATTCAGATACCTTAACCATATTTCTTTTATTTTAAACTTTAAACGTAATAAAATAATTCTAAATTTTATTTCTGTCAATTGTAAGTTACCACATTCAAACAAAGTGGTAAAAATACTTTTCCGCACTGAACTTGAGCTGATAAAGTGTACAATACAGGAGGACCCGTAGAAAAATTGCTTGTATTGAGCAGGAACTGTATAGTTTACATCGCAATCTTTCCCATCATGATTTTACTTCTATAGATAATCAGTCTAGGTTTACTGTACTTAACAAGTCTACCAAACTTGCTGCTACTCTTAGCACTAAATTCAATTTACTCTCTACACAGCATAGCAATAAACTAACCACCACCTTATTGTTAGTAAACTAGAATGCTATCGTCAATCTTTTGAGTGATCACATTAATCGAGAAGAAATGCGGTATCTTAAATTAAATAATAAGTTTTCATTTTCCAGTAAACCGCTTTTTCCAAATATTATTGCCCCAGTGAAAGAACCTTCAAATTCAGTACTTTAAATTAATCTCAGAAGAATTCAGTTAGACAGCGGTTCCCAACCTGGGGTACGTGACGAGCCTGCTGGGGGTACGTGAAAATAATATCGGTAGTGGCGGAAATCTCAAATATGGTATAACTGAAAACACGCACAAAAAGGTGATAGTTCCAGATTACAAAATTAAATTCATGTTATCTCTGATATGTTACTCCCAAATGGAGAGAAAAGACTCAATAGACCTAGTAATTCATTAATAATTCAATACCATTAACTCCGCGCACCCTTAATCATATTGCATGAGCAATTATATATTCTCTCTCATGTTGCGAAACTTGCTATTGTTCATTACACAATTTTCTTTTTCAACCATTTTTTTTCTTTTTGTTCCGTTTTAAATAATAATTGCGGAACACCTACACTGTTAAAAATTTGCAGCAAACTGTCCAGCCATTTGACCGTTTTTGTAGAAAACGGTTACATAACCGTAATTTAACTCTATTATAACAGTATTATTGCTCATTGTATGGTCAGAATATAGTTAAATTACGGTTATGTAACTGTTTTCTACAAAAACGGTCAAATGACTGGACAGTTTGCTGCAAATTTTTAACAGTGTAAATTATGTCAAAGTTTCTGGTTTTAATGTTTTATTTTAAAACATGTTGAAAAACCGTCCCTAATAGGCGGAGTTATGTCATTAACATATATTAATAGGCAATATTTCTTCCTTTTAATGAATATTTCATTTCAGGTGTTTACTTATTATTTGAGTGATTTGTGTTGTGCTTAAAATGGACAACTGATTGAAATCTGGAGCTCTTAAGAGCTTCAATCTAACTGCAACGTGCAATTGAAATACAACCTGCTGATTCCGGTACTTTATGTACTTCGAAACAATCAGATTAATTAGAAGTGCAAAAGAACCTGGATGCAGCAGTCAATAGTCCTATTCTGGTATGTGATAAACTTATTACTTTAAATTAAACTCAAAACATCATTGCTAAATTAAAGAAAATAATGTAGAATAATAGATACTTGAAGCATGGATTTTCATTCACGGGAGATGAAAATTTTCCAAAACCATTGTGCGTTGTTTCTGGAGAGATATTGTCTAATGGTAGCATGAAACAATCTTTATTAATGCGCCATTTAAGGACAAAACATCCAATTTCTTAACAGAAGAATGTCAGTAAGTGCCCAAAATGTAGCATCTTATATTTTTTCTACAAAGAAAGACAATGAGAATGCTGTTAAAGCATCGTAAAGCATAAGTTACCATGTTGCTAAAAGTGGTAAAAATTATACAATCACTGAAAATTTGATATATCCTTGTATCAAAGATGCTGTCCAATGTATGTTCGATGAAAACCACGTGAAACAAATTCAAAGTATTCCTTTTTCAAACAGTATAAAGGTTCGAAGAATTAATGACATGTTTGCCAATATTGAATCTACAGAAATTGAAAGAATAAAAAAAGACTCCTTCATTTTCAGTACAGGTATATCTAATCTGAATATTTTGATTTTTATTGCTAGATATTAGAATGATAACGTGCTTGAAGAAAACATTTTACTCTGCTATTCTCTCACAGAATGATGTACAGGAAAGGACATATTTAAGGAAATTCATAGTTATTTTTGTGAAAAAGAAATTGATTGGATCAATTGCTGTAGGGTTTGCGCTGATTATGAAAAATCTGTCTTGGTGTTATATACACCTATGCAGTGTTGAATTCAGGGGATGGCCCGGGGGGATACTGCTCCCCCGAAGCATTGACATATCCCCCTCCCCGGATCCACAGAAATCCCTCCCGGAGAAAAATGTCTGAATTCAATACAGAACTTACGTGGTCTCATCAAAGAAGTTGCACCACATGAAGCTTGGAATCATTTGCTGCATGGAGAGATATAGTCTATCGGCCAAACCCCAGGCAGACTTATTCAAGGAAGTGCTCTATCAATCTGCCAAAATTGTTAATTTTATTAAGGCCAATTCAACAAACTCCAGACTATTAAAATCTGTGTGTTTAGAGATACACAGCCTCCATACTACATTGCTTTTGCACACAGAGGTGTCGCTTTCCCGAGAAAAAGTACTTCAAAGATCGTTCGAAATAAAGCATGAATTTCAAGTTTTTTTTAAGTTCATCCTATTGAGTTGACCTCTAAATTTTATGAAAGAAGACGACTTTAAATGCTGCAAGAAACTTAATTTAGGATTACAGACCAGTCCCATAACCATTAAGGTGCCTGACGGTGGGTATGAGAAAAGGGGGTACGCCGAAAAAAAAGCCTAAGCTAGGGGTACGTGAAAGGAAACAGGTTGGGAAGCGCTGAGTTAGACACTTAATTTCGAACAATGTCAAATTCGTCAATAACCTTCCTATGTCAAATATCAGTAAGGCTGCTTCCAATTGTATAAATAATCTAAAATATAATCCAAATATAGTTAACAGAAAAGTCGATAAGGGGGGCAGATTAGCGTTATGGATAAGTCAGATTACCTGACAAAATACAAGATTTGATAGATAATGTTCCTTATAAAATGATCAAGTGTGACCCTTCTCAAAAACAACTCAAAACAATTAAATCCGTTAGTGGTTCTCTCCACTCATTTCCTCGATTTCTAAATGTTCCTCGATTTCTTCTGTGTCACATTGCGCAAGATTATATCCACTTACTAAGGTTCACGAACTTGGTTTTCCCTTCAAACCAATAGTTTCTAGCATTATTACCTCTTCCTTTAAATTAGCAAAATACCTTGTCTCCAGCAAAAATTTACATTTGCAATAACTTTTTTTGACTTCGTCCATAAACTACGTAACTTCACTACTACTCAATGCCACAGTATCGTTTCATTGGAGGTCAAATCACTGTTTACTAACGTACCGGTTCGAGGCGTTTTAAATTCTCTTAATATACTCCTCCAGGAACTCCACTACTCACAATTTGAAATTGATGAGATAATACATCATACTGGCATTTGTCTATCGCAAAATACATTCATATTTAATAGTAATTTTTATAACATGACTGATGGTTTGGCTTTAATCTCTAACCTCGGCTGTAGGCTCAGTGATATTTATATGCATTATTTCGAATAAATCGTATTCAATAACTTAATTTTCTCATTTGACACCGCTATATCGATGACTGCACTCTCAGAAAAAAGAACGTTTACCCTTCGATTTTCACAGGTACCCTTATTTGATGAAAAACGGCCTGATTCACTATATAAGCGGCCTTATCCCTTATATACTTAGAAAAGTAAGGGGAATCCACACATTCTTACAGTTCTAGCACATCTATTAGCAAAAATATGGTACGACCCCATGGATTTTCCTCCGCTAGGGTGTAACCCTTCATTTTAGTCGTGTTTCAAAAAATAATGTCACATAACCGTGACTGTAACATATTTTTTAACCCGCCAAAAAAGCGATTCTGTGATGATTTCCTAACGTGCTACGTGCTACGGAACAGTAAAGTAAAGTGTTGTTGTGTTTTAAAGTGCATATCCTGTGGATTATAATGCTGTATTAATTTACCCCGTAAAATTACGGGCTGCACAAAATGATGGGCATGGAATTTTTTTGCGGGTTATGACAGGAATCTCTGCTGCCGGCCTCTGCCCGTAATTTTATAGGGATATTTTTTAACAGTGTGCTTCGCATTACTGAATTCTAGTGATATAGATATTCCTCAAATTCTCTCTATTACGAAGACCATAAATGAGAATATACAGTTCACATTTGAAATTGAAAATAAAAACCAACTACCTGTCCTTGATGTTATGTTTTAACGCGAAAATGACTCCTTTCAAACCCCTTTAATCATAAACCATTCGCAGTTTCTTTACGCTCGCATCGTCTTTCATCTTATGCTCCTAATCAGAAATTGGCTGCTTTTAATATTTATGTTCACCGAGTCTTAAATATTTATTCTTCTGAGAGTTTACTCAAAGCATAATTAGACTATATAAATCTATTGCCATTGATCGGGGTTATTCAGTTGAAATCTTCGATTCAATTCATAGTAAACACATTCAACGTACCCATTCCAACGTTGTTCCTGTTCGCAATGGGAATTTAATTATATTTTCATGTTTGCCGAAACTTAGCTATCAAATATCGAAAATCTTGATAAATTTGATTTTAATGTAATTTATACCCTATTTAACAAAATTAAATTTACAAATCTCAAACATCCAATAGACAGTTCACATTTGGGAATTTACAAGTTATTTTGCGAGTATGATAAAATATATATAGGTAAAAAAAACGACCTTAAGGTCCGCTTGAGAAGCATGGTTATTTAAAGTTTTTTTTTTTCAAAGTTAAAAATGCTGACATTATAAACGCTGCACTATTGTTTACCACTGCTGGCCTAACAATCACAATTTAAATTTTTTTCAAAGGTTCAATAATTCAGAAATATTTTTCAATTTACGATATTTATTTTTGGGAAGCGTATACTATATGGAGGACTTTAAATTGTTTGGTTAATGATATGTCCGTTACACCCAATTTTTTAAAAGCCTATCTCTTATTTCTTCAATATATATTCTCTTCACTCTACCCTTTTTTTCTCTTTCCTACTTAAGGGAACAGTGGACATTCTAAATCATGAAATGTGACTGAAAAATTGATTTTTTGTATACTTAAAAAAAAATTTATCTCAAATTAACTCAAATTTATCTGATGCAAAAAAAAAAAATTTCTATTCTGAGGCTTCTTTGCACAGATATGATCTTTTATTTTTGTTAAAACTCTACATGTTTGTACAGTTTTTTTAATTAAAATGCTGTTTTATCAAAAGTGAAAATTTTGCACATTTCTAACTTTTGAAACGTTCCATGCGCAATCCTAATTATCAGATTCTTTTGAAATGTATTTTGTATATCCTCGATATATTAATGAATAAATGTTAGCAGAAAAAAAAAAGTATCTCAGAAGTATTTTAATGTTCAAATATGTGCTCATATGAAAAAAATAGCTACTTTTTTAGAAAAAAAACAAGGTATAGTTATGAAAATATTATTTGTCTAATTATACATTCAGCGAACATTGACAATTCATGCCAACTTCCATTCTAATAAATAAAAAGTACCTCATAAATAAATATTGTCTTATTTTATGCAAAAGAAATGTGCATGGGGCATTTTAAAATACGATATTTTTTTGTTAATTTTGAATTTAAAAATTGAATAATTTAAAAACTTGCTATTATTTTAACACCAAATTTTGAATATGACTATTTGAGCTTGTCATTAACTAGTCGGCCAATTTTCAAATGAATCCATTCAAAATTCTAGGATTTGGTTTTTAATGTCCACTGCCCCCTTAAGATTATCCAGACTGGCTTAATACTTCTCATTGGTCCCTTCAGTCACGCGAGAACTCCTGACTCCGCTGTCTGTTTTTCAACACTAGTCGCAATTTCACTTTGGGCCGTGAACGGCGACGCTTGCAAATTTTCATGTTTTAAAGATTTACATCTGATATTTTTAACCTTTGCACAGATGATGGAGCTTTAGAAGCTCCGAAACAACTGTCTGCTATTTTATATACATATTTTACATTTGTGCTATTTTCATGTTGTTCATTTTTTTTCTTAACATTTAGGTCGTTTCCCTCATGTATCATCATTCCGCAAATTGTAAGCTTCGAATGCATCCTTTACACACGCATTCAGAACTGCAATAAGACATTTTGGTTAAAGTAATGATTAAAGGGAAAATTATAACAACAAAACTTTTAACTTTATTGATTCAACTCTCTTTTTTTTTTGCTTTTTTTTTTTTTTTTTGCTTTTTTTCGCACAACAGTTTTACGGCGTGCTAGATGGTGAATTAAGTTGTAACTGAAATAAACAATGACTTTTTATATTAAAAAATCGATAGATTGTCTTTGTAAAATAATCTGATTTTTCTGTTGCTTTTAATACTTTACGGAGTAATATTTTTTCCAAAATATACAAAACATTTAAAGCACTCGTTACACATGATCTAATTTTTGAAACAATTATTTACAAAAAATATTATTGCCATATTTACAACATTTTTCAGACAATAATGTTTTCTATAATATATTATTATTGTAGTTATTTATGCTTAGCTATTTTCTTAGTTTTCATGTTCTTTTAATTCTTCTATCCACCCATTAGTCTCCATCGTAACGTATGCGATCTAATACATTTTTTTTCAAAATCGATATCACCCGTGAATTTTGTTTAAATTTTAGTAAAAGAATCAATGATATCTCCTAAATAATTCAAAATATTGTTACACAAATTACTCTTCCATGTTCAGAAATAATAATAAAATTACATTTTCTAAATAATTATGTAAGAAAATTACTTGTTGTGTTAAACTAAAGATGTATTTGCTGAAAGTTATAAACAGTACACAAAAGGTATATTTACACCTTTTAATAAATAGATATACATGTTTCATACGCTTAAACGCTTTACAATATACAGTCAAACCTCGTTAGAACGTCACCTGGATAAAACGTCACTTCCCATATGTTCATGTTTTAAAATTCCCGACCATTCTAGCACGCTTTTTCACATATTGTACTTCATTGTTTGCATCACCATTTTTTCAACCACTCCGCTTAAGACGTCGCTTTTAAGAGTGGAATAAGCAAACTCGGTTGAATTTCTTTGTCAAGTTTATCTCTAAAAAACACTTCGTTTTTGTTGTATTTGATTAGGTTTAACAACATTCCAGATGACTGCTCTTTTCTTATAACGATTGCCTGACATATCAACAAATTATCTGAATGCAACAATAATTGAAATTGTGGGTGATGTTTTGGAAGCGAAGAACCGTCCAGCAATAGAATACGACGGCGATCATGAAGAGGAACCTCCCAAACAGATTGTTACAAAGAAAAAAAGCCTTCATTGATAAACTAAGCAGCTATAGTTCGTCTTTGTGAAAGACATTACAGATAGCGAATACAATATGCTATATTGCTAACAGAAAAAAAAATTGATTTCAGAAAACTGACATCAAACAAAAATAGGTGTTTTTTTGAAATACAGTAACAGTTAAATTGTAACTTATTAAATTGTACAATTAAATAACACTTGCTTACTATGCTTCCTTAATTTGTCACCTATTTTACGAACTCTAATTCTTATTCTACTAATTTATAGAATTTCTAATGTAATTTACTTACAGATATACTTATTATATATACATTTAGAATTTTATTTTACATTTAATATAAACTCATCTTAAGAAATCACTCCGCTTAGTAAGTCCTTTTTAAGTGGATCTGAGAGTGACGTACTAACAAGGTTTGACTGTATATATATTGATAAATAAACTATTCCCGTAAAATTTTGTAAATGATTGTGATAAACATAAACCACGATATCACATGTATAATGAAAGTAGGTACTTAAAATAGTTAGCTGCAAACGTGATAATTTTTCTATTGCTTTTTATGTGCGTTCGTAATTATATAAATACGTAGCACCTATAGTCACCTATATGGTCCGTCCGTCTGTCCGTCTGCCCACATATAACAGCACAAAAACTTCTCAACCGAATGGTTTGAAAATTAATGTATATAATCGTTGCAGAATTTTGCAGAGTCAGTTCAAATTTTATGAAAATTGAATCAAAACTAAAATGATATTAATAAAAATATTTATTAAGTAAATTGATATTTTTTTAATCGGTACTTCCTTGTTATAGCAGTTTCCGAGGATTAATCGTCAAGCGATATTGATGTATCTCCAAGTTATCTTATATGTATAATGTTATAGTCATATATGACATTTTATAACCTCTATGATCAAGTTATTGTCACATTCTTCATTCTATTAAATCCTATCATACGTAATTAATTCAATGATATCCTATGATAGGTAATGATTCTAGGTTGCCCTGGTAATTACGTCATATTCAAGATGAAGTCATATTATTTCCGTATTATTAATTTAAAAACTGGATTTGCATACAAAATTGTTTAATTATAGAGATCATATAATCTAGCGACAGTGAATTGGATAGATGCTTCCGGAGAAATAGATATTAAATGGAAAAATAGTTTTATGTGGATGTCAAGTTCTGAAATTTTCAAAGATAGGCTCAAATTTCCTATTGGAATTTTCAGTAAATGTCAACAAAAGATAAAATGTTGCCAACATAAAATGTACTTATATTATTATGAAAATTAATAATATCATAATAAAATACCATATAATTCATTTCACTGACACTAGTTATAATACGAACGCGTCTCATTTGTGACGTTTGACGTACAATTTCCAACTTGTTTAATCTGTAAAGCATCTTGTGCCAAATTTTAGGTAACTCAAAGGAGGCTGATTCATTGCATATGTTGTCACTTCGCATCTAGATTGCTATTGATTCACGGATAATGGATGGCAAATAAAATTTTAACGGATAAATTATTTTGCTATACTTGAATTCAATTTGCAAAGGATTTATCCTATGTAGTCTGGTCAAAGGTGCTGTCGTATTTTATATCTGCCTTATGTTCATATATTCTCGTTTTAAACTTTCTGTTTGTCATTCCTATATAACACTGCAATTTTCCATCTTCCCTAGTGAATATTTCATAGACATGATAGTTGATCAGGCTCCATTGCATCTGTTTTCCTACAGACTATTTTTTTTTATGGAAGGTTTTGCGAAAAGGCAGATTTTGAATTTCCTAAGCTCATATTTCAATCTTTTAAAGAACACAGCAAACTATTACAAAGTAGATAACTTTGAATTTTGCTCATTGATGTTTTTCTTCTTCTTATCCATTCTCGTAATTAATTTATTAATAGTGCTTTCTTTATAACCGTTATATATTGGAATGTCACGTATTTTATTTATTTCTTTGGTTAACTGATCAGTGATACAGACTGTAAAAGCTAGTTCAATAAAATGTCTAAATGCAGAAACTTTGTAGGGAAAAGGAGCTAGAACATTATGTGGGATAGTGGATTTACTGGCTATTTGTTTTCAATTTAAGCAAATACATCTTTAGTTTAATTTTTCTATTATTATTTTTCTTATTATTCCTCAAATAGTCCTAAAATGAGACTGTGAAGTGGTAAATGGGTTTATAATGCTAATAACAAATTAAGGTTGCACTTTTGGTGAATAACAATGTGTTTTTCTTCTTTAGATGCTTTTATAATTGTGAAGAGTTTTGCTAGCTAAATTTGAATTTAGTGTTATTATAATAATGTTATTAGTGTTGCGATTTATTTCACAAAATTTTATTGAAGAAGGACCACTTGTTTTGCTGAAGGCACAGTGAACTTTTTCACGATCCCGCCAAACCACCTGCACTTATTAAAAAAATGTTGCTCCGAAACTCGTCTAAAAGGAACAGAAACGTCTAAAATGACGAAATATTACTGAAGATTTATAGTGGATTAGGAACCCTGAAATTAATTTAAAAGTGTATTTCTTTTGGTACATATTTTTTTCTGTTTTATAAGGAAAAACACTAAATTGCAATAAACAATAACAAAAGTTATATATTGTTCGACATAATAATTCTTGCAAATCCAGTTTGTCAAGATTTTTAAGTACACGTTGCATGTTTTCAGTGCGGCATTTTCAAAACTGAGCAAAAGATACTCAAATCTGAGTATGTCGCATAGTCAAAATGGCTCCGCATCAAAATTACTCAAGTTTGAAACATCTATATACCCATTTTTGAAAACATGCACACACTCAAGAATAAAACATCATGTGCTCATATTTGAGTATGTCATTTTTCAAAAATGAGTATGAACTGACTTCTGTGTGCTCATGTTTTGAGTATTTGCATGTTTCAATATTCTGAGTATTTCAGGTATTTCAGAATTGAATACACGGGGTCGTCATATTTGAAACAAAAAGTTTCATAACAAAATAAAAACATCTATTTACTCAGATTTGAAAATGTCCTTATATCAGTGTGCTTATTACTTTGTCTCTTGATTATACATGAACAACAAACAAAACTGTGAAAGATAAAATATATAATAAACAATTTTTCATCAGATTATTTTCATCATATTATACAACATTCATCATAATATTTGTTATAACTTTAATGTGTTTTTCTTTCTTGGTACGCTCAAAAGGTATCGTAGCAAATCAGCTGAAAAACAGAGTTTTCAGATAATAGAGTTTGATATTTTACTTTTGCAAGTATCGCTGGCTCAATATCTACGTCTCGTGTGACTATAATTTATGTTTTTTTTTATTGAGCTAAATCTATGACATGTTTAAAGATTCTAACATTCTAAAAACAATAATAAAAACACATACGTTTTTAGTTTAACGATGTTTTTAGTTTATCATCATTTTAAGCTTTTCTGGTCCCCTTAAACCCTGAGAAGTTATGATGATCTCCGCAAGGGACGTTCCTGAGCAACAACATATAATTTCATACAATATTTGCTTTATTGAATCAAACCAATCAATATTAAGTTGAACACAGTTTTATGGTTTAATTACAATTTCAGAAAAGTCATATTTTTTAAAAAAATAGTAGTGTTACAACAATTGATGGTAATTCTTATCTGTTTCAAAATAGCCACGTTTTAAATTATTTTTTGTTAAAAATATCATGAATTATATTTTATTTTTTTATTTAAGAACAGTTTTAAATTTCCAATATATATATATAAAGAGCTTATTTTGTTTCGAATTTCCACAGAGTAAGGCAATTTCACTATTGAAAACTTTTTTTTTCTCAAAATAAAAATATTTCTGCGAAAGGTAGGAGAATTATTAATATTAGTCTTCGATTAAAAAATACGAAAAATTATAATAAAAACTTGTTGTAGAATGCATCGATCAAAATGTGTTCCAAAAATAACATCGACTTACACATATAAAAATTATCCTAGCGAGTAACTGAAAACAGTTTAGCCCAGCACAAGTGGCATTGGACTAAATTATAATTAAATTTACTCAAATCAAAGAATTTTGAATAACTTTTTTCTTTTGTTAGGTTTCTTTTTCTTAAAATCGTATATTTTATTTACTAGTGGTTATGTAAAAAATATTCACAGTTACTTCTTGAAGTTTACACGTGGCTTTAAATTTTACAATATATTATACGTATAGCTCCATATAGAATACATTTTCGACTGTATCTTAGTAACTTTCATTAATATAATTATTTCTACGAATTCTAACATATAATCTAGTATCTAGAAAAAAAGAAAAACAAAATTTCAGTAAGTAAATTTAATTATAATTTAGTCCAATTCCCCTTAGGCTACACTCTTTTTCAATTACTCTACCACTTACAACACCTCATTGCATATACATTTTATTTATTTAACCAAAAAGAACCTTAGACTTTTTTCGGGTTTTAACATATATGTTTCTAAGAGAGAAAACTACCTTTTTTACTCTAATGAAACTTATGCGTTGAAAGTTTAAATAGAAGTTGTTTCGTGTAAAGTTACTCTAATAGTACAGTGATTTAATATCTTTTTTAGAATATGTGCAATTACAGAAGTAAAAAAAGAAGAGATTCAGATAGTTTTTCGGAGAATCGTAAACTATCGAATAGAATTATTTAATATGTAAAATCAAAAGAACATATAAAATTTTTTTTTATATAATTAATTAATATTTATTTATATCAAATATTATACTATTTTAGAAAATGAATCGCTGACTTCTTCTTAAAGCCGGAAAATTTGTACAAAATTGAATAGTCTTTTTCAATATTTAAGGAAAATTTTGATAAAAATAACCTTCAATCAATAAATGTAGTAAGCATTTTTCTTGACTTTTCTTTACTATTCGGCTGCGAAATTATGCATGTGAATGCATAGAACTATATACACAATAAAAAATGTATCTATTCTGGTAGAATGCATATAAATAAATTGCACAGTAACTACTTTTAAATGTACAATAACGTACATCTTTTTATAAAACACTTTTACTTTTTGTTCTCATACTATCACTTAAAAAAATTATTTTAATTCTACGAATTCTAAGATATTTTATAATATCCCCGCTGCAAGAAAATCAAAAAAATCGTCGATAAAATTCCATTATTGCTTATTGAAATTCTCCATTTCTCGGAATTGAAATTATTCTCACATACCACTAGCAGTTTTTTATTGTATATTGGTTTTATTTATTTAACGAAATATGCACGTTTTTCTGTTTCAGGTTTTCAAATGTATCTTCTGTGAGATATTTCTTTCCTTCGGTACTAGTAGCAAATGTTCTTTAAAGCTTCAATTAGATGTTTTGTTATGTAAAAATGGTTTGAGATACAGTATGTTTTGCACGCGATTTTTTGTGACGACAATTGAATTTCTGAAATAAACGATTTAATTTACCAACACAAAACGTCAATTTTTGCCTATTTCAGCTAATTTATGTTTTAATAAATATGAATTTAGACAGATACTTAAATTATTTTATGAACAGCTTACTGTAGTTCTTCTCGAAAACTAAAGAATAAACATAAAAAATATGTCCTAAAAGTAAATTACTCTTATTCCAAAATGAACTGATGATATACTTTCTAAATTATTATTTACTCTCACAAGGAGAATGTTACTTTCTTTGTACTAGATATAACCGTACATTTCATTTTCTACACATAAATCAAATAATATTAAATTTATTTCATGGTATTTACACATGTGTTTTCCATTCTAAGGTATAAAAGTAGGCTGCGCCGCATGCGCCCATGAGGAAGCGCACCGCGCGTAGACGACCACCGAACCCCAGTCCTGAAAGACTTTTATCGCGCCAGTAGCTTTGACTCGCTACGGTGCTTCGGCCGGTCAGAGGACCGATCCAGTACGGACCCTCTAACCTTGAACCCTCGTGTCGACGACGTAGGCCGTTGTGATACTCGGTGAAAAATCGGGGAGTCACTGCGAGACACTATGAAACGGGCCGGCGTCCCCCAACAGCTTCGGAGCTGGAAACCCAAAAGAGAACCAGGCCCTAGGACTGAAGACGGGATGTTCCAACCCGTACTTGCTTTACCACAACTCGAGGGATATGAAAACCTGTTCAATTCAGACGTTACATAAAATCTTTTATTTGCTTCTGTCATATTAAATCTGATTAATCTTTTCCTTTTTTCTACAAATTGTAATGTATTACGTAACAGACACAAGAAAAGAAGATAAAAAAAGTTTATCAAGTAAATTTAATTATCACTCAGTCCAATTCCCATTTTGCGAGGTTACATAATTCTTCAATTACCCTACCATTTCCAGAATCTCATTGTCTATTCAATGCACTTCTTTAACGAAAAAATACATTAGCGTTTTTCTAGTTTTAAAATATATGTTTTAAGGAGAGAAAACTACTTTTGTTTGGCACTAGTAAGAAGAGAACATTTAAAATTCATGAATTGTTTTAAAGATAATTACTGTAAGGATACTAACGTAGGGTTTTTTCAGATATTTTGTCTTTTAAAAACACGCGTAGTTAAAAAAGTACAGGATTTATTATAGTAGGACATAAATTCTCTGATTATATTTATTTTTGTTTGTTAGTTTGTTATCGTGAAAATGCTGATATTATGAAAAAATTATTTTGTATCAGCCATTTTTTTTGTAAGAAATACAAAAAAACTTTTATGATTTATGAAACGTTCTTTTAAACTGCAAGTACCTATTATTTTTTGTTAAACCGCTAAAGGAAAATAATATGTTTTATTTATCATATGTTTTTCAGAACATTTTCGGTTAAGAAGTCAAGGACAAAAATTCAGTAAATATAAATATTTCTGAAATTTCAGATACAAGCATAAAAATTAATTTGTTTCGGCTTTTTTTGTTACAAATACAAAACATTGCTTACATTTTTCAATTTATGATTTTTTTTTTTTTTTTTAACTTTCAGTAACTGTCCTTTTCGCAAAACATCTTTAAGAATACAATATGTTTCATTCCTGGTTTTTTTTTTTTAACACGTGTGGTTACGGAATTAAAAAAAAGAAATTCAGGTTAAAAAATAAAGGCTTCTACTTTTGAAGTAAAATAAATAAATTATTAATTAGGGTTATTTTTTATCAGAGAATGTTTTATTTCTCGAAAGACAAGAAATTTAAAATAGCATTTTTAACATTTTACAACATATATTTATTTTAAATGCTAAAAGTTGCAAATTAACAGCATAATACACTGTAAAACTACTTTTATTAGGTTGTTTGACATGTTTCGGCTCACTCCGAGCTATTTTCAAAAACAAATGAGAATATTCTATAATTGGACGGTCTTTGAAGTTATTATTCAAAATGCTATCATTTAATTTCCATGTAGTTTTTAAAAATTACGCTCGTTATCTTTTATTTTTACTTGGTTGTTTATTTTCATATTTGTAACCATGGAGTAACTCGAGCCACAATTTCGGTAAGTTAAAGGATGCTGCATCGTTATATATTGTATTTTTGCGTGTTAGTATCTCTATTGTTTCTCTTATTATGGATAGATTAAAAAATACAATATGTAACGATGCAGCAATTTTTAACTTACCGAAATTGTGGCTCGAGTTACTCCATGGTTACAGATATGAAAATAAACAACCATGTAAAAATAAAAGATAACGAGCAAAATTTTTAAAAAGTAGATAAAAATTAAAAGATAGCATTTAAATTATAACTTCAAAGACCGTGCAATTAAGGAATATTCTCATTTGTTTTTAAAAATGGCTCGGAGTGAGCCGAAACATGTCAAACAACCTAATAAAAGTTATTTTACTGTGTATTATGTTGTTAATTTACACCTTTTAGCATTTAAAAGAAATATATTAATACAAGATGTGATAATTTATGATATTGTTACTTTACAACATAGTTTAAAAGTGTTTATAAATTCGGTTTGTCTGTCTGACGCTTGTCCGTACTCTAACTCGCCTAAATATTTTTCGATTGTCATGCAATTAATAGATGTTATTGAAGTTTACTATAGCTTGTCCGGTATTCAAAATTAAGTCTGCAGTATTTATAGTTCATTTAAATGGACACTCAAAAATTTCCGTTAAATTACGGTCTATGGAGAAAAATCGTTTGCTGTGCACTTTAACAATGTTACACTATTTCAAACACATTGAAAGCGATGTGCATCACTGACGGTCACTACAAGATGCTTACTATACTATAGAATAATGTGTGCATAACATTTATCATTCATTTAGAGGGGCACACAAAAAAATTCAGCTACAATACTGTCTTTCAGTGCGTTTTCAGTTGTGGTGAACGTTTTAATATTTAACCCATTTTACGAATATTAATTGAAGTATATAAATTTTATAGTTCCTATACAGAGCTGCACACAAGATCTCGAGTGCATTTGCTGTAGGGAAATTTTCAACTGTGCTATGCATTTTCCAACAGAAGTAAATTTTAGAATACTATGTAGTATGTATACAAATCTTTAGATCATATACAGGGCTGCACAAAAGGATTCGGATACGTTTTCGACTATTTGTGGAATTGCTGGAATTGAGTTCTCAAATGTGCTGTTTTCCAAATAGTTTACTTAGACATTATGTTTCACCATATTATACTGTGAAGTTTTGTTACCGTATTCTGAATGTGCTGGAAAGGGTTTCATAATGTGTGCTGGACGCATGATTTTTCTTTCTTGTTTGTATTTAAATGAAGTTGGTTTAAATTTTCTGTACAAAGTCTACTACTCTCAACATATCATTGACAATTCATTTAATTTAATTAATTGAAAAGTACATTGGATTTTCTTCTGATTTTACAATGCATGTTTCAAAAAGACAAAACAATTTATTTTTTGCAAGGTAGAAAGTACCCTTTAAAACTTCATATAGAAATTGTGTATAAGTAAGCATCCTCTAACAGTGAAATTTGTTTCATTCGTGATATATATTTTCTTTGGTAATATATCCTGCTATATATATATATATATATATCCTGCTATATATATATATATATATATATATATATATATATATATATATATATATATATATATATATATATAATATATATATATATATGTTACGGTTAAAATGATTAATACGGTCATCTAAAATTTTTGTGGATTTAACTTTGTGCCGTTAGATTAAAAAAAATTAATTAACAACGTGAAAGAGCACAAATAAAACATATAAATTGGCAAATAGCTGTTTCGGAGCCCCTAAAGCGCCATCACCAGTGCCAATTCGAACGTTTAAAACCGATTTAAAATCCTAAGCTATGTCAATTTGCCTGCGTATTTCGCACGCGCTAAGATGGAATGGCGGCGACCTCTTAAAAAACAACAGCGGAGTCGAAAAACACATGTGACGGAGAGACCAATAGGAGCGCCCTGCCAGACGAGCGAGTTTAAGTACTGAGAAGAAGAAAGGGGGGAATAGAATGAATTAAGCGAAAGGTAGGCAGACGTTTGAAACATTTGGTACGGATGAGTAAAAAGAAGTGGGGGACGACGAAGAGAATGAATTAAATGAAAAGTAGTCAGACATTTGAAAAATTTGGTGTAATGGACAAATCATTAACTAAGCTGCCTGAATTCTTCCATGTATGATAAGCCTCCCAAAAATCAAGATCGTAAATAGATGAGCATTTCTGAATTATTGAACTCTCTGAAAAATTAAAACTGTGATTTTCAGACCAACAATAGTTAGCTATTGCAGAACTTTTAATGTCACAATTTTTAACATAGCTTTTATGTTCCCCCAAGCGGACCTTAAGGGGTCTCTTTGTTTGACCTATATACATTTTGTCACACTCGCAAGATATTTTATAAATTCCAAAATGTGAAAATCTGTCAATTGGATGTTTGAGATCTGTAAATTTCGTTTTGTAAATGGTGTATAAATTATTTTAAAATCGAATTATTCAAAATTCTAGATATTTGATGGCTTATTCTCTGAAAATATGGAAGTATGATTAAATTTTCATTGCGAACATTGTTAACGTTGGAATGTGTACGTTTAATTAGTTTATTATGAATTGAATCAACGATTTCAACAGGATGACCCCGATCAATGGCTATTGATTTATTGTTGTTTTTGAAGCGGTCACCGCCATTCCATCTTGGCGCCTGCGAAAGACGAAGGCAAATTGACATGGCTTAGGATTTAAAATCGGTTTTAATCTTTTGAATTGACAGCAATGATGGAGCTTTACGGTCTCCGAAACAGCTGTTTGCCAGTTTATATGTTTTATTTGTGCTATTTCACGTTGTTAATTTCTTTTTTCATTATTAATAATAAACGGTTATTATTAATAATGACCGTGGTTAATCATATTGACCGTAACATATATATATAAAGGATTTCATGGAACACGGCAAAATAACAATGCACTTTTAGTAGAAACTGCATACAAACTGCATACTCTCTTTATGTATTCTACTCCTGGGACAAATTTATGAATTTGAAGACTGAACCAAAACGTATTTTTCTTAAGTATATATGAAGCTATAACGTTTTATATATTATAATCTAGTGTGGTAAAATTAACCCAAGATAAAATTTAAGAAATTTAAAATACGCAATAAAAATACATTATAAAATAAAATATTCTTCTCTAGAAAAAGATGCATATACACTTTTTTAAATTATTCTTTACTGTAGTATTAATGATATTTTTTATATAAAAATTTAAAGAGTACATTTCTTTTATTAACAATAGGTAAAAAGTAATTGAAAACTGCTTTTTTTAAATTTACAGGTGCCTTTAAAATTTAACATACACTCTATATCTAGAATTATATTAAAAATCACGTTATACTAAATTTGTTTATCTGCTGCTTTTTACGAATTAAAAAATAAATCCAACAATCGGACGTCAAGAAAATGTAAAAAATCATTGAAAATAAACTTACTTTAATTATTTTTATGTGAGGTTACAAATTTTGTAATTGCTGTTTGTAGCATCTCGTTGCTTCATGGCTACTCCCTATTTAATAAAAAATAAAATTGGATTTTTGTATAATAAAAAAAAAGAAAGAAAATGTTACAAAGAGCGAAAATTAGCTTTATTTCGCTCTGGTGGGAAATGTTCTTTCAAAATTCCATTAGAACTGTTTTAAGTAGAATTTATATAAAAATGCAATATATATATATATATATATATATATATATATATATATATATATATATATATATATATATATATATATATATATATATATATATATTCTTTTCATACAAGTTTCGTTACATAAACAATGATTTAAAATAGCATTACAAAATATAAGATTTTGCACCAATTTTACCAGTTGTATGTTTCTTGACTTGCTTTCTTTTAACTTACATTTCTGTATGTATGATGGGCTTCAAATTTGTTTCTCATTTTTCACCCACTTCCTGTTGACATAGAGCTTTGAAATTTGGAATACATATGTACACTTGAGGGCAATAAATGATTTAAACATTGATTTTTTTAAATTTGATTCCCAAGGGGAGGGGGGGGGGTACCTAAAACTTGCATTTTACCCATAGAAATAACGTTACGAATTTTTTTATATTAATTGAAAAAACAGCTACATTGTTGCAACATTCATCCCTTTTTGTCCCACATTGTTGCCCGCATCATTATGACGTCAGCATTGAGTGACGCACACATTTGTTCTTTATAATATAAGTTGATATTTTGTGAGTTTTAATAAAAGCATGGCATGTTACTTTTTTATATTTTTTACATTTAAATTATTCTATTTAGAATGGTACCACTAATTCGTGATAGTAATAATCTCCTTATTTAAAGACCAATTACATAAAGCGAATATTACTATTCAAAAAAGTGATAATGTTCTGAATTAAAATTTGTCCAAATGGAAAAATGATGCTTTATACTTTTGAGCATATTTAATTTTTAATTTATAAGAAATCACATTTAAGTCAAAAATACCTTTTGTCTAACTTACTACTTTTCCAAAGCTACAGAATAACTCTAAATAATAAGCTAAAAAGAAATAAATCTGATTCAGATTTTTTTAAAATTATTATTCATACATTTTCTTAGATTAAACAAAAGAATGTTATTTTCTTCATAAAAGTTAACTTTGCAATTCATTTAATGAACACATGTAAATAATATAAAAATTATTACTAGTTGTTTCATTTGTACCTGTCAATTCTAAGGTATGTTTTATGCGCACTTGCATATTAAAATGAAATATCTGTTTTTTTACATATTAACTCTGATTAATCTGTTTCTTTCTGCAAATTTTAAGTTATTATCTAGCAGCCAGACTGCAAGAAAAAACAAACAAAAGTTCGTCTAGTAAATGTAATTATCACTTAGTAAAATTCCCTTTCTGTGAGGTTACACAGGGTTTTTCATTTACTCTACCACTTACAGCATCTCATTGTCCATTCATTTCATTTATTTAGGAGAACATTATATTTTTTTCTGGTTTCCAGATAAATTCTTAAAAAAGAGAAAATTACTTTTCTTTTTCTTTCCTAGTAGAAAGTGTGCTTTTAAAATCACGTAGAAGTTGTTTTTAATATAATTTCTGTGAGGTACAATGCGGTTTTTTTCTTTTTTTTTTAGATTTTATACATTTAAGAGCATGTGCTGTTACATAAAAAAAAGATAAAGTGTAAAAGGACAGAAATACTCTACGTGTACTGTTGTTGGAAAATGTTGGCAACATAAAAATTATACTGTATTACTAATTCTTTCTTTAAATAGAGAAAACTGTTTTTTTTTTCAATTCCTACTATTAGCTCACACTCTCTATATATTTATATATCTTTTTCAAATTTTCAATCGTTAATAAAATAATTTTTACTCATCTACTCAAGTTCAAATACACTTTTTTAAACTTGTAGCGGATGACTCTTGATGTTAATACAGTTTTTTCAAATATTAATTCATTAATTAAATTAAATTAATTAATTTTAGTTTTATATGAGATAAAAAAAAATTCTCCCATTGTTTTTAAAAATGAAATGATAGATTTTTCTCAAATTAGTGATGCCACAAAAATAAAATACCGCAACGATGATTATAAAAAGATGTTCAATAAAAATAACGTGGATATGAATGCTGCACGGGTTTATTTTATATATTAATGATTCAAAAGCAAAATTCAAATTCAAATGTTCAAAAGGAAATTAGCTTTCTATTTTGCCACTTAATATTGTGATTCTGTCATATGTATATAAATATTTATACTAATTGTAATTATTTAATAAAAAGTAACTAAAATAAAATTTTTGTTTGTTGACTTAAGTAGGAATTGACTTAATATATGTTTTTTTTTTTTTTTTATATATATTACTTGTTAAATATTCTCTTCATACAGCGTGCTTGCAATTACTTAAGCTGTTTAATAAAAGTATGGGATTCAACACAAACGTCCAGGGTTAGAGAATATAGGTTAAACACATTTTTTTCTTAAGTGAAAACTCTAATAGATTGTTTAAATATAATATATATTTTTTATAGTATTTGCTAACAACACCAAAAAGCATTTTTATATGAAATATATCAATAATGTATTTAAATAAAGTTTTGAAATTTATTAAAAGCGATTTTTTGGTATTATACACATGCCAGAAATTAAGAGTCGGAGACATAATCAAAGCTATTGCTACCTTTTTTATTCTGATAATTTCAGTAGTTTAGGAGTAGTTTAGGAGTAGTTTAATTCAGAACATTATCACTTTTTCGAATAGTAATATTCGTTTTATATAATTGGTCTTTAATTAAGGAGATTATTACTATCACGAATTAGTGGTACCATTCTAAATAGAATAAATTAAATGTAAAGAATATAAAAAAAGTAACATGCCATGCTTTTATTAAAACTCACAAAATATCAACTTATATTATAAAGAACAAATGTGTGCGTCACTCAATGCTGACGTCATAATGATGCGGGCAACAATAGTATGACTAAATTTCTGTTTTTGTCTTTTATTTATATTATTTTATTATTTTATTTCCTTTTTTATGAAGATTTAATTTTTATATAGAATAATAGCCCAAAACAAATGCTGAAATATTTATTTTGTTTTTAGTGTAAACGTGTTAATCGTTCGTAACCGGATTGCACACGACAGATATAGATTTTTAAAATTCATGTTTGAACGTTATTTTCAAACAAACAAAAAAAAAAGCAAAATGTTTAGCTACAGTTTCCAAACAAATTGAATTTGAAAGATCTTTACTTTTGTTTGCTATTGAAGTTAAAAAAATTACAAAAAAAGAGAAATTTATTCGCCAGGTACTACGTAAAGTCAGAGTTTCTCATAGACAGGTTTTTGCTTTATAATATACATTTCTGAAATGATCTAATGCGCTTCATTATCTTTATCTTTCTAGACAATTTGTGTGCAAGGAAATATAAGGTAATTACAATACATATAATCGATGCTTATATTTTTGAGGAAAAACATTTACTGATTAATTAATATGAATTTGTAACGAAGGTAATTTTCATTTATAAATCGCTTTATAGTTTTTAAATGGTATAAATTTGTAAACATTTTACCAGCATTTTTTAACAACGCCGTATCTGTACAGGCTTGTATATACAATATCTATAAATATCAATGCACACATAATCATATGGGATTTACATAATATCAAAGTTAATAGTTTACGATATGCAATCTTTTAAATTCGAGTCCATTTACACGAATCACCTACTTTTTTATAAATCGTTTACTTTTTTTTAAGTATAAAAAAAACTTAACTGGATTTTTTTGTGTTGTATATTTTTAACTTTGCCGTATTCAAACGAATACAGCAAATAGAGAATTAAAGGCTTCGGTGCTTAATATGTTTAGTACAAATTTTGTGTAATAACTTTTGTAATATTTTAAATTCACTATTAATATCTTGAAAAACTGTAATATATGTAATCTATCTTTAATAACATTACTGTAGTCTATCATTAATAATATGCTGATTTGGCCATCCAAATTATTATTTGTTTTTTAACGTATCATAAATCAAATGGAATTAATATTGGCATGAATATTTAACATTAACTCCTTAAGACGTACTGATGTACGTCATGAACTCGTCTATTTGTAATACCAGGACGTACGTGCATACGTCCAGACTGCAATGTTCTAAGCATCTTTTTTTTTTTCGTCGCTAATTGCGATTGCTATTGGTTTTGTACGGGCTTTATAGCAATGATTGTTTTCGCACCTAATAGATGGCGTTACGTATAGAAAAACTCATTAATTTTCCCACTGCTTTGTTTCTTTCTTCGTTGTTCATTTGTTTATGTGTTGGTGGTCATTCTGTTCAGTTGTGCTTCGTAAAATGTTGTGTTTCGCATTCGGTTTTGTGTTTTGTGTATCTTCTGGTAGATAAAAATAATGATATAAACTACTTTTGACAAAATTTAATATATCTGTTATTCAGCATACTACCACTAAATTGAATATGGGGCTTAACTGGTTAACTTTGTAAGAAAAACCTCTTTATTATTTTAAATACTTTAAATAAAGTATAATATAATTTTTTTCTTTCGAAAAATATTATTGTTTTCGTAATTTACAATCTGAATATTAAATTTTTCTTATTTATTCCAAGTGGTATTTGAAACTTTAATAATATTATTCATTTATTTTTAAATTAAAACTTAAAGAGGAACTACATGAGGATAACATTTGTCTGTTTCTAATTGTAGAGACTTTACAAATAATACCTGATTTATTAACAACATTAACTTAAATATTGTAAATTAAATTTAAAAAAACTGATGGCTATGAATGAGTTATAAATCTAAATTCATAGTTTGGAATATGAAGACAATTAGGTCATTACTTGTAACGTATTTAACAATACTTAATATTCTTAATATTCAAATTGCCATATATGTTTTTAAATAGAGAAAGTTCATTTCATTTTGCCACTTTGAGTTGTGACTCGGTTTCAACTGATTAAATTGCCTACTTGTATCGAGGAATTACAACATTAGTCCTAGCTTTTAGAAACTGTTGCTTGAGAATATCAGGCAACATATTAAGGGGACAGATCACCTTTAAAATGGTCAAAAATTCAATTTTAAGGTTTTGATGTCAGTAAATAGTGCATTTTATTAACAATTTAAAAAATAATTAACTGTAATTCATCAAAAAGCGCTTTTAATTTAATTACAGTTAATTATTTTTTAATTTATTGATCAAATTAAAATATTCTAGTTCATTTTGTTCATTGTTACAACATTAATAAGTTTGAAAAAAATTGAGTTTCTATCTAAATTATTTTTAGAGAAATCGTGCGTGGAAGATGGACAATCATTGTTGTGAATTAAATGCATTTAAAGTTTTCACTCTCCATTCAAAAACAAAGAATGACGATTGCGTTTTACTTTATATATTCGTCAATAATTATCGCCTCTGAAAAACATTGGTACCTTTCTACTCAGAATAAAATGCACTATTTACTGACATCAAAACCTTGAAATTGAATTTTTGACCATTTTAAAGGTGTCCCCAAGAAGCGGTTAGTATTCAACATAAAAAATAAATATGTGCAATTCTTATTTTAGTTATTTATATTGTATTGAGAATTATTCAAAAGTTCTAATATTTTACGTCAAATTTTCAGAGTTATTAAAAATATTTAGTACAGATGCATTGGTAATATATTTATCGAATATATAACCGTGTTTCTTTCATATCATGTTATGTGAATTTTAATGCCGAGACACTGCACAGTGTACATGTTCAGACAATGTGACAATAAGTGGTATACAGAGGTTACCAGTTTATTATTTGATATATACATTAAAGCCATCCTTAACCAATCTTTTTTTGTTACAAAAAATTAGCACCTGTTATAATAAAGAACTCTAAACTTTTTTTTCAAAACTCTGAAGTTTTATTATACAAGAAGAATCGCTTGAATGCATGTATATCACAAGAAAGAAATTCGTCAAAAAAGAACTGCTTACATGCACAGTGATGATACAATAGATATGAAATATTTCAGGATAGGGTTCAAAATAAGCTGGAAAAGCTTCAGAGAAAAACTATTGTCAGATTGGATAATCAATAATTGCACTGAATGGAATATAATTAAAATATTTAAGGAATCTACTGAACGTCTTTGAAAATATATTTTAAATCAAAATGTAATTGTAATGATTTATATTTTGAAGTTTAACTAAAACATTACTCTTAGTTCAAAGAAGAACCCGTGTTAAAGGAAAAATGTATTTATAAAAGATGTTAATAATTTTTCAGTTAAATAAATAACAATATTATTTCGTATTTCGTAACTTTTATAAAACAAAATTAGTTCACATTTTGTGATTTTTACACAAAATTGTATATAAGCTCTGTTTTCATTTCGTGTAAGAAAAAAACACAAACATATAAGAAAGAAACTAAATAAATCTATAGGTTCTATTTATTTAAAAAGTGCATTTTAACACTACTTAAAAAATTCTAATTAAAAGAAAATAATATGCTTTTAACAATTATAAAATGATTAATTAATAGCTGTTTTGTTTTACAAATTCCACAAGTAATTTTGTTTACTGATGGGATCGAGAAATATTAAATCTTAGTAAAATAGGAAACACTACTACAGCAAAATATTTCTTCCATGTACATATAACTTTTTGAAACTTTCTGTTTCTCATCTTTAAAAAAATTATAAGTAAAAAACAAAATATTGATTTTTACTTTTCTATTAAAAATTACTATTGTGCTATTTTCTCTACATTTATAAATCTTTTGATGTATACATTGAGAGGTAAGAAATATTTATACATATACTACATTGTTATTTTACTTATTTATGGTTTTTTAAACTCTCACTTGATACATTAAATTTGAAATTAAATAAAGAAAGAAACTTCAACTATGTATATAATTAAAAAAGAAATACTTTATCAAATATTATTATTATAGGTATATGGTTCTTATGTATTTAAAAATATCCGAAAGAAAATAAAAGTATAATATATTTAGGCATATTTTTATTTCACGTGTAATAAATTATTTCTTGTTTCTTATTTTGAAGAATAAATTTGAAGTAAACCAAATTATTAGTATTGGAATACAATATTATCTCATACATATAAATATCAGAAATTGTATGTTATGAATCTATTATAAAAATTGTACAGTTGTTAAAAACAATAATATATATTATAACTAAATAAAATTACGACATTTTATTACGAGATGCATCGATAAACTAGAAGAATTTTGACAAAGGAATATATTTATAAATATTCTTACCTACATATGGGCACACATTATCTTTGTGCATTGTACATAAACGCAATATTTCGCCATCTGGAAAAATCGATTATCCAGTCTGACTCTATAGGACCACAGAGACAAATAGAAATATCACAAGTGAAGTAAAAGATCATCCAAAAGATACAAAGAGGTACACAGAGATATATAATAGGGTAATAAGGTAAGTGGCATGAGAAGATATTTAGCATTCTACAATGAATGTAAAGAAAGACAGTGCTTTCTTTTTATATGGTGTATTGTGATGTAATTCATGATGACATTGTTTTAATTTTAATGTGGTATTTTCATACTTGTTTACGACTTTTAAACAGTCGTTTTAAAACTATTTACAGAGCATAAATAAAACAAAACTTTCTTTTTTTTTACTTGAGTGTTTGTCTGTAGATATTTATATTAAAGTAACAGTTCTAAAAGTTCGCAAAATTTTTTTATTATAATAAATAAATGTAAATATATATATACATTTGCGGATTTTTAATAAACGTTAACTTAATATTTCGCGTGATGCACTTTAAATTCAAATTTGTACATTCATATTAGGGTTTTTAATTAAATATATATATATATATATATTCAAAGATATAAATAAATTATTGGACAGATAAAAACTTATGCTAATATTAGTGTTCTATTTAAATTTTAACTAAAAATAAATATCAGTGTGATTTTGTAAAAAAAAAAAAAAAAAAAAAAAAAAAAAAAAAACCTTCCCAGGGATACTGTACAATAACATAGATTCGTTGTTCATGAATGTTAAGTTTAAAAATACCATTATTGTATTTTTTCATAAATGGCTATAAATTTTGCTTATAATAGAAAATTCACTTATATAACAATCTCCATCAAGTTGTTGATGAATTGATGAACCGTTCGTTTAAATTTTAGTTCGTAATAAAAACTCTTCATAAAAATTGTAATATATATATATTTTATAAATTGGATTTTTTCTAAAAATGAATCTACTAGTGATTTGAAATAAATATATGAATTTAGTTTGTCTACTTATTTATATACTTTCTGTTGTGATTGTAAACTACTTTATATGTTAATCCATTTTCAATATTATCACAATGAATCCGAATGTATAGTGGGTATGTAATACTTATTGCTTCACGAAAAAACTACTTGACTATTTCATTTTCTTCACATGCCACAAGGTCACTGGAATAGGAAAGGAGGTAAATGCACTGTGATATAACGGCACTATAACATGATAACATGATCCTTTTTAACGTCATACAGTGTATTTGTTTCATAAAATATCAGCTCGGGTAATAATATTAATAATGAGATTTGATTATGATTTTTCTTCTTCTAATAACAATACAGCTTCACAGTTAATAGTTTCATCTTATTTTACAAAAAACGTCGTCAATACACTGCAATTTTAGATCTGAAGGGAAACTTTATAGCAAGTTATATTTCACAATTTCGCAAATGTATGCACGTAAGAGATATGGGATTATTTTCAGATTAATAATACGAGCATTTACAAAATAACGATTTACTTATTTGAAGTATATTATTATTACAATAAATAAATAAACAAAGAAACAAAACATCAACATATAATCAAAACATCAACAAATTAACAAAACAAATTTCCTGTACGGCTTCTATTTCTTTATCCATCAATATTAAAATTAAAAAAAATATATTGTTCTTAAATATGCATAAATATCATTAATGAAAACTAATGAAAAAAATATATGCATTCTTCAAATTGTTAGCAACTGACATTGTGTGCAATTTTTAAAATTTTCTTAGATTTGTCTCAGGATATATGATTTTATTTCTTGAAAATTGTTACTTCATTGTATAGAAGGCAATCGCAATTTTTCTAAAAAAGTTAGTAATTTCGATATTACACAGTAATGTAAGAAACATCACAATTGTTTGACTTATCGAACATGATGTGTAACATTTGTAATCAAAAAGTAAAATAAGAAAACATAATGAAATTGTTTCTTTCTTTTAAATATAGGCCAGATTTTCAGATATTTTTCTTTATAATAATAATAATGAGAAAGATCCAGTTAACAGTAAATAAAAATCGTAATTAACAATAAATAAAATAAAGTGGATAAAAACTTCATCTAAATAAAATGCTTATATAACTGTAAATTCCTTTGATAAACAGATAAATATAAATAATATCGATATCACATAAAAATAAAATGATTCTGTATAAAATTTGTATTTACCGACACACAACATACATAATAAAGTATAAAACATTTTACAGACTAAGAATAGAAAAATAATAATTAAATACGGAATAAGATTAAAAACAAAACAGAAAAAAACAGGAACATTAAGAAAGAATTAAACTAAAATCTTAAATTTTAAATATTATGCAACATATATATAAGATCACAAGACTCATTATTCACAAATGGAATAGTTTAACAATTCGGGACAAAGCAAACGATGCATATTTCAAGAAGTAAAGGAACTTTGGGTTCCATAAACTGCGTGTAATATACAAAAATAACGTGTGTATAATGATATACACCTGCATATAGGAACTAAGCTTAATATAAATAAAAATATACATAATAATTTCTGTAAAATTATTTATATATCACATTTAAAAAGTAGCATGTACAAATAAAACCAAAATGCAATGTCAAAAAAATTGTATAAGGTAAACGTAACATATATATATATATATAAAATAATTATATAATAAGTATGAACACAAAAAGAAACAATGAATTTTAATGCGTACAAGTGCTCAAATAATTTAAATATAGCATTAAAAGATAAAGGGGGAAACACATTTTCCCATTATTAAAAAAAGAATGCGTTTGTAAAACAAAAAAATATGAGAAGATGCTTAATAGGATTTCTTTGTTGCTTTTAATATTTTAAAAGTATTTAAAATGATGTTTGGTTTTCAATGAGTATTTCTTGGAAGAAAACACAAAACACAAAAAGTGCCAATAAATAATAATTAAAAACACAGTTGCATCTGTGTTGAAAACAGCTGAGTAGAATATGAAAGTAGTCGGAAATAATTCATTTAAGTTAATTTCACATAATAATAAAATTTTTAGCCAACAATTAATGCCATTTCATGTCGTTAATTTTAATGAAATGGTTTAATCTAATATATATATATTGTGAAAAGTTTACGAACTTTTATTTGAAAATTGATTTTCTATTCTTTAAAGACTTATTCGTTTTCCTGCTATACAGTTTTAAGTAAGAACTAATTGACGGAAAAGCCACGATTTTCTTTAAATACACTTGTTAGCAACAGTTTGCAACACCTATCCAGTTGAATGCAAGGAGCTCAAACCTCGTTTTACACGTTTAAATAGAAATAACAAATATGTGACTATTTTTACATGTGGGATTGTGGTTTGATTATAATTTGTTGTGAACTGATAATAAAGTAAACTGGTGAATTAATTGATTTCTGTAGCATGTATATTTAAAGTTATGCTTTCAAGTTTCGGAATTTTCTTCAGAAACTATAGTTCATTATTATTTTTTTTGTTCAGAAGTAATTTTTGCATTCATTATTAAAATCATACTTTTAAAATCTTTGCATGGTCTATGCTTAGAAGAAAAACATCGAAATGTTGAAATAGAGAAACACTCTTTAGCAGTTTTTCGAAATAAATATGTCAGTAATAGGTTTTCTATAAATTTTATTTAATTTGCTTCAGTATTTTCTGATTTTTACGTCTTTTAATACATTGTTTAAAATCTAATATTATAAATTAAAAAAGAGAATTATTTATTGAGATAAAATAATTTGAAATTAATTCAAAATTAAATTTTGAATAATTAAAAAAATAATTGACTAATCAATACGAAATATTTTAATTTAACACGTTCGCTGCCAAGCTAAAAATGCCGGAATTTTCATTTTATTTAGAAAGTTCAAATTCACACCGGAAAATACTAATAGCAATATTTACTTTGTTTTATTACTGACATTTAGTGATTACATAAAATAAAAATTCTTCTTTTGAAATTTCCGGTGCGAATAACTAATTTAAGATTGAAGAAACGTAGATAGCACTACGAGTATACTCGTAGTTGGCAGCGAACGTGTTAACTGAAAATTTACTGTAACCGTAATTAAGTTTATATGGTTCAAAACTCTGTATTTTTTCGTATATTACATTCGTATATGAATAATTAAAATAAGACAGCGCATAAGATAAAATCAGAAACATTCTCTATGTCATGTAACTCACAGTTTATTTGAAAACTATCAATGCTTCTGCATGGCTAAAATGCAAATATGCTTTAAACAGTAATTTTCCACTCTCCACAGCATTAATATTGCATTTTTAAATACATCATTAAAGGAATTTTACATAGCATACACAAATGCCGTATATAATGAATAACATACCCAGAAACATTACATAAATAAAAATACTTTATGTTCTTATTTTATTTTTCTAGTAACTTCAGATTCTTCAGTTCACCTTTAATTAATTTTAAAAATATATATTTATGATGAGATGAACAGTTTATAACGAATGTTTTTAATCCATAAACAAGCTTTTATATTTCGCATTAAATGCAACATTTATTAAATATATTAGGTGATGGTACAAGTTGAAATAAATTAATGCTCCCTTCATTGATGTTGAGTTATAAAGATGCAGCTTTATGTTACATCAAACGTGTGACTTTAGCGTAGCTTCAATATCGTTAATATTTTCTGATATAATCCATATGTTACAACGTCACAGTTATAATTGTTATTATTCATATAATTTCGCTTTTTTGATGTATCATTTACAAGACGCAGGAATATATTCATAGACTTATATCTGCAAATACAGTTTTTGGCACATAAACATCTGGAAGTGATATCCAGCTTTCCTTTAAGACTGCTGTTGCCGTATATGACAAGAGTGGTCTGTGTTACTAGTAACTTTCTCGTTACTAGTCACAAAAAAAGTCTTTCGTCGAATCTTTTATGCTACAGGCATAAAAGATAAACAGGAACGAATATGACAATGGTTATGAGAGTGTCCCATGTGGAATGGAGAAACCTAGCTCTGCTGTCACGATTATGACCGTCACCTGAATCGAAATAAAAGAGAAAATGATGTAACATTTAAACGATACAACATATCATTCATGATATAACATATAGTACAGTACATTTAAATGTTTAAAACAATAAAATAATAAAAAAAAATAAAGGAAAAAAATGTGGGAGCAAATGTTGGATGCGTAAACTATTTCTTTTTTTTTTTTTTTTAAACCTGAAGTTTATAAATCATGAAGATTGTGTCCTACCATAATATTTTAATGTAGTATTTCTTCAGATGAGCAAAAAAGTACATTTTCATGAGCAGAGTGCTCGAGCACAAAACTAGTCTGCACTAGTACACATCAGTAGACTTGTATATTCTAACTTTTACACGCTCAAATAAAGCATACACGTAATGGCATATAAATGTGAATAACATTTTAAATGTACTATATGTATTTCTGTCCTCCGTGTTAGGGCTTCTGATCTGAAGAAATACCAATATATGTACTTAGTCAGAGGTGATCATCGTGAGTTTTAAATTGATGGTATTTTTAAAAAAAATTATACGTACTTTCTAAAAACATATGTATTATGTTAATAGCTTCTAACAGTAATTTAAATGGAACAAAAAGTAAAAATCAAATAATATTATTGTGAAATTTATGAATATGAAGAAAGTCAAATAATCATAATATAAATATTTTGAATTTTGTCTTCATTTTTTATTTTTATTTTTTTTTCAAAAAATAGTGAGTTCTGTCTTTTATTATATAATAATGTTGTATATAATTTTTATCATTTGTTCCGGTTAGGTCACTTTGAATTACACCAGATCAACAAATCCCTCCTTCTAAAAATCTAGTTTTCTAGAGCCTAGTTAGAAAACTGTGAACAATTTAGATTTCTTGGGACAGTATAAATAAAAGAAAGTGAATTAACTTTGGATAGTCCGTGCATTGGTTTATATGAACTACACGATTGCAGAGAAAGAAAATCCAGCCCAAATAATATGTGAAAATCACTTGCAGTCTGAACAAATATTTTTTAGAAAACATCAATGCCATTTTTTTAATCTTATACACATGCAAGGAGCTTCATTCAACATAGTAGTTCACACCAATATTACTTTGTTGACTACTGTATGAAATAGTTTGAACTTGAAACTTTTAATTTACTAAAACAATTAATAACTTAAACATTTAATCTACTCAAAAAATATGACTTGATTTTTTATTAGCAGCTTAAACAGCTGCATCATAATAACTGTTTTCCAGCTGAAATATGAGATAATTTTTAATATGAAAAAATACTTTATTTTAATTAACATAAATAAAATAATAAATCGACCGAATTTTATAAAATTATGTACAAAATTAACGATTTTATGAATATAAATATTAAATTATGAATATAACTATTGCAGAAAAAATATATATATTTATTTAATGAAACTTCTGTAACCTCTCTTACAATATTTTAATGTGTCTTACTCCAAGTGCAATTATAAAAATCTGTGTTTTCATTTTTAAATTGTATATTTCCATGCTGGTTCAAATTGTATATTGATTACAGGTAAAACAAAACTGCTGTTATTCAGTAAAATCGTTATTTTGTTATTTGTAAAATCGTAAAACATATCTTGAAAAGTTCACGTATTTTTTTTTTCATCCAGGTATTGATCATTTTTGTTTGTTCAAATTATTTAGATTGCATTTTGAAATACATAAAACGTTAAAAAAATAAATGAAATATATTCTAAAATACATCATAAATGTTCATTCAGTGAAAACAAAAATAAAAAATAAAATCTTGAGATTAAAAGCGGTTAAAAAATATTAATTGAAAATTTTTAAATCGTATTTTATTTACTCAATATAAGTTAATAAATAAAGAAGAACGAAGTTTTTGTCAAATAAAAGTCCCAAATGTTCAACAATTTCAAACATTTATTGAATTTGTTTAAGAAATAAACAATCCAGAAATACACTATATTGCCAAAGGTGACCGGTCACTTGCGATTTTAGACGTTTTGTTAACTATCTAGAAAAATACACGAAGAATTAACCTGAAACTGCAGGTGTGTAAACAATATAGTATAGGTTATATATTTCCGCGAAGATTTTTTCACGAAACCCCATAGGGGACTTTCAACAAATTGAAAAAGAACGAATATCTTTTGGATAACCCTGTAAAAACTAATGTAGCAAAGGCGTTCAAACTCGAGATTATTAATAGGAGGCTTATTGTAATATACTGTGCTCATTTTTATGAGGATAGCATGTATAATCGTAGAGAAATTAAGGTTTTTATAAAAAACAGTCCCAAATTTCGCCTAGTTTTTTGCTTATAATTTCCTGAGTTCTTAATATAAAAAATAGTTCTTTTCATAAAATATGACAAACAACATTTACATAATACTCTCCAATCAGAATTAAAAAATAATAAAAATATGATGAAAAATGAGCAGGTTTACAAAAATGTTTCACTGCGCATGCGTAAATGCAATCAAAATATAATATGAATAACGTATTAGCTAAGTATAAAGAGCAACTTTTGTGAAAGTCTCAAAATCATAGCTTGAAAATTCTGAAAATGATCGTCGATAGAATAAGCTCGAAATCCGTTGTCCCCAAAAAGAAGCAAAAAGTTGAGGGGTTGTATCAAATATCTGTTGATTAGTGCCAAGATAGCATACACAATATTGCACGTACTGCTATATTTGGATACAAACCCTCATATTTTTGCTTCCTTTTGGGAACAACGGATTTCGAGCTTATTCTATCGACGATCATTTTCAGAATTTTCAAGCTATGATGTTGAGACTTTCACAAAAGTTGCTCTATATACTTAGCTAATACATTATGCATATTATATTTTGATTGCATTCGCGCATGCGCAGTGAAACATTTTTTAGTATACCTGCTCATTTTTAATCCAATTTTTATTATTTTTTAATTCTGATTGCAGTGTGTTTTGTACAATGTTGTTTGTCATATTTTCTGAATATAACTTTTTTTTATATTAAGAACTCAGCAAATTATAAGCAAAAAAAACTAGGAGAAATTTGGGACTGTTTTTATAAAAATCTTAATTTCTCTACGAGTATACATGCTATCCTCATAAAAATGAACACAGTATATTACAATAAGCCTATTATTAATAATCTCGAGTTTGAACGCCTTTGCTACATTAGTTTTTACAGGGTTATCCAAAAGAAATTCGTTCTTTTTCAATTTGTTGTCAGTCCCCTATAGGGTTTCGTGAAAAAATCTTCACGGAAATATATAACCTATACTATAATGTTTACACACCTGCAGTTTCAGATTAATTCCTCGTGTATTTTTCTAGATAGTTAACAAAACGTCTAAAATCGCAAGTGATCGGTCACCTTTGGCAATATAGTGTATTCAGTAAAATATATATTTTGGCATTTTCTAAAATTACACTTATTTCTATGCATTGACCCGTTAAATAGCCCTTATATGCAGAAGTTGAATTTTAGAAAAGTAAAAATAAAAACTTTCTAAAAATATTTCATTTAAAAATATTCTTTTAAGATGATTTTAACAAATAATTCATCACTAAACATTAATAAAGAAATGCATCTAAAAATCATGCTAATACGTTTCACAGAATCACGTGTATATTTTGTAAGGACAAGTCGATAGCTTTAGAAATAAACATTCAGTTTTATATTTTTAGAAAATATGAGTTACAATTTCTAACTTATCATCAATGTTATGTTATCAAGAAAAAAAGAAAATGTAATATAATAATTAAAAAGATGATGTAACGATGTTTTTTATAAAATGGAAACGCGAAAATAAACTTAACCCCTTCCGTAACAGTGGATCCACGTATGGATACATGGCCTCATTATCCACAAACACCAGTGGATCCATGGCCTCATTCTCCACAAACACCAGTGGATCCACGTATGTATCCATGTCCATTCATTATTATATCACTGCTGCTAAAAAGGTATAGCAGGAATATACGTTTGTGTATAGCTGGTATTATGAGAAATGTTGGAAAGTATTTAATTTGCCCTCCGACGCAGAGATGGCGCCGCCATACAGATGAGAATGAGCTTTTCTCGTCGTTCTCAAATAACACGTTTTTCTGTCGTTGTTTCTATGTCTCGATTTAGATATTGATATATATATCGATTTAAATATCGATACCTGTATCTCTTCTTATTAATATTAATAAAAGAATCTCATTTTTCTGAAAACTGCTACTTGATATTTTAAATCTGATTTTCAGAAAAACTGGTTTTACATGTAATCTTTATATACATATACTGGTACGGAAGGGTTTAAGATATAATGTATATATATATATATATATATATATATATATATAAACAATATAAACAGGTTTTTGAAATGACTTATGTTCGAAAATTATCTCTCGTAAGTGCTTTCTTCACAGTATACATCTGCACAATTTCATACTAATATTTAAATAAAGAAGCTTTGTTAGATCCATAAATAAATACAGTCCTAGAGACAGCACTTCCTTTTTTTCCCCCAAGTCCATTTTACGAGATAATGCAGATTGATTCGTATAAAGGTATACAGTTTCCAGATGTTGTGAAACGTAACAGTTGAAGATATATACCAAAACTGCGAAATATTTTTTACCAGAAAATCTGTGTGTGAGCAGCATTAATATTTAGAATATAACGGGTGCTTGAGCAAACTCAAAAGCCTTAAATGGACGAGTATGTGAGAAGAACTAGTTAATAGAGTTTGCACCGAAAATCAACGAAACTCGAGAAAATAAATTTGAATTCTCTCTACGGAGAGTGCACTATGATACTAGTCAGGTGACGTGTGAAACTATCGCGATGAATATATTACTGCATATAGATGGTGCTGCAGGTTGCTGCAGGTTATAACGTGCCAGTGACTCAATGGTCGTCCATACTCTGAACTTTGAACTTTTTCTATGGCGTTACATAAAATACAACGTATTTACCCACCCTCTTCTGTCGATCAACCAGAATTCAAAGAGCGTATCACAGACATTATAAATGTGCTTGGTTCAATTATGTTAACGGATAATTAGGCGAAAATTGATTGCAGGTATGCAATGTGTCATGGGATTAAGGATGCACACTTAAAAATATTCTGACAATGTCTCAAAGGTTTGAACCATTCCTCCTACAGTTGTTTTACATATAATATTAAATTGTATATACGGTAGTTTCCGGCCTATAATCTGCAGATCAAACAATCATGTTTCGACAAAGAAATTTCGTTGACAACCTTTTAACATCTTTGTGTCTTTTAAATTGTCTTATCACCAGTTAAGTAAGCAGTGGCATCTGTCGGGACTCATATTAAAATTTTAAGAAAATTCTTTTAGTAATTGAAGTCAAATATTGACAACGATCGAGAAAGTTGCCTTTTATAAAATTAAATTTCTGTGTAGAAACATGATTCTTTGATCTGCGGATTATACGCCGGAAATTACTGTAATATACTTTGTTCTTTTTTAATGGCATGGTTCAATGCATATACTGCTTTACTAGCTATACTCAGTTTTTCTCATTACAGCATGATATTACCTACACTTTTTGTAACATTTATATTGAATGTATGATTTCATGTAATCTTTTACTTATCTCGGTTTTCTAGCTGAATGTAGGTGAAGCCAAAATTTTAATGAAAAAAGTTTATACTTTTAAGTCAAATTAACAATAAGTAAAATTACACAAAAAAACCGTACCTTGTTCTGAGCCTGAGTATATTGTTACAGGTGAAGGTGAGTCTCTTTTCTCGTGTTCACCATTTGAAAAGTCCTGCAGACGGCCTACTTAAAGAAGTAAATAGGAATATTAAGGTAGATGATAAAAATAATGTAACATATATATATATATTGTTATGAATTTTGTAAATATTTCATTCTTTTTAATTTATTTTATTTTATTATTGTGAAAATTGCAGTATTATTAATGTATTTCCTATTGAGCATCATGTAACTCAATGCTAAAGGCCTCAGGTGCTTTGCAAGAAAAACAACCTTACAGCATCGGTTTTATAATGGAGTTCTATTGGAAAATCGCCAAGGAATGGGTTTATCGCCAAGTTGGCGATGGTTTTGGCAACTTATTTTTGTCGCCAAATTTGGCGATATATCGCCAAATGTCGCCAAGTTGGCGACGGATTTGGCTACTTTTTGTGCAACCCCCCCTTATACCTTTACATTGGGATCCTTTCTCGTTTGGGGTACTCTATCGAGAGTTAAAGCACTTTCTGGTAATTTCTAGCATCCGAAAGCTCTGGAAAATTCTACAGTTATCTTTAAAGCCTATATAAGGGACCTCCACCAGTTCAGTTCAGTTAGTTCTCTGTCAAATGCGATTGAATACGCACGAGAGGCTTTGCATTGAGAGCTGTGTTGTCTATGAGCGATTTAGTATTGAACAATACGCTATATTGTTCTGTGTGAAATTTTGCTGTGCTGTTATTAGATTTGAAGATTACTGAATATTTGTGTCTTTGAAAAGATATTGGTGTATTTATCGAACTGTTTGGAGTAAATAAAATCTGTTGATTGTTCTTATATATTGGCATCAATCCTTTCGTACCACGAGCTCACAACAATATATATATATTCATAATATATGCATTATCTAATAAAGATAAAACAAAAACTTTTTTTATATTCAATAAAAGTTTATTTTTAAATATGGATATTTATTTAAATATTGTTAAAAAATTTTAATTATTTACTTAAATTTGACCAAACGAATATATATTTGTTTGTGTATTTTGTAAATAGTTTTGTCATTGGTTATAACTACGCTCTATTTAAAGAAAGATTATAGTTAATTGTTTTACAAAATATTATTTAAAAACATTCTTTCTGGATCATTTTTGCCAAAATTTGCCGAAACCTAAGAAACTGACGTACTTCGTATAACTAATTAGTTAACCTATATATTGTCAGCATTACTTATTTTTCGGGATTGATGTTATTACACGTAACTAGGAACTTGAATAAAAACAAAATTGACCTATACCTTATAAACTAACTTATCTTTTTTCAGCTATTCTTTAATTAATAACTGATCTCGGAAAACATTAAATATTTTTACTAGGACTTCCCTCAAAGGGATTAGTCTGAGTGATATTGCTGAGAACATAGGGTTAACAATTACAATATAAAACAAAGAGCAAATTGAATGATAGAATTACAAAATATCCTATATAAATTCATATACACTGTTAAAAAAATAGAAAAGTACCGTTCATCAGATGTGTTGTCATAATTTTTTTTAACATGTGGCAAAGAATCTCATTTTCATAAGTGCTAATTGCACAAAACTTGAAAAAAAAAAAAAAAAAACGCCAAGCTTTTTAAAGTTACGTAATTGGATTTGCAGACAATAGATTATTCTACCAAGCGTGGCTTAACGCAAATTTAATTTCATTGTTGCACCTTTTTTTGTATGGGAATTCAAAATTTTTCTTCCTTGATTACATATCTATTATTTGTATAACTGTTTATAGAAATTCTTACACTTCAAACCACATTGATAGCATGCTTTGCTACAAACCAGATTGCAAAACTATAGTCTAAATTACTATTAAAGTATACAAAAAATCTTTCGATGACTTCTGTAAAATAACTTTTACATTAAATCTCCATATCGGCAAAATTGAAAAATTATATATATTTCAAAGTTAAGCTTAACAAATACTTCTTGATTATTCTCTAGGAGGATCTGCCCCCTGCGCCTTTACTGCGCCAATCCGCAGACTTTTCTTTTGCCTGTCTGTCTGTCTCTCCACAATCTGTCTGTTTCCCTATCCGTTCTTCTGCCCGTCTCTCTAACCGATGGTCTATCTCTCTACACGTCTCGCTACCTGTCTCTACATTTCTCTACCAGTCTCGCTACTCTCCAATCTATTTCTCTAACCATCTGTCTATCCGTCTAACTACTTGTATGTCTAGGCGTTTCTCTATCCACTTCGCTACCCATTTGTCTATCTGTCTCACAACTTGTCTATCTGTCTCTCTAAACGTCTGGCTATACGCCTCTCTACCCATCTTCTTACCCATCTCCGTACCCATGTACTGTCTCTCTTCTCAGTCAACTCGTCTCTGTACTCATCTCTCTACTCGTCTCTTTATCTAACACGCTACGCATCTCGCAACCTTTCTCGCTACATTCCTGTCTATTGGTGTTCCTACCCGTCTCGTGACCCATCTCGCTACCCCTCGTCAACCCTCTTTTTACCTTTCTCTCTAGCCGTCTGTCTATTCGTTTCGCTACCCGTCAGCCTACCTATGTCGCTACCCGTCTCTCTACCCGTTTGTTTACTCGTATTTCTACCTCTTGCCACCTCTTCCCAATATTTAAACAATTCATTTAATATACAGAAGCCGTTTATCAGTTATTAAATGCAAACAGAAGTAATTTATCTAATAAGTGTAATCAGATGCAATTTTTTTTAAAATACATACATAAACCTGAATAATAATTCTTCAGTTTTTTTTTCATAGTTGTTTATATCATTTGACAGTAAATCTCAACTTCTTAAACCTGAATTGTCTCAAGCTTTTTAAAAAAACCACAAGGTCTGTATAACTGCAAAGTACCCTGAGGCCTATATTAGCTACATGTTATTAAGTTAAGTGAAAGTTTCGTTATCGCGTTTGCAGCCAATTGCTTATGTCAGAAAGCGTGGCTTAACGCCATTTTAAATTCATTACTGTAACTTTCTTTTATTTTTTTGGAGGGGGTGTAGGGTGGGAAGGGTTTCAAATATATACATTTAAATTAAAACTTTTGGCTCCATGCCATTAGTGTTGTTTGTATTATTAACTAATACCTTATACTCCGAGCTTCATTTGAAACAAATGTAAAATACTTCTTCTACAGTTTTTTTAGGAGAAACTTTCGTAATTGGGCCCAAAGCCAATCGGAGCATTTAATATCATTATTCTAACTCTTATAGAGTTAAAACAATATTGTTGCTAGCTTTACTCTTGTTTGAGACCAGCCTTGCCTGTGTATCTGAATGGGGAGAAGTTTCGTATCCTATGTCGGTTGGCGAAAAAATTTTTAAATGGTGCCAAAAGGTAGTTTTAGCAACTTACAAAATTTTTCAAGAGAGCGGTAAAACATGTTTATCAAATATTTACAAACATACGTTTATTAAAGCATGTTTTTGCACCATCTTAAAAATTTAAGCACGATACTAAAAAATAAAATTTTATCGCCATAGTCGATATTTTAATAAGTAATGAAAATACAAAAACAAACTTATTTAACAAACCTAAGAGGCATTTTTGTGATAAATAATTGTTATTGTCAGGGGGGTAAATTGTAAACAATTAATAAACGGCTAGTAACTAATAATTAGCATTTAAAATCTAAAAGAGGGAGAAGTGGTCCGTATAAAAATGCAAAACATAACATTATACGCTTGATATATGTAAATCTTTTTTAAATTTTTTAATATTTCCGAAGGCACAGATAAAAGGGTAAAAAACTCTTTTTCAAATGCCAAATAGAAAATATACAAAATAGAATGCCAAATATACAAAATAGAAAAATATCTGCAAAAAAATATCTTTACATAATACTACATCTGCAAAAAAATAAGATTTAGAAAAAGTAAGCCAAATCCTGAAGATCCCAACAATCACATCGAAAAACTTATCACCAAAAAATAACTCGCCAAATCTTACGGCACAGGAGAAGGATTTTTCCCTCTGAATGCAGAATATTAGTTTTTTTTTTCTTGTACGATGGCTGATTATAATATAATTGTTTCATTTCACATACTACATACCGTTTACTATATTGGTACTTTTATGTTAACCTGGCGCAGTTGATAAATCGCCAAATATTGTTCCTATAACATTTTCATATTGACTTCATTTCATTTAAATATAAACCTTTCACTCATTTAATTTAAAATACATGCCTTTCATTAATCCCATTTAAAATGCTAAAAAGAAAAAAAAAACAGAAATAATAAAATAAATCGAAACCTTTTATTTAAACACCAAAGATTTTTTTATTTTTTTTTGATTTAGACACGCGAAATAAAAAAAGCTGCTATTGCTGAGATTTGCGCCAAATCTCTAATACCAAGTCTGCCAAGTTATTGCGGGGTTTTTCTTTCAAACACAAAAAAATACAGATTAATTTTCGATTTCTACTAAATTGAAATATATTTTATTGTGCTGAATATTAGTGCGTGCATATTTTTTGCTCTATGTACTACATGAACTTTTCAATTCCGATTGTCTACGAAAATCTCCCTTCGGTGAAAATGACGTACGCACAAAATTTTCGTGACGTATGTACTTTAATTGTGCTTTTTTATCTATTTTTTTAATATAATTTCCAAACGGTTTGACATTTATTCTTGGTAATAAATAGACGTCGTTGTCACCTTTATAGGTAACTGCTGTAAAAATTTGAACGAAATCCGTTAAATATTTTTTGAGTTATGCTTGACGAAAGGTTTTAATATCCATCGTCACTATATATGGGGCAAAGTAATACTGCGCTGTGCATGAGTCTTCGTTGCACTCAGACAATTATATACTGTAGATTTCTGTAGTATTTTTTAATGTAAATTTTTGAATATACGAAATATCATTTATTCTTTGGAATTAAAAAGTATTTTTAATCGTAAAGAGTAATATTGCATCGAGTTTCCTCAACCCGCGTTCAAAATAATTATACAATATAAGAATTTGAATATTTCAATATAATCGAGTTACGGTTAGTATTATTTAATTATGAGCGTTGTGTTCTTTTTCTTGTTCTGATGATAATTATTTAATAAATAATATTGAGCACAGCTAATTGATTATTATTTGAGGTCACATTGATTCAGAATCTTTAAAGAAATTAAGAATGTCTTATAAAGTTATTAATTTTTCTGCCCTTTCCATGTAGCAAAAGTTTTCATTTAGGTTTTCTTTATTCGTGGAAGCGTGGATCTTAAGCGAGTTTTGCGTAACCAAAGCTTTGTATATTTTCACCAACCTAGAAGTGGAATTTAATGTATAAATTTAACAAGTTTTCCAAAAATAAAAATAAATTTTCAAAATAAGAAATGATCAAAAACAGAGATTTATTAATTAAAAAAAAAAGAAACACGTCTCAGTGCTGAATACAAAATTAAAAACTCAGACTACATGTCGGAAACCCAAAGGCCGCACAGTGGGACGTTTTGATGATCTAGGTGGGCAAAATTCATTTTTCAGATTATGTCGGAATTTAACAAGACCGCGTATTCTGGTAGCTGAATGTCTCTTTTGTCGAGATCCGTACGAGTTTTAACGAAAAAACCCGATGTGTCGATTAACTACGACCGTAAAGAAGGCAGTTGATTTGAGAGACTTTCAACAGTTGCATTATTTTTCTGTAAGTTCGAAAGCAAGTCGTGACTTTCCTGTTTTATTTGAAAGCAGGAGTTTACTGGACATATGTCACATGTTTGTCACACGATTTAACCTATTGTTGTTTGAAAATAAGCGCCATCTTGTTTTCAAACTTCATCTTGACTTTTAATATAGTATTAAGCATTATTAAGCAATAAGCATTTTTTTTTTAAATCAAAGTGCCATTCCTAAAGTATTGAAAACTTAAGACAGCTCCTGCGAAAGTTTCAAGATCATTAAGTTATATTAACTTGAAGTGTGCGTCTGAGTGTTTAATTCAAATCTTGCAAGTCAATTTTCACCGCTTTTAATTATCCGATTGAGCTGAAACTTTGAATACATGTGTAGTTTCAATGACAATACAATATTATAATTTAAAAAATAATAATAATATAAGTAATAATATAATAATAATAATAATAATAATAATAATAATAATAATAATAATAATATAAATAATTAAATATGTCAAATATTTATCATTGTTTGGTTATTGTATTACTGATACATTCGAAAACCCAGCAAAACCTACTTAAACTTCAACGCAATAACTTTGTCCACCTAGATCCTCAAAACGCCCCACTGTGGGCCGGGTCAACAGATTTGCCAAAATCATCCCATAAGTTAAAGTAATGTACAAATAGCAGTGTAATTTGGGATGGGTTCTTTTATTTTTTAGTTACATAGAAACGTATGAAAACATATAAAAAGCTATGAAGAAAAAAATTTAAAATAGAATAATAGATTACGGAAAATAAAATTAGAGCTATTTTCAAGGAATTTATTTGGACTGTCTATTGAATGTATTGTTAAAGCATAGTAGTATAAAAGTAGTGAAAAATAGTAGTAAACAGTATTCTTTTATTTCTAAAATGGTACACTATAAAGTCGCACATAAATAACAGAAATTTTAAAGCTTCAGATTTTTTTCTCCTTTAAAATACATTAATAGATAACGGAAAATAAATTTTGAAGCATTTTCAAAGAAATTAATTTGGACTGTTTCTTGAATGTAATGTAAAAATATGTTAATAATTTCAAAATGGTATATAAAATCGCACCTAAATAACAAAAATTTTAAAGCTTCATTTTTTTCAGTCTGTTATAACACAAGAAAGATGTAAACAAATATTACTTATAAAACGTACTAATTTAAAATCAAAATATATTTAAATATACAAAAATAACGTTATGAATACTTCACCTTCTTCTACGCCGTCTTTATGCCATGTACGAACCATCTTTTCTCCACTCCCAGGATATATACCTGAAATAAATGTTGTTTAAACTTCTTACAAAGAAAAATATCTTTCAATAAAACACTTGGCAGCATTACAAGAGTTGTATTACGTTAAGCTAATATTTTACTTATTTTACTTAATATCTATGTAACCGATATTAAACGTTTAACGTCTTACCACGAAGTAGAAATACTTCGAAAAATCACTAGAACGAACAGCTCAAAACAGGCTCCGTACTAACCTCGAAATACATGAACAAAAAAAGCGTTCGTCTCTGATTCCATACAGTAGCGAGATCTGACTCAAATTTGTTGAATTAACCTCATACACTCCTATTTATATACTGACTAATAGACCTTATTGACATAATTAGCAGATTACTAAACAAAACATACGCAATGATAAGATTCAGGGAGATTCTATCCCACTATGCGAAATTAAGTGAAATGACAAATAGATGGCACTTTCACACACAGGTGTTTGAAGTTGGACAACACATTCCCAGCAGAAACTAAACTGCTATCATAAAATAGTAGCTGGGCATTTGCCACACTATTTTCAGTGTTCATCAAATCGGTTCACAACTCCCGATTATAGCAATTTTTGTAAATTTTATAGAAAGTTTTAATTTTATACATTTATGATTATTAAATCTCAAATTTTAGAGTTACGGACAGAAAGACAGACAGACACACGTCCAGACAGATGGCCAGGAAAACCGAATTCAAAATAACTTTTCGAATTTGTAGGAAATTTTAAATATACATAAGAAACTCCCTTTATTTTAAAGAAACAAAATTCTTTAATGCGTTATTCTTAAGCTAAACAAATGCATTAACATTTCGTTCCTAGTCCCAACGGTACTTAAAAGTATCACTTACAAGACCCTTTTAAAATAAATTAAAATGACATATATGTATTTTATTTTATTTTATTTTTTTTACAAATAATATTATTTCTCAAACTTTAAAAAATAACAGAAAAATAATACAACAGATTTACCAAATAGTATTCACAGCAGAAAGTTATTATTGTAAATCACACAAGAAGATAGAAGCAAAAAATGAGATACATATGCGGAGAAAATTCCTTCTGAACACATTATTTTTTTTTGCTAACAGAACATAGACGTAGGCACATTGGATTAAGTCCATGAAACATCAGATGCCCCTACGACAAGTTTCGAGCGCCACCCAACTCTATGCATAGCAAAATGTAAGAGTAAAACCCTCCCGCCAGGAAAGATTAAACAATTGCTAATCCAATCTACCGCGCAGAAACTTCGCCTGCTCATAGTTACGCTGGATTGGCTGGTATCTCAGAGGATCAGTGTGGGAACCATCACATCATATTCAATTGGAATCGCTATATGCTACCCACATACGACACCACATAGGCATAAAGTGGAACGCAATAACCCAGTGAAAGATTGGCATTGTCTTAACGCTGTTTGATAATCTTTACTCAGATTCATCAACCTAGTCTAGATCGGGTACTGGGATCTCCCTACGAAGACCCTTGGAGACTCCATCAACATAAACGTGCCTGCTGAAGAGGAGATCAGGGCTCATCATTGCCTTCCCCCATGAGGGACACTGGTCTCTGTCAATTTCCACTCTTAATTGGTCTGGAATATAGCGTACATAGCCAGACCTCTCGTCATCTTTCCTTCTTAAATGGACAAGTGAAAACCACTAAGGCGAGCCCACGCCTCGAAAACTGTAAGAGACAACAATACAATCAATTACAAAGTTCTAGAGCTTCCTTGATTTACAATGAAATCATGTCTTATGTGCAAAAATAACTTTATTGAAAATCATGAAATGCAATTCTTTTATACAGTCATGAACTGCAAATTGATGAAGAAGTGTGGAATTAAGACAGGTGCACGTTTACAAATAAGACTAATACATGTAACCAAGATACTGTTTGTTTTCTTAAGAAAATCGATTTATGTATGCTAAATATGTCACAAACTAGAAGGATTGCATTATGCATTTGAATTTTATCGGATAGTGGTCACATTTAGCATAAATAATTTGCTTTTTTTAATTAAAAAACAGATGCCTTGCTTACATATGAGGGGGTTAGAATGACATTGGAGTAAGACAATATTTAGTAATTTAAGAAATGAAGGCTTTTGTGTAACTTGTCGTATTACTGTTGCATTAAGTGGTTCAACTTTTTTTTTACCCTCTAGCTACTTCCTAAGTAAACTATGACTTATTTGACAGTCGCAATGACGAGAAATTAATATGCGTTCAATGAAAATATGGTTATCCAGATTTTTAAAATTTTTGACTTACACCTTCACATATAAAGTTTATTAGTAACTGTGCGTCTTCTTTATAAAGTCAGATTTCTGAATTTTTATTAAAAATTTCATGTATTTTAAAATTGTATGAATATAAAAAAATATATTTTAAGTCTGCTAATAAAGTAAATTTTACGTGTAAGATATCCTTCCTATTAAATTGAGGAAGCTCAACATAATTATAATTGACTTATATTTCAGTTAATGGTATCGGCTTCAAGGTAGGTATAATAATTAAACTGTTTGCCGCTAGGTGGCGTTGTTTTCAGTCTCACCAGGAATCAATAGTCGCTCATAGTCAGCAGTCTTACATAGCCATTTTCCCATATATATACAAGAATTTTCTCTATCATATCAACTCGTTACTTTTTATGCTTTTCCTTTACTGTACATAATATATGTACATTAATCCATTATTATATTGATGTTATAACTCTTAATCCTTGAATTGAGGAATCACTCGTATTCTTTTCATTTGAAGTATAGTAATCCCTTTGACTCCTACTTGAAAATGGGATTTTTCTACAAACTAGCTTGTTTTTAGATTGTTTCCACAAACTCTAAGTATTTCGAAGATAGCATGCACCACTTCAGGGTAATATTTCCTTTTAATTTAGCCCGACAAAAAGTCAAAAAGACTCTTCTTCCATTCCAGGATTACAATGGTCGAGATTTATTTTAATTAAAATTAATTTCAAAATTTTAGAAAAATTCATTTTAGTGTAATAGTGGTGTTTGATTTTTCATATTTAGATACTAAAAATGTATTTTTTTTAAACGCGTACAGATGGCAGGTTTAAAATTGTTAGCTATACATTAAACACAGAAATAAAAGAAAACAAATGCTTTGCTATTTACCTTCAGCTCTACTACTAGCTAAACTTCCTCTTGTAGGGTACGTCGAAGATTGAGGCTTTGGAATTTCTGTAAAATTAATGTGATAAAGTAATTCGCATGTAAATTTTTCCCAAAATTTCTAATAGAAGACATGTTAGTTTTAATATTATAACATATAATTAAATGGGATTATTTAAAATGGACCCGACATACTCTGTTAGAGTTGTCAAATTTCAGTATTTAATTTCGTCAATTTTCATTGAAATGACTGGCAATTAAGAAGTTCTATAAATCAGCTTTGCTACAATAAGAAGTTTGTAACAAAATGGAAAAGAAATTGTTTATCGTACTCTATGATAAAAGTTCCTTGTATTTTCTAAACAATATTGGTCTCATAATCAGTATATAATAACTTAAAATAGACCTTGTGCACGTATTGCACGTCAGTACATTATTATAAATAACGTTTAACGTTACACTAATAAGGTTGTCACGTTTAACCAGTTCAACTGAAGCAAGTACAATAATAAATTTAAATCCAAATCTTAATATTTTAGTGGTGTTTTTACAGGTACTTTCAGATCTAGCTTAAATTAAGATAATTGTGAAGCTTTCATTCTTCCTGTTGAAGTCATTTTTAAACGAACAATAAATATAGTGACACACGTCCTTTTTATTTCTAAATTTTTATGTGAAACTTTGAATCTTTTTTTATCAATGTATCTTCATAAACAATATGCTGGAGAAATATTTGAATGTATTTTTTAAATGTTTAAAAATTAAATATATATTCAAAAAATATCCTTTTTTTATATTGCATACAAACTGAAAGCAAACAAATGACTTTTATATTTGTTTATATATAAATGAAAATTCGAACTCAAACAAATTCGACTTTCATTTTTTTAAACATTTTTTTCCTTCAGTAATAATATTTGCAAATGTTCAAGATATATTTCGAATACAATATAATAATAATATATTATACATAATAGTAATATAATAATAGTATGTAATATTAGTATAATATAATAATAGCATATTCTATTTACTAATATATTAATACTATTTGGAAATAATTTTCCTAATTAAATATATTTTATATATTTTAATAAAAGAAGTTTCCTATTTAGCTATTCAAAAATTTGTGTAAACATAAGTGTTATAAAATTCATTATATTTGTATAATCAACTTATCTAATATCGACTATAGACTAGGGATAAATTTATGTTTCCCTATAAATCGATTTAATAAGAATTTAGTCAAGTTAGGGTAGAATTTGCAGCGAAATTCATTGATTAATAACGGCTTTTTTACAAGTTTTGTTTTAATACAATCCACATCGAAATATATTGAAAACAATTAAACACTAAATACAAAAACCCTTACAAAATAATTCCTTTAAAAAATGTTGAAATTATCTATGTTCTATATTGATGCTTAGTTTTAATGTTATATTCTAAAAAATAATTATTTGTCCCCTATTTCAATATTATAGAGGGACAACTAACTACATGCGTATTTAAAAATTAAATTAAATCTGTGTTAACAGCGATTTTTTGATTTAATAAACTTTCTTAGATTCATATTTGAATGACTCATAGTAAAACAGAATATAAGAACGATAAATCATGCGTTGAGCATGGATTATGAAACACTTTCCAACACATTAGGAATACTGTAACGAAACTTCATAGATTAATAAGGTAAAATGTGATATCGAAGTAAACAATTTAGAAAACGCATAACATATTTGAAATCCCAGTTTCACTAACTCGCATTAATAATTTGAAAAGTATCAGAATTTCTTTGTGCAGCATTGTACATGATCAATAGATTTGTAAAATACTACATAGTATGGTAAAATTTAGTTCAGTTAGGAAACGCATAACACAGTTGAAATTCCCATTCGTAATTTCCGTCAATGAACGGCAAGGTACTCGATATATTTTGTGCAGCCCTGTATATGATCTATGGAATTTATACACACCAAGCACTATCCAAAAATTTAGTTAAATTTAAAAACTTGTAGAACAACTGAAAACGCACTTCCAGCAATTATTGTTCATATTCAGCTCTGTAACCGTAATATTTTGTGCGTCCCTGTAAATAAACGATGAATGCTATATACTCCATAACCGATAATAAGACTCTTTCATTGCACATCAGTGATTATATATCAAATTCAATATGTTTGAAATTCAGTAATATTACTAAAATACACAGAAAACGATTTTTCCGCATAGGCTTTAATGTAAAAAAAAATTTTTTTTGAGTGAACTTGTAAATGAACTATAACTGCTACATACTTCATTTTCAAGACTAAGCATGTCATAGTAAACCTCAGTAACATATATCTATAACATGGCAATCCGAATATATTAACGCGAATTAGAGCATGGACAAACAGACAGTCAGACGGTAAAAGATAGACAAACCGAATTCATAAGCATTATTCAACTTTGTTGGAAAGTGTTAAAATGGTGAACGTCATTAAATTGGCACCAGTGCCTGATTTACGGCGGGCATTCGGGGCATGGGCCCAGGGCCCCCGATTTTAAGGGGCCCCCAAATGCAACTAAAGATTTTTCAATTATTGGCCAAAACAGTTTTAACTGTCAAAAACAAAATTAAAATGGAAAAATCTGTTTGTCAGAGATTGTCTATGATATGTCAAAGTAACTTCATTTTTTGCTGATTGTCTTTTAACAATTTGTGTGCAGTAATGTACAGAACTCCATTTTTGGGATAGCCATATTATTTCTTATTTATTTATTTTACATGTAAGGTCCTCATGGTTAACATGGAGAAAGCCGTGTGCTAGTTTCTTGTGTAAATTTAGTTTTTTTTTTCGTACAAAGCTTGTATTTGAAAGAAGAAGTTGTTTGATTAATAGGATATGCTAATGATTTAAATAATTATAGCATGGTAATGCGGTAAATTTATTATTAATTGTTGCATACTTTATCATTCCAGATATATGGACTTGCATAAAGAAAGGTAATCAGCACCACACAGTTTATTATAAAATTCAATTAAAAATTTCTAATTATCAAATAATTATTTAAAAGTAAACTAATGATTATCAAATTTAATTTGTTTAATTAATATTTTAAAGAAATTATCAAAGTCAATAGTGCTTATCTTAATAAGTACTGCTTTCGATATTATATTTTTTTATTCAAAGAATCTATGCGAGGGGGACCCCCCATACGCATCTGTGCCCAGGGCCCCTAAATTTCTAGATCGGTCCCAGACTGGCACTATTTACTGCCCGAATGTTATATTATTTCAAAATTGCGTCTCAGTTTTAGTCTATTTACTAATATCCACTTCGTCCTAAATTGTGAAAAAGGACATATATTTCTTAATCTACGAAAATATGATATAACGACATACAGAAAAATATAGAGTAACCTATTCCGAGTTACCAACTATCCTGAAAAGTGCTCTTTATATTTAGAAACCTCGAAAACCAATCTATTTGCGAGATATAAAAAATAATGTACAGGGTGTTTTTTTTTAAACTGACACTATTCAGAGCCGTCTGTAGCCCGTTCTAATAACTGGATTGATACAAAATTTTGTGAATGGACTAAGAAAACCATGGGAAAAAAATTCCAACAAAAAAAAAAATTGTTCCAATCACCGCCGATAGGGGGAAATGTGGCGCTCTACATTCAAAAAAACCCATCAGAAGCAGACAAAATTAATAATTTGGATAAAATGCCACGTTTTATTCATCATTTACACTTTCCGTTTCGTTGATCGCAGTTGAAACATCCATTATCACTTTTTCTGCCAACGGTTTACGTCCTCTGCCTGACCGAACTGCTAGCGAGCCTGTTTCTTCGAATTTCAGAATCATTGCTTTCAATACATTAACGGATAAAGGTCCTTTGCGCAGTTTATGGCGTGTTCTAAGTAAACGAAGAGCGGCTGGTGCATTGTACTGGTTACAATATAAGAACTTCACAAGTAACGCGCGCTGCGGTAACGTGAGATTCATTTTCAACCTGAGCTGAAATTGTTTCTCGGTGTTTTTCGCATGCATTTATAACTTAAACTATTGGCGCTACTGTCGCTTACGTAAGTAAAAATTTGCATTTTCATTTTTTGTCCGTATTTTATGCTAATTCCCAGTTGCATAAATTACCACAGCGCCACATTTCCCCCTATCGGTGGTGATTGGAACTAATTTTTTTTTTTGTTGGAATCTTTTTTCCCATGGTTTTCTTAGTCCATTCACAAAATTTTGTGTCAATCCAGTTATTAGAACTAGCTACAGACGGCTCTGAACAGTGTCAGTTTAAAAAAAAACACCCTGTATATTTACTAAGTTCATTTTGCTGTCCCTGAATTTCAGAAAGTAGTAGTTATAGTGCATTAATCAGTTTTTTCAAACCGGAAAGAATGTTAACAATTCTCATTTACACATTTTGAGCAAGCTGTTAAATTACCATGTTTGTCTGTAAAACATGCTGTTCAAAATAAAAATGATTGCTTGAGAATTGATAGCATCCATAAAAACTATATTCCGGGTTGAGAAAATTGACTAATGAATTATAAAAGCTATTTGAAATTTCTTCCAAAGTTCAGTGGCTGCGAAAATGCTTTGTTTTTATTAGTCCTTCTTTAAATGTCGAAAATATATTTATTTCTTAAGTTGCTAAAGATAAAGACCGCCTTTCAGAATCGTGGATAAGTCAAAATAGATTATTGCATACTTTCGGATTGTGGTTATATTTTATTTTCCAAGATCAAGAAACATTTGTCATGATTACAGTGCATGTATACTTAATATATGAGTTTACGGCAGTATTTGGAACCTCGTCGGTAGAAGATATACATTTATGTATTTTTAAAATCAAACACAATGTGTTCAAATAATTTTTACAACAAGAGAGGTTAAATTGGACACACAAAATTTTTTTTTACGACGTGGCCTCAAAACCCTCCATTTTAGCAATGCCACCTTATAGTTAGAATTTAAATTTACACATCATGCATATATTAAGTACGTATAATACAATAATTTAAGTTGTATTAACAGTTTTAATTGTTCTTACCATAAAGCCTGATGGTACCTTCGGTCTCCCCTAAAGAGTTTTTAGCTACACAAGTGTAAGACCCGAAGTCTTCGGGACGGAGATTTTTGATTCTTAGGCTCATTTGCACCTTATAGATACCTGTATCAATGAGCACACTGTTGTACTTGGTATTCGATAAAATCATCACACCCCCACCGTCCCTTGTCCAGTATGTAACAGACTTTGGATGTGATTCCAGATTGCAATCTAGTGTAACGTCTGAGCTTATTGCAGCCCCAACAAGTTGATTTGGAATCCAAATCATTGGAGCAACTGAAATGGAAAATTATGACGGATTAATATTATACATAGTGAGATTGTGCATAGTTATTTTTAAATAATTTTAACATATTTCCGCTGATTTTGTATTTGTTATGCCATTTTCACTACGTAATGCTGTAGAGTAAAAATTAAAATAATAATTGCAGATTTCAAATATAGTGCAAAAAAATACATTTTTTTTTTTAAGATCTCTACTTGGACTCGCAATAAATAAATTTGAATGAACCCTACATTCTTACTTTCCATGAAACATCTCACATAAAAAAAAAAGAAAAAAAAAAGAAAAAAAAAACTTTAAAGCATATCTAAAACAAAAGCTCTCAAACACATTTAATGTATATATATATTTTTTTAATATTTAAATTGTACATTGGCAACTTTAAAAACTTAATAAATCACCAAAAGGGATTCACATAAGAAAACGGGTTACGCAAAAATTAAAATTTTCAAATAAATTTTGAGCAACATTACTTATTTCTGATTTCAGTTCTATTGAACACCTAGAATTATTCATTGTCAAAAGGATATAGTAATTTTTTCACTTCATTTTATGTAAATATTATTAAACTTCCGTTTGACGTTGTCAGATAGCTACCGTACAATGTTTCTTCTATTCCTTGGAAAATATTTTTTTGTTGGAATTCCCTTTTATATATTACAAGAGTAACTATTTTTAATTTTAAGTCAAAAATGATAAATATTATTTTATTTTAATGGGGAATTACCAAAATTTTATAAACTTCTCCATGTCTAACACAAGTTTTAAACATTTAGGAAATTTCCTAAAAAGTAAAAAACAAAAGGGAAAAAAGAAAAGGAAAAGTGATATGTAGAATGATATTTAAATCTTATTTGAATGTACATTATAGCAATATAAACTGTATTCATTTATAAACAAATAAATGCATTCAAGATTTGTTTTTAATAAAAATATTAAATGAGCCAGATGCAATTTTGTTATGAAAACTTTGTCAAATGTGAAAGAATAAAATATTTTATTATAATCCATATACCGGAAAATAAAACCATTCAGATACATTCTAAATTATTTATTACATACTAGGGGGCCTACCCCCTGCGAGCTACGCTCGCCAACCCTCGCTCAGACTTCGAGGCCTCTAAAAACATGACAGCGTGCTTTATTTTAAAAATATTGGTAAATCTGTTGTTGGGTTGCTATGCTTTTAACGTTTTAATGGGACATTTTTTGATTATCATGGTCTCATACTGTTGCGACAACTGACGACTGTTTTCGGGATTGATAAGTAAAATCAATTACAACTTAAAAACCAGCTTGTATAAAATGGTTAGGTTTAAATTGTGGCTACCTCTCGGACTTTTATAACAACGATCTGTATTCTATTCTTGCTTTGCGTTTAAGGATGAGAAAAATTCCATCTGCTTGTGATAACATTAAGAACCACGGTATTGAAAAGTACTATGTTATAGACATTTTCAGTAACAGGTTTTAATTTTCTCTCTATTTTAGTGCACCATCATGCATATTTTCATGTTGTTATTTTAAATATGTAAATTATTTATTTTAATTAATATGTATACACGAATTTTCTAATAATTATTTATCATACAAAATTATTTAAATATTTTGTGCATGCATGCCTGCATTTATTCGGCATCAATTGATGAGATATTTAAACAAATTTGCTATCCGCGATAATTTTACACCATGTTATGTCACTTTAATATTGTCCATAAGAAAATCGGGTACTTTTCCAGTATAGGATCCTTTGCTTTTAGGTTTGGCGTAATTCGAGCTTAAAAAAGGGATAGATTCGTTAATATACATAGATTTGTTGCCAAAAGGTATGAAAACAAACCCAATGAACTTTTGGTGTTTTTCTATTATAGGGGTCTTGACGCTTTTTTAAAAAGCTTGGCGGAAAAAACCAAGAAGGATAGAAAACCAAGCAGGATATTTTATTCTCCTTCCGTTCAGTTGGGCAATTATTTTATATATTCGTTTCAAATATCCGAATTAGTGATTTTATAAATTCGTTTAGTTAAATTTTACAAAAAAATTACAAAATGATATCAATAAATAATAATTGCTATTAATTCCGTTTCCCCCTTTCGTTTGCGTTTACATAAATGACGTCATTTGGACGAATTTATTCAAAATATTTTCAGTTTATAAATTAAATTAAATGCTGACAGACGATTGAATCCTGACGATAGAAATGTGATTTTTTTTTTTTTCAAATTTTCCTGAAAAACATAATTTAATCACAATCTTGTCTTCATTATCGATTGAAATAAAAGATAAATTCAATTTCAATTTGAAAATGACGAATGAAAAGAATTAAATCCCTATCGGGATCCTTTTCAATTTTTTCCCCTTTTTTGTCACAAAACAACTGAATAATTAGTTGCCATCATTACAGAAATGTCATTAAAATTAGAAAAAAAATTAATATCTCGAAAACTAATTCCAATTTCAAAATTCTATTACCAGTTTTGACATCCGCGGATTTTTATGGAAAATTGGTATTGATTTCACCATCAAGCGCTTAATATTTTATTAAAAATAGCCCTGAAACGTAATCAGTCGTTTAATCAGTCGTTTCATAAAATCGTTTCATAAATTAGTTTCATAAAATCGTTTCACAAATTCGTTTCATTAGGATTTTATATATATAGGGTAGATTTTTTTAATGAAGTAGCAATATTTTAAAGCTGCAAATTATGTACAACTAAAAAAAAATATGAAAACAGTTAAATTTTAATCATTGTTTTTCCTTTCTTACATACTTTAAATTCATCTTTAATTGCCTCAATTTTTAATTAGCAGTAAAACAAATTAAATAAATGATCTATTAACGTAAAATATCACATTTATTTTTTTGCATAATTTGCAATCGTTAAAATTTCCTTATTATTATAACAAGTCTATGGTATCCTAGATTGTTCTTTATGTTCAATTGAATTTAAATTATATAATCATTTTAGACATAAAATAACATTTTTATTACTTTCATTTCACGGCTTTTAAATACCATGCACATCAACCCGGTCTACTGGGATTAAATATGTCTCATATACTGTACAGTGTACCGAAAATAGATAAAAATCGTTTTTAATATAGAACTGTAATAGATTTTATATATTTAGTATATTTTCTAAGATTGACCAATACCTACATCACAAAACCTTTTTGCTACCTTCGTATTACAGCATGCCAGTTGCCAATCGCGAAATATTTCACTATTAATGGCAAACTTTGTGATTCTGGTTTTGTCAGTGTTAAAGCATGTAGTTCGATTACGTGTCTGGTTCAATTCTTTTTTTATATATTTATTTATTTATTTGGGAAGTTTTAATGTCGTTTGGCAATTTACTTATGCGGAGTATTATGCGAAGGCTAACAAATACTGAATTCTTCACATAGTTTTAAGTGTAGATGGGTTAATCTTCCGTAAATGGGCTGCAAGCAGATTTAAAAATATTCATTCTTATTTTAAAATCTGTAAAAATGAATAAATTGAGATACAGTTTTCAAACAAATTGTATTTGAAAGTACATTTTCTGGTATTCTACTGTGTAAAAATTGAAATTGTGTAATGTTTTAAAGTTAAAAAAATTGCAGTAAATGCGAAATGTATTGGTCAATTCTTTGCCTCCTCACCGCCCTCATAATTCAAGGCGTACGGGCTGACACAAAAATGGCGACTGTGGTAGGTGTTTTTTTCTTTTTTTTCAGCTGATGTATGGTTCCTTGCATTCGTCTTTGTTTATATTTAAAATGCAAGCTGAGAAATACTTTTAGATCTTACTGGTATTAAACCTCGAGGCTCTGTACAAACGCTGAAAAATATCCACCTACGACAGCCACCGTTTTTATGTCAGCGCGCAGGCCTAGTATTCAGGGGGCTGTGGCCAACTTCAAAATGACGTCAGCGTTATTCACAGTCATATTTTTCTGTATAAAATAGATACTTTAAATGTTTCCTTTCTCTCATACAAATAATTGATACTAATTAGAAAATTTAGAGATTTAACTGTAGTAACTTACAAATAAATTTACTTTTACAAAATTAAAAACATGCGATTTGTGACACAATTTGTATGCTGCAATTAATATAAAATTTTATAACGATGGTTAGATAATAATTTTTACTATCCTTCACTTAGAGGTAAGCAGTGTGATGAAAGATTTAGACCATTTGCATTATTAATTACATACGGTTGTTAAACAGCTGTTATTGAATTCACAATAATTTCTAAATGCTGCCTAATTTATATGTTTTGCGATAGCGCATTCATCAATTTTCCATTAATGTCACATTTTATTCTAAAAACTATTATCGACATTTAAAAAATAAATTTTACAGATGATATGTGCAAAAGTTTTTCTGACTTGTAATTTGTTGTTATTACGATATTTTGTAGTTTTAATATCCTAACTATTGTGTCATAAAAATAATGATACGCACCTACTCCTGCCAAAATTTACAGCGCGCCTACTGAAAGGTTAAGATATGAAATAAAACTTTCGTATTAAAATGTATAAAGTGTTATACAGGGTTATCCAAAATGAATCATTCGACTTCAAGATTCCATATTTTCAAACATAAACGACACAGAATGATAAGTAATACATGAATACAAAGGAAAAATCTGGAAGTTTTATATTGTGATCAATATATGTGTTCTCGTATGTTCTTCGTGAAGCTATTTCACGAAAGCTTCTTTAGAAGCTTTTCAGCGGCAGAAGTGATAGTGGCGTTCGCGGAGCAGAAAACTTTCTGTGTGCTGTCGTTTGCGCGATATGGATCTGTGATCGCCTTTCAACGTAAATTTCGTAAAAATAACCGAATTAATCCACCTACGGCTAAGAGTATTCTGATGTGGTTTCATCCGTTTGAGAGCAATGGGTATCTTTGTAAAGGGAAAAGTGCAGGGAGATCAGGCATATCTGTGGGAAATGTTGTAAGAATGAGAAACACTTTTCTGCGACGCATAAAAAAATCGACTGTTTGCGACAGTCTAGACCTGAACTTTTCACTTTTGACATGACACTTTTCAAAGTGTTTGTCTGGAATTTACACACCGTCTTCAAATTATACGTGCAACTAAAGGAAGTTAAATCGAACACTTGTAAAAAAAAAAAAAAAAAAAAAAACTTCAATATTTTGCCTTTGTAGTCATGTATTACATATCATTCTGTGTCATTTATTTATGAAAATATAGCATTTTGAAATCGAATGATTTATTTTGAATAACCATGTATATTATTTTCCAAAAGTAATCTAAAATCCAATTAAAACTATTCAGATATTCTTAGAGTTTTAAGTTTGATTATATGTATTTCCGATGCCAATTATCATATTCTCAAAGAAAATGGCAAGCTATATATGAGACTAGTCACCCTTGGACTTTTGCTTTGAGACTATCTTAATTGCCTTCAAACGTACTACTAATCAAAATTTAAAACATGATGTAATTCTAAAATGTTTTTGTTTATTCAAATTCAACACCAAGAATTACATTTAGCTAATCCTACAATTAAATAGGAAATATGCATAATTAAAAAATATTTTTTTTTTTACAGGGAGTTAGACTTACAGTTAACATTGAGCATTATCCTTTTACTAACAGCTGGTTGAACTCCATTGACCGCAATGCATAGGTAAGCAGCCATGTGCAATCGACTCGTCTTTGTTATGTTGAGGTATTCGCCTTCAACGCTGGGTACTAAATATGTAATAAGAGGAAAGAAAAACAGAAAATATACATAAATTCATTGTTATATAAGTTCACAAGTATATAATATTTCTAACTCATTTTGAAATTTTGCGTGTTCTATTTAAAAATAATTATAATTTAACATAAAAGTGTATTTTAATTTTTATCCGTCTTTTTTTGGTATTTATAAAAGCCAAATTTATCTCAAGGAACTGAACTTTTACAATTTTTTTTAATATAAAGTTAGCATTAAATTTTAAAAACGAAATCATATTACATTATATACGTATGTAATATAGCTTTTATCACAAATAAACTAAAATGACTAATGTTAAACTTATATGAAGGAGCAAACTTAGCTTTGTACAGTCAATTGTACTGTACATGAAACACTAAATCGAACTTAGCAGCATTTTACAAGTGCCATGCATTTATTTTAACTATATGTAGAGGTATTGATATATAAATAAACGATACATTATTTCAAAGTAATGAAAGAAAAATTGTAATTAATGCAGTTTAAAAGGAAGTCACAACAATTCTTAAATACTTCTTAAAAATAGCATGTCTCATATATTTCATTTTATCATATACTTTGCAGTAAGATTTAAAAGGATTGATGATTTCTCTTAAATCAATAATGCATATTCTCAAAAGAATGGAGGTTTCATATATTCTGTTATATTTTGTGTTACATTTTTCCTTTGATCGTAAACTCAATTAATCATGAGCATTTTTATTATTTTCTTTCGTTTTTGAATATGGAATATGAATATTATGCTAATAAGGATTTCCAGTTTTTGCATTAAAATCCCGAAATCTAAAAAACGAATCTGAATAACTGGTTATAAGAATATAGAAATAAAAAGTTTCACGATGATTGATGAGGAATGAAAAAATTTAAAATCTTATTATAATTCGAAAAGTTTACAGTGTAATCACGCATTTTTATAAGTGGTAAAGTTAAATAAAGTTTCTAATGTAAACAAAAAAAATCAGAGCATGTCAATTACTATTGAAGCACTTCCGTAATTAAAGAAAAACTTTTCTGTAGTAATCGTTGTGTTCGGTATTCAAATAATGGAAAAATCATAAATAACGGCAAATTAATTCATTTGTTAAAAAAAAAAAAAAAAAAAAAAAAAAAAATACATGTATTCAAAAATTTTGCATACATGTGGGTATGTTATAACATATATGTAAGTATATAAGATGAATGTTAAAATGTAATAGTATAGATGCATGTAATGCTTATAGATGCATGTAAGACTCATGCATGTACACATACAAATAAAGAATGTATGTTTTGAAATGTACAGAAAAAAAATACTAATTTTTCTACCATTTGTTGAACTAAATGCGGTTATATATGTATATATGTTACAGTGAAAACGCGAAATCAGTCAAAACTCGAATTAAGTAGGGGAGAAGCATTATAACTCAGAGCTCCGATTTATTCCAGTTAGAACGCGTTCTAACTAAAAGCGCTAGGAAAACGCCATTTTATTCGGGTTTTGATTGATTTGTTAGACAATATTATTTGCTTCTATCAAAAACAACTGATATAAATCAGTTGAAACACGTTTTAACTGATTTATTCCAGTTAGAACATGTTCTAACTTAGAGCGCCAGGAAAACCGCGTTTTATTCGGGTTTTGACTGATTTGATAGACAATATTATTTGTAGCTATAAAACATTATTGATAAAATCCAGTTAAAACGCATTTTAACTGATTGATTCCAGTTAGAACGTGTTGTAACTTAGAGCGCTAGGACTACTAGTAATATATATATGTTACAGTCAAAACCCGAATTAACTAGGGAAAACGCGTTCTAACTGAGAGCTCCAGTTAAAACCATTGACTTCTAATATAAATTGTATGAGATGTCAATGGTTAAAACGCGTTTTAACTGATTTATTCCAGTTAGAACGCGTTCTATCTTGGAGCGCTATGGAAAACCCGTTTTCCCTAGTTTATTCGGGTTTTGACTGATTTCGGGTTTTCACTGTAACATATATATTGCAAACTCCATGTATCGGTATCAATCGTGTGGGCAACAATATACTGTCTACTATTAATGATAAACACAAAGTATAATTTCGGCGTAATCCTACATAGTAGAAAATCACTTTTAAAACTACAATATCCACTTTCTGTTTTGATTTGAGTTTCATGGATAGTATATTGTTTATGAACTTTTTTCGTAATTCTTTATAGTGTTATTAAATAAATAACTTACAGGATTTTATCTCTAAATTAAAAAAATAAAAATAAAATGAAGATATTACAGGGAAATAAATGTACAAAGAACAATCAATTATTAAGAAGAAAAAAATACAGAATGTCTAAATACAATATGAAGTATCCTTATTTGAACAAATAAGTAGAATATTTCCGGTGACTCTCTAAGATTTTCTTTTCTGTGATGTGAAGAATAATGTGAAACGGTCTCTTACGCATGTAGCGTTTGTATAAATCGAAAATTAATGATAAGAATGAGCTGTGAAATCACATAGCCATGTTTTGGATGCCGCTGATTCTTTTTATGGAATAATTAATGTAGGTCATAATTCCTAAATTTTTCGAATATGAACTTAATAATAACTTTCAAAATTAAAAGGAAGAATTTTATTTTTTTAAGTGCCTGGATTATGTTTGGGTCAATTTATTGCATTTCATTAAAACAAATATTTCATTTATAAAAATTTTTGAAAATATATAAATAAACCTCTTTTATGATGATTTAACATTAGCATTTCCAAAGTTTTAACTCGTTTAACTCTGTAAAGATTTAGGAAAAAATCATTAAATCTTAAATTTTCCGGACTTATTTGACACAAGGAACTAAAATTCTGGAAAATGAATGTTAACGTTTCAAAAATGACAATTGGCATAATTTTAATATATAGACGTATCCCAACGGATTCTTTATATTCATCACTAAATAGTAGACATTGTGTCCAGTCGATTGATACCTATATACTTATTTCATACGATTATTCGCAACAGAATTAGAAAGAGGGATATTTTTTCTTCAAATTGTACAGGAGGTGTCCAGAAAGTAGGTTCCACCGTTTAATTAAAGAATTTTGAAATTGTACGTTAAACTTGACAAATGAAGTGCGATCGTACTATAACTAGTTTCACAATGTAAAAAAATCATCGTTATTATTTCAGTGAAAGGAATTAGATCGTCTGTTATTATGACGATGCAGAATGAGCATGCCTTTTTTTTTTCTTATTACATATGCCACGTTTACAGATGCGAATTATTTTTGCGATGCCAAACAGCGCTGCAAAATTCACTAAGGAGATCTTGCTTTGCGAATAATTAGCTCCATGGTTTAATATTTCTATGACTCATGACGAACGAATATCTTGTGTTTATTTACTTTAATGCATTGAGATATTCGGCTGTTAATCTAATTTCCACTGAAGTTATCTCAGAATCTATGCATTTTTTAATGTATCTCATCTATCAAGCAAACAATTTTTTGAACCATCTTTCTAAAAATGTAACTGTTATGCACTTTTATTCGAAAAAATTATTTTGAATAAAAATGGCCGCTTGGCATTTAAAAAAGGAAGTGCTTAGCCCGTATTAGTTTTTCTCATTCACGTGACTTGCGCTTTTATTGTATAGATTACGTATAATAGGATTTAAAAGAATGAAAAAAAAACTTTTATTAATATATTTTTAATACTTTCCAACCTAGTTGAAAAGTGTTTATGACTTCGGTTTGTTTGCCGTATGGCTGTCTGGCCGTCTAGCCGTCTGCCGTCTGTTCGTACTCTAACTTCCGTAAATATGCTCAGATTGCCCCGCAATTTTCATATGTTATTGTCGTTATCTATAGCATGTTCCCTATTTCAACTGAAGTGTGTAGCACTTATAGTTTTTTTACAAGGACACTCAAAAGAATTCTGTTACATTACGGTCTATAGGGAAAAATCATTTGCGGTTTATTTTAATGATGTTACATAATTTCAAACACATTGTAATTGATATATATCACTAAGGTGCATTACAAGAAGCTTAATATAAAATATGGTGTGCATAGCACTTATAGTTACTTTACAGGGCCACACAAAAGAATTCTGTACTGTTTTAAAAATAATTCCTGTAAGCGCGTTTTAAGTTGCTGAACGCGATTTTAAATTTAACTCACTTTTTGTCTATTACTTGGTGTGTATAAATTCTGTATTTCATATACAGGCAGACAAAAGTTTGCGAACACATTTACGTTTATTGACAGAATCTCCAGAAGTAGAATTTTAAACTGTGCTACGCGTTTCCAAACTAAACTAAAATTTAGCGTCCTATCTAGTATCTATACAAATCTATAGATCATATACAGGGCTAAATAAAAGTATTTGGATAATTTTCCGAATATTGTATATGTTGCCAATTCCTGAAATTACGTTTTTTAAATGTGTTATGCGTTTTCCAAATTCTTTACTTAGATGTTATCTTTCAGCTTATTAAACGGTAATGATTTGTAAAATTATTTTGGAAGCGTTGGAAAGTGTTACATAATCTATGCTTGATAATCTATGATTACATAATCTATGTTACATAATCTATGATTTTTCTTTCTTGTTAAGTTTTGCTTCGATTTTCATAAAATTTGTAATGACTCGACAAAATTCTGCAATGATTCTATATATTAAAATTCAAGCCATTCTGTTGGGTAGTTTTTGCGCTGTTATATGCGAACGGATGGACCAGACGACGACTATAGGTGCTACGTATTTATTTAATTACAAACGCACCTAAAAAAAAGCGAAATTTAATAGAACAAAGCACTTTACGGTAGTACAAACACTCACCTGTGTTTCAGAGTAATCGTCGATCTTTCTTATCGTCCATGGCAGTTTCTCATTGTCACCAGATTTATAATATTGTGCTGACATAATGTCTTAAGCATGGTGTAAACAACATGATAGTGTTTTTTATTATTTTTTTTTAATACTCTGATACGCCAATAAAAGTTTCCATAATTCAGTTTTCTTTTTCTAATCTTGCTTTATTATTAAATCCTAAAACGGGATGCAGTTCTCCATGCACTCAGAAAAATGACAATTCCAAATCTTAGTAAATTTATGCTGTCATTTTGTTATGAGACTTTTTGTTTCAAATATGACGACCCAATGATTTCAATTCTGAAATACCAGAAATACTCAGAATATTGAAACGTGGACATACTGAGCACATAGAGGTCAGTCCATACTCATTTTGAAACATGGACATACTCAAAAATGATTAGAATCAGTTCAAACTCATTTTTGAATTATAGAAAAACTCAAAAATGAGCACATAGAAGTGAGTTCATACTCATTTTTGAAACATGGACATACTCAAATATGAGCACAGGATGTTTAATTCTTGAGTGTGTGCATGTTTTCAGAAATGAGTATATACATATTTCAAACATGTTTTAAACCATTTTGACTATGAGACATACATAGATTTGAATATTTTTTGCTCAGTTTTGAAAATGTTGCTTTTAGTGTGTGTGTTCACAGCGCTGTTTTTTTTTTAAATAAAAGACACCTAATTGTTTTGTCAAGATTATTCTAACCATTTTATTGGAATATAGTATTATTTTAAAATTATTAATATTAAAAAATGATAATAATAGCATATGCATTTTCAAATAATAACATAATTTATATCCCATACATTATTTGAAACTATTACCACAAATATGTCATATAAATTAGCATCCAATTTTTTAAATCTTTATGACATTTCAGAAGACTGTTGGAAATAAATAATCTGTTGTGATAAATTGAAAAATATCTTTATCATTCAATTAGTTAGAAACGCAGTCACATTTTTGTTGTTGTTGTTGTTGCTAAATTTAAATATGAATTGCTAAAGACATGTAAAAATCGTTTTCGAATCGGCGTATGTTTTTATTACTGGATTATTAGCAATTTTAGTATCACTTTCACCGGAATGATTAAAATATAATATTATTTTGCGCGCATTCCCATTTTTCTAAAAATCTTTAACAGCCGTAACACAACAAGCATACTTAATTTTACATTTTAATAATAAAATAATTTAGGGGCTTCTCTACGAATCACAAGATACTATTGCTGTGATTGTATTAATGAAAGAAAAATATATAAATAAACAGCACATTAATGGAAGTCTGAATAATTATTTTTCTTTAAACTATCATGTTCTTATTTTTCAATGTATCATATACTTTAAGCTCCAACTAATGAATAAGCAATCAGCAATGAGACATAATGACTGACATCTCATAAATCAATAATGCATCTTTCCCAAGAACTGCAGTTGCATATATTTTCCTCCTTTTATGTGTTACATTTTTCTTTGACTGCAAAATAAATATATCTTGAGTAAATGATTTGTTTTCCTTTTTTTCAATTTTTTAGCATTTAATATGAATATTATGTTAATAAAGAATTCCATTATTTTTCTTACAAAATTCGAAATGTGGCAAGTTTATATGATTAAATGGCTAAGAATGTTTTAAGTAAATAGTTTGTGAGACGATTAAGGATAAGTTGGAATAGCCTTAATATTTTGTTATCATTAGTAATGCTTGCAATCTGATCGCATTTCTTTTTATTATTCAATAAAAAATCTTCATGCAAAATCGGAGTACAAACCACTATTTTTTTTCAAAGTCATATTCTTATACTTAAAGTTTTTATATTTAATTCTTTTTTCTTAAAATATATGATAACATTAACACAAACATTAGAATAATTCAAAATATTGGTGTAATAGCGTATTTCAAATGGTTTAGTTTAAATCTTTTCATGCTAGAATGAAGTACTACAAAAAGTAACATGAAAATGTTCACCATTTATTTTACTTTAAGAAATAAAATTTCATTCAGTATATCTCACCTACCTAACAAGTTTTTTCCGATCGAAAACATTTTAAGATAGAAAATAAGATTAATATTTTAAAAATAATTGTTTGAAGAGTTTCATTATCCCAAATAAAAGAAATTACTAGCCATAGTATTCGTAGACTTTTGTTCTATGTGGTATATGGTGTCACTTTAGGTATTTGCAATGTATCAAGAGACTTATTTCCATTCAACTTTAAGTATCGATAATACCATTTGCTACTGTGTGAGAATCACAATAATTTTTAATCATATGGTAACTAAGCAAAAAAATAATAATTTACAGTAACAATCGCATGGAATATTACTCCATAATATCATTAGCAAACTCAAAAAACGTAAGGCCCCTGGATATGACAAAATTTCTAACACAGCTCTTAAAATTCTTCCTACTTACTATATTCTATACATAACTAACCTAAAAAACTCTATTTTTAAATTTAATTACTTTCCCAAACCTTGGAAAACTTCTATCATTTCACCTATCCCTAAACCCAGTACTAACTTCTCCGACCCTACCAACTACAAACCCATCTCACTTCTTCCATCTCTTAGCAAAGTCATCGAACGTGGCATTAGGACCCAGTTGCAGGACTTCATACACCAGAACAACATTCTTATACTAGAGCAGTTTGGCTTCCGTCCAAAACAGTCACCACAACACCAGCTGTTTCGTGTTGTAGAATTTCTTAGCGAAAAACTCAACATGAAGACCCTGGCTGTTGCTATCTTCTTTGACGTCGCAAAGGCTTTCGACAAAGTTTGGCATGATGGCTTTATTTACAAATTAATTAAGCTTATACCTGCCAAACTTCTGCACTTAATATATTCCTACCTTTGCAATCGCATTTTCCGCGTCCGCATCAACAGCATCCTATCTGTAACACTACTTATTCTGGCAGGCATACTTCAGGGAAGCGTGTTGGGCCCTGTTACTGTTTAATCTATGCATTAATGATATCCCAAGCTCTCTACACACCTACCTTGCCTTGTATGTGGACGACACATGCATTTACGCTTCTGCTAAACACCCATACACACTATATCGGTACTTGCAGACTCACATAGACACTTTCCTGGACTGGTGTAACCTATGGCGCGTCCTCATCAACGAAAATAAAATGTTTATTTCTCTCGAAAATTTACCTACCCAAACAGAATTATCTTTAACAATACTGCTATACCTTGGTCAGATAATGCTAAATATCTCGGGGTCACACTTGATCGCAGACTTACCTGGAACAAACATATTCGGTCTATCTTGGGGAAAGTCACTGGAGCCACCCTTGCTCTAAATTCTCTTCTCAACAGCAAAACCCTTTCAATCCACAACAAACATCTACTTTATAACTCATGTATCCTCCCAATAATTACTTATACTTCTCCGGTCAGGGGTTTCACAATGTAAAACTTCAATGAACAACCTTAGCAGACTCCACAATAAAAAATTACGTATTGCCCGCGATGCATCTTGCTAACTACAGTCCGTAGGGACCTCAAAACCACAACCCTTCGTAAACGCATCAAATATCTTGCCGACAAATTCTATAAAAAAATTTATGATCTTCCTAACGAAATTGTATCGGAGCTTCCAGACTATGATGCCTTCGAAACCCCACATCGGAAAAGACCAGAATATTATGTTGCTATCCCCAGTGAACATTGAGTTCACCTCTGACTGCCTATCTTAACTTTGCCAACTCTCTATTTATAGGAATTTCCTACATAAAAAGAAAAAAAACTAGGAATTATTCTACATAAAAAAACAGGAATTATCCAACATTAAAAAAAAAAAAAAGTATGACCCTGATACCCTGATTTGTGCCTTTTCTTGACCCGAGTCCTTGCCGCCTTCTTATTAGCTTTTGCTTCCTGCCATGGTGAATTATTACTGAACTAGTGCTAACATAATTTTTTAACTTCTTTATTTATTAATCTTTTTAGCAGTTCCACTAACTACAGGTATACTTTCAATCAATCCCCTTATCATTTTTAACCTTTATTTTTATCATTTTTCATAATTTAATAATTTAATTATTTTAATCCTAATTTTAACTTTTTTTTTGCTTACTTATTAATTTAAATATTAACTTTAACTTATACTTTTATTAAATTCTTAAATGTTAAATCATTCTTTTCTTCTATAGTAGTTTTAAACTACAGTTTCACCTTACCCAATGGCTCACAATATAATAAGACATCTCATTAATAGACTGGACGTAGTTGACAGCAACTAGGAAGCCCCTCAATGCTGCTCCACTGTTCAGCACGGAATATTATGAATATTAGCTAATTTATATAACGTTTAAAGATGTGTAATTTAAAAATAATAATAATGACGTCATTCTTTTAAAAAAAATTTTCGACATTTGAACATTTAGAGCCAATTCTGAACTTTTCATTACACATTTTTACTTCTATAGTAACCAAACTTTCCACGATTATTATTTCCGAAATCAACAATACTAAAATCGTGCGGACAGCGCTCAAAATCGGGCGCAAATCCTAACTTTTAAGCTTGTGAAACGAGAATGACGTCACCATGGCATAATATTTCAGTTTTTAGATTTGGAACGCAAACAATAATTTTAATTTCACACATTAAAGCAAACGAGATTTCGGACCTTGTGTGAAATCTATTTACTACGCTATCTATCTATTAAGATATCCATTATTACGCTAGCTATTTTTTAAGCTATCTATTATTACGCTATATATTTATTAAGCTATCTGTTATTACGCTATCTATTTATTTGAATACTTATAAAAAAATCTTTTAATTTTTATTAATAATGACATAAAAAATAAATAATATTCTGCATTAATTCATTTTTATGCCTTCTTAAAAATTGTAAGAACCGATTTATCATAATTACAGAAATTTCATTAAAAATTGAAATAATAATAATAATAATAATTCGTAAACTAATTGAAATTTCCATCGAAAATTTCTATTCTTAATCTGAAATTCCCATGAGAAAAACGAACGTTAGTTTTATTACAAAAGTTTCAGCTTTTTAGGAGTCGTAGTTGTGAAATACGTCATTTTAATATAAGTAATGGCTCACATTTTAATATAAGTATATTGATATTTAATATTTTATAATAATATATATTAATTATTAATTAATTTATAATCATATATTAATAATATAATTTTAATGTAATTGATATTTATATATTGATATTTCAACCTATTTTCATATATAATTTATAAAAATTTCACTTTAAAATTTGTTTAGAGTCAAAACGTCGTGAAACATAAGCTTTTTTTCACTTTCATAAATCAGTATAATTTTTATAAATGGAATTTAATTGTGGAAACAATTATTTAGAAATACGATACCATGAAACCCTGTAAATATAGAAATTGTAATATTTAAACGCATGTAAGAGAAATTTAGACACTACATAAACCTTTAATACAGATTAGAAGTAAAACAACTATTTTTTATTTATTTAGCTTAAAACACACCTTTTTTTGTTCCAAGAGTGATATCTTTTTCATCTTCTCTTCGCCATCTAATATCAGGTGTCGGTGATCCGGATGCTTTACATCTTAGAGAAACATCAGAACCTTCTCGAACATCGGTGTCAGAACTCGTTTGATCTTCGAGAATTTTCGGAGATACTACAAGAATTTTTTTAAATATATATACTTCATTAAAATGCAGATTTAAATGCTTAAGAGATAAAAGTAGAACACAAAATGTTATACAAAACTTTTCATATACGGATCGACATGTTTTGAACGCACAAACGGCGCCATTATCAAGATCTACACGATAAACAAACTGTTCTTGCAACAATCTTTGAAAATAAACTTGCAAAACATAAATCACGAGATCATATGTGTAATAAAATCAGGTGCTTAAAAATGGCCAACTGTAAATGCGAAAATTAATATATCCTTATTGTTTTTTTTAAAATTGAACAAGAGCTTGTGCAGGTTTTATGTAATTCAAAAGGGACTGATTCATTGCATATGTTCTCGTTACGCATATAGATTTCTATTGATTCATGGATAATAGATGGGAAATAACGTCTTGATGGATAAATTATTTTACTTTTCTTAAAATCATTTTTTAAAGTATCGGTCCTACGTAATCTTGCCAAAGCTGTAGTTCATCTGTTCTATTTGATATCTGTCATAAGCTCTTTTATTCTTGTTTTATACTTTCTAGATGTCATTCCTGTATAATATTGCGATGTTCCACCTTTTTTGGCTAAATTAGCTAAATAATGTTAAATAGTGATTTTATTATATGATAATATGCACTTCAGTTTAAAATTATTTTTCTTTAATATATCGTTATTTTATTAAATTCAGTTAGTAAATTAGAGTTTAAAATCTTTAATAAGACCATGTGCATGTACAGAGGTTCGACATAAAAAGAATAAGAATTTAATTGATATTTTTTTATCTATCTATTTATCTGCAACATTTTTTGATAATATTTACCTTTATTTAATATGTAGTTGCGTCACCATAAAATGAGAAAACGGTTTGATAACTTGGTTATATTGCTCGAGTCAACGTATAAATACTTGCAAAATCTTTGTAAATACGTTACTTTTTATTAAATTTTTTTTTTTTTTTTATGAAAGATCATTGTTACGTCATCCACGTGGTACTTTTGAGTTTTTTAAAAGATAAAAGATGAAAACTTAAAAGATAGAAAAAATCCCATAAACAGATATTTTTAAGAAAGGAGATTAATTTAAAAAAGATGAGAACGAGAAAGAAAGTTTTGGAAATAAACATTATACAACATAATTTTAACACATATACATTGTTTGTCTTTTAACTTTTATTTAATACTATTAAACTACATGTATAGCTTCTGTTGGTACAGGTTGTACCTTAAAATTATATTATTTTGACGCATAATGGGATGAAATGTGAATTGAATACCTGTATTTTCTTTAAGTAACATAATACGCTAAAACAAAGCTTGCTATTCTATATTAGCACATTGAATTTTTTACAAAAAAGATAAAATATGCTAATATCTGTCGATGTTTCTAAAAGATCTATTTTACATAGTATTTTACATAAGAATTCCAAATTAGCAGAAAGACAAATTTTAATGAAAAAAGATATTTATTCACAAATAATTTTAAAATTGCGTTTCTTAGTTATTTAATATCGAAAATATACATATTAATGACAAGTTTATTGGCTAAGTGATTTTAAAGTATGCTAGTGTTATATAAATATGTAAGAAATAAACTTTCTATTGAGATTCTAGCAGACAAATATTAATAAAAATTATAAAATAGTTATTAATTTTATTTTTATAAATTTACAAGAACATGAAGAAAGACTGTATAACTAAATAATGCTTATTCTCAGCATTTTTACTTGTTGCACAAATTGTTTCTGATAATTCTATATTTAATTTTAAAACTTCACTAAAATATTCAGAAATTTTCAAAGAATTGTTGTGGAATAATTTTAAAGATTTTTTTTTATTATTAAGGGTTTAAATAAGAATTTGTTTTTAATCTAAAAGAAAATTAAATCTCTAATTTATAGAAGAATAGCGCAATAAAATTTAATTGAGAGTTATGTTCTAATCAGTGCAAAAATATGTTAAAAATTGCATGAATAATGTCATATTAAGTACAAAAGATTTAGATAATATATATTTATTTTTCCATGAACAAAGGAAGTGTGATACACGTAGTGAGCCAGTCGTTTGATTGAACAGACCTTTCAGTGTCGTTTCAGTGAAAGTTTTGGCTGATAACGATACAATCGCATTCTTTTGATATTCTGTCGAAAATAGAACACTGCTATATGAATATTTTGATACATAAATGACAATAAATCAGGATTTTGTCGAAGTCAGCGTGCTTAATTTTCTGATTTTTATCCCTAGTACTGGGCTGCACTGGCGACTATTGTTTAATATCCTATCTCGCACCACTTTCTCGAAACAGAATTTTTTCTCATATACTTTGACAACATGTGCAAGAAAAATATACTAGAAAATTATATTTTTTAAATAGTGGTGCGAATAGAATTTAAAAATAGTCGCCAGTGGCAGCCCTGCTAGTGTTAATATTATTTGTTACATAGATAATATTTCTTTGATGTAACATAATTTTTAATTAATCTTGTTCACAGATTTGTTTTGTGTATTATTCGGAAATTAGACAAGCACTCTCCCTGCACTTAGCGTATTTCGACATGAAATAAGACAAACAGTATCACACAGATTTGTCCTTTCAACACAATGTTTCAAATACGTCTTGGAACTCAAAAGATTAACAATAACATAAACAAATCATATCCATATTGTTTAAAAAAGAATATTCAATCATAATTAAGGACAATTATACTGTACAAACAATTTGTATCTCTTGAGTAAATCAAAAATATACTAAATTCTATTTCGGAATATCTAAATTAACTGGAATTTCAAAACGAAATCAAAGAACGTTGGAAATAATCAAGAGTCATTTTCTGTCGAGTTTAAATTATTTCTAAATTAAAATGCTAGTATATTTAATTATTCGCTTATTGAATCTAATTTTTAATATCGTATTAGAAAATTAAGTATCTGTGTATCAAACATACGTCAGAACCGCTACAACGTATTCTGTGCATAACAAAGGTTTCAAAGTATTCAAAATTCAATGAAATATCAGAAGAGTAAAATTGTCGTTGCTGTTTATAAAATTTGTATTTAAACCATTCACTAACATATATAAAATAATGTATAACATAACATATTTAAAACATTATATTTATGCAGTTTTTAAGTAACTTTATGAGTTATATAATATCAAGTACTGAGGTATATGAAGAATGTAGCTACATTTTCTAATTGAAAATTACAACTTTTTCAGAATTGGTTACCAATCAATTAGTATAAAATTATTTTTTAAAAGTACTTTATATAAAAAAAAACTCGATTATTATCCAAATTTTATCTTACCGACAACTTGTATAATGCCTACTAAGTTCTTCATTGGAGACGTGTTTATCTGACACATGTAGTGACCAGAGTCGGATTCGTTTACATCTTGGATTTGTAACCACCATGTTCGAAAGTTATTGTGCGATATTTTGTAACGTGGGTTGCGGGAAATGACTCTGTCATGAAGAGTTAGTAAAGTATGACGGTCTGTGTGGATCCATGCAACCTGCAAACAAAAATAAAATACATGTAATATTTATATTACGATTATACTGCTTTTCACTTCCCGGTTTCTCACGATATGTTTTAGATCTTGATTTCTTACTATCCAAGAAAATTTTCGAATTGACAAAATTTTCAAGTCTTAAATTTAGAACACAGTGAAATATAGAATAAAGGATGCATTATACCGTTCCTATCACGAACAAATTATCGTGATTTTGCAGAATTAGAGATAGAAATATCTTATTTGAATTACATTTATAAACATTTGCTTCGAAGCCACATAAAATAACTGCTACAACATTTCGTGTTTGTTACACAGTTTACAATAAAACTTATCGTTGGGGGCCATCGTAATACATCATCATGTAAATACATAATATAAAATATAAAAATAAAACAGGTGTAAACTATTTATAAAATGCATTGCAATTTGAATAAAATCGTGGCTTGATGAAGTCATAAACATTAAATGTTCTTTTACTGAATTGTGTAAAAAAAACATCCTTATAATTCCCAAAATGATAATCATATTAACAAACAGTTTAATGCGTCGGATTAAGTGTCTCATTTTGAATTAAAATATATATTTGAATTGAAATTAGAATGAAATACAGTGTCATAAAAAATCGAAGAGTATGGAAAATATTATTACAAATATCTCGGCAACAAATTATCCGATCGACTTCATTATTTATGCAAAATTTATGTTTGTTTATTGTCTTTTATATTCACTCCTTAATATAAACAATTTCGAAACATTTTATACATCTTTTATCAGAACAAATATTCCGAGAGTCTGAAAAAAATAGTTCCGGATAATCGAAGTTACTGAAATTCAATTGGCTTCTTCTCATTATTACATACTAAGTATATACCAAATTTTAAGTATTTATCTCAATTTGTTCGGGAGATAGAGCGTTTACAGACACACAGGCACACACACAGACAGGCGGACGACATTTCCCCCCCCCCCATAAAAATATGTTTTTCGAAATCTCCAGTGTCTGAAACATGTAAATCCGTCAATTTGTTTTTCGATTTTTAAAACGATTACAAGACTTACCCTATACTACGTATGATGGGTAAGTAAAAGAGTTCATCTCGTCAAAAAATTACGCTTATGATAATTTGGCTTATTATTTCCAAAAACATAAGAAATCATTTCGATCCAGCCCATGTTCAAATGGCCATAATATTAATTTATTCATCATCTTAATCCCTTTAATGGGATTAGTAAACTCTGTTTAAGCATTTGATTCATAGATTATTTTAGCTCAGGAAATCTGATAGGTTTACTTAACTATCAATGTGGAAACTTCTCGAAACTTTTTCTCGCCATTTTTTTTTCTAATATGCTTAATTCGAAATACAGAATTATACCCTAGGATCCCTCTGCATATTTACCACACATTTTAGCAAATTTTGCATGATATCACTAACTGTTTACTTTAAAATACACAGCTATTGATATTTTATTTTTGTATCTATTGAATTTTGATATTTCCAAATCTATACGTTGAATATTGAGATTTTTATAATAACGCAAATAGAATGTTTGCATTATGCAAGATATCTATTAATGTATATAGATGTATATAGGAATTAGTTCATGGGTAATATACGAGGGCTATTTTTTGTCAAGGTCCAATCGGTTGTGAAATGAAATCCACAGTGAAAGTCGAAACTGTTTTATTTGGAACATTTAGATAACCTTCCATCTACTCCTCTACATAGTCGCCGCTCCGACTAAGACATTTGTCGAGGCGTAGTACCAACTTTCCTATACCCTCGTCATAGAAGGAAGCCGCCTGTACTTTCAGCCAATTCTATACACTGGTCTGCAGCTCGTTGTCTAAATCAAAATTCTGTCCTCCTAGCCAGCGTTTCATGTAAGCAAAGAGATGGAAATCGGATGCACTCGCGGTACAAGACAATTGGTTGAGTTTACACTCGCTTCCTTCCCTGCCCGCCTGCATCATGAACGCCTGTAAGTCCTGCTTCAAAGTTCCTGCACTATTGCCGCACTTTGCTGTCACTCATGTACACATTACTCATTCGGCGATAAATTTTGACTGCATTGCACCCCTCAGCATGCAGAAATCGAATGACAGCATGTACTCCACACTTAGCGGGAGCCTCTGTTGTTCCAGGTATGTTTCATTGACTAGTAATATAAATGGACAGCGGACTCCTTTCTTTTCTTCCGACAGACTTGAAGAAAATATCTTTCACCTTTCATCGCCAAAAAAAAGGCGAAAGGGTGCCGCTTTCTGGCGGTAATCCCTTTCTTGACAACTTTCTGTTTCCGTTCTCGTAATAAAAGAAACAGGTCGTAATAAAATAAACCTGTTTGGCATAATATTCCCCCACCACACCTGCTGGTGGGGAAGGACATATTTTCTTCAAGAAAGGGTTGCTGGTCCGCTGTCTATTTATATTTCTAGTCAATGGTATGTTTAGGTGCTCACTGCGATTTCATAACTCACAACTGCGACCTGTCGGCCGCTCGCTTACTCCCCCCTAAGGTCAAGGAAGGGAGAAAGACGTAGATTAAAAGAAAGATAGCCTGAATTCGAACTCCGTAAATGATTGGGGTAACAGGGCTTCCTTTTTACCCGAAAATTTTCTATCTGGAAAGAAAATGAGGGATATTTTACAAATCAAAATACAGAAACGAGATTCCACTCTCTTCGCGGAATATAAATACCCTAGAAAAGAAAATAGGATCTTCTTAAATTTATTGGTATTTATGAAAATTAACAGGGCAAATTAATGTGTTTTTAGAGTCTACCAGGTGTGGACGAGTCTTTGCGATCATACTCATAGGGGGCAGAGAATACGTAGAATGCTAAGGGTGATTGATTTAAATCAATATTTAAAAAAATTTCTGCTGAAATATGTATTTTTGCTTTGATTTAGATTATAATAAAATTTAAGCGACCCACATGTTATTTATTTGGATTTAAAAAAAAAAAATCTCCGCTTCTCTGAAATCTTTTTTTAAAATTCTCAATTTTAAATTTTATATTTGCAATCTGTACATATTGTTTTTTTTTTCTTCTAACTAATGATAGAACAGTATTTATTACAAAAAGGTTATCCTGATGGCATTTCCAGAACAAAAGTGGCCCAAAATTCATTTGGTCATTTATATGGCATTATTAAAAAGGCCATTATTACTCTTATATATTTCACTTAGATGCTGTTTAACATGATATTGTTGTAATTTGTTTGATAAATCAATATTAATATTTATTTTTAAATATCTTGCAATTGTTTTATCCATGGCTGTGTCACACGCTGTAACAGCACAGAAAGGCAAAATAAAGTGGATGAATACTGTCAATCTACAGATCTTTATAGCTGATCAATTTTTGAATGAATTTTGAATGTTTTCTTTCTAACAATAGCTTGTTTCAATACTTCGTCACCAAATGCAGCAAGGATTGGTATCTTGTGGATTCTATTGACACATAAGAAAATTCACACAGAACCGAATATACCTTAAAAAATTGCTCATGAAGTAATATTAAAGTGCAAAGCTGAATGTAACTGTTTTATTGGTAGCCTTGTCCTTGTCCCAGATATTGCAGCAAATGTCAAGAGCATGCATGATGAATTAAATAAGATGCGATTTGACTGAGATCGGAAATATATATATATTTTTTAATTTTTCTAAGAAGAATAAATTTACTAGTAGTTTTATAACTTTAATCATGAGATTCCTAGCTAAGGGAGATGCTTTTTATGACTTTATTTTTGAGCAAAATACTGTATTCGAAATGTCTCCTTCGGAGAGGTGGAGAGCCCATTTCAAGTCAAGTTTTTGTGAAATGTCAGGTGAAAAAGCAATAAAGCAACTCTGTATTAAGGACTATTTTCTACTTACGGTTTATAGGACATTCAAAACTTAGAAACAAAGTGGGGAATGAAAAAGCAGGAAAATTGTTTTTATTATACAAAGCCTGCTTGCATTCCAAACCCTTGAGTGTTTTGAAAAAATAATACATTTTTCATATTTTCTAAAGTATTCGTCTATTTTTCATTTCAATATATCTACTTATTAAAAGTCACCAAGGCAAAAAAGTAACAAGTAGTAACAAAAGTACAAAGTAATTTCTTTCCATTGACTTTCAATATCAGGTATTAATAAAATTAGAAATGAAAATGGAGGTGACTCTAAAATACTATTAATTGTTATATTTTTTAACTTTAATCTTTTGAGAAAAACCTTGAACATTTATGTCATATATTTAAAATTAATTGTATTAACCAATGTGTATATATGCATATTTTTTATGAGAAATGCAATTTCAAAAGATTTTAGATATTTTATATATTTTACACTTACACATTTAAATATTTTTTAAAAATAGGACATATCTTATATGCTGACAAATACTATCTAATATTGCAAAAAGGAAAAAAAAAATCTGTTTTTCTTTTCTTCACATATTTTCATCCATTTAAAAATTAATTAATTTATAATTATTAGTTTTCATATGGTACTTGCATTTAAAATTTAAAAAATCATCAAGCATTCTTGCTAAATTTATATGTATAATGTGTAGAAAAGTTAACTTTCTAACATAATAATTTAAAATTTAAAAAAATCCGATTTAAATAACAAAAAAATATATGATTTAAATGAAATAAATCCCTTTTTTTAAAAAAACAAAATCATGATTTTTGCGTACCCTGATTTGAAGCCTTCATGAATGTTTTAAAATGTATAATATCAATGATTTTTAACTCCCAATTATTAATTTTTAACGTTAAGACATTTTTAGAATATTTATAAGACTATTCACTTTAAAAAACAATCTGTTTTTCCATTGAACTTAAATATTTTTCGACATCGAAGCGAATCAAAAGAGTATTTCTGAGATTTCAATTACCATCGATAGTATTTGTTTTCTATCCAAAATAAAAGTTATGTACATCTATAAATAAATCTTTTTTTTAAGGGGAGGGGCAACTTTAGAAATTATAATAATTATTTCTTTATTAAACTGGGCTAACGACTGATTATTGGCAAAAGAATATAAAACGTTTTAATTGCTTTAAATATATATATTCGTTTTTCTTATGAATTTGGTTTGTCTGTCCGTCTGACAGTGTTCTAACTCACGTAAATATACTCGGATTTTCATGTAAATGATGTTATTCAGGTTTATTATGGCATGTTCTGTATTGAAAATGAAATATGTAGCACTTACGGTTCATTTACAGGGACACACAAAATAATTCCGTTACATTTTGGTGTAGTATCAGGAAAAATCGTTTGCGGTGTATTTCAATGATATTTCATTATTTTAAACACATTTAAAATATACATCACTGAGGTGTGCTACAAGACGCACTTACTGTAGAATTATGGTATGCATAGAATTTGTCGATTTTTCACAAATACACACAAAAGAATTTGGCTTGAGTACTGACTATCAAAAGTAATTGCTGGAAGTGCGTTTTCAGTTGTTTCAAATTCATCAAAACGCACTTATAAAACATTTCTTATAAGAAGTTTAAAAATATGTTTTCATAGAATAAGTTTTTAAAACCTGATATTTCTATTTCTTAATTCACTTTTCTTCTGATTTACTTACCAGATATATGCATTATGAAGATATTTTAATAAATGGTAAAAGTTTCAGTATTTGTACGTGCAGAATAAAATCTATTGACTATTGACACAATAATAATAAAGTATTTTATTTTTATATGTCAAAAGTCATTTTTCTTCTTTTTAGAATAACTTCATTATCACTACCTAAATTGGTTACCTGAGTTAAGTATATTAATTATTTCAATCATTTTTAAATGTCTGAGTTTTATAGATTTACTTATTTTTATTTCAAGGAAATAATGTAATTTTCGGAAACTTTTTAATTTGGTGCATATAAAATTTATTTTTAAAAAAAATGGGGGGGGGGGGGAGGGAATATAAGTAGGAACTTTATTTGCAGAACTAAAAGTTATTGAATATGAGTTCATACTGACTCAATCATACTAAATTATTTCATTCTCATAAACGAAAATGATCTTTTTCTTTGAGAATGATGTCAATATCACCATCCGAACTAATCTGTCAATCAATAAGACAACTTGAATCTTTCTGACACATTCACGGACTCATTTTTAAACGGAAGATTGATGGCACTTGCATGCCTGATTATTGAAGTGATTTGGAATCGAATGGTGTTTACAATCTTTTGATAAATGAATATTGTCTATCGCTATAAGTGATTGTTGTCACGTGAACAAAGGTTTTCTTCTTTCCCGCGTTGTTACGTCCTGAATGTCGATTCTAAACACAAACTTCGATAGTATTTTGTGTCTTTATCAAAAAACAGCATTTGTTTGTATAGTATCATAATAAAAGCAGCTGCCAATTTCATTCGTTTCCAAACAAAAATGAATCCAGAAAATGCAATCTTTTAATAAAATTACAGTTTTATGAATGCCAATGCAATATTTCTTGAAATATAACGTCATTTTCATTTGTCGAAGCATGATTCTGATGGGTGATTTATGATCGGGGAATTTTATGTTATAGAAATATAGTCCTTTTTTATTATGTTACTTAAAGTAAGTACTTTAACAACTTATTTAACAGAAAGAGCAACAGAAGTTTACTGGCATATTTAAAATAACCTTTATTTCTAATTGCTAACATTCCTAAGCATGGTAAATTTCGTATAAATTCAGAATTGAATCTATGAATTTAACGATTATCGAATTTAACTTGTGAAATGGCGAAAGTTATAAACATGAAAAAATTAGCAAATACAAATCAAAAGCTATAACAGATAGGATTAATCAACAGATAGATATATATGAATGTAATTATATTTGCGCAAAATTAATGTGCAAATTATACTTTTGATTAAAATATATTTATATACAATTGGTTAATATATATATATATATATATATATATATATATATATATATATACGACCCCCTATATTTTACCATCTTACTTACTTTCAACTGGTAAGAAATTCGACTAGAAAGGAACAACCTAGTTTTCTCCCCACCGGAGTTCAGATCTGCCGGGAGATAAGAAAGGGTACTCTAATAGGGTTCTATTGTGGGGCTTGACCCAGCGCACCGTGGGAGTGAATCGCGAGCGGCTTGGGAAGTCTCCGTCGTAATCGACGGGCATACTATAGACACTGGGCAAAACATCTGCGCACAGAGTCATCAGATTTTCACTGTGGTTTTAATTTCGCGACCGATCGGACCTTGGAAAAAAATTGGGACTTTAAACGGCCTATAGAGGCGCTGATTGCAGCCGTCGGTACATTAAAATTGTCCCTTTAAATAATGCTAAAGTGCCATTGAAACCATCTCAAATAAAATTACTTTTACATCAATTTACGCTCTTTCTGGAACAATATTACTCATATAGAATTTTTGATAATGACCTTATATGGCAGTCATTTTTTTTCTGGATAAATCCACAATTTTTCATCATAACTCCGCTTTTACGAAATTTCTAGATTCGCTCTTTACATTACCAGTACATTTAAATATAATTAAAATACACAATTTTCCACTTTCTCTCAAAAATTTACCACGAAAGTAGCCAAAATCGAGTATTAGCATTGGTCTTTCATGTTCATAAGCCGCTTCTTCTTTTCGTATTTAGGCATTATTTCCTCAATATTTCAGGAACGCATCTTACAATATACAATTTTGTATTATGATTTAAAAACCGAAAATTACTTCAGTAAAGAGATCACAATAAAGAAAAGAATACATTTCTTCTGTGTCAGTATTGTTCACTCTGTATCATAACTAGAGGATTCCTGTATTCAAAATTATATTTAAAATGTATTATTAATATGCTTAACAATATAATTTTTAAATATATAACACGGAAATGAATATTTGGAGAAAATGTTTTTGAAATATACTTTTATTATAATAACATCAAATATTTGATTAAAAAATTAATTTTTCTAATTAAATGTTTTCTTACTAGAATTAAATTATATTTAAGGTAGATTTATTTCCTAAGTACAAGATTTTTTTATTGTTAGACAAAAAGAAGTATATTGCATAGGATCAAATTTACTATACTTTATATTTTCCAAGTCCATCAACAACGCAGGGCAGTGTGACACTCCTGCCTGCCGGGACAGTCACGTTTGGTATGACGTCGGCAAACTGCGGCTCTGGTCCCTCAGGTGGTGGATCTAAAGGAAATAAAAATAAGTCCATTAATTCCTATGTGAGAAATATTAAATAACATTTCTTTTTTAAAAGTACTTACAGGCAGAGTTATTATTTGAAAATGATTTTTATTTTTTAGTTAAATTACATTTTCTTTTTCCAACATTTTTTCTATTGAACACAATTTTTGCGAATTTGCATTAGAATAATTTAATATTATTCTTGTATAATACATTCCTTAATAAATGATCACTGCTTAATCGTTGCAAATTTATTTTTAAAATATCGCAATCTACTAGAAATATTCAAAAAACTAGAAAATTATTAACCCTTTGATTGCGGGCTAGGATTGACGACTATTTTTATATTGAATCTTACCACAATTTGCAATTTTTTTCCTTCTGTTAGATTTCGCTTCAACATACAATTGAATAAGCGTATGGCAGAGTATTTGAAATGTAAAAAATAGTTCACTTGGAAGTATATTTCCCAATCATGGTTAAATGATATATATGAATTAAATTATCAAAATTAAGAATACCATTTCAATTTTAATTTCGCATGATTATTATTTGTATAAGTCATGTTCTTAAACAAAATATTTATTAAGAGGAAGGTTTTTAATAGCTCTTTTTATATACACGTACAACACTGTATACACTCAGATATTCTTTTTAAGTTCTACAAATAAATATTTTTTGTCTAATCCAAGATAAAATTTAGACCCTCAAATTATTAAAAATAAACGATCTCTTAAAAAAATTATTTGAAATGTAACTTTTCTTTAACATAAGTGCTCTAAAATTGCTCCGCAGTTATATCATGTAAAGAAATATGAGTAAGAAATAATCAAAACCTGTATCAACAGTACTTTTCTCTTCGATATAAATGGTTACCCTAATACTGAACTTGTGACGTCAATTCAGAGAAGTCTAGAAATTTAATTGTTCTAACGTGGATACAATCATCTGAATTTTGGATAGTTAAGCTGTTCCTGTTCTTATTTAAAATAAATTCCATGTCTGAAAATATTGACAAAATGGAATAAGCCATTTTTTTAGCGATGAAAACTTTGTAAGAAGTGATGCCTAGTACGTGGATATCGTGGAATGATCATAATCTTCTGATTTTAAAAATCATAATCTTCTGATGATAATTATTTCACTGCGGAACTATAATTGCGTCACTATGCTTACGCGAGGCTAACGAAAAGGACAGGCTACCGCGGTGCATTCCACTTATCTTTTTTTACAGACCGCTAGAGTGACGTGATGCTCTTTTCGTACACCTGCATTGGTGGATTAGAGCATCACGTGACTCCCGCGGTCTGTAAAAAAAGATACGTGTACAGCACCGCGGTAGCCTTTCTTTTTCGTTAGCCTCGGCTTACGCTACTGAACAAGTGTTACAACAGAGAGCAAACTGAGTGTATATTTAACGCTGCCTTACTCCACACCTTTGTTCGTTCAATCACTGCATTCATAATGCATGTTCGTTACTGCAACTTTGTAAACAAACAAAAATGTTATTGTTATTATTTATTTTCAGATTATTTTTTTATGTACCCTTCAAGTGTTCCTTTCATATTTATGACTTATAATTTATTTTTATAGATTCTATATGTTATTCTAAACGCAAGTGGGCCACTTGAAATTATGAAATAGCTCACTTGTTGACACGCGGATCATAGGGCGCCGACTCCTTGTCTAATGCATAAAATGTGGAACAGAGATACACATCTCTGTGCTTTGAAATAATCGTTGTTTCGAACGTTTATTTTCATAATCTCGGAAAGTGATGGAATGAATGACGCATTGTTCTTCATTGTTAAAAATGAAGATTTTACTGTCTAAAAGGGATTTTAATAAGATTTCTCTGTAAAGGTAAAATGCTAGAAGTTTTAAGAAAATAATTTCAATATTCAGATACAGTTTGCAATGCTATTTTCTGAAATGCTTTGCTATTACTTGTTTAAGAATAATTTTAAAGTACATTTACATGAATAAAAAAAATAAAATTGTACTTTACATTGAGTGCTTTTGTAATTTTAATAGATAAATGTAATATCTCGACAATATTCGAAAAACAAAATGCTATTAAAAATTATATAAAACGGAACTATTTGGATGCAAACATTTAAAGTCTATTAAAATTTATTAAAATTTTTAAATATAAGAATGCCTAGGAGTGACTACTCAGACTGGAAAACCAGATCTGTAGAGCACAGATATCCCTCCCGGAATTAAAAGCTGAATACATTTTTCCTTGGCTATAAACAAAAATCAAATGGTATGAAATGGCAACCTTACAAGCACCAAGTTTTAACATCGCACAGTTGATAAATTATCAATTTAGATGCAAAATTTCATGTCAGTAGTATGTTGTAATTACATGAATGGTGAAATACAGAAATCGAAATAAAAATTAAAATACTGGAGAAAGTGTTCACAATTTCTTTCATTACTATAGCTTTCAGTGTAACTGGATATTTTCTCCTTAAATAGTGAAACACGTTGAGATAAAATCGTTAAATTATTTTGTAACGAATATAAAATTAAAACTTCATTTTTCTCTTCATTAATTTGCTTATTTTTCATTAAAAAAAACTGAGTGCTTAATTAGACCTTTGATATTCGTATTGTTACATTTTAATAATAAATGAAATAAATCCAGTTGTAAACAATGGGTTACATGGTTAGAATAAACATTTATTCATTATATTAAAATATATATAATGTCACATTAAAATAAATTAAAATTTTATTGTATTATAATTTAAACACGTGAATTAATTTCACTGATGCTGCTAAAAAAATTATTTTCTCATATATTTCATCTCGTGTGGCATTTAATGTCACTACTAATTGCACCATTATTTTTGAAAAAGAAAGAAAAATGTTTAATATTTTCTGACTAATTTTGAATTTATAAAAACAAAAATAATAATTAAAATCAAGGTCCTATGGACGAAGTTAAACTACTAACTTATTAAAAATACATTAACCTTATAGCGTATGATATATCCGTTCACTAAGCTGTAGGTTTCACTGCAATAGAAGCATTGTTTAAATTAATATAATTCTACAAATATAATGCAGTTTTAAAACGTCGAGTAACGATTAATACTCTCAAGGATTATACTCATTATACTAATTAATTAATTGAAAAATCTCATGCCAGTAGTAATGTACAATTACATGAATAGTGAAAAACAGCAATCGAAATAAAAAGAAAATACTAGAGAAAGTGTTCACACAATTTGTTTCATTACTATAGCAAACGTTAAATAGCGTAATAGCGTTAAATATACATACGTTAAATATACGTCATTAAATTTTTTATATCAAGTTTAAAAATTCATCTTTTTTTAGCACTAAAAAAACATTAAAGAGAAAATAACATTACAAATTTGCCCTTTTGCTCAGTGGTCAGGGAGTAAACGCTATTTTAATAAAATTCCAATTTCATAATTATATACTCGTTGTTATACAAGGTCATGTATTACATTTACCAATGCGAAAAAGGGTATAATATTAATAATAAAGCTTAAAACTGTGATATATTACGTTTATAAGGTATTACGCATGCAAATAATTTTTAAACACTTAGAATAAATAAGTAAAATGAGAATATCTGTTAGAAAGTATCTCCAATTATATTAAAATTTTAACTGGTGTAATTTTCTTCTTTACAGGTATTGAACATTTATTTAATATTTAAAGAGCACTTTAATTAAACTACGTAATAGTTCTCCAAATACATATTGGCCTATGTCATTGTTTTACCATCGTTAAAATTTTATAAGTATTGTTTAAACTGTTTTTAATTTTGAACAAGTCTTTATTTTCTCATTGTTTAGAAAGGATTTTAAAAATGCATGATGCAAGCGTAGTCAGAGTAAATGATAAGTTATATCGTTGTGCATTCCCTAAAGAAGACAAATTAAGGATAAATGTCCTCCCCTTTTCATCAAATAAAATTTTAAAGTTTAAGATAAGCATTCATTACCAAAATATGGCGAACGTTATTTAAGGCGGTATTCAAAAAAATATTTCTCCACGCTCAAAAACTCAAAATTTTCTGACACATTTTCAGATTCATTTTTAAAATTAAACACATGAAACTTGGCAGTGTGATTTTTGAAGAGATTTATAAGCGACCTGTGCTTTTATTTTTCGTTCAATTAATTAGAAATTGATTTACAAACAACTATTTTCACAGTACGATAATTTTTTTTTTGTTGTTTATAGCACTATCGCTTCGGGAAATTCGTTTCAAAAAGTCTACTTTGACAGCATTTTTTGAAATATATTCTGCCGTTATAAAAAAATAAAATAAAAAAAAATTGACCAATACGGCACATTATAAAGTTTCTGAAGTAGAGAACCTGCTAATTGGAGGCATTTTAGAGCAAAAATGAATTTAAAAATGAGTCAGAAAATAAGCAGTATGGATTTGAGTACACCCTTAAATGGTACTTCCGAAAATTTAATATTTCAAAGTTTATTTTATACAAAATCCCATTTCATTTAGAAACATGACTGTATTTTATAAAGTTCATGAAGTAAAATGTTTGACCGAACAGATTAATATTTTATAAGTTGGAATTAAAAAATAATTGGGATGGAAAATTTATGAAACAATAATGAATGAAATATTACTAATTGTTTTAAAAAGTGACATCTTAAATTTTAATTTTACTTTTGATATGAATAACTTTGAAGGTACATATTTAAATATAAAATTACATACAATGTATGAATTGCAGATATCGAAATTTTATAACTGTTGATAATGAAAGGTAAATTATCATATTTCATGGAATCATTAAGATATATAAATGTTATGCGATACTTCATATAGTATATTTTAAACTCTTCGCAAAAGTACACATTTTTTTTTTTTTACAACTACGCTCTTTAAATAAGCATGGAAATATATAGCGTATTTAATCATACATTTCTGTTAATTTCTTAGTTTCATTTAAAAGCATTAAATTAAAAACAAATTTCTATAAAACCTCATATTTGTTTTCAACTGTTTATTGTATTTTTTTTTATTTATTGTCAATATTCAATAAAATATTTCAAAATAAATTATTTTTAAATATATAACTCGCAAATGGTAAAACCTTTACAAAAATAATGCTGCTTCTAAGTGTGCGTGGAAAAAATGTTTATTCTCTGTAAAGATATTTAATTTCTTTTTCCCCGCGGTCGTATTTCAAACAAAAATTCACGGGTAAAAGCCTCTTTTACTCAGAAAGCACTTCTGCAATTATATTACGTTTCCATGACAACGACGGAAATGGAATACAGTCCATTAAAGCCGAACGCCCCTTTATACAGAATCCAGAAGACCAATAGCCTATCATGTCTTCTTTTTTATATAGATATTTGTGCGTAACTCCCATCGATTCCATTAAGATTATCAAGACAGTTAGTTCAATTGCAACTCAACTCCGCAAACTGCAGAAGCAGCTGCCAATGGGATAATGTTACAGATCATTTGCACGGTGTCTTTCTTCTATTCTCTTTTTGTAGCCGCTGTGATCAATGGATGGTATTTTTTCCCCGCAGATTTTCATTCTGTTATATCATTTATAACCCATAAAAGCTTGAAGAATATTATTTTAAACAGAAATATTTTCAGCAGTTTGAATGCTATAACATACAAAGCTTACATTTTATATTTCTCTCTTTTTTTTTTTTTTTTTTTCTGTAACAATTTCGAAATAATATTCATTATTTTCAAAACGTTATTTATTGAAAAAATTTTGAAGAAGTACATACATTTTGGAAAATATTTCCTGCTTTGCATCTGGAAAAGCATTAAGATAAAAAAATTTCGTAATTTCTCTTTAAAAGACTTTTTAGTTGTGTCAGGAGTGAATCTGTATAAGTAACTTTAATATATGATAGAAAAAACTTTATAATTAAATACTTAGTAATTAAAAAAATCAAAGTATTAATATAAGTTTTTCATTAAAATTTTAATGCAAATTTAAAAGTTCGTAAGTTGAGCATATTCTCATTTTGTTACACTATACTATGTACCATATATATATATATATATATATATGTGTGTGTGTGTGTGTGTGTGTGTGTGTGTGTGTGTGTGTGTGTAATATATATATATAAATGAAATATATATATATATATATGAAAAAAAAAATATTAAAAACACAGGATGAGACATTATAAAATGCAATGGAAAGGACACTGCAGGAATTAAACTTAATAAAACAAAAAAGCAAAAATTGGAAAACTATGAATATCTTATGGAATCTTCAGAAGAGCTTCATGAGAATATTCAGAGTAAATATATGTTATTTCATCAAATATTGTCAGCTTTATGCCTAAAATCGACAATATTAAGCCCCTAATAACATATATATGAAACAAAGAAGTTACGAGTTTAAACATACGAGTTTAAATATATATCTTCTTATTGTTGACCACAGTGTTGAATTCCGCGGGAGTGATTTTTCTGAACCTTCATTATGGAGTTCCAAGAGGCAATTTGCAGTTCTAGATGATAATTTAGCACACAATCTCAAAATTAACATTGTGTTTGCGTGTGGGGGAGTATTTTGATGCGTATGCCCTTCAGGGCCCCTCTCTGAATTTATCACTGGTTGATTAATAAAAAATTCGTAAACCGTTATTTTTATGGGTTTAGTTGCAACTGCAATGTTTTTTTTAACTTTGTTCTTGATCGTGAAAAATTCAATGTAATTAAAAAAAAATAAATAAGAATTTAATGTTTTACCGTTATTTGTCGTATGTTACATTTAGAAAAACTTCGTCTGTGCTGTAATTCGCTAATCTGCAATAATCCTATTCTTCTACGAACAGAATTTACGATTGGGATATTTTGAATTTTATTAAATTTCGATGTTTTATGACAAACAGAAAAACGCCTTTTCACTACCAGAAAACTCTGAAAACTCAAAACATTTGGAGTTTTGTAAACATATATTGAACATTAGTTTAAGCAATAATTTATTTCTTGTTATTACTTTAAAATATATATATAATTGACTATGTAAAGACTATATAATTCTTTACAAGAATTGTATGGCATCATAACTGTTCTATACGATTGAAACATCGGAGCAGACACAAAATGATGGTATCGAAAGATCTTTCGTGCATAAAAATCGTGCATTGTACAATTAAATATGATTCAACCAAAATGCTTTTTTACCTATAGTAATCACATATATAGGTATATAAATAGATACAGATAATATATCTGGTATTTCAATGGTTAGAACAGTACATTGACAAACTACAAATCCGAGATTATTTTTCGAATTTGGTGAAGACTGAACATTTCCCACGAAACTAGGCGTTGGGGAAATAAACCCTGGGTGTTTCTCATCACGATAACCACTTGACCGAAATTTATGCCACATATAACATCCAAGGTCCATCTTCCCAAAAACGGTTTAGTTCATACACAGATTGTAGCACAGTGGAGTTCAGTTTTCTAGATACAGAATATATTCCAATAATGCTACACGAATATTTGTGCATGTTTCTGTAATTTAACGATTTTAAATATTTTTACAAATTGCACAGCAATGCATTCTTTCGAAGCACACAGCAATACTAATTGCACAAGAGTATTTACCTTGTCCCTTGCTATGATTTTTCTATATGCTATAATATTTTCCATTACATTAAGTAAAATGTAATCATACGATGCAACATCATATGGTGAGTTTTAAAAATGCTGTTATATCTGTACTGCATTGACAGAATTAGACTTATTGTGCAAAAATAATTTTTTTTTCAGTATGCTCTATAGATATGGGTGTCCAGGGTTTTGTGGAATAGAACAGCTGAATTACATATTTTTCAGATTATCATTTTACACATTAGCAAAATGTATGGTGCATTATATCAGTTAGGAATAACTTTTCCTTTTGCCTTTTTCAACACAATACTAGCCATTTTTATATAATATAGGACTATGCAGTGTAACAAAATATATGGGTTCTTGGCATCTCCCGTTTCCTCATAGATGATTGCTAAATTATAATAATGCGCAATAACACTTAATACTGCTATTTCTTCCCATCTGATTCACACTGTGTGTTAATACTCATTATCGTCTAAGAATACACTTTTGTACTAAACAGTATGTACAAAATTGAATGCGGATCTCAGAGGTAAAAGAAATAGATTTACAGTTGATATATTTGCATAAACTGGGTACATATCTCGAACTTCTTTATTTGCTGATTTTTAAGGCTTTTTTAAATCATTATTGTGCAAAATTTATATTTAATGCAGTTATCATTTATTTATAATTCCAGCATTTGATCATGTTGGAATCTTTGAAATATGTAGTTTTATGTCTAGATCATAGTTTCTGGTTGACTTTTTTATCCATGATAATAAGATCTTAAAAGATTTTTAGAAATTAAAGGTAGTGAAATTGTGGTTTAAAAAGTATATTGCCTTAGTAATTTTTTTTTAGAAACCAAAGGAATGAAAATGAACTTACACTTTCTAATTTTATATTATTAATCAACTAGCCGCCACTGGCGACCAGTTTGGTCGCCCTTAAATGTATGTTAAGCATTGTAACAAATTATTTTTATTCATAATTTATTTTTTTCCTTAATCCTTCGCCAAACCGGAAAACTCTAATAGACAAATCAAGAACTTTTGCGATCGTGGTGGCATTTCGCATATTTTTTGTTGTTATGTATTTCATCTTTCTTGACAAAAACCGCTTAACCCACTTTATAATAAATTAATCATTGTGTGTGTGTTTTTAATATAAAATAAACTATTTCATAATAAAATAAAAGTATATGCTGTTTTAGTAATCTCTAATAGGTACCTGAAAATGGGATTTTCTCGCCAAAATGGCGCAAAACAAAAATTCCGCCAACCCTGGTGCGTCCGTGACAGCTGTTCCAATTTAAAATACATGACGTTCACATTTTTCTTTAAAATAGAGAATAGATAAATAAGAAATATTATCATAAATCAAAACATTTGATTTCAAAATTAAAATATCGTTTCTAATTAATACACACGAAAAATAAAAGCTGACAATTTGTTTCGAAATTTGATCCATTAAATATTATTACATGAGTTCAACCACGGAGTTCAACTTACATCAAGAAAAGATCCGAAGGAAGTTGAGTTGTATGGAACAGAATTATGGTAAACTTTGACTGTCTCACTGGTGCTGATTATTTTTTTTTACACCAGGCAGCGGTCCAAAAATTCATGGTTTAATATTTTAAACGTTCACAACGAATGAATCTTTTTTTTTTGTTGTTGTTGTTGTTTACTTTCATGGATAGAGAATTTGAACAGCGAACCTAATTGAAACTGAAGTTATTGCAGAATGTATACATAATTGAACGTAAGTCATCTCTCAAATATTAATTTATTTTGAACGATCTTTCTAAAAATGTAACTTTTATGCAGTTTTATTAGAAAAAATAATTTTGAATAAAAATGGCTGCCTGGCATATGAAACAGTGAAGCGGCATCCCGGAACTGTTGAGGACAGTCACATGACATACGGTTTTATTATAGAGATAAAAACCTTTAGACTCTTATTCTGAAGTCTATATTATACCTTGTTGCAAAATTTCTTGCATAAAAGATTTTTTTCAAATTAAAAACAAAAATGTTGTTGTTTTTAAAATAAAATACTGCCTTAGTAAATTCTTTCGAAATCAAAAGAACGGAAAATCTATTTAAATATTTTAATACTATATTATTAATCAATAATTATATTCCGACTCTTCTTGCAAAGAGTGTATTAAATCTGGTTCAAAAAATGTCAATTTTAATTATAAAGTGTACATATTTTTATCATTTTTTTGTAGCATATTTAAAGTTCTAGTCCTGATCACGCTCTTAAAAAAGCCGTACCATTCAATCTAGGTTACCGATTGGTCATCGTACTTGTGAGCTATAAAATTTTATCTCCTATTAAAATTAGTAACACCGTGGCTTAAAAATAGTTATTTATTTTGCAATAACTATTACTAATAAGATTATTATATAATGGAATAAAATAAAAATATACTAAATATTACTAAATATTTTAATGATATATTATTATTGCATAAATTTTTTTATACTCTTGTTCCAAAGAGTGTATTAACTAATACTGCTAAATTAATTATAAAATGTATAGATATTTTACACATATTTTTATTATATAAGAGTAATTATAAAAAAAACTCATTAGATTCAATTTATTTATTCAGTAAATTAAACAAAAACTATACCGCACATCATTTTATATTTTAAATTACGTCAAAAATGAATTTAGAGTTAAAATACACGGTGCGTCGTAAATTCGTGCAAACTTAAAAAAATCATAATAAAAGAAGTAATGTTCGGAAAAATTTTCAGGTTGCGCGAATATAATCAGTGGGACATTGGATTTTCTTCCCATGTATTAAAAAAAATAATTTCAAAAGTAACAAACAGAGGGCACTCATACGTCATACTGAGACATTTTATGCAAATCAGCTTAGAAATAAAACAACAGGTTGGAAATGGATTCGCCATTCGATCTCTGCAGACTGTTATATTTACAAAATCGAGCATTGGTGGTTAAACTTTTCTACAAGAAAGAGGAATCTACATTTATTGCATTGCGAAAATTTCGCATTCAGAAAGAACTGAAGGATCAAAAAAAGACATATTTCATTGAATGGGATACTGAATTTAGTACGAAGTTTTGAGGAAACGGGAAGTTTGGAGGATCGTCTAAGAAGTTTTTGCCTGATTTTCATAAAAGTCTCAGTATGACGTGTGGGTGCCCTCTTTCGGTTGCTTTTGGATTTATATATATATATATATATACATGGAAAAATATCCAATGTCCATCAGATCATACTCGCGTAAACCGAAATTTTTTTCCGTGCATTACTTCTTTTATTATGATTTTTTGTAATTTGCACGAATTTATAACGCACCCTGTATATATTTTATATTCAAATTATATTATGGAATCGATATTATTTCCCTACTTTTTGTGTTGAAGAAAGATGAATGATATTAACAATTAATTAAGCGTAATATTAATTAATATCCTAAAATTTTAATGACATTAAGAAACGAATTAAGATCTTGCAAACCTGAATATGTGATATATATATATATTTATATTTTAATTACATGTATTTATTTTAAGGATATATCTCACTTTTTAAAATTGATAAAAAAAATAAAATTTTATTTGCTTTTCTTTGAATGATTTGAAAAATAAATGCACTAATTAATTTTAAGTACGATGAAAAAAAAATAAGAATTCAAATTCAATTGTAAACATTATATACAGAAATTCAGTTAATTATTTCTTTATTTTAATGAGAAGATATTTTATAGCAAATCTTATAGTTTAAATTAAAAAACAATTATAGAATGTACAGCAATTATTAATGGTATACGGCATATTTAAAAATAAAAACATATTGTTAGCAGTCTCAGTAAATTTATCATGATTTTATCTTTAGAAATCTCTTACCATGACCATGAATAGATGAATTTAAGACATTTAATTTACTAATCAAGGGCAATGGAATTAGAACTAACCAGTATCGAGCTATTCAAACTGGTTTCCTTTGTCTTGAATATTGTATTTAATAGGCAGTTTACCGATTAAGAGAAATATTCTGTATTGAAAGAGTTTCTTCTTTCTTTTTTATTAGTTTAATGCACCAATTTACTATTTTAAGTCCATAAATTTATTTTACAAACTCATATAAATAATAATTTATTGGTCCGAAATATACTAAATTCATAAAATAATAGATTGTGATTTGTGATGAAACTGTACGTGATGGATTTTTTTCATTATTTTTCTAGAAATCAGTATCCAAATAACTATAAAAAATATCACTTACTATACCGGTTATTTTTTCATCACAGGCTTGCGTATTAAACATAAAAATATAGTTTTTAATTGAGAGGGAATATTATTATTTACGCTGTTTTAAAATGTGAAATAATAGGTAAAATATTTGTCAAAATCAATAAATCTTTCGTTTAAATATATTTTTTAATCAAGACTGTTTGTAAATATTTTTATTTGAGTATTTTAAATATGACATAAATTTCCCTACTTTCCAATCCAATCCCCGCCCTGCATTAAAAAGCAGTGTGATTTCAAAATACTCTTCACTCTTCCAATAAACTCACTTTTCTCAAACTGGCAGATACTATAGATATTTTCCATTGTTGGGGTTTATATAGTATTGCTTGTCAGTGTGGTCTTTCGTATGTTATACAATCCACACGTAGCTTAAATTTAAGAACACGTGCTATATATCCGTAAGAACAAAAATAACAAATAGACTGATGCAAAACATTGGTTGTAGATGAAGCACACCGTTGATTTTAATTGCACTGTAAAAATATGTCCTGAAATTAACAGGTGTTATTCTGTGAATTTTCCTTTTTTTACCTGAAAAATTCCGTTTTGGGAGAAAAGTGTAACTTTTCCTGGAATTAACGGAAGTTTTCAATTTACTGCTAGAGATATAACTGAAAGTTTCCGTAAGCGGCAGTAAAGTCTCGGATAACGGAACTTTTCCGGCAAGACACGTTCTGTTCCGACGCTGATTGGAGGATATATTAGTTTGTCAGTCTGTGTCCTGTGGTCAACACACCCTATGATCAAAGCCTCCTCCGGAAGAGGCAATATGGCCGATACGGCAGTCCGAAGTAACTTCACCTGCCCAGTAGCACGTGCTTTTTAGAATTTACAATTGTAATAATACGTACAACTTTGGATATAGACATATTTTACAGAATAAAAGTAAGTTTTATCTTTGTTTTTTATATCATTGTTTTAATAATATTATATGTATAATTTCTTTATATGTTTGTAAGATATAAATTTAGTTTTTAAACCACGTGTATATTAAGACAATAACTTTCAATCATTTGCCTAGAATAAATATTTTGTTTTAAGTCATAAAAAAAGGGATGATTTTGCATTTTATCTGATTATTAATTTACTTCAACTCACTATTTCCTCACCGGACTTTGTTATTAAGTTATGTGTAATATGTGTCTAAAGATAATCTTTATTCATGCAGATTTAAAAAAGAAAAAAGATCCCCGTTCTTTAGCTATGCTTTATTTCGTTATTATATATTTTTCAAAATTACAGCTTATGCGTTTGTATTCGAATATACTTTTTAAATCATATAATTATTTTACTTTCTAACAGTTTCTAATCATTTACTATAAGTAACCTGGATGCACTGTTTTATTAATTTATAAAATATTTCAAGAGTATGTTTATATTATCACAGTATTAACTAGCAGCAGTTCGTATATTGCTTTTGTCTTTTTTTTTTTTTTTTTTTTTTTTTTAAACTCTTAATTTTAAAGTTGCTTTTATGGGAGCAAATTATATTATTACTATTTATTCTCTTTATGATTAGAGAATGCTGATAGTTGTTTGATCTTGTAAGTGTTATTTTTTTTTCTTTTTCTCACGTTTATTTTTCAATAGCACCTAGCGATATTTATAGAGTTATAGGTTGACTTGTAAAATTATTGTAGCATAATTTTTTTTATATAAAAATAGTTTCGATATGAACTATTTGAGTACAATAAGGCCTCGTTATTAATTATTTATATTTGATGGTTTAAATACCAGAAAGTGTTAACATCCGCGTAAGGGTGTCGGATAACGACTACATTGAATAAACAAAAACTGTAAATAGATAAAGAAAATAATTTATAACATATATAAATATATACATATGATTTAAAATAGCAAGTAATTTCGAACACAAACTAACGGATAAACGAATTAAAAGCTAGAAAATAAGTAAAATTTTCCTTTTAGGATTTACTGAAATAGGTTTTCTCTCTCTCTAGGCAAATGAGTCCAATTTTTGTCTTAAAAAAATGAGATTTCTATCTTACATATATATAACAGAATTGATTATACATACTAATGATATTAAAACAACGATATAAATAAATAAGAGATAACACTTAGTGCCCCAAGTCTTTTAAATATGTCTCAGTATGAAATAAGAAAAAAAAAATACATAAACAGTGAGGTGGGGGGGGGGGGTAAAAATTAAAAAATATATATTAATAACAAGTGCTAAAAATTGCAAATTTTAGCATACTTTATGGAAAAATTACAATATTGTTATAATTAAGCTTAAGATTTTTTCTAAAAATAGTTTTTCATATAAATATATTTAATTCCTTAATACAGACTTTTTTTTTTCTTTCTAAATTAAATCACATTTATTGCCTTTTATAAAATTTTGTATATTAAGTATAAGTATCCTAATAATATCTCTTAAGAAATTAACATTTTTAACTTCTGTTTTCTGTGTGCAATTCTTACAGAATGTCTCTTTTCTTTTTGTTGTCAAAATATTTCTAAAATATACATTTAATTTTTTTCTGAAGTTTTAAAATATTACTTGGTTTTGCTAGGATTTTAATACATAAAATTATAAACAAAGTATATATTTCAGAAATATTTTGACCACTACAAAAGAGACATCCTTTCAGAAGAGTACAAAGAAAAAAAAAGTTAAAAATATTTAATTCCTAATAATAAAAATACAAAAAACAAGAAAAAAAAAACAGTTATAACCGCCACAGATAAGTTTAACATAAGTATGGGGAATTTGAGATCTCACTTTCCCCTTTATGGGAGAAATATCGAACAGATAATAAAAACTAAAACTATCAGCTTGTAAAACGGAAAATAACCGTCCTGAAAACTGAAAATGTCAGTTTCTAAAACAAAACATTTCAGTTCCTAAAACGGAACTTTTCAATTTCTAAAACAGAACTTTTCAGTTTCGAAAACGGAACTTCTCAGTTTTGAAAACGGAAAAAAACCACAAAAGTGAATTTCTGTGAAAAAACGGAAAAGTTACGGCAACTCTGCTGCCAGTACCTTTTCCGTTTTTTTACAGGAGTTTGTTTTTACAGTGTGGGCTAAAATTATGCATAAACTCACTTCTATACTTAAACTGTACTTTCTTAAAGCGTACCATATCTATTCAAATTTTAAAAATATTGTTATTTGTAAATTCGCGTGCCCTTCTATTGTTGTAATGTTGAACGTCTTAATTTAAAAAATATATATTTTCTTAATTTCTACTTACTTATTTCGTACTATCAGTTCCCCTTTTTTTTATGTAATATATATATTCCTGTTGTCTGTCCTGTATATTTTACTGAAATTCTATTGGTTGTAAACATCTCTCCAATCTTTTTTTCTACTACATATAAGAGCAAAATTTAATCATTCTTTGTACTGATGTCGGTACACCGAACGCTTTCTAATGCAGTACACACAATAATTGATAAAACATTTGGTGCTCAAAACGTTGTTTTATTCACTTGTATTGCTGAGCTTGTTTATGTATAATTTTATTCGTATGTCACAATGCAACATGACATTTACACAGAATTTCAGGAGAATGTTACTTTAAATACTGATCAACAGTACTCAAGAGGAGGAGGCCAATTAAATGAATATTTGATATATTCAGCTGTTTTGCTGTAAAAGCAAGTTCCCTGAAAGTATGTCTTTAGAAATGCGTGTAAGGTTTTTCAAAAAGAAACTGATATAAATGCTCAATTGTATATAAAACTCTTCAAAGAATGACACAATTTGTGAATATAATGTATAATTATTTGAAGAATTTTTTAGACGATTGAAAATTTATATCAATTTTGTTTATAAGCATTACATGAAGATACATGAGGCTATATCCTCATGTAAGGTTCTTGTTTAATCTTCATGTAAGGTTGAGACTCTTTTGCGACATAGTCTTTAAAACGATTTTTTGCGGTCTAAAGCGTCTGTGTATTGACGTCTGGACGCTTGGCAGAAACTTTAACGTCTTTTTTTTTTCTTTTTGCATTATCAGTTATTTAAAATTTGATTTGCTAAAAGCTCTAGATTAGACTAATTCAATGAATTACTTTCTATGGTTTATGAAGTACAGATGCCATCTAACACAATGAAAAAGCGTCTTCTAGTGCTTCATCTGAAATGTCACTACGTATGTTATGATAACTTTTGCTTATTTCTGTATGTTCTAAGTCCTTTAAACGTTTATACTGATATTTTAGTGACAATTTGCACAATTACACAAAAACACAGCCACAGATCTACATAAACATATATTGAGATTAATCTTATGAAACTGAATTAAAATTATTTCTTAACTACGAATCTCTCTCTATATGTAGATTCGCAGTTACGAATTAAATTTAACAAAAATTATTTTAAGAAATTAAAATGAATCATTTTATCGACACATTGAACTATAGTTCAAAAAAGCCGAAAAATATATTTAAAAAAAATCTCTGGTGTTTTCATTCTAAAAATGCAAATTATTATGTTCAAGAATATTTTTCAAAAATATCAACATTGTATACATATATGCAGAAAAATATCGCCGTTTAAAACACATATTATTTTAAGAATACTTTTCAATTCCGTATGTGTTTTTAATTATATTTTCCACTGCGTATTGAAATAAATAAACAATTTGTAGTCACCGAATGTTGTGTAATTAAAATATTTTCGAATTGCATCCATGAAAACTTTACTTTTCTTTATTTCCTTATTACAATTAATTTAGGTTTATGTGGCATTATTTTTTAAATCCTATGAAATTAATTTTTCGTTTATTCACATTCAATATTATACATTTTTCAGAATCATAACATTTTAAATTAAACTAGGATAACATAACGTAACATTATGTTTATTAAAGATATTGAAATTTTAATATTTCCTGTCATTTTGTCTTATATTTTGAAAGTGAAATTATTCAGAAAGTAAAATTTTTCAGCTTTATGTTAAAAAAAAATAAAAAAGTAAAACCACAGCTTTTTAGTTAGATTTGTAAAGTAATACCTCAAATGGAAAACAAATCTTTTTAGAACATTTTTCTTCAAGTGAAATCTTTAAAGAACATGCTTTTTTATAAATATTTTAATGAAAACAAATATAAACTACATATTTTCAATCATTGTAAAAATTTTCCGCTTGTCTTTGACAGATAAATTAATATCAAATATACCAACAACCGGTCATGTTACCGGCACCAAATGAAAATACTTGGATTCGAATCAGAAATTTCTTCATAAAATAAACAAATTATAAATCACACAAAATAATTTAAATGAAACATTTAAATAGTTTTAATTAAAAATTTTAGAGTGAATTATTTTTTATAAAGCTTGAGTAAAACTTCCAGTATATTTAGTGTTAAAAACAAAAATTAACATTAGTTATATTTCATTTAATTTTGTCCATACAAACAAGTAACATATGGAATAAATTTGCTTTTACAACATTAATTTATATTTCATATTTATGAAAAATGAAACTATAACTTTGCTGTAAAAATTTGTCACTACCAGATAATTGCCATAGTTTGAATATTTGAAATGTATTGGTGTCTATTTAGACGCAAATTTCTTGCTTATATTCTAAACGTATAGACGTTTCTCCATACCTTTTGTTTCTAATTACTAATATTACAACAATTTAAATTTATCGGTATATTTTTGATTTATCAGAAGCTATTACATTGTGTTGGGAAGTAGTTTGTTTTTCGGCAGTTACCTTTAAACAAGAACGAAAAATCATGCGTCAAGCATAGATTATGTAACACTTTCCAACGCTTCCAAAATAATTTTACGAATCATACTCTTTAATAAGCTAAAAGATAACATCTAAGTAATCCGAATACTTTTATTCAGCCCTGTATAGGATCTATAGATTTGTATATATACTACATAGGATGCTAAATTTTAGTTCAGTTAGGAAACACGTAGCACAGTTTAAAATTCTCCGTCTGGAGTTAAATAATACGGAAATGTGTTCCCGAACTTTTGTGCTTCCCTGTATAGGATCTACAGAATTTATACACACCACGTAATATACAAAACGCGATTTAAAATTAAAATCGCGTTCAGTAACTTAAAACGCACTTCCAGGAATTATTGTTAACATACAGTAGAGAATTCTTTTGTGTGTCCCTGTAAATGAACGATGACTGCTATACACACAATATTCTGTAGTAAGTCTCTTGTAATGAACCTTATATAAATTTCAATGCGTTTAAAATAGGGAAACATTATTTAAATAAACCGCAGACGATTTTTCTCCATAGACGTAATGTAACGGAATTCTTTTGACTGTCCCTGTAAAGTAAGTATAAGTGCTATGCACACCCTATTCCATATTAAGCTTCTTCTAATGCACCTTAGTGATATATATAAATTTCAGTGCGTTTAAAATAGTGAAACATTATTTAAATAAACCGCAAATGATTTTTCCCCATAGACCGCAATGTAACGGAATTCTTTTGAGTGTCCCTGTAAAAAAACTATAAGTGCTACACACTTCCATTGAAATAGGGAACATGCTATAGATAACGATTATAACATATAAAAATTGCAGGGCAATCCGAGCATATTTACGGGAGTTAGAGCACGGACAGACGGCAGACGGCAGACGGCCAGACGGCAGACGGCCAGACGGCCAGACGGCCAGACGGCAGACGGCCAGACGGCCAGACAAACCGAAGTCATAAACACTTTTCAACTAGGTTGGAAAGTGTTAAAAAGTAATGATCTACCTACAGGAGCTACCAATATGACCTACCAACACCCAGAAGAATGTAATTACGATAAATTTTGATACATTTTCTGCGATTAAGAATCCCAAACAAACTTTCCGTTAAAATGTAGTGTACAAACGTGACAAAGGAACGAATATTAACAAATATTATGTGTTTATACATATGTCATTTTCATGAGATAGCTGACATATTTATTAACTGGTTATTAAACGCGGCATGCACTTCGGTCACATTTTGTCCGAGTTGTTGACCAGTTTCATTCGCCATCGTTAGTTTTAAATCTACACAAAAATTCAAAACTAAGATAATAAAATAACATAAATGAATAAATAAAATAATTAGTGAATGTAATAACAAATTTTGTTTATAGCGTTGGTACAATGATACTATAACGAGTGAGATATGGATGTTAAGATCTAGCTTTAAGTACGCAATTAAGTACACAATTCCTTTTAAAACACAATGACACATAAAAATATAAAGAATTCTTACGAAATTATAATTAAATCCAATTTTCGAAATGATGTTAGTGTACTTTGTAACGGAATATAATTTAATTTTTCTAACCGTTGTTGTAAACTTTATACACTTGAGTCTACATTATTGTAAGCACCACTCATGTTCGACACCAGTTTTTGCTCTGGAACCTATTACGGCAAACTGACCTATTGGTTTGGAAACAACAATTGTCTGTTTATAAATTACAATTATCAGGCATGATTTGAGTTAAACATAATCTATGCTGGAAATATTGTAGTTGTTACCAATAAAGCTTTATATGGATGAGAGTTAGAATATTTTAGATTTATACATTAAGCATTTAGCATTCTCGTTTTAGGAATATTTTAGATACTAAAAAATTATTTTTTTTAAATTAGAAACTTTAATTCTATGTTTATTTTTTAACTATGAAGCTTAATTAAATTTAAAATATTTTGCAAAGTTTAGGAGTCGTGCTTTTTCCCTAAAAGAAATCTTACGCACGCATAAAAAAGTGGAAAACCAATAAAAAAAAAAATAATTAATTAATTAATATGAAATCGGCCACATGACTTATGCAGAAGACTGATAAAAGATTAATACTTTTTAAATTATAATTATAATAGATTAAATGAAATATATTTAAACTAAGAAAATATTAAGAAAGTTAATTATTAGAATAAAATTACTTTTTGACTCCCGGAATTTGCCGAATAAAAATTAATATACATGCTTATACACATATAGTAAGGATAATTCTTTTAAATACAGTGAAATACTAAAATGATAACTATCGCCCAATTGCAATTATTAAGCTACTTTCAAGAAAGGAGCTTATGTTTTTGGTAGTTATGTATTTTTGTATGTATGTATCTACAAAAACAACTTTTCAAAAGTTTAAAAAAAAAAAAGCTGTGGCTAAAAAATGGTGTGATATCAAATTTCCAAGCTATTATATTACTTAACTTTTTTCCATTAAATAAGTTATCATATATATATGTCGAGTGCCTACGTATATGTTAATAGAAATCATTTTCTCCTCTACTAAATACATCCTAACGAGTTTCTGAAAATTCAATTTCTTTCAAATTATGCATGATGGCTTGGCGGCCATCTTTGCATATTATTCACAAAATTCTAAGCACCCAAATCCAGAAAATTGTGTCTTAAGATAATGATGACTTATCTTAAAGATTCATCTTATGATTTATTTTTTAGAGTAATTAATAATTTCAAACTAGTAAAAATCAATTTCTCAAAATATCAGTCTTATCTAATTTATCGGTCCGTAGTTAAAATCTGAAGTTCGAAATTGTTATAAACATATTACATTGCAAACATATTACGCTTTTACTTTAGAAATTTGGGTGCTTAGAAATATGAAAAGATGGACGCCAAGCCCATCATGCATAATTTGAAAAAAGTTGAATTTTACGAAACTCGTTAGGATGTATTTAGTACAGGAGAAAACGATTTCTATTAACATATACGTAGGCACTCGACCTATATATATGATAACTTATTTAATGGAACAAAGTTAAATAAGTAATATAATAGCTTGGAATTTTGATATCACACCATTTTTTAGCCACAACTTCTTTTTTTTTTTTTTTGAAAAGTTGTTTTTGCAGATATCATTTCTTTTTTTTAAAAATAGATTAAACATAATTTAAATAATCTAAACATGAGAAATAATTTAAAATTATATTTTACTTTCAGTCATTGTTTAAAGGGTTAACTAGAAATACCAGTAGATTTTTCAATTAAACTAATTACACTCTTAAAAACAACATACTAAATGTTGCTTGTTATAATACTTGTTATCCTCCGTTAAAAAATATCACTGACTTATCCATGAAATGAATAAAAATGAAATACGTACATAGTGTGTCAGCGCTGGATTTGAAATCAAACGTGATATCACGCTCTTTTATTACTAACGCTAGCTGGCTTCGCCCGCTTTCGAGCCCCTAATTTACATCGGGGCCTCGAATCTTGTAAAACCTCGAATAAGATAAACCTCGAATAAGATAAACCACGAACCGAACGAACTTCCGACCTGGTACCTCCCTGGCTTCGGCACCGGATAATCCTTTAATTAGCACATCGAATAGTATAAACCTCTAACCAAATGAACCTGCGCACGCTCAAGTTCCATTTTCCACCACCAGGTAGCGCAATCTGTTCTATATGAACCTCGGGCACTGAAATCGTTAAGGCTATAGATGTCGAATCGAATGAGCTATACTTTATTTATTTATCTATTTATTTATTTTTTGTTTATTTATTTATTTATTTATTGCGTTGCCCTGTGCATGTTTGAAATTTCTTAGCAATTTCTTAGATTTACATTATTTTATTCAATTAAACATTGTACTGTTATCCTGCGAACGAAATACCTGTCCTTTACCATTTTTTTTTAAAGAAATAAATGAATCACATTTAATTTATTTCAAAAAATTTGTTTACGTTTGGAAAGAAATTTTAAATCATTTTAGAAGGTACATCTTCCCTCAAAAACTAATTTATTTTTAAAGATCCCTCTAGAAACGTAAATCATATATTTAAAATATAAACACGACGTCTGATTATTTTATTTTACAATATTATAAGAACACGCATTTTATCAGACAATTAAATACACTAAACAAACATGAGTGAAAACTTGACCTGGGCCAGGACTCGAACCTGGGTCCTTATGCTTGCCGTGCTGACGCTCTGCGACTGAGCCACACAGACCGATATCCTTGACCAGCAATTTCTCATTCTTATTCATGTTGGAAACAGTCATCTGCCACAGTTTGCAGTCATATTTAACTGTCTGATAAAATGTGTGTTCTTATAATTATGAAGTTTTACTTAAAAAAAAAATATCTTCAGAAGAAAATGGCTGACTTGCAGATGAAATTTGATGTGGTTATAACTTGTAACTGATTTGTGCTAATATAATACAGATGATACATGGTCGTTGGCGGGTTTTATCTCTGTTTTGGCATAATTTTTTAATCGCCAAGTTAATTAACAGTTTTAACAGTTTTTTTGCTAATTAAAGATAGAAAATAATTTTTTCTTACACTTGATTTTATAAAAGCACATATATTACGTAATTACTTGTCCAAAAATGCAATCCTTTTTTTATTCAGCCGACTATTAAGGTGTGTAGGTTGTTTGAAAAAAAAAAGTTTGACGAAGAAAAAAGAGATCATTTTAAGTAACTCGACGTTTTTTAAAAAAAATCTATATCTCTGTTTATAAATCACTTATGAAGATGAGTTTGTCTTAAATTGAAGAAATTCTTCATTAGATTGTTCTAGTTTTCGTTTTTTTTTCCTGCGACGCTTGGTTTATTTGATATCTGATATTTTAATCTGTCATTTTTTGTCGATTTAACATTACCAAGTTGTTTTCTGTAAGTAAGCATTAACGGTCTTTAGTCTAGTTCTCGTTGTTTGTGTGGCGTTTTTTAACACTTTCCAACCTAGTTGAAAAGTGTTTATGACTTCGGTTTGTCTGGCCGTCTGCCGTCTGCAGTCTGTCCGTCTGTCCGTGCTCTAACTCCCGTAAATATGCTCGGATTGCTCTGCAATTTTTATATGTTATAGTCGTTAGCTATAGCATGTTCCCTATTTCAACGGAAGTGTGTAGCACTTATAGTTTTTTTACAGGGACACTCAAAAGAATTCCGTTACATTGCGGTCTATGGGAAAAAATCATTTGCGGTTTATTTAAATAATGTTTCACTATTTTAAACGCATTGAAATTTATATATATATCACTAAGGTGCATTAGAATAAGCTTAATATGGAATAGGGTGTGCATAGCACTTATAGTTACTTTACAGGGACAGTCAAAAGAATTCCGTTACATTACGTATATGGAAAAAATCGTCTGCGGTTTATTTAAATAATGTTTCCCTATTTTAAACGCATTGAAATTTATATATATCACTAAGGTGCATTACAAAAGTCTTACTACAGAATATTGTGTGTATAGCAGTCATCGTTCATTTACAGGGACACACAAAAGAATTCTCTACTGTATGTTAACAATAATTCCTAGAAGTGCGTTTTAAGTTACTGATCGCGATTTTAATTTTAACTCGCTTTATGTCTATTACGTGGTGTGTATAAATTCTGTAGATCCTATACAGGGAAGCACAAAAGTTCGCGAACACATTTCCGTATTATTTAACTCCAGACGGATAATTTTAAACTGTGCTACACGTTTCCTAACTGAACTAAAATTTATCATCCTATGTACTATATATACAAATCTATAGATCCTATACAGGGCTGAATAAAAGTATTCGGATTACTTAGATGTTATCTTTTAGCTTATTAAACAGTATGATTTGTAAAATTATTTTGGAAGCGTTGGAAAGTGTTACATAATCTATGCTTGATGCATGATTTTTCGTTCTTGTTTTTTTTTTAGCTTGGCTTGGCAGAGCGACCGCCCTGCTTGATATATAAAAATATGCAACTGGGCAATTTTCTCAGAAACTATCGACCGTGTGCAAGTTGATGAATTTGAATGAATTTTACATTACATTTCTAGTACACCAAGGAAGGTTTTAAGCTTAAAAAAAAGTAATCGTATCGTGTTTTTTTTTTTTTTTTTTTTTTTTTTTTTTTTTTTTTACAATGATATGTCAAGTATTTTAATCTATGAATGTCTACTGCGTGTTAAACATGTATGATGCTGGCAACTATACTACCTTTATAAAAAAGAGAGTGAAGACATCATAGTCATTTTAGAATTAGACGGTATATATATGGGAATAATTCTCTGAATATTGAAAGTTGTTTTCCAGCTACAGCTGGAGATTTTTGATTGATGGAAAGGTTCTTGTTGTCTATATTTCCCCTCATTATCGCTGTTAAGTGATGTAAGCTGATGTAAGCAAAATAGCTGTATTCCTCAGTCTATTTCTAGAAGGTCAATTGGCAACACATAAGCAATAAAATTTTATTAATCAAGATGATTTTAGATAAAACTGGTGATCCTCCCACAATCATCAAACTAACTCTTGTTGACTTGTCTCACTCATCTACACAAAATTGTGAAGTTCTGAAATGTCGTTGCCGTAGTTTGGACACAGATTCCAATTTGACAACGTGGCATATACGTGCATCGTCATTCTTTTATTTATACATGCACTCTGCTAACGATAACTTAGATTAACCCGTGAACATTTCGCTTCAGCACCCTCGCACTCCACACAAGTGCAATTTGAAATTCCAAACTTCAACTGCTTATAACTTTTTTAGCAATATAGTGATAATGACATATAGCATATGATTCCGATACGAGATTTAATGAAAAATGTAACTGTAATATTTACGCATATAAAAAACTTGATTTTGTTAATGAACAATACAAAATAATAAAAGCATGTTTTTAAAAACCCCGATATTTGAAATTTTGATAAGGTGCAAATTCGCACTAGTATGGAGTTCACGGGTGAAATTGTATACGTGTGTGCAAAAAAGTTGTAAAGTGTTTTAATTAAAAAAAACAGTATGCTGAGCAAAAGAAAAACTCTCGCTAAAATATAACAATAACTAAATAAAAATATATACAATGTTAATGACACGCAACACATAAATAAAAAAAAAATATGCAATGTTAAGAACATGACATTTGCAATAATGTCGTGTTTTTGTTTCAAAATTACTTTTTTAGGGCTCCATTAATACATAGTGTTGAAAATTACAAAAAAAAAATTCTTTTGTTTAATACCATTTGATTTGGCAAAGAGTCTTCCTTATGACTGGAACGCTGTAACATGTATAGATTTGACGGATTTCAAATTCGGTATTATGACTGTATTTGTCGCTTGGTGTAGTTTTGTATGCAATTATACTACAGCTTAAAATAAGATCTAAGTATAAAAATACAGTGCAGTCCATAATTCAGCTACTCGTTTTTAAATTGTTTTCTCAAACACGAGAAAGTTCAGCCAATTGTTTAAACTTTTTTTCTTTCTTTTTTTTTTTTTTTGCATCAGCAAGGTATTACGGTGAGTTGGGCCTATTTTAGCAGAAAATTCAACGTCTTATAAACTCAGTATCAATGTCTACTAATAGTAAATATTCCACTTGCATTTAATTGTATCAAATTGTAATTTCATTTTATAATATAATATTGAGTCATATTAAATGGCAAATGTTTAAGTTGAAACTTAAAAAGGATTCTTTTTAGTTTTTACTTTAATTTTGCTAGAAATTTTATAGTCAGAATAAAGATGCCGAAAGATATGTTTCTAAAGATTTAAAAAGTAAAAACTGCTACTTTCATCTAATTAATTATATTCAATTAAAGATATTTAACAAAGAAAAAAAATTAAGTTAAATTTTCAAGTTTTTCTCTATAATTTTATTAATGTTATGTATTTTTTTTTTTTAAAGTAGAAATACTTACCTATAGAAATAGTATACAAAATTCTCATATATTGTCTAAATAAAAAAACTATTTCAGTTGTTTGATATTTCCTAAATTTATAGAAATGAACATCTATTTCGAAACTCATTCTGTTGAAAAAGAAAATGACAATAATAGTTTCAGCGCATGTAAGAATCAAAATAGTTTGAATTTAACAGTTTAGAATGAGCTCTTTTAAAGATGTTTATCATTGATCGTCTTTAGCTTACTTACGTACTTTAACCAAAAGTCGCAAAATCGACATTCATTTTCAGTAAGTACACAGTAACGATGCATTTGGTATGATTGTTTCTGTTCTCTGATAAACATTGTGTCTAAAAAAATTGTTTGATGTCTTTTAGACTGCCTGAAGATCAATCGATATTTTATAAATGAATTACAAAGCTTGTGTATCCTTTTCAATTTTAGTTTATATTTGATGTAAATCGCACTTCTATTAGAGGATTACTCTCTAAGGATCTGAATTAAATTTATTTATGTTTTAGAGGAGTTCCATCTTTATCTGTTGCAGATTAATTTCTGATCGTATTGTTGAGATGGTTGTATCTTATTCCATCATTTACATTATTAAAGTAAAAATATTGTAGAATTGTTTACAATTTCTGTCAATCATGAAACATAATGTTAATAATATTCTATGATGTATATTTTTTAATTATCTTTCACGAAATTATACGAAATCACTTTATTCTACTGAAACAAAGACGATAACACATTTCTTGTAAAAAATTACTTAAATTGTTAAAAAGGACATATATTTGAAAAATATTCTTTAACATAGTATAGATGAATAACAATGATAGTTCTAACTCAAATCTTGAGAAAAAGAAAAAAGATAGCAGAAATTATTTGGAATTTAACTTTTTTAAATAATCTATTTCTTGAATATTAGTCATTAATCAAAATTAAAAACATTTAGCTTAAAGAAAAATTGCACCTATACTTTAAAAATTATCATTAATTTTCATTTGACAATAACAGTTTCAGCTCAAATTTTCAGTAAAAGCATTATATATAAGAAACAAAATAGTTTGAAATCAGCCTTTAAAAAAAGTTTTGTAACTAATTGTCTTTAGCTAATCACTAATATTAAGCGCGGTAAACGTCTGTGTGTGTGTCTGTCTGTGCACTCCGCCTTTGTACCCGCAAAGGCTCCCGGACTAATCGACGCACCGACGGCGGACGCGTACCGAAAAATTCGCAAAAAAGGCGCGACGCTCAAGTTTCGATCGGGTCGGGCCTCCGACCCGGACCCGGGGCGTTATTAATGAGCGAAAGTGTTTTAATTACCGACCGAAACCGAAGTTGGAAGAGAAGTCAAAACAGCGAAAAGTTCGCCTTCCGGGGTTGCCAGTCTCCGTCGGGTCCGGGAAGGAAAAGACGGCGGGGTTCCCAGGGAGCGATTTAAGCCCCAAACCGCAGTGCAGGTCCGACCCGTATCTCCGTAAGTCGGAGGGCCAGAAATTCGAAAGTCGTACGTACGGAACCGGGACGTCGTCAGGTTTGATAAATTCGAAAAATCTTTTCCGTACGACGATTAGAACCGAAAAAATCCTTTAAAAATCGATCGATAAAATGTAATTTTCGAATTCTTTTTCACCGCTGGGAATGTCAGACAGCAGACAGCCGGAGACACGGCTGCAAAACGATTTCATTCTCCGCCACCGCAGGTGTTCCGGAGGATTTTCACGTGACCGGCCTGTATTCATCGCTCCAGTGCGCTTTCGAAAAACAATGAAGTCGGGGGACCAGAAATTCGAAAATCGTACAGACAGATTCACGAGAGCATTTGCTTTCAGAAAATCGAAAAATCATTCCCGTACGACCATTAGAACCGAAAAAATTCTTTAAAAATCGATCTATAAAAAATTATTTTTCATTTCTTTCGGCGCTGCGAATGCCAGAAGGCAGACGATTGTCTGGATCGATTTTCAAGAAGCAAGGAGGACGTGGTCACGTGACGTTCAACTGCGTTTTTTCAGAGGGGGGACTCATTTCCGAATCTAAGGGGCGCATTAATTTCAAACTTTGACAGGGCGACTCAAAATGGATTCTGCTTTCAGAATATCTAAAAATTATTCTCATATCTTCATTAGGAGCCGATATATTATTTTATTGTATAATTAATCATCGTTATTTGTATAATTAAAGCAAAAGAAAGATTTCTATTACAGTGCCGGCTAGATATTACGATTTTAAGAAGTAGGCCGCGTCTAAAAACTGCCATAACGAGTATCTTAAGTTTTTGTTTTAGAGTGGAAACCAGATATTATGATAGGAAAAAGCGGGCTTCGCCCGTTATCGATTTTTTTTTTTTTTTTTTTTTTAGTTTTAAGTTTTTCTACAGCTCACTGTCTTTGAACTAGAACACAGGTAGTCTACATAAGTTGTTTGAGGAAAAGCAGTGTCATCGCCAACCCCCCCCCCCCCGCTTTTTTCTTTTAACTGTGGTCCGTTTCTATAACTAAGAAACTGTGTTACGGATGTCCACCAAACTGATTCCAAACATCATAATTAAAGTAATAAGGACCCCCTATCCAGATATTATGATAGGGAAAAGCGGGCTTCGCCCGTTATCGATTTTTTTTTTTTTTTAAGTTTTAAGTTTTTCTACAGGTCCCTGTCTTTGAACTAGAACTCAGGTAGTCTAAATAAATTCGACTCGACATCGATACAGCTTACCGATTTTATTTCGTTTTTTCACCACTAGGGGGCGCTTTCCTATCTTCGGTTCTACGGGCATGAAAACGACGGGGTATGGCTCATTCGACTCGACATCGAAAGTCTTAACGATTTCAGTTATGATCATATAAACAGATTGCGCCACCTGGTGGCGGAAGGTGGAACTAACGTATACTGCAGCGCGTGCGCAGCACGACTGCTATACGGTGCCGCAGGCAGCGGGGACCCGAGCCGCAGGTTTTCGTTCAGTTAGAGGTTTATACTATTCCATGTGCAATTTAAGGGATTATCCGGTGCATGCGTAGCACGACCGTCATACGGTGCCGAAGGCAGCGGGGACCAGGGTCGGAACGACTGCTATACGGTGCCGCAGGCAGCGGGGACCCGAGCCGGAGGTTCGTTCAGTTAGAGGTTTATACTATTCTATGTGCAATTTAAGGGATTATCCGGTGCGTGCGCAGCGCGACCGGTATACGGTGCCGAAGGCAGCGGGGACCAGGGTCGGAGGTTCGTTCGGTTAGAGGTTTGTACAATTCAATGTGCTAATTAAGGGATTACCCGGTGCGTGCGTAGCACGACCGGTATACGGTGCCGAAGGCAGCGGGGACCCGGGTCGGTGGTTCGTCCGGTTTGAGGTTTTACAAGATTCGAGATTTTCTACAATTCGTGCGTAGCACGACCGGTGTACGGTGCCGAAGGCAGCGGGGACCCGTGTCGGAGGTTCGTTCGGTTCGAGGGGGATGCGAGCCGGAGAATACAAAAGTTTCGAGGCACCGATGTAAATTAGGGGCCCGCTGGCGGGCGAAGCCAGCTAGTCTACATTAACTGTAAGTCGCACCTTTATTTAGACGAAATTAACATTCACTTCAAGTAGAAAGTAACGGTGCGTTAGCTATGATTGTTTCTGATCTCTGGTAAGCATTGTGTCTAAAAAAAGTATATGTTGATTATTCGACTACCTGCAGACTAATCGATATTCTCTAAATGAGTTACAAAACGCCTGCATCCTTTTTAATTTTAGTTTCTATTGGATAAAAGTAGCACTTCTATTAATGAATTAGTCTCTAAGGATTTGTTTGAATTTAATTTAAGTTCTAGAGGAATCTTCTCTTTATTTGTTGCAATTTAATTTTTGATAATATTCCTCAAATGGTTATATGCGTTCTGGCACTTATCTTCATAAATTAACAATAGTTTAAGACTATTTACGACTTCTGTCAATAATAATATACAATATCCGGTGAAATACGGTTATGATTTCCATAATATTTGATTATGTATATTTTTCAAACACCTTTCTCTAAATTACAAAAAATCACTTTATTCTATGTAAACAAAAACTGTAAAATATTTCTTGTAAAACATTAAGATTACTTCAATTGTTAAGAATAGACATCTATTGTAAAATTATTCTATAAAATCGATGAATAGCAATGATAGTTCCAACTAAAATCTAGAAAAAAAAGTAAAATATATAGAGCATAAAAACTGATTTAGAATTTAACTTTTTGAAATCACATGCTTCTTCCGTATTAGTCATTTATCAACATTTTAAATATTTAGCTTAAAGAAAATATATACCTTTACTTAGACAAAATTAACATTAATTTTCAGAAGAAAGTAACAATATAAGCATCAAAGTATCTGTTATAATTTAAACATTGTTTCTAAACTCGTTTGATGATTCGACTACTTGAAGATTAATCTATATTTGTTAATTGAGTTACAAACCTTTTGTATCTCTTGTAATTACAGTTTATACTTTGATGTAAGTCCCAATTTTATTGGTGAATTACTATCTAAGGATTTGCTTGATTTTTATTTATATCTATCATTATTTTAATTATTAGACATTACCTTTATTTCTGTTTGTGCGAGTTTTTCCTTTTGAATCCTTTCCCGCTATTTATGTTACGATAATTAAATTTCTGTTACTATTATTATCTACAATGAAAAATATATCTTTATAATATTGAATACAAAACATTTCACTGACACATACATTGTCAGATAATATTTATTTTTTATTCTAGTAATTTAAAAAATACTATTTTTCCATGATAAATTGTTTGGAATTGTGAAGCATATGGGTAAATAATTATTTGGGATACGTACAGATTGTTCAAATTACTAGAAATTCAAATGCTATACTTTCAGGTTGTTTGATTTTTTTTTAAATTGGCATTCTGTTTGAAAATGTATTACTCAGAATATCTGTATTTTAATTTTTTACTGATAAACAACAATCGTTTTTAAAAAATGTTTGTTTTATCCAAATTGTAAAGATATAGTGTATTTCAAAATGTTATTGTTTGTAAAAAAAAATTTGAATTTTATATGGTAATTATATATTGTAACCATTTTTAAAAACATATTATACCTCTAAATGTTATTGTATACGTATTAATGCATTCAAAATGTACAATTGTAAATAATTGTAATTATAATGTTCATCTCAAAATGCTATATAAATAACTATAACTAAAGCTTATGTAAAATATCAATTATTGTAATAATTTTAAAGTTCGCCCAGCCTTGTGGCAAAATTGGGTAAGATTTTTACTTTGTAAATATAATTATTGAAGCTAACATGTAATTGTTATAACTGAAAAATGTAAATAGCTTCTGCACGCTCAGCAAAATTGGGCTGCAAATGTAAAACTATTGCAACTTTCAAAAATTTTGACTTAAAAATAAGCAGGGTCTTCTGTCTTGCTGAGGAGGCGGGCTCGTCCCGGACTGTGGTGGTGCCGGATAGTAATATTTCCCACTCCCTAGGCTTAGGGGCTCGTCCTGTCCATTAGCCATATGCTGGTTCCTAGGGTGGGCGCTGTCTGTCTGTCTGTTTAATTCGGGTACCTAAAAATTAATGGATATTTGCTAATTGAGTTACAAGGCCTGTTTATCTCTTGTAATTACAGTGCATGTGTTGATGCAAGTCTCAATTCCTTTAGTGAATTTCTTTCGAAGGACTGTTATTATTTTTATTTTTATTTCAGAGGACTGTTTTATTTATATCTACATAATTTATTTTCTAGCATTTCATCTGAAACTATACCACATACATGCTACATTATTACATGTATTAAATACACAATTCTTTCACTGCAAAGACAGATAAATGATTCTTGATATAGCAAACAGGTTTACGAAAATATTATACAACTTTCTCCGATCCGAACATTTTCTTCATCCTTATACTCAGAATTTCTAATAGCATTCCTTTATCTTCAGAAACCTCAAACACCAGTTTATTTCCGAGATTTAAACAAACATTTCTGAAACAAAAGTTTCTTCCGCTGCTGGTAATTTTCGGAAATGTTTCTGAGTAATTTTTACAGTTATTAATCAGTTTTTTCACCATTGTTTCAACACGAAATATCATTTTTCCGTATGCTATCCATTCTCAAGTAAACATTTTCAGCAGCGTAACAGAATTTATACTTGCAAGAGTAACAAAATAATGATCATTTTACGAGGTCATTTTAGTAAGTGTTGATGTTTAACAAATATGTGGAACATCCAAATGTCAACTTGAGGAGTCAAATAAACAATATTCCGTGTTGACACCGAGTTGAAAAACTGATTAATGCACTTTATAAACTACTCGAAATCGTTTCCGGAAATTTCTGGCAGAAAAAAAAACTTTTTTATACACTTCGATAAATATAGGAAATATATTGTTTCCTGAAATTTCTGAAGCTAAAAGGACACTTTTCTGAATCGTGGGTAAGTCGGAAGAGGTGCTATTAGATTATAGTAAACTTTCTTGCTATATCAAGAAACATGGCTCCTTTTTACAGTGTAGTCACTGAACAATATTTGAAACGTTGTTTTAAATAAAGTTAAGCGTCCATTTAAAAAATATTAACATTCATGAAAGAAGAAAAATCAAATTTTTATAAGAGATATTAAAGGAACTAAACAATTCATTCTCTATCAGAACTTCTCCTTTCTGATAACCATTGCTTCTAAAAGAACGTTTAATGCTTAATTCAGCTTCCTGGAGATTAATCGATTTCTGCTAATTTAGTTACAAAGCTGTAAATTTCTTATAATTACATCTTATATTTTAATTTCATACACAATTCACTCAGTGAATTTCTCTGAACGGATAGGTATTATTTTTGTTTATGTTTCATTGATGTTCTAAATTTATTTTTTACAGTTTAAATTCCAAACTGTCTGCCTCAAACGTTATAGCCGTTCTCATCGTTTAACTTACAAAAATTGTGTTAAGTCACTGAGCTATTTGAAGTTTGTCACCGAACGTCACTTCAAAGCATTTAGTTCGAAAATCACATTTTTAATTAATAGATAAAACGTTCCTTATTTAGAAGAAAGTTATAAAGCATTTTCTATTACAGTTTCTGTTATTTGATTAACATTTATTTAGAAAACGTGTTTGATCTTTAATTAGGCTACATGGCTATATATCGATATTTGCTAATTCAATAATACAGCTTTGGTAATTCATGGAATTATAATTTATACTTTGTTTATGTCGTAATGTCTTCAGTGAATTACTCTCAATTGATTGCATTAATTTTATTTCTGTCCGTAATGAGTGTTTGCTTTATTATTTAATATTTAATTTGCGATCATCTACCTAAATCGTTATTATACCTGTTCAAGTCGTTAAGCATTTTATTATCATGTTATTATTTACCTTTATTAACACTTACCATCAGTCATGAAGAAAAACATTTTCGCTGGTATGCAAATAGTAATATATATATATGTATATATATATATATATATAATTATAATATCTATGAATTTCAAAAAACATATCAAGTTCTATTCTACTTAAATCTCCAAAGAGATAATCAATGATACTGTGTATACAGAATACCACATAGCTAATAATTAACATGTGCAAACATAATATTACCATAGCTGATGCTTCAATGGTAATTGGCCAAATTTTACTCATACCAAAAGAATATTGAAAAAAGAAATAGAGAGAAAGGGGAAAAAAAAATTATAAATTGGAGTTGCAATTAAGTAAACACAAATGGATTAACAAATTAAATATGAACCATACACAATGGAAAATTGGACCACATGAGAATTAAATATGAATTGGACATGGAAAAACACATGCACATGTACTCATCAGCCTGGATGCACCCACATGTGTTTTAAATAATAATTCAGTGTTTCATATTTCTACTGGCATAATGCTAAGATCAGTAGAATCATCCAGGTACACTGAATTATTACCAGACAACAATTGGAAATATTAAAATTTGGAAATATTTAAATAGGAAATAAAAAACCATTAAGAAAATACAATATATTTCACTCACATCGATTATCCAAAAAACTGTAATTAACACCTCACTAAATTACCACGAGATAACAGTTTTGAAATAATAAAATTGGAAATATGAACGCGTAAAGTGTAGATAAAATATTTTACTCACAATAATTATACAGAATCCTTAAAATGTCACAACATCTACATAATATTCACATCCACATGGCAATGCATCATACATGTTAACTAAGTCGAGTTGAGAGAAATGATTTGTAAGACAAGTTGAGAGCACACTTTTTTTTAAAAACACAACCCCATAAATGACACCCAATCACAAAATGATTCAAAAACACTCAAAATAATTCTGGTTTTAATACACTTATAACAAATTTATATCCGTGAATATATATTACTCCATCCAATTTTAATTCCTGAAAGTAAAATTAATATACAATCAATAGCTCCCTCTATAGTTAAATTAAATATAATATTAACAATATTATCTACAACTACCTGAAAGGTAAAGTGTCGCCATCTATTGGATATACTGTGTGATTTTAATAACAATTCAGAGAAATAATATTGTTATTTGGATTCAAGTAATATTCTTACATGTTAAACCACTCATTTTTGGAGAAGCTCTTAGGGAATAATTATTATGTGCTTATCAAAGCTATCTGGAATTTCTTTCTAATAATATATATTTTTAATTAGCGAGTTTTATACAGCATTGTAAAGTTTTATATGCGCAAAAATATTTTGTTATTTGTATAATGCCTTTACTGTCTGTAATTGACAGGATTTAAAAGTATATGAGTATAACATTATACTAATGTTTACCACATCTGAAGGTTAAAACAAGAATTCATTTCTTTGGCAACATGGCTCTCATATAATAGTCATATATATATATACTTTCTAAATAATACATAAAATAAAATGATTTATTTCAATTACTCATAATCCTAATATCCATTTTCTTATCAATGATATATTTTATGATACTAACATGCATACTAAAAGTACCTAAATGCAGCAAACAACGGTATTATCATCAAAGTGATTTTTTAAATAGGTATATTTCATTAATATATCCCATATGTAAATTCCTACAAAGATTGTATACCTAAATTAATTGTCATATCTGAATGTCTAACGCTTTTATAGAAAATACCTAATCAAGAAAATATTGTATTGAATCATAATATATCCAATAATATTCAAAGACCTCTTTATTTTACTTTAAACAATGATTATGAGATCGTTCAGCCTGATTATAAAATTGCTATGACTACTTAAAACTTTCGCAAATTTAATGCTGATGATTCTGAGTTAATTGGTGAAATAATTTCTAATCACAATGGGATTGTTGAAGAATATTTGGACATTTTTGCAAAAGATAAATACGATGTGGTTCAGATAAATATTGAACCACAACGCGTTTTTGTTAAATCAGGAATACGAATATATTTGAGTCCATGTCGTACATCTTCCTTAGAAATAAAAAAATATTTATTTACAAATACAATCTTCATTAGCATCTGGTTAAATTAAAGAAAGTAATAGTAGTCCTTATTGTACCTCCGTTATATTTGTTATGAAATACGATGAAGGCAAAAAGACTAGGTTATGTGTAGATTATAGAAAATTAAATTTCATAATAAAAATTATACTTAACCTTTACCTCATATGGATGGTGTGCTTAAGTTGAGTAGTGCTCTGTATTTTCCCTCTTTAAATTTAGCCACTGGCTACGGGCACATCCATTTGATACAGAAAAATTAGCCTTTAAAACCAATTCTGGCCTTTTTGAGTGGAATGTTCTCCCATTCGGTATAAAAGTTTACCTCTCTACTTTCATTATAACCCTTTGAAAAAGTCTTTGTAAATATAAAATAGACTTTGCTTGCCATTATTCTGATAATATAATTAATTTTATTCTTCTTTAGAAGAGCATATTCAACATATAACTAATTTTTTTAATAATGAAGACTTGAAAATATCAAAATAACTTCTCTAAATGTATCTTTGTTCAAAATAAAATTAAATTCTTAGGATATGAAATTCAAACTGTTATCATAACCTCTGCTACTGCTAATATTGAAGTCATCAAAAAAGTAAAACCTCCATCTAATGCAAAAGAACTTCGGAGATTTTTAGGATTCATTAATATTTATAATACGGGATCTGAATTTGGTCTAGACAACGTCCATTTAATTGACTAGCCTCCGGCCCGGTTCCACTTGGTCGACTGATAGAGGGGAAGGCGCTCTCCCTCTTTCAGAGCAGTAATACGAGCCATACAGCCTGTATGGTATCCACCTTGTATACAGATTACTTTCAAGTCAATGGGGGACAACACCCTTTTCGACCGAATCTCGAGGGCGGCACACAACTGTTCCAGCTGCAGCGGTACCGCAAGGAATGAAAGCGAGTAACCTCACTAATTTACGTCTTTCTCTACGCTCCACCATCAGCCAGTACTGAAGATTGCTTCACGACGTTACACTCATTGACCAGACGGCACTATGGAGCCGTAAGCTGTCTTTGTTCTTCAGAGTTCGTCCTCGCCTCAGATAAGCTTGGATTTGATCGTATCACATTTGCTAGCCGTTGCCGCACATGTCACCTTCACGGTTTGAGCCGGGCATGGGGGATTGGCCTATGATTCCCCTTTTCCCATCGGCAAAACACGGAGCAAAAGTTTTTGTCTTATGACTGTAAAAGTCCACTCAGTCCGTGAACCGGGTATGTACGAAATGGTCCGCAAAGGCGCAGCCACCGGCATACCACTTTCTCCGTGATTCACCGCTTAGATGTTGTGATTCGTCCACACATCTGCACCTTCGTGTAGATGCGCAGTGCCAGGCTACCGGCCATCTTCTGCACTTAAGCTACTGAATCGGAACCACGTAACTTAATGATAATAGCACTTAATTAATTATTAGATTCTGATAAGCATCACAGGTGTATCGTTCAAATCTCCAGGGATATTTACTTGTCAGAAGTTTTGTTTTGAATTACCTTTTTTATGCAAGCATAATTTAGTTAATTTTAAATTAAAGGCTTCTAGTATTGTTGAGTACAGTTATTTTTTAACTTATGTAAATTTATCAATTATCTTAATAATAATTATAAAATGTCAAATGTCAAATGTGTGTAAAACAAGTTCTTAAACACAATGGAGATAACATCTGTTAAGATTTTTTGATTCTATGATTTTGCTAGAATTTCAAAGGTTTTCTCTATTATTAATATTATTTTTGCAAAATTTGTAAAATGTTTGGGTATAATTACTGTTTATGTCATATTTATGTTTAATATGCATTTGCTTTTAATTGACTTCCTCATGTCTGCAAACTAGGGAACCTTATTTTCTTTTTCTCTTTTGAAAAGATATGGTGATTGAGTAATTCCCATCTATGAAGATTGAAGTACAAGTTCTTACACACAATGGATTCTATGATTTCGCTAGAATTTCAAATGTTTTCTTTTTTATTAATGTAATTTGTTTCGACTTATCGTATTTTCTTTCGTATAGAAAAATTTAATTATTTAAATTTATCCCAGATTAAAAATTTAATATGTGATTTGTTTTTATGATAAATAATAATAAAAATAATAATCAATTAATATTGCATTCGATGATGTTGGCTGGACAAACATGTTATTGATATACTTTGATTATGGCATGCTTGATTATTTATGAAATGTCTTATTGAGAAATTTTGAAATTTATTGTGACATTGAATGATTGTTGTTATCATATAAGATGAATAAGGCTAACTGAAAAGTTATGTAAATAATTATAATATAATTCTGATGATGTGAAATAATACTATTGCAGAGATAAAAATTGCTATAATAATAACTTAACGAATAACAATCACGTAATACCAAACTTGACACTTTAGACTGGACTTTAGCTTTCATAAATGGACAATTTTATATTATTTGGATGAAACTATTTAAGATTCTACTAGAAGCAATAAATGTAGATATAGACTTATAGCAAGGATTTGTAGATTAAAATATTCCAATACATCGCTTAACGTACAGTACTGATGATGTCTTTTATATTTATTCTTATTATTTATTTCATTGTATGTTATATATTACAAAATGTTTTTTATTTATAATTGTATATTTGTATTTCTGTATGAAATTTAGAGCACTCTCCATAACTTTGCATTTTTAGGAAAGTTAGGAACTTTCTTTTTCTCTCTCTTTCTTTGGAGTATTAATTTTTAATAAGCAATTGCTTTTATTTGACATTCTGATGTCCACTAATTTTGTAATCTGAACACATGAACTTTTTTTTCAGGTCTTAAGATCAACAGTATCATCGGTTTCTTTTAGGGTAACACTTTTTCAATCAGTTGGAAAAAAAATTCAAAATCGTTTGTAAAAAAACAAATGTTTACTTATTTTTTTATGAATTTTTTTACGCTGTTCTGGATATTTCTAATATATTGAGGGATTATAGTAAAATATAAGCATTTTACAGTATTGTAAATCTATATTATAAAGCAAAAACAACTGCATGAGTAACGCTCAAATCATATCGACAGCGACAGCGATATAAGCAATCCATTTGGCCATTTCGCGAATTTAATTACTTTTAAACATGGGAGAATTTTAATTTTTACATTGTCGAATAGGGAAAAATTTACGTTCAAATGAAATTTGTTTGATAACTGTATCTCAATTGATGGATTTTTTTAAAATTAATTACTAAGCATCATTTTTTTAAACTTTCTATCTCTATCGAGTGGAGCTCGATTACTGAAGATTAATCCGATTGCACTTAAAACAATATAATAGCTAGGCGTTTATTTCCGGCTAATAAATAACATAATGTTCTAATGTGTGATAATCTAAAAATATTTGACTATATTAAAGATTTGTCGCCATAAGATAATGAAGTGTACATATGGAAATATTAAATATACAAGCATCTAGAAAATTAGTTTGATAGATATCCTGATTGTGATGCATAAAGTAATGAGTTTGTTAGGTTTATGTGCTTTGAAAGTTATCAGACTGGATTTCAGAACACTCCTGAAAAAAATTAGGTAAACGCATTAAACATTTAAGAATTTATCAACTCAAAATGAAGAACAAACTCCTATCATTTCTTCTCCAAATTTTCTCTCTGGTTTATTGTTAATACTGTTGCACTAAAAATTAACGTGAAATTGTCAACAGTTTCTAAAAGTGGAGATAAACATCCACCGTAGAATTTAGAAATTAAGTATATATTTTAAAGAATAAACAAAAAAAAATTACATAGGTTATATAATTACATGAAATAATATAAAAGAGTAAGTTCCTGGTGTTAATGTCTATGCAGGATTATGGCCTGTAGTTAAACTTTTTGTTTTCATGACCATGAGCCTAGAATGTTATATAGCATATAATCACCAGATGATCCACCAGATGGGGAACCACAAAATGTTAGTTTCTCAAATACCCTTTACAGTTTTCACAAACACAAACATGTTACGTCGCGATATTTAATTAACACGATAAAATTCATAAAACATCATACATTGACTAAATTATTAAAATACAATATATATAGGATAAAAAATAGATGTTTCGGATTCAATTCTGAATCTCTCATCGGTATACAACATTACAGATTCACAAACTATCACAAAGAGAACCAAAGTTAATCAGTTAAAGTTATTATCAGAGTAAAACACTATATTCTGGTAGAATAAGGGCGCTACTTTGTTATTAGGCGTTCCAGCCACCTTTATGAACCATCCCTCTAGAAAAATGCGAGTATTGTAAATGTTGCAATTGGACTTAATTATCTGTGCATTTGCAAAATCTTTAACTTGATAGTGCTGTAATGCATGAGCAGCGATTTTCGAGTAAAGAGTAGCTGTCATAAATGAGTGTTTATGCTACTTTAACCTAATGTTAAGAGTACGGCCAGTCACGACAATATACAGAGAATCACATCTTTGACATGGAATTTTTGTGACTATGAGCCTATACTGTTTAGAATATTTTCCTGTCAAATAATTTTCCTCTTTCGAAATCACAAAAGGTTCACATGATTTATAGTCATTTTATTGACCCCTAAGGAATGAAAACTAGTCGCTGGGGGCCACCGTAATTCATTATATAAATACAAATAAAAACTAGTCCGATATGCCAATCCCAAAACGTTCTTCTATTTCATATATGTTAATGCTTCCAAATTCGTTATCAAACCGTTAAAAAACTTGTCGTTGGGTGCTATCGTAATACTTACCCATCATGGTTATGCATAATATAATATATGAAAATAAAACACGTGTAAACTATTTACAAAATGGATAAAATCGTGGCTTCATGACGTCATAAACTTTAAATGCTCTGTTACTGAATTGCGTAAAAGAAACATCCTTATAACTCCAAAATTGATAATCATATTAACTACCGGTTTACTGCGTCGGATTAAGCGTCTCATTTCCAATTAAAATATATATTTGAATTGAAATTTGAATGAAATACAGGGTCATGAAAAATCGAAGAAAGTTGAAAATGATTACAAATATCTCGGCAACTAATTATCCGATCGACTTCATTATTTATGCAAACTTTGTGTTTTTTTATTGTCTTTTATATTCATTCCTTAAAATAAAAAATTTCGAAAAATTTTATATACCTTTTATTAGAACGGACATTTCGAGAGTCAGTAAAAAATATTTCCGGATAATCGAGGTTACTGAAATTCAATAAACTTCTTTCCATTATTACACACTAAGTACATATCAAATTTCAATTCTCTATTTCAATTGGTTCGGGATATAGAGCGTTTGCATATACACACACAGAGACACACAGACAGACAGACGGCATTTTTTTTTCTAAAAATACGTTTTTTGGATTCTCCAATGTCTGAAATGTGTAAATCCGTCATAATTTTTCTTTTGATTTTCAAAACGATTACAAGACTTACCCTATACTACGTATGATGGGTAAGTAAAATTATCGAATTGTGTCCAAATCCGGAGATGAACTGTGATGTGGCAGCGCAGCGCTCTAAGGGCTTAATGTGAAAAAAAATCTCATTAAAAATTATATATATACACACACACACACACACACACACACACACATATATATATATATATATATATATATATATATATATATATAATATAGTAAAGATATAAAATGCCAAAAATTTCATGTCGGGTATAAATCAGGAAATGAAACATCTTTATTTAATAACTTTGGTATTTATTACGAAATCGGTATTAATCATCATTTCAAGCATTTAGTGGAACATGAAACGACATTAATATTCGTTAGTGGACGGGAGTAGTAACAATCTCACAATCACAGATTTGTTCTGTGCTAAGTATTGTTTCTTCAAAAATTATTTGATGTTTTGTTTGACTGTATATACTATTTTAAGATTAATCTTGTTTCGTTAATTGAGCTACCGTGTTTATATATATATTTCCTAATTCTAATGTTTACCTTCATGTAAGTTGCAATTCCTCTTTCGGCTTTCTCTCTAAGAATTGACACTAATTCGATTTCTGTTTTGGAAAATTGTTTCCTTACTTTCTAAAATTTAATTTTCGAAAATCCCGATCATACGTTTATATTGTTTGCCTCTTTGTAGGTCATTACGATGGCATTGCTCTCCAGAAGCTATTGTTTACATAATTCTATTTAATATAACCGTCAATCATAAAATATATTTTCATATTATAACAAGCAAAACTGTTTACTGACAAAGAGATTTGCTATGAAAATGAAATTTTTGCGTTTTATTTAGTTGATAGATAAAGGTTGAGTAAAGATAAACAATAACGTTAGATTAAAGAATTATTTTTGTAAATTGAGATAAAGCACAAGCGATTCTCCTTACACAAATAAAATGAAGAGTATTTTTCTATGTTTTATGACGGGTTTTAGTTTTTATCCTAATACTTACTGTTATTTTATTGTTCAATATTTATTTATTGTTATTATTTTATTATTATCTATAATGTTATTTTAGATTGGGTTGTTTGCATTATAAAAGAAAATATTTGGAGGTGAGGTCGTTATCGAGAAATTATATTCTCTAACAAAATAAAAAAAAATATACAAAATCATTAAAATATTATCTAAGGGTAGTCAACCTATGACAAACGTAGAAAAGTTTGTACGCGGACAGTTTTTCAATAGAACGTTACACAGTTTTTATATTTTCCTAAATAGTATCTGTTTTAACTTTTTTCTATCTAAAATAGAAGAAAGTATTGTAATAAAAAAAAATTTACTTCCGGTTTTCGACAGATTTACACGTTTTAGGGGTGAGAGATTCCAAAAATATGATTTTACAAAATGTCTGTCTGTCCGTTTGTCCATGTGTGTGTTATCTTTATACCATTGAAAAGCGTGTGAAGTTATGCTTAGAATTTAACCAAATTTTTTGTATATGTTTTTGACTGTGGCCTGCGCGTACTAGTTGAATTTTGTGGATATTCCGCCGGAAGGGGTAACTCTGATATCCACTTAAAAATTTCAATTTCAAAAAGATGTACAAACATTTCGAATTCCTAAAAGTTTTCTCCGTTAAGTATTCGGCCTTGATCCAAGGATTACGGAGCAATTTTTGTTTTGTTTCAACCTTAAAAAATGGCTGAGATATAGCAGTTTAAAATTTTAGGATGTCTGAAATTTTGAAAGAAGACAGAAGTATTCTTCCTTAAAAGGGTTTAATTTAAGAATTTTAGTGCAGGCGCTTTCTGGCAAATATTATTTCATTGTTGCAACCATCGTTTCAACTCTTATATGCTTAACACTATACATTCATATGAGCCATCCTCAAATTTTCACCAAGCTTGGCAACACTGTGCGAAATATCGCTAAATTTGGTGATAAAAATATGTTGCCATAAGTGAAGCCAACTTGGCTATAGCTGAGTAATTTGGCGAAATTCTAATTCGATTTCACTGTGGACGAGAACTTTGAAGGAATCTTCTGTAATCAGGTTCCACGCATTTTATCTTAGTGTTTTACAGTACAATTAGCTACAATCTACAAACCAAGGAATAAAGAGGCTATCTTTTCCAACGATGAGGAAGAGAAGGACTTTTTGTAGTCGAATTGTATATCGGATGATTGTGCAACGAAGGGTGATTCGCATCCAGGTAAACCGACGATTAGCAAGTAGATGAGGAACAACAGAATGACGAAAAATATTTATTTTATTGGCGATGTGATATCGAGTTTTGAAGTAATAACGTATGTAAGATAGAAAAAAGTTTTGGGATTGGCACATCCAACTAGTTTTATTGTGTAATTAAACGAGCGCTCTACAGACCACACTTCTTGTCAAATCTAACATATTTTGCAAAAACTAATTTGTGTAAAACTTGCAACTGAAAATAACATAAATAAATTCTAAAAGCTTGTTGCGAGCATGTTGCAAGCAAATATATTTTTTTGCTCTTTGTTTCCTATCGTGTTATCTATGTATTACTATACAGCTGTTTGGCATATACATATTTTATCTATATAATTATTATACTTGATTGCTAGCTAAGTAGTAGCTGATTGCTACCTAAGTAGTAGCTGATTTCTACCTAAGTAGTATCTGATTGCTAGCTAAGTAGTAGCTTGGAAATCGAACACAGAAAAAATAGTTTTTCTGTGCCAGATTAGTGAAGATGACCATTATGCTGAGTGTATACATCATTTGGTGAACACGTGTTTCGATAAATAAGTAGATTTGGCATGTGTAGTGTATATAACGTATTGTGTAACGAAAAATATGTGTGAAAAGTCTTAAGATTTTTTTTTACTGTAATAAAAAGAATGAAAGCATATATATATATATATATATATATATATATATATATATATATATATATATATATATATCCGCTCGTTTCGCTTATGCATTAGATAATAAGTATATAATATTGAATGGAAATAATATCATTAGTCCATATATTGAGTGAAAACACAAAGAACGAGACAGAAAATCATTTAAAATATAATCTTATATAACCCCTTTTTCTAACAAGTTATTAATCTTCATTTAAAACATTTCCTTTAAAAGAACATTCTAATTTTATATTCAAGGGATTAATATTCGATATTAGAAGGGAAGAATAACGAATCTGCGATCAGAACGTCTGCTCTTCGCTAGGAACTATTCTAAGAAAAATATTTTTTTTTTGTAATGTTTTACTTGACTTTTCGCATCATCCGAAGATTAATCGAGTTTTGCTAATTGAGTTCCACTGATTGTATACCTTTAGTAATTACAGTTTTTACTCTGATGTAAGTCACAATCCCTTTTGTGAATTTCTCTCTAAGGATTGACATTAATTCGATTTCTCTTTCGGGAGACTGTTTCTTTATCTAATACAATTTAATTTCCGAACATCCAGATCAAACACTTATACCGTTTACAGCGTGATATGCAATTACGATAGTATTGCTTTTCGAAAGCGACAGTTTGTATAACTATATTTACAATTACCGTCAATCATAAGAAATATTTTCATATTGTATATATATTTTTTGACAAAGGGACTTTATATAAGAGTGAAATTTTATGCCGCACTTAAATTATATGTAAAAGTCAGAGACGAATATCTAATATAGGTAGATTGAAGAATATTTCTGCTAATTGTGAGAAAATACTTGGCAATTTCCTTAAATTGAAAAAAAAAATCAAGTTGGTTTTATTATGTTTTATGTTTGTTTTGATATTAGTTCTTACATATTCGTTATTATTATTATAATCCTGATTTATTGTTTATTTTTTCTTATAATTGGTATTTTAAAATGAGTTGTTATCTGTTTCGTAATTATGATGCAGTTGTTAAGTGGCTTAATTATTGTGAAATTTCCTTCTATAATGTTTTTTAAAATTCAATAATAATATCTTTAACATTAAATTTATAAATATTTTGATTTGTGTACATCTTAATACATTAATACAATAAACTCAATTTTGAACTGTGCAATGATATAAATGATTTTTGTATGCTTCTTTATAAAATGTTTCTATTGTAAATGCACGGTATATATGATTAATGTAAATTATGTACAGTGTATATAAATTTGTTATATATCCATATCATTTTATACTCATTGTTATTGTACATTTGAAATTGAGCTCTATACATTAAATAGTCTATGTAATTTATTTATAATTAAAAGTATACATTATACCTTCATCTCTTTGTTGGTATTTTTATAGATTAGAAATTTTCCTGAATGCATTATTTCAACCGGCATTGTTATATTATTTTCAGAAATGTCGAATATTATCATCCTACACGTTTTTTGGAAGAAAATATTTAAAAGGTTATATTTAAAATATAACCATTTATAATACAATTGATAAATAAAATTTATAAAATCTACAATTCTAGGGAAAAATAGAGTAAAAAGCGACAGAAATCTTTCTCTGTAACTATTTTAAATATTAATATGTTAGACACCTCATATAGTATCATATAATTGTTTTTCACTTTTAGTAGTATCAAAATATTTTATACATGATATCACTTCTTAAAATGTTGAATCCAAAAAAATATTTCATTTTGATAATTCCAAATTTTTTTAAATATTGAGAAATCGGATTTTTAAAGTTTTATTTTTAAAATCATTTCAAGAGTTTCAATAGTAGTTTTATTTACAATTTCAAAATTTTAAATTCTAAAGCTTCATTATTTATTAAGTTAAGGTGTAAAAATTTTGCTTAACTATTAAATATATATCCAAACAATTTTCCCAGAAAAAAAGCATTTTTCATTATCATATTATAATGAAATCTAAATATACACGAATTAATTAAAATGAGATTGATAAAATAGGTAAAAATGTTAAAGGGTTCATAGAAAGAATAAAATTATAAAATATTTAAAATAATGAACTAAGTTTACAACTAAATTCAATTAAAATATTTTTAAATTATTATAAAGTTTTTTTTTATCAATTCTAATAATAAAAAAAAAAAATCCAAAGAAACACATAATAAGTCTAAAATTTTCATTTGATTGCTAGAAAATTCTTTTTATACGATAAAGTTTTCAATGCCATTTGGATTAGCACAGATAATGACACCATTAAATAAAACTTTTTTATAGACATTTGAGTGAACGACATATTTTTTCGTTTCATTGATTACCATAGTTTCTTCAAACGAATTTCTCTCTATAAATTACTATCATCTTAGTTAGGCAATAGATTATCCTTTAAATCGTCAGACTTACATAAAAGATACGAGGAAAACCTGTCTAAAATAAGAAATGCAAATTGAAGACTATCTGACTTATGAATAGTTTGGAGAAAATAATATGTATTTTTTAGATAAATGGATGCTTTTGAAAGGATTGCATACCAAGTGGTGTTTTAAATATTTTGTGTGCGTAGTCTCATAAAAAAAAAACATATTGTGTAATGGATACTCTTATGTGAAAAAAAGTTATTAGTATGGTATTGGATCTGTTTATATAGCAATGTGTGCGTATTGTAATCGTATCAGAATTTTAATACATAGCGTTTAAAGTATTTATGTGGATATAATTCGAATAGGTAAATTGCGGAAGAAAATATATCGCTCACATAACTTAAAATTTTAAATCAAGCCTCTGATTTTGTTAAATCATAATTTTTCTATTTACTACAAATCTACCTTTAAAAATTATAGACGCAAGGCTCCCAAAAGGACCGCCAACTGAATACCAATATTTTGTAACAGATAATTTCATAGTAGGTTTCTACAACATTTCCGCCAAAATTTTCCTCCGAAGACGCTTTCTGCGAAATTTGCAAGAAAAATCTAAATCTAAACTATTTCTAAGAAAATACCGGTATTTAAAAAGCGGACCATTTAGGAGCCTTGTAGACGATATATAATATGATATATATATATATATATAATTCTTTGAAATCAAAATACTTCAAAAACGTTCTATCAACAAAATCTGACCAAACGTCTAATTTAAAGATGGCTGGCAAACATTTAGTTTACATAGAATACCTTTAAGTTAAAAAAAAAAAACTATCAAATTCAAACGACAAAGTGTACAGTAGTAACGACAAAGTGCATGTATAATACATTACATTATAGTTACAGATAGAAAAAACAAGAAAAAAGCACAAATAAATACGTATATAATTTGATAAATGATGCCAGATAAATTTAAATATGATTTAATCATACATTTGAACAAAACAATTGAATTTGGATAACAAATGACAATGAAAATGAAATACCAAAACGACATGTGTATGTGTAATCATTATCTGGTATGACACCACACATGTCGCAGAAAATACATTATTTTATATAATAGACTGGAAAGTTTGCCAAGAACAGTCCATTACTACTGCTATAATGCATTTAAAGAAGAAAAATAATACAGAAAGATAAGGGAAATTTATCAAATCGAAATTTACTTGCATTCCAAACTCCCTCTCATAAGGAACAAACATACGTGTATCACAAAGCCTGCGGAACAAGTATGTGAACTATATATCAAGATTCTTTATAAACACAGTTACAGCTATGTTAAATTTAAGAGATTAATTAAATTATTGACATATATTAAAAGTTATTAAACAATAATTATTGCTAGTTAAGTCTCAAAACTGAATAAGAAAATCATATATAATTTTGAGACGTTTAATTATAGGAAGAAAATTGTATACTTCAAACCCTACGGTAAATTAGATATATATACCGGTCTAGGACAAAACAATAGGAACACCCATTTCAAAATGTGTCGTATTTCGACTGTCTAATACAATTCCGACACATGTCGCAGCAGTCGGCCATCTAGTGACAGTGAAAAGGGAGGTATCAATCGATCATCTGCCAGTGTGACAGATGTATGACAAAATTCTCTTCACAGCAAAGCCATGTTATGCGTGACATGCTCGACATGGTGCATGATCATTGGAGCTCATCGCACTGGAGCGTCTGAATCGAGTACTTCCAATCTTGTCGGTGTTTCAAGGACCACTGCGTCTAGGGTTTAGGCAGCCTACACAAGCCTGGAAAAAGTCCTCTGCTAAGCAGAACTGTGGTCCCAAGACTCAAAGTTGAACGACAGGGATAGATGAGTGTTGAAGAGGATAATTTAAGAAAACAGGACTTCACTGCTGAAAATAACGTTCGAGATGAAAACTCATCTCCAGATTCCCGTATCCACAAAAAAAAACTCAACGGGATCTGTATACTGAGAGAATTCAAGAAAGAATGACCATTCCAAAGCCGTTAGTGTCGCCGAGGATTGCTATGAAGCGTTGACAGTGGTGCCGAGACATTCAAAACTGGACACAACAGCAGTCGGAGGAGGTCATCTCGTCCGACGAATTATCGTTTGCATTATTTCAGACCACCAGACGTGTGTTCGCCTTGTGAACACCGACAGAAGCATTTCATGTTGACTCTCTGGTTTCTATCATGAAGCTAGGATATGTGATGGTGTGGGGCGTGATATCTTCGCGTGGTCTGGAGCCACTATTAGTCCTGAGGGGAAAGATCACAAGCGAGCATTATCACAGTATTCTTGCATATCCTCTCCAGCCTATGCACCAGGCTCTGTTTCTTGGGTTCCAAGATGACAACGATCCTTTAAAACGGTTCTTTGTGTTCAAACATGGATAGATGAGCATGATGATAAAGTGGAACATCTCACGTGGTCTCCTCCGTTCTCTTATTTCAACATCATTGAGCCTTTGTAGGGTTTTTTAGAGAACAAAGTCCGTGTTCGGTTTCCTCTTCCACTCTTCTACGCATTCTACCTAATCTCGAGACTACTCTTCATTTGGAATGAGTGCGAATTTTCTTGAACTTTGTGCACAACGTTTAATTGTCAATCCCACGTCGAATGCAAGCTGTAATGAAGGTCAAGGGCGGTCCAAGCACACATTAATTAAAAAGTTGCATTCTTTCACAGGTGCTCCTGTTATTTTGTTATTCATACATAATGCATGCAAATTAAAAAAAAGGTGCACAAATATATTAGTTATGTGCACTAGGCGCTACGCAACACCTTTGACTACACAAACAATAGACAAATATACAATATAAAATATTTAAGCAAGTAGCATTGGACACTTTTAAATTCTCGAAATTTAAGGGATAAAACAGGTTTTCTGTGTTCATTATTTTCTTCATTGTTCCTTTAAAGAGTTCGGCATTTTAAAAAAGGTAATTTTTTTAAAAATAATAATGGATGTCAATGCATTTTAGTTTTGAATTTTTATGCATATATATTTTTACTGTCTTTTTTTTTCTAACATGTTTAATGATATTTATCGCCTTTTCGTCGGAAGCCTCAATGATAAAAATTAATAAAGTACAAAACTATTAATTTATTTAAATTTAAACATGTAGTATTATACACTTTTGAATTCTTGAAATTTAAGGAATAAAACATGTACTATGTGTTCATTACTTTATTCATTATTCCTTTATGGAGTTCGGTATTTTATAAAAGAGAAATTGAAAAAGATAAATGAAACGTTATGAAATTTTATGATTTCTTGTTATTACACCTGTTTTTCATAAAATTTCATAACCTTTCATTATGCATTGAAATATTATATATATATATATATATATATATATATATATATATATATATATAAGATGTCCGAAATGTCTGGAAACGGTCGAATAATTCCAGAAATATAAATCATATTCAAAAACGGAAAAATACGTGTTCAATATTTTAGAAAAATGTATTTAGAGTTTTCAAAGTTGCCCCTCCCTCTGTCTCCTAGGGGGAAAGAGGGGTAACATCAAAATATTAAATGATAACATCTCTGTTATTGCAAATTCGGATTCTATAAGTAAAAATACGCAAAATTTGTACTTAACATTGTATTCGGATCATCGTAGCTGGCACTGTGATCGAATAAAATGCAGTTAAAATCGTTTTACGAGCATAAAATCCTATGTTTCAATGAATAACTGATTTATAACAAAAAAAAATAAATAAAAACTAAACAGAAAGGAACGTCATGTTTTCTCCCACAGTCCTGGGAAGAAGGTAACCACTGCTTAACTTCTAAATGATTATGCACCACTTTCCGCGCTACCCGAGATCAGTGACGTGGACACAGTAGCTTCCTGTTTCCTTTGCGATGCTTCATTAACGTGGGTCACTTTGCTTCTCTGGATTCGATGTACAGGGTAATTATAATTAAAGTTCAACATTCCAAAAGCTGTAAAAAAGAGCCACACTTGTCAGAATGACCTGAATGTACTCGAAAAAGAGGGAAATGTTATGTCATAAGAAAAATAGTTAGAAATTATAGAAATAGATAGCGCTTTATTCGGCAAAACGTAAATGGGTTCGGCTACCAGTGACATTAGAATTCCAATGAGATGGCAATAGCGTGAGCTGCAGATTAAACAAACTATACTCTTCAATGTGCAGGATTGTATCAATGTATCTCTGAAAAAGTGACTTTCAAGTCATTCAGCAGTTGTGGCCCAACCACTGCGACAAGATGATGCCAATAATTTAATATCAACTATATGCACCTATATATATAATAGAAAAACCACAGTCCTGGCAAGTTTATATCAAGTAAAAACCATTTAAGTCAATTTCAATGAAAGTAAAATAATTTTTCCCTCCAGTCTATACCATCCATCCTTAATAAGAGAATCCATAGAAATAGTATCACACAAAAATACAATATGTAACGATGCGGCATCAGTTAACTTAGCGAAAATGTAGCTCGAGTTACTCCATGATTACAAATATGGAAATAAATAACCAAGTAAAATTAAAAAATAACGTGCGTAATTTTTAAAAAGTACATGAAAATTAAATGATAGCATTTCAAATAATAACTTCAAAGACCGTGCAATTTAAGATTATTCTAATTTTTTTTTTTTTTTTTTTTTTTTTTTTTTTTTTTTTTTTTTATAATGGTTCGGGGTGACCCGAACCATATCAACAAAATAAATATATTGTTACAAGATGTTATAATTTATTAGATTTCCAAGAAACAATCTTTTACGGAAAAGAATACAATTGAAATTATTCGATAATAAGGATGTTACAAAAGCTACTTATTCCGGAATAACATTATAATGAATCTGATAAAATGCATAAAATGTTTTTAAATGATAAAAAAAGGTAAAATAATACGTAAAATAATATATAAAATATTAATTAATTTGTATTTAAACTGTGTGCGTCCAAAATTTAAAACCTAAACCTAAATTTTTATTTCTACTAGTAGAAAAAATGTTCAATATAGGCAAATATTCATAATAATGTTTAATACTGTTATATTGAAGGGAGAAAACTTTGACTTTTAAAGATACATTTATAGGCAACTTTTGTATTAAAGTACAGCTATTAAAGTATATTTCTTGTATTAAAGATGTATGGCTTCTTAAAAAAGTTCCATATATGTTTGAGTCTCTTTTTTGTTTCCATATCTTTTATTAGAATAATTATTCGAAAGGAATTTTTTTGCACCTTACTTGATCCAATGAATAATTTCTCGAAAAAATATAGGAAAATATCTGAAATGAAAAGAGCAATTTAGAAAATTGACGCACATCTGACTTAGTTTGAAGAAAATGATATATACTTTATAAAAATAGATATTTGATATGACGCTGCATACTAAGTTGTGTTTTATATATTTTGCATTCATGCTATCTTAAAAGAATTGCTCTTTAAAGTATGCCTATTTTTGACAAAATTGAAGTTTTATGGTAATGCATTATCTATTTTTCTGATATATGTGCATGTTGTAATAGTCTATGACTTTTATGTATATAACTTTCTTTTTAAAAGTATAATTACTTAATGTTATATAATTCGGAATACAACAAATGTAATATTTGAATAGACAAATAATGTTTTAACGTAGATTTAATTATTCGCAATACTTGCGTATTTCATTCTTTCTCTAATGAGAATTATTTCAGGAAACGTATTTCTATTATAAAAAACATAGTATGAATTTAAAGTCATAAATTCAAATGTTTTACAAAACACCCTGCTAGAAAAATTTTTTTATCTTTATGCGACAGAATATATTGATACTGATTAAATATTTTGAATATTTGGTTATATAAATTGCCCTGTAAACTTATCAACATATAATTAAGTGTTTGAGAAACACCTAAATTAACAAAGATTAAATATGCAGTTTCAATTTTTAGCATTGAGCAAAACCGTATTTCTGCTAGTTTTTTATACTTTATCAGTTATGAAATTTTTAATGTTCAGCGATCAGGCATTTTATATCATTTAATGGATGTAATTTTATCGTAAAAACAAATTGAAATCATAAATGCATATCTCAGACACGTATAATTCAGTCGAAGTAGATTTTTCTTTCTTTAAAAACTAAATTGAAAATTTCTTCCCGTTTACATGTAGAATAATGCATTTAAAATTGCTAATTTACAAGATACAAAATAATTTTTTTCATGTTTACTTTAATAAACTCTTTAAAACCGATAAAAGTTTAAACATTTAAAAAATATAAGATATGAATTTTATTTTTTAAATGAATAATGGATTTTATAGTTAAATAAAATCAAAATAATTTGTATTTTTTTTTTGTTTTATTATTTTAACTTATAGAACAGAAATATGCACAGCTATTCTAAAATAATGTCCAATACAATTATTCTTCCTTTACTGGAAAAAAAAATTACTCATTTATATGACACATTTCCCAGTACCTTTCGGATTAAAGCTGATAATGATGCTATTAAATAAAACTTCTTACAGACATTTGAAAAAACGACATATATTTCCACTTCATTGATTATCACAATTCTTTAAAACGAACTTTTCTTTAGTTAGACGATAAATTATTCTTTAAATCGACAGATGTATAACAAAAGAGAGACGAGAAAGTTTCTGAAATGTGATATTAGAAAATTTACGCGTATCCGACGTATGGATAGTTTGGAGAAAATCGTATATATTCATATATATATGTGTGTGTTCTTTTTAGAAATCCCTTGCTACTTACTTATATTGTGGAATAATGCCCTTGATAAAATGTTTCACAATATAAGTGTCCATTTTCGTCTTGTAGTATTTTTACATCTGGTTATTGATTTTTTATTCTCCTCAAACTTTGTTATTTTAATCCATGCATTTTTCAATATTGTATATGTAACTTTCTGTTATTACTTGTTGATTTATATTTTGCCAATATTCTTGTGATTTAATGGTTACATTAATTGCATAAAGTTATATTATATATATGTACATATAAATGTGACGATACGAGTATTCAATTTAACTTAAAGTTTAAAGTTATCATTCTCGATAATCTATTACACATTCTACGATAACTATCACAGTATCCAGTCAAATAATTTATAGATTGCAGTCTTATTCCATGTTTACTCAGCCTTATTTTCCAAGAGAAAACGGCGTTATGGAGATGAATAGATTTTATTAACTTATATAAATTATATGTATTTAGAACATTTTCCTACTTGCGTGGACATCTTTAAAAAAAATCAAGTAAACTTAGATATTAGAAAAAGAAGTGTATTCGATGACACAATAATTCTCTCACTACAAACAGCATAGTTTTTTAGACAACTCAAAATCATCAAAATTCTGTTCTCTCGAGCTGAGGCGTCTCGTTTAAAACTGGCGAAGCGCAGGAATCCCTTCGCCAATGTAGTGGAAATTTAACAAATGAGCGAGTTACAGTGCTGCGGGGTTAATTTTTGTACGCGGCAGAAAATTGAAATGAACCGTCCTAGCCGAGAATGTGCGGGAAATCGAGTTATGGAATTAAAAAAAAGAGGAGAAAAAGAAAATGGTATAAAACTGATAAATGATTTTAATAAGAATATGATTTGGAAATAAAAAAAGATTTTTTGAAGAAAAATAAATACGCGAAGTGAATTTAGACATTATTTGAAGTGGAATAAAATAGGAATTTACGCAATTTAGACGCAATAAAAAGAGATTTCGATACGAAAATAAATGGGATATTGTTTAATAAAGGAAAAAATAATAATAAACTAGGTTGTAGAATGAATTTAGAAGGGAAGATTTTTATAGAACAATTTTAATAATATAAGGAATTTTGAATTTTGTAATATATATATATATATATATACATATATTACTTTCATTGGTATATATTTCACACATGCTTTCTTAAAAGAGGTTTTATTCCAACAGCAATTTTAATGTGCAGTGTTCATAACAAAAAGTTGGAAACATTTCTCCAAACAAACAGAAAATCAAAACTTCAAAAACCATTGATGAAATGCAATTATTATTTTTTTAAGTATTTGGTGATAATCCAAGATTTTTATATAACTGATTCGCAGTTGTAAACTAAACAGTCGTGAACAAACCTCAGTAAAAATGCAAATAGCATCAATGTTCACAATTTTAGTTTTCAGATTTTACAATTCATGTCTATGGAGTAGCATATCCCACTAAATCGATGAGGCTAAACTACATTCTGAAGAACTTTTCTCTCATATTTCTAATATTTTTCAAAATAGCGAGTCACGCTGCCCTGTAAAAATATATAAATTTTTTTAATCTATACTAAAACATAATATAACCACAATAAAAAATATACAACAATCTCTTCTGAGTTTTTTCATTCTTAGAAACCTCAGAAAACAATATATTTCCGAGATTTAAAGAAGCATTTATAAAAACAAAGTTTCTTTTGCTGGCGCTGATTTTTGAAGACGTTACATAGTAGATTTTATAGTGTATTAATCAGTTTTCTCAAACCGGAATATCAATTCTTAAGTAAGCATTTTCACATTCAACAAACATATTTTTCATACAATCTTGATAAATTAACAATACCAACATTAACATTAAAATTAACATTATGTTCTTATTCTCGAATGTATAAATTCAATTACGCAGCTGAAAACGTTTACTTGACAATCCTAAAATCTGATATTCCGGTTTCAGAAAACTAATTAATATTCTATAAAAACTATTCGGAGACGTTTTCAAAAAGCAGTGACAGCAAAACAAAAGTTGATTTTATAAATGCGTGTTTAAATTTCAGAAATTGGCTGGTTTCTGTGGATTCTAAAGATAAAGAACGCTCTTAAGAATCGCGGGTAACTCAGAAGAGGTTATTGTGTATTTTCGTTCGTTTCTATATTTAGGAAGCATCTGCCTTTTTATCGCCCGTGAGGGGACGGTGAGAGTAGTTTTATTGTGTAGCACATGTTCATTTTCCACTTCCTAATTGGTAGAGACCATTTTTCTTAAATTTTAGCTGCATCTGTTTACATATAAAAATGCTACATAACTTATATGCTCTCTACCTTTGGGTGATCGAAAAAGGTTGGACAGCACAAAGTATCTTTCAACCTCTGAGCGTCTGAGGGCTTTCCTATATTTTAATATAAGTGTTCGTAAAAATAATATTAATGTAGATTTTTTCCTATTTACTTCTAAAAATACACTTCATATTTCTTTATTTTACATTTATCTGAAAATACAATTCTGTTTAAAAAAAAAATTTGTCTGCTGATTTAAGAGCCTACACTAGTCACGGGAAGAAACAACGTTGTTAATTTTTACTTTTTTTATTTTAGTTACAGTTTTTTATAAGCGGACATTTTCAATTTCAGAACTGGTTGGAACCAGTTCTGAAAGTGAAAGTACACTTATTCAAAGAAAAAAAAATAAAAAAAATAAAAAAAGGAACCAAAATCGAAAAAATAAAACCTAACAATGTTAGAAGAGATTGGCCTCAGCTATCCTATGCAAAAATAAAAAAGTATTTAAAAATATTAAAATGCGAGCGAGAAATCTGTCAAGAACTTTCCCATAGACTTAACATTAGCGTTCGAGTTACTTCGGATGACTAGAGTAGGCTCTTAAGTCATAAATTTAGGATTTTTTTTTAAGGAAAAATACGGGAAAACCGCTTAGAGGGTTCAACGGATATCGCTTGTGCACTATTCTGCAAGAAAAATGTTTCTGGATATCGCAAAACTTTACGAAAGTGTGATATCATATAACCTTTTCTGGGATAAAAAGATTCCGGATAGAATTCCAAACGATTTCAGTGATATAAAGAGGAATTTTTAACTCAAAAGCCTCTTTTACAGCCTGTCCTCCCCCTGCCTCCTCGACCCTTCAAAAAAAAAAAACATTTTCGAGTAGTTTTTCAGTGTATTAATTAGTTTTCTCATTACGAAACATCGGTTTTTAGGAATGTATCAAATTCCAACTAAACATTTTAATCTCCATAACAAAATTTATGCATGCAGTAATACCAAAATGTAAATTTTAACATTAATGTTAGTTCTGATAATTTTGCATGTTTGTCAGTTGGATATGCTTTTTGGCCATCAAAATGTTTGCTTGAAAATAGATAACATCTAAATAAAAAGAAAACTGCCCAGTTAAACTGAGGGCATTGAGCTCACAGGCTATTCACACTAATTGTATATTATACTCTTATTTCAAAGAATTTGAAATATGCCTCTCCAAAAATAAAGAAATCAACAATATATAAAGGGGGAGGGGTCATCCCCCCGTTACCCCCCTCATAGTTAACTAATGAACCCCTTAAACTAATCAGGGAAGTCTCTAATTACAATGAATATATATACAAAATTTGAAGAAAATCGGATAATTCTGCATGAAAAACCCATTTATCTAAATTAAGCGGAATTAGCTCCCCTTTCCCCCTTTATACTTAACCAATGAACCCCCAAAACTATTCAGAGAAGCGCATTATCACAATGAACCTATATAAAAAATTTGAAGAAAATCGGATTATTCTGCATGGAAAACCCATTTATCTAAATTAGGGGGGTTATCGCCCCCTTTCCACCTTTATACTTAACCAATGAACCCCCAAAACTATTGACAGAAGCGCATTATCAAAATGAACCTATATACAAAATTTGAAGAAAATGGGATAATTCTGCATCTAAAACCCATTTATCTAAATTAAGGGGGGATTAGCCCCCCCCCCTTTCCCCCTTTATACTTAACCAATGAACCCCCAAAACTATTCAGAGAAGCGCATTATCACAATGAACCTATGTACAAGATTTGAAGAAAACCGGATAATTCTGCATGAAAACCTCATTTATCTAAATTAGGGGGGGGGGGGGGTGGGGTACCCCTCTTTCCCCCTTTATACATAACCAATGAAACCCCAAAACTATTGACACAAGCACATTATCAAAATGAACCTATATACAAAATTTGAAGAAAATCCGATAATTCTGCATGAATGAAAAACTCATTTATCTAAATTAGGGGGGGGGTATCCCCTCTTTCCCCCTTTATACATAACCAATGAAACCCCAAAACTATTGACAGAAGCACATTATCAAAATGAACCTATATACAAAATTTGAAGAAAATCGGATAATTCTGCATGAAAAACCAATTTATCTAAATTATGGGGGGTTAGCCCCCTGTTTCCCCCCTTTATGCTTAACCAATGAACCTCCAAAACTAATCAGGGAAGCGCCTTATCACAAGGAACCTATAAACAAAATTTAAAGTAAAACGGTTAGTTCTATCAAGAGTTATCGCGTTACGTACATACAGAACCAGAGGGCACATAAGCTCTCAGGCTTTGATAGCCTGTGAGCTAAAAGAGAAAACTGCCCAGTTAAACTGAGGGCATTGAGCTCACAGGCTATTCACACTAATTGTATATTATACTCTTATTTCAAAGAATTTGAAATATGCCCCTCTAAAAATAAAGAAATCAACAATATATTAAGAGGGGGGGTCATACCCCCATTACCTCCCTCATAGTTAACTAATGAACCCCTTAAACTAATCAGGGAAGTCTCTAATTACAATGAATATATATACAAAATTTGAAGAAAATCGGATAATTCTGCATGAAAAACCCATTTATCTAAATTAGGGGGGTTATCCCCCCCTTTCCCCCTTTATACTTAACCAATGAACCCCCAAAACTATTGACAGAAGCGCATTATCAAAATGAACCTATATACAAAATTTGAAGTAATTGGGATAATTCTGCATGAAAAACCCATTTATCTAAATTAAGGTGGGATTACTCCCCCCTTTCCCCCTTTATACTTAACCAATGAACCCCCAAAACTCTTCAGAGAAGCGCATTATCACAATGAAGCTATATACAAAATTTGAAGAAAATCGGATAATTCTGCATGAAAAACTCATTTATCTAAATTAGGGGGGGGTTATCCCCTCTTTCCCCCTTTATACTTAACCAATGAACCCCCAAAACTATTGACGGAAGCACATTATCAAAATGAACCTATATACAAAATTTGAAGTAATTGGGATAATTCTGCATGAAAAACCCATTTATCTAAATTAAGGGGGATTAGCCCCCCCCCCTTTCCCCCTTTATACTTAACCAATGAACCCCCAAAACTATTCAGAGAAGCGCATTATCACAATGAAGCTATATACAAAATTTGAAGAAAATCGGATAATTCTGCATGAAAAACTCATTTATCTAAATTAGGGGGGGGGGTTATCCCCTCTTTCCCCCTTTATACTTAACCAATGAACCCCCAAAACTATTGACAGAAGCACATTATCAAAATGAACCTATATACAAAATTTGAAGAAAATTTGATAATTCTGCATGAAAAACCCATTTATCTAAATTATGGGGGGTTAGCCCCCCGTTTCCCCCCTTTATGCTTAACCAATGAACCTCCAAAACTTATCAGGGAAGCACCTTATCACAAGGAACCTATAAACAAAATTTAAAATAAAACGGTTAGTTCTATCAAGAGTTATCGCGTTACGTACATGCATACATACATACGTACGTACGTACATACAGAACCGGCGGGCACATAAGCTCTCAGGCTTTGATAGCCTGTGAGCTAAAAACTGATATTTTATGTTGATAAGGCTACTGTAGAAACTATTTGAAAACGCTGCGATTATGGGGGGGGGGGTTTCTGGGAAGGGGGGGGGGGCGGACAGCAAAAAAAAAATGTTTCAGAAATGTCTTTTTATTTATTTATTTTATTTATTTATTTATTTATGTTTTTAATTTTACTGATTTCTGAGATATTTGAAGTAAAATTAATGCTGTTAGGAAATGTAGATAACTCAGAAGCAATTCAATTTTATATTTTCGTAAAATTTTCCTAGACTCAGAAAACTTTCTCTTTCTTTAGCACTTTCCAACATAGTTGAAAAGTGCGTTTTTTATTTAGTTGAAAACTGTTTATGAATTCGGTTTGTCTGTCTGTCTGTCGTCTTTCAGTGCTCTAACTTGCGTAAATATATTCGGGATATCACGTAATTAATATATGTTATTGAGGTTTACTATGGTATGTTCGGTATTGAAAATGAAGTGTGTAATACTTATAGTTTTTTTTTTTGTTGTTGTTGTTTTTTTTACACGGATGCTCAAAAGAATTCCGTTATGTTACAATTTATGTGGAAAATAATTTACGTTTTATATTATTGATGTTACACAATTTCAAACATACTGAAAATGATATATATCACTAAGGGGTATCACAAGAGGCATACTGTAGAATATTGTGTGTATAGCATTCATCGTTCATTTACAGAGACACACAAAAAAATCGGTATTGTCTGTTAACAAAAATTGCTGGAGTGCATTTTCAGTTTCTGAACGCGTTTTAAAATTTAACTCATTTTTTGTGTATTACTTGGTGTGTATAAATTCTATTGATCATATACAGGGCAGCACAAAAGTGCTCGAGTACATTTACGTTTCTTGACGTAAATTCTAGGAGGGGAATTTTAAACTGTGCTACGTGATTGCTAACTGAACTAAAATTTTAAAATCGATGTTGTATATATACAAATCTATACATCATATACACAACTGCACAAAATAATTCGGATATTTTTCTGAATATTGTTATTAAGTCAAATTACTATTAATAATATTAATTTGGTTTTTAAATATGGTATGCGTTTTCCAAATTGTTTACTTAGACATTATCTTTCACCTTAGTAGACGGTAAAGATTTGTAAAGTTATTTTTGAAGTGTTGGAAATGTGTTACATAATATATGCTTGATACATGATGTTTCGTTCTTGTTTTCATTACGTTGTGAGCATCGTCTAAAGTTCGCTGCTTATAAACAGGTACATATATCAAATCTCGGATAGCTGCCAAGTACTTTTCAAAGAAAATTATTGTTTTGTGAATTATTTTTGGATTTATGAATATTTTTTATGACTCTGTATATATATATATATATATATTTAATTTTCTCTATATTGACACAGCTTGTATAAACAAATAATTTTCTTTATGAGTAGATTTAATTTTATAAACAATTGTATGAATTATAGCTTTCTTTTAATTAGAGTTTAGAAAAATTAAACTTGCTGCAAAAGGAAAGTACAAAAAAAGAAAAGTAACTTATCTTTTTACCTGACTGCCAAGAAGGGTTATGTGTTTGACGCATATCTGGGTATATATGTGGGTGGGTATGTGGATTTCTTTGTACCCTCAAAACCTCCCAGCGGCTGGATGGATTTTAATGAATTAGGTCTCTATCGATTCGTCTTAACCGTCCAATGGTTATAGGGTAGGTTTTGTTTTCATAAATTCGAAATGGAGGCCGTAAAATACAAAATGGCGGTAGAGACGAAAAAAAAATTACGCACCATATTGAGTGGCATATTATTGGGTAGGTCTTTCAAAATGAAGACGATGTTTCCTAGACTATTTTACAGCCAGAAGTTCCGTTTAAATATTGCATAACCTGAAATTTGTGTTGGTAGGATCGCTAGCTTATTACGCTGTCTGTTTTATTAATTTTTTTTTTATTTATCTATTTCTTGTTTTCAAAAGATATAAATAGGTATAAATACATGATTTATTAAATAACTTGTTATCGTAAAATATGCGCTTGTGTTTGCTTAAACAGTTAACTTTAAACATATGAATTATATATATAATACTTTGAAATCAATTAAATTGTCACAATAGAAAATACTTTTATGTAATACTTAAAATTAACTGACAAGTAATGTATTTTGCTTGAAATTTGGATTAAAATGATTTACAATTTTTTTACACAGAAGATCAAAAACAGTTAAATAACAGACTACTAGAAAATCTAAAAATCTAAGACTTAAAAAAAATAGGAAGTTTTAAAATCCATGAATATGAAAACAAATCAACAATTTAAAATAATTAATGAATTTTTATTTAAATGAAACTAAAAAAATGAAAACATTGAGATTATATATCATTGAGGTTATTTATCATTTATAGAATACTGGTTTAAATATACAAAAATTTTTAATTCTTCTTTTACGATGAAATAAAATTTGGATTTTTATATGATAAATTTTTTAAACCTTTGGATTAAAGAAGTTAATGACACCATTAAAGAAAATAAAAAATTATGGACCTTTGAAAGAAAGATATATTTTTTACCCACATTTATTACCTTAACTCTTTAAGTTGAATATTTCTCTGTAACTTTGACACTTTAGTTAGGCGATAAATTATTCTTTAAATCGACAGATTTACAGAAAATGAGGAAGAGAAAATTTTCAGAAATGTGAATTCAAAAAAATCTAAGGATATCCGACATGAGAATAATTTTGAGAAAATCGCATTTTTTATAGTAATGGTTATTTGTGAAGGTACCGCATAACGACATATGCTTTACTTTTTTTTTTTTTTTTGTTGAAGAGCATATTCTTTGAAACATACCGTTATTTTACGATTATATAGTAAATGTGCATTATGGCTATATATGGACATATATGTCAGATATATAAACATTTTTACGGCATCGGAATTTTAATATATAGCATTTTTTTAACGTCTTTATATGGACAATTTTTGTGTAGACTAACATTTTTACTTTCTTCAACCTTTATTCTAAGAAGAAAATATTGGATTCATGAAAATTTTCGATATCTGGTTTTCGATTTATACGTTTTCGAATGTCCTGAACACGATTTGACTGTTTTTAGAAAATGTCTGCCAGTGAGTGTGTGCCACAAATTCCGGTAGGAAGGGGCCTGGTCAGTGGTCTCTGAGTCTCTGGCTGTCTGTTCGTATGTGACAAATTTTTTTGGGGGGCTCTATCTCAAGAGCTAATGCACGGAATTTTATTTAAAATTAGATTCAGTTAGTTTTTGATATAAGTTGGTGCTGATTAGTTTTTGGTGCAAATCGCGCAACAGGCAGCGCTGGTATGCTATATATTTCACGATTTTCAAAATAGCTACATCTCAAGAACTATTGCAGAGAATTTCATGAAACCTCCGATTCTGTCAGACCATGTCATAAATACACATTGATTAAATTTTGGTGTATATAGCCCAACAGGTGGAGCTGCTATGCTACTTTTTATGATTTTTACCTTAGCTATATCTCAAAAACTAATGCATTGAATTTTATCAAGCTTCTGATTATGTTAGACCTTGACATAAATATATATTGATTACGTTTTGGTGTAAATAGCCCAACAAGTGTCGCTGCTATGTTTACTTTTTCCTTGATTTTCACTATAGCTATATCTCAAGAACTAATGCACAGAATCTCAGCAAACTTCAGATTCAGTTAGACATTGACATAAGTTGGTGTTGATTAGGTTTTGGTGTTAATCTTCGAACAGGTGGCAAATATGTTGCATTTTTCAGAATTTACACTATTTTAGCTATAGTCATAGCTCAAGAACTATTGCACGGAATTTAATAAAACTTTAGATTCAGTTAGAACTTCATATAAATTGGCGTTGATATGTTTTACGTGCTTGTGAAACCTGTATGAGACAGAAGAAAGTTTTGAGATTGGCACATCCGACTGATTTTTTAATGGACAGATTTATATCTACGCATCATTCTATGCATTTTTGTGTATTTTAGTTAATGCTACTGTGAAAGAATAGTATAATTTGAAATTAGAAAAAAAATCACACAATCACATTTATGCACATAATTCATTTAATATATTTTTGTTGTAAAATATACTTAAATGTATATACTGTAAAAAAGACAAATGATTCTTAATCTAGGAAAATATAATATAAACACAAACAAAAATATACAACAATCTCTTCCGAGTTACCCATGATTTCGAAATCATTTGTTTATCTTTAGAAACCTCAAAACAAATATATTTTTGTGATAACACTGGTCAACAACATTTTTGCTACTGTGGAAAATATTAGGGTTTCGAGTCTAATTTGAGTGTGCTAATTCCAAATCTGAACGTTATCACGTCAGGATCTTGAGTTATAGAAACTTGTTAAATTTGACATTATGAGACTGTTTTACACACAACTGAAACCTGAGCAATATTATTTGTTTAGAGGAGATGATTCACAATCCGGATATGTTATTTTAGATTATATTCCTTTGAAAATATGTGGATATCTTTGTCATACAGAAGTAACAGACTCAGAGATGATTTTTCGGTTCACGCCATAACATGGGCACAGAAAACGACATTACTCTTCCTTTACCTCTTAATTATTTTTTAGCCCTGTATTGCACACTGTACAGCATATATGTGGTGCCGACCATTTGTTCTGATCTCCAATTTCCACACCAAAGTAATAATGGTAACCATTTTCACTTTTGTAACAACAGGATGATTGCAATAACTTTACATCCTGACGTGATAGAGAAATTTGGAGTTCAGATTTGGAACAGCACACTCAAATTAGTGTAGAACACCAACATTTGCAAAAGTAGCTGACAAAAGTATTTACTTTTTGACCAGTGTAATAAAGAAGATTTTTCAAAACAAAGTTATGTTGCTCACATTCATTTTCGGAAACGATTCCGAGTAATTTTTATAGCGTATTAATCAGATTTTTCGTATATTCTATCTATTCTCAAGTAAACATTTTCATGTTCAATAAAAATGTTTTACAGACAAATATGATAAATTATCAATTAACATTAACATTCAAATTAATATTATTTTGTTACTTCTGCATGTATAATATCAGTTATTCATAGAAAATGTTTAATTGAGAATTTATAGGATTCTAAAAACTGATATTCCGGTATAAGGAAACTGATTAATACACTTTAAGAACTCCTCGCATACGTTTCCGAAAACCAGTTTCAGCAAAATAATTTTAATTTTTATAAATGCTATTTTTAATCTAGAAATCACATTGGCTTCTGAAGATAAAAAACTTTTTTTTGGAATCGTGAACAACTCGGAAGAAGTTATTGTATATTATCGCACGTGGTTATATTATATTTGGAGATTAACAAACATTCGTCTTTTTAGTGGATGCATATACAATGTACAAAACGAATAATATTTTTAAAGTCACTTAAATAATTACAATTAAAAAAAGTATTTATTTAATACTTGCAGTTTACTTAGTGTAGAATCTTTTGTTAAAAAATAGATTTTAGTGATTTATATTTTTACACCGAGAAAGTAGGGAATTGCTAATTAATAGAATACTACAAAAGTTAATCTACCTCTGTCCTCGGTGTTACAATAAACCCGATACTATTGATACATATATACGATAAACATTTTAAAATTTATGAAGGGTGTTATAACATTAAAGTTTAAAATATTTTATGATTTTCTGCTTAGTGTGTGTGTCACGTACATATTCAATATAAGGTGCGTATGGTTTTTAGTTTTAATACAAGAATATTTTAGTCTGAGTTCTTGCCTTGTCTAATCGTATCATACTTGTTTCAAGTGCGAAAAATAATGTACGGAATTACTTGTATTAAAATGGAAAACTTTGTGAAATGACGAATGTCCTTAAGGTTTTAAATGATGTTAAAAAATGAAAGCATAAGGTATGGTTTTTATTCGCAAAATTATGCTGAAAGTTACTTAATTTAAAGTCGCACTTTCGTTCATAACTTTAAGAGTATTGAAGATATTTTAACACAATTCTCGTCTTTGTACGAATTGTAAGGATATTGAAAGGATTTCATTAAAAAATCATCAATACTATTAAAGTTATGAACGAAAAAGAGACTTCGAATTGGAGTGAGACGTCCTGTAATTTTGACTAAATAAATTGATTTCCGAATGTGATTTCCTATACAATAAATGAGTGTTACATTGCCCTGTACCAACCTTTAAAGTTTGTACCATGAACTTGCAATCACCCTGTATATATTTTCCCTATACCACCTCAGGTATAACTTCCTTTATATATATTTGCTCATATCCTAATAGAGCTCGACCATTTAAAAAATGATTTTGGAAACCATGGCCATAGTTTATTGCGTTTGTTTCCAAGAGAATGTCGTTTTTCAAGTAGCTTGAACATTTCTATCTTGCTATCATCAACATAATACCTTGTTTTTGCGTACTTGTGCAAAGTTATTATGAATACAGTAGGCAATAATATACATTTTACCGCAATCTAAAACAAAATAGATTTCTAATTTATATTATTCATTTTCTTTAATGTATTCAATTTGTTATAAAATGAGGTTTTACTGTATGTTGAAATCAATGAAAATGAAGTATATATATATTTTTTAACCTTCAAATAGTTTAAATAAAAAACAAAATCTCTTTATTTACTTATTTATTTACAAAAGACTAACGGCACAAAATTTAATAAGAAAATCAAAGTGTACATAAAGATTTTCACATGTACAGTCTCTTTCTGAATCAATATCTTACTTTCCCCTAATGTTTGTGGTCAGTCGAAAGAACTAAGAACATCAGCGCACAGAACTTCCAGAAAAAATATAAGGTATTTGGTAACAGCCAGTTGTTGGACGGACGAAATGTGACCGAATTGTCGTGGAATTCTCTCGTCTCATAGTAAGGAATAAAATTCTTATTTAGATTCAATTCGATGTTTTACTCGTAAAAAAATAATTGAACTTGAGCATAGTGAAAAGGCTTAACATTTAGCGTCCCGCGTAGGGTTTCCCTAGGACTTAACTGGAGAAACCTGAAACTCGGGACTACAGGCGTAGGGATTCCCCTGGAAGTTACTGGAAACACCTGAAACTCAGGACGACCCGCATAAATCTGTAAATCGGGACATATGGTAACACTAGTTGCATGTATAAAACTATCATCTAGCCAAATGAAAAAGAAAAAAAAAACATAAACATACTCCCCTAATCCCCTCAGAATAGAAGGTAAATTACAAGTAAGATCTTCCAATTACAGTAAAAAATGGTGGCGTATTAAAGATTACGTCCCATTCCAAATACCCCATAATACCGTCCATTCTTGTTTCTTCCGTCCTTTTCTGGCGTGTTTTTCTCCGTCAGGTATGTACATTTTTAGATTATGTACATTCCCGACTTCGAGATGAATAATTTGTTCATTTCAAAAATGACATAAAGAAAAGGTATTTTTAAAAATATATATCTCAGTCATTTAAAGAATTTCAGAAAACACTGTATTTATTTGTTACTTACGTTAGAATATATTTTGTTTTTCTAAAGGAAAACAAAATATATATGTATAACGTTTTATCATTCTTCATTAAAAAGACAAGATCTTGAATTTTTAAATAATATATTATTACAAAAATTATATTTCTACGTTACAAAATGAACATAAAATTTAAAAAAAACTTAAATAATTTATAAAATAGAATATAAACATTATTTTCAAAAATAATTAGAGATTTTTTTCCCCTGCATTCAACCAATTTCGATAGTTTAATTCCTTTTCCTTTTTAGCTTGTCTAAAAAGAGTTCAGAGATATTCATAGTAATATTGAGTACTATTCTTTGGATGGTAAAAAATTTCATCTTTTATAGGATACATTTTTCAATACCTTTTGGACTAAAGCAGATAATGACACCATTAAATAAAACTTTTTTATGGATCTTTGAGGGAAAGACATATTTTTCCATTTCATTGATTACCATAATTCTTTAAAATGATTTTTCCGTATAAAATTTTTAACCTTAGTTAGGCGATAAATTATTCTTTAAATCGACAGCAGAATATTGGGGAGGGAGAAGGGGTTTTCTAAAATGCGAATTTATAAAATTGGAGCATGTCTGATTTATGGATATCTTTGAGAAAATGTTACATTATTTTAAAAAAATGGATACTTTTGAAGATAGTGCATACTTCGTTATCATTTATGTATTTTGATGCAAGTTATTGCATATGTATATTCCTTTAAGAATGCTACGTACAAAAGAATTCATACTTTTATAGTAATGGAGATGAATATATTTTTGCAATGTTATTGGTATTTAAATATATAACGCTCTTTCTGACAGATAAATTTAGTTATACAGTTTATTTTATTTATTTCTTCGATTTTCAAATGTGTCTTCAGAAATAATTACCCTCTTGTAAAATAACAGTATACATGTATATTGCAAAAATGTAAATTCATTTATCTCACACAGTGATCACCTATAGAGCAATGTCTTGTCTAATATTTATATCTTCAGTATGAATAACTTTGACAAATAGTTCGACATTGAAACTCCAAAAGCAAAAATTTATTTATTCCGTATAAATCTATGTTGCATTTAATTCCAGTTCGTTTAACATGTAAAGAGATCAAAAAGAAAGATCGAAATGTCGAAGATAATATCGACTATCTATACAGCTATCCATGAGAGGATTATAAGAAATATTTCACAAATGGAATCAAGAATTAATTCTACAAAACTATAACGACAGAATACATATCCCAATATATCAACAAGCTCAAAAGTATGAAGAAAAGAAAGTAGCTATTGAAGAGCAGAATAAATGGTACAAGATCCCACGTTTTTGTTTGTTGTTGTTCGTGCGCATTTGTATGTGTGCATGTGTACGAGTGACTGTACGAAATGAATAATGATCCAAAATTAACCCTCACATAAAACATATCACATAGACACAAGTAATGCAAACAATTGTTTTAGTATGAAGCCAAACAACACTCAACCTTCTACCGACACACACACACACACACATACACATAAATATATATACAAATATACATATATATATTTATAACATGACATATATATATATATATATATATATATATGTGTGTGTGTGTGTGTGTGTGTGTAATAACAAAAAAATCGCCATTTTACCTTAATTAATTCATTCCAAATTCTTACAGTATCTACCTTTCCCCCCTGTCTTTTAATAATATCTTAAATACAATTTATATTTTAATTCCATACCTTTAATCAACATATTCTTTTAATTCTTATTCTAAAAATCTTAATCTGTTAAAAGCGATACTTCTTTGTAAATACTCACTGATTTATTGCTTCATATTTGAGACATCAAATTTTTATTTCTGTAGAATGTTTCTTAATACCATTTTAATTTTTATTAAAATAATTATTCAATATTCCCGCATTCTTTGCATGTACTCCCGCGTCAAAAATTTTTACATTTTTCTTTCTACGCTTCTGTTAAAGAGTTCCGACATTTCGCCATGTTTTGCCCATCTCGCTTATTCTTTTCAACCAATAAATAAGCGAGCACTCTTATCTCTTCCCTCTACTTCCCAACTAACTAACATTCCGTTGGCGTTTCAATCGGCACGTCAACATATTCTTGAGCGAAATGCTAGTACATAACGAGCTTACACAGCCTTGGAGAGCATATTTTGTACGTTTTTCGATTTACTAAATGAACCTGTGTCACTTGCTGGAGATTTTATTCAGATTGATGTACTTCTAATATGTAATATCTTCATTCTTTGCTCTGACGTAACACAGCTCGATATGAGTTCTAAAATGGACCATTATTGCAATTGTTTCTACTTTGTGAAATCAATAAATTCGTCTTTGAAAATGCAGCTTTCTTTTTAATTTGACGAGAAAATTTCCAATGTATTCAAAAACATTGCCTTCCATCGTGATAACTTCGACTGCAAATAAGTGACTCTAAAAAAACATCGCTTGCCAGAAATAATATGTCAATAGTTTGTCGACATACTTTACTATGAAATGGAAAAGTATCTTATCAGTCGGCAGGATGCTTTGCTTGCGAAAGAAATCATAATAAGAAACCGGCAAGTTTTCGAATGGAATGTTTTTAAAATTCTTCAATTTTCATTTGGAAGTCTTCATAGCTGTTACGTCACCAACCTAATATATCCCGTACTCTGCTGCTACTGCGCTCCACTCTGAAATGTCGTTCTTGTTCTCTGACGAGTGAATGTCGTGTATGTGTTCTAATGTGTGAGTGAATATCCTCAACCTGATATCTCTCCAGTGGCTATATTAGAGAGTACATGGATTACTTTATCTCATGATGACCGAAAAGTGGAATTAATATCTTCCATTAATTTATTATTTTTTTAATAAAGTCTAGTTGTTGTTCCGTCAACATGTATGGAAACTACATATCTGTAAGTCAAATGTATTATATTATTTTGTTAATGTTTGCAATATTTTAGCAGATTTTTTATTATTTACAGTATTGTTATTATTATTAATTGTTATAGATATATTATTTATTATTTTGTTATTAATTTAAGGATTATTTATACATTGTCTATCTTAAAGTTTGTATTAAAGTTTATACTGAAACTAAAATTTACAAAATCAAAATGTCTAATCCGAAATAGACGTAATTTCATTTGACCTGGAGTCTGGAATGAACATAAAATCTTGGTTGAAACATTTTGAAAGTTCATGCTCTCAAAATAAAAAAGATCCAGATTAAAAACTTAAAAATCTTTCAAAATATTTGAAGGGAGAGGTTTTAAAACTATATGTTAATGAGTGTTTAGAGTGTAATGATTATGAAGAAATTGCTGAAATTTTGACTGAGAAGTTCATTAAAGTACATATCCCTCGTTTCTCTGACTTTGCTTTGCTAAAATGGCGTGATTTTAGCGATTTAGAAACTTATTTTTGAAAGAAAATATAGATTGCTCGACAACTAAAATTATGTGAAACATTCATATTGCAAGGACTGACATTTGGGTTAAAACCCGAATATCAGAACTGTTTATTAGTAAATCCCCTTGAAAGTGCTACAAATTGGTATAAACTACACTGTAAAAAATGACCAATGTTTCTTTTTTTATGAAAATATACTATAACCATGAACGAAAATATAATATAATCTTCTGAGTTATCCGAAATTTCAAATAGCATGTTACATTGTCTTTTGAATCCCCAGAAACCAATACATTTCCAAAATTTAAAGAATTACTTATAAAAACAAATTATTTTTAGCTGCCCGTATTTTTCAGAAACGTTTCCGAAAGGTTGTTATAGTGTATTAATTAGTGTCTTCAGTCTAGAATACCAGTTTTTCGAATGTCATCCATTCTCAAGTACACGTTTTCAGCCGCATAAGTTAATTTATACATGAAAGAGTAAAAAAAAATAATCTTAATTTTAATGTTATTGTTAACGCTGTTAATTTTGCATGTTTGTCTGTTAAAAAAAAAATTTGAGCATGAAAATGTTTACTTGAGAATTGATAGCATTCGAAAAGCAGGTATTCCAGGCTGAGGACACTAATTAATACACTATAAAAACCCTTCGGAAACGTTTCTGAAAAATACGGTCAGCTAAAAATAATTTGTTTTTACAAATAATTCTTTAAATTTTGGAAATGTATTGGTTTCTGGGGATTCAAAAGACAATGAAACACGCTATTCGGAATTTCGGATAACTCAGAAGATTATATTATACTTTCGTTCGTGGTTATAGTATATTTTCATAAAATAAGAAACATTGGTCATTTTTTACAGTGTAGTAAAACAATTAGTTGTAATGCCATCTCGTCATAGTAGTAATAGTAATGTCGAAACTGATTCTCAAAATACTAGATCGTTTTCTCAAAAAAAAAAAGCACCTAGACATTGGGTTCGCCCACACTAAAATTCCATAAATCATAATTTCCAACCACAAAATAATTTTAACCCTTCAACATCCAGGTTTGTTAGTCCTAAATTGCCTGTTCATTATCAGAGAAGAGTTCCTAGTCTGAATAGAGGAATCACAGAAGCTTATCATTGAAAAAAAAGTTGTATATTTAATGTGAATCATCAACCATCATGTACTACTTCTCTTCTTTACCAACCGCAACAACTTGTTCATAATGTCTGACAATTGATTGTTTCTGTGTATGCCAATAACAAAGAATTACATTATGTAATTGATTCTGGGTCAACAATATTAATTTTACTTTTAAGTTTGTTAATTATTTAAATAATAAAATTCTAAATATTTCACATATCATTGTTGGTTAAGCTAAAGATAATGTTATAATCAATAAGTCATGTAATTTATTTGTTAAAATAAGTAATATTACACAGTATATTGAATATTTGCTATGTGATACTGATTTAGAGTATGGCATATTAGGATTGCCAGACTGTTCTAAATTTAATTTTATTATAGACTGTGGAAACTCTAACATTGTTCAAGGAGACCTTGTTCTAAATCAAAATGTTGCCATATCCAGTAATAATTTAAATTTATAATTCAATGTTAAAAATGAGTATCAGCGTGTACAATCTGATTATAGAAATGTTATGACTCCTCAATCCTTCGCGCAACCTAATGTTAATTATTATAATTTAATTGGGCAAATAAATTCTGTAAAAAATAAAGCTTTAGGGGATATTTTGAGAGATTATTTGGACATTTTTTCAAAAAATAAATATGATGTGAGAAAAATTAATATTGAGTCACATCGCATCTTTCTCAATTCTGACATTTATCTTACTTCAATAGTAGAAGAAAAAGAAATTTCAGAACAGATTCAATAATTATTAGCTTCTGGATTAATTAAAGAAAGTAATAGCCCTTATTCTTCCCCTGTTACTTTGGTAGAAAAACGCGATGAAGGTAAAAAAAAATAGATTATGTGTAGATTTTATAAAACTAAATTCAATAATGAAAAAGGATGCTAAACTATCACCCCGTTTTGACGGAATTTTAGATAAACTGAGTAGTGCTCAGTATTTTTCCACCTTGGACTTAGCCTCTGACTACTGGCACATACCCAGACGACCAGCCGACACTGAAATATTAGCCTTTACTACCAATTGTGGACTCTGGGAATGGAATTTTCTCCCCTTCGGTGTAAAGGTAGGACTCCCAATATTTAATAGAACCATTAGAAGAATTCTTACTAAACATAAAATAAACTTTGCTTGCTATTATTTTGATGATATAATTATTTTCTCTTCAACTTTGGAAGAACATTTACAACATCTTACCAAAACTTTTAATTATGCAGAATGAAAAATATCAAACTTAAACTACCTAAATGTATCTTTATACATTGCTCTGACGTAACACATCTCTATATGAGTTGTAAAATGGACAATTAGTGCAATTGTCTCTACTTTGTGAAGTCAATAAATTCATTGCTGAAAATGCCGCTTCCTTTTAATTTGACGAGAAAAGTTCCAATGTATTCATAAACATCGCCTTCCATCGTGATAACTTCAACTGAAACTAAGTGACTATACCAATACATCGCTTACCAGAAATAATATGTCAATACGTCGACATACTTTACTATGAAATGGAAAAGTATCTCATCAGTCGACAGGATGCTTTGCTTGCGAAAGAAATCATAATAAACAACCGGCAAGAGTGTGCCAGATTATTGTTTGTTGTCAATCAGTTTGTTTCATTGCTGGTGTATGAAACAAACTGATTGACCTTTCAGAATTAAAAGGTGGACTTTCATCTTAAATGAAATATTATAAAATGGGATGAGTTTTGATATGGGAAAGCTAAGCTAATAGGAGTATAAACAATTTTAATTTTTAAAAAGGGAAAGGAAATAAAATTAATTTTAACGTAGCAATAAATACATAAAATGAGAAAAAATGTATAATATTAAAATAAGTTAGATATATGTATAACGACAACGGGCTATTTTTTACAGTAAACAGTAAAATGAAAACATTATGGACCATTCAATGTTATATCACGTTTAAAGTTGTAAACGATAATGGAGATTTAAAAAATCGATTCAGAACATAAAAATATGTTTTATGGGCAGATGTTTCGCACCATATTGGAGAGGGAAGGAAATATATATTACATAATACAAATTGCAAATTTGCGATGATTTCATGTATGCTATTGAAAGGCCTCGAAGCGGTTTTCTTTATGGCAACCACTAATTTTTAAAAATTAATTTCGTGTCAGATTATTACAATTGCATGAAAAATATCAACCCGAGACAGGATTCTACGACGTATGTAAGATAAATCTAAAACAAAAATCTTGATAAAGAAATAGTGATGCTCAAAACTTTGATTTGGTCGCTATTAATAGAGACCACGCCGAGGCATAAATTGAATTATTAAAAATGGAAGCCTAAATATTTGACCTTTCACACATATTTCACACATCGAAATATATAAAGACGATAAAATTTATATATTTAATATTCTCAGGTTTGATCTTAACATTAATCAAAACTATCGCTTAAATAAAATCATCCTATAACATAGTTGTTTTTTTTCACTTTTGGTAGGAAAGTCCATAGACTAGCGTGATTCGTTATCAAAAATAAAATATCTCCAAACAGAATTTCACTTGCTTAACCCATATTATCCAAGTGGCAGGATTTCCTTTCAAGTAGTTTTGACAGTTGACTAGGTTTTTATTATTATTCAGATTACTTGATTGCTACTACTTTTTGATGTAGCTGAATTCACTTTATTTAACACTCCGTCGGGCGCCAGCGATCTGTTAGTCACAACCAATGTACGTTGGTTTGCCACATCTACCTAAGACAATGTGTTCTCTTGACGTTACCATTAGCTTCAACTATAATAGTGCTAATGAAAGTGAAGTTCTTTCCTTTTTTGCTGTTAGTAGGCCGCTGGATGTAATAGACTCATTGCGCCCGATATTACAATATTTTGGTAAGTAAAGATTTCTCAACTATTTTTAAACTGTATCCCTTTGTTGGTTACATATTAAGGTAACGACAAATTAAAGAAGTAGAACATAATAAACTACTAACTACAAACGAAAGATGCGAATTTTTTCGAAATGGCGCAATATAGTTTCCAACAGGTTGGACGCAATAAGCCTGCGAGGCCAATTTTGATTTACTAATTTATAAAAAAATTCTATTATTACTGAAACAGTGCTATATATATAAATTTTAAACGCTCTCATTTTTAAAAAACTCTGAAGGAATTTTTTTTTTATGTAAGATAAAGCCACGAGAGATGGCACGGTCGTAGAGATTGCGCACATAGAGGTTCGGGGGGGAAGGAGTTGAGTGAGCGCTTAGCGACTCCAGGTAGTTGTACCACAGCAGTAGTGGAGTGTCTACTTGAAAGGGCACGTTGATTGTTTTGAGCGTCTAAGATAAAACATTGCTATTTTGTTTTGTTTTACCAAAGTAAGTGCTTGAATTTTCATGGCTATTCGTCAGAATTTCTATCTGCTACTTAAGAGAGATGGCGCATTGTTCCCATTAGTTTCCATGCTAGGAAAGATTACGCAGCTTATTGGTAAATTTGCATAAAAAATGAAAAATGAAAATGAACTAATTTTAAGTTAAACGTGTTATTAAGTAACTTGATGTTATTTTGAATCTAATCTGGACTTGCTTTTTCTGATTCTTTAATTTTTCCCCTTTAATTAAAATTTTGTAATCGTTTATAAAATAATTTCCTTTTTCTGATTCTTTAATCATTAGGTTGAAATATTCATTCCTAATACAATAATATTTGTTCACAAAAACCTTACAACAATATCATTTATGTGTAATTATTATTGTAAACAATTTAATTGTAGTTATTATTAGTAACAATCTCTTCTACCCATGTGCGCAATCACACCAACCCTTTATGGACATATTGCGCAAAATAACCTTCTTGGTTTTATTACAACTGTTCTATTAAATTGCAACATAACAACAAAATAGCAATGGGAATGCACAAAAAACAAATGAACTAAAAATTATTCATGGATAGTTTAGCAAAAATTTAATATTTAGATTTTTTATTGTTATTCTTTTGAATTGTGCGAAGACTCTCCTAGCTTTACCTTAGTTATTTAAAACGACATTTATAAATTTCTTCTATCTACAAAAAAATATTTAACTTACATATAGTTATCGATTTTTTTTTTGTAATTTTTAAGTACCATAGCTCATTCCAAGGACAGATTGCGTCATATTTAGCTGGATTTTATATATACGGTATCGTATATCGTTGTTAGGACAGAAAAAAATAGTTATATTTTCCTATAAATATTATATATATTTCCTATAAATATATTTCTTAAAAATATCATCAAATATTCAATGAATTAATTGAATTTACAACATTGTGTTTCTGCTGTAAGTTGAGAAGCTTTGTCAGGAATTCGTTAAATTATGTTAAAAACTTTGCATGATAAAAGCAAATATCATACGAAAATATCGATATTTTAAAAAAAAATGTTGATATTTTTGCAAATACATTTTCTTTTCATACGAATATTCAAACATATATTGCAGATTGCTGGAAAAAGTATTTGTAAATACTATAGATGATTAAAATTCTTTATGATACAGTATTATTACAGATATTTTCAATTTTTAGTTTAAATTGACATTTGTTTGTAGAATGAATTTTCACTGAAAAGATTAAGTTGCAGTTTTCACTTTTTATGGTTAAATACGAAGAACAATTTGTCTAATATTTTACTAGGAATTTGAAAAAAAACCTAAAAATCAAATTTTATCATCTTGTTCGTATTAATTTTCACACAACCGTAAGTCACATATCTAAAATTTAAGCCAAATTGTTATGTCTATATTTGTAATATTTTTGGGTACAATGTTCTTTAGAGAAAATAAAGGTTTAGTTTTTAATTTGTTTTTAAACGAATCTTTTATTACACAAGTAAAAAAATACTGCAACTGAAAATGAAACACAGAGAACAATACGAAGAACAATTGCACTTATATATTAAAATGTTTGAAAATTTTTAAAACTTATTTCGAATATTTGTAAGAAATAGCGTAAACTTGTCTTTCAATACTTTCTACATAAATATACAGAAAAATCTACAAAACTGTCACTTTTTGTGGTAATGTCTAAAAGTTATTTTTCAAAGTTATTTTCGACTAACCTTACACCAGATCGATTTTCTATTTTAGCACCGTAAAACGGAAATAAATTCCAAAAAAATGACCATTTGTCAGTACTCCTCCCTTGCCAAATGATGTGACTAAAACTTTCATTTCAAAGGCTTTATTTATAGCTCCTGGTAAATTTTTAGACATTTTTTTTTCGTTTACGTATGTATTATTTTTGAATTTATCGTTTACTGTTACTCATTCAGGATATAATGGTTACTAAATTGTAGAGAACTAAGCTATTTATAGATTTAAACAGAAAATTTCAGAAAACTGGAAACAGTGAAATAGAAAAGGAAACTAGAGATTTTTTTATTAAAGTTAATTAACTGTCTTTAAAAGTAATTTTTATGAAACATCCATTACTATTAATATTAACAGGTAACTTCACGAGAATCAAATTTATGAAAAAATAACTTCTATATCTAAAACTTTCATTATAATGTTTCATCTAAATGTTTTTTTTTCTTTTCGTAGAGGGTGGGCAGAAAAATTTTGAATTTATATCTCATATATATTTAATGACGAAATATTGGTAATAAATTGATAATGAGTAAATCTATGTGCAGATTTAAACAGACTATTTCTTTTCAATAAAAGCATAAAAAACTAACAAGAAGTTGTGGTTGTTTTTTCATTTTTTTCCTCAACATTTTTTTCAAATAAATTCTTATGTTTTAACATAACATATGTTTTAAGACAACAGAACATAATTATGCTCTAAAATATGTACATAGTTGATGAAAAAAAAATAATTATTTCTTCCGAGTGGTATTTTGAAAGACACAGTCTGTCATTTTCTTGTCACTGATGCAAAATATCTTTAAACGCTTTTTATACTTTTTTTTAACAATTCCGTAACCTTTTTTCATGTTGTTAAATATGTTTTGCTTTGACAGTTTTTGTAGACATTTACACTCATTGTTTCAAAACAATCCTGCATTTTAAGGAGAGGTTCTACTTCTTTGAACGAAAATTTCCCATATTTAGTTTTTATTTTCTTTTTGCTCTTTCTCACAGATGGCGCTGCTATAAAAATCCAATAATATATCGCAGTCAATATTCGAATAACATTCACTATCGTTTCATTTAATCCTTTTGTGTCGTAAGCTGTTAATATTTTAATTTCAAAAATCCCTTTCATTAATATTATTATTATTTAGATTATTATTATTTAGATTGGATATTATTTTGAATATTATGAAAATTATTAATAGGTTTATCTTAATTATATTTAAATTTGTAAAAATAGTTTATTATTTTTAACTGTCAATGTAACTTTTACATATACAACATGTATTTCTAACTGATAACGTGGCTTCTGAAAGCTAAAATGTTGCTGTTGGGGTATGTTTTGCTGCAATTTCTCTGTTTGTCTAAAAATTCATTTTTAAATATGTTTTTATATTTTAATAACACTCAATACTAATTAATTTTGCAACTATCTTGTTCAGAAGCTCAATATTTGTCCACTTTTATTCAATTCACTTTAAATTTCAAGGGTAATTGATTGGGCAATTTCGGTTAATAAATTAAGCTCATAGCAATTAATTCAAAAAGAAATTAATTACATTTTACTAATATTAGTGGAATATTGCCCTTGAAAAAGTGTTCCACTATATACGTTTCCAAATGCTCTTGTAATAATTTTCACTTTCTGCATATTGGATTTTTTCTTTACATATTGGATTTCTTCTCTACATATCTTTAAGTATTTTTCCCACTTTTTTTAATTTTGAGAATCTTAAATTTTTGTATATATGTATGTATTATATTGTAATTATTGGTTTATCTATTGTCGATTATTTAATTGGTTTAATGGTTATTATTTCAAAAGCGTTATTATATATATATACATATATAAGTTGCATATTTTGCATTCCTCAAGTGTGTAGATAGTTTTCTTAAAGTGTTTTCGTGCTATTTCAATACTTTACAATATTTTTTACTCATTAAACGTAACTTTAAAGCAGTCTGAAAGCAGCTTTCTACGCTCAATGTTTTATTGCGCCTCAAAACCTAGGTTTTTTTTTGGAATAATTTTTGCTGGAGCTTATACCACCATAACATATCGTTTTCATTGATTAATTATTTTTTCTACACCCAGAAAAAAGTTTTGTTGAATCAACAAAAATTTGGTTGACCCAACAAATGCGTTTAAATATGGGTCAATGAAAATTTTGTTTGAATCAACGAAAAAAATATTGTTGATTTTTTTTGCAATTCCAAAAAAAATTTTTGTATCGTCAGCAAAAAAATGTTCTGTTAATTCAAGTAAAATGGTTCAATTTTACTTGAATTAACAAAATTCTTTTTGTTACATCGATATATGCTATGTGTTATTTTAACAATCTATTTTCTTTTTTCAATACAATATATTTTGTTTGTTTAAATAATAAAATATGTTATATTACGAACTTGTTTTGTTTTTACTACAAAACTTTTTGTTAAATGAACCAATCTAAATATGCAATTTTAACTATTTAATTCATTTTCAGAAGTGAATTACGCCTGTAAACCTTGAATAATAACAAGTGAATTTTTATCCTGCTCTTTTGCAAGCGAAAACCGAGAGAGTGAAAATAGCCCAAGCCGGGAGTCGATCCCGGGTCCTCAAAACAGCGCACTGAGGTTCTACCACTGAGCTACAAGAAACGATATCTAAGCTCGGCATTTCTCACTCTTATATATGTCGGAACGGCTGCAACCGCAGGACAAGATGGAAAGTCATCAAGAGCACGCAAATTTCTGCGGCAAACATGAGACGACAATACAAAGCCCAGCATACGGCAACACATAGTTAATTTTTAATTCATTTTCAGCAGTGAATTACGCCTGCAAAAAGCTGGATAAAAATTCACTGCTATATTTTACTAGTGTATTTTCTTCCAGTACCAGAGTACTTATGTATCAGAGTACTTTCTTCTTGTAAAGATAGAAGAAAGTAATAAATGAGACAGGGGGATGTTTAAAACTACCTTGGTCCGTCCCAATGAAAAAAAGTTTTAATTATCCAATAATTATAATAATCTTTTAATTATATAGCTATATAAGTCAAATAAATCTAGTTATGTTCAAAGATTACAGGCGTAATTCACAGCTGAAAATTAGATACAGCTATTGCAGAAATCGCGAAAAACGCGACATAGCAGCGCCACCTGTTGCGCGATTTACACCAAAAACTATTAAGCAACAATTTATATCAGGAAGTAACTGAATATAAAGTTTTATTAAATTCCGTGCATTAGTTCTTGAGATAGAGCGCCCACAAAATTTTTGTCACAGACAATTTTGCTAAAACAACCAAAATGTACTCAACAAAACATGTTTTGTTGTTTTAATCAATTCTTTTTTCTGGGTGTAACTCGCGAAATTTTACTAAACTTTATTTTTCATATTATCCCCATTTTGTCTAAAATAAACATTTTAAACTAATTTTTGTATAAACGCCGGATAATTTAATACATTTCCATAGTTTACCGACTCAATTTGTTTCAGATGCTTGTGACCGGAGGAAAACAGTCACCGGATTGGAATTTCATGGCGCGCACCTGCAGGCATCTGTATATAATTCACTTTTTTACACACAAAAATTAATATATATAAGTGAAATGTCAATAAATATAATGCACAAAGCCCGAAGATGAGTTGTATTCCCTTTGTACCCGAAAATAAATCATAAAATCAAATCACTTTTACATGAAAAAATAGACCCTGCTCCCCCCCCCTAACTTTTTTTGTCGTTATATACAAAGGGTTATATACAAAGGTGTTTTTTGACAATGAAATGAAACTTAAATTCGGTCATAAAGATATTTTTTTATGTATAGGAGCTAAAATATTTTCAAAGCATTTCATCTTGTAAGCTTTTATTTGATTAATTGACAAGCAGTTACTTTATTTTTAAAGTTCAGAACTTCCTTTGTCAGAGACAATTAAATAAAAGATAATCCTGTTCTTAAATTTCTCCTTCTAAATAGAGGAAGTATTTTGGGGACGTTAGGGGATGTATTTTACTGGTCTGTAGATATATATTCCAAACTTTTGATATTTACAAATGTTACCTAAATTTCATGATCTAACACGAATGATGTTTGTTTGATATTTCTTATAATCCAACGGTCGTTGTATTTACTGTATTTTAACAATACTTTTGCATACAGTATCACTTTTTCCTTATTATACTTTTAATGTCAATAAATATATATTGTTGTGGACAACGTATAATAGTATATATCGTAGTGTATAATGGAAATTACTCACGGCTTCATTCTAATTTATGTTACATTTGTTCTGGGTAGAGTTTGTTTAGTTCAAACTTAATATTTTATTCATAATATTTTATGATAGCTCACTATCTGGTTTTGTTTCAATTGTTCCATCTTTATTTAGAGAAATAGGTGAGTAACTGGCAACTATTTGTTGTCGTTGTTTTTACAACCAATAGCTGTCCACAAGTATTTCCAAAGAAAAATCTTTAAAGTAGATTTCTGCTAATTTCGCAGGTAGATTATTTCTCATTGTAAATACTGGTAATGAAATTAATAAAAAATAGACGCCAGTAGCAGCCCCGTGCATAAATAGTTCACATTGTACACCAACAAAATGGATAACAAAAAGTGATGTTTTAATTTTTTTATTCTTTTCATAGAATTTACGATACTCTACGCAACATCTCTTTTTTGGATGTCTTTTTTATTTGTTTAAGTCACTATTTTCATCTTTTTTGTTTGTTTGTTTGTTTTAATTGAATACAAGATATTTTCCTATTGTTTCAATAAACTGAGTGCAGATTTTCACTTTAAAAAGGTTTTTCCACGTTCAAATCGGTTTTCGTATCATTAAGTTCAATCGTAACTATTTAATTACAATTTATAAATGATGAAAAAAAAGCTAAATAAAGACTTATATATATATATATATATATATATATATATATATGTATAAATTCAGAAAAATTGCCCTTCATTGCTGGTGCTAAATTTTCAAAATTATGAAGTTTCGATATAGTTAAGGACATCATAACGCGTAACGGACTTAATAAATAGACATACAGTCATTATCCGCGGATACATATTTTAAAGAAATGGTTCCATGTTATAAAAAGTATCTTTGTGTACTATTTTTCTGTTTGTTTATTGAAACGAAAATAACAAATTGATTTTAAACTTTTAGAAATTTGGAATCTTGCCATGGTGTAAATGGGATAATTTGGCACGGTCACTTTAATGAAAAATCTTATTTAGTTAAAATTTCGCGATAGAAATTCCAGAAATGCAGGGTTGTCTGGAAACAAAATTGATGAAAAACTACGAAATGTAATTTAGATTTAAATTGCAGAAAAATGGAATGCTTGTACAGAAAAAATACATCATTATATTAAAGTTTCATAGAAAATTGAAATTGTAATATACTGTATTTTCAGATGTATTAGAAGAACTTTTATCCCTCTTAAAATGCGTCTTAAAAATGGAGTGCTTCGTACATAAAAAATGTAATTTTTTTCTTTCTTTTTTTTATGTGTGTGTAAGGTAAGCATTTTCACCTTAAAATACGCTTTAAAAATGGGATGCTTCTAATACAATGGAGGTACAGTTTCTTTTTTTTTTTTTTTTTTTTTTGGTACATAAGACACATTTTTCTCCCGTTCTTCCGCTTTAAAAATTGGGGCTTCTTATAAAATAGTGGTGCAGTTTTTTCCCCCAGTTTATAAGACGCACTTTCCATTTCCCCTTTCAAATGCGTCTTAAAAATGGGGTGCTTCTTACAGAAAAAAGCACTTTTTTGTGTGCACTGTAAAAGATTTTCCGGAATGTTCCGGAAAAAAGTGGTGGCATTAAGATGCCACGGCTTTTTGCTGTTACGTTTCACAACAAAGTAGTGAAACATTCCAATTTTCAATAATCAATATACATTTTTATTCAGTGTCTTATTTAAGCAATTAAATTTTAAAGTTTCGTATTACAGATAAAATGAAAATTCAAATAACGAAGCATAAAAATATTTAAGTCAGCTACTTACTTTATCGGTTGATATCCAAACAAAATGGCTAATGGAACATAAAACATGAAGCACTCATGCGCAGAATGTAGTTTAGGGAAAAGTTGAAACCTCTCAAAAATTTTACACGAATTATTGACGTAATTGATGTGGGACATAAAGAAATTCGAAATTCCGGTAAAATATGCGAAATGTTTCAGGATAATTTCCTGAAACGTTTCGAATTTTTTTTACAGTGTGTGTGTGTGTAAAGTACGCATTTTTCACCTTAAAATGCGCTTTAAAAATGGGATGCTTCTAACACTATGGAGGTACAGTTTTTTTTAAATCTTCGGTACATAAGACGCACTTTTTCCCCTTTCTTCCGCTTTAAAAATGAGAGCTTCTTATACAATGGTGGAAGAGTTTTTTTTTTTTTTTTTTCCCAGTTTATAAGCTTTCCTGGGAAGCTTAAGGCACTTTCTATTCCCTCTTTTAAAATAGGGTGCTCCCTATACAATGGAGGTACAGTTTTTTACGCAATTTCTTTGGTACTGCTCGTATTTATTTTTGGTTATATATATATATATATATGTGTGTGTGTATTATACTTTTGTTAGTGTATTATTTAAAACCCTTTCAAAGTCAGGCACGTGTTTTTCCGTTTCTAAAAATCATGTTAAAATGGCTGTAGACAAAAATATTTTCAGCAGAATTCTTTTTTGAACCGTGCATAAAATAACGAGATATAAAAGATATTATAGGATCAGACTGCGATTATAAAATGTATATATCTTGGGAATTACAAGCATACTTATGAAAATGTAGGAAAACCCTCAGACGGTGAAAGGGTAAAAAATGCAACAGCAAAGAAATGCAAAAGAAAAAATATGTATAATTATTGCTACATCAATTTGCGTAATGTATATATGAAGAGTCATATTTAATTTTAGAAAATAAATCCTTTCACAGATTAATTCTACTAACTACATATTTATGTGTTACTGAAGTTCTATAGTAAACAATAATGATATAACATAAAAACTTATTTAAAACTAGCTGACACGCCCGCCTTTGCCCGGTCCCGTGATAATGATCTTGAATTTGTATGATTTTATTTCTTTCGCCCAAATTTGTATAATTTTATGTTTTTAAATGAAAAAATCACGAAAAATTATTGATATCTACTGGTAAAAGCGCTCGTAAGAAGACATTTGGTTGTTTTTTTCTCGTAGGGTCATTTCATAGTGTTTAAAAAAATAGTTTTTGCTGTCCGAACTTTTAAATTTTTTTATCAGTTATAAAAATATAACGGTTTTGCAACCCGTGTAAAAATTTTGCGAAAAAATATTGTTATATAGTTGTAAAAGAAAGCAGTCGTTGGGGGACACCGTGATACTTATCCATCATGGATATGCATAATATAAAATATGAAAATAAAACATGTGTAAACTATTTATAAAATGCATTGCAATTCGAATAAAATCGTGACTTGATGACGTCATAAACTTTAAATGCTCTATTACGGAATTGCGCAAGAGAAACATCCTCATAACTCTAACAATAATAATCATATTAACTAACAGTTTACTGCGTCGGATTAAGCGTTTCTTTTCCAATTAAAATATGTGTTTGAATTGAAATTTGAATGAAATACAGGGTCATGAAAAATCGAAGAGTGTGTAAAATATGATTACAAATATCTCAGCAACTAATTATCCTATAGACTTCATTCTTTATGCCGAATTTATGGATTTTTATATTCACGTTTTAGGATTCAAAGGTACCAAAAAATGTTTATACAGAATGTCTGTATGCCCGTGTGTTTCTGTCCTCATTGTATCATTGAAGAATGTATGAAATTATACATAGAAATATACTAAATTTTTATTTTAGGTTTGGGACTATGGCCAGTAGATCCTTCTTGAATTTAGAGATATTCTGTCGGAAGGAGGCCCTGTAATAGCGATTTTCTTTGCCATTTTCATTATCGCTGTGATAGCCAATTTTGTAGTATTAGTATGTATGATAGAAGGAAGTTTTCGGATTGGCACATCCGATTAGTTTAAAACCGATTTAAGCCTTGTCAAAAGGAAAAAAGGTCTGAGCTACAAATAGGTATGTTTTGTGAAAAGGCAACTCTGAAATCAAGCAAATAAGGAAAAAAAGTCAATCGCGAAAACGCCCCTTTCTGAAAAAAAAAATAGAAGAGTTAACAGCAATATTTATTCGAATTGATTGCGGCGTATAAGACGTGAAATCACAAAATTTAAAATTATGTGTTCTTTTTCCGTATTATGAAAGGTTCTGCCGATGGACTTGGTAGGCGGAAGAAATGGCCCGGTAAAAATCACCACGGTAAAAATCACCCGCGGAAAAAATCACCCCGAAAAAAATCACCCCGGTAAAAATACCACCGGAAAAAAATCACCATGAAAAAAAAGGTCTCACATTAAAGGGAAAGGACCTATACATTCGTGAATAATTTTATATATAAGAACAACTGCTAATTAATAAAAGTTAAGTTTTTCCACTGTCAGTTTTTTCAGCGTGGGAGACGGGAGTGCAGAGTTAATGGGTTACACAGTTCTAAGATTTAGTCCAAGTAAACACAATTTTCACATTTCATTAAGGGAAGTTTAACATGCTATTTCAACAAGGGCAATTCTGGTGCTTTCTACGAGAGGGGGAAGGGATGAGTATTAAAGAAATACAGTTTATAGATTCTCTCAACTCGCTTCCTTGATAGTTTATATATAAGAAAAGATGTTTTATATATTTTTAAACTAATCAAGAACGGCCTTTTGGTGTGGTGGAAGGGGGAGGGGGAGAAAGGAAAATTACATACGGAACATGAAAATAAAATAAAATAAAGATCGTGCTTTTTTTCGGGGTAGATATTTCTCGGTGTGATTTTTACCGGGATGATTTTTTCCAGATGATTTTTACCGATGGTGCTTTTTTCAGGGATGATTTTTACCGGGGGGATTTTTACCGAGGTGACTTTTATCGGAGTGATTTTTTCCGGGATTCATGGAATTTAAGGCAAACAGACAAAATAAAATAGCTTTATTTCTTTTCTTCTACGCATTTGGAAAAGCATGTTCCGAGAACGCGCGGGCATGTCTCCGCCGATTTGCAAAAAAGAACGCTTTTTGAAGAGTTTTAAATTAATATCGCGGCTAATTATCAAAAACTTAAAAATGTGATCCTGATGTCAATCAGGACTTGCCTTGGACTATCCTCATACAAATTTTCAGACCTCTGCTCGCGGTACACTATCTTAGCAACTTACACACACACACACACACACACACACACACACAGAGAGAGAGAGAGAGAGAGAGAGGGGGGGGGGGACAGAGAGAGAAAAAAACTTTCTTTTATTAGCATACATATTACTTCATTTCATATTATTAAAATAATTGAAGTCATTTGAACCTTATATTTCGTTATACAGTTGTTCGTTAAAGTTTTGTAAAAAAACCCAAAATAATCATTAAATTTTTCCAACACATTTAATCGATATTTATATTAAGGAATAGTTTCAATTTATCAGTGGATAGCTTAATTAGTTATGTTATTAACAGTGCCTTAAAAATACATATATTTATTTTAGAAAGAAAAAAGGTTTTTCACTTCATTTAAAAAATACCTTTATTTAAAAAGTATACATATTATACATTGCTTTAAAATTGAAGTACATATGTATTTCATTTATTTTTTTTCTTTACTTCTATAGAAATTATACTCATTAACAGCTATTCAAAATTAGTTTCAAAGCTAGATCTCATTAAATGAAACACCAAGAATTTATTTTATTCATTTTATTATTGCTACTTTATTAGACATGCCATTACATTAAAAAGAAATAAACTTCCATTTATCCGTTTAATTTTAATTATTTCTGTAATTTTTTTTCTTTAGATAAATTTTTCAATTTGATATGGTATTTGAGAATAAATATATCTTGAAATGAATCTTTAAAATTTTGAAATGATGGAAGTGTACTAAATATACAGGGTGGTCCTAAAATATATGTAAAAAATGTAAAGGTAGGTAGAGGGGACCTAAATAAGCAGATTTCGTATAGGTATGTGGGAGCGGAAATGCAGCGTCGAGGCAGTAGAGGGCGCTGTTGAGTTCGGCGGATGAAAGCGTTTCGCTGGCTTGAATCGTTATTCCCCGCACGGATTTCGAGCAACATGCATTGTTACACCACTGCGGAGCTTGCCTACATACATTTTATGTATGGGGCTGCTCAAAGGATGCGCGCGTTCAACGGCTCTCGAGCTTGTCCTCTACTGTGACTATCCTCTACTGTGCGTAATCCTTCTTCTAACTACAGGAATTCTGTGATATCTTCCTGTGCCCGTATCACGCCTGGAAGCATAAAACGATCCACTTGTGCACAATATCCGATCAAGACGCTCAAATGTTCAGCGATCCAGTAGATTCTTACCGGTGAATCGCTCCATGTGCATCTTTTGAGCAGCTGCTCCATTGTCTTGCTCAGCCCCCATACATGAAATGCATATCGGCATGTTCCGCATTGGTGTAATGATGCATGTTGCTCGAAATCCGTGCAGGGAAGAGCGATTCAAGCCTGCGAAACACTTTCATCCACCGAACTCAAAAGCGCCCTCTACTGCCTCAACGCTACATTTCCGCACCCACATTCCTGTAAGAAATATGCTTATTTAGGTCCCTTCTACCTACCTTTACATTTTTGACATATATTTTAGGACCACCCTGTATTTATATAAGAAACTAAAAGGTAAGTGTAAAAGTATAACTCTTCATACAAATAAATTATTTCTAAACAATTTTTAATTAAGAAATTTAACGTAAATCATGTTCTCACATCATCTGCGCGCGGTAGATTTTTCTAGCCATCGCCAAGACATACATACACACAGCGAAACTATATTTTATCAATATAGACAATTGTTTTTAAATTAGGTTTTGCATTATGTTGCTTTCATGTTTTTTTTTTTTCCTAAAAAAAGTGTAACATTTAGAGATGCATCTTATACAAACGAGCGCCTTATACACCGGAAATTATGATATTAGAGTGAAAGGTGAAAAGATCAGCTTTTTCCTTCATGATAGTATATTTATTTTCAAACAGTTCTTTTGAGTATGAAACAGAGAGATGAATCAATTAATAATTAATTTTTAAATAAACCACGCCAAAGTGTAAATGGAATAATTGGGGGGGGGGGGTCGTTTTAATAAAAAACTTTACTTTTAAGAAAATCAAATAAATATTTTCAAAAAAATACAGTGTTATCTGGAAACACAGATAAAGAAACCTATAAATTGTCGTTATTTTTTTTTTTTTTTTTTTTTTTTTTTTTTTTTTTTTTCATTTGCAAAATAATGGCGAAGCTTGTATTAAAATATTACATTTCTCCAAATTCTTATTCAATTCCTACTACTAGCTCACACTCTCTATATATTTATATATCTTGTTCAAATTTTCAATCGTTAATAAAATACTTTCTATTCATCCACTCAAGTTCAAATACAATTTTTTGAACTTGTAGTGGATGACAATTGGTGTTAATACCGTTTTTTTCAAATATTAATTCTTTAATTTAATTTAATTAATTAATATGGAAGAAAAAAAATCTCCCATTGTTTTCATAAATGAAATGAAAGATTTTCCTCAAATTAGTGATGCCACAAAAATAAAATACCGCAACGATGATTATAAAAAAAAATGTTCAATAAAGATAACGTGGGACATTAATGCTGCACGGGTTTATTTTATATATTTATGATTAAAAAGTAGGAATTGACTTAAAAAATGTTTTTTATATTACTTGTTTTTGAAATATATTGAAGTAAATGATGCAAAGAGAAGCTATTTTACCACGCATTCATTCAACTTAACTTCGTTCACTTATGTAAAGATAGAATTTTGAATCAATGTTTTTCCCATTGCTTGATGTACTAGAATAGTGTATTTCCGATGGAAATACAATGTTTTCATACTTATGGAGATTAATTATCATTTAATAGATTAATTTTAGTTAAATTTAGATTGCATGTTGAGAAAAAAAATTAGACATCTGACACACTAATTTTACGCATTTCGTTGTTAATTTATTACCACATGAGGCAACAATATGATTTTTTTTGTTACAATAATGTAAATTAAAATGTGTTCGTATTATGAAAAGTATTTTTTTTTCTTTCTTACCTGTTTATAGATATTAAAAATAAATTGCGCAAATAATTATTTTTCTCTATAACGATTTAGTAATTTTAAACCTGTAACGTGTGGTTTGTACATGGGAACGAGACGTCATTCATATACAGAACTAAAATTTTCACCATTAAAACGTTTTTTTTTTTTTTTTTTTTCTCTTGCTCATGATAGAACTAATATTTAAAATACATTTTTTTAAAATATAAAACTGATTCATTTTGTTGTATGTGTGACGATAAATTATTTTTAAAAATATACTTTAAAACGTTTTGAAATAAACAGCTCGAAATAAATAGTAATAAAAAATTTTGCACAAATATAAAAATTAAATATCTATGTCTGTTAATACCAGAAACTTTATTCTTATTGTTTATGTTGCTATTTTTAACTAAATTTCTTGCGGGAATCATTTTAAACAACTTGCATGCACAACATTTTGCTTATTATATATATATATATATATATATATATATATATATAAACATATCGTTATTACTTTTAACAATAAACCATAAAATCTTTAAATTCTTTTATTTTTATCAGCTTTAAGCATACACTAAATATAAATAAATAAATATAAGAGGGTATTTAATTTTAGAAAATAAATCCTTTCACAGATTAATTCTACTAACTACATATTTATGTGTTACTGAAGTTCTATAGTAAACAATAATGATATAACATAAAAACTTATTTAAAACTAGCTGACACGCCCGCCTTTGCCCGGTCCCGTGATAATGATCTTGAATTTGTATGATTTTATTTCTTTCGCCCAAATTTGTATAATTTTATGTTTTTAAATGAAAAAATCACGAAAAATTATTGATATCTACTGGTAAAAGCGCTCGTAAGAAGACATTTGGTTGTTTTTTTCTCGTAGGGTCATTTCATAGTGTTTAAAAAAATAGTTTTTGCTGTCCGAACTTTAAAATTTTTTTATCAGTTATAAAAATATAACGGTTTTGCAACCCGTGTAAAAATTTTGCGAAAAAATATTGTTATATAGTTGTAAAAGAAAGCAGTCGTTGGGGGACACCGTGATACTTATCCATCATGGATATGCATAATATAAAATATGAAAATAAAACATGTGTAAACTATTTATAAAATGCATTGCAATTCGAATAAAATCGTGACTTGATGACGTCATAAACTTTAAATGCTCTATTACGGAATTGCGCAAGAGAAACATCCTCATAACTCTAACAATAATAATCATATTAACTAACAGTTTACTGCGTCGGATTAAGCGTTTCTTTTCCAATTAAAATATGTGTTTGAATTGAAATTTGAATGAAATACAGGGTCATGAAAAATCGAAGAGTGTGTAAAATATGATTACAAATATCTAAGCAACTAATTATCCTATAGACTTCATTCTTTATGCCGAATTCATGGATTTTTATATTCACGTTTTAGGATTCAAAGGTACCAAAAAATGTTTATACAGAATGTCTGTATGCCCGTGTGTTTCTGTCCTCATTGTATCATTTAAGAATGTATGAAATTATACATAGAAATATACTAAATTTTTATTTTAGGTTTGGGACTATGGCCAGTAGATCCTTCTTGAATTTAGAGATATTCTGTCGGAAGGAGGCCCTGTAATAGCGATTTTCTTTGCCATTTTCATTATCGCTGTGATAGCCAATTTTGTAGTATTAGTATGTATGATAGAAGGAAGTTTTCGGATTGGCACATCCGATTAGTTTAAAACCGATTTAAGCCTTGTCAAAAGGAAAAAAGGTCTGAGCTACAAATAGGTATGTTTTGTGAAATGGCAACTCTGAAATCAAGCCAATAAGGAAAAAAAGTCAATCGCGAAAACGCCCCTTTCTGAAAAAAAAAAATAGAAGAGTTAACAGCAATATTTATTCGAATTGATTGCGGCGTATAAGACGTGAAATCACAAAATTTAAAATTATGTGTTCTTTTTCCGTATTATGAAAGGTTCTGCCGATGGACTTGGTAGGCGGTAGAAATGGCCCGGTAAAAATCACCACGGTAAAAATCACCCGCGGAAAAAATCACCCCGAAAAAAATCACCCCGGTAAAAAGTACCACCGGAAAAAAATCACCATGAAAAAAAAAGTCTCGCATTAAAGGGAAAGGACCTATACATTCGTGAATAATTTTATATATAAGAACAACTGCTAATTAATAAAAGTTAAGTTTTTCCACTGTCAGTTTTTCACAGCGTGGGAGACGGGGGTGCAGAGTTAATGGGTTACACAGTTCTAAGATTTAGTCCAAGTAAACACAATTTTCACATTTCATTAAGGGAAGTTTAACATGCTATTTCTACAAGGGCAATTCTGGTGCTTTCTACGAGAGGGGGAAGGGATGAGTATTAAAGAAATACAGTTTATAGATTCTCTCAACTCGCTTCCTTGATAGTTTATATATAAGAAAAGATGTTTTATATATTTTTAAAACTAATCAAGAACGGCCTTTTGGTGTGGTGGAAGGGGGAGTGGGAGAAAGGAAAATTACATACGGAACATGAAAATAAAATAAAATAAAGATGGTGCTTTTTTCTGGGGTAGATATTTCTCGGTGTGATTTTTACCGGGATGATTTTTTCCAGATGATTTTTACCGATGGTGCTTTTTTCAGGGATGATTTTTACCGGGGGGATTTTTACCGAGGTGACTTTTTTCGGAGTGATTTTTTCCGGGATTCATGGAATTTAAGGCAAACAGACAAAATAAAATAGCTTTATTTCTTTTCTTCTACGCATTTGGAAAAGCATGTTCCGAGAACGCGCGGGCATGTCTCCGCCGATTTGCAAAAAAGAACGCTTTTTGAAGAGTTTTAAATTAATATCGCGGCTAATTATCAAAAACTTAAAAATGTGATCCTGATGTCAATCAGGACTTGCCTTGGACTATCCTCATACAAATTTTCAGACCTCTGCGCGCGGTACACTATCTTAGCAACTTACACACACACACACACACACAGAGAGAGAGAGAGAGGGGGGGACAGAGAGAGAAAAAAACTTTCTTTTATTAGCATACATATTACTTCATTTCATATTATTAAAATAATTGAAGTCATTTGAACCTTATATTTCTTTATACAGTTGTTCGTTAAAGTTTTGTAAAAAAACCCAAAATAATCATTAAATTTTTCCAACACATTTAATCGATATTTATATTAAGGAATAGTTTCAATTTATCAGTGGATAGCTTAATTAGTTATGTTATTAACAGTGCCTTAAAAATACATATATTTATTTTAGAAAGAAAAAAGGTTTTTCACTTCATTTGAAAAATACCTTTATTTAAAAAGTATACATATTATACATTGCTTTAAAATTGAAGTACATATGTATTTCATTTATTTTTTGTCTTTACTTCTATAGAAATTATACTCATTAACAGCTATTCAAAATTAGTTTCAAAGCTAGATCTCATTAAATGAAACACCAAGAATTTATTTTATTCATTTTATTATTGCTATTTTATTAGACATGCCATTACATTAAAAAGAAATAAACTTCCATTTATCCGTTTAATTTTAATTATTTCTGTAATTTTTTTTCTTTAGATAAATTTTTCAATTTGATATGGTATTTGAGAATAAATATATCTTGAAATGAATCTTTAAAATTTTGAAATGATGGAAGTGTACTAAATATACAGGGTGGTCCTAAAATATATGTAAAAAATGTAAAGGTAGGTAGAGGGGACCTAAATAAGCAGATTTCGTATAGGTATGTGGGAGCGGAAATGCAGCGTTGAGGCAGTAGAGGGCGCCGTTGAGTTCGGCGGATGAAAGCGTTTCGCTGGCTTGAATCGTTATTCCCCGCACGGATTTCGAGCAACATACATTGTTACACCACTGCGGAGCTTGCCTACATACATTTTATGTATGGGGCTGCTCAAAGGATGCGCGCGTTCAACGGCTATCGAGCTTGTCCTCTACTGTGACTATCCTCTACTGTGCGCAATCCTTCTTCTAACTACAGGAATTCTGTGATATCTTCCTGTGCCCGTATCACGCCTGGAAGCATAAAACGATCCACTTGTGCACAATATCCGATCAAGACGCTCAAATGTTCAGCGATCCAGTAGATTCTTACCCGTGAATCGCTCCATGTGCATCTTTTGAGCAGCTGCTCCATTGTCTTGTTCAGCCCCCATACATGAAATGTATATCGGCATGTTCCGCATTGGTGTAATGATGCATGTTGCTCGAAATCCGTGCAGGGAAGAGCGATTCAAGCCTGCGAAACGCTTTCATCCACCGAACTGAAAAGCGCCTCTACTGCCTCAACGCTACATTTCCGCACCCACATTCCTATAAGAAATATGCTTATTTAGGTCCCTTCTACCTACCTTTACATTTTTGACATATATTTTAGGACCACCCTGTATTTCTATAAGAAACTAAAAGGTAAGTGTAAAAGTATAACTCTTCATACAAATAAATTATTTCTAAACAATTTTTAATTAAGAAATTTAACGTAAATCATGTTCTCACATCATCTGCGCGCGGTAGATTTTTCTAGCCATCGCCAAGACATACATACACACAGCGAAACTATATTTTATCAATATAGACAATTGTTTTTAAATTAGGTTTTGCATTATGTTGCTTTCATGTTTTTTTTTTTTCCTAAAAAAAGTGTAACATTTAGAGATGCATCTTATACAAACGAGCGCCTTATACACCGGAAATTATGATATTAGAGTGAAAGGTGAAAAGATCAGCTTTTTCCTTCATGATAGTATATTTATTTTCAAACAGTTCTTTTGAGTATGAAACACAGAGATGAATCAATTAAGAATTAATTTTTAAATAAACCACGCCAAAGTGTAAATGGAATAATTGGGGGGGGGGGGGGGTCGTTTTAATAAAAAACTTTACTTTTAAGAAAATCAAATAAATATTTTCAAAAAAATACAGTCTTATCTGGAAACACAGATAAAGAAACCTATAAATTGTCGTTTTTTTTTTGTTTTTTTTGTTTTTTCATTTGCAAAATAATGGCGAGGCTTGTATTAAAATATTACATTTCTCCAAATTCTTATTCAATTCCTACTACTAGCTCACACTCTCTATATATTTATATATCTTGTTCAAATTTTCAATCGTTAATAAAATACTTTCTATTCATCCACTCAAGTTCAAATACAATTTTTTGAACTTGTAGTGGATGACAATTGGTGTTAATACCGTTTTTTTCAAATATTAATTCTTTAATTTAATTTAATTAATTAATATGGAAGAAAAAAAAATCTCCCATTGTTTTCATAAATGAAATGAAAGATTTTCCTCAAATTAGTGATGCCACAAAAATAAAATACCGCAACGATGATTATAAAAAAAAAATTCAATAAAGATAACGTGGGACATTAATGCTGCACGGGTTTATTTTATATATTTATGATTAAAAAGTAGGAATTGACTTAAAAAATGTTTTTTATATTGCTTGTTTTTTTAATATATTGAAGTAAATGATGCAAAGAGAAGCTATTTTACCACGCATTCATTCAACTTAACTTCGTTCACTTATGTAAAGATAGAATTTTGAATCAATGTTTTTCCCATTGCTTGATGTACTAGAATAGTGTATTTCCGATGGAAATACAATGTTTTCATACTTATGGAGATTAATTATCATTTAATAGATTAATTTTAGTTAAATTTAGATTGCATGTTGAGAAAAAAAATTAGACATCTGACACACTAATTTTACGCATTTCGTTGTTAATTTATTACCACATGAGGCAACAATATGATTTTTTTTGTTACAATAATGTAAATTAAAATGTGTTCGTATTATGAAAAGTATTTTTTTTTCTTTCTTACCTGTTTATAGATATTAAAAATAAATTGCGCAAATAATTATTTTTCTCTATAACGATTTAGTAATTTTAAACCTGTAACGTGTGGTTTGTACATGGGAACGAGACGTCATTCATATACAGAACTAAAATTTTCACCATTAAAACGTTTTTTTTTTTTTTTTTTTTCTCTTGCTCATGATAGAACTAATATTTAAAATACATTTTTTTAAAATATAAAACTGATTCATTTTGTTGTATGTGTGACGATAAATTATTTTTAAAAATATACTTTAAAACGTTTTGAAATAAACAGCTCGAAATAAATAGTAATAAAAAATTTTGCACAAATATAAAAATTAAATATCTATGTCTGTTAATACCAGAAACTTTATTCTTATTGTTTATGTTGCTATTTTTAACTAAATTTCTTGCGGGAATCATTTTAAACAACTTGCATGCACAACATTTTGCTTATTATATATATATATATATATATATATATATAAACATATCGTTATTACTTTTAACAATAAACCATAAAATCTTTAAATTCTTTTATTTTTATCAGTTTAAGCATACACTAAATATAAATAAATAAATATAAGAGGGTATTTTTTAAAGACACCCTCATTGAAATCGAAAGTATATACAGAGTGATCATATGTATACAAAAAATAAAAAGTGTAATGAAAAGTGAGATAATTTTATTGCGAATTTTTAAGTATTTCTTTTGACTTTTACAACTAAAAGATTTGTATAGATATGCAAAGTGTAATTTGTTTTTGAATTGTTTTGTACAGAAGATTTTTCTTTCAAACTCCATTAACATTATCTGATTTGTTTTTTATTGAAGGAAGTATATATATATATATATAAATTTATGCAATAATGTATTATTTCATAGTAATGTTTATATCTGTGTTAGGTTTTTAAATTAATTTTTTTCTTGAAAAAGTGTCTTTTCCGATCATTTGTTTAATAAACATATGCAAAATGATTTTGCACCAAACAGGGCAGGTGACGAGTTGTTCAATACATATAAATATTCACATATACAAAATATCTTTAACCCTCCAACCGCCAAAAATATAATTTTTTTTTTACAAAGTTATAAGTTGTATTGTATTGTTTTTGCAAAAAAAGTGTAATAATTTTTTTTTTAATCAAAAGGTACATGTAGGAGTGATAATTTTGACTATCACCTGTAGGTGTCAAACACATTCAAAATTGCATCAGAGCCAAAAAAAATAAAAAATAAAATAAAGAAATCAAACATTCAAAATTTTACAAATATCCTACACAAATTTATATTTAGTGTTCCCTTGAATCAAATCAAAATACAAGAATTTAAAGCGTTTATGGTTTATTGTTAATAGTACAAACGATATGTTTATATATATATATATATATATATATATATATATATATATATATAATATTCAACCATATAATTAAATTCAACATTATGGCAAAAAAAAAAAAAAAAAAAAAAAAGACACTGTTTTTTTTCACATTTTCACCCCAAACAATATACCAACTCAAGTGGTTGCTTGATTGGAGAATGTTATAGCATCATATAGTATCATATTTTGAAGATTATAATATCATATCAGAAAAGTTGAGAGACATGGAACTTTTTTCTATGATTAGGTTAAACTCTTCTAAAATCCCCAAAAGTGCCACAGTACAGATTCCCTGACAATCTAAACCTGAGGGTTCTTCCAAAGACGTGTCACCTGAGGGTGATAATAAGCGTAAGAGCGTTATTCAAATATTTTAGACAAACTACTGCGATGAATTTAAACTGTGACGAAATGCAGTTAACAGTTATACAGTTGACGCTTTTATAAATCCAAATATGAATAGATAAAGATCACTTAGGCTTCATTTCTAGTATTCTCCAGCTCTTCTTCTATATATTCGAAATACTAATTTATCATTAACACATAAGTAATTAAAAACATTTTCTCTCAGACCAAAGTTATTTGATAAATAAATCTTAAGTACAAGGTAGGAAAATATTGTAATAATGTTTCACTTGACAACAGATATAAAGATAAATGATCCTCGAATGAAGATCAATCTTTGTAAATGTTGATCAGTTTATCCTATAGAAATCTGGCTAAGTAGGGTTTCTTTAAAAGGATTGTGGGTACTTATTCTTTTAATAAATTTTGAAATATGTGATGAAAATTGTAATAACTACAGGTGATTTCATATTATAAATTTAGAATATTAAAAATTGAAAATAAAAACTAATTTATTTATATGTTCGGATTTATATAATTATTTGATATAGATAATGTAGCAAATATTTTACAAATTTATGTTTCGATACTTTGTATTAAGTGTTTTAAGAATTTATTAGTAATAGATTATTTAGTAATAGATTATTTAGTAATAGATTAATTAGTATAGAATTTATAGTAAGAATGTATTGTGCTTACTCTAATCGTTAAAGAATATGAATGTTTTTTATTAATATTGTTTTTATGGGATTATAAGGTTTGTAATTTCAAAAACACATTTTATATTAAAATATTTTTATACGACACTCATTTTATTCCTATAAACCCAATAGTTTTATTAATTTAGAATTAATTCTCATTATTTATTTTCTAAACTCAAAGAAAATCTAGCATATTCAATAAAATATACTAAAAACATATACACTATACACTATACGGCTAATTTCTGTATGTTTGAAGCTGCAAATTAATGATAGAAATGAAACCAATTATTTAAAAAAAAAGCTATATTTATGAAGGAAATTATTTTAATGAATTTACACATTTTACAAATTTAAATAAACGAAAAATATATTAAAGGCATTATGAATGAAGTCACATTGTTTAAGAAATAATCTCATCAATTAAGTTTTGCGTAATTTTGCGTAATGATTTAATACATTTCCATGGATTTATTGAATTTATAATAATGTATTGAGTATTCTGATTGGTAATTTATAATATGAAAAGGGAGAAATAAAGAAACATTAAAGAAATCATTTAAGCTATACATAACATTGGCACTACTATAGCATTTATCCTAAAGCGTTATTCTAAAAAACTTTGTTTTTATAAAATCTTAATATATATTTTTTTTCTAATTTTTGAAGATTTAAACATTTTAAGTCATTGCAAAGTAGAAGAATAATAAAACTTCATAAAAAGTTTTTTTTTTCGCTTTATTTACGCTAATAATGTGATTGAAACAAGGGGGAAAAAAACGAAATTCTTTCTACTGTGAAAACTATCAAAGTATTAGATTTTAAAAAAAAATCTCAAAATTGCATTTTGGATGCGATAAAAAAAGGACGATGCTATGAAGAAAAAACAAAACTTACGAAACTTTTGTTTGAAAGAAATTTGCAAAACTTTTCCATTTTCAAAAAGAGAATAATTGAGATACAATAAAGATTTTTAAGAAAAAGTGAGTATTTATCTTTCTATGATAATTTACATTATATTGTAACATAAATATTTTCTCTAAAAACTTTTAATCATTTCTTTTGTTAAACATTGTTATAAAATAGACAAATGTTTCTAATAAGAAAACAAATATGTGCCACTCTGTATTTCTGTGTTTATACTTCTTTTCATTACAGGGCATACAGAATTGTTTTAAGTTAAAAACTCATTAAATGCTAATTTTTATATAAAATATGAATGATAATAAAAGATTCATCAAATGTTGATTTTTCTGTGATAATTAATAGTACTGTTATTTCTATATATATATATATTTGGAGAAACTTAAATATACATGTTGGGCGTTAACAAAAATTTAAGTGCATATCAATTTATCACTGTCACATTCTTTGTTTTCTTTCCGCTATTCTTTAAGTTGTTATAAAGTGTCATCTTAGCAGTGTTTTTTGGGGATTTTTTGTGTGTTTTTTATTTATGAAAACATATTCCAGTTAAAACAAAATAGATGTTACTTTCTATGCTTAATTAATTGCTAAAATGTCTTAAATAAAATAATAAAAACTGTAAAAAATATTTTTATTACATAAACTGTTTACATGTTTTGGCTTCTTCGAATCGTTACTCGTATTCTTTGAACATTTGATAATATTCTTCTGTTGCACAAAGACTAAACTTCGTGCAATATCAGAATATTCTCTTTTATTTTGAAAAAGCAGCCAAAATATCTAAACACATTTTATATAAAACTATTTTTAATGTTTTTATTTAACGCCTTTTAGCAATTAAAAAGAACGATTTGTTGTATATGTTATTTTCTATTCGTCTTATCACCTTTATTCTAATTAATGTAGTTATTATCCTCTTTTCTTCTTTTGTTTAAACATAAAATCCCATCTAATGCAATAAAAAGTAAGTATGATAACGCAAAGATAAAGGTTAGTGGCATGTGGTAAATCTTCAAATTTTAACTATTTAAATAATAATGAAAAGTAATCAATAAATTAAAGAAGATACGAAACGCACGGTTAGGAAATAAATCTGTTTAGAATCATTTAACGAAAAATACATACTAAAGGCTTAATAAATAAAAATATTCAATATATTTAAAAAAATTAATTTATCATTTCAAAATTTCTTCTAATATTATTGATAAAATTTTCGTATTCATGTATTAAACTAGGCAGAGTTATATATAAAAAAATCAAACTCATGCTATGAAATAATAGTTACTCAAATAAGAATACTTAACATCTTTATTTCATTTCAGTTATCATCAACAGCATCTTACGTCACTTTGTTCCTGAAAATATCCTCAATATAATTTTAAATACACTTTTCGAAATCTGTAATTCATCATCTATCGGTGTAATTATTAACAAGAATGCAAATTGATTTATTTGTTTTTTGTCATTGATTTATTTTCTATTTATGTCACTTTCTGTTAAACTTTTTGTGTATATTTTTATTTGTTTATTTATTTTTATATAGTTGTGCTTATATTAACTTACGATTTTAATTTTATAAACATGATAATTTAAACCCAAATCTCTTTTTCAGTTTCGAAAATATATCTTACCAGAGGGCCTGTGCGAGGATTTCGCACTGAAATCTAATATTTTTAGGTACTGCTCTATTATCCCGTCAACCACTTTTCATAACAAAAAACTATCGCCAAACTGTAAGATTAAACGCCAAAAATGCAGTCCCATTTACTTGATATCAGAAGCATTATACGTGTTTGTTACGTCATCAAGTGGTTTTTAACGCGACATTTGTGTGTATTTTTCATTGTTTTTCTGATTTATTAATTATTTCATTCATTAAAATAACAATTGTGACCTTAAATTCTTATATTTTATTTATTTATTTCTTTTGATATTCCAATGGCAACATTCTCCCGTTTATTTGGCGATAGTTTTTTGTTATGAAAAGTGGTCGCTGGATAATAGAGAAGTACCATTTTTTATCAATATGTAATATTTCTTAGATGAAGGTTTAAACATCTAAAGAAAGAGTAAGGATAAAAATATCTGCAAACAACATTTAGTTTTTAGTCAAGCTAGAATATCATCTAATTTATTCCATCAAAGTTATAGTAAAAACTGATCCAAGCTTGCAAAATGCACGCGCGAGAAAAAAAAATTAACAATCGTATTTTAACTGCATTACAGGATGACGTCAACCGATTCGGGAAAACATGGGACATAGAAATATAAATCTAAACATTTCAATTTCAATTTCGCTTTTTAATCATCAATGTAAAATAAACCCGTGCGGTGTTTTTTATAATAATTGCTGAGCTTCATATAATGTGGTATTTTATTTTTGTGGCAACGATACTTTGAAGAAAACCTTTCATTTCTTTTATGAAAACAATGCCGAATTAATTTTTAATTTTCAGCAAATTTTAATCAAAAACATGTTTTAACGTTTTGTTAAGTGTGCTATGTCAGAAGTCAGTTCAAAATCCTTTCATATGCCATCTCATTCGTCGTTCTGCGTTTCGTATTTTCTGAGGAAAAGGGATGTTGACAGGAGAAATAATATATATGATTGCCAATTAGGAAATATAGTTAACAGAGCACCCTTGATAATAGTGGATAATTTGGTACTCAAGCCACTGATACTTTTGTCTAATGCCTCTAATTTTGTAATTACACCACTGTGTAACATATCGAGTCATTAAGTAAGTTACAAATTGATATGATATATCTTAAAATAGTAACAGATACTTTCCAAGAATGTTACTAGATGGCAGCGTCATTCAGCTTTATAATTCAGCGTAAAACAGTTTCAAGATGGTGATGGGGCTTGATGATATGTCCAGGCCTATTGACAGTCCTAACACAGGAATAATTTAAAAGTTTGGTTCCCAACTTCTTCAACTTCCCCCTTAGAGCCCCGAATTAGCCCCAAGTGATTTACATCTGTTTAGTCATATAAAAACCGCATAGAAAGCAATATGATATTTTCAGACGATGAAGAGGTTCGACATGAAGTCCTAATGTGGCTGAGACAGCAACCTAAAGAATTTTTTGAAGCTGGTATTGGTGCACTAATAAAACAATGGGATAATTACATAAATATTGGTGGGGAGTATGTTGAGAAATAAATATTAATTTGAAGTGATTATCACTGTAAGTTATTACTTAATTATCTCTTGTAACTTATTTAATGACTTTTTCTCGTATAATGACAAAATACGTCTCAGGTAAGCAAAAAAATTGTTAAAAATGCTGCACTTATTAAAAAATCATTCTTCTTCCGATACAAAAATACTTGTAACACCTGAAAGAACTGCCTCACTTCTGCTTATATCGTGAGTGCCTACCGTGAGTGACTATCGTGAGTATATTTTGCATCTACAAAAAAGGATTAGATCTGTAAAAAGGTATCAAGTTTTCTTTTCTTCTTCATCGCGCGTATAAAAAATTATTTCCGTATGATTGTAACATAATTTACTTTGGTTTCATTTTTTCACAGCATTGGTAATGAATAAGCTCAAAACAGCCGATGTTGCCCGATGTATTAAACGTCCCGAAACGTTGGTCGATTGTTAAACTTATTGAATTTAGGTTTCAATTTTTTAAGGTGGAATATTCCGCGTGCTGCCTGTTCCGTGAAGTATCAGCGATAGTAGAGCATATTCCGTGGTCGAGTCTACTACTATAGCTCCAGTCGGTAACTAATGGAAATGGATACGATACCGCCGCTCGCCACCTTTCCCGCGAAGTAAGCAGTGGTCTAGCTGTTCATTTCTTTGTTGTATACACTGATAATTATTGGGCCTGCTGCCACAAAACATGTTGCTTTCAGTTAAGACAGAAAAAAGAGGATAAAAACTAAATCTACATAAAAAAAATGCATTTTAAAAATGTTAAATTACCCACTTTGGTATCTCCAAAATGAAATCACATTCTTGAACTCCGAGTTTTCATAATTTTCATAACACACACTAGCCAATGGGCTGAATGCAGCATTAAATATTAGACCCCACGTGCAATGCACTATGTGGTTTTTGCTGAATTAGAAACAAAACATTAATAGTACGGTTCTAAATAAAACTACTTACAGGAAAACGTGTTAAAGTGATTTATATGTTCTCCAAAAAGATGTTTATAGTTAAAAGTAAATTAAAATATACATATTATAAAATACGTCTAAAGAATACATTTTAATTCAATATTTTCTTTTTAAATGATTACTATAATTCAATATTACTTTCAATTTAAAAATTAAGTATTTTATATAAAAAATATGAGAAAGACGGATACGCTAGTTGATGATAGAATAAGAGATATAACTATTTCTCATACTTTGCAATATTTTCCAGACTTATTATTCAATTGGATTTTATAAGAGAAAATGATATAGCGAGTTTAAATAATATATTTCAATTCAATATTATTTTGATTTTTATACAAAACAATTCCAAGAAAAGCGAGACAGTAGCAGATTTTAAATTACTATGTGTAAATACATTTAATATATTAGAATAGCCTAAACATATTTCTCAATTAAATACTTTGAAACTGGCTATTAATATTATAAAGTGTAAGAAGTATTACTGTCATTTTTATAAAACTAATTTTAGATTTAACTACATTATGAAATAAGAAAATAAAGAATTACGACTAATAAATATGTATGATATTAAAAATAGTGATAAATCTAGAAACAAAATAAATCTTTAGAGAGCTTTCTTTCCTAATACCAAGCAAGATTTCAAATTTCCATCATTCATTAATGCTATTTATTATTTCTGCTAAATTTGCAAGTTAAAATGCTCTTAACCGATAAAAGATTTTTGATGAATGTACTAGAATAAGTAGGATCAAACTGCCCTGAAGAGTTTCTTAAAATAGAGTTATTTAAAATTTTGCATTAGCTTTTAAAATCTAACAAGGCGTTTTAAAATCTAAATATATCAAAATTAAATTAAGAAGAATCACATTTTAAAAAAATAACTGGAATTTTTAAAGCAATTAAAACATCGAAAAATGCTGCTGTTATTTTTTTTATTTATTTAAGGGGTCTCAGGACTCTTAAATCTTCAAAATTTTCGAAATTTAAATTTTTTTATATGTTAAACTCCTATTTTGTCTGAACCTTTTGATATAATTGATTCCTTGATCCCATTAGAACTGAGGTTATGGCTTTTAGAATTATACACACTCAGAGTTGAAGCGGTAAAAACAAAACTTTGAAGTCAGTTTACTCAAAATGATGTTTTTGGACATAACGCGCAGGATATCTCAAAAACATTTCATTATTTTTTCATGAAATTATAAAAAGATATGTTTCATATTAGTCTGCATAAACTGAACCTAAATTTTCACTTCTATTGTTAAAAAAAAAAAAAAAAAAAAAAAAAAAAAAATCAGGTGATTATACTGTTGAAATTTTCAAAATTTTTTATAAGCTAAATACAACTTTACATAAAAAATATATACATGTTTTAAATAAAAATTTATTTAGGTTCAGGCTAATTATTGCTATGTGATGTATAAGTAGGCACCAAAGGTTTTGTTCTAGGTGCAACATTTCTTTTGTAATATTGCGCGTAATTTGTCATGCCAATTTTCTGCTCGAAAATTTTCTGGCAGTTTGAAGCCCCCTATAAATATTAATTCTGCATCTTATAATTTTTTTTTTTTTTTTTGAAATGAAAGAGCGTATACTTATATATTTCATCCATCCAAAAATTGTGTTTTAATGTCATATACAATTTAAGAAATTAAACGTTGAAAATGTTTCTTTTTTCCAATTTTAAGCGTCCTGAGACTCTTTAAAACATCCAATGCAATATAATGGATACAATTTTTTATTTAAATTTAAACAGTATAGTGAGCAGCATATTTTATTTTCCTTAGTATAATACTAATTTTAGCATTTGCTATATTTTAAAGTTAGAACGTATATATTAACTATTTATAAATATGTCGGACTGTGCAAAATTGAGCAAGTTATACACAAAGTTAATTTTTATTGTGACTATTTCGTATTAGGAAACAAGATTTAAATTTCCCATGTTTCAATAATACGATTTATTATTTCTACTAAATTTGCATTTTAAGTGTTATAGAGAGTTTCTTTAAATCCAGTTATTTAAAAATATGCATTAGCTTTTAAAATATTAAACATTACTTTAAATGCTAAACGAAAATAACAGTAATTTTGAGAGATTTACAATTTAATATAAATAGCTGAAACATTTAGCTGGCAAGTACAACTTTTGCATGTAAATGCATCGCGTTGGTTTAAAATATCTAATTTAACGTTATAATACAGTCATAACTATTTAAAATTGATTTCAATTATTATATAGAGAAATATAAATTCTGGACATTATATATAGTAGTGTTAAAATGTACTACGTGTTTAGGTAAAACAGTTTTTTAACGAAGTTTTCTTAAAAATGATTTATTTCAGCATTTACATTTGATTTTAAAATCGAAAATAGCATTAGAATACTAAACCTAAAATAAAAGCAAATTTAGAAAGATTTAAAATTTAATACAAATAGTTGAAATTTTTAAAGTGGGGAGAAAAGTACAAAATCTGCAGTTAATCATTTTGTTCGATATAAATATCTAATATAACAAAATATAATTAGAATTTTTACTTTCTTCTATCTATAATAAAAGAAATTATTGTAATCGAAATTTTTCTCGACTTCCAGTTTCCGAGGGTTTACACGTTTTAGGGGTCAGTGATTCCGAAAAACATGTTTTTACAAAATCTCTGTCTGTCTGTGTCTGTACCCTATTTGTATCATCAAAAATTCTATGAAGTTCTATAAAAAATTAAACCACTCTTCATTTATATCTTTTAGGTAGATTTCGTAAGAAATACTACCTATTACATTCTCACCTAAGTTGGAAATTTTGAAAAATTTTTGAAGATCTACGCCGATTATGACTCCCAGAACCCAAAACCACCCCCAGTTCAAAACTTTATCTATCTATCTATCTATCTATCTATCTATGTTACTTTTTTCTGACCACGATAACTGGAAAAATTCTGCATTAATCTTTTACAAACTGATACATAAAATCAAGGGGCATAAAATCTCGGTCAAGTTCGTTAATGGGCAAAATCGAACCAAGGGGGGAGGGTGGGGTGGCTTTTTGTGAAAACAGAAAAAAACCCATAATTTCTTAATTATTATACGTATCGAATCCATTTAAAGTTATTAATACTTCTAGGAGAAGGGCAAAAAATTTATGTATGACAGATTTTTTATATAATTAAAAATTGCCTTAAGAGGGGGGGAGGGGTGGTTAGAAGAAAAAAATGCATAACTTCGTCAATGCCCAAGATTTCAAATCCGCTTAAATTTATTATAAATCCTCTTAATATTATCTAAAACTTTTATATTGACAAGTTTTTTATAGGACCAACCGTTATACCAAAAAAAAATTTAAAAACAAAGAAATCCCTGCCGGATCCGCCTGCAAACAATTTAGGTTTCGAAGTAGGCGGTTCAAACTGCGGCATCATCGTAAAAAAGGTCATTTCTTCCGCAATTCCCGACAAACAGGCGCCCCACGGTCTGCGTCTCGAAATCTACCTGTGCCCGTAGGCCGAGCCGTCAGGGATTTTTTGGATATAGCCAGTAGGTCGCAGTTGAATTTGGAGATATTCCGCCAGAGGTGAGTTCTGTGATAGCAACTATTCTTACATTTTTTAGTGTTCTATCAGCAGAAGTGTGTGATGTTATGCATAGAACTGAAATAAATTTCATTTATATGATTTTGGCTATGGCCAGTAGGTCCCAGTTTGGGGATATTCCACCAAAAGGGAGCGCTGTGATAACTACTTAAATATTTCTAATTCAGAAATATGTACAACAAAAATATAAATTTTAAAAGTTGTTCCTTTAAATGTTCAGCCTTGAACTAAGGATTCCAGAGCAATTTTTTGTTTTGCCTCTACCTTAAAAAGTGGCTGAGATATAGCAGTTTGATATTTTAGGGTGGCTGACATTTTTAAACAAGACAGCAGGATTTCTCCATAAACGTGTTTCATTTATGAGTTTTAGTGAACATGGTTTCTGGCAAAATTTCTTTCATTGTTGTAACCATCGTTCCAACTCGTATATGTTTAAAACTAAATATTCATATTCGCCCACGTCAAATTCTCGACATGCTTGCCGTCACTTGACGAAATATTGCATAATTGAGCAATATAATTATATTGCCCTAAATAAAGTCATAAGAAGTGTGTATCCGAAGTGTTTATTGAAAAAAAAAACCTTGTTTAATATTTGTATTTTATTTTAAAAACTGACGTAGTATTTTAAATACTAAAAAAGAAAAGAAAACAAATTTAGAAAGAAGATATTTAATAATATTTTGGTAAAAAATAAATTATACAAAAGAGCTACTCGTACTTTCCCTCATAAGGTAAATTTAGAATAATTTTCTCGACTACTTCAACGAAGATGACTACGTTTTCGTCATTCAATTAAAATGAATAAATTTGTCAAAAATTTTCTACGTTGGTACTTTAATCTAGTTGTATTGTGGTTTTAATGCCATACAGGATAAATCGTTAAAATAGACAATAAAAAAATATTATTTCTTTCACTATCAGACATTAAGGAAGATTAAAAAAAAAAAAAAAAAACTCGTACTTTTCTTGGTAAGGTAAACTTAGAATAATTTTCTCGACTACTTCAACGAAGATGACCACGTTTTCGTCATTTAGTTAAAATGCTTAAATTTGCCCAAATTTTCGCCTTTGGTACTTTAATCTAGTTGCATACTAGTTTGAAAAAATATCAATAATACCTACGAACACTTGAAACGTAGAGAATAATTCCAGTTATACTTATTGCATATGGAATATTCATAATTGGAATCATTCTCATATTTGCGGAAATGATGTCCCAACTATAATTAGTATCGCATTAACATAAATATATATCTATATGTAGAAAAATGTTGCTGATATGTATGTCCCTTATAAAATTTATGCACAACTACAGTTTTTGACTGACTTTCATTTAACTTCATACACAAATTTTTTAAGACATTAGTAAAATTACTGTAAATTTATATATATATATATATATATATATATCAGACCACTCTTTCACCATTTTTCAAGAACCTGCCATAATTTATCATTATAGTAATCATTTTTTTTTTCATTTTTTAATGATATTATCTATTTTTTGATGTAACAAAGAAAAACTGCGTATGGGCAATATTTTTAAGAGCCATTAAATGTTGAGACTCACTGGCTATACTTTAGCATCCGAAATTGATTTCAAATTGCGAAGATAATGGGAATTTATCGCACATATAATTAAAAATGGTTATTAGAAGTGCGTTAAAATGACGTAGAATCTTCATTTAAATATATTTTTATTTAAAACTTCTGCTATAATGCAGATATTTTAATTTAAAAAAAGTATTCATTTAAAAATTTAAATTATGAAATGTAATGACCTATATGTGTCGTCATTTTCTATAAAGCACTATCAGAGCGAGTCAAACTTACCCTAAAGAAACGGTTGGTATGTTTTATTTCCTAATTCTTTTGTATACTATAGCTACACATTATGGCTAAATGTTCTAATACTTTACATGCAGTATTAAAATTTTCTATGATTTATTAATTAGAGAGTCAGTTTTGCGTCGTTTTAAGCAAAACGTCATGCAAAAAAATCGCCCAGAAAATGACATCATTCTCATGTAATCTTTGTAGGTTTAATGTTTATGATTGAAATATAAGTTTCCATTGAAAAAAATAATAATAATAATAATAAAATTCAGTTTTTCCATTCTACTTTCCGAACGCTTTCTAGAACACTGGCCGTTCAAATATATAATAATATAAAAATAAAATAAAAACTGAGATCCTCATTTTGCAAAGTGGAATTGTTTCCATTGGTGAAAATGATCTCGTGTTCTTAAGAAAACATACATTTGTATTTATAAACCTGAAATTCCCATGCAATTTTCCATGAATATTAATTAAGGCCTGTGAATTAAAGAAAAGTTTGAAATAGAATTTACATAATCATGCTAATGGGAGTTTTAAGTTGTTTTAAACATAGCTATTTCACCTTTTTTCCTGTAAAAAATGCAATACTATGTCCATACACTTTATCAGATAAATGAAATTCAATTGTAAATTATTTATAATTTTTTATATAATTTTATTAAATTAAGTTATGTTCAGGTGAAACATAATTGTTGAATCGACATTAGATAAAGGTGCGAATTAAAAATAATATAATTAAATTAATAAGATATAAGAGAAAATTGTATCAATTACTATCACAAAATGGTTGAAAATGGTTAAAATATGGTTTAGATACCAAACCCGTCGGAATATTTCTTCCAAAATGTATACATTTTACGACAGTGGCTTGTTAAGTATTCACGAAATGAGAGCTCAATCGAAAGCATAGTCTGGACACTATCGTGAACACTCACACGTATGAATATATACCGACATCATCGTAAATACACCAAAAATGGAATTTGGGGAACTGTTAACGTAACCCAACATACACGCATACATATGGAATAGGTTTAAAAATAGTTAAAACGTATTCAAGTCACCTGAAAATGTAAAAATGTACGAAAATTTCCATAATCGAGTTTTATACGATACTATATGTGTCCAGAAAGTAATAATGCTTTATCATTAGTGGAGACCACATGCTCTTCTGAAATTAACATTCATTATCAATAAAATAAAATAAAAAATACTATCAAGCAAACTAGTCGTTGGGGGCCACCGTAATACTTACCCATCATGGATATGCATAATGTAAAATATTAAAATAAAAATGTGTAAACTACTTATAAAATGCATTGCAATTCAAATAAAATCGTGGCCGAGGCTAACGAAAAAGAAAGGCTACCGCGGTGCTTTATTCATATCTTTTTTTACAGACCGCGGGAATCATGTGATGCTCGAATGCACCAATGAAGGTGCACGAAAAGAGCATCACGTCACTCTAGCGGTCTGTAGAAAAAGATAAGTGGAATGTACCGCGGTAGCCTGTCTCTTTCGTTAGCCTCGAATCGTGGCTTGATGACGTCACAAACTTTAAAGGCTCGATTACTGAATTGCTTGAAAGAAACATCCTTATAACTCCAAAAATAATAATCCTATTAACTAGCGGTTTATTGCATCTGATTAAGCGTCAAATTTCCAATTAAAATATATCTTTGAAGTGAAATTTGGATGAAATACAGGGTCATGAAAAATCGAAGAGTGTGGAAAATAGGATTCCAAATATCTCGGCAACTAATTATCCGATCGGCTTCATGCTTTATGCAAAATTTATGGTTTTTTATTGTCTTTTATATTCATTTCTTAAAAAAAATATTTCGAAAATTTTTATATACCTTTTATTAGAACGGATATTTCGAGAGTACGAAAAAAATAGTTCGGGTTAATCGAGGTTATTGAAATTAAATAGGCTTCTTCCCATTATTACATACTAAGTACATACCAAATTGCAAGTCTCTATCTCAATTTTTTTCGGGAGATAGAGCGTTTACAGACACACAGACACACAGACGGACGGCAATTTTTTTTTCTAAAAATATGTTTTTCGGAATCTCTAGTGTCTTAAACGTGTAAATCCGTCAAAAAGTGTTTTTCGATTTTCAAAACGATTACAAGACTTATCCTATACTACGTATGATGGGTAAGTAATAAAGTTAGAATTCTACTAAATGCTGTGCAATTTGGTTGTATTTTCTGTATTTGTTTTTCGATTTTGTCACGAAAATCGTATAATTTTGTTTTACATGTTGCAATGAATAACGACATTCTCATTTATGATGCTGATGAAGTCAAAGTAACATATTTTTTTTTCTGATTGTCGTTTTAACGATTTAAGGGCGCGAGTGCATAGATAACCCTTATTGTAATCGATGTATTTTTAGGATATTTCATTTTTATTTATTTTATCCGGAAGACCCTAAGATTAATTTGGGAGAAGTGAAGAGCGTTTTGCTTGTTTAATATATGCAAGACCCTTGTGGATTAAAATTTAGTCAAGGTATTTTAAAAGTTATAATAAGTAGCGTATCATATACAAATATTTAAACTGTTTTTAATATATAAATCAGCAGAACAGGAAGAAATGTATTACCATCTTTTATTTACTTTTCTTTTGTTGTTGTTGAATAAATTTGAAAAGCAATTACCAAAGAAAAACTTTTAATTAAAATTGTTTGACAAAATTGTTTGATTTTGGTATTTTAGCTTTTTATGAAGATGGTAAAGATTTTATGCTCCTTCAGTAATGTTTGCTGATATCTGGTCTCTAACCTCTAAGCTGAATTCTCAAACGAATGACTAAGATTGAGAGAACGATTTATTTTGAATATGTGCGCATTGCAAAATTAAAAAAAATGCAGAATATTAAATTAGATGAAGATAATTGATATAAGGTGTAATTAATATATATATATATATATATATCAGTTCTCACAATCTATGATTCTCTGTGTATGTGAGGGAATAGTTAATTAGAATGAGTTGTTAAGGTAAAACAGGATAAACTTAACTATATATTATCTAGATTCAAATAGAGAAATTAGAACTAATAAAATATATGAATAATATTTCAGTCGGATGTATTCATAGCATATCTCTCCATGAAAAAAGATTTATTTTAAAAATCATTATCAATTATTATACATGTATATTCAGAATCATGCCCACACAATCTTAAAAAAAAATGTAATAGAAGTTTTTGTTCTTTACCACTACTATTTATGTTTAATGTACATTTTTTAAAATACATTTTAACACACATTAAGAGCTTTTATGTAGTTTAATTTTTTTTAAATGATGTCCGTTATATGTATTTCAGGGATGGGAAAGGAACAGAATTTTATATAGGTATATGTATAATCTTCGCGTAAAAACACTGGTATATGTCTTTCAATTTTTTTATATAGATGCTAGATAAATGTAAACAATGCTAGATAAATGTTTAATGTCAGCAGAACGATAACTCTTTATCTTTAAAAAAAAAGAGAAGAAAAAGAAAAGGAGAAAAAATATACTGTAGTGTAGAATTCCGAAAATAAATCTTACATGTAAACAATTCTACAAAGAGAAAAAATTAGTCTGCTACATTATGTAGATATATATATTGCAGAGAAAATCAATCAGTGCTATTTTTTTTTCAATTTAAAATAGTTCTCTATTTGTAATATCATGAGTATGTCTTCTAAAAATGGAATACATTTTACTTTTCTCTTTATTTATTAATACTGAATACGCCTACTTCTTTGTTCATTTTCCCACGCTAATTTCAACATTCAAAAATAGTTTAAGTGAAACTTTTAACAAATTGAAAGAACTTTTAACAAATTGGAAAGAAGTTTTTTCAAATGATGTGAAGATAAATAATAAGAGTTTTCTGACATTTTAAGTAAAAGACATTTAACATGGAATACCCCAGAATCAAAAATAACACAGTGTTTTATGTACTGCTTTTCTTATTTTATGCTTAAAAATACTTTTTGCATTATATATAAAATTGGGCATGTAACATAATTGAATAAATTTCATTTATTTTATACACTGAAATATTTTAAGTCTATAAATATAGAACCATATGCTATAGAATTTAATGAGAAATGTAAGCGAAATTAGTAATAGCAAATGCGAAATTAAAAATATATATATAGTCACAAGCAATCTGACTAGAAATTTTTTCTAATGTATGTACAAGTTTTGTTCAATGTATATACAATTTTTGTTCTAAAGTATATACTGTATATACCAAAGCTTAAAAAAATTTATTCTTTTATATAATTGGGAAAGAAAATAACTTTACAGTAACTAATATCTTGTTTTACAACATTTTTTCGGAAATACTGTCGGAGTATGGTTTTTGGTACACATTTTTTGAAATATCTGTTATGGTTCCAATAAGAAAAGATTTTATGTTTCATTTATTGATATTTCTGTTAGTACGAAATTTTTCAAATAATAATAATAAGAAGAAGAAGAATAGAAAAATCCGAAAAAGTAAAGATTTCTCCAAAAACTTTATTTTTTTTCTAGTTTTAATGTTTTATTTATTTATTATTTTAATTAAGTACTTATGATTTAAAGGGAAATAACAATAACGTATTATATATTTTAACTTATAACATTCTGAAGAAAAGTCTACTATGTGAATTTTTGTAAATTGTTTTAATTTTCTTTTTAATTTCATAGAAAAATATATGATGTTTAAAAAGCAAGAATTCCAAAAAAAAAAAAAAAAAAAAAAAAAAAAAAAAGAAAAAGAAAAAGAAAAAGAAAAAGAAATCGCATGCTAAAATTTTACTTGATTTCCCAGATGTCTTCAGTGATTTATTTGTCAAAAGCAATATTATCAACTTTATAGATCTCTCTGTCCATGAGTTTAGGAGGGTAGAAGATTTTATCAGAACTGCAAGATTTTATTTTTACACCTCACATTTTTGTAAGAATAATATTTAATTTTCCATTAAGAAATGGACGTCCACCCCCCCCCCCCCCCCCACGCAAAAAAAAAAAAAAAAAAAAAAAAAAAAAAAGGAGAGAGAGAGAGAGAAACATAAAGCGGAACAAATGTTTGCAAAACTATCTCTATTTTTGAGAAGTCATTCATGAAAATATTTGTTTAAAAAAAAAAAAAAAAAAAAAAAAGTTTGATGAATTTTACAGATATTTCTGGATATGCGTTTAGGAGTGCAGAAGCTTTATTTTCAATGCAAGATATTATTTTGAAATTTCATGTTTTTGTAACTGTAATTTTTATATTTATCATTATGAAGTGATATCCTGATAGAATATATACAAAAATAATATAGAAAAGCAAGGAAAATGAAAATCTCGGGAAAAGAATAGCTCATTTTTTAGAAACTTTTTTTTCTTTTCTCTATCTCTCTCTTTCTTCTTCAAAATATTTTAACTATTTTATATATGTTTCTCTACGTGAGTAGGAATGCAGATGATTTGACTACCAAACTTCGCATGAGTAGTTTTTTATCATTTCATTAAGAAATAATATCCTTATACAATACACACAAAAAAGATTTATAAAAATCAAACAAGAAAAACAAAAATCACACGCAAAAACAGGACTTCCTTTTCAGACGTCTGTCGTGATTCATTTGTCGAAAAGAGTTTCATCAACTTTATAGATCTCTTTGGCCGTGGGTTTAGGAAGGCAGAAGATTTTATTTTCAATGTAGGTCGGTGATAAAGTGCATCGGCATTAGGATAGAGAATGGGCACACAACGAGAAACCAGTAAAGCCCGCCAATGCTTAAAAATCTGTGGCTACATGCCAAAAAACCTACATTACAGCTAAAGTGATGTAAGCTTGAGACAGAAAAGTAAAATCTGAGAAATTAATTCGTTGCAAGCGAATTTTTATTTATACATCCGTTGGTTGAAAATAGCGTGGTTACAGAAACTAATATTTTCTAGAATATAATTTTTAGATTTAAAATAAAGAAGAAAAGTAAACAAGAATCAGTTTTTTCTCAGCAATATTCACAACAAATGATTCATTTTGTCTAAGAAATTGTAATTGGATTTCTGAGTGAAAAAAGGATCAGCCTATTTAAATGTTAAAACACACACACACACACACACAAAAAAAAAAAAATGCAATTTTAGACAAATGTTCACCACTATTCGATTGTAAGGTCTAATCGATGAGGGTTCAGTCTATAATTTTCAAAAAAAAAAAAAAATAACTGATTAATTTATTAACTATTATTAATTAAAATATCTCAGTTGATTTTTGATATTTTGGTATGCAATCCTTTTTTCCTCATCCGTAAAAGTGATCTAATATAGTTCAGAATTTAGTACAGTTTAAATTTATTTTATTATTCTATTATTACTATTACTTTTTTTTTTTTTTTTGGTCACTTGGTTAATTTTTTTTTCGAAGATTGTTTGAATGCGTTACAGGAGATCAGAATCATATGTTTATTTAGCAAACTTTAGTCTTATTTTCAACTTTTTGTTATATCGATACGATTTTATTTGCTAAGAAGTGCTCTTAACAACAGTCTGATTTTATTCTTGATCATATTCTTAATTATTTTTCAAATATACAAATATTTAAAAATAGGATTGCGTTTCTTAACGAAAATAAGTCAATTATTATCAAAAATGCCAAAATACATTAATATTCTTTTAAACAATCTGTGCTTTAGATTCTGCATAGCACTGTTAAAAACCATTCAGACAAGTATCAGTGGCAGAATTCAATATATATTCTAAATTTTATCAATTCAATCAAAGCTTCTTAAAAAAGACCTTTCCGGTGGCCAAAAATCATTTACTTTATATCTTTCTCTTTCGAAGCTTTTTTTTTTTTTTTAACTTGTATAAAAACTGAATTTTTTAATTTACGTAAATATCTGAAAAACCAATTCTTAAAAAGCCTTTTTTAGCACTTTCCAACCTAGTTGAAAAGTGCTTATGACTTCGGTTTGTCTGGCCGGATGGCCGTCTGGCCGTATGGCCGTCTGGCCGTCTGTCCGTGCTCTAACTCCCGTAAATATGCTCGGATTGCTCTGCAATTTTTATATGTTATTGTCGTTATCTATGGCACGTTCCCTATTTCAACTGAAGTGTGTAGCACTTATAGTTTTCTTACAGGGACACTCAAAAGAATTCCGTTACATTGCGGTCTATGGGGAAAAATCATTTGCGGTTTATTTTAAAAATGTTTCACTATTGTAAACGCATTGAAATTTATATAGATCACTAAGATGCATTAGAAGAAGCTTAATATGGAATAGTAGGTGTATAGCACTTAGAGTTACTTTACAGGGACAGTCAAAATAATTCCGTTACATTACGTCTATGGAGAAAAATCGTCTGCGGCTTATTTAAATAATGTTCCACTATTTTAAACGCATTGAAGTTTATATATATTACTAAGGTGCATTACAAGAGGCTTACTACAGAATAGTGTGTGTATAGCAGTCATCGTTCATTTACAGGGACACACAAAAGAATTCTCTACTGTCTGTTAACAATAATTCCTGGAAGTGCGTTTTAAGTTACTAAACGCGATTACTAGCTTTTTGTCTTTTTACGTGGTGTGTATAAATTCTGTAGATCCTATACAGGGCAGCACAAAAGTTCGCGAACACATTTCCGTTTATTGACAGAAACTCCAGAAGGAGAATTTAAACAGTGCTACGCGTTTCCTAACTAAACTAAAATTTAGCATCCTATGTATATATACAAATCTATAGATCATATACAGGGCTACATAAAAGTATTCGGATATTTTTCCGAATATTGTATATATTGAAAATTCCTGAAATTACGTTTTTAAATATGTTATGCGTTTTCCAAATTGTTTACTTAGATGTCATCTTTCAGCTTATTAAACGGTAATGATTTGTAAAATTATTTTAGAAGCGTTGGAAAGTGCTATATAATCTATGCTTGACGCATGATTTTTCGTTCTTGTTAATTTATACATTAATTCAGTGTAAATATTATTATCAAATGTACTAAGCAATATTTTGCAGGATACTTCTTTTATATGAATAAATAACTTTAAGCAGATTCTTCAGTTTATGTGAAAATTGAATATTTAAATGAATGTTGAATATTTGAGAAATCTATTCTTTATAACACACAGTTTTTTTTTAAACATTTTATTACAAAATAATTTGAATTTTTATGTATTATTTTTCCATTGTTATTTTGGCACTGATATTCAATAATACATTTTTAGCTTATGCAAAAATTAAATATTTAATGAGTAGTAAAATGAATTTTTGTCACTTTTAAAGGTATTTCTTTCACAGATTTTCAAAATTTTAATACATAAAAGTATTTTGGAACACAAAAACCTAAAATAGGATATAAAGAAAAGTTTATTTGGGGAAAATAATAAATGGGAATTATCCTTATTTTTTTAAAAAAAATACTGAATGTTTCTTAATTTTTTTTATGCATTTGGGTAATTGCGTTGTGTAATTTTATATTGATTATAAGAGTAAATTAATTATATATATATATATATATATATATAATGTGTGTGTGTGTGTGTGTGTGTGTGGAGTTTTTACGAAGATGATTTTTTATTTCACGATAAAATGGCAGTTTGTTAAAGATAGTGTATTATTGCAGCAGTCGTAATCAATAATCATGGCGAGGAGTTTAGGCGATGATGAGACACCACAAGAGTTTCGTCAATAAAGAGGAGCCAATTTCAAGATAAATCATTTATTTATGAACAGGAGCGATGTAAGTAACAGTTCCCACAGTATTCGGTATAAACTTATAGCCCTCAGGCTTGACGATGACTCACTACATCATTTAAAAGATGTTAAACAGCTGATATGAAAATTCTACGTGACTTCAACACCAGATAACCATTTGGTTACACTTCCAAATACGACAAAATTCTGCTCTCCAAAAGCGTGCAAGCCAGTTTTGTTCACGACGCGTAGAGTTACTGAATATGACGTCACGAGCGCACAAACCAATGAGTGAGAGGCGAGTTTAAGCCAAGCGAATGAGGCGCGAGGGAGGAGATTTAACACGAAAGAACACAACGGCGCATTGATTTTGAAGTGAAACATACCCAGCGCGCGAAGCAAAGCATGGGATAATAATAAAAAATGGCTTTTAAAAACATTCGAAATGACAAAAGCGTCTCTCAGAATTTTATAGATTGGGGAGTTGATAAAAGCTTCGAATGAAATTAAAGTTTTAGATTAATATTTGGAATAAGATAATTATTAATATACGGGTTATTGCTTTTAAAAGGACATTAAATAGAAATAAATATTATTAAGATTTAAGGAAATACTGACTATGTCAGAAGGTAGATTAATTTAAAGGACTAATGCGAAATAAATGCGAAGGAAATAATTTTTTTATAATATATATATATATATATATATATATATATATATATATATATATATATATATATATATATATATATATATATATATATATATATAATTTCTGTTAGGTAAAAAGATAAATCAATGTTTTATTTGTTACTTTCCCTACAATTTTTTAAAGCAAAATTTAATTTTATGTAGGCGAATTTATAAAACACATTCAAGCATAGCTACACAGAAACAGGAAATAATAATCTGATAGACACAATGAAATAAATTTTATCACCTGTTCCATTTCATATACATATCCCATACTTACTATTAAACGAACTTTCTGATTTAGCAAATTAAGAAAAATCTCCCTGCTGAAAATTCATCATGGCGCGTATCCACTATATATTTGTTTTAAAAATATCCTTAATTTTGGCATATACCTATTACTTAAAAAGCACAAATTATCGAAGTCAATACAAATAAATTATATTTATAGAAATGTGTAAGATCTTATAAGAATCTTTTGTTTCTCTTCAGCGTTTCTATATATATCAGTGAGCTATAATTATTTCTAAGAAATTGAATTTTCTCTTATCACAATTAACAAACATTAAAGCGGATAAAACTATGATAATGCTTTCGTAGTCACGACTAGAAAGATAAAAGTATTTAAAATAAAAATACTAGAAATAATTTATGCTACAAATTAAATATAAAAACATTATGCATTTAAATATTTTATTTTGTATAATTCTGGTGTTTCATTTCATCACATTGGAATGGAAAACTTAAAAGAACTGACAGTCATTATAAAAGTAAATTAATAATAATAATAATAATAAGTAAAAAAAAATATCGCAGTTTTAAAATTACCGAATAAATCGAATATTCTTATCATAAGATTTAATAGCACGATATAGATATATAGATATATATATATATATATAAATATTGCGATTAAAATATATTTCACCATTATATTCATATATAACGACATTTTGCGGTAAAAAACATTAAACAATTACAAAAAATATATAAATGAACTTTTCACACTTATTTTGTGTAACATTTCAAACCCAATTTTTCTCAGACATCTGCAACTAGTACCATACTGACCTTTTATGTTTTAAGGACATTTTTTGCAATATAATAATTTCACAATAAGTTGTTATCCGTAATTGAAATAATTATTTCTAAAACGCTTTTCAAGTTATGCGAAAAATCCACTTTCCTCTATTTTACTAATTTCCACTGGGAACTTTGCAGAGCATCATGAACCAAACGAATCTTCAAACTCTTTAAAGATCACAAAACACCAGACGACACAAGGCGCCAAAAGTTCAATCCCTCTGTGTACCAACCCCCCTTAGGGGATTGCATGAATTTTATGCTAGACTCTCTCCTTTTGTGAGAGTCTCCCTCCCATCACAGCATTTTCTTGCCTCAAGGCTATTCTTCTTTATGACAGCCATCTACAGACGGCTTAATAGAGGCTAGTAGAAAGTGCTCTAGATAGGAAACAGCCGAGTATGAATATAGATGGGCTATTAAATGTCTAACCTTATTTTACGACTTTGATTTAAATGAGTAATTTCGGGGAAAATACGCTATATTTCTTAATATGCTACAAAACGTCTCAAAATTCAATAACTTATTTTCTTTCATATGTATTGAGACTTTTATTTAAATAAGTAATTTCAGGAAAAATAAGCTATATTTATTATTACGCTTCAAAACATCTCAAAATTAAATAAATTATTTTCTTTCACTTAATTGAGATGAGTAGGGAATGTAATCGGCAAAGCTTTCCAAAATAAAGTAGGATATAAGATTATGTAATTGAAAATATTATAAATATATATTTTCAATTATATATACATATACCTATAGATATGTATATACAGATATATATAGATATAGATATAGATATATAGTTAGATAGATCGATATAGATATAGAAAGATAGATAGATACATTAAACTCCCGGACTTTCTTTTACATTTTTTGTTCTAAATATTTGAATGCAAAATAATACCTTTCTTTGAATAAATTTAATTCAGTTTTATGCTAAAATAAATAACTTTTTTATTTATTTAGTAAGTTTAGTTAAAAAGCCGTGGGAGCAATTTGTCCATACAAAATAATAAATTACTGTGGGCAAACGAAATATGCAAATAAATTAATGAACTTACATAATTTAGCTCTAATTAAATTGGACAAGTAATCTTTCTTCCACATTATTTTGCTGTTCTGAGTAATTTTTATCTACTATATCAAATTTTGATTGGTAATATTGGTGAACAACCAATAGCAAATTTTGAACCTCCAAGGTTTTTGGGTGGTAGAACGTTTAATTTATCTTCATTATTGTCACTGATAATTTCTTGATCTTTCAATAATTAAAGTTACATCAAAGACGCTTTTAAAAAATAATGTACTAAAGCAGTTTCGATTCTGCTCGGTCAGTTTGAGAAAATTTGCCCGCATTACCCGGTGATTAGTACGCTTTAAGAGGCTACTTCACTGCAGCGAAAACACCTGCTCGCACATGTTACTCCCATGGGGAAATAATTTATGATATCTCGTTCGCATTTCCATATTTTTAAATGATTTTTTTTTTTTTTTGCATTGGATAGCTGAGGTTAATCTCCATGCACGCTCCTTTATACTTTTTTGATTTTGATTACATTTTTTTTTTTTAAAGATATTTTCACTTTCGGAACCGGTTTCGAAAGTGAAAGTATCCTCAATAAATAATAAAATAAAAAAAAAAAACTGCAAAAACAAATCGAAAAAGTACAAAGGAGCGTGCACCCTCAGCTATCCAATGCAAAAAAAAATCATTTAAAAATATTGAAATGCGAACAAGATATCGTAAATTATTTCCCCCATATTATTAACATTAGCGAGCGGGTGTTTTCGCTTGAGTGAAGTAGCCTCTTAAGCTTTAAGCAATGTTTTTAGAAATATGAAATGATGGGGAAACGAATTTGTCCTCATTAACCACAGATACGTCCTAAGCCGAGACGCATTAGCGGGGCTCCACTGTACATATACCAATGTATTTATGCAATAATTGCATAATTTATAAGAAACTATATAAGTACATTAATATAAAAGATAATAAAAATTATACATTATTCTACAAAAATAAAGGAATGAGTAAGTATAAAATAATATTATTACATTTTAATGTACTTAAATTTTATAGTTTAAAAACACAGAGTGCTTTAGAGACAAATGGGATCAAGATGATTTGAATTTCTGAATTTGAATCGCTTACGGGGGAAAACTAAAAAAAAACTAAATATTCAGTAAAATGATAGAAACCACATTTAGAAAGACTGTGTGAAAATTTATGTCTCAGGCAATATAGGAAATGAAAAATATACAGTTTAGTCCAAAAACGTTAAACGCAATTTATATTTCTATCTGCCGGAGATAATTAGTCAATATAAATGACAAAACTGCTTAAAATAAGAAAGGGAATCTCACAGATTTTTAATTCTAATCTGACATTTATCTCCAATCGTAATGTCGAATTTTCAATTAATTCAATTTTAAAGATATATAAAGAACATTTGCTGATTTTTATAATAAAATCAGTATTAAACAATCTTTATTGAACAATTTTGTTTTGGTGGCCCATATAAACATTTAAAAATACAAAATATTAATGGATGGAAAGTTTCAATTATGGACTGTTATATCCTATCTTACTTTGGAAAAATAGCAGCTTACATTGTCTACAATACCCATTTGTTTAAAAAAATCTATATAGCGTGTTTCAGTCTTTTGGGGAGATTCTTTATAATTTCCTTATACATTAATAATCCTTAACTTTTTAAAAAAGTAAAAATAAATCAGTTTAGTAAAGTTAGTTCTTTATTCAGATATCATTATTAAGTTGATAAGATTTTCAAGTGGAATTCTGACATTATAATTAATCATTATTGGTGTCGTATTCTGCTACTTGAAACTTGGTTACGCTATGGAAGATATCAATAGAAAACATGCTCGATTGCATAAGCCTTTCTAACCCATTAATAAATCACGAATTTGCCATTCTTATTAAAATTTATTGATATTAAATTTCTGTTTTCAAAACTGAAAAATTATAATCTCATTAAACCGATATACGATGTTTATGTTAACATTTTCGGAATTAAATTTTCTAGGTATATTTTGGAAGAAAGGCTTAAGGTGATTTCCGTAATATGAATGAATGATGTTTATTGAATGATGTTTATACGAACTATAATAACTTATAGCACGAATAATGAAAACAGATAAACACATTAGTTCAAAATTAATAACTATTTAGAATTTCATATTAAGATTTGAAATTGATATATCATAGATTTATTTTAATTCTTAATATGCTCTCTCTACCATCGCAAAAAAATTAGTGACTGATTTTTAATTATTATTTTCCTCGGAATGAGTCATTATTCTAACTAGTTCTGTCTGCCATGTTCACCAGTAAAACTGCGAATATCTGTATAATTTTCGATTAATTTTTTATAGTTTTTTTTTTGTCAAATCTAAGAAGTAATTGAACTTTGTGAATATACAGTTTCTTAAAAGTTAATGTACCCTTGTATTATCAATTATGGACCTACCCTTATTATATAAACCCTTATAAGTGCCTTCAATCAACCGCTTTATTTAAAATATTTTGATTTATTTCAGATACACATGGAATTACTTTGCGAAATTTAAACAACATAAATGGATAACTGTGCTAAGTTTTTATTCATTTCAACTGCACTCTTTTACAATTGTAAATAACCGAATGGTATTTATTTATAAATGTAATATTTTAATTCAACAATCACAGATAGCGATGTTAAATAAATTAATTTACTACACTTCTCCCCCTTTACTGTACTTAGGAAAACACTTTCCTTTAAACTGGTCAAGTATGACTAATTAGGATAAGAATACATTTTCCTTCATTAACTTAGTTATTCACAAATTGAGGTATGTGTCTAGAATTAAACAAGTTATTTTTATATTATTGTCAATAGTTATCAGTGTTGCACATTTCAATAAAAAAAAACATTTAAACAATAATAAATGATTTATTATTTTTATCATTTTTATTATTAATAATGTCAGGTTAGTTAATTATCTTCTTTCACTAAAATATACAATAATATTTAAACATATATATTGACGATAGAAATGTTTTACAGTTCTTAATCTACCAGTGGTCATTATTAAATATATATATATATATATATATATATTTGACATGCATATATATATATATATATATTTGACATGCATTGGGTTTTGGAAAATAACCTTAAATATGCCTAAAATCAGAGTTGAATTCAAACATTCTTCAACGGGAGGGATTTCTGAAGCTCAGAGCAGGGGGAGGGGGAGTTCAGAGGTGACATTGCACTTCTTGGCCATAAGAAGCACAAATCCTAAATCTGCCGGAAAAAAAAGAAAAAAAAGAAACTATTCCATATTTTGCAAATTATGTTTACTCGATTCCCTATATTCTACTCCATACAGGGCTTTAAAAAAAAGAGATTGGGTAAATAAGGTATCTAATAGTTGATAAAGAAAAAACTTTTCATTTTAGGCGAAATATGTATTTAAAAAAAAAAGCAATAAATCGCTGTTCGAATTCCGAATAAACTTTACAGACAAGGATAAGGGACAAAAAAAATGGGGTAAAAACGTAAGGGGTAAAGAACAAACGTTTATATGCTGGGTAAAAAGATTGAATTTGATTGTTTTATGAGATGAATTGTAATTGTTTTATGAGTTGCCCAAAATCGTCGGAAAACTTTAAAAATCTCGGAAATATGCGATTTTTTCCGTTGAAGGAAAAATAACAAATCATCTAATCAAAAGATCTAAAATCTGGTCCTTAGATTCATTCAGACCCGCATTCGTCTATCACCAACCAAATTTACAGACGTGCGATAGATTTCTCTATCCAGCACCAACAATCAAACAGATATAAAATGATATTTCTTTTATTAGCATAGATTAGTCCACTATATTCTTAGTCCACTATATTCTTAGTCCACTATACTTAGTCCACTATACTTAGTCCACTATATTCAATATTAAATCACTACATTTAAATAACCTACGAAGGTCTTTCATCCGTATTATTCAAACGACATTAAAAAACTTTTACACGTAGATTAATTTCAGCCAGTCTAATTCAGTTATTCACAACTCCAGATCTGTATGTAGATCTAAACAAATTACCTACTTAATAATGTGAGTAATTTTTCTGTGTTTTACATTTAAATAATTGTATTAATATTCACAATTGTAATATACAATAATTTCGACATTAATTCAAAATGTTTGCTAGTATTCCTTCTCTAAAGTGTAGAATAAAAAGATATCCCCGCAAGCTGCAAAGTAAAGTGTTGGTAGACTTAGCATTTACAAACAAATAGATGACTTTTGCCACTTGCACTGATTAGGAGATCAAAGCGTTTTGTTGAATCTGAGCTATGCAATTCATTTAAATGCGAAAAGATCAGCTTGTAAATTACGAGATTAAATGTATTTTGTTTATAAAGATTTATTTTAACAGGGTGAACTTGGAAAATCTTTCTGTATTATATCACTTTTCCAATTCACTTTAAATAATACATTTTATTTTTGAAAAAAAAGTTATCCTACAAATAAGAAAAGTGGAGTTGACAATAAATAAAGATACAAAGAGGGTTATATAAATGACAATTACATTTTTAAGGTGTAAAAATAGACATAAAAATAAACAACTATACTATAGGAAACCTTGGTCGCAATTTTTTTATTCAGACAGAAATAAAATGTGACAAAATCTCATATTGTCGTTCGCAATTTTATCAATAATAAAATCACAGAAACGAAATTTCAACGCACTAACATTTCTTTATATAAAAATTGCTAAAAGTGCACTATAATTCGGTCAATGACAAGCTAGCCATTTCGATAACTTTTACTGATTTCACTACCTTTTGCCTAAAACAAAGATAGCCTGGTTAAGTTATCGTTACAATAGCTTCATTGTTGTTAAAGGAATCAACAAATATCCAGATTCGGCTTAGTTTAAAACATCCCTACACTGGGTTTTCTATACAAAAGTTATTAGTGTCACATTTGAAATCACATTAGCAATAAGTTGCATTTATATACCTTATCATAGCTGGAAGAATGTGTTCTCAAATCTGTTTCAAATGTGTTCCCAAATCTGTTCCAAATCTGTTCTCAAATGTGTTTCCAATCTGTTCATAATGTGTTCCCAATTTGTTCTCAAATGTGTTCCCAATCTGTTCTCAAATGTGTTCCCAATCTGTTCTCAAATGTGTTCCGAGTTTAGATTTAACAAATATCCTGAGCAGAACACTTTCGGTACACTTTTCGGAACACTTTCTTTATAGCGGAACACATTCGGAACACATTTCAGTACACATTGAGGTAACTGGAACACATTTTTTGAATCAAAGTGTTCCAAATGTGTTCCCAATGTGTGCTGTGAATTTGCAGTGTATCATAGACAATATATAGTGAAAGTTGTAATTTTTAAAGCTTAAAATGCATTTATTTCATTTTGTATTACTATCAATAAATATTAGCCAGAAAAATAATAGTTATATATATATATTTAAGATTACACGTCCTTTTACGTACATATCACTACAGACACTTTAGTACTGGGTGTCGCTTGTATAGCTGCTTTGAATACACGTCCTGTGAAATAAATTCCAAAATTTAAATAAAATGATATAAATATGGTATTTGTATAAGAGAATTAGTATCCTATATAACTCTGAAATATTTTACAAATTTTACTATTTCATATTTTTATTTACCAAAACATAGCATGCAATCTTTAATCTCTGCACACACACACAATCTGTTTAAATACGTAGTACTAAAAACAACAATGAACTGTAACGAAAAATTCCATTGTGAAGATTTATGTTCACCTGTAATACATAAACATTCAGGAAAATAAATTATAGTACGACGTGGAAATTACCTTATAGGACGTATGAAGATTGATTATTCTTTTAAGCGGCTGTGTCTTTTGAGAAAGGTTCTTACTTTATAGATGACTTTGATTGTTTTTGTTTTTGTTTTTTTAAGAAAAATTATGATGAAATGTAACATAACTGTACAGTTGTAAAATAATAGATAAATCTGTTTTTTTTTTTCTTGGGCACTTTATAAGTAGCCTCAATAGTAAATGAGTAACATAACAATCACACGAATAGACAATATGGATAATTTTTAAACTGCATAAACTATAAACGTTTCTAAAAAGTGTAAATTATATATTTTTTCCTTTTCTTTTTTAAATGAATCATCTAATACATGATTCAATTAATAATCAGTATAAGCATGGATAAGGCAAAGAAGATTATTTACATTCGACAATTGTTTTTTTTTTTTGGTTTTTTTAAACAAAAAAAATTTATATGTTTTATACAATGATTATAAAAAGTAATTGTTACATTAGTTCGTTTAAATAAAAATAAATAAATAAATAAATAAATAAATAAATAATTATCGTTAAGACATAAGAATCTGAATCTTAGTTTGAAACAAAAAAAATAAATATTTAAATGTATTTTACAGCTATTATAAAAAGTCTATTAGTCGGTTCACATTTCAAAAATTCATTAAAAAATTAACAAATTGTCATTACGGTATAAGAAACTTATTTACATTCGAATATTGGTTTAAAACAAAGTATAAACATTTACATGTATTATACAGTTATTATAAAAAAGCCTGTTATATTAGTTCGTTCACATTTCCAAAAGTCATTTTTAAAAAATAAAAAATTGTCATTAAAGTATAAGAAGCTTATTTACATTCGAATATTGGTTTAAAATAAATAAATAAATAAATAAATGTTTACAGGTATTATAGAGTTATTGTAAAAAGTCTGTTATATCAGTTCGGTCACATTTCCGAAATTCATTTAAAAAATAACAATTCGTCATAGCTGAGCGCTGTTTGCACCACAAAAGTAAAAGATTTGGATATTTTGTGCGAAAAGAAACAAAAATTGTTTAAAGCGATTCATAATTAAGTTCAGATTTCCCATATTCATAAACACGTAACATATTAATCTTACAATAGTGCACCATAAGGCACCAAATATTCACAAGTTGTGCGGCAAAAGAAAAAAAAATCTAAAGTTCTAGTAAATTCGATCGCATTTCAAAAATTAGACCTTGTTATATCGGAGAAAGATTTTTACAATAAAACATCTAATTGTTAATATTTTTGCAGCAAAAAATTAAAAAAATGTATATATATATTTATATATATATATAAGTCGGTTCGCATTTCCAAAATTTATAAAAAATCAACAAACTGTCATATCAGAGTGCAGTCTGAACCATAAGAATTGCGGAATTGCCGGAATATATATATATATATACAGGGTGAATCTAAACTCTTGGGCAAAATTTTAAGGTGTGATAGTACACATCAAGACAAACAATATTAAATAGGAAACTAAGGGTCCCAAACGTCTTCCGAAGGGGACAGGCGCCATTAAAGTTTAGGGTCCAAAATTTCAAATGATTACAAAAAACGGAAAAATTGGTCGATTCGTTTGTGGTTTTCGCTAAAACTATTCTTTATGCCAGTATTTTCTTAAAAATAAATTTTAAAGATAATGTTTAAAAAATGCCGATAGAGAAAGCTTTAGACTTTGGTGTAACGGAAAACTATTTTTTACCGTTATTTTTTTTATCTGATTAAATGCTTTCAAAAGCTTAGACTTAAACTTAAATTTTGAGCTCAAAATCTGAATCGTTAAGAGTGGTTAAGTAGCGCAAACTGAACTGTGTTCAGGAGTTGAAATTTGAACCCCCCCCCCCCCCCCTGAACCCAGTTCAGTTATTCCCGATCTTGGTGTCGTAGACCAGGGAGAAACAATATGAGTTGTAATTTTCCAACTGGACGAAAAATTTCCGTGCCAGGATTCGAACCTGGCATCTCTTGAAGCTGCCATGAACTACCAACAAACATATCCCGGTTGAATCTGGAGGGCATTATTCATCCAGTTCATGCCGGGAGAGCTCAGTTGGTAGAGCATGGCAGCTTCAGTCAAGCGATCGCAGGTTCGAGTCCTGGCCCGGACATTTTTCGTGCAGTTGAAAAATTACAACTCATATGATTCCTTTACCAATTTGAATAATTGTGTTAAAATTAATCCAGCAGAAACTACTACCCCCTACACGTAAAATAAAGGATAGAGTAAAGACAAAATTAAATAGAAAATTTATTCATAACAGACATGAGCAATTTCGTCCCGAAAAAAAAAAGAAACAATTTGATGTATGCATGTAGTGCGCAATTTGAATGAAGGTTGACACGTAGAAAATGGTACACGCAAGATGTTCGTGAGGAATCACAAAAACTGCTCGAAAGAGTGCCCACCAGCAATGATGCAGACCTCACGCCGCCGGCGCGGAGGAGGGAGTTGCGAACATTAGTGAATACCCCGGGCATTTCCCGGATATCGCCTGCTACGACCGACGGCAATCATCACAACCAGGTCCTCGTCAGAGTCGACGGTAAAAAATAGTTGTTCATTACTTTAAAGTCTAAAGCACCCTCTATCGGCATTTTTGAACTTTATCTTTAACATTTATTTTTTAAAATAAAATTTTTATCTAATTTTGTCATCCTTGTGTCGTTTATTTTACGTGTAGGGGGTAGTAGTTTCTGCCTGGTCTACGACACCAAGATCAGGAATAACTGAACTGTGTTCAGGCGGGGGTTCAAATTTCAACTCCTGAACACAGTTCAGTTTGCGCTACTTAACCACTCCGAACAATTCAGATTTTGAGCTCAAAATTTAAGTTTAAGTCTAAGCTTTTGAAAGCATTTAATCAGATAAAAAAAAATAACGGTAAAAAATTGTTGTTCGTTACTTCAAAATCTAAAGTGCCCTCTATCGACATTTTTAAAACTTTATCTTTAAAATTTTGTTTTAAGAAAATATTGACATAAAGTATAGTTTTGGCGAAAACCGCAAACGAATTGACCAATTTTTCCGTTTTTTATAATTATTTGAAACTTTGGACCCTAAACTTTAATGGCGCCTATCTCCTTCGGAAACCGTTTGGGACCCTTAGTTTCCTATTTAATATAATGTTACTGTAAGGTGTCCAGGAAACATTTATTATTATTATTATTTATTTATTTATAGAAGTAGAATTGTGAATTTTTTGTGAAGTTTAACCATATAATTTGTAAACAGAATCGCATCATAAAACTTCTTATAATTTTTTTTTCAAAAAATTCAGAGTAATTTAAAATTGTTATAACTCGAAATATTATTTGTGGAATTGAATTCTTTTACTTTTAATTAAACAGAAATATATAAGTTTTATATCTGATTCAGCATTTTAAAAAATTAAAATATTTAAAATAGCAATTTAAAAAAAAGATGCAACTTATTTTAAACAAATCGTATTTTCAAAAGTGAATCTTTTTTTCAAATTTGTCGAATTAAAATTTAAGTAAAGTATTTGAAAAAGATATATTCCAAGTTTTAACCATTTATCTTTAACGGTTATTGAATTATATCAATTTAAAGATGAGATTTAAAAAAAACAAAACAAAAAAAAAAACCTATGATGCAGAAAAATGCATTTAAAGTTTTAAACACAGATTGACTCCTAATAGTATCCGCTTTTTTGATCGTTTGGCTCTCGGGTATACAGATATTAAATTTGTTTAACGCATACCCTAGTCTCTCATACAAATCTGGTATACAGCCAAAGTTACAAAATTTAAGTTTATTAGAGATATAAATTTATTTTATGCACTTTATTTTTCAGGTCATAGATGAGTTTAATGATATGATGCGAAAGAAAACCATTTTCATGGGCGATGCACTTAATTTTATTTAATTCATTATCTAGACAGGTGTCTGTGCATATTTTAGATTTCTTCGCAGGCCGAAATTTGTACAAAAAATTCCATTTTTCTTAAGATACAATTAAGATTATTTTAAAGAATACTTCATGCATATTTTAAAAAAAATTTACAGTATATTTTAGATTACTATGTGTTCGCATGACAATTACATAGCTGACATACCTCACAGTAATCCTCCGTAATATGTAGAATAATTTGAACCAGTTAACCACTTTAAAACCGGAAAATTTATTTAATGAATCTTTGACTTACTTAATTTAAAGATTTTAAGTCGAATTTATTCAATTGAATTTCTTAAAAGAGTTCGTATTAAACCTGGGTAAAATAAACACACTTATAACGGAAGATTAGTGGGAGCTTGGCATCCATTAAACAAGTGGGTAAGTGTGATCGAAGATCGCACTAAGGGTTTCGTTTACATCTTACTTTTCGTTAACACTATATTATTTCTTTAAAAAATCCAAATAAATTTCATTTTCAAAAAAAAAAAAAAAAAAAAAAAAAAGTCATGTTTTTTATAAAGTAAAAATTTACCGGTCTATTTTTCTCGTTTTTTTCGAAAATATAAACCAGTCCGACAGAGGGCGAAGCCAGCTATTATAATCTGTCATGTAGACTAAATGCGATATTTAAAAAAAAATCAATTTCAAAATTAACATGTTGTACACATTCAAAATGTTATAATATGCAAATATTTCCATAATCGGGTTTTTATTATGATTCAATACGTTCCTCAAACATTTGAAAAATCCATTAAACTTCCCATATGACGTCAGATTAATTTTATTTTTAATTCTCTAATAACGTGAAATTAATCTGCTTTCTGTACATACACATACTCATACTCCTTGTATTATTGAGAAATGTTTGAAAATTTCCGTTTTATTACCAATATGACGTCATATTACTATTCTCTATTACTCTTATTGATACTCGCTTTGTATTATTCTCGAACAATTGAAAAATCCATTAGACTTCCCATATGACGTCAGATTAATTTTCTTTTTAATTCTCTAATAACGTGATATTAATCTGCTTTCTGTACATACACATACTCATACTCCTTGTATTATTGAGAAATGTTTGAAAATTTCCGTTTTATTACCAATATGACGTCATATTAATATTTTTTTCAATTGATGAAACTTTTTATTTCATTTTCATTTTTCACGTGGAAATCTTTCACTAGATAATTAATTACTGTAGAAAGAATTTTATTGTGGATTTTTAATTTTTGGCAACTGCTATAGCGCAAAATGTTTAAATTTAATAGGAAAAGGCTGTTAGAATTTTGGTTTTTTATCTCTCTATATTAAAATAATACGATTTTTTCAAATTTTAATATTTTGAGCTTCATAGTGGGTATTTAGATAAAAGTACACAAGTTTTCATGCCTGTAAGTTATACAGTTTCTGAGAACGGCTCTGTGACGGACAGACAACGTAGCGGGAGTAATAAAGTTTCGTGAGATAAGCGAAACCCTAAAAATACGCAATAGTAACTTTAATGATTATTTATACTCTTAGACTATTACATTCCAATAAAGATTTTTTTTTTTTAATGTCGTTTGGAATAAATGAAAAATAGGTTTAAAAACATCATAACTTTTGAAGATGTATAACAAAAAGTAGAATTTTGAAAATATTTCTGTGTAATTTACTAAAATATATTTCCAATGCTTCCGTTAACAAGAGTTTGATTATTGCTATTACTATTTTTACAAAACTTATTACCTATCAGACACGTCTTAAGAACAATAAAGACACGGGCCGGCACGACCTGGCCAGCTGGGCGTGGCAGTTACGGGCCTGGCGCAAAGCTCGTTCTCATGCAGACCTCTAACATATTTCTGAAGCAAGTTAAACGCAAAAATCTATACGCTGTTCTATTATATCTAAAATTTAAGGTATTAAGGGATTATCTTAGATCGACTTTTAATAATGTGTAAATTTATGGTCGATCCCTAACTTGCATTGCAAATGAACTGATATCGCTTCGCTCAGAAGTACGCTTAAGTGGTGTAAGTCACAAATTTTGGATTTTAATACCTCTGTGAATTTTGCATATATCAAGATGGAATTTTTTTTGTTTCATTCAGGAATGGATAAGGAAAATTTTCCTATTTGGAAATTTTATCCTACGGAGACCGTATAAAAATTAATTTTTTGTATTTTCTCAAATAGACACCCCCCATGGAATTGCAACTTATCTCATCAAACTTTGCACCTTTTTTTTATGAAAATTTGCAATTAGAAGTATGTGCCTAGGGGCAATATTTAAGGAGATAGCCTATTGTTTCGATATTTATGAGTCACACTGTATATATATATGCATGTATAGCTTTTGCCACAAGCATTCCAGCAATTCCGCAACTCTTATGGTTCAGACTGCTCTCTGATATGACAGTTTGTTGATTTTTTATAAATTTTGGAAATGCGAACCGACTTATAAGATACATTATATATTTATACGTACAGCATCTTATGAAATTTCTGTACAGTATTTTACGCATACGTTACAATTGAGAAATACTTTAGAAATAGTGATACAACAAAATAATGTACATTATTTTCATAAAATCCTTATTTCTATTAAAATGGGTAATACTAGAAACAGCAGTGCACTACATAAAAAAATGTCATTGACTAGATTTATGTTCCCCTGTTAATGCATAAACATTCAGGAAAATAAATTATAGTAGGACGTGGAAAATACCTTACAGGACAGGACGTATGAAGATTGATTATTCTTTTACGCGCCTGCGTCTTTTAAGAAGAATGCGTACTTTATGTGTGACTTTGATTGTTTCTTAGAAAAGTAATGTAGAAAAGTAACATAATGGAAAAATTATAAATGGTATACTAAATATACTTTATCCTTGTGTAATTGATATTTTCTACAATATTTTCGCAATAATAATCGGATAACATTTCGTTGAAACTGTTTAAACACTATTTTGTTTTTGTTTTTTCGCTCCATAACATTTAGACACTTCTAAAGTATTTAAACTTTTTTAGTGTTATCTTTCAAAATAATCTTTTTTTTTACATCCTCTTACTGTCCGTTTTATCAAGAAGGAAAATGAATATTTCCAACTTTAAGGTGTATGACGCTTATTTACATATGATTATTTACTTGGAAAAAATTAATAAATATCCATATTTTTTGCATTTGGATTATAAAAAAAATAGTGTGTACGTGCGGATTTTCATTGAACATGCTATTTATGTTTATCCACTGCTCATAAATGAATAATGATGCGAATATATCGCTATATTTGTGCATGTTAAATTTGTATTTTAACCCTTTTTGCTCAGAGGGTAATTTAAAGTACCAGTTAAATAATAAAGGTATAAAAATTATTTAATTTCTACATTACCAACAACATGCATCAGAATCAAAGTTAAGTACCTCAGTCGGTCATCCGCAGAGAGCATTACTAGTTATGTGATGTACAAAATCATTCATAAGGATATTTTAGCTCCTTTGAATTTTATTTCAGCTTCCACCGGTGATAAGTTGCTGCTGTGAAACATCTCAACATTAATAAATAAAAATATTTTTGTTTTCATGTTGAATGTTTGACACTTATTTTTTATTTGCGAAATACAAATATATAAATATTTTTAATTTATTTTTATAGTACTAGCTTGAAGAGATAATTTGAAGTACAGTTTGATACAAGAAGCAAATGTTAATTAAAAATAAATGATCAACGTAAAATAACACAAATAAAAATATATAAAATGGCAAACAGCTATTTCAGAGCCCCTATCCATCATCAGTCCCATCATCAGTGCCAAACTAAAAAGATTAAAAACTGATTCAAAACGTTTAAGCCATGTAAATATGCTTGCGTCTCCGCACGCGCCCAAGATTGAATGGCGGTGAGTTTTTTAAAACAACAGAGGTGCCACGAAACACATGTGACGTAGGATATCAATAGAAGCGCCCGACCAGACTGGACGAGTTTAAGTACGGGGGAGAAAAAAAGGGGGAGGAGGGGAAACGAAGGGAAAGAATTAAATGAAAGGTAGCCAGACATTTGAAAATTTTGATGTACTGGACATATCATTTACTAAGTTGCCTGAATTCTTCCATATATGATAAGCTTCCCAAAAATCAAGGTCGTAAATTGATGAGCATTTCTGAATTATTGAACCTTCTGAAAAATCAAAACTGTGATTGCTAGAACAACAATGGATAGCAATCGCAGATCGTTTAATGTCACAATTTTTACCATAGTTTTTATGTTCCCCCAAGCGGACCTTAAGGGGTCTCTTAGTTTGACCAATGTACATCGTCGTTAAATTTTCTTTTCAAACATCGTTGGAATGTGTACGTTTAATTAATTTATTATGGATTGAATCAACGATTTCAACAGGATAATCCCGGTGAACGGAAATTGATTTAAAGTGGTCTAACTCTGCTTTGAGTAAACTCCCAGATGAACAAATTTTTAAGGCGCGATGAACATAGGTATTAAAAGTATCCAATTTTTGATTAGGGGGGGTGAGATGAAAGACGATGTGGAGGTAAAGAAACTGCGAAATGTGGTGTACTGGACATATCATTATCTAAGTTGCCTGAATTCTGTTATATATGATAAGCTTTCCAAAAATCAAGGTCGTAAATCGATGAGCATTTCTGAATTATTGGACCTTTTTAAAAATTAAAACTGTGATTGCTAGACCAAGAATGGTTAGCAATCGCAGATCGTTTAATGTCACAATTTTTAGCATATTTTTTATGTTTCCCCAAGCGGACCTTAAGGGGTCGTTTAGTTTGACGTATGTACATTCTATAACACTCGCAATATATCTTATAAATTCCCCTATATGAAAATCTGTCAATTGGATGTTTAAGATCTGTAAATTTGATTTTGTTAAATGGTGCATAAATTACTTTAAAATTGAATCTTTTCAAAATTCTGGATATTTAATGGTTTATTCTGGGAAAATATGGAAGTATAATTAAATTTTCATTGCGAACATTGTTAACGTTGGAATGTGTACGTTTAATTAGTTTATTATGAATTGAATCGACAATTTCAACAGGATAACCCCGGTCAATGTCAATTGATTTAATGTGGTCTAACTCTGCTTTGAGTAAACTCTCAGATGAACAAATTTTTAAGGCGCGATGAACATAGGTATTAAAAGCAGCCGATTTTTGATTAGGTAGGTGAGATGAAAGACGGTGTGGGGGTAAAGAAACTGCGAATCAAACTATGCGACCCTTTAAGGTCCGCTTGGTGGAACATAAAAACTATGTTAAAAATTGTGACATTAAACGATCTGCGAATGCTAACCATTGTTGGTCTAGCAAATGACAAATGAATAGCAAATGACAAAAAATGACAATTTTATCAGAATAATTGTAACTAGTAGAAAACGTAAAAAAATAAGTAGCGTGACACTTTAGTTTAAAAAAGTCCCTTTAAAATGGTGTAGTTTTAAAATCAGTTATAAAAGAAGAACTATGTGATGCATGAAAAGAATTAAAAGGGCCTAATAAACTATAAATAAAAAATAAAAATAAATCATATTTATTTGCTATTACAGAAATATTTGAAAATGGAAAAGAAAAATGCTCAGTAGTAAATCTTTATTTGCTTATTAAATACGTCCGTAGAATAAAAATGTCCGGGTAAATAAAAATAAATGAAAAAGTCTATTGCTAGGAATTTAAGTAAATCCTTCCCATTATTTTCACGTGCTTGGCTTAGTTCCAGTAGCAGTCTACTGTAAACAATATCTTACGCAGACCTCTTCGTATGAAACATCATAAGCCTGTTCATATTAAATGATCAAGAAACTTTGTATCGAAGATCAAAGTGTCTATTTCGGAAACGACTCAACATATAAATGTACATGGTGAAAGACTTTCTATCTTTATCATTTTGTAGCGCTTTCAAATGTTACATTTAAAAAGAGTCCATTATTAGAAAAACTATATATTGCTGAACTTTTACTCTTAAGTACTCCTTTATTTTGTTTGGTATTTTAAAAGAAATTTCCTCGTATTTTTTCTTTACTTTTCATTTCTGTTTACTAATAATTATATACTATATTTGTTTACTTTTATATAAATAGTTATGCTTTAAAAAAAAAAAAAAATTACATCTCTTGTTCTTTTATTTTGATTTCTCCAATTCTCTTTAAATAATAAATATATTTTATACTTTTTTTTTTCACATTGTGCATAGTTTGTAATTAAAGGTAAAATGATATTCTGTATTTCAAGTATTAGTTGCCAGTAAAATTTGTATACTGTTATTATTATTATTATTATTATTGTAAAAATGCATGTTCTTAAATTGTGGAGTACGTACTGCGAATTCAATACGCTTATAAAATAAAATATAACAAATGTATACAAAGAAAATTTGCATCTGTAAAACTTTAGAAAACGTTTGCTATTATTTAGAAATTCAAGACATAATAATAAATTATTATAAAATTAATTTTATAACTAATTATATTATTACTATTTAACACAGTTACCGTGTAAGTTATAGGGTCTGGGGACGTAAAATGTGTATAAAAATGAGGTTTTTCAAGTTCTCATTTCAATTGCAAAAAATATTACCCGAAAATATGCATTTTTGAGAATATTATTTAGATTATATACATACGGAGTAAAATAAGTCAAATTAAAAAAATATGAACTGAAATTGTAAGTCTGAAATGAATTAAGTCATTGTTTTTAAATTTTCCAAGTGATAGAAATGAGTGCTTTTCAATAGTCAACTTTTAAATATCTCTCTACCAAACATGCATAGGGGGTACCCGGTCTGAGATCCTTTCTTCACGAAACGCGCAATAAACATGAAACAAAAACAAAAAATCATGCGTCAAGCATAGATTATGTAACACTTTCCAACGCTTCCAAAATAATTTTACAAATCATACTGTTTAATAAGCTGAAAGATAACATCTAAGTAAACAAGTTTGAAAACGCATAACATATTTAAAAACGTAATTTCAGGAATTTCCAACATATACAATATTCGGAAAAATATCCGAATACTTTTATTCAGCCCTGTATATGATCCATAGATTTGTATATATACAACATAGGATGCTAAATTTTAGTTCAGTTAAGAAACGCGTAGCACAGTTTAAAATTCTCCTTCTGGAGTTTCTGTCAATAAACGGAAATGTGTTCGCGAACTTTTGTGCTTCTCTGTATAGGATCTACAGAATTTGTACACACTACGTAATAAACAAAAAGTGAGTTAAATTTAAAATCGTGTTCAGTAACTTAAAACGCACTTCCAGAAATTATTGTTAACAGACAGTAGAGAATTCTTTTGTGTGTCCCTGTAAATGAACGATAACTGCTATACACACACTATTCAGTAGTAAGCCTCTTGTAATGCACCTTAGTGATATATATAAATTTCAATGCGTTTAAAATAGTGAAACATTATTTAAATAAACCGCAGACGATTTTTTTCCATAGACGTAATGTAACGGAAGTCTTTTGACTGTCCCTGTAAAGTAACTATAAGTGCTATGCACACCATACTCCATATTAAGCTTCTTCTAATGCACCTTAGTGATATATATCAATTACGATGTGTTTGAAATTGTGTAACATCATTAAAATAAACCGCAAATGATTTTTCCCCATAGACCGTAATGTAACGGAATAGTTTTGAGTGTCCCTGTAAAAAAACTATAAGTGCTACACACTTCCGTTGAAATAGGGAACATGCTATAGATAATGACAATATCATATAAAAATTTCAGAGCAATCGGAGCATATTTACGGGAGTTAGAGCACGGACAGACGGCAGACGGCAGATGGCAGACGGCAGACGGCAGACGGCAGACGGCAGACGGCAGACGGCCAGACGACAGACGGCCTTACGGCAGACAAACCGAAGTCATAAACACTTTTCAACTATGTTGGAAAGTGTTAAAAACATTGAAACCATCTTAAAATGAGAAATGTGAAAATATAGACTTAGTTCCTTTCAATAAACGCCGATTCAATTGCACTTTTAATATGATAAAAATGCCTTCTTTTTAAGCTGTAACTATACATATTTTACCTCATGGAATGGGGTAATATAAGTATATAATGGTATGAAATAGGTAATGCTTAGTATTAATCTAAAACATATCTACTAGTTTAATGTATAGATATAAGAGCTGCAATCTTTATTTTAAGATTACATTATTAAAACCATTAAAAATTCTTAATAACACCATAAAAATAAGGAATGCGCTAGGCCTTTCGAAATAACTTTGTCTTTCTTCGTCAGGCGCAAAGAAGACGTGCAACCACTTTGAAGGCAGGAGCAAGACTGAAAAGAAATGGGAGGGTAAGAGGGACAAGTTAAGAGAACGGCCATTAGAAAAGCAGAAGGCATCAGCCAATCACAGAAGAGAATTACCAAGTAAAATTTTGAAGAAATTGAAAAAAAAATGAAAAAATGAAAATGCATAAAAAATGAAAGTAAAATGGGTATTAAATATAAAAAATATAAACAAACATAAAAGTTTATACCAACATGAAAAAATAAATAAATTATTATTATTATTATTATTATTATTATTATTATATGTTTGATCTGAACATGTTTTTCCAAGCTGCATAGAGCATGGTGGAATCAGATTTTTCATTAACTATAACCTGGCGATTAAGATAAATAGCTAAATTTTCAAGAAAGTCCAATTCAGAAAATTTCAGAAAATTCTTGAAAATTTAGCTATTTTTCTTAATCGCGAGGTTATAGTTAATGAAAAATCTGATTCCACCATGCTCTTTGCAGCTTGGAAAAAGTTGTTCAGTTCAAACATATACTACTAATAATAATATTTTTTCATTTTGGTTTTCACTTTTACGTTTGTTATTCTTTTCTATATTTAATCCCCATTTTAATTACATTTTTTATGCATTTTAATTTTTTAATTTTTTTTCAATTTTCTTCATAATTTTCTCTTTGTTCTGCATTCTAGGTAATTCTTTTCTGCAATTGGCTGATGTCTTCTGCTTTCCTATTGGCTGTTCTCTTAACTTGTCCCTCTTTCCCTCCCATTTCCTTTCAGTCTTGCTCAAGTCTTCAAAGTGGTTGCACGTCTTCTTTGCGCCTGACGAAGAAAGACAAAGTTATTTCGAAAGGCCTAGCGCATTCCGTATTTTTATGGTGTTATTAAGAAATTGTTTATGCTTTTATAGTATCACACTAGTTTATTCAATACTTTAATACATTATAAAGTACTTATGACATAATATGTTTTTCTTTTCATTTGACAAAATTCACACTCTTTAAATTTGTATCATCCACGATTGGCTTTTGAATTTATTTTAATTATTCTAAAAATTCCGCTTAATGGGCATCACCTTTTTCAGGAAATCACTAAATATCACACATTTCTGATTTCTTTTTATTAAATATATGATTATGATCAATTTATCGCCAGTGTTTTTATCCATTTGTTACAAGAATTATTTCTTGAGATTCTTTACATTTAAAAAATAAATATCTTTCTTTTTTCATTTATTATTAATGCATGATTACATAATTAGCATTTATTGTTCAATTACTGTTGTGTTTTGATTGACAGGCAAACTTACTAATCGGAAACTCCACAGTAAAATAAAATGTACATTCATGGGACAGCACCACATCTAATAATTAGACTTTATGCTGAAAATAGAAGATATATATAATAGTGGAAAGCTATTAGTATGTGGCAAAATGGGGGGAATTGCTGTAGCTTTGCACTTATGTGCCTGACATAGGTTCAAAAAACAGAATTCTTACGGTTTTAAATTCTGAGTACCACTATAACCAAATTGTAGTTTTCGGTCATTAAATAATGAAAATATAACATTTTTATAATTGTAATGCTAATCTTGATATGTATAATGAAGCAAATAATACCAAGCATATTAGATGGGTTACTGACCTGACCAATGAATTTGGGAAAAGCATTTGTTTCCAAAGATTTTATTAATACATATTTTCCTACTGCAATATTATTTACTGATTAAGAAGTTTTTGATCATGAATGCATATGGATGTCTCATGTTATTGCATTCCTTTTCTTATTTGTTTATGCTATTATAGATTTTTGCATTTGTAGATAATCTTATAATAATAATTGTCCTATCAGATCTGAATGAAGTACAATCCAATTAAGCCAACTCTTGATTGGACTAGTTTTCTTTCATTTTGAAGTTTCTTATGTTTATTTTTTTTTTTACTTACCCATCATACGTAGTCGTGTAATCGTTTTGGAAATCGAATTTTTTTTTTTTTTTTTTTTTTTTTTTTTTGACGGATTTACACGTTTCAGATACTGGAGATTCCGAAAAACATATTATTAGAAAAAAAATTGCCGTCCGTCTGTGTGTCTGTGTGTCTGTAAACGCTCTATCGACCGAAAAAATTGAGACAGAAACTTGAAATTTGGTATGTACTTAGTATGTAATAGTGGGAAGAAGCCTATTGAATTTCAGTAACCTCGATTAACCGGAACCATTTTTTTCGGACTCTCGAAATATTCGTTCTGATAAAAGGTATATAAAAATTTTCGAAATTGTTTATTTTAAGGAGTGAATATAAAAGACAATAAAAAATCATAAATTTTGCATTAAGCATGAAGTCGATCGGATAATTAGTTGCCCAGATATTTAGAATCCTATTTTCCACACTCTTCGATTTTTCATGACCCTGTATTTCATCCAAATTTCAATTCAAAGATATATTTGAATTGGAAATGAGACGCTTAATCAGATGCAATAAACCGCTAGTTAATAGAATTATTGTTTTTGGAGTTATAAGGATGTTTCTTTTATGCAATTCAGTAATCGAGACTTTAAAGTTTATGACGTCATCAAGCCACGTTTTTATTCGAATTGCAATGTATTTTATAAATAGTTTACACATGTTTTATTTTCATATTTTATATTATGCATATCCATGATGGGTAAGTATTACGGTGGCCCCCAACGACTAGTTTAGTTTGTAATGATAATACTAATGAGCGAGTGCATAATATTGCCTTTTTTAAATCTTTCGTTGGACAAACAATATCACTGATATATAGATTTTTAATTCATGTGGTATTTTCTTTAAATTTTATTGTTTTGAAATAAGCTATCACTAGTCTGATTTTCTATAAATGATCCTACGTTCTCTAGAAGTATGTTTTGATGAGTTGAAGGAAGTCACACTTCATTTCTTGAACAATATGGTGAATTTATAAATTTCCAAAGGAACAATTCGTTTCTTGTTATTAATACATAATAATTTAATAATAATCTTGTTACATTGCCTAAGTAAAAAATAATAATATATTTCGACATTTAATAAATTCAAACTAAGTAAATAATACATGTTTTCTAATTTTGAGAATTTAATTTTTTTTCGCTGTGAGTTAAGCCTAAAACTATACACTACCCGCATCAATAAATAACTTAGAAAAAATACAAAAATGTAATTTTAACTTAAAATTAAATAAAAATATTTCCCGGAGATTTTATTGAAACTTATTAACAAGAAATAAAAAGATAAAATTTTTTTTAAATGTGGCTAAAAATATAAGTTTGTGATTTACGATGGGCACAACCATAAACAAGAAATATTGCTGATTTCAAGATTTTGAGTGTTGCGGATCAAAAAAATGCATTATAAAATATGTAGTGTCATTTTGTAAACAAAACTGTGATAGAAAAGTTACCAAACGATTATTAATTTTCACGTTATGACATTAAAAGAAATGTACCCATTTTGTCTTACCTACCGATATAAAACCGTTACACCCCAGTTGCAGTACGCAGAGATAGTTGTCTCTTATTTTTTGGTTTAATGATATTATGAAAGTTAAAGCATAACATATCCGTGGAACGCTGGTGGATTGTTAAAATTCTTCTGGATGAAACATAAAAATTCTTCGAAATTGTCTATTTAAAAATTTAATACGCTTTAAAAAATGTATATGGTTAAATAACTAATATTTTTAACTAATATTTTTAACTAATAATTTTAAAATAACTATGATAAACATCAGCAGAAAAATAATTAAAAATGTATACCTATTAACTAAATCCACGAGGAAATTTTTCAGCATACTTTTTATATTTTAATGCAAATATTTTTGGAACTTTGGACATGGAATACATTTTTCACCTTTTAATTTCATACAGTAGCATACTAAAAATAAATTTCATGCATTAATATTTTTAAACCGCTCTAATTACTTTTACTAGACAAGATGAGTCATTTGAAAATACTGATTTTCTAATGTAAACCTAATAGTCTGCAGTTATTATGACTTGTTAGTGGAAGAAATGTTAATGAATTTAACTAATCCTGCATTTAGTGTAAAAAAAAATATATAGACACGAGTATAATTATACAGGGTGTATCAAAAAAACCTTGAAACGTTTCAAAAAATTTATAAAACAAAATATATACCGGATAAACACTAGAAATTCGTGTATGTGTTAACTGAGATATTAGAGTTTTTTTTTTTTTAATATAGTCAATAAATTTCAATATGTGCACCTTTCGGGGCCCGGAGAACATCTAATCGATAATCTATCTCGGTCCATGTGCGTTCCAACATCGATTGCGTGACACAGATCCCCAAATTCTGATGTTGTGGCGCTTACGAAAGGTGCACATATTGAAATTTATTGACTATATTAAAAAAAACCCTCTAATATCTCAGGTAACACATATGTCAATTTCTAGTTTCTATCTCGTATATATTTTGTTTTATAAATTTTAAAAATGTGTCAAGGTTTTTTGATACATCCTGTATAATACATAAAAAAATAATAAAATTAAAAAAAAATACTTAGAATGATTTAATTTTTTAATTTTTATTAATTATACTGGTCTGTATTTATTATTTTACAACAAATGCAGGATTAGCTACAAACTTAAAAAACAAATATATATATTTCTTATACTAACTGTAATTTAAACTACATTTTTGTAATGTAAACTGTTTTTTTTATGGAGTTGATTTCCGCTCTTCTCTGCGTATTTCTTGCCTTTTTTGCGAACGATTCTCCTTTAGAAACAGTTAAACATCTTTCTCATCTTCTCTTCACTTATTTTTCTACGTAATTATTATATTTGAATGCTTTTCTACTCTTTTTTCTACTTTTTTCTTCTTTCTGACACTCTTATACTGCAAGTTAAATTTAATTGACTGCTTTACGCAAGTTAAATTTGATTGGCTGACTTACTTATTTCGGATTGGCTGATGAAGTTTTCAGTCGAATATTTTACTTTTCTTTCATTTTCTAGTGCTAATATGCTACATTTATACTTTTTTTTTTCTCATGGCTCCTCTAAGATGTGATATACAAATACTCATAGACATGGAGTGTAGTTGTTTTACAACTGGGAATTCCATTAAAAAATCAACTGTTTCAACCGTTTCAATGTACTTAAAAAAGCAATATATTTGATAATGTAAGATAATGGAAAGTTCAGTACGTTGACACATAAAACAAAATTATGTATTGGCCGCTATCGCTGTGATGACAACTGCATTTACATCTGATGGATTACATCATTTGTTTAGAGGATAAGACTGTCACATTTGTTCATCTCGTGCTTTTATCATGCCTAAGTGAAAATGCACATAAGATTATTGAAATATTCAATACCTGACGAACCCAGACATGCTCGTATTAAATTAATTTCGATTTTTAGATGAATGGTTGAATTAAGGTCTTTCTAATAGCTGGATTGACTAACTATATCAATAACTATTTATATTTACTTGATTTTTCCGTCCTAATAAAAATGAAATAGGAAATCTTCGATGATATCAGAAATACAATCAAAACTGAAGATATTTCCTCATTCAAGACATTCATGTGGATACACCTGTTTCTCAACTTTTAATTAGAACGATTAGTTCTAAAAGATTCTTTTATATACTGTTGTGTTTTCTATTTAAAAATACCAAATTCTCATAATTAATAAATAGATAAACTTTAAACATGAATAAATACATTGGTCGCTTTCATTTAAATTGGACAAATCAAAACAAAATTCTTACATTTATAGAAAATAAGCTTATTATAAATAAAAAGTAAATTAATGAAAGAAATCGCTAAATAATATTTCTTAGGAGATATCTTTATCAGCTAGATGAACCATAAAAAGATAGCAGCAATAAGTCAATGAATGTTATTTTATAAAGCTTGAGAAAATGCCTAAAGGTAGGTCAGTTGATAAAAATAAAAGTTTTCTAACAAGAAAGTCATTATATTTTATGTCTACTAGCGAAATATTTTTGAGACAAAAATGAGGGTTTCTTCAGTTGTTTTTTGTCCAAATAAATATAGAGAGTTTTGTTTTCTTGGAAATATTTTATTATATAACAAGTTTGCTTACTAGAAATAATTTATAAGTGAGTTTTTTTTATTATTATTATTACTTCTAAAAGGAGAAAAAGTAAGTAATATTTATTATTTTAATGGTTTCAGGAGGAAATAAAAACTCATAAAGTAGTGCAAACTGATTAACGGAATATGATGTTAATACCCATATTCGAGATTAATTAATGAACTTAAAAGATTGAGAAATATTTATCTTTCTATCTATCTATCCATCTGTATATGTATATATAATTAAAATCATTTTAATTAAAGTTATATATTATGACTTAAATGGAAATGTTTAAACATTTACTAAAAAATGATTTTTTTAAATTTTTATTATGAAAAGGAACATTAAAATAGGACTTAAAAAACTGCTTGTTTTATTTCACAGTGTAAGTGTGGCACGTAAAAAAAAGTTAAGGAAAATAATTTTAATATAAATAAGAAAGTACATTAAGGAAAAAAATCACTAAATATTATTTGTCTGAAGTTCTTTTTCTCAGATATATATGTTATAAAAATTTATCGTTTAGTAGTCATAAAAAGTACTTTTCTAATCTGCAAATAAACTTAGGGATAATTTTATTGATAAGAAGAAAAGTCGATTAACAAGAAAGTCGATATATTGCAATTCTAGCAGCAAAATATTTTCGAGAATTAAAAGTTAAAAGGAGGACTTTCATAGATGCGTATTGTCCAAATGTGTACTTTAAGAATTCTCAGTACATCGCATTTTGACAAAAAAATTACAAAATGCTGAATTTCAGATTTTTAGCTTAAAATGAACCTCGACATCTCTAAAACATAGTACCCAAATTTCTTGACGATCTGATAAATAGTGAAATAGATATGTTTTACATCTCTCTCTAAATATCTCTTTTTGTAAGTGAAATGTTTAAATTTATTTTTCTCAGTTCGTATTTTTTATATCCTCTATGTGATCGAAATAAAATCTTCCACAATAATTCACCAAATATTCTGAAAATTTTTAACGTATCTTTAGATTTTATGAGAGATAACTGTATCTATTTTTTATATCTTTGAAATTTTTGTCTAAAAAAACTTTGAATTCATTTGTCCCAAAAAAAAACTTTGTCTTTCTTCGTCAGGCGAAAAGAAGACGTGCTACTACTCTGAAGGAAGAAACAAGGCTGTCTTCAGAGTAGTAGCACGTCTTCTTTGAGCCTGACGAAGAAAGACAAAGTTCTTTCGAAAGGCCTAGCGCAATCGTTATTTGACGGTGTTTTTAAAAAGTTTTTATGCTTTTATTATAATTACATCACTTTTTCAATACTTTAATGTATCTATTAAATATTGAAATTTCATAATGAAAAAAAAAATCAAAGTTTCACACAGTTAATTTGTTGCTTGAAGTCCGTTAGCTCAGTGGTTTGAATGCCAAGCTGCAGTTTCGAGGATCGCAACCGGATTTGGGCTCTGTTTACTCAACCCTTCATTTCGTAGAACAGTGTGTCGAACTGACGGATTTCTGCAACGTAGTTGAAAGTTGTATGTATTTTTTCGAGGATTGTCAACTACACTGGTGAGAACAATTAAAGGAACATCCATAAAAAGGTGCTTTATGTTAACGTCTATTACGGGAACTTAAAAGAAAGGTGATTGGTTGGTAGCTCAATGTTAACGTTATCACGTAATCCAATAGGATTAACCTTTGCTACAGAAAAAATATGCAAATTTTTGATCCCGTTCTTTCGGCACGTTTGAAAAGGAGTACACATGGGTGATTTGAAGTCTAACTTCAAGGATTTTACGTATAGTTGCATAAAAGTTTCGTTTGCAGTAGATGTAATATGCATCCGGAAGACATTTGACCGATTGTGAGAAATAGCGTTCGAAAGGTTGAATAAAAGCAGGACAGAAACCGACAGTGCTCGGTAAAGACTTAAAAATAGACAAAATTACCATCTCAAGAATCTGTAAACTGTTTAAAGACACTGGTAATGTTCAGAGACAATCAGGTCAAGGTCGAAAACTTGCCACAACATACTCTCAGGACCGTTATTTGGCGATTGCTAAAAGAAACAGGCAACTGACGTCAGTTCAGATTGCAAGGGAGTGCGCTGCAGCAACAGGAACTCGACTATACAGATTTACTGTGAGTGACAGGCTGTATAAAAGAGAGCTGAATGCAAGAAAACCCATGATTTGTATTCCACTAACTCCGGCAGCGAAATACGCATAGTTAAAGTGGTGCAGAGATCATCGTCATTGGAGTACCACGGACTGGAGCCGAGTTCTCTTTACCGATGAATCTCGAATTTGTTTGGAGAGAAATTCCAGACGTGTATTCATATGGAGGGAGAAAAACACGCGCAATAAGGCTGCAAACATCTGTGACTTCCTTCGATACAAAGGTCCTGGAATCATAGTATGGGCGGGCATAATTTTGAATGGCCGCATTGACCTACACATATTTAACAGTGGAACTGTGAATGCTGAAATATACAGAGATGAGGTTTTTGATCCTCATGTCAAGTTGTTTAGGGGTGCAATCGGTAATAACTTCCAACTAATGGATATAATGCACGCCCTCATCGTGCTGCACTAGTGACTGATTATCTTGAGGGCAAAGGAATCCAGCGAATGGAGTCGTCTGCAAATATTCCGGCTTTAAATGCGATAGAACATGTGTGGGACGCACCAGGCCACCGTCTTGCATCTCGGCAACCCCCAAATAGCTCTCTCCAGGAGCTTCGAATCGCTATTCATCTTCAACACATCTTGTCACCGCAAGCATTTCTGGATTATCTAATCCACACTATGGGAAATCACTGTAAAACTTGCATTTTGGTCAGGAGTGACCACGTACCTTATTGATTTTTCCTGTGTGTCTCTAAAATATTCTAACAGTACAATTTCCTTATCCCCTCTTATATCACACATTCGTATTTTTTTTTTTTTTTTTTTTTTTTTTTTGCAGAAATAGGCAGTTCTATATTTTGAATATATGTCAGGCATGACAAAATAAAGGTCTTGTGCAAGTTTCATGTTCTTATCTGCAAAAGTATTCAAGATCGATAAGTTTTTATAGCTGTTCCTTTAATTTTTCTCGGCAGTGTATTTAGAGTTGCTCTATTAGTTCCACAACATGAAAAATCCCCACAGCAGGCATACAATATGTTTTCCCCTTACATGCTGTTTAGTCCTGAAATTATAAAGAATTCTATCGGAAATGTAGGAAAAACAGATGAAAACCAAATGATCAACGAATGAGTAAATGATCAACGAAAATAAATATCCAAATCAAATTTTTTATACAATTGTAAATTACGTTTTTTCGCCTTGTGAACAATATTATTAACCTAAAAGTTTTAAAAAATTAATTGGGTTTTGATACTTATGTACTCTTGTCAAATTTGTTTTAATTTTCAAAATATTTGTATTGAAACTCAAGAAACCACTATAATCCAGAAAATTGTTGGCACTTTCCTTTTCTGAAGGCATTCGAGGAATGAGAAATGCTTAAAAACCAGTTCTCAGGTGCAACTTTAACAGTTAACAGTGTTTGATTGAATAAAAGTCCACAAAAAAAAAAAAAAAAAAAAAAAAAAAAAAATCTGCACCAACTTTATTAAAAAAAATAATTTTTTGTTTAAAAATAAATCAAATTTCGTTAAACTAGGCCATGCAACATGTTACGATGAATTTCATGCTTAATATAAAACGCTGTTATACTGAAAAAATACTTTAAAACATTGCCACTTGACCAAATAATTATCTAGTAGCATGTCATAGACACACTGACAGCATTTCTTGTCACTTATGCATCTTTTAAATACCCTGAAAAATAAATAACTAATTTTATCCCATTCTCAGAAGGTTATATCTCAAAATGGACACTTCAGATATTATAAGGTACAAATGGGAAGGTTTAAAACACCTACTTTCCATGAGATTTGCTACTAGAAAGGGCGTTCACACATTTTTGTAGCGATTAAAAAAATAAATATATAAACAAATATAAGTCTTTATAATTTCTAATAAGATCAATTTGATAGACCTTTTATTTAACTGTCATATTACATACTGATTTTCAAGGTAAAAGAGCTTTTTTCTTAATGTCAAGGTTGATATTGTTCCACTCCTTGACTATAATCTTCCAGAAGCCATCCAATGTTTTGCGTTTTGCTTATAAAGAGTTTTTTTAAGTCCAAATGCACAGTAAACATTAGGAGACACATCTAGGGAATTATGTGATACGCATTGCAATGGAATAGCCTCAATTCCGGTTTCATTTATCATTTATTCCAAAAATATAGGCAGTAGATTTAGAGATATGGCTATTAGCATTATCCTGGTGCAATTTAACACAGTGGTGATTGTTTGAATAAAACTGAGCTGCGCAGTTAGGCGCCTGAGGGCGTCCGTCAGGCACGTCAACAGACGCACCCAAGTTCTGAGGGACTTTTAACGTACACGACCAGGAAGGTCCTCCTGTATGCGATACGGTATTGAGAACGCCGCCACCTGCTGACCACTTCCATTCTCCCAAACGAATTGACGACAGAGGTCGCTGTGATATGCGGTGGAGACCAAACTTCGAGGACAGCACTACAAAACACTTGGGAAATCTGCCTGAGTCGCTTTGAAACTGGAATCCAAAAAAGAGACTGGGCCCTAGGCCTTAAGCCGGGATCCCCAGAAAAACTCTTGCATTACCACAGCTTTAAATCATCGAGTCCTATGGAGGGAGGAAATGACTAGTCTCATCGACTGCGGCGAAAAGAAGGGGACTCTCGCATAGACACGTCCTTACTTAGGTTGTCTCCGCTTGGCCTCCTGAAGCTTTTTCTCTGTTGAACTTCTACGACAAAATGCAGGCGTGTCCGGTGGACTCAACAGGGGAACATTCGGAAACACATGATAGATAAAACAAACACAAACAAACAAAACATAACGAAAACACAACAAATGTTAGACAACAACGGAAAGTAATGGTTAGGCACCACTATCGGACTCACAAGGTCATGGAAAACTCCTTCAAAAGTGTCAAAGAGGGGTTCCTGATCGAGTTTAGTAAGACTCCTGTTGATCCAACCATCGGGCGCAGAAAGCTACGATTACGCAAAGCACGCTGGATTGGCTTTCGATCTGGGGTTCGAGTTTCGGCTAGATTGCCGCCGCGTTAGTCGGCGAGCCACCGGTCCGGTTACCTCGTAATCGACCATTCCAGGAAATATTTTCCAGGATTATAATTTTCAGCACATAAAATTTTAATATATCACATGTTTGAAAAATTTTCGGTTTCTTGTATTATGAGCAGTAAGATGAGAAAATTGGTGATTTAATCGTTTTTTCTGCGACAGTGAAATAGTGAACTACAAAAGCACGCTTGGTGATTTAACTATACTATTTATAAACAATATACTACTGTATAAACTACTTTATATATATATATATATATATTTCTTTTTTTTTGTGTGTGAAAATCGGTACCTTTATTTTGAACGGTCACCGTTTTGTTTAAAGTTTCATTTTAACGAAATAAATTCCCAAAAATACACGTTTCTTTTTCGCCCTTGTCGGTAGATATAGCCCCCTAAAGTTATGGCAGAAGTTGAAGCTTTTTTTTATTTTATTTTTCGTTTAAAACTATATATTCGAAGTTAGGGCATATTCACATTTTATATTCAGGGCAGAAAATTATGAACGTGTAATCGGATTAAAAATTTGTTGCAATTTACAGTGATAATTTTTTGTAAATTTTTTGTGAGTAAAAGCATAGGATGTTGACATTTACGATCATTAATCTGATTTTATTGTAACAAGATTTTTATTTTCAATAAAATAATCTTATGCAAAATGTATGGTATATCATTTAAATGCAAATTGTATCATATATAATAAATAAAGGGCTTAATATAAATATGAAAAGGAATATTAAGTTTTGTCACACGTAATTGCTTGTTTTAATTTACATCGTAGTAAGAATGGAACATCTTACATTTCAAGAAAATATTATTAGAAATAATAAAGAATTTATAGAAAGCCAACGTCAAAAAATATATTTTCCCAGACCTCATTTTCCCACATCTGATGTCAGCGAAGAATCATCATTGAATACTACTTCGTTAATCATTACAAACAAAAGTGTAAGATTATTGATTATAAAAAAAGAGTTTCACAAACAAACTAGTCCTTATATGTCAGTTCTAGAGATAAAAATATTTTAGACAAAAAGGAGGATTTCTTGAGATGTTTTATGTCCAAATGAGTATCAATAATTTTGCATTCTTTGAAATAATTTTATAATGTAAGTAGAGAATATACTGGAAGCAATTTATAAAGTTTAAGTGAATAGTAATTTATTTAATTTGCATTAGTTACAGTCGGAGAAACAGTGAGCAATATTTTATCTTCTTTTACTGGTTGCAGAAGAAAAACGTCATCTGTTTAGTCCACTAAAATACCATCTTGGAAGCAAGATGATGTTCACAGATGATGAAAAGGTTAAACTTGAAGTCCTAATGTGGCTGAGACAGCAACCGAAAGAATGTTATGCAGCTGGTGTTGAGACACTGATAAAACGGTGATAAAAGTGCATAAATATTAGTGGAGAATATGTGGAAAAATAAAAATAGTTTTGAAGTGAATATCACTATAAGTTATTAAATAAGTTATTTAATTATCTTTTGTGACTTACTTAATGACTTTCCCTTGTATAATTTCAAGTAATTGCATTTTTTTAAACTTTAATAACCAAATAATGTGTTTATTTATTGCTATGAAGCGGCAAATTAAGATGTGTTTCTCTGTTTTTGGAAAATAAAAATACTCTTTATTTTTACAGTATAATTGTGGTAAAAAAGCAAAATCATATATTTAAAGAAAATAATGTTCTTATGACTAATAAATTAAATTAAATTAGGAAAATATTAAATATTGACTCTTTGGAGATCAGTTTCTCAGCTATATATATATATATATATATATATATATATATATATATATATATATATATATATATATGTAAAGAAAATATTTCTTGTAGTGTCATCCATAAATATTGTTTTTCTAAGCTTGAAAACACAACCTGAGGGTGATACTGATAAAAAGAAAGTTTCACTAACAAGAAAGTCGTTATATTTCAGTTCCAACAGGAAAATATTTTTGAAACAAAAAGGAATATTTTTTAAGGAGCTTTTTGTCAAAAGGAGTACAAATAATTTTGCTTTCTTCGAAAGATTTTTATGGTGTAAGACGTGTATTTATTAGAAACAATTTAAAACGTTTAAAGTGAACAATATTTGTCATTTCATTTATCAATTTCATACAAAGAAAAATGAAGAAATATTTTAGTTTTATTTTACTGGTTAATGAAAAAACACAATTATAAATTAGAGACAACTCTGTTTAACTGAACATGATGTTGATGCTCATGCTAAAGTTTATTAGATGAATTTAAATAAAAAAGATTAACATCTAAAATAATTTAATATTATGCATATAAATAAATCTATAATTTTTATAGATAATATAGTTCATTTAATTTATTTGTTAGAGCGTAAATTAAGCTTTTTAATATTTAATAACTAATTATTTGTTAATATTTTACTATGATATATTATGATAATATTTACAACATGAAAATGGGACGCATAAAATTGATCAAGTGTCTGGGAAAAGAAAAATCATATATTTAAAGAAAATATTTTAATACGATTAAGAAATTAAATTAAATTTAGATATCTTTGAAAATTTGAGTTTGGAGATTTATTTATCAGTTATATAGGTCATTAAAACTGTATCCTTAAATGTTCATCAAAAATAAATGTTTATCTAAGTTTTAGATGATGCCTTGAAGATGAATCCATTGATAAAAATATAGATATATATAAAATATATATATAATTCAGTTATATTGGCAAATTAATTTTGAAACAAAAAAAAAAGAGAATTTCTTGTAGTACTTTTTTGTCTTATGATCAAGAGTTTTTGTTTCTTGGGAAGATTACATGCATTTAATAAAACAACGAATCAGGAACAATTTACAAAAATGAAGTAAGCTATATATTTTTTTTCGTTGCTTCAGCGAAATGTAGCTCATTAGTTAGAGAAAACGGATTAAATGTTATAGTGTCGAAACTGTTACGATGTTGACACCCACGTTCAAGGTAACAAATGAATTTGAATTATCAAAATTATCATTTTTAATAATATTTAATTTATTATTTCAATATTATTTACAATAATTGTTTTCACGATGGATTCATCTTGAAGGAATCTATTGATAAAAATATAGATTTTTAACAACAAAGCTTCATACTTCAGTTTAATAATTTGTTCTTATTATTTTATAATTTATTCATTTATATTGGGCAATTAATTTTGAGACAAAAAAGGAGGATTTATTGAAGTACTTTTTTGTCTTACGATCAAGAGTTTTTGTTTCTTGGGAAGATTAAAGTGCATTTAATAGAAACAACGCGTAAGGAACAATTTACCAAAATGAAGTAAGCTATATTTTTTCTTCGTTGTTTCAGCGAAATGTAGCTCATTCGTTAGAGAAAACGGATTAAATGTTCTAGTGTCGAAACCTGTTACGATGTTGACACCCACTTGCAAGTTAAAAAATATTAATTTGAATTAGCAAAATTATCATTTTTAAGAATATTTAACTTATTATTTTCAATATTATTTTCAATAATTCTTTTCATGATGGATTCATATTGAATGAATCCATACAAAGCTTCATACTTCAGTTTAATAATTTGTTCTTATTATTTTATAATTGATTCATTTATATTGGGCAAGTAATTTTGAGACAAAAAAGGAGAATTTCTTGAAGTACTTTTTTCTCTTATGATCAAGAGTTTTTGTTTCTTGGGAAAATTAAAGTACATTTAATAGAAACAACGAGTAAGGAACAATTTACCAAAATGAAGTAAGCTATATTTTTTTCTTTGTTGTTTTAGCGAAATGTAGCTCATTAGTTAGAGAAAACGGATTAAATGTTATAGTGTTTAAGCATGTTATGATGTTGACACCCACGTTCAAGGTAGCAAATGAATTTGAATTAACAAAATTATTATTTTTAATAATATTTAATTTATTATTTTCAATATTATTTTCAATAATTCTTTTCAAAATAGATTCATATTGAATGAATCCATTGATAGAAAGATAGTTTTTTAACAACAAAGCTTTATAATTCAGTTTAATAATTTATTCTTATTATTTTATAATTTATTCAGTTATATAGGCAAATTAATTTTGAGACAAAAAATGGGAAATTCTTGAAGTACTTTTTTGTCTTATGATCAAGAGTTTTTGTGTCATGGGGAGATTAAAGTGCTTTTAATAGAAACAACGAGTAAGGAACAATTTACCAAAATGAAGTAAGCTGTATTTTAATTTCGTCATTGTTTTTGCGAAAAATAGCTCATGAGTTATAGAAAACTGATTAAATGTTATAGTGTTGAAGTCTGTTATGATGTTGACACCCACGTTCAAGGTAGCAAATGAATTTGAATTAACAAAATTATTATTTTTAATAATATTTAATTTATTATTTTCAATATTATTTTCAATAATTCTTTTCAAAATAGATTCATATTGAATGAATCCATTGATAGAAAGATAGTTTTTTAACAACAAAGCTTTATAATTCAGTTTAATAATTTATTCTTATTATTTTATAATTTATTCAGTTATATAGGCAAATTAATTTTGAGACAAAAAATGGGAAATTCTTGAAGTACTTTTTTGTCTTATGATCAAGAGTTTTTGTGTCATGGGAAGATTAAAGTGCTTTTAATAGAAACAACGAGTAAGGAACAATTTACCAAAATGAAGTAAGCTGTATTTTAATTTCGTCATTGTTTTTGCGAAAAATAGCTCATGAGTTATAGAAAACTGATTAAATGTTATAGTGTTGAAGTCTGTTATGATGTTGACACCCACGTTCAAGGTAGCAAATGAATTTGAATTAACAAAATTATTATTTTTAATAATATTTAATTTATTATTTTCAATATTATTTTCAATAATTCTTTTCAAAATAGATTCATATTGAATGAATCCATTGATAGAAAGATAGTTTTTTAACAACAAAGCTTTATAATTCAGTTTAATAATTTATTCTTATTATTTTATAATTTATTCAGTTATATAGACAAATTAATTTTGAGACAAAAAATGGGAAATTCTTGAAGTACTTTTTTGTCTTATGATCAAGAGTTTTTGTGTCATGGGAAGATTAAAGTGCTTTTAATAGAAACAACGAGTAAGGAACAATTTACCAAAATGAAGTAAGCTGTATTTTAATTTCGTCATTGTTTTTGCGAAAAATAGCTCATGAGTTATAGAAAACTGATTAAATGTTATAGTGTTGAAGTCTGTTATGATGTTGACACCTACGTGCAATTTAAAAAAATATGATTTTGAATTTAAAAAATTGTAAATTTTAATAATGTTTAATTTATAATTTTCAATAATTGTTTTCAATAATATTTATTTTTATTTTACAAAATATATAATATCTTGATTTGAATGTAGATTGCAAACATTTAATAATAAAGTTTAAGAAAAATAAAGGGTATAAATCTGAATATGAAAGAGAATTTTATGATAGGACGCACATAAATTCTGGTTTTAATTTATATTCTGGTAGGAAAGAAAAATCTTACGTTTAAGAAAATGATATTATCGTAAGTAAAAAAAAAGAAAGATTTGGTATAAATCAATAAATAACATATCTTAGGAGATCTATGTTTTAGCTATAATGCTCATAAAATATGTCAGCAAAACGTCTTCAATGAATATTATTTTAAGAAGCTGGAGAAAACGCTTGGAGGATAAATCCATTGGTAAAAATAAAGATTCGCTAACAAGAAAGTCCTTATATTTCAGTTCTACTAACAGGACATGTTTGAGACAAAAAAAATTGCTTGTGGTGTTTTCTGTTGAGAATATTAGTTTTTTGGAAAGTTTTTAAATTCCTACTATTAGCTCACATATTTTAGCTCTATATTTATATATCTTGTTCAAATTTTCAATCGTTAATAAAATAATTTTTATTCAACCACTCAAATTCAAATACATTTTTTAAAACTTAGAGTGGATGACACTTGATGTTAATACAGTTTTTTCAAATATTAATTCCTTAATTAAATTAAATAACTAAACTACTAGCATTCAAAACTCGAAGATAAATGAGCAGAAACACTCCATTTGGTTTCACTCTTCGAAAGAGCCGTTACTACATGAAACAGTTGGCATGGTAACTGTTGACTCATGATTATGTTTTAATGTTATTTTCTATACTGTTTCATATTATTTTTGGTACTTATGTATTATCCGGGCTATTCTTATATTATTTATCAAAATGGAAAATTGCAAGGAAATTAGCTTTATATTTTGCCACTGAATATTGTGATTCTCTCATATGTATATACATATTTATATCAATTGTAATTATTTAATAAAAAGCAACTAAAATAAAATTTTTCTTTTTTGACCTAAGTAGGAATTGACTTTAAAAAAAAATTATATTAGTTGTTTATGATATAAGAAGTGAATTTACTAAACACAATTCACAAAATTACAGGGACATCATTTTTATTTACTTAGACCTATCAGGAGAAAAAAAACACATGTTTCAGCAGACTAATTATTCAAACATGGCAATCATTATGGATGTTTGTAGGAGAAATTTGAATTAATAATATTTCATTTTTAATCAATGTAATATTGTTAATTTTCTATAAACACTAACATTTTAGTAAAATATTTCATTTAGTATAGTCTTTTATCGTAACTATTTCCTTAATTTTTTCTTTTATTTTTCTTAATATGTTTCTTGAAATTTTTTAAGTTAGAAAAACCTCTATCTCTTTCTATTGGAAAAACAGATTAATACTGTTAGTAACAATTAAAATGTGAGGTTTCACAGTTGATCTATCAAGTTATAAAAATTCAGTTAGTTTCACTTCAAAGAGCAAATATCTACATATGTTTAAACTGTTAGTAAAAAAAAAAACCTCCATTAAAAACTGCACTCTCCTGCTGTAAACATACTTCTTTAAGATTATACTTCAATTACTTTTCAAACTAAATAAACATTTCATTTTAAAATGATTTCTTTAAATGTATGTTGCAGACTTTCTATATATAAAAGAACTCCGAAAAATATTCTTGAAGTTGCATCCAGACTCATCCACAACGGCATTTATATTTAACAATTTAACTGATATCGAATCTATAAGAGATTATCATTGACCGATTAAACCGGTTTTTCTCGCAAGATCCTGTTACAGACAGAAAATGAGCGATTTGATAACAGGCCAGTTATGGACTCGAGGTGAAATATTTTGCGTATGTACTTGCTTTCATTTATTAAAAGTGAAAATCAAGCCGACTGATTTGAAGAAAATTAGCGGAGATAACTGAAAGAAACTCCTTTCATTTTTACATTAGAAATTGAATTATATATATGTAACGTATTTCAATTATCTATAAATTTTCCCCATTCAATATACTGTTTTTGACCTTAAGATACCTTTTCTTTCGTTTCCCTATTCCAAATTCCAATGTCTTTGACGCCTGGTATTTTTTATCTGTCTCAATTCATTCGATTTCATAACATTTAATTTGATTAATAACAATATTTTTTTTTTACTTTCTGATGAGGATTCGAGGAACTTTTACAGAGAAATCAGGGTCAATCACAGCGATTTGCTTCTTACGCCAATAAGCTTCCCGGCGCGTATTTTCATTGGTTTAGAATTCTTTGCGCACGGTACTCTTTTTAGAGTTATGTACGCTTGCGCACTGCCCATAAAACGGCCTGTACTGATTCAGAAACTCACTTTTTTTGTATTTTTCTCTTGCCTACGAACACGCGGCTTACCAATCATGGAAATGTGTAATGCCATGACATAGATTTCTTTGCTTTTTTGCTCGTTTACTTTGCTATCTTATTTTGCTTATTCTTTTATGTCAACACATATAGTGTTAATATGTACAGTTTCTATAAGTTTAATAGTGCACAGAGAAGAATTTTCCTATTTGATTTTGCAATATTTTATTGAATTTGATTGATGAATTGAGGATTTAGGCCAAATTTGACTGTGTTTTGACGGTGAATTCCTGTGGTTACACCCATGTTCCTTTCATAAACAATTCGACCGCGACTCGACTGCCTATTTTGGAAGTCACATCTATACTATCCTATGATAGTGAATGCGCATGTCTTAGCGATTGGATCGCTAAACATTATTACGACCAGTATACTTGTACTACTTGCATAACATCAAAGCGCTATCGGATATTGCAGTTCATTATCACTCATCTAACCCACAACATGAAACCTTGAATTTGAAGGCACTGGTGTTATCACACACACACATAACTATATATATATATATATATATCATGAAAACATTTTTAAAGTACAAGGTTTACCATAATAATCAAAGAAAATTTCGAGATGTGAATTTTATCAACAAAACTCTTTGCACATAAATGCAATAAATACTACCAGACAAAAAGTGTTATACATAAATTAACTAAAGGCCTTAAAACTAAAGGTCTTAACAAATCATCTGTTTTAGAGGAAGCAATTATAATAATTATCTTTGTAGTTTTCTTTGGAATACTTGAATCTTGATTATTGTGAAATACGCATTTTGTTAAATACTATGTTTTTCACCTGAGTCCTTCAATGAAATTTTACTATAGATCAGATGTTTAAATTCTACTTAATTAGTACTGCGAATGGCATTCTAGTTAAACAAATGAAGTTTTACTTGATAGATAATAAAAATTTTCTATCATTCAACGGTTCATGGCATTATTTTACACATATTCATATTACATAGAAATACGAGAAAGCATCTTGCAAGATAGTAGTTGTTATGAGACATGTAAGGTCTTTCATAAATTCTTTAGATGAATAATTTATTTAATGTCATACTTTACTTTGATATTATAAATGAAAGACATTAAAAAGATTAATTATAATATCTAGCTATCTTAATAATGTCATGAAGAAATACAATAAAGTCAAATTTAGATGAGTAAATACCTCAAAGATGTCACTTAAGCTGTCACTTAAACAGACTGATATAAAATACGTAATTATAAATATTGTATGCCACACTGATAGTCACTGAATACACCGTGATCTTGTGACAAACATTTTATGTCACTACATATTGCATGTCACTCTGAGTTATTTTATAAATATCGAATTATTTTAAACACAGGTTCATTCACAACATATTACATTTATGTATTCGATTTAAATGTGTATAAGTTAACAATAATAGCTATTGCATATGGCTCGTCACATGTTATACATTACTTTTCCCTTTAGTTCTTTCTTTCAATGCATATTTTTAAGTTTATTTAAACAAAATATGTGATTATAAGATACATGAATATGTTCTATTTACGAATAAAAATAAAGTGCTACAAGATTTAAATTAATTATTTTTAAAAAAATGAAAAAATAAAACTGGTATTTCTAATAACTAATCCCAATAGCTCATGCTTAGAAAGAGGTAGAGTTAAAAACACATCACAGAAATATATATTTTTAAAATTTTTCTTTTATATTTCATTTTTTTCTTCTTCCAAGATTTCATTATATCAAATTCCATGCTATTTAACGAACTGCTATAATAATCATTTCATTAATTACTAGCATGTAATAAAATGTAAAAAAAGACATTTTTTGGAGGGTGGGGAAATATAATAGAATCATGAACGAAAATATACAATAAACACTTCTGTGGTACCCACTATTCCAAAAAGCGTTCTTTATCTTTACTAACCTCAAAATCTAATATAATTTTAAGATTTATAGAAGCATTTCTAAAAACAAAAGTACTTTCGCTGCCACAGATATTTCGAAACGTTTCCGAGTAGTTTTTATAGTGTATTAATCATTTTTTTCAATCTTGTATCAAAATCAATCTTGTATGTTGTTTTCAGATTCTATCACTTCTCAAGTAAACATTTCCATGTTTAAAAAACATGTTTTACAGATAAACAAAATAATTTAGCAGCATTAACATTAAATAAAATTATTAATATTTTGTAACTCTTGCATGTATAAATTAACTTACGCAGCTCATAATGTGTAATTGAAAATTGACAGTATCCTAAAAACAGATATTCCAGTTTGAGAAAATGGGTAACTATAAATACAACTAGAAAACATTTCTAAAAATCAGTGCCAGTAAAAGAAACTTTGTTTTCATAATTTCTTGTTTAAATATTGAAAATATAATTGTTTCCAAGGTTTCTAGAGATGAAGAACGCTCTTCGGAAACATGCGTAACTCGGAAGAGGTAATTGTATATTTTCATTCGTGGTTATATTATATTTTCGTAAATTAAAAAAAAACATTCGTCTTTTTTCTACAGTGTACGTTTCATTTCAGTATTAATATGTGTTTCTCTTTATATAGATCTGTGTGTAATTTAGCAGAATTCGATGGAATATTTTTTATTGAATTTGCTGTTGATCGATTATGCAATCATAACAGAATATCCCTCGAATTTGCAGAGTGTGTAGATGTCTACCGCAATATTTTAATAGAAATTTTCGCCATAATAACTGACTGTCAAAAATTTTTAGAATTGTATATTGCGCTGTGGTATGTACTTTTTAAACATCTCCTTTTTAGTGCATTACGTGTTGTGTATAAATTCTATAGATCATATCATGGCTTCACGGAAGAATTCACTGAGACAAAGGGCACTTTCAAATCTGAGTAAATCGATGTATTCATTTTGTTATGAAACTTTTTGTTTCAAATATGACGACCCAAAGATTTCAATTCCGAAATACCAGAAGTACTCAGAATATTGAAACATGGGCATACTCAAAACTGAGCACATAAAGGTCAGTTCAAACTCATTTTTGAAACATGGGAATACTCAAAAATGGGCACATAGAAGTCAGTTCATACACATTTTTGAAACATGGACATACTCAAATCTGAGCACATGATGTTTTATTATTAAGTGTGTGCAAAATGAGTATATACATGTTTCAAACTTGAGTAACCTCGGAGCCATTTTGACTATGCGACATACTCAAATTTGAATATTTTTCGCTCAGTTTTGAAAATGTAGTTTTTAGAGGGTTCGTACACATTACTGTATATGGACATAAATTGCCGAAATTCATTTTTACAGAGTTACGTATTTTTCTAAATTTCTGATTTAGATATCTCAATTCACAGATGGAAAAAAAATGAAATTTCTTTATGATATTCCGTTAGTGTTGGAAAGTGTTTCATAATTTATGCCTGGTGCATTATTTTGCATTCTTGTTTATATGTATTGGTTTCGATAACATCCAACTGTTTTAAAATTATGAAAACCTAAAACCTATAAATAAATAATATATTTACCTTAATACACGTTTTAATACATGCACATTTTACTTACATTTCAATTTAAACTACAAGTATTTCAAGACAGTCACGTTTGTACAGAGTGCGAAAATAGCTATTCCATCCAGTAAGCACGAAATAAAACGCTTTATTCCTTCGCATCCATTTCAATTGTAATGACCTTTGAAATGCCACATTTCCGAAAGTGCTTTCAACAAGCGTTATTCTTATAATTTTATTTCCTCTTTTAGGCACTTTACTTCGTTCCCGAAATAACCATCGAGGGGCTCTTTCACCGACTCCATAATTAAGGTATTTCGGTAAAACATCGGACATCTCAGAATTCTAAAGAACTGCTTTTGACGGAGAATTAATGATGCAAAAGCGATAGGTAATAAATAATTCAGGAGGCGTGTTCGGCTCGTGATCAGCCTTATAAAGTGTTATAGTTACAGTTCATTGAAGAAATCCCATAACTTCTTACTGAAAGAAAATACATCCATTCAAGGATTTAAATATAACGTTAAAATACGTTTATTTTTGTCAAATAGCAATAAACGGAATTCAGTTAACATTTAAAATGGTTATTCCTTCTAACGTTTGTAAATTGTTAATAACGGGTAATAACGTTGTAAATGGTTATTCCTTCTAACTTTTCCATGGGATATTATTTTTGTCTATATATAGCTGTCTAAAATATGAAAATGTAGTTTTAATATGTATAGTTTTACATGTTTCATTCAATACAATTTGCAACAAAGATCTAGCACGAAGATTATTATTTCCATACATAGGTAGCTAAAAGTGTGGCCGCGTCGACTCCTGTAAATGCATACCTATTCTACACAGACACATACACACACGCACGCACACACACACACACACACACACACACACACACATATATATATATATATATATATATATATATATATATATATATATGTCGTGTTTCCAAGTTCAAATCCGGGAAAAAGGCAGTCGTGCTCGTGATAAATAGGGTTAGCGATGTTATTGGTTTCCCTTTTAGTTCGCATCAGGCGGCCGGGTGGTATCATCAACAACAAGAAATGTCAGTCCATATTTTTGTCGAAGAACCTTTTATTTCCAGTTTAAGACATCTCTTCAGGGAAAATGCTCATTAGCCAACGGTAAACAAAAAAAAAATACAACGTTCCATTATTTGCTAGAATCCGTCCCGATTCTTTTAGCAAGACCCCAGCGTCCAAAAATCCTCCCCGAATCAGGATGATAGTGTTTTTAAACTAGCTTGCGTAATAATACAGAATACGTCACGTGACCCACTTCTATCGAATCAAAAGGTCTCTTTTGGAACTTTATCAATATTTCCGGCGGATTTATTTTGTTGTAAAATGCAAAAACTTTCTACGCCCATCCAGAATATTCCATAATCTCGTACCAGATGCCTGTCATATCAACAAACCAGCTTATCTGTTTTTGAGGCTGTAGCTAAACTTCGAATTTAATACGTAATAAAAATAATAAGAAGAAAAGAAAATGAATCTTTATAAAAGGGAAAAAAAAAAGAAAGAATTAAAGTTTTTCGGAAATATTTTAATAGACATTTGATATTTAATAATAGGATAACTTTATGAAATAAGGTTTTTTGAGCGGAATATTTTAAGAGATACGATATTTTAGCATTTAAATAAAGAAGTTATAGCAATTTGACCACACGGGAATAATACTAATGAATTTTAATAATGGATTAAAATAAAGATGTTCTATTTAAAGAATAAATTAAAAAAGCTATCGCCATTTTTAGAATAACTACATTCGAATAAATATTATTAAGTGGATTAGGAATAATTGGCTTTACATATGGATAGTAAAAGGCTATTTTAAGAATGATAATTATTTTAATAAGCTGGGTTATATACCGAATATTATTGAATGGACAAATTTTATAGAATAATTGCGGAAAAAACTTAAATTTTGTAATATATATATATATATATATATAATTATATCTTTGAATTTCAAAAAAACATTAATCAAGTTCGCTCACCATTTCTAACCTAATCTCCAATTGAGATAGTAATAAAGTGTAGACAGAATACCACAAAGTTCAAAACAAAATTAATTTTGGCAAAATACAAAACGAATCTGAAATAGATGTTATAAAATTGAATTTTGAAATTTCAAAAGATGAGCAAATGATACCAAGATACAATATATATTTATATATATATAGACTTGTGTGTCCTTAAATTTCACTTTGCAGCCACAACTACCCAGCGCAGATCACTGGTGTTTGTGTGTGGTATAGTAGCCTCTTGAGTCTCCCATCGTTCACTGTGGTGGTTGCATGTCGGTAGATGTATGGTTGTGGGAGATATGATGGTTAAAAGTGGTCGACCTAAGACATTTTCATATAGAAGTGTATCTCCCTATAACTTACTTTGCAGCCATAACTACCCAGCACAGACCACTGGTGTATTTCTGTGGAAGTAGCCTAGAGTCTCTCATCGTGTACATGTCGGATACATGTTGGTTGCATGTCGGTAGCTTGGAGGGTGTGGAGATATGGTGGTTGAACGTGGTCGTCCTAGGGCATTTTCATGTTTCGACCAAAGTGTTCTAAAAATTGTTTGGAATCTTCTTTAACGTGACTCGGTTCATTCAACTTAACATGAACTAATTAAGATATAGATAACTAAGTAAGAGGATTTCGCCCCCTCTAGTGGTGGAAATTGAAACTAAACGATATTGCAGTGAGTGCGTAGCATGTGTGCTATACAATGCCGAAAGCAGCGGGGACGAGTGCCGGAGTTTTGTTCGAAAAGATGTGTATTTAGAACAGAATGCAGGCGAAAACGAATTTTTATTGAAACCGCAAAAGAAAATTACTGATTTCCGGACGACGCCGGACATATTCGCTAGTAGTATCATACATTCTTTTGTCTTATCATACAACATTATGTTATGTTTTCTTATAATGTTTGAATCTTAGATTATATAACATAGATATGCATATTATCATTTATGTAATGAATAATGCAAGGTTACCCGGAAATATTTAGTCATTTTAAAATATTTTTTGAATGTTTTCTTTTAGTTCCAGAATTAGAATGTAGATTCCTTGGGGTTTTTGCAATGCAGATATTTACAGCATAGTAAAAAGTAAGAATATTAGAACATTATTTTCGAAAGTATTTTTAATTACTTGAGTGCGCAATATTATGTGGTGTTAAAGCAGTTTATTGTTTACTTGGTTTTCGTTTACAATCATTTAAACTAAAATTATAATGAATTGTCATCTTTATTTATAAAAGTAACATTACTATGGATATTGTATTTAAATATTAATTAAATTTACTTAAAAAAAAGTTACACCTATCGCATAAAATATTGGAAAATAAATATGTTAAAACCAAATGTAATGAAATTATATTTTTCTTACTCTTTAAAAAATAAAACAAATAATTATATGCAATGTAAAATTTTCCCAATAAATCACGGAATATTTTTTTTTCTAGATACATAAAATGTTTCAACTTAAACTATATTATATTTAAGGTATAAAACAAAAAAATAATGATTACATACTTTACAAGAATCCTTTTAAGTGACTACTTTATCTTTTAAAGTAGTTGCCTGCAACCGTTCATGCTTGAGAGCCACATCAATAAATACATAAAGTCTCGCGGACCACTAATAAGTCAGTGAAAAATACTCGGCAGAAAATGTACTCACTTCTATGTTACAAGACGTGTGCGAGTTGTATGTAGAAACTTCGGAATGGCAGAATTCTCACACAGTCTAAAGCCATATGGTAGGCCTCCCTGCTTGGTTGAATCTGAATCCAGTTTATAAAAAAGATTTTTTTTATATTTTCAGATAATATTCAATCTTATAACGTGAAATTCTATATAGTTTCCTCAAGTAGTACTAGTAGCTGTAGCAGTAGAACTAGAAAAGACACAGACTAGCAAATCTGTATTTATTGCAGTGCCATACTGATGCAAGTGAAATCATATATATATGTGCCATCGGTAGCTATTGTTAAAAAAGCGTAATTCTGTTTCGCGAAGATGCAGCTTTTAATGGCAAAATTCACTTTGCCGGCATTTGTGTTGATATTTGATCCTACTAGCTTTTTACACTGTGCTTTCTTAGTCACATTTTTATTTAATGAAGATATTCGAAGTCTTTTTAGATGCTGTCGAAAACGTTTGCTTCTTAATATTCGAAATGTCACGGCGAGACCCTAAAATACTCTGGGTTGCTCACTCGTGAACTGCGTCGCACGGGTAGAAGATTCCTGCTTAGCACACATGAACGCTTCAATTATATTGAGTTTTTCCATAACTTTATTAAGATAATGGTACATTCTAATCGCAGCCAACGGCAGAGACGGCTGTCGATGGTGCCATTCTTCTTGGGTGTCACGTTATCAAGATGGGCTGTTTTACACAAATTGGCGAACTGACATGTGATTAAAGTAGGCTGAATAGCAATGTATATCGGTGGAGTACCGGTAATCGCCCCTTTCTTTAGCTACGATTTTAATTAAGCTGAATATTGTGTGTCAAAAATAATAGAAGGCTAAATAAGATCAAATTTAAATTATTTAATTAGAGGGAAAAGGACAGTCATAAATGTTTCATATTTTGTATTTTTCTAGAACATTTTACTGGTGCATGCGTAAGTTGAAAATGATCCGATGAAAAGTTCAATGAATATTAGACTATTTTTAATATCTTTAAAGAGAAATTACAATTGTTTAGTTTGGTGTCTCTTCATGTTACTAATTAAATAAAATTTATAACTAACTACTGAAACTTACATTCTACGTACCAGATTACATATAAGAAAGCAGAATTTTACTGTTTAAAATATGACAATGTTTGTAGTTTTGATATGAGTTATAATACAGTTTCACAAATACATATTAACATAATTTTCCTTAATTAATATAAATATATTTTTACATGATTTTTATTTATGTATTTTTTTAAAATTAACTTCAAACTATCTATTTAAAAGCAAATGAAATATATTTAAAAAAAAACACAATGTAATACAATTCTGTACATTTTGTTGTTTAAAATATAAACTTCTATTATTTGTACTTAAATTATGTTTCTATAAACTATACAATGACATATTTGTCTACGTATAAAAAGTTTCAACTCGACATATATTATAGTTGTTATTAAAAGTTATTTGTAATTACATATTTTACATCAACTCTTTTAAGTAACTGCTCATCATTTAAAATACTCATCAGCACTTTCCTTTTATTGTGTTTCTCCATAACTTTATTAAGATAGCCATGCATTCTAATTAACTTTCATATTGTCTCCCACCGATAATAACTAGCAAAGTAAGAAAAGAAGTAAATTATTCATTTAAAGAGCTTACGATTTTCATATCTTTTTTAATTTTCAAGAAAGATTTTTTAATTTCAAGTATATGCAAGTCTTTAATAGGGTGCGATGAATCACTGAATGTCAGAATCTATTCGGCAGTTTTATAAGGGAAATCACATTTCCATGATTGTAAGTTTCTTCATAGAACCAATTAAATAATATGCAAAACTAATTCGAGAAATTTTCCCTTCTATTCCATAGATGGCAACATTTTGATATTTTTCCGCAATATGATCCAAACAAACATGTTAAAGAGTATAAAATAGCAAGCGAATCAGGAGATCATTTCAAGGGGATTCCCAGTTGCTAGTAACTCCACTCCCTGTATTTGTGTATCACATCTTAAAGAAGCCATGAAAAAAATAGTATAAAATAGCAAGCGAAACACGAGACATGTTTTTAACAGGTTTTAACATGTTTTACACAGAAAATGTATTTAAAGAAATGTGTCTTGTTATCTTTGTGGTAATTGTTGAATATTATTTTTTTAAGTATAATTTCTGGTTTTATTTTTTTTTTCAATTTAAAGAGACTTTGAGAAAATACCGAAAAGTTTGCATCTACACTATTTGCGCTAGTCCTTCATGAAAATAGTGTTATTATAAATATAACTGTTTAAAAAATATATAAAGTTTATTATTTAAATTTGTATAGGTTTACATGTTCTAAAAAAAATTCTTAATTTTGCCATGCATTGTTTATTTATTGTTTGTTTAACTAAACTCCAAATTATTTTATTAAAGGAGAAAATGATTATGTGAATATCAAATATATTTAAATTATACATTTATTAGTACTTGAATATTTAAATACATTCACAAATAAGTAAATATAATAAATTTTCTATCGATGTACTGCATGATAAAATATTTCTACGCTGATAAAAAAAATTCTAGTTGACATAACCTGTTTTTAATTACATAATTACCTATAATCATCAGTTCTTTTAAGTACCTACTTTAACCTTAAAAGTACTCATCTGTACTTGACTTTTATTGTGTTTCTACCAAACAATATTAAGATAGCGATACATTCAAATTAATCTCAATATGGTCTTTCACCGATAATAGATCGAAAAGTAAGATAAGAAGTAAATTATTCATCTGAAGTGTAATGATTTTCATTACAGTTTCGTAATATAGTATTACATCGTTTCTATGCGATTTTCTTATTTTCATGTTTCAAAGAATGCAATTAACCATTGAAGATAAGAAGATTTTTAATAAATTGATAATTAGATTACATTTAAATATTTGGAAGACTTTATCCTAGTATTTACTACATAAAATCTAGAAATAAATTGCAGAAAATTACAACACTCTTCGCCCTGGTTTTCCCTCAAGATAATACAATTTTATGTATAAATGTTTTAAAATAATAATAATAATAATAATAATATATATATATATATATATAGTTCTAATATGTACAACATCACAGGATCATCTGTTTATAAAAATCAAATTTGAAATGACAAACGTGATTCTTATAAATTAAAACTATGATTACAAATTCCGTGTAAAAGAATGAACCTTTTATAAAAATCCAATCTGTAATAACAAAAATTATTATTATAAGGGAAGTTTTTTTATATCGTATATAGATATCACAAATGTATATTAACGGATATTCCCTAAGGCCTTTCTTTATTTTATAAAAATATTTTTATACACATTTTTAAATTAATATTTTTCCTACGCGAACTTAAAAAATATATTTAAAAACCAAATGAATAAATAAAATTATTTATTTATTTATTGATGTCTTAAAAATGAATCCTAATCACAAACACTGAATTAAAATATGTTAACTATAAACTACAGGATGAAATATTTCGATACTCATAAAATTTCTCAAGTGGACATATATTATCTTTAATTTAAACAAAACTTTTCATAATTACTTGTTTTACAACAATACTTTTAAGTGGCTGCTTTATCCTTTAAAAGCTCTCATCAGCACTCGAATTTTAATGTGTTTGATGCATTTAAATTTTTCTTCTTAATAAATTCTATCAAAGCTAATAGCTAGCAAAGTAAGATAAGAAAATTATTAATCTTAAGGGTGGTAGGATGACAATAACTGTTTCATAGTATCTTTCAGCGTTCAAGAAGATTTTGTTTTTTCCATTGCATGCATAAGTTTGAAATGATACAATAAACCTTTTAATAATAGAGCAGATTAATATTTCTAAATGTGAAATTACATATATAATTTTATTCAAAAGCACATCCGTCAATAATGCTGACGCCGTACTAACGGTGGCAACACCTGACCAATAAATTTCTGTTTTTTTTTTTTTTTTTTTTTTTTTTTTTAAACTTTTTTAAATTCTTACACCGTCAAATCGAACAAAAACGTTTCTTTTTAAAGCAATTTGTTCGAAAACTGTATCTCAGTTTACTGATTTTTTATGGTTTTTAAAATAATTTTTAAGCATGAAGTTTGTTTAAATCTATATCTATTGTGTGCAACTCGATTACGAAAGAATAACTTGTTTCTCCATAGCAATATAAATAGTTCAGCAATTGTTTCTGGGTATTATTCCGTAACAAAATAAAAAATTCATCAATAAATAGAAAAAAAAATAATTGAAAATAAATTACATGTAATCAAACTACGCACTTAAACCACTGAAATTATCAGAAAGAAAAAAAGATGCTGCTAATAGCGCAATCTGTGGCGAATTCCTTCTGATTTTAACTCATGGCATGCAGTTAACACGATCACATTTAATAAATTTAAAATCATTATTTGCTTACGTTATTGTTCTTATTTATATAAAAATTCTGTTTGGTGTTGTCAGTGGACAACTTTAAAAAATATATTAAATTTATAACATTTGTTAGTTTAAAAAAAAATAATAAAAAAATTCACATATGTTCTGTAACATGGGAAAAATGGTCTGAATCATTTAAGTTTTTTTTTTTTTTTTTTTTTTTGTGAAAATTTTTGAAGTAAAAGGCAAATCTAAATACAGAAAATTTTAAAAAAATTGGTGCGATTTCTCCCACATGATAATGATGCTATGACTGTTTAAAAAAAGAGCAAAATAATATATTTCTTTATTACTATAATATATTACAAGTTATTATATCATAAATTTGCATCAACGTATACTTCCTAATGATTAAAATAAAAAAAAATTAATGTACATTTTACCCCTGTTTATATTAAATATTCCGTTTCAATAAACTTTAAATATATATATTATTAAAACAAAATAAATATTTAAAAATCAGAAAATTATATAATTATATATTTATTGATGTTTAAAAAAATTATTTCGGCTTAAAAAAAACTTACATAGAATACCGTGCTTAAAAAATTGAGGATGAAATATTTCGATAGTTTTTAAATATTTTTATTTGATATAATATATGTTTAAATTAGCAAAAGCTGTTCATAATTACACGTTTCACATCAATCCTTTTAAGTGAATTATTTATTCTTTAAAGTACATTTTAAATGTATTGTGTTCCTTCATAACTTTATTAAAACAATGATACGATGTAGTATTTTGAGATACATTCCAATTAACCTTAATATTGTCTTTCACCGACAATATCAGTCTAAGTAAGATAAGATGCCAATATTTATTTAAAGAGAGCATGTGGTTATAAAATTTTCACAATAATTGTATCTTCTAAGGAAATATTTTTTTATTTTCAAGTACATGCGTAAGTTCGAAATATTACAATAAGCTATTTTATTATTAGAAACTTTTTAATAACTCTAACAGTAAAATTGAGGTTGTTTAAATGAAAGACTCTAAGTAGTAGTTTACGCAATAAATAACGTGTATATTAAAATAAATAACACTAAGGGATTCGAATCGGGCTCCTCGGGTTACAGAATATAGGTGAAAATCATTTCTTTTATTGAAAACTAAAACAGTTTTTTACATTTAATACATTTTTTTAGATTCACTGATAACATGAAAGAGCATTTTCATATGAACAGTATCAATAAAGTAAGCAAATAAAATTTTGAACTTTTTTAAAAGTGATCGTGTCAGCCGCATGTCAGAAGTTAACATCATGCGGAATCGGCAAAGATTGCGATATTTACAGCAGCTTTTTTGTTCTGATAATTTCGAAGGTTTAAACGCGTAGTTTGCTAAATTTGTGTTTTATTTATATTATATTATAATTTTTATTTTTTATTGATGAAGTTTTATTTTGGTTATGGAATATTAGCCTGAAACAAATGATGGATAATTTATATTGCATTAAGTGCAAACGGGTTCATCTTTTGTAATCCGGCTGCACGTGAAAGAAAGAGATTTAAAAAAAAAGTCATACTTGAAAATTATTTTAAATCCATAGAAAAATCAGTAAATTGAGATACAGTTTCCAATCAAGTTGCATTTGAAAAACTTTCCTATTCGAGAGTATAAAATTTGAAATTGTACCTTACGAATATTCCAGAAGGTTAAGGAATTCAGAAAGATAAGTAAACTTAAACAGCCATATGCGTTAAACGTTCAGCTAATTAGTTAACATCGTACAGCCAACCGCTAGAAAATATTACTATAGTATTCCGAAAAATGAAACTTTCAAAACGCATTCACGTTCAATAAAAACCAGCTGGTTATTTTCAACTTCTCTAATTCACAGAAATTTCTAGCAAAAGCAAAAATTAATTCCAATGACGAAACTTCAAAATGCATCATCCTATCAAATAAACAGTAATTTCAATAGTGAGACTTCAAGATGTCTCAGCCCATCAGATAAAAATCTACAAAAGACGGTATTAGAATAGACTCATATCTGCATAAGTAGGCGCAACTCTATATTTATGTCCAATCAGAAACGTTCTAGATATTTCCAGCTACATCTCATCTATAAAGACACTCCCTTTAAAACTACGTATTAAGCTGAGACATCGAATTGATTCAACGCCGTTAAAAAGTCTGTCAATGGGAATTAAATATGCATATCAGCAATGTACTAATAGCAGATTGCGAGATCCCGAAACGAGGAGTCATTAACCTCTCCTAAGTAATACATGATCCGGCAGCACAATCCCAAGGTAGCAAGGCACAGCATAAATTAACATAATTATACTAATTACTAAAAAAATAACATATACATAAAACAGCTGTTTAAAAAAATACAAATACTTACACCATACGCAAAATGTAGAAGAGACCACGGTCAATTTAATTTAATTTAGACCATAATATAGGACAAACCTATCATAATTCGCTGCCTGCCGTTGCAAGGAAAAAGACTCGAAATCGAATTACGACATCATTCACTCTTTTTAGCACTGTGTATTGACCGTTCCAATTTGACCATTTTCAGAGGGAGTGTCCTCTATACCAAATTGGATTTCCTGAGGAAGCGTTTCCACATTCGCTAAATTAGTGACTACTTGCTTTAGTGATGTACATTATCTTCATCTCTCCGTCGCCGTATTGATCCATTTACGAGCCAAAGTCTTGAAAATGTGTCTGGGAGTTTTGCATGCACTCCTCTGGCGATGAAGGCACGTCTTGGGGACGACCAAACAGGAGATGAGAATGAAGACGGGAACATGGATAGTATGCAGGATAGAACTCATTCATTTCACTTATATCCAAGAACATGGATAATATCTGGTCCCAATCCTGTGGATTTCTTGATATGTCAAGTGGGAGATTATTTAATATAGATTGGTGAAATCTCTCCACTATGCCTCCCGATTGTGAATGTAAAGGATTTTTTTTGGGTTGTGTTAATGCTGGTAATTTGACAAAAGTCTTTCAGAACCTCAGAAAGGGAAATTCGTACCTTTGTTGGCAAGAATCTGTAAGTGTGTGCCAATTCTTTGAAATTTAAAACGACTCAGTCGTGCTCTTTTGGCCTTGTCTGATAATATAATACTGGTCAGGAGTGCACAGTTTGTTAAAGCCTCAACTTGCTTGATAACCGCCGCATTGTGTTAACATTAGGCTCTCTCGCAGGAATGATATTTTTTGAAATGTCGCCGATGAAAGAAACCACCACTACTCATTTTGTGCTGTTATTAGTGGCTGGATATGTAATGAGAGTGAAGCCAGAACTATTGTTTTCATTAAGTGTCTCAGGAATTGTAGTATCAGTCCTTGGAGGTAATAAGATTTCAATCCCTGCTATTACTTGATGAAAATTTTTAACTTCTGAAATTTTGTTTTTAAAGAAATCTACATCTTCTCGTCTCGAGTGCAGTTCATTATTCTTGAATTCCACTTTAAAGTCAAATTCTTTCAGTAAATCTAGTAAAAAAAAAACTAGATCATTTATGTTGGCTAGATATGCTACATGATGGTAAGTGGCGGTCTAAATTGTAACGTTAAGTCTTAAATTTTAGTTCACTTAAATTGTATGCAGAATATAACGTGGCGTTCAGATAAGTGTCTTCCAATTCATCAGCTACATCCCTCTAAGTGATGGTAACATAGGCTTCTGTGTCGATTGTTGTATTGCATGTAATTTTATTCACATGGCCTATAACAAAAATTTCTATTGTTGCCGCTGCTCATCGAAGAAATTTTAAAAACATTCAAATAGGAGTTTTTAAATTCTAGCAACCTCCGCTATGCGAGACGGCGATATTCTGTTTTTCCATCGGTGCATTCCAGTTCGTGTTTCTTCCATGTCGACGATCTGGACAGTTCCCTATAATTAAAACTAGAAAAAAAAACGCTCGAGATATTTCTACCTTATTCTCACGAAGATAAAACACTGCCTCCAAAACTTCGCATTAAAGTGACACTTCCTAATTGCTTCGAAGCTGTAGAAAGGTGGTCGAAAAGAGTCACCTCTTCAGTGATGCCCAAATAAGATAATATAAGATTCCGGCCTCATGTAACAAGTTTTGATTTAACTGCACTTAGAGCAGATCAAAATGAAACAAATTAAATACTAAAACCATAAAATAATACAGTATTATATATTTATTGCTGTTTAAAAAATGAATTCCAATTGAAAATACTAATATAGAATATTTTGATTATAATCCGCTTGATGTAATATTTCGATAATCATATATATTATTCATTTGACATATTCATTACCTTTAAAGTAACAAAACAATGTTTATAATTCCTTGTATTACATTAATCTCATTAAGTGACTCTTTTATCTTTTAAAACTCTCTTGAACACTTGACTTTCTTTATGTTTCTTCATAGCATTATTAAGAGAGCGATATATTCTAATTAACATTAACAGTGTCTTTCAGAGATAATAGCTAGAAAAGTGAGATACGAACTAAATTTATGAATGATGGTCGTAACAGATTTATAACATGTCTTATCTATCAAGGAGATTTTTCTTATTTTTAAGTTTACGCATAAGTTTAAAATGATGTGATGAACCATTAGAATTTTAATTTTTTTTAATAACTTCAAATTTGAATTTATGTTTCTATTTTAGGAAGGCTCTTTGTAATAATATCATTAAAATACAGAAATATAATTTAACACGTCGCGATAGCTTTTCGATAGCTTTGTAAAATGTTTCGCGATATCTTAGTAATATGATTGTTATATACAGGGTTGCCATCCTTAACGTGCACGTGTTTGAAGGGCTGCGCAAGTTAAACTATTTGGAATATTTTAAAAAGTTTTAGTATTTATACTGTTTAGAATATGCGGAAAAGAGTTATGAAATAAAAATGATTAGTTTGAAATTTTACCGAAAGATGGTGCTTAAATGTTTGAGACGTTTTATTAGCAAATATTAACAAAAACAATTCATTTTAAATCAATATCATTTGAGACGACGACACTCTTTCATAGCAGCGCAATAATTACTACCATTTTGATAAAGAAAAACATTTAATTAATAAACGTAGCACCTATAGTCGTCGTCTCGTCCGACCGTCTGTCCGTCTGTCTTTCCGCCTATCTGTCCGTCCGTCCGTCCGCATATAACAGCGCAAAAAGTACCCAACCGAATGGTTTGTAATTTAATATTTATAATCGTTGCACAATTATGTCGAGTCCTTACAAATTTTATAAAAATCCGAACAAAACTTAAAAAGATATTAATAAAAGTTTTCTTCAATTTATTAAATCCTATCATACTATGTAATAAAAACGCAAGTCATGTGACCGAGGAAAACAAATACGGGCTGACTATTTCTTTTTTCATCTGCCATGAGACCATTTTCATTCAAATTTATTTTTTCGAAAAAAATTGCAAAAAAGTTACATTTTTAGAAAGATCGTTCAAAAGATAATTTTCTCGAGAGATGAGTTACATTAAAAAATGTATAGATTCTGAGATAACTTCGCTGGAAATTAGGTTAACAGTTGAGTAACTCAATCCATTATTAATTAAACACAAGAAATCCGTTCATCGTGATTCATAGAAATATTAAACCATGGAGGTAATCATTCGCAAAGAAAGATCTTCATGGTAAATTTTGAAGCGCTTCCTGGTGCGAAAAAAAATTCGCATATGTAAATTTGCATTCGTAATAAGAAAAATAAAAGGCATGCTTATTTCGCTCATAACAGACGACATAACTTATTTCACAGAAATAATAACAATAATTTTTGTATATTTTAAAACTAATTTTAGTACGAACGCACCTCATTTGTTACGTTTAACGTACAATTTCCAACTTGTTATTTTTGCTAATGTTTTAATGCCCAGGACTAACTTTTCATGACTATATCCTTAATCATGTGAAATTTTCTATAAAAAGCTTTAAAATTTAGTTCATAGTAAATTCTGTAATTTTTTTTTATTTTAATGACAAGCAACGCCATCTGTCGAAATACTTTTAAATTATTTATTTTTTATTGCAGAAAATGTTTCCACATGCTCTAAATAATATAGATACCAAATCTTTTTTTTAAATATTCCAAATAATTTAGCTTGTAGAACTCTTTAACCCATGCCCTTGAATTATGGCCACCCGATATATATTTAAAATATTTTATTATTCGTAATTTTAATATTTGAAGTTTTAATGGTTTCATAAAAAGAATGCTGATATATCATGCATTTTTACTTTTAACGTCTAAAATTATATAAAGTTTCCTTTTAATATTTTAATGTTACAGTGTCTAGAAAAGTAATGTACGTATATTATTATAATATGTTCTCCATTCTACACTATTAACCAAAAATTGCTTAATGATTTTTAAATATTTGATAAATATTTTTGTTTTGAATCTAGGTACATTGGTGTTAGCATCCATATCGGATGCTAATGTACCATCCCTCAGAATCAAGGTTCCAAGAAAATTTTCGTATATTTACAGAAGCTGAGAAGACGGCAGTAGAAAGGAAATTTTTTCTCGCTGAAGATGGTTGCGGTGCCAGCAATAATTGCTTGCAGGATTTTTTAACATCTTTTAACATCTATTTATATTGTAAATGTCGCCTTTTAAGTAACATTAAGCATTTCATATTAGAATTTTATGAATGACGTAAGGTGAATATTTAGATTTCGCCCTATGATTTTAATTTATTTACAGATTTTTAATTCCTATGAAGGTATTTTCGTGAGTGTATCAGTAACATGTGGTAGCAAGTGTGGATTTGAGCACTTCCGTGACAGAAAATAATGCTCAATTTCTAATTAAATTCACTAAAATGTGGGATTTTTTTATTACATTTAATCTGTCAAAATATTCGGTTAAATACGGTAATTGTATTGTCATAGACAGATTTTTTTTTAACAATGTTAAACCAAAAAAATCACACAGCTTTTTTCGAAAGTGCAACATATCTGACCGTCAATTACGTTATTTGTCAAAGTATCCTCAAATAGTCAATTTCCTACTACCTTCAGGAGATAAGATTTTTTTTTTAATAAAAAATATCGCTAAATTTTACTGGCATATATCGGATATCTTTACAGTGATTTTTCAATTTATATACTTTTCAATGCTAGAGTTCTTGAAACTCAGATTAAGTCGTATATGTTGCAGTACACATATGTATTGCCTTTTCCGTAAAATCCATACATACAAAACAAAATTGTAAACATAAATATTTTTAGCTCATCTCATTTAACAAATTTACCTTTAGCTCAAATTGCACGGTAAGTAAATGAGTTAAAAAATTGTGGATTGGATAAAATTTACTGTGATGGAAGAAAAAATGAGATAAATGCTTGTAAATAAAAGCGTCCTATAAAGAAATTAGTGCCACGTATAATACGTCACCTTTAAATTTGTTTATACGTCATCTTTAAATTTGAAATTTTGTAAAGTTTCCACAGACCCATTTGAAGAAACTTCTGCTATTTACAATAGCAAACAGAACTTAAAATTAATCAAATCCTAGTTTAAATAAAAATAAAAATGGAGATCATGCTTGTAATTTAAAAGAAAGCTATTTTAAACTACTGTTCCTAAAATTAAGTTTTCTGAAATAAAAGCTCAAAGAAATTCCTAAATAAATTCTAATTGCTTGTAATTTAAAAGAAAGCTATTTTAAATTACTGTTCCTAAAATTAAGTTTTCTGAAATAAAAGCTCAAAGAAATTCCTAAATAAATTCTAAAGAGAGACCTCATAAGAATTAAACTCAACTACTACGTCAGCAAAAATAACAAGCATAATATCAGTGGCTGTTTCTCTATATAAAATTAACATCGTGTTTATAAAATAATTTTAAACTAGCACAGATTTTTTAATCAACTAAAATAATGGTTTGAGAACTCAAAAAACTTTTTTAATTGAATCTAATCAAACTGAGTATAATTTCTCTTATCACCACAGCTCCGGACATGAAATAAGATAGTTCAAAACTTTAACACACAATAAAACTACGCCAGCATGAATATTTTATATCAGGAATGAACTGGAAAACCCCTGAAAGCATTTATATAAGCTCTGACAACAGTTTAATCGCTCTCAATGGAAATATCCACAAGTAGAAAAATAATAGAAGTTTAAAATAAAAAGAAAAATGCCCAGTTAAACTGAGGGCATTGAGCTCACAGGCTATTCACACTAATTGTATATTATACTCTTATTTCAAAGAATTTGAAATAACCCCCTCGAAAAATAAAGAAATCGACAATATATTAAGGGGGATCACCCCCCCTCCTTATAATTAACCAATGAACACCCAAAACTATTCAGGGAAGCGCCTTATTACAATGAACATACATACAAAATTTGAAGCAAATCGAATAATTATGCATGAAAAATCCATTTATATAAATTAAGGGGGGATTAGACCACCGTATCCATCTTTATACTTAAACAATGCACCCCCAAAACTAATCAGGGAAGTGCCTTACCACAATGAACCTATATACAAAATTTGAAGAAAATCGGATAATTTTGCATGAAAAACCCATTTATCTAATTTAAGGGGGTTAGCCCCCTGTATCCCCCTTGTACTTAACCAATTGATCCCCAAAACTAATCAGGAAAGCTTCTTACCACAGTGAACCTATATACAAAATTTAAAGGAAATCGGAAAATTCTGCATGAAAAACCCATTTATCTAAATTAAGACGGGGGTTACCCCCTCGTTTCCCCCCTTTATATTTAACCAATGGACTCCCAAAACTAATCAGGAAAGCTCCTTACCACAATGAACCTATATACAAAATTTAAAGGAAATCAGAAAATTCTGCATGAAAAACCCATTTATCTAAATTAAGGGGGATCACCCCCGTTTCCCCCCTTTTTACTTAACCAGTGAGCTCCCCAAACTAATCAAGGAAACGCCTTATCACAATGAACCTATATACAAAATTTGAAGAAAAACGGATAATTCTGCATGAAAACCCCATTTATCTAAATTGAGGGGGGGGGGGTAGCTTCCCCCTGTTTGCCCCTTTATACTTTACCAGTGAACTCCCCAAACTAATAAAGGAAGCGCCTTATCACAATGAACCTATATACAAAATTTGAAGAAAATCGGATAATTCTGCATGAAAAACCCCATTTATCTAAATTGAGGGGGGCGTCGCCCCTCCCGTTTCCCCCTTTCTACTTAACCAATGAACCCCTAAAACTAATCAGGGAAGCGCCTTATCACAATAAACCTAAAAACAAAATATGAAGCAAAGCGGTTATTTCTATCAAGAGTTATCGCGTTACGTACATACATACGTACATACATACATACATTCATACATACAGAACGGGCGGGCACATTAGCTCTCAGGCTTTGATAGCCTGTGAGCTAAAAATAGCAATAAACAAAATTTTACTAAATCTAATTCAAAACTTGTTCGGTATAATTCTTTGATTTTTGCTTAATACATGCTGTATTGGATAACAGATGGCACCATTGAGCCCTATGTAGTATTGTTTCAACTCTAAAATCATTTAGTACGTTTCGCTTGGTTTTGTGAATTGCAAGTCATAAAAGATGTTCTTGTTTCTATGATGTTTCTATTTGTTATCTTCGCCCAAATGGTGGCTGGTGATTTTTTTTATGCTTTACTTCAAGGCTTTCATTAATTACGAAAATATTTTGACACAAGATGGATTCGTTCTAAACCAATTCACGATTTTCCAAAATTATAGTTTACATTAAAATCAGGAATTTACTAAAAACTTCGCATTTCCATTATCAATAAATCTGATGCTCGTAAATTTATTTTATAATCCAAAAAAGTGATATTATAAAATAAAGGAATTGAACTATTACTCATAATGGATACCATAGTCGTTTGTCGATGAATTTACAACTTCGTAACCAAGGGATTGTAAAGATTTACAAGGTTTGCAATTTTATAACAAACGTATGTTTTTTTTTTTTTTTTTTAATTTCACAATATTTGTTCTCTTGCTATTTTAAATTTATTTTAAGTTCAAAATATCTTTTTTACCCATTAAAAATAATAGTCAAAGAGGCAGCGTCACATTTTGATAACCAATTTTAGCCTCGAAGATTTTGGTATAATACGATAGATTAGAAAGTACATATTACGAAATTGTTATTCAGTTAGCACCTGCGGGGACTGTTTCCATAGCACCATTGTACCTCTTGTTACAATCTGAAATGAATGACAACACGCTTACGAATGTTATTCTGACTAGGAGATTCTGACTAGGATGACAGTAATTGGGTTGATCCGTGATAGAAAGACTTCTAATGTCCACCACAAGACCTCGTAACTAAACTATAAGACTTCGACCGTCCACATCTTACACATTCTACTATTTTTAACGAACTTCCTCATAACAATGCGAAATTCAAAAATTCAAAAAAAATTGTTTAATTAAACTATAGTTAAGAAAGCTAAGTAACAAGTGAGTAAAATCTACTGTACCTATTTAAATGATGAGTTGAGTCAATTAAATTGATAGCAATGTAAAATAAATTAATTTTTTGAGACAAAAGACTTTTAATAAAGTTTTTTATGTTTTTATTCCAAATGCTTGAACTGATAATATTATTTATGTAGTTACCACGATAATTGCATCCACCTTTGGCTATCACGTGATCAAGATAAGGTGGTTGCTAACAATTGTCAAATTGTCATGTGATCCGGGTAGGCTAATAAACAGCTGCACAGAAATGTATTGTAATTTAAATACTCTGTAACAGGGTTGGCAAGTTTCTGCCGCGGTGGTTAAAACCATTGGTTATAACCGATTAAAATCGGCATGGCAAAAACTAGTTTCTGCTAGTAAGTGGCAAAAAGTGGCAGCAACTAAGAAATAATACTAATAAGAACTTTAATCTGCAATGATTCATATTTCACACATATATTTGATATGTAAACAATTAAGTTAAAAATTTAAACTATTATGAATGTTATTCAAAGTAGCAAAAAGTTTAAAATGATCACATGAATATACTTTGTTTATATAATACACATTTTCTTTCACTTGAAAAACAGAACTTTTCATAATGGTAATCTGATGCTGTATAAGTTTAACAATTAATATTATTGTTTACAATTGAATTTCTATTTAAAAGTTTTAAAAAAAAATTACAAAAAATTCTATGATATTTTAACAAATCACATTTCAGAATATTTTTAAATAAATACTACAATCCAATAACTTAAAGATTATCTACTCTAATAATTGTGTATAAATAAAATTACACAATCATATTATAGCAAAAATTTTATCTGTTACATTACTGCTTTTCTTAATACAAATATATTTATACTAATTAAAAACAACATAAATGTCCAAAAACATATACGTACGATTTCATAAAATACTTTACTGGAGGTGTTTTCATATACAAAACTGTATATCTACATAGATAACCGAGCGTTTTCGAGCAAACGTTTGCTCATCTTCAGGATTATAAATCAAAACGCAAGCACACAGATGACAAAATTTGTCATCTGTGTGCTTGCGCTTTGATTATACGAAAATATAGTTTTTACTGAAACTTCAGTTTATTTCTCTAGTTGGTGATTTAAGTTTCAGTTTTTAATAGCTTATATAATACTGACTACTTTAATTCCTGAATTTAGAAATTTCATTAAGTGCATATTTACTTATGTTATATTTATGTGCTCTTTAAAATAGAAGTTGCTAAATTTTAAAACACTCAGAAAATAAAGTCTTCTTTTGCTATTTCAAGAATGGATATTTTGCAAATTACTTAATTATGATGATTTTACTTTATCATATTTTCCTCGTATTTTTCGATTTGGGAAATAATGTGTCTCTTACGAATTAAAATGTGTGACTTGAATACCGAAAAACAAATTATTTGTTTTACCATTTAAAGATTAATATCATAAATATAAAATACATAAAAAATCGTTCCATTCGGTTTATGTTAAAGTAAATAAAATTTTAAACATATCCTTAAATCTTTTTTTTTTCGATACAGTTCTCCTATACCGAAAAGAATTGAGAAAACGCTATCTTCAAAAGATAAATATATCGTGATATTTTAACCTTATTGAATTCAGTGAAGTAGGAAAAAATAAACAAGTCGCAAAAGTAGAAACTTTAGATGGAAAATATATAGCTAGAGGTATTTTTAAAATTCTTTTGGAAAGTTAAAGTTAAATGTTTTCGAACGCGCGGTTCGAAATTCTACTCAAACATTATTCATTCACATAAAGCGGTTATAATTAGTTTTAAAAAAAGTATCATAAATAATCTGTTCTGATACATAAATATACGTAAAATTACTTTTAAATTTATAAAAAATTACATCCAAAATAAATTACACTACGGAATTAAATGAAATAATATATAAAATATGTTGGCAATATTTCTTTAACAATATTGTTTGTATTTCATTCAAAAGATGATTGCAAAATGTATGTATGAAATAATTTTTTTTATTGAAACTATATGCAAAAAAAAGATTGTATTTCGATTTTTCAATATGGGTGGATATATGTATTTCATGATGTATCAAAGTTTAGAAAAATTGACCTTTTTTCTTGGAAATGTTTTAATAATATCATAGGCTGAGAGTCTGATCAAATTTCGATTTCAGTAGGCTTATTGCTAATTAGAAACTTGTAAGTAATATCGGATAATTCGTAAGTGTTGTGTGTGACTGAGTTTATTTTAAATTATTGTAAAATACTTATAAGTTGCGATTAGTATTTACTAAAATTTTCATAACGATCAAAATTTGAGTGGAAACGATTTATTGAGGTGATTTAGATTATTTTCTGCCGATTTTTCATGCAAGTGTGTAATCCAGATGTTCATATATAAAAATTTTTTTATTTATTTATTTATGTGTGGAGTTGCTAATTAAATTCTGACATAAAAAGAATAATGATTCATGCCTTTGTATTTCGAAGTTTTTAGTAAAGCAGCTTGATTTCATCGAATTTTATTCGCAATATCCTTTATTGTAGAAATACTGTTGTGCCACTCGAGATCTTAGGAAGTATTAATAAACTTGATTTAATGACTGATGTCATATAAGCAAAATAGTAAACTATTGATTTTCATCTAATATCAGTGCTTCAATAATGGGTTGGGATTATTTGTGTGTGCAAAATCTACGCCATGGTTGTGCAAAACAGTACAATAAATTTTAATTTCGTTAACTTACAAGGGAACAAGGAGCATAAAAGCAATAAAGAATGTAAATGTCGTTCTGCATATATAAATATATGAAATTTTATGGTGCCAATTCACCTTTAAAATGTCAAAACGCGAATATTTAAAAAAAGGGGGGGGGGAATCAATTAGCTTCAATTTTAAACATGTTGACTGGAAATTAAAGATTCTAAGTCATTTTGTTTACAAAACTTTGCAAAAAAAAAAAAAAAAAAAAAAAAAAAAAAACTGTTTTATGTGTTTTTATTATATTTACTATGAGTTAATTATTTTTTGTCTATGACTCTTGCTTGTCTTCTCCGGAAGTGATATAATTTTGTACTCTTTCCTTTTTCACAGATATTATTTTTGTTAAATAGTTTATCTACTGTACCCCGCCCACTGTCGCACTTTCTAGCGGAGTCTGCTTTGGCTGAAAAAAAAATGTAAATCCTTAATCAAGTCTACAGACTTGATTTCCTAGTCTGAGCAGTTCCTTTCAGGCAGTCAAATACCTAGAAAGATCTGGTGGAATTGAGTGATAACATACTGATAGATAAATTTAAATTACCACAGAAAGAAAAAAAAAAGAAGAAGAAGAAGAAAGAAATTGAAAATCTGAATAATAAATATAATATCCTGACTCAGAGATTTCAGCAAACACAAAAATTCATTGAAAAACAACAATTACTCTAACATAAATTCGAAAATAATTTAAAGAAGAATAGCATTTTTCAGTCAAGATTCCGTGAACTACAGGGAGATTTACTGTCAGCACAAGAACAATTTCAATTGTCACAGGTCGCGCTTAAAGAGGTTAATGCCCCTCTGGCAGCAGTCAATTCAGCAGTCTTTATTGTCAACAATGTTTTGTAATTGGGATTATATTTCCATTAGCTATGTATAGTGAATCTGGCTAAATAATACTAATAATAATAAAAATATGGCGACGTATGCCATCTTTCATAGCTGAAGATAAATTTTTGTGTGTGTATAAGTATATAACTGTATATTTAAATATGTACTGTGTATATTTAACTAAGTACTTATATTTAATATATAAGTAGCCGCATCGTTTAACTAATCTGTAGTTTAAGTCTCATCAAATCCGAAGCAATAGAACGACCTCTGGAGCCTTCTGAAGTATGTAACTCTTTCTTTTGCTAATGCTGTATTATTATTTGCCTAGACACAGAATTTATTAAGTGTAGATAGTTGGTCAGTCAGATCTCAAATCCCTTCTCTCCAATGGGAATCCTATGTGCTTGAAATGCATTCGTACTTTTGAAATTTGTCATAAGAAAAATAATATTTTTTTACTTCTGACTGCAGTATAGTCTTCTTAAAGAATGTATCTTTGTATAGTTGGTAAAATATTCCTAAAATATATTATTAATTTTATTTTAAGTGTTAAAATCCTACTCACAACTGGTCAGTTTCGCCAAGATTTTAAAATATAAAATATAAAATTAATCATATATTTTAGGAATATTTTTTCAACTAAATAAAGAGGCATCGTACAAGAAAAACATGTCTCAAATCTAGAAAAAAAAGTGAAACTAATACTGCTGTTGCTGTAATTGAATTTCCTTTGTACCCTTTTTATTTTCGCGGCTTAAATTTCAAAAACTATTGCATATACCAACGAAGCAACTAGGTTTTAGAGCACTATATGATAAACACGCTGAAGCTGACAGATTTTAAATCCAGGAATTATTTTAAGCGCTATTCAAAGTTGAAATTAGCCAGAAAAGTTCAGTTTAAAAACTTTTATAGGATCAAAGAGTATGTATAGCATTTTAACCATTTTTGCGGGCACATACTTGACTAAATTGTGGTGTGTAGTATCCAATAATTTTTTTTTTTAATTTTCCTAATTTCGTAAGTTGTTTTCATCCTTTTTTAATAAATTTTCATTACTCGAATAGAGATTTAATTTATAATTAAAAAAACCGATTTTACCTTTCTAGTGCTAGATTTTAAAAAGCCCAAAAAATAATATTTCTAAAGACTTTTAAATTGAAACATATATTTACCCGTGAATATTAAAAAGGAAAGAACACTTTCAAATAATTAATTTATTAAGTGCGACAAACATTTAATGGGGATTAAAACCGATTACCGATTACGTCACATTTAAAACGATACATTAATAATTTCATATTTAGACCTATTTTCTTATAGCGTTTTTACAAAAATTCGGGAGGCAGGAACATTTCTTACTTAATCGTTTTATACAAGCTGATTTTCAACTATGTAACTGATCTAACTTAATCAATCACAAAAACAGCAGTCAGCTGTCGTGACAGTGGTGGATGCGACCTTGGAAACAAGAAAATCCCCTAGTCTAAAGGAAATGAATGTCAACCCGATTACTGACGATCTTCCATGGTAAAGATAATATTATTTAATCTTCAGTAATTGCGTAATCTTTTTGAAACAGAGTTAATTAGCATTCTTTTACAGCATGCGAGTTCTGAACGGGGATTGACGAGGGTAGTTCGTAGGAGCAGAGTCGCAAAAAGATGTTACAGATTTTGGCTATGATGTCATACACTCATGCACAGTTTTTCTTTTTTTTTAAACGGTTATAAAAAGGAAAAAAGTCGCCAAATTTAGGAGATTTTTTCTTTTAATGGCAACCTAGCTATAGTATTATGTTTTTGGTTTGGCGCGAGCTTGAAAATCGTGCCAACCAAAGAGTCGCCCTACATCGGTGCGTGAGTAAAACACATCTGTTCCCAGATTTTATTTTTATGGTGAGAAATTTTAAAAATACAAATGAATTTTAAGCCCGTTGGCTTAAAATTGAGACGGAAATTTGACATCTTACCCACCAACTGCCTTAAATTTTTCCTTACTCAACCAGAATCCAGCTTCGTGATTTCTGAAATATTCTCTTTCTTGGTTCTCGTGCACATGTATGCAAATATTCCACAATGCAATTTTCCCTTTTTTATTTATTGATAAGATTTTTTTAAACTTTAATATTGGTTCATGTTCATAAAATGTCCATAATTAACAATCTGCATCTTTAAACGGATATAAATCCACAACTTCTAAAATCTCACAAAAATTACAATTATTTTAAAAAGAAATGTAATTTCTATCAAATATACTTTTTTCTAAAAATAAGAAATAATTAAATAATAAAGTACCCCTTTTTTCTTTTATGTGCGTGATACGGGTGCTCAGTTATACCTAATTTTTAGGAACTAACACAATCTTAGCACGCAATCGCACGATTTGAAAATGATTTATTATTTGATATTTAAAGCTTAAACGTTTTCCGTAAAAAATTAGAAAAACGGTTACAATTACGCTTATTCTGTTACTAGAAAATTGTTCAATATATTAAGAAAGATTTCTTGCTATGACACAATTTTTCAAAACGTAATATCCTGCAATTTGTATTTTGGTTTATGGGACAAAGATAATGCTAGTTAAAATTAAATATGAAAATTTTTTTTAATGTTTAACAGGTACATCCAGAAAAAGGAATTGATTAAAACAACAAAACATGTTTTGTGAGTACATTTTGGTTGTTTCAAGAAAATGTTTAGTTGAAGTAAAAAGTTGGTTTTGTTGCATTGACAAAAAATATTGTTAACACTCTTACAAAATTTTAACAAAATTTCATTAATTTTACTTGAATTAACAAAATCTGTTTTTTTAACTTTACCATAATTTTGAAATTTAATTTTGTAATTTTTACAAAATTTAAATTGTTGTGTAGTAGCCATAACTCTCTCACGTAACTTGGTTTATCTGACTTATATAGCTATATAATTAAAGTATTAACATAATTTTGGGATAATTAAAACTTTTTAAATTGGTACGGACCAAGGTAGTTTTAAAAATCCCCCTATCCCATTTATGACTTTCTTCTATCTTTAAAAGAAGAAAGTATTGGAGTCATGAAAATTTTCAACTTCTGGTTTTCGACGGATTTAGAAGGTCCTGAACAAGATTTGACTGTTTTTAGAAAATGACTGTCTATGACTCTGTCTGCCTGTATGAGACAAAAATTTTGTGGGCGCTCTATTTCAAGAACTAATGCACGGAATTTAATAAGACTTTATATTTCTGCAATAGATTCGTGATTTCTAAATAAGTAATGCACTGATTTACATCAAACTACAGATTGAGTTGGACCTTGACATAAATAGAAGCTGATTATGTTTTGGTGTAAATAGCCCTACAGGTGGCGCTACTATGCTCCTTTTTTTCATGATTTTCACTATAAATAAATCTCAAGAACTAATGCACGGATTAATTTTTAATTCATTTTCAGCAGTGGTTTACGCCTGTATTTCTTAAATAATAACCAGTGAATTTTTATCCTGCTTTTTTTCAAGCTTAAACCGACAGAGTGAAAAATGTCCCAAGCCGGGAATCGTACCCGGGCCCTCATAATACCGCTTTTAGTCCCCAGCATACGGCAACACAGTTAATTTTTAATTAATTTTCTGCAGTGAATTACGCCTGTAATACTTGAATAATAACCAGTGAATTTTTATCCTGCTTTTTACAGGCGTAATTCATTGCTGAAAATGAATTAAAAATTAACTATATGTTGCCGTATGCTGGGCTTTGTATTTTCGTCTCATGTTTGCCGCAAAAATTTGCATGCTCATGCAGGGCCTGTTTACCGAATAGTCCCGGGAAGCCCGTGCTTACCCAAAGAAATACAAAGGTGCCCCAAATTTATTTTCCAGAATAACTTTTTACACACACACACACACACACACAAAAAAAAAAATCAATTAGGGTACGAAATGCACTTTTTCCTTACGAATTTTTTATCTAAGAAGCGCGCTCTTTCTAAATTGTTGTTTACTCGAAATTTTGATGGTAAAATTTCAAATTGTTGCAGCAAACCAAAAATGAATTTAGTAAATAACAAAGAAATTGGTAGTTTCCCCCAGAGTAACGTTGGGCTCCCCCTCCTATGGATTCCGGAAGTCTTAAGAGGGCCTGTGCTCATGATGACATTTTCATTTTGTGCTGCGGTTGCAGCCGGTCCGACATATATAAGAGTGAGAAATTTCGAGTTTGGATATCGTTCCTTGTAGCTCAGTGGTAGAGCCTCAGATCGATATTCTGAGGACTCGGATTCGATTACCGACTTGGGATATTGTTCAATCTGTTGGTTTACGCTTGAAAAAAAGCAGGATAAGAATTCACTTGTTATTATTCAAGGATTACAGGCGTAATTCACTGCTGAAAATGAATTAAAAATTACCTAAAAAAATAGTTAAGTTTGGATTGGTTCTAATACAAAAAATAATTTTAAAGTAAATATTATAATTGTTTCTGTAACAAAAACCTTTTGTTGTTAAAACAAAGAAAATTCTTAAAATTACACAAAACAATTATTTTTTAAGCAAAAGTTTTTGTTACCGAAACGGAAAAGAACACTTAAAGTAACAGATAATTATATGTATTTTGAGAAAACTTTCAACAAAAGAATTTTGTTAATTCAAGTAAAATTGAACCATTTTTTATTGATGATACAATTTTTTTTGTTGGAACTGCAAAAAAAAATCAACAATATTTTTCTTGTTGATTCAAACAAAATTTCCATTGACCCATATTTAAACGGAAAGTTTTGTTGGGCCAACTAAATTTTTGTTGATTCAACAAAACTTTTCTCTGGGTGTATATTTTTTTCAATTTTTAAATCTGCTTTACATGTAGAATTTTCCTTTAAATTATCAAATAATAATTTCGCATGTGATCACTCGAAATTGAATGTGCATTACCCGAAAAAAATTCAAACGGGGGACATTACTGCAATTGTAAATAACGCAGAAGATATCTTTTTATACCAGAGCTCCCTGTTTATTATTTTCTGCATCCTATTATAATAAAATTTAGGGTGGATTCATATAAATACATTCTGAATCTGTATCAAACTTTAAAATATTTCATACTAGCACATAAAGTTGTCATCATAATTGGATTCTTCAGCAAATATATTTTTTGATATAAAAGGGGAAGTCATTCTATCTTGTTGTTTAGAAATTATGCATTTTTAGGTGCATTAGTAATTATATAAATACGTAGCATTTATAGTCGTCGTCTGCACCGTCCGTCTGTCCGCATATAACAAAGTACCCAAGTAAAAAAGTACCCAATCGAAGGGTTTGAAACTAAATATATTTATATAATCATTGCAGAATTTTATGAAAATCGAATCAAATCTGAAAAAAAAAATTAATAAAAGTATTTTAAAAACACAAATTGCACAAATTGTGCTTATTAGTTGCTAAAATCAGTGTAAAAATTGTTTTAAACTCATAAAAGAGCTAAAATCCTACATGTTTCGGCTTTAAACTTAAAGCCATCATCGGGGAAGAGGAACAACACAAACGACTACTGATCTTTTAATTTTCGACACGAGAAAATTGAAATCAACAGTATGGAAAATTTTAAATAAAATAAGCGGGCGCTCTCTGTTGCCAAAGAGCGAAAAACAAAACAATGAATTAACAAGGGGTTAAAAATGTATCCCATAAACTAGGTATATTGAAAGAAAAGTTATCATTACAAATACAATCTTTTCTAATTTTAATTTCCAATGATTCCCTAATGGCGGCTAAAATTAAAATTAGAATTAAAATTAGAAATTAATTTTGAATTAAAATTAGAAAAGATTGTATTTGTAATGATAACTTTTCTTTCAACATACCTAGTTTATGGGATACATTTTAACCCCTTGTTAATTCATTGTTTTGTTTTTCGCTCTTTGGCAACAGAGAGCGCCCGCTTATTTTATTTAAATTTTTCCATACTGTTGATTTCAATTTTCTCGTGTCGAAAATTAAAAGATCAGTAGTCGTTTGTGTTGTTCCTCTTCCCCGATGATGGCTTTAAGTTTAAAGCCGAAACATGTAGGATTTTAGCTCTTTTATGAGTTTAAAACAATTTTTACACTGATTTTAGCAACTAATAAGCACAATTTGTGCAATTTGTGTTTTTAAAATACTAGTTAACAGTGTAGTGTCCAAATGGATTCAATTGTGATTAATAAAAGTTTCTTCATTCTATTAAATCTTATCATACGCGACCGAGATGTATCGCCAAGTTATCTGACATGCATGAAGTTATAGTCATATATGACGTATATGACATTTTATAACCTCTATGACCAAGTTATATTCGCATTCTTCAATCTATTATATCCTATTGTACATAATTAACTCAATGGTGTACCATGATAGGTAATGATTCTAGGTTGCCATGGTGATTACGTCCTATTTAAGATGGTGTCATATTATTCCGGTATTCCTGAATTTAAAAACCAAATTTGTACAATAAAATTGTTTAATTATAGCAGTCATATAATCTACCAACAATTAGATGTTTCCAGAGAAATAGATATTAAATGAAAAAGAGTCTAAATATGAATTTGAAGTTCTGAAATTTCCAAAGCTAGGTTTAAGTTTCCCATTGTAATTTTCAGTAAATATCAACAGAAGATAAAATGTTGCCAACTTAAAATGTATTTATTTTATTAAAAAAATTAATCATATCATAATAACAGACGATATATTTCACTGAAAGTAGTACGAACACACTTCATTTGTCACATTGGACGTACAATTTTCAACTTGTTAAACACATAGTGTTTTTCAATCATTGCAATACATATTTCAATGCTGGTAGCTTTCTAAGAATAAATCCTAAAGAACTTGATCAAATGACTTGCAGTTCAGCACCAAACTTTTAACCATAATTTTTAAACTATTTGACTGAATAGTTTGTCGTTTGGTTTCCAAATGTAAATTCCTGACATCTCATGTTAATTCCCTGCAAGAACAACTTATTTTCTGTCGCCCTTTGCTTGTCTTTCAATTAAAAATCACCGCCAATATATTTTAGGACATTACGTAATTAAATACACATATTTTTTATTGATATATGGATGTACATTTTATTTTTACACTAGTGAAATTAACAAAACAAATCTAAATACATTTATTATAAATATTCTGAATTTCATGAAAATGTATGTTATGTAATTAGTGACTCTATATGTGAGCAATTTGCTCATAATTTAATTAACATGTAGAAGGGTTTTTATATCTTCTGATTATGTTTCATCGGTTACACATTCTTATCAGGCGTTCGCTTTTCTTTTTCATTAAATGTATTGACATTATTATAAGACCGAACATTATCTTAATAAAATGGTACCTATTTAGCATTATCTTTACACTTAATTTGAGAATTTTTGATAAAATGACTGCGGTTTACTCAAATGAAGGTTATGAACACCTAATACTTTATGTTTAATTATAAACTAAACCGAAATAAGCTCACATAGTTGAATTAGGTATAGCTTGACCAAAAGAGTTTGTATTGGCCATATCTTGGCTAATTTTGTTTACAATAATTATATTATGTAGATAGTCATGCATATGTGGGAAAATATTGTCATGAAATATTGTACCATCACTGATGAGTTTATATTTCGCTAATTTGGTAAAACTATCGCCAAGAAAACTTTCACAATTGCAATGCCATGGCCGATAAATTCCACATTACGGACACCTCTCTAACCCTTGTTAACAAGTAAAGGCTATTAAACATATCATACATATATGTGTGTGAAATTTATGATTATTGTTTACTGTTGTTTAAAAATTATCAATAAAATTTTATTTTTTTATTTTTTTATTCATTATATTAATATTTTTGTAGAACGACAAAAATAATTTTGAAAATAGATATTTTTTGAGACTTTGAAATAAATTATTTTTTGATGATATGCTATAACAACTACTTTTTTTAAATTATGTTTTTTTATAATATTTGCTTACACACAGAAGAATTAAAAAAAAAGATTAAAATAAACAAAAGTTAAGAGAGCAGTTGTTTTATTATTGAAAAATTACCATAATTCTGAACGAAATTTGTCATCTTCTATTTTGATAAATTCGCATTTAAGTTTCAGTATGGCATATTATTTTTACTCTAGAGACACATTTATGCTTTTTTAGGAATGCATGTTTTGATTTGTAAAATTGACCATTAAAAGCAATAAATAAAGTTGTGTTTTCGCTTTAAATAAATGTATTCGATTTTAAAACTATAAGAACATATTAGGTAGCTTTCAATACAAAAAAGTATAAAGCTACCTATTGCAGCCGTTCGGAGGAAAGCAGTTCCGGAAAATTTCGATATATTTTCACCGATCATGACCCCCAGAACCCAAAACCACCCTCCGTTCAAATGTTGATTTATATATATAGATATATCCATATATATATATATATATATATATATCTGACTTATGTCATACGATAACGCTCGTATTTATAAATCAATTTTGATGAAACTAATTGTGTGTATTAAGGTCACCAATGTCTCGACCGAGTTCGTTGGCCAGCTTGGTCCGCCATTTTGTTTCAAGATGGCGGCCATTTAAAAATTTAAAACTAAAATAAATATACAAAAAAATTAAAAATTCAAATTTATTTTTTAATTACGTGTTAGGCCTTGATACAAGGATTCCAGAGCATTTTTTGGTTTACCGCTATCTTAAAAAATGGCTGAGATAGAGCATTTTGAAATTCTAGGGTGGCTGCCATTTTGAAACAAAACAGCACATTAACGCGATTACTCGCAAATTATTTTCTTTCATTGTTGTAATAATTTTCCCAATCATACTCATAAAACTATATATTCATATCCGTTAGCGCCAAAATTGGCGACATTGGCGACATTTGGCGAAATATCGCCAAATTTGGCGACCAAAATAAGTCTTCATAAATGAAGCCAATTTAGCTCTTGCTCAATAATTTGGCGAATTTCTTATTCAAATTCAGTATTAACGAATCTTTTGTAAACGTTTCTTTGCATTTTAACTTGCTGTTTTCGTGTAACATTAGCTAAAATTTTAAAACGAAGATGTAGGAAAGCTACCTTTTCCTCCCGGTACAGGCCGGAAGGATTTTTTAAAGATATATTGTCTTTCGTGTTCATTTAAATAGTGAAAATCGTAGACGACATTTTAGTAGAGTACGGAAATGTACTTTTCCATTGTTTTAACAGTTCCATTGAACTATTTATTGCTTCAATAATAAGTCAGAAATATCTATACTAATAACAGAAAGTTTCGCTTTGTGTGTGTGTGTCTGTGAATGTGTGTGCGATGGCTAGCGAAATCTAGCGCACCTAGAAGTCTGAAAATTAATTAAGGGTAGTCCAAGGTCTGATCTCATGAACCTGGAACTCAGAATTTTAATATTTTGATAATTACCGGAGATACTAATTAGAATCTCATTAAACATCGCGTCGAAAATAGAATCTTTTTATCTGAAAAATAAAATAGTTCATTTCTCCTTAGAATCGTTCCCTGCTGCGAGGCTCGCAACCAACCAATTGAATTTCTTCATTCGACGGGACCTCGAAAATTTTCATTTTCGCCACAGTTTAAAAGGTTAGAACGAAGAATGTCCAATACGAAGATGTTTGTCTCATTCGACTGGAATTAGATAGCCTTACAGATTTCAGTTATGTTCGTATTGGACAAATTGCGGAACCTGGTGGGGGAATGTGGAACTAATGGATTTTGAAGTGCGTGCGCAGTACCGATGGCGCAGGCAGCGGCGAGACGTGTCTGAGGTTCGTTGAAGGTGAAAATAAAGGATTTCCCTGTCCGTGCGCAGCACGCCCTGTATGCTTCGCGTAACGTTTTCACTATTTAAATGCATATATTTTCCCACAATTTTATAGAGGACATGGATGCAGTTATATTTATAAACTACTAAAATTTCAGAGAGTTGGTAAGTGTTATGTTAACGGACCCGATCAGAAAACCAAAAAAAGCGAGTAAAAACTATATTTTTTTTACGATTATATAACAATATTTTTTATGTAATTTTTACGCGGGCTATAAAACCGTTATACTTATAAAAGTTTCAAAAAGTTCGGACAACAAGTTTTTTTTTTTTTTTTTTTTTTTTTTTTTTTTTTTTTTTTTTTTTAATATGAAACGCCCCTACATGAAAAAATAAGTAAATGTCTTCCTACGTGCCCTTGAACCACTAAATATTAATATTTTTTTGCGAATTTTTAATAAATATTATATATTTTTATAAAATCGGGTTAAAGATAAAATCATACAAATTTTGGGTTTATTCAAGTTTATTATCACGCGCCCGGGCAACGAAGGTCAGATCACCTAGTTATAAGATTTATAAGGATAATGAAGGTTAAACTTAAAGTATCATATTAATGAATACAATTTCATTAATGCATCAAAGGTATTGTATTACTCCATTAACTTAGTGTAAATGGAACAGTACGTGATATTAGTACTGCATAACGGAAGGTCTACACTGTTAAAAATTTGCAGCAAACTGTTCAGTCATTTGACCGTTTTTATAAAAAAAAAAAAACGGTTACATAACAGTAATTTAATTATATTTTGACCATATTATTGCCAGAATAGAGTTAAATTACAGTTATGTAACCTTATTCTATAAAAACAGTCGAATGACTGGACAGTTTGCTGCAAATTTTTAACAGTGTAGTTTCGTACATGAATATTGAATTATCTGGTCATTCATGAAAAAGGAAACCTTGGTAAAGAATGAAGCCTTTTAACAAAATTATTTTTACGAAAACTGTATTGACCTAATTATAAATATTTATTAAAATAGTATTTCAATGTTTTAATGAATAAAACTCGATATACGAGTATGTTGTTTGAAGACATGAAATTTCTTTTCCCAGAACTTTATGCTGCATATATTTTCTTCAATTCCTATAAGTATTTTAGAAATTACATTTTCTGAAACATATGTAAAACAATGAAATCGGAAATTTTCTTTCAGAAGTACTAAATAACAAACTTTAGCTGTTTAGGGAAAAAAATATTTCTTTACAGGTGTTATGTATATACTCCACGTTGTCTTTATCATTTTAAATTTCAGTATTTAATTCTGAGTTCATGCACTTTTGAAAGAGAAACTGTTAGACTAAAGTTTCTATTGCCGTGCTATCATTTGAAGTATTATAATAATGTTCCTCAATTAGCATATTCCTTAGTTCCGTGCTTAAACATTTAACAGTGAATTGTAAAATACGGTTTTAAATTTTTAAACTTTACAAGAATAGTTTGAGTATCATTTAATCTTACATATACTTAAGATTTTCTATTCCCATTGCGTGCATTTTGAAATTCTCTTATACATTCTATGAAGTACAATACTATACGAAAATCTTTTCCTTTTGTTATTTTGAAAAAGAGCTCGCATAAGCAAGAAATGTTTCATTTTGTTATCCATAGTTACTATAGCATTATTTAAAAATATCATAAAAATGTATCCTTAATAAATAAAAAAAATAGTTTTTGTTATTGTGATAGAAATGCATGATATATTTTTTAATTATTTTATATGTATTATTTTATATATTTTATATAATATTTTTTTCTGTATAAATATCTTCATTCGACGATAAGAAATTGGTATAATAATTGTGGTTTAGTGTGTTTAAACGCTAAAATTTAAACGTTAAAATTTCTAATTTGCTAAAATACAGTAAGTCAAAGCAAATTCGAAATGAATATTGTAGGGTTAGATAACACCTCCCCCACAATAACTTGAGCCACACTGCTTACCATTTAAGTAAAATAACTATGTGCATGATGGAGGCTAAAATAATTGCAACATTTTCTGAAGGAAACAAAAAGGGTTTATTAAAACTGTAGGTTATAGGTAGCAAACACATCTTTTAGAAGATACATCATCACAGGCACATAATAAGTCAAACTCTCAATAATTTCTGAAGTCCAAACATAGTTCATTTATACTGCATATATTAACTGAATATTTTATACACTAAAAAAAAACAAGTAGTCACCTGCTACTAAATGAAACACCACCAGAAATAAGGCCTATTTGCAAAAGCTACTCACATGTTGAACTGACTTGTCAAACTACAAACTTCCCAAATATATACTTCAAAACACAATACAAAATCTGCATTTTAATTTTGCCAAATTAGTAAATATAACTTTCAATAAGTGATAGACACACCCACTAGAACAAAATGACATCACTGTGTCAGAATGACATCAGAAGAAACAACAAATCAGAAAAAGGTTAACTAAAAAGTAACAGAAAGTTAACTTCACTACCAACCACCCAACCATATGCTGAAAAAGGTAAACAAGCATGCACACTTGCTGTAAGTACCAGACTATTGAATTTAAACATTAAAAATGATTAACTAAATAAGATACTTAGAAAATAAATTAAACTAAACATAGAAGCAAGCTTTTATATGGTGGTGGTGGTTATTAAATAAAATGAGGAGCTGGGAAAACACAAAAATATAACTTTAAGCCTACAAATGCCCCCTTTTTTCCAGGTCCTCTGCCTAGCCAAACAACCATTTTCTAAAATAGAAAAATTTTTCACTTGACAATGCTTTTGTCATTACATCAGCAACATTACATTTACTAGATACATACTTAAGTTCAAAATTTCCAATATTTTCCTTTGCAAAATAACTACGTGTATCAATATATTTGGTTCTTGTATTCTCTATATTGTTTTTAGAAAAAACTTATAGTACTTTGATTGTCACAATGAATTGTTGGTTTAGTTAAGTTTAAGTTCAAAAAGGAAAAGTCATCAATTATTCTTGTTAACCAACACAGTTCCTTGACTGAATCTGATAAAGCAACATACTCAGATTCCATACTTGATAAGGCAACACATTTCTGTTTAGAAGAGTTCCATATAATAGGTACTTGGTCAACAAAAATTACCAAACCACTAACTGATTTACGATCAACTAAATCTGAAGCCCATGTAGCATCAGTATAGACATTAATATTACAATTTGAAATTCTAGATAGATTTAAACTCAATTCTTTAGTATCAATAACATATTGCAAAACCTGACACAAATTTTTCCAATGATCCCATGATGGCTTATTAGAAAACTGAGATAAAGCAATAACTGAAAATTGAATATCAGGTCTACTTCTAGAAGCTAAGAACAACAAGCAACCTATTAACTGTCTGTAAGGGACATCTATTTGTTCCACCTCATTTGCTAAGTTTAACACTGTTCCTGGTGTTAATGGCAATTTGCATTTTATTCTAGGAACCTTAAAAATTTCTGCAATTCTTTCAATATATTTAGTTTGATGCAGTACATAAGACCCCTCACGTTGCTCGAATTCAACTCCTAGAAAATTTCTAATTTCACCTAAAGTTTTTATTTCAAATTTAGACTTTATTAATTCAATTACTTGGTTTAATATTTCCTTATTCTCTGCAAAAATTGCTAAGTCATCAACATAAACTAGAATTACTACTTTTAATTTATAAACATATATGCAGTTGCAATTCAATGCTTTATCAAAACCTAAATCCTTAAAAGTTTTGTCTAATTCATTAAACCATTCGCGGCCAGCCTGGTGGAGTCCATATAATGCCTTGTTAAGTTTCCATACATACTTTTCATCAACTTCCCGGAAACCATCTGGCTGCTCAACATAAATTTGTTCATTTAATTTTGCATATAAGTATGCACCTTTCACGTCAATATGCTGGCTAAACCATCCCTTTAGAACCACAAGTACAATAAAGAAAAATCTAACAAGTGGAAAAGCTATGACAGGTGAAAATGTGTCAAAATAATCGATTCCCTCAACTTGTCGGAATCCCTTCGCTACTAACCTAGCTTTAAAACTTTTAATTTTACCTGACACATCCTTTTTCAGTGTATATACCCATTTTGTACCAAGAACTTTACTCTTTTCAGGACGGGTTACAAGGTCATACACTTCCCTATCTTTTAATATTTTAAGTTCAGTACTCATAGCTTTAACCCACTCTTGTTTCTCAGGAAGATTTTGGGACTCACTAAAACTAATTGGGATTTTTATCTCAGCACAATGTGCTTCTGGGCTAGATTCTACGTCCTCTTCATCAGTTTCTATTACAGGTTTAGCATTAGAGTCACTTTTCAGTTTAACTTCAGGCTGGGAGGGATCTGAATTAGTTTTAAGTGGTTTAAAATCAAATTCCTCAGATTTAAAAACTAGACCCTTTTTCTTACAATAATCCTTCACATCATTTTTACTTCTTAACCTAATACGAGGTTCTGGATAGTAGTAAACATCTACACGACCTGCAGAACTACCTGACTCTCTAACCTTTTCAATTCTCTTCCAATCTGAAAAAGAAGTATTTTCAACTGGGTCATCTTGCACTTTAAATTTAACCATTCTATTGCTAGAGTCTTTAACTGGTTCTGAAATAAAATCATTTTCAATGATTTTCAAATGTTTAGTTTCCTGCACTTCTTTAGTCCCTTGAAACCATACTCTATAACCTCTCGTGCTGCTGGCGTAGCCAATTAAAATTCCCTTTTTAGATCTTGCCTCTAATTTATTACGATACCTTTTTGGAATATGAACAAAAACAGTACTTCCTATAACTCTTAAGTACTTAACCGAAAAATTTCCACCTTTCCAAACATTTAGAGGGGCTTTCCCATGCAATTTAGTGTGAGGGTATCTATTTTTTAAGTAATTTACAGTACAAACCATTTCAGCCCATAATTCTTTAGGTAAATTTGCCTGAATTAACATAGCTCTAACTCCCTCCATTAAAGTACGGTTGTATCTTTCCGCGATGCCATTCATCTGTGGCGAATACGTATTCGAGTGCTCATGTTTAATCCCCTCATCTTTTAAGAATTTCTCAAATTGATTAGAATCAAATTCTTTACCCCAATCAGAACGAAGTCTTTTAATTACATGACCTGTCTGCTTCTCAACTAAAGCTTTATAATGCTTGAAATAATCAAATGCCTGACTTTTATATTTAAGAATGTATACATGTGCATACCTAGAGAAATCATCAACTAAACTCAATAAAAACCTAGCCCCACCTAAAGAAGGTTCAGGAGCTGGTCCCCAAATGTCGAGGTGCACTAACTCTAAAATGCCACCTGTCTTAATATCATCTATAACATGATGAGATTCTCTAGTACTTTTTGCTAAATTACAAACTTCACATGACCCCATTTCACCGGATAAATTTTTAAGTCCAGTTACATAATTTGTTTTTGAAAATTTTATCAAGTTTTTAGCATTTAAATGACTGAAACGCCTATGCCATAGCACTAAATCATTAGAACAATTATTTAACTTACTATTTCTAACAACATAAGCACACGATTCATTAGACACACATTTAGCAGTAATACAATAAAATTTAGTTACTAAAGGCACTGTTAAAAATTCAGAATTATCAGGATTAAAAATTATAGCCTTACATTTGTCAAATTTTACTTTAAAATTTTTATCAGTTAATTTTCTAACAGACAGAAGATTTCTCACCATATCAGGAACATAATATACATTTTTTAAAGTAAAAGTTCTTACTACAGTACCACAGTTCACTCGTAAGTCAATGTCCCCTATACCACAAATGTCAGCAATTATTTTGCTATAACAGCTTGACTTTCTAATTCTCTGAAATTATAGAAGAGAGATCGATCATAACTGAAGTGATCTGTTGCTGCAGAATCCAAAATAAATTCGAGTTCAGGTCCATCAGACAATAGGGCGGATGCGAAGAAAGCTTGATTAGGCAGTTGGGATTTCCTTGAACTTGATCTGAATCTTGGTCTATACTGATTTAATCTCCTGGTTTGGGATCTATGTCTACAATTCTTGATTAAGTGGCCAACTTGGTCACACCGATAGCACTTTCGGGTTTCTTGTTGCACAGTTGAATTCACAGCACTAGGAGGATGGACCTTTGGTATAGTATCAGTCGAAAAATTTCTAGAATTCATTAGAGCTGTATTTTGATTTTTGAATATATCTTGGTCATCGATCTGTTTATTTTGCAAACGGTCATATTAAGCAAGCAAAAATGGTCGAAGACCTTCCACAGTGAATTCATCATCAGCCAATTGATAAAGACGAGATATAAGGGTCTCATAAGATGGCGGTAAACTTTCTAAGATTTGAAAAGCAATTTCATCTTTAGGCACACTCTTTCCTGTTTGCTCTAAATCTCTAACTATTTCCAAAAACTTTTCCAATATACTGACTCATAGTATCACTGGCCTCAAACTTTGTATTTATGAACTTTCTCCGAAGGTGAGCAACTCTTGCACGTGACGTAGGTTCATAAGCACTTTTTAATAACTGCCACGCCTCAAAAGATGATTCAGCACTAAAAACTACACTTTTGATCTCTTCAGTCAAGCTTAAACATATGTATGCCAATGCCTTCTTACTTTTCTTCATATACTCCTCAAAATTTTCAATATTTCCTCCATCGGCTTTTGCTTTACCTTTTTCTTTATCAGAAGTATAAATTTCTAAGCCTTGGCTAATTAGCATCATATCCATGCTGAACCTCCATGCCTTCCAATTATCATTACCCAATTTAGAGAAAGAGAGAGTCTGCTCAGTTATCTTACTCATTTTATCACAAAATACAGCACCACAAAATAAAAGGTAAAGCAGTAAAGGTAAGCAGAGCGCCCGACCACGCTCTGCTACCACATTGTAGGGTTAGATAACACCTCCCCCACAATATCTTGAGCCACACTGCTTACCATTTAAGTAAAATAACTATGTGCATGATGGAGGCTAAAATAATTGCAACATTTTCTGAAGGAAACAAAAAGGGTTTATTAAAACTGTAGGTTATAGGTAGCAAACACATCTTTTAGAAGATACATCATCACAGGCACATAATAAGTCAAACTCTCAATAATTTCTGAAGTCCAAACATAGTTCATTTATACTTCATATATTAACTGAATATTTTATACACTAAAAAAAAACAAGTAGTCACCTGCTACTAAATGAAACACCACCAGAAATAAGGCCTATTTGCAAAAGCTACTCACATGTTGAACTGACTTGTCAAACTACAAACTTCCCAAATATATACTTCAAAACACAATACAAAATCTGCATTTTAATGTTGCCAAATTAGTAAATATAACTTTCAATAAGTGACAGACACACCCACTAGAACAAAATGACATCACTGTGTCAGAATGACATGAGAAGAAACAACAAATCAGAAAAAGGTTAACTAAAAAGTAACAGAAAGTTAACTTCACTACCAACCACCCAACCATATGCTGAAAAAGGTAAACAAGCATGCACACTTGCTGTAAGTACCAGACTATTGAATTTAAACATTAAAAATGATTAACTAAATAAGATACTTAGAAAATAAATTAAACTAAACATAGAAGCAAGCTTTTATATGGTGGTGGTGGTTATTAAATAAAATGAGGAGCTGGGAAAACACAAAAATATAACTTTAAGCCTACAAATATCAAAGTGCATGCGCGGAAATTTAAAATTAGGTATTTATCATATTTAGTTTGAGAGTTTCTCAGCTGGTGGCGCCTTACCGTCTATAGCAGTGGTTCCCAACCTTTTTTGACTGCGCCCCACCAAAGCAACTCAAAAGACCTGATGCCCCCATCCCCACCGTCTTTCTTATGTAACATATAATTCAAGAAAATGAATTTTTATTATTCACATGGACGAACACTGAAAGAACATTAACAATGACAAGTCATTTCGCAATTTGTTATCTTACCAAACAGGTAAAATATTTTCTCGAATATGTTTTGAACATAACTCTATAAATGCAACAAATTCATGCATCTGCACACATGTCCAAAAGAGTTTTGTTGTCGTTTGCCTATTTACCTCAGTGTGAAAACAAAGTGTCTTCTTTTATATTTTCACGATATTTCTTGAAGAAAATCTCACAGTTTTACATTAAACTTGAAAGCATTCGTATATTTTATAATTGACTTAAACATTTCATTAAGAACTATGAATTTTTGAACAATAAGATCTCTCTATGAATACACAATATACAAGAAGCGTTTCTGGATTATCATAGTTATCAATTTTAAGTAGACATGTGTAAAAAATTTTTCGTATGTCATTGACATATTGCAGAGCGAATAAAAATACACGTCTTATCCAATAAATGCTAGTCGAAAATTTTTTGGAAAATATCGAAAATACAACAGTAACCGGAAAATGTTTAAAAATTTTTAAATATAAAAAAAGTAATAATCGCATCAAAAATGTTTCATTTAATTATTCCAGGTAAATATTCTTTAAAAACTTTTCTATGGAAAAACTTTGAAAATGGAATAAAAATCTTATTTTTTTTTTCTACTTTATTTAAAAAATCTACTAATATTACATTTGTTTTTAGCCTACAACATTGGTTATCCAAAGAAAGACAAATATAAAATGACAAGGAATGGTTCAGTAATAAATCTCGAATTGCACCCCAAAAATTACAAATTGCCCCCTTGTGGGGCGTAGGCCCCCCGTTGGGAACCACTGGTCTATAGTAACTGCCTCACTACTGTAAACTGCACATTGTCGCTCAGTTGGGAAACATTTATTTAACTTTTTGATTACAGACTAGGATTGGCGACTATTTTTATAGTCAATCATACCTTAATTGTAAAACTGCCTAGTAATTTTTTCTTAGAAATATCCTAGTATAAGAGTATGACAGATATTATTTTTCAAAAAGTTTTACGAATAGGAAAAAAAAATAGTCCACTGGGATTTATATGTCTCGACCACTAATAAAATGATTAAAATTGACACTATTTCATAATAGTATTCTTCGCTTTACTTAATGACAGACAATTTAATTAGATTTGCTCTTCGATTTATTTAATGGTGCTTTATTTAATCACGGATCAGACATTCCGTGATTAAATAAACGAAGATTACTAAACGGAAAATGTAACAGATATTTATAATAAAAATTATTCTCAATCAGACAAAACTGACATTTTAACAAAAATAGGAACTTCACAGGAAGTTGTTTATAATATTAAAATTTCAAAGCTTTTTTTTTATTTTTTAAGAGATAATTTCTACGCACTCATATAATACTGCGCTAATTTTTCTTTTAGGTGTCAATTTAAATATCCTTTGAAAAACAAATTTTAAACTACTTTAATATACGCATCAGACCGTGACGAACACAAATTAAAAATAGTGAATCTGAACGTAAAATCAACTGAAGTTACTCAATTAACGCAAGTAAAATTCTCAATCTCAGGATAAAACCTTTTATTCTCAGCGGACGTAGCAACATCCTACACATACGAAGCAAAACACAATACTCACTGTCTGAACAGATCGAGAGGAAAAAAAAAACAATCAATCACTGCGCATGCGTGCCCAGCGGCGCCGTATAATAGCAGCCGGCGAATACACTCCCCACCTTGAAACCCAAAGGTTTCAATTACAAAACGTACTATTACTACATTTTCACATTAAATATACAATAGATGCAAAGGTACACACGGTAAACTAGCACAATATATACACTCTGAATATACTAATGAAATAAGAAATTGAATTATAATCATACAATAGCAAAATTTAACAAGTTTACATAACATTATCTGAAATAGGCAATATACACGCTCTAGAAATGCTACGTTTATAAGTGCCCTTAGGCTTTTTCACCAGAACCACTCTGATTTTTTCATCATTTCCATGAATAACTCCTTCAATTCTACCAATTAACCAACTACATACAGGTAGTTTTTCATATTTTAACAATACAACCATGTTAGGTTTAATATCCCCTTTAATACTATGCCACTTAGATCGTTGTTGTAAAGTACACAAATAATCTCTGGTCCATTTTTTCCAGACAGTTTGGACCAGTTTAGTTGTCAATTGCCATTTAGAAAGACTATTAGTTTCTACAGAGGAAATGTCTATCTCAGGTAACGAATTAAGTGGCCTACCGATCAAAAGTGACCTGGCGTTAAAACATTATAATCATTGGGATCGGATGAAAGTGGTGTCAGAGGTCGGCTGTTTAAAATAGCTTCAATTTGATTGCTTACAGTCAAAAACTCCTCAAATGTGAGTTTATGCTCACCTACCACTCTTTTGAAATGGTGTTTGAAAGACTTTACACCCGCCACCCACAGTCCCCCAAAATTAGGCGACTGTGGAGGGATAAAACTCCATGACACACCTTCAGAACGCATGTAATCAATTACATACTCATTTTTAAATAAGGAAAATAACTCCTTTATTTCTGAAGCAGCACCTCGAAAATTTGTGCCATTATCAGAAAAAAGGTGAGATGCCAAACCTCTGCGTGCAAAAAACCTTTTTAAACATGCAATCATGGCTTCTGCCGATAAATCAGTGATGATTTCAAAATGAACTGCCTTAGTCATAAAACAGATAAACACACAAACATAAATTTTGTGATAAACACCTTTTCTTTGTTTTTTGTACCTTATTAAGAAAGGGCCACAACAATCTAGGCCTGAATTGGAAAAAGGAGGATTAATAGTCACTCTTTCCTTAGGTAAATGTGCCATAATTTGACTCATTTCTTTTGGGTTCGCCTTAAAACATGTCACACAATTATGGACAGTTTTTCTTGCAATAGCACGTCCCCCCCAAAGGCCAATATTCTTGCCTAACGGCATACAACCAAGTTTGGGGCCCAAAATGAAAATTTCTTAAATGAAAATACAAAAAAATCATTTCCGTTAATTTATGGCTCTTAGGAAGTAAAATAGGATGTTTAACATCAATTTGTAAGTTAGCTTTAACTAATCGGCCACCCACGCGAATTATACCATCATTATCAATAAAAGGAGATAAACTACTTACATTAAATTCTTTAATCCTCCTTTTCACTCTCAAGGCCTTCATTTCCTTAGAAAATACCTGCATTTGTACATATTTTATTAAAACCAATTTACCTTTCCTTAATTCAACTGGAAATAAAGGTCATTTTTCCTTTATACAGCCCTTCAAATTAGAGATGAATCTGAAAATAAAACTAATAATTCTAATTAACTTTACATATGAATTAGTGATTTTAAATATATATTCAATGTCCTTAACCTCATTTAAAAAGTTCAGTTCACAGTTCGGTAATTTACAATTTTGTTTGAATTCCTTTTGGAATGCCTCTGTTTGAGTCACTGTTAAATGTTCTTTATCAATGCTATAACTTTCCTGATCATACAAAAAGTTAGGACCGTTCCACCACAGTTTAAGAACAAGAATTTTCGCTGGACTAACACCACGTGAAATTAGGTCTGCTGGATTTTCAGAAGTTTTTACATAATTCCATGTGAAGTCTTTAGTATTATTTTGAATTTTAGTGACACGATTCGACACAAAAAACTTAAGTGTTTGAGGTGGTGAAGCAATCCATGCCAGTACTACTGGCGAATCTGAGTATAAATATACTCCACGAAATTGAACGTCCAGGGATGACAGTACCTTAACAGTAAGTTTCGAGAGCAACTCTGTCGCACACAGTTCCATACGTGAAATAGTAATCTTCTTGAGGGGTGCCACCCGCGATTTGCTACACAGGAGTGACACCTTCGTTTCGCCTGACTCGGAGACAGATAGAAGGTAAATGACGCAACCATACGCATATTTAATAGCATCCCCAAATCCAATCAAATCAATATGTTTCGAATTTGGCCATAAAACATGACGTTTTATCTGCAAATGTTTCAACTCTGTCAGTTCTTCGCGAAATTTATCCAAGCCTTTCTTTCTTGCAGTGGAATTTCATCGTCCCATTCAAGCTGAAGGAGCCACAATTTTTGCAAATAAATTTTTGCTGTGACTATCACCGGACCCAGGATACCAAGCGGATCAAATAACCTTACAATATCTGTTAAGACTGTTCGTTTAGTTACAGAATTCACAAATGGTTGAATTTTAAAACAAAATGTGTCCTTGTTAGAATTAAACAGCAGTCCGAGCATTTTGACAGTGTCTGAATCATGATTGTCAAAATAGTACTCCTTCTCCGTAGTTGGAACAGTTTTTAGTAATAATTTATTATTAGAGCTCCATTTGTGCCGTTCTAGCCCACCTGCATTTAACATTGAGATTAACTGTTGTTGAAGTTCAATAGCAGTAGCGACGTCTTTTGTACCACTGAGGTCATCGACGTAAAAATCCTTGCCAGCAGCGGCACCTAGTGGATATTTCTCCTTCTCATCGTGGCATAGCTGCTGAAGCACTCGTGTTGCCAAATAAGGTGCACACTTGGTTCCGTAGGTAACAGTGAGCAACTTAAAAACGCGTATAATTTCATTTTCATGACCCTTCCATAATATACATTGTAAATCGCACTGATCGGGACTGATATAAATTTGCCGATACATCTTTTTTATGTCCGCGGTGAAAACTACCGCATGCTTCCTAAATCGCAACAAAATTGAAAATAAATCATCCTGGACAACAAACCCAGAATACAGCTTATCATTAAGGGATTGTCCAGATGATGTTGCTTGAGAAGCATTGAAAACAACGCGTAATTTAGTGGTACTATTATCCGGCCTATAAACTCCATGGTGAGGCATAATGTATTTTGGACTGTCGTTAGTTACCTGCATAAGACCTAAATCTTCATACTCAGTTAAGAATTCCCTTTATAATTTTAGATACTCAAGTTCTCTTCTCAAACGTCGCCAAAGAGAATCCAATCTTTTAACAGCAATGTCTTTTGACTCTCCTAAATACTCCACGGGGGTTCTTCCTTTAATGGCATTCTAACGACATAACGCCCATCGTTATTTCTGAAATGAGTTTTCATGAAATGATCTTCGCATATCAAACTCTAATCGTTTTGCACTCTTTCTGCGTCAACATTTTCAATCTCCCAAAATTTTCTCAAAGTTATGTCTAAATTTTACATAATTAACCCACAATGAACAGAAACTTCGTTCTCTATTGCAACACTCCCAGTAGCAATAAATCCAAATACTGAATTTTGCAAAATTATATCTGTCTCGAGATCCTCATTTGACCGGATTTTAAAATTTCTTAGAATAGTTGTGCGCCCAACAATATGTCCACAGCACCTGGCCTATTGAAACTCTCATCTGCCAATGTTAAATTCTCTAAATCTAGTATATCAATGTTAAATTGCTTAGCGGGTGCGTAATCTGTTATATTCGACACTATCAAAAGCTCTACTCTTTTTTCGAAAGTTCTGCTCTGATTCGCAATTTTCGTTTTGAATACTGAATTTATCACTGACGATGATTTATTCAAACCAGAAACCACAACATTTATTTTTTCCTTCTTCAAATTAAATCTGTCAGCGCACCGTTTTGATATCAAGCATGACTGACTTCCATTGTCTAATAATGCACGCGCTTCATGGAATATTCCAAAGTTATCCGCAATCATTATTTTAGCTGTGCTCAGCAAAACCATACGAGATTTGTTAATATTAACATTTGTGGCTGTGAAAGATAACGATTCTTTATTCTCGGCTGATGAGTTATCACTGCATGCTCCTTTCGGAACAAAAACATTTGATCTTGGATCTAAAACGGCACCCGACATTACAAATGACTTGTCATAATTAGTATCTTTTGCATTGCCATGCGTACGCCTTTCATCTACTTTTTTATCAATATGTAAAATTGTATGATGCCGTTTTTTTACAAATAGAGCAATTGAATTTGGAAGAACAATTAACAACCTTATGATGCTTAAGACAATAAAAACACAGTTGATTATTTTTAATTAACTCAATTCGTTCATTAACTAACATTTTTTTGAAAATGGGGCACATATCAAGATAATGATTCTCATTAGACTTGCAAAGAATACATTTTGAAACACTAACTTCCGATACAAACACCTTAGAATTATTTTGTGGACTGTACACATTACGATATTTTTGCAAATTGTTTCCGAACTGCGGCCGTGAAAACGCTCTACTTTCTGTTTTACATTTATTCTTAGACGCTACATAAATATCACAACATCTAGATAATTCTTGTGGTAAATGCCAAGATTCTCCTTGCTTTACACCTATATGAATTTGAAGTTCACGATCTAACGAGTTAAATATTTTGTCGGAAATCATTAGTTCACACAATCCCTTAAACTCATTCACCTTTCTTAACTGACAGTAATAATCAAATGTTGCAGTTAATCGCGACGCGAATTGAACATAACTTTCGTTTTGAAATTTTTGCGCCCTTCGAAAATTGTTTAACACTTCCTGCAGAGTGGATTGAAATTCTTTCAACACAACGTCTTTGAGTTTATCATATTTACTTAGGTCATCCTCACTCAAATATACCATTAAATTAATGGCTTTTTCGCCTAAGATATTTAAAAGAATTTCTGCTCTAAATTCCTCCGGAACATTCTTTGTTTTAAACGCTCTTTCCAGTGATTAAAAAAAAAAGAATATACGATTCTCCACGCGACGGTACTGGAATAGTTGAGGTTTTAACACTTTTTAACAAATTTTCTAAACTACAATTCGATAGCTCAGAGTCACTTTTTAGTACTGCTTCACTGAAATTATGCGGTGTTTCTTTCTGAATATTAGTAAGCTCTAATTGTTTTGTAACTGCGCAAGTTTAATTTTTTTCTAATTCCAGTGCCGAATCTCTTTCTAATCTCTCCCGCTCAGCCTTCTTTTTGTTGTCTTTTTCCTTCTGAGTCAGAGATTCAACAACCGTTTCTACAAGGTTATAATTATTCTTATAAACATCGCTCGTTTCAATTAATTCTTTTAGCGACACTATGGTCTGCCTTGTAGGTAAAGTAAGCTCAAGTTCTTCTGCAACCTCGATTAAATCATTCTTTTTTAATTTTAATAACAACATTTTGTTTGAAAAGAGAACCCAGTAATTGCAATAAATTAAAATCAAACTCAAAGCATTTAAGTTAAAAAACGAAACTAAACTCAACAAAGTTATAAAATTTACACTCGGAATCAACTCACACTTTAACTATCAATAGAAACCAAAAATGACAAAGTTAACTTAAAATCGAAACAAAACACACTACATTTTGCGAACTCTATTAAATTAACTAAAGCGTACTCACCATTACCATGGAACCGCTCGTCATAATCATGATTTAGTCTTTTACTATTCGCCAAATTAAACACTTCGAATAATAATTTGAAGACACGATGTACATTTTTTTTTCTTTTTTCTTTCCTCACTGCTCGTACACAATACACTGTAATATCGTAGAACACTTATACACATAGAATACTCACTTTTTCATTTTTTATGAAGTACACAAGCACTATAATATATCCATAGCCACCTAAGGCGCGACGTGACCAACTGAACGTAAAATCAACTGAAGTTACTCAATTAACGCAAGTAAAATTCTCAATCTCAGGATAAAACCTTTTATTCTCAGCGGACGTAACAACATCCTACACATACGAAGCCAAACACAATATTCACTCTCTGAAAAGATCGAGAGGAAAAAAAAACAAATAATCAATCACTGCGCATGCGTGCCCAGCGGCGCCGCATAATAGCAGCCGGCGAATACGGAATCTACAATTCCACACTTCTACACTGATATATCATTACTGATGATGAATATGATCGAAAAATATGAAAATATAAAGTTAGCTGAAAATATAAATCCAAAACTATGAGAAAAAGTACAAAGCAGTTACATTTACTGCTCTAAAAGTGGTCTGTCTATCTGTAAGTTGTGTAGAGCTCCTGTGGCAAGTTCCAGACGTAAGAATTTAACAAAAAGATACATCAAAGAATATCTACGGAAATCTCGAAGATATTTTTCAACATGTTGATTTATGTTCTTTTATTTAATTTTTAAAAGATTTTTCTACGTCTATTTTATCTTGCACCATCATTTTTGATTTCATAAATCAAATAACATACGCTTTTTTTGTTTAAAAAGAATAATGTCATTTACCGATTACTGATTTAGAATAATTTCCTTGCAAAATATTTTTCTTTTTACCTAGCAAATGAGATTTTGGAGAAGGACATCTTCCATTTACGGCATCACTTTATTTTGCCGTACTTTATGCTAATGCTTATGCTTGAAATCGCTGTGCACAAGTAAGTCGTTCAAATACTTTTAAAGTATTAATTGTAACAAATGAAATTTTAATTAAAAAATTGTGTTTTTTATTGAAGTCATATAGGAAGTAATATGATTTTTAGAATAAAATAAAATAATTAAAATTTACATTTAAAAGACATTGGACGCCCCTAAATTTATTGAAAAGAAAATACATTCCGCATTTGACTACATTAAGCGTGAGACCCACAATATTGGTGTTACTGCATCATAGCTACTAGAGCCTTCTATAGTGTCTCAGAATACCATGGAATGATGCTTGTCACAGACAAAGTAAACAAAGACACGATTTAAATCCAAATTTTATTAACCTAATTTAAATTCCGCTATTAAGGAAGAAGGTTAAAAGTATTGGGTTGTCCGGAAAGTTCGTGCCGGTTGAGAAAATTAATTCGTACCGGAAAATTCTGTCATTTAATTATTATATATTAAATCCACCATCTAATGCATAATATAATTAAAGGGCAGAATTTTCCGGTACGAACTGGTTTTCCCAACCGGCACGAACTTTCCGGAAAACCCAGTATAAAAGAGATTTAAGCAGTACATTCGACATCTAGAAATAAACCAAGAGGTTATGATGCTAGGAAGTAACAGGAGGTAAGAATGTTGTTGGGGCCATTATACAGCTTCAATGCATTTTAGTACTGGTTGGTTTTGCAGAGGTTTTTATTGATTTATTACATTTTATTTATTTAATTTTTCAAGCTGCAGAAGCTCCAAATCAGAGTTTATGCTGTTCTTTATTTTCTAATAAAACATCATTCATATCTTAAATTCATACTTCATTATGGTTTCTATCACATATCATAAAATTATATCAATTACTTTTTAATTTCTTTTAATCAACATATTTCGTTCAAACAGGCCATTCGAAATTGGTTTCTTGTACGGAAAGTGCAGACACAGTCTCAATGTTACTGTTTTATAATAAGCTGCAAATAAACCCTCCAATTAACCATCAATATGTTCCCATACTAAGAAATTGCGCAAGACAACGCAGTGCGAAATGGAAACTTAGAAATGATGTATTATTAAAAATTTTCTGGTGGAATGAACAAACCCTTGGTGCTACAGTAACTGCAATAAGATATTGACCATAAGATGTTGACCATGGTGACCGCCATGGTGAAATATCGTTACAGCAATTAGAGCGATATTGCTTCATAAGTTGATTCATGATTCAACCGTATATGTCCAAATGATGAAGAAGATTTCACAGTATTATGGTTGCAGCTAATTCAGTATGAAAAGTTCGTTTAACAAAACCACACAAAAAAAATAACAGCGTCGAACAAAACGTTGTAAAGGTACTGAATTTGTTTTAGCTGGTGATAGTGTGTGGCTTAAAATTCTTTAAACAACGAAGCAATGCATTCTAGTAAAAACATCAATTTCTTCTCTGCAAATTAAATTTCATCTAAGAGTTATTAATAGATGGTTTGGATAGATGACTGTAATTGAAAAAAAAACATCAAAAGAGATATTTAATTATTAAGTCAAATTTCCTTCAGTGCGGAACCTAGATTTTTTCTGAATGCTCATATTTGTTGGCAGCGTGTTCAAAACCTGTGCCCAATATGTGGAGAACAATTAACGCCGGGGTGGAAATTTTAAAATATAATATCAGTGATGGTCATTTTTGACTAAAGGTTTAACTCTCCTTCTAGAATGCTACAGGACACAATAGATCGATATATCACACAATTTGTTGACAATTCTGTCGATTTTCTTAAAGAGCAGATTATTGGGAAAAATAGAACATTTTTTAAAAAAGACGGCTGCCATATTCATAACAAAAAGCTGGCAGGAATATGTGTAAATACATAAATGAATTCCATTTATGTAATTATGATAGAAATTTAATTAGTCATATATTTCTTTAGTAATATCGTAGGAAAAAAATATATATTTCCTAAATATTTTGTCTGAAAGAGTATTTTTTAATGATATGCAACATAAAATAACTTTCCATTAAAAATATAATAACTTTTTTTCCATAAACTCCTCAATCAGAATTTTCTAAATTAAAGTACAGACAGGCGAGGATCATCAATTTTTTAGTCTTTCACGTGAAATATAATTCAATTGCTAAAATTGTGACATGATTGTCTGCCATTAGAATTTGCGAACAAACTAATTTAAAAATAAACAAATGCTTTTATTCAGTTCGTTTGAATGCAATCCGGTACAGGTTCTGCAGTTGAGAATTATCAGTATATGCGAAGTATACATCCCATCACATTTTGAAAGTGTTAAGATAGTTTGCCCGTGTGGAGGGTTGGGGATATTTTAGAAGATGTCACCCATATCCATTTTCATTTAAGATTTAAGCAACGAATTTCATAATGCTGCAATAGCAATTCTGCAGCCAAGAAGGAATTAATTCAGTGACTCTAATTATATTGCCTATTATTGGAAGTCAGCGAATTACAGAATCAGTTTGGTTAAGTTGGATTAGTTTTTTAAAATCATTTTTTAATGTAATTATGATAGAAATTTAATTAGCCATATATTTCTTTAGTAATATTGTAAGGGGAAAATATATTTCCTAAATATTTCGTCTAAAAGAGTATTTTTCAATGACATGCCACATAAAATAACTTCCCATTAAAAATATAATAACTTTTTCTGTAAAATAACTTCCTAAATAAAATAACGTCTCATCAATTTCAATTTTAAAAATTTCAATATTCAAAAATTTCAATATTCAAGAATTTTTCCTTAACCAACCATCGTAGCCGCTGCCTAAAACCCTTTAACCAGATCAAATATCCTTGAATCACCATTTTTCAAAACCCTAACTCATATCCAAAATTAGAGGATAGAGTGTGACTTTTGGCAGAGCCTCTATGTCTGTAATTATGATATACTTATTTCAGTATGTACGAAGAGAAAGGTGTTTTAAAAAATGGAATCAAAATAAACTACACTAAATTATATTTAACGAGCTATAATACTTACTCATAGGCATGCACATTTTAGTTACGATTATCCAAACGTATAGTGATATAGTAATACGTACCTGCAAAAAAATAAAGCATTTTAAATATTTTTTTTTTACTGTGATGTTTAAATAATTATATGTATATTTACATGAACCATATTTTGGAATTACAGAAAGATAATATATTTCATAATGATTACTTTTTACTTTTTAAATCGAAATTTATACTAATATCTAACATTTACAAAATTTGAATGTTACATTAATATAAAATACTTTGATACTCTGATTTGATAAATTCTTATAAAATGACCTTTTATTATTTTTTTTTTAATTTTTGCTCTAAATTTTTAAAGCCTGCTTTTAAAGAAAATCCCCAATACCACAATTTCGTTTGTAATAAATTCAAAATTTTGTCTCGTTGATTTGATTACTTTTCAACCGTACATTTAACTGAATTTTCAACGCAATGAAAACCGTCTTGAGAACGTTGTTCAAACTCGTATTATGGCTGCAATAGTATCAGTAGTTTTACTGCTTTCCGACGGTATTTTAATGCCGTAAAGAATGTTTAAAAGTATGAATATGTCAGCAATAGTGTCTTGTTAGTTGTAATATTTTTCAACGACATTTTAATGCCGTAAAAGAATTTAGAATTGAAAAAAAAAAGTGAAAAAAATCACTTTTGACAATTTTTGCTTCCTTAGAAAAGAGAATTTGTGCTTTTTATATACGATAGCTTGAATCTTGTACCTTTTTAGCATATTATAGCTCGCGTAAGGATGAAATCGTAGAAGTTTTGTGGTTTCTATCGTAACTTTGGCTTGATGATTCGACTATAGATTTCACAATTATTTCAATACTTTCAATTTTGGATATTTTAACACATAACATAACGTAATATAACATATGAGTTTCATCTTTTATTTTTACCCCATCTGTGTATATACATATAACATATATATATATATATATATATATATATATTTTTTTTTTTTTTTTTTCTTATCTATACTTCATTGATGATCATATTTTTAAAATAATCTGTTATTTTTCATCGCATAGCACTATTACTATAAACATGTGTTTATAGTAATTACTTCAATTAATGAAACGTAAAGTATTTTTAAAAAATGAACGAATCTTTAAATGTATATTTAATAAATATAATTTTAGTTAGCTAATTAGTTATCAAATTGTATAACTTTCAATTTATATTATTTCATAATATTTTTAAAATTTAAAACACACAATAGAAATAAAAAATTAATAACAAAGCATTTCTGAAAAGAAAACAAACAAACAAACAAAAGATTAATTGGTGAAATGAAGCCTGAAATTCAATTAACAACTAATTAATACTAAAATATTCTTATCTATATCACTTTTAATTGAACATTATGCCAGAAGTACTTTTGAATGTTTTGGAAATAAAGATATTTCATTGACATTAATTTTGGAACATTCAATAAATAGTCTTAAAATTACTTTTAAAACACTGACACTTCATGAAGTGCCCTTCGGAATTTTTACGTGTTTGATTACCCAACCCCTTGAAAAATTTTAAATGCAGCGTTCATTAGACACTTACAGCGGATTGTGAATTTTTAAGGCGTGAAACAAACTGATTAGTTAAACGTCCCACAGGATGCACTCCATCCATTAATCTTATTTCGCGATTCATCTAATGTATAAAACTTCTCATGTTTTGAAATATATATCAAATTTAGTAGTCAAAGTAAAAAAAAATACTATAGAAATATTGAATAATATGATTTATATTCGTATATTTTCACCGAGTCGAAAATAAACAAGTGGGTAGGTGTGATCGAAGATCGCTCAAAGGGTTTCGTTTAATATTCCTTTCAAAACACTTCATCCTTTCTTTAATAAATCCAAATAAATTTCATTTAGCAACAAAAAAATAAGGGTCATGTTTTTCATAAAGTAAAAAATTACCGCTCTATTTTTTTCTTTTTTTCGAATATCTAAACCAGCCCAATAGCGGGCTAAGCCCACTATTATATTCTGTCATAATAATATCGGTCATGCGGACTAAATGCAATATTTAAAAAAAATAATTTCAAAATTAAACATGTTGTACACATTCAAAATGTTAAAATATGCGAATATTTCCATAATCGGATTTTTATCATGATTCAATATGTTTCTCAAACTCATATATTTACTATTCTCTACTACTCATATTGTTACGCGCTTTGTATTATTCTCAAACATTTGAAAAATCCGTTAAACTTCCAATAGGACGTCAGATTTTCTTTTTAATTCTCTAATGACGTGATATTAATCTGCTTTGTGTACTTACACATACTCATACTCCTTGTATTATTGAGAAATCTTCGAAAATTTCGTTTTATTACCACTATTTTAATTTCATATTAATATTTTTTTCAATTGGTGAAACTTTTTATTTCATTTTCATTTTTCACGTGGAAATCGTCTGATAGAAAATTAATTATTGTAGAAAGAATTTTATCGTGGATTTTTAATTTTTGGCATCTGCTATAACGAAAAATGTTTAAATTTAATAGGGAAATGCTGTTAGAATTTTGGTTTTTTATCTCTATTCATTAAAATAATACGAATTTTTCAAATTTTAATACTTTGAGCTTTTCATAGCTGGTATTCAGCTATATACACAAAGTTTCAACTCTGTAAGTTACATAGTTTCTGAGAATAGCTCTGTGACAGACAAACAACGGAGCGGGAGTAATAGGGTTTCGTGAGATGAACGAAACCCTAAAAAAGATTAAATGAATAATGAAAAAAAGATGCATAACAAAGAGTAAAAGTAATGTGCTACGTAATATAATGTATTTCCTAAAGCATTATTTCAATGATATTTTTTTTTCATTAGAAAAATTATTACTTTTTTTCCTTGTAGGCACCAGATATTATCAAATATTTTCTGTGTTAGTTTCCTTAAATATCAAAATTACTGAATGGCTGTTTCTAGACACATATATAATTTTTGTTTATGAGTGAAATACATATGTTAGAAAATATGCAAATAAATGATTTTCATGTAATACGATAAAATAAAATGTCTTTTTAAAACTGATCATTTGCTAATTATAAAGTGTAAAATTGTTGCCATTTGATTTAGACTCCCTGAATAAAAAGCTTTTAAAATACTAAAACTCTAGAAAGTCACTTCGGAACTTTTGCATGTTAACTTATCCATTCCCTTGAGAATTTTTAAATGCAGCATTGATTAGACATTTACAACTGCGATTGCGAATTTTTAAGGCGTGAAACATGCTGTTTAGTTAAACGGCCCAAGTGATGCACTTGTTCCATTTATCTTATTTCGTGATTAACCAAATGTTGAAAAAATTTTATACTTTGAAATATATTTCGTATTTTAGTAGTCAAAGGAAAAAAAATACTACAGAATTATTAAAGAATATAATTAATATTTGTACATTTACTTTGAGTATAAAGCTGTCAAATAAACAATGAAAAAAAATATAAGAAATTGTATCCGTAATGTTCTATGTAATATAATTTATTTTCAAAATTAAGCACACCGGACAAAAAATCAGTCACCCTTGAGCGTAAGCACTGAGGTTTGATTATACTTATACAGGTGGCGTTACGGAAATGTCACGAGGTAAACCGAGCTTCTACAGCTGCCCTGCCATCATAGCAGTAACGTCGAGTGGTTAAAAGGAGTAAAAGTAACGGAATAGTGTGTTAAGAGGTGTAGATACAGAGATATGTCAGAGTGGCAAAATGTGCTATCTGGTTTGGGCGTGCCAAGAACAACACAGTAATCCAATTCACATGATTTTTTCGTATATCGAAGCTATCTGTTCAACACATCACCAAGGAATGATGTATCCTTGGTGACTATGAAACATGGCGTCAAAACCTCGGTTGAAAAAATCAAAACCTAGAGGGAATAGAAACATGCGTCACGCCTTTTCGATAAAAATCATTCATGACAGTATGGCTGCGATTGTTACGTACCCGAGCAAGTATCCAGCGACAGGCATACATTACTCTTCTTCCCATTCTTTTCAAATCAATTTGGGATTGAGGCAAAATAAATTGGAGATGCAACAAAAGAAAAGGGTATCTCCTATGCTGTCAATGGCTTCCCTGCTTGACTGTCGGAGTTGTCGGACATGCTTAAAAAGTCATAAATCTTCAAAGAAAGCGATATACCACACAAGGGTTTTTGTTTACGCACTGTTCGATCCTTAATTGCTAAAGTCCATGAATGCAGATACATCCCAACCTGTAACTGAGCAAACATTTTGAAACCAACTGTGTGCAATAAATATTTGGAGCAGGGTACCTCGCAAGAGGCAATTTCTTACAGCTGCACATAAAGTAGAACGTCTGTAATTGGTCACAAACATCGAACGTCGACAATAGCTGACTAGATGCGAGTACTGTGTTCCGATAAATCACACATTTGTTTTTTGGGAAGTCACACTGACGTTTTGAGAGCACCTACGGTCAAATGAGACATTCAAGTGGCAGTGTGTGGAGATTGTAGCATAATCAGTGGTAGTTTATTGATATTTTAGGGGTGTGTATCGTATTATTACTGAAGACCCTGATAGAAAGGCCATTAATAAAAACTAGGGTGTCTATGTTTACACTATTTGTAATCAAGTGTTACATTTCTCTCAAACCGTCAAGCGTGACCCTTCATATTTTACATATATATGTTCTGGATATCCCCCTTTTTCTAAGATGACACCAGCCTTGTGCCCAGCGTTGCATGCATAAGTGACTGGTTTGGGGAATAATCACAAAATCTATAGCACCTCGACTGGCTCATAGAATCACCTGATCTTTATCCTATAGAAAATCCGGGAGCTATTAGGAATAGCCCCTATAATTTCGAAATCAGCATTCCCACGATTTGGTGGTACTACGGGATCTAACCATGAGCGAATAACTCAATTGAATGTGCCATACCTGTAGAGCAAGTTAGATCCTATTCATCGATGAATTCAGGGAAAGCTGATGGCGTAGTTACTCTTCATCAAAGAGATATCTTCAGGGGGTAAATATTTTTTTTTCGATGTGACTTATTATTTGAAGGATGATTTCCTCCTTACAAATGTGTCAGCAGTTTTTTTTATTTGTAGACACGAGATATTATCAAGTATGCACTCTATTACTGACTTAAATATCAATGTTATGAAATCAATATTTGTGAATTCATTTATAGAGTATATGTATTAGTAAAATACATACGTTAGAAAAAAAGCAAATAAATGGTTTTCATGTAATATGATGGAATAAAAATAAATATTTTTAAACTGGTGGCTTGCTAATAATAAACCACCGTTGGCTTTCCAATTACCCCCCCCCCTTGAACAAAATACATTTTACTGACGTGTATGCTTATTTTGAGATTTTCGACTTGTTTGTAACATCCTGATGACGTTCGCAGATACGAAATGAAACGTTGATGTTTAATTGTGGTTGTAAATTCACGATTTTAATGTATGTACCATTTAGCAAATGTTGTATTTGAATTATAGAAATTATGGTGCAATTGTCCTGTTTTTAAATACATTTTAAATACTAATAATTTATAAATTGTCGCGCCGTTCGGAATTTTTAAATATTGAATTATCTATTCCCTTGTGAATTTTTAAATTTAGCATTGAATAGACACTTACAGCAGATTGCGAAATTTTAAGTTGTGAAACAGGATGATTAGTAAAATATCCCTGAGGAAGAACTTCGTCCATTAATCGCATTGCACAATTTATCTAATTTATAAACTTGAAATGTTTTGAAATATAAATCGAATTTAGCATTGAAAGTGGAGAATAGGAGTGTGGCAAATCAAAGTGGAAGCATTGAAAATTGTGATTAATATTTGTATATTAATCGATAGATAGTTTGTAGATAGTTTGTTTGTTGTATAGTTTGTTTGTTTGTTAATCAATAGATAGTTTGACACTATTAAATGAATTAAAAATGATAAAACTGGGTAAAATGTTATTTATGTATAAATATTTAGTCTCAGATGGAGTTTCATGATGGATTTTTAATTATAATATGCGTTACTTTACTACTACTACTATTATTTTTATTTATATCAAAGATATTTTGAAGTTTGCTAACTTTTACTTTCCCTAAAATCCTAAATTAGTATAACGTTGTTTGAGGATTCATTTATACATAATATGTATAAATAAATGCATAACTTACAAATATGTGTATACATAATTTTTATAGCATATGACGAAATATAAAAAGTATTCTTAAACTGAGAATTTTTTATTTATAAAATGTGCCAGTGTTTACATTATAGCTAGATTTCTACATTAAAAATGTTATGAAGTAAACTCTCTGAGCAACATGCATGCTTCCTTGCGCATGGAAATATTAGTATCTATATTTTTACCGAAGTAAAAAGTATGGATTTTTAGAAGTTAGATTTTTTCTTAAGTCCAGAGTGACTTAAGCGTTCTGTAATCTTATTTAATTGCAGTCATTTTTGGTGATTAATAACTGTTAAGTTTTTCAAATCTATTAATTTATTATACCTAGTACGATGTCCAGGGCTGTATTTCGGCATGGGCTAGCTGCGCCCAGGGCACTGAATGGCAACATTTTTGGAGCGGCATTAAAGTTTTCAGACTTTTGTATTTATATTTACAATACGTTTTTAATTAAGCAGATAAAAATAATTTGTAATGAATAATAGCAAATTTGTCTTTAAATTTGACATTGAATCCAAATGTTATATCTGCTGTAGAAAATAAGAGATACTCAACGATATTATGTTTCTATATTATAATTCAAGATTACCATCGTAGTCCTTGGATGGAAAAACAGATTTTGACGGATTACAGGTTGCATTTGGTAATAAGATTGAATTTGGCGCATAAACTGGAAATACGGTTCAATCACATTGAACTTTTTTCAGTGTGATTTTACTTGTTCCAGTTGGATGACAAATAATCATATCAAAAGTTATAATAAATATTTAGGTTTTTCACAAGAAAATAAAAAATTGCTTTCCTTCCTAGAGCTGAAATAAAGAAAATTGAGATCACTTAACATTGATATTTATTGCTTTATACATTATTTTATGTAGATGTATAGCCTAAACTTGAAGACGGAACACATCTGTACTACTCAGAAAGAGTAAATTTAATGTATCAACTAATTCTATGATGTAGTTCCTTTCTTTAAAACATTTTATATCACACACACACACACACACACACACACATACACATATATATATATATATATATATATATATATATATATATATATATATATATATATAGCACATTATGTATGAAATGCATTCAGCAGACCCAGAATCTCGCACCATAATTAAACTAAGAATAAACAACAAACATCGAAGAAATTTCAACAAATATGACCTGAACAAGAAAAAACCAACCAAAAAGCTGTGTTCTCGCCAAAAAGACGAGGCCACAGCTTTTTGGTTGTTTTTACTTGTTGAGGTTATATTTGTTGAAATTTCTTCGATGTTTGTTGTTTATTCTTATTTTAATTACGGTACGAGATTCTGGGTCTGCCGAATGCATTTGATACATAATGTGCGATATTTAATCTGTGTGGGTATTTGCAGCTATAGCGCTTATCGCATGCATTTTATTTTTATTTTTATTTTTATTTGTAGTTTTATTTTTTAATCTTTTTGAGCTTATATATATATATATATATATATATATATAATTTTTACATAACTGTAGATTTCTGCGATTAAATAAAATGAGTATTTTTATTATGAATTAGATGTAGTACAAAATCGGAGGACTCGTTAACTATGCACTTCTCTGTACATAAATTACTAAAATAACGTGTACCATCTTTATTGTTTAAATACACTGTTTTAAGTTTTATGTTAGTGTATTAATCATGTTTTGCAACCTGAATATAGCTATGCGGGATTCTATGAATTAAGTAAATATTTTCATGTTTAATAAACATGTTTTACAGATAAACATTATAAATGAACCGTATTTGTTTCTGTTACATGCATAAATTCAATTATACATTTGAAAATTTTTAATTGAGAATTAATAAAAACCTAAATACCTATATTCCGGTTTGAAAAAACTGATTAATACACTATAAAAATTAATGAGAAGCAAATGAGTGGCAGCAAAAGAAACTTTGTTTTTATAAATGTATCTTCTTTATAAATGTATCTGTATAAATGTAATTCTCCAAAATGTACTGGTTTATGTTGGTTTCTAATGATAAAGAGCGTTTTTCGGAATCATCGGTAACTCGGAAGAGGTTATTGCATATTTACGTTTGTAGTGATATTACATTTTCATAGATTAAGAAACATTTCTCTTTTTTTAATAGCGTACTGCCCATAAATGTTTTTTAAAATACTCAAACATATTTAAAGTACTTTAAAAATAATCTAAACTAATTTATTACAATGTTGTCTACATAAATTTTACCTATATTTTAGTATGAAATTTTAAAAATGTTCCCTGTTTAAACTAAATGCAGTGTTTGTAAAGCTTCTGTGATGTCGGAACGTGTAAAACTGAAGTGCGTGTAAAACTGAATTTAAATTTTCCTCAAGTAAACAAGATCGACTGCTATTAAACACCCTGTCGACTTTTCCAGCCAATTAATCACTCTTCCTGTAATTCATGATAAATTTTCATGATAATTATACAGAATTTTCAGTTATTCATAATTCAACCATAAGCTTGACACTCAATAAGAGTTTTGAGATATTTCGTCGCGAACAGCTTTTATGTCAAACATGTATTTATACAATAACCAATTTTGAAATATTTGGATAGTATGATTCGTTTAATAGATGATTTTTATACGGTTATTATTCATTAAAAAAAAGTAAACATTTCATTGCTATTTTACTTATTTTTACTTACTTGCATATTCGGAAGAACAAATTATTGTGAAGAATTAGATTTTCAACTACGCTTTATAATAGGCTTTCAAAATTATCAGTAATATGTGAATCATAAATAAGCTTAACGATGAATTTAAAATTTTCTCAAAGAAAACAAGAGAAAATGTTATTCAACACCTTATCATCATTTCCATCCAATTAATTTCTCTCTCCGGGATTTATGATATATTAGGCTCATTAGTTACAAAATTCAAGGCTATTCTTAGTTTGATCATAGGTTTCACATCCTCTAAAAATTTTCAATTTATACGACTTTAGAAGCTTTTATCTCAGAAACCTGTTAGTGTAATGACTTGTTTTGACAACTTTGGGATATTATGGTATCTTAGTAGATGCTTTTACAATGTTGACAGATTGAAGACATTTTTTATTCAAAATATCTACCATTATTCCGACAAATAATTTTCGTTTTATTTAATTACAAGCATTCTGTGATTAAATATAGCTAACATTAATAGTCTGAAAAAGTAGTAAATATTACTGAATAAAAAATTACCTCAACCTGGCAACATTGTTCTTTGAAATGATTATTGTTTATTTTTTACAAAATTGCAAACTTTATATTGCTTTTTTAACTTTCTCCTATATATATAAGGAAAAATTACTAGCAAGCAAATTGTCGATATAAGGATTCTGATTGACACGCAAGTTTTGTGATATCGTTCTTACGATTTCTTCATTTTTGGAAATTATCTGTTATCTCTTTGGCGCCAAAGTGTCTATTTGTGTGTTAGACAAAAAACAATTGGCCGCTCTAATACAAAACCTAATGCTCGAAAATTCACCACACTTTGTATTGATTCAATCTTTTACCTAAATTGAAACTCAATAAATTTTTATTTACATCATTAAATCGCTTCTCTGATGTATTTTTCACGTTGTGTGTGACAGAATTAGTCTGACATTGAAGATGACTGGATTTGAATCAAACTTTACTCATAGGATGCTGATTATATAACAATACTATGCTGTGCTGTTCTTTTTTTATTCGCTGATGGTTCTAACTCCATATTAAATTTATATAAATAGACTATATTTTTAATTCGTAATATTTTATATTTGTAGTAGGATTAACATGTTAGAATGATACAGAAGAAAATTTTGTGATGGCAAAAGTATGTTAGTTTATATGAGAAATTGCTATGTCTGAAAAATCCTTCTGGCGTAGTCGGAAGGGTTTGTTAGTTTCTGTTGTTTTACAAAGTACATGCTCCAGATTCAATACAAATTAAATTGCTCTTGCTTTTACTAATTTCCTTGTTTAGCAGAATAATGTAATTTGCAGGGAAAATTTAAATTTGGCTTAGACGTAGTAATTGAATGGGTTTCATGTAATTATATCAAAAATTATAAAAGTTTCTTTAACTCATAATTAAAAAATGTCCTTTAGGCAATAATATTTTTCCAACGTTCAAACCTAGTTCAAACTCAAACTATTCATTGAATTCCATCGAGATCTTTTAATATGTCTACCATAAATTTAAAAAAAAATCGAAAAATTTTATTGGAATCAAAGAAATTTAATATGTTATAATTGTCTGAGTGCAACGAAGACTCATACACAGCGCAGTATTACTTTGCCCCATATATAGCTACGATGGATATTAAAACCTTTCGTAAAGCATAACTCAAAAAATATTTAACGGATTTCGTTCAAATTTTTACAGCAGGTACCTATAAAGGTGACAACGTCGTCTATTTATTACCAAGAATAAGTGTCAAACCCTTTGGAAGTTATATTAAAAAAATAGATAAAAAAGCACAATTAAAGTAATGTTATGAATTTTGTATATATCTGTAAATATTCCATTTGTTTAAATTTATTTTATTTTATTATTGTGAAAATTGCAGTATTATTAATGTATTTCCTATTGAGCATCATGTAACTCAATGCTAAAGGCCTCAGATGGTTTGCAAGGAAAACAACCTTACACCCTCATCATTATAATGGAAGTCTATTGAAATATCGCCACGGAATGGGTTTATCGCCAAGTTGGCAATGGTTTTGGCGACTTATTTTTATCGCCAAATTTGGCGATATATCGCCAAATGTCGCCAAGTTAGCGACGGATTTGGCGACTTTTTGTGCAACCACACCCCCTTATACCTATAAATTGGGATCCTTTCTTGCTTGGGTTCTCTATCGAAAGTTAAAGCACTTTCTGGTAATTTCTAGCATCTGAAGGCTCTGGAATAATCTAGAAAGATCTCTGAAACCTATATAAGGACCTCCATCAGTTCAGTTAGTTAGTTGTCTGTCAACTGCGATTGAATCCATACGAGAGGCTTTGCATTGAGAACTGTGTTTCTCGGATCGATTTTGTCGTTGATACGTCGTATTGAACGCATTGTTTCTGTGTGAAATTTTGCTGTGCTTTTATTGGATTTGAAGATTACTGAATATCTTGTAATTTTCAGAAGATATTTGTGATCGTATTGCACTTTTTATAGTGAATAAAGCCTTTTTATTGTTCTTATATATTGGCATCAGTCCTTTCGAACCCCGAGCTCACAACATTTGGTGTCAGAAGTGGGATTGAATGCCGATCACCAGAGCAATGGAGGCTGAACTGAAACAATTATTGGAGAAATTAGCTGCGAATCAGGCTGAGATGTCAACCAACCTTGGCGTGTTGAAAGAAGAAATGAAGAAGGATATGTCAACCAACCTTGGCGAGTTGAAGGAAGCGGTGAAGAAGGAAATGTCAGCGATGGATGAGAAAATGACTGCCAACCTTGGCGACTTAAAAGATGAAATGAAAAAGGATATGTCAACCAACCTTGGAGAGTTGAAAGACTTAATAGAGGATAAAATAGCATCTTTAAATGGCAGAATTGACGGCGTGGAAAACAAAGTTGAAGGAAGATTTCAAGAAATAGAAGGAAAGGTAGAAGAAATTCAAAGGACAGCCAGTACCGTAGAAGAAAGAGTAGAAGAAAAAGTTCAAAAGATCGCCGAGACCGTTGAAGAAAGAGTAGAAGAAAAAGTTCAAAAGATCGCCAAGACCGTCGAAGAAAGCATAGAGAATGTAAAAAAAGATTTGGAAAAAGTCAAGAAACAGAAGATAACTGCCGGAAGCTATACCGAAGATGTCAAGTATCAATCTATGCTTCCTCGTTCCTTTATTAAACTCTCGACCTATGACGGAAAATCCTCATGGCCAGTTTTTAAGACACAATTTGGGATCGTAGCGGACGCCAATGGATGGGATTCCCAGACAAAGGCTTGCCAGTTAGCTGCTTCTCTACGAGTTGATGCTGCCGACGTCCTACAGACTTTGCCTGCAAATGAACCGCTGGATTTTGAAATGCTCGTCAGTGCCTTAGAATTGCGCTTTGGCGAGAAATGCATGAAGGAATATAGCAGACTCCAGCTCAAATCTCGAAGCAGAAATCCACTGAATCCCTGCAAGAGCTTGCTACGGATGTCGAGAGACTTTCCCATCTTGCTTATCCTGACTGCCCGACTGAAACTAGAGAAAGTTTAGCTCTGCAGCATTTCATCGATGGTGTGCGTGACTTTGAGATCCAGAAACAACTCCGGATTGCAGATCTCAGTGACTTAAAAGGGGCTTTAGTTTATGCCCTGAAATTCGAGGCAGCCCAGCAAGCTACAAGGAAAGATAGGCACTTTGTGCGAGTAGCCAACATGCCTGAGACGTCGGATACAGCTGTGGAGCGGTTACAGCAGCAGATGAAGGACGTGATGAGACAGATAAACTCCTTGATGGACAACAAACCTGGCAGAAAGATCAAGTGCTGGAAATGCGGTGGAGAAGGCCATATTCAAAGAAACTGCCTAAAACGACCCAGCACAGAAGGTAATAACTCCGCACGAACGGCGGAGCAGGAAAACTAATTAATGGCCATCTCGCGGGGCGGAGGTTGCCAGATTTTGAGAAGCCCCATTATCAAGTGTGTCAAATTTCTGCAAGAAGTTGCGGCGAGAATGGAGTTTTTATAGTCGGGCGTGTGAATGATTTGCCCTGTAATATGACCATCGATACAGGAGCCAATGTGACCATCATTCGGAAAGATCTAGCTCAGCGGCTAAAAGAAAAACTCCTCTGGACTCCGCCCCGTGTTATCCTTCAAACCGTGACCGGGGATATGATCGACATACATGGAAGAATGAAACTGAAAATAAAGTTTGGGAACGCCGCTTACCATCATACAGTCTATGTGGCCGATATTTCAGACCCTTTCATACTCGGACTGGACTTTTTAAAAGAGCATGGATTTACACTGGATTTTAAGAAGAATGAGTTACGCTCTGCTCAAGAAGATGTCACTATTTTCAAACTTGGAAATGAGTCCGGGTCTATTCAACGGATCACAGCCAAGGCAGATGTTATCATCCCTCCTCGGACCGAAATGATGATACCTGGATTAACTGAGAACGAAAGTAGTTTTCAATGTGGCTTGGTTGGATATCCTGAGAAGAGCCCAAAAGGAGTGCTAATAGCATCAGCGCTGGTAGATCTGTCGAGAGATGTGATACCCGTGAGGATGGCGAATGTAAGTGAAAAGTCTAGAATTATCCAGAAGGGTGAAGTGCTTGCTACCTGTGCTCCAGTCACCTGTGTTTGCAAAGACCCGAGCTTGACGTTGTCGGAGCCGCCTACAAGTTTAACACCTGAAATTGGACGAAATGAGAATTTATCTCCTGAGCAGAGACATGCCGCAGAAAGACTGTTCCAGGAATTTAAGGATGTGTTTTCACAAAACGAGAATGATATAGGTCGCACTTCTCTGACACGTCATAGAATTGATACTGCCGACCATCCACCGATTAAACAGCATCCAAGACGCTTGCCATTCGCAAAATAGGAAGAGGTTTCTAAGCTCTTACGAGGGATGCAGGATAGTGACATCATCGAACCGTCATCAAGTCCGTGGGCCTCTCCCATCGTGTTGGTCCGAAAGAAAGATGGCTCCACAAGATTTTGTGTGGATTATCGTAAATTTAACGATATCACGAAGAAGGACAGCTATCCTCTACCAAGAATAGACGACACGCTAGATACTCTTTCAGGACATAAATGGTTTTCCACACTGGATTTGAAGAGTGGATATTGGCAAGTAGAGATCCATCCTGATGACAAAGAGAAGACCGCATTTACTACTGGACAAGGACTTTGGCAATTTAAAGTTATGCCGTTCGGGCTCTGCAATGCCCCAGCAACGTTCGAGCGCCTCATGGAGACAGTGTTAAAAGGCCTGACTTTTGAAGCTTGTCTCATCTACCTAGATGATGTCATCATTGGTGGCCGCACGTTTGAAGAACATCTAGAGAATATTCGAAAAGTGTTAACGAAGCTAAGAGCGGCGAAGTAATTTCTAGCATCTGAAGGCTCTGGAATAATCTAGAAAGATCTCTGAAACCTATATAAGGACCTCCATCAGTTCAGTTAGTTAGTTGTCTGTCAACTGCGATTGAATCCATACGAGAGACTTTGCATTGAGAACTGTGTTTCTCGGATCGATTTTGTCGTTGATACGTCGTATTGAACGCATTGTTTCTGTGTGAAATTTTGCTGTGCTTTTATTGGATTTGAAGATTACTGAATATCTTGTAATTTTCAGAAGATATTTGTGATCGTATTGCACTGTTTATAGTGAATAAAGCCTTTTTATTGTTCTTATATATTGGCATCAGTGCTTTCGAACCCCGAGCTCACAACAGTACATACGTCACTAAACTTTGTGCGTACGTCATTTGCACCGGCGGGATATTTTCGTAGACAATCGGAATTGAAAAGTTCATGGAGTACATGGAGCAAAAAAATATGCAAGCACTAATATTCAGCACAATAAAATATATTTCAATTTAATAAAAATGGAAAGTTAATCTGGATTTTTTTCTGTTTGAAAAGTATTAGAGATTAGTAAGGGTAGTATTAGTATTAGAGATTTGGCGTAAATCACACCATTAGCAGTTTTTTTATTTCGTGTGTGTACGTTAGGAACAATTCTTTGATGTTTAAATAAAAGGTTTCGATTTGTGGCATTATTTCTTATTTTCTTTTCCTTTTTAGTATTTTAAATGGAATTAGTGAAAGGCGTGTATTTTAAATTAAATGAGTGAAAGACGTGTATTTTTAATGTATGTATTTCAAATGAAATCAGTGAAAGATTTATATTTAAATGAAATGAATGCAATATGAAGATGTTATGAGAAAAATATTTGGCGATTTATCAACTGCGCCAAGTTAACATAAAAGTACCAATACATATGTGGGTACTTCTCTATTATCCCGTCGACCACTTTTCATAACAAAAAACTATCGCCAAATAAACGGGAGAACGTTGTCATTGAAATATCAAAATAAATAAATAAATAAAATATAAGAATTTAAGGACACAATTGTTATTTTAATGAATGAAATAACTAATAAATCAGTAAAACATAATGAAAAATACACGCAAATGTCACGTTAAAAACCACTTGATGACGTAACAAACACGTATAATGCTTCTGATATCAAGTAAATGGGACTGCATTTTTGGCGTTTAATCTAACAGTTTGGCGATAGTTTTTTGTTATGAAAAGTGGTCGACGGGATAATAGAGCAGTACCTCTATGTGAAATGAAACAAGGCACAGATGTCATATACGCACCACGTAGGAGCGATTTTTCCCTCCACCAGCTTGGGGAAAACTTTGTTTTTGAATATTAGTTACAAATAGTGTGACAAATAGTACACGTGATTTTTTATTTCAATATAAAAATAAAATAACGTAATAAATGAAACAGCTTCTATTATTTTTAAAAAAGGAAATAAAAATAAATAAATAATAGTTTGATATAAATAAAGGCGCGGATGTCATATATGCACCACATTGGCGCGATTGCAACAAAATGGCAATTTTATGCCTCACATGGTAACCCGGTTATTTTGTTTCAATTGTTGTTTATTAACTTTTATTTTTTATTTTAATTTTATAAATTGTTTTTATTATATATGTTAATATTTATTTATATCAAACTATCATTTATTTATTTTTATTTCCCATTTTTGAATAATAGGAGCTATTTCATTTATTACGTTATTTTATTTTTATATTGAAATAAAAAATTACGTGCTATTATTGTATGGTATTTGTAACTAATATTCAAAAACAAAGTTTTCGCCAAATTGGCGGGGGAAAAATCGCGCCAATCTGGTGCGTATATGACATCTGTGCCTAAATTAATATTGATATAAATATAAAAATAATCTATAGAATTAAAATAAAAAATAAAAGTAAACAAACACAACAAACAGTTTTCGCCAAAGGGGCGGGGGGGGGGGAAATCGCGCCAACATGGTGAGTATATGGCATCTGTGCCGGGATTTTTACCCTTTTATCTGTGCTTTCGGAAATATAAAAAAATTAAAAAATTCTTATATCAGGTGTATAACGTTTTGCATTTTTATACGGACTACTTCTCCATTTTAGGATTTTAAATGATATTTATATCAGCTATTTCTTTCCTGAGATTCCCACAAGTTATTTTCGGAAAATTTTTTAGTTCGCTTATTAATTGTTTACAATTTGCCCCCCTGGCAATAACAATTATTTATCTCAAAAATGGGTACTTCTCTATTATCCCGTCGACCACTTTTCATAACAAAAAACTATCACCAAACTGTAACGCTAAATAAACGGGAGAACGTTGCCATTGAAATATCAAAATAAATAAAATATAAGAATTTAAGGACACAATTGTTATTTTAATGACTGAAATAACTAATAAATCAGTAAAATATAATGAAAAATACACGCAAATGTCGAATTAAAAACCACTTGATGGCATAACAAATACGTATGATGCTTCTGATATCAAGTAAATGGGACTGTATTTTTGGCGTTTAATCTTACAGTTTGGCGATAGTTTTTTGTTATGAAAAGTGGTCGACGGGATAATAGAGAAGTACCCAAAAATGGCTTAGTTTTGTTAAATTTGTTTGTTATGTATTTTCATTTCTTATTAAAATATCGAAAATGGCAATAAAATTTTATTTTAGCACCGTACTTATTTTTTTAAAATGGCTCAAAAACATGGTTTAATAAACGTATATTTGTAAATATTTTTAAAAACATGTTTTTCCGCTCTCTAGAAAAATTTGGTAAGATTCTAAAACTGTCTTTGGCACCAACCAGTACATGATAAGGAAATTTTCCCATTCAGATACACAGAAGAGGTTCGTCACAAACAAGAGTAATGCTAGCAACAATTTTGTTTTAACTCTATAAGAGTTAGAAACAATAATGATATTAAATTCCCCGATTAGCTTAGGAACTTTCTCCTAGAAAAAAAAAAAACTGTAGAAGTCTTTTACATTTGTTTCGAATGAAGCTCGATCAACAAAGTATTAATTGATAATACAAACAACACTAATATTAACATGGAGGCAAAAGTTTTAATTTAAGTGTATATATTTGGAACCCCCCCCCCCCCCAACCACTCACCAAAAAAAAGAAAAAGAAAGTTACAGAAATGAATTTAAAATGGCGTGAAGCCACGCTATCTGACATAAGAAATTGGCTGCGAACCCGATTACGAAACTTTCACTTAACTTAATAACATGTATCTAATAGCCCTTCCCAGTTATACGGACCTTGGGGCTTTTTTAAAAAACTTGACGCAGTTCGGGTTGAAGAAGTTGAGATTTACTGTCAAATGACATAAACTACTATGAAAATAAAACTGGTGAATTATTATGCTGGTTTATGTATATATTTAAAAAAATTGCATCTGATTACACTCTTTAGATAAATTACTCCTGTTTGCATTTAATAACAGATAAACGGCTTCCGTTTAGTAAATTGTTTAAATATTGGGAAGAGTTGGCGAGAGATAGATAGACGTGTAAACAAACGGGTAGACAGACGGGTAGAGAGACGGATAGCGACAGAGATAAGCTAACGGGTAGCGAAACGAATAGACAGACGGGTAGCGAGGCAGGTGAAAAAAAGGGTTGACAGAGGGGTAGTGAGATGGGTAGGGAGACGGGTAGCGTGGTGGATAGAGAGACGAGTACAGAGACGATTTGACAGACGGGTAGAGAGAGGGGTATATAGACAGACAGACGTGTTGATAGACGGGTAGTGTAACGGGAAGCGAGACAGGTAGAGACACGATTAAAGAGTCGAGTAGAAAGACAGACGGATACTGAGACGGGTATACAGAAGAGTAGAGAGACAGTAGACAGATGAGTTCGGAGAGAGACACAGCTAAGACATACGAGTAGTTAGACTGGTAGACATGTTTGTAGCAAAACATGTTATCAATGTGGTTTGAAGTATACGAGTTTCTATAAATAGTTATACAAATAAACAAAGGAAATTGTTTTAATTCAAATATTAAATATTTGATTTAATATTTCAATATTTAATATTTTATTTTTTAATATTTTATTTAGATATTTGTCTCAAAGAAAATGTTGCAAAAATTAAATTTGCGTTAAACTACGCTTGCTAAAATACGCTGTTGGCTGCAAATCTGATTATGTGACTTTAAAAATATCGTTTTAAAAGATCCGGCGTTTTTTTTTTTTTTAAGTTTTGGGCAATTCCCGCTTAAGAAAATGAGATTATTTGCCAAATGTTATAAAAAAATGCATATGAAAACATAACAGTATATGAATTTATATATGATATTTTGTAATTATATCATTTAATTTGCTATTTTTCATATGCTGTATCTTTATCTATCTCTTGTCTATCATATGCTGTATATTCACTTAGATTCTTGTTGATATCTTCTTTATATCGTAATTGTTAACTTTATGTTCTCAGCAATATCACTCAGACTAATCCCTTTGAGGGAAGTCCTAGTGATAATCTGAATACATAGCCACATTGGCCATAATGTTAATCAGATTTTTAAAGGGCCGCTTTTATAGAATAGATCATCGGAGCTTCTTTACTACTAAACGCATCCAATATATTTAGGATGATCAATCAACTGTCAAAATATTATTCAAATTGATCCAGTATTTTGGATGTTATTATGATGATAATAGGGTATAATTCCGATTCTCAAACGAGATTCAAATACAAACCCCTGAATTGTACACGAAATTATTTTTATATGTCTCGCTTACCAAAGTAAACATTTCTTTAATTTTTTATTGAGGAATTTTCCTTAATTTTTTATTAGAAAATTAAAATGTACAAATAATGAACTGAAAATATAGTTCCATTGACCATAATTTTACCCGCATTTTTAAAAAGAGTTATTTTTAAAGGAATTGTAGAATCTTATTCATTTACGAACTTCTCCAAGATATTTTCAAAATCGATACACTGTCCCCATTTGGTTCCAATTGGTTCAGTACTTCGGACGTTATCGTTATGACAAATGTTGCGTTTGATATATATATATATATATATATATATATATATATATACAACTGATTGTAATAGGTCGATTTCAAAAGAAATCAACCTAAAAATCATATAGAGAGCCTCCATATAAAATTTAGAATGAAAACAACATAATTTTTAAAATTATTTGAACGGATTTTATTTATCAAATGCTGTACGTATTTACACATGTATGCATGCATATAAAAAATTAAATTAAATTTCCTTTTTCATATCAAGCGTGAAAATATGAGAAATACATGTATAATGAGCATTGTTTGGTTTTCAAACGTGAAACAAGCAAAAATAAGAAAGTGGGAAATAATTATATATTTAAATAAATTAGTAGTCTACACTTTTGCTTTGATCATATACAGTACACTATCACAATGCATTACTTTCATATTTCATGAATTTAATTATGATTAAGACATGCTTAGGTTAAGGAAATAGTTAAAAGACTTCAGAAAAATATAGTCATTTTCAAATATATTCAATTCCATTTTTATGCATAATTCATTTGGACAATCTCATTTCAATAAAATTTGAAGAGTATATTTAATTACATTAACTAATGAAGAATTATAACTTCGTTAATGTCTTTGAAATAGATTTAAGTTTCTTGAAATGATTTGAAGAAATTTATTGAATAATTTTACTTATTCAATTTCCCAGTAATGAGAATATTAATAGGTTTGAGAACTTTCTTTATAGTCCATATACGGTAACTTTACTTTTCTTATTTTATATACTCATTGATTTCAATTAAGGAAAATGCATCGTATCATTTATGATTAAAACAAACTATGGGACAAAAAATGAATTTTGTAGAGATTTTTGGTTGTTAAAAGTAAAAATCTATCACTGATTGATTGATTACCGCATGCTTTTCATCTGAAATCAAAACTGAGAGTTACCAACTTTTCCATCAACCTGAAACATTTACTACGATTCTGTAGAATCAGCATTATAGAAAGTACTTTATTAAAACCTATTCTTATAACTTGAAAAAGTTATCCATATCTTTTGTGCAAGTCAAAATTTATTAAAATTTATTATATTTAAAATATGTTTAGGTTATAAGATGTATCAAAGTATATATGGCGTTTTAGTATGATAGGAAAGATCCACACATCTATGAGGCAGATGATGCAAGTAGACTGAATCATCTAAAAATCTATGGTCAGAAATTGATCTATGATGCAGTATTATGCCACTGTTGGGTTGCTGGAGTAACTAACATTCTAGTACGAAACATTCATTTCAGATCCGGAAACAGATATTGCAGGATTGATAATTAAACTAACTTATCCCCGATATGCAACTGTCAAACGGGACTTCGAATTGGGCGAACCGCAAAACGAGTCTACGAGAAATGTTATACGATGAAGTTTACTCTTAGCCATACATTATTTTCACATCTACAGCACCGGTTATTTGACACTTCTTTCTTCTAGAAAACTACTATGAGTTAAAAATGATCATAACAGACTCCAGTCATCGAGGAAAATCTGTTATTCCATATACAGGATATTCATCGCATCCTAATAACAAGGCCCACACGCTGAAAAATGGCGGCCGTCGTAGGTGGATTTCTTTCATCAACTGTACGGTTCCTTGAATTTGCATACCAGTATAATTTTAAAGTATTCTTTGTTTGTTTGTTTTTAATCAGAAAATGTAAACTAAGAATAATTTAAGTAAATACTCATGTTGAAATTCAAGGGACCGTACAATTGCTGAAAAAACGCGTAGGCCTAGTATTCAGGGAGCAGTAGGATATCCAAGGGAATGTACGCAAGAAATCTCTCATAATTTCAGTATTTACCATTTGCTCATATGAAGAATTCTGGATTCTAACCAGATACATAAATATTATTTACACCGCTTCCACTTAGAACCAAAAATTAACCCCAGCGGATACTTTTACACAATGGTTTCTTCAATAGATTGCAACAGGTATCGTATTTCCTTCTTGTCCGTTGCGCAAAGTTGAGAAATGTTATACAAAAGAAGAAATATTTAAATCACATTTTTGAGCAGAGAAAAGCAACCACATTACACGCATATGCGCTTTTTTGCAATTTTTTGAGCAGGCGTTGTTTGGTTCCTTCGGTAAGATCTTAATTCAAGTTTTCCAGACGTACTGGGAGAAATTATTAGTTACTTCTAAAGCCACTGTTGCTACAACAAAAAGTTTCTTCGTCGGTAAAACCTCCATGGTATTTATATCAGTGTGAAACCTCTATTTATTTCCGTCATACTTAATCGTGATATTTCGATAACCGTGGGTAGGGCTTGATGGTTCTATTATGCTTTGAGTAATTATGGAGTCTTATGAAAATACTGTTGTTTCGATTCACAGTTAAAATTGCTTTGGACATCGTCGCATGCGTCTCCGTAACAGTTACTATTAGGTTGGAAAAGGTGTTTGTTCGGTTTCAAAGGCTAAAAAAACTCAATGATTTCTATCCACTTCGTATATTTTAATCAATTATATATTAATCTATTGAATTATTATTTATTTATTTATTTATTATTATTGATCTATTGAATTATTATTTATCGATGGCTTTTCGCCATCTTTCCCCCAACCCTACAATTCTGCGTTTATAGTACGTCTGTGACTTCCGGCGAAAAACGTCTCCAGGTGCGGTTTTACAGCCCTCTCGTCAGTGAATGTTTTCCCGTTCAAAGAATTTTGCAGCGACCGGCACAAGCTGTAATAGGATGATACCACATCCAGTGAATATAGAGAATAACGCAAAGTATCCTATTCAAGACTCAGTAAATTCTGCCAGGTCATTAATGACATGTGGAGTCACACATTTATGATGGACCAATTCTGGCTATTTTCGCGTAAATCATTTTTCATTTTATTTACCTGTGAGCAGTATACAGTTGAATTAAAGGTATTCTCTTCTGATAACAATATAAAACACACCCTTGAAATTCCGCATCACGAAGAGCATAATCTGCTTTGGGTTCAGTTGCTCTTTGCATTATACCTTTCCCAGAAGTGTTTTACTATGGTACTGAAACATGATATACGAGATGAGTGTAAGTTCTTAAATGAGCCTCAGAAATAAGAGGATTGTAAACATGTAAATAAGTATTAAATAAGCACGACTTTAAAAATTTATATCAAATTAAAGTTGAATTTTCATTTGAAAGTGGGACTGCAATACAATAGAACTTTGGAAGTGACCACTTAAAGTATTCTATAAACATTAGTCATCAATAAATTTATTCGATAAATAAAAATTTTGCATAGTGTATTTTTTATTTTTATTTCATATTTAAAAAACCATTAAGGTTCAAACCCATTGACACTGGAATACAAAGAGAGAGCACTTCCATAATTATACGGAATCACTGTCAAATTTTCTTTTAAAACCATTATTTGTCTTCGTGGCTTAATATTTAATTCATTATCATGTCATATTCTTTATTGTGAAACGGGTTTTCGTTCACTTCAGTTTTATTAGGAACCTATATAAAATATTCATGCTATCAGTGCATTAGATGAGGATAATATTTCACTTTTACCTTTTTGTTCTTGTGCTAGAAGATGAATCAGATTGCGCTATTTGTCAAACAATACAATTTGGTGGCCATAGAGCTAGTAATATACTCCTAAATTTACCTATGTTGAATAAAATTGTTTATGTGCATGTACTTTTTTTCTATTAAACATACAGCATTTATCCATAAAGTTTTATAATTTGTTTTATACAAATTCTTTTTTATCTCATTATTTATATTTTAAATGCTGTATAAGGTGCTAAGACGAATACAGATAAATTATATTTTACATATGAAAGCAAAAAATGTTGTTTTTATACATAACGTCTGATGAACACAATGTTAAAATTTAAAATATATGGGGAAATATTATTACAACACAAACATTGTAAAACAAATGATCAAATGTTTAAAAGTTTTTGCCTTTTAAATTATAGCATTATCAAATTCCAGAAACATCCTGATGTATTATTTAAAAGACAGTATAGTGTACCGAAAACAAAAGCGAAAATGACATTTTGAATAATTTATACTAAGGAGAGATATCGAATTTAAAACTGAAAGAGGAAACGGGAATACAATATTCTTTGCCGTATTAGATTACGCTAGATCTATATTAGAATGTGGTCTGTATTAAACCTATTCTTAAAGAAATGGAATATTTGTATTATTTTGTAAGCAAAATATAGCTTTTTCTTACTGAAAAAGGAACAAACATTCGCTGTAAAATTTTGTCAGATTTCTTGAAAGTTAAGTTGTAAAAATAAATTGAATAAAGATTTTAATCATAAAAAACAGACATAATTTATAACTGAAAGTTTTTTTTTTTTTAAATCTTACCATTAATATTTTTTTGTTTGACAAAATACAAAGAATAAAATATTTGTTGATAATAAAATTTTAATTTATTATTGAATTGCCGAATTATTTCATTACATTATAATTTACATTAACATTTTAAATAAAATATAATAGAATCCTTGCAGTACAAAACTTATTTAATAATTAAACATCCTTATACTATCAATTAATGAAATGTTTTGCTCATAATACACGGTATGCAAACTACAGTATAAATAAATTAAAACGTGAAAAAACCCAAAATGATTTAAGTTGCATATATTTATCAGGAAGGAAAATATTATGAATGTCTGAAGAATAAGGCCAGTAATACCAACATTACATTTTATTATGATATACAATACACTTAAAAAACAAAATCAACCTAGATGACACTAAAAATGTGTATTTTACGAAAGAAATCTCCAAACAATTAATTTTTAAGCATAAATTAGTTAAAATAACATTTTTTTCCGTAAAACAACTAGTTTTTCAATTATTAAAGTTTTGGGATAATTAAAGTTTTTTGATCATGTTTCAAGAAAGCAAAATTAATACAGATAATAAAATGCCTTGAATTGTTAATAAATTAATATATTAGAAAAATATTTTGTTTTATTTAACAACTTTAAAACTTGTTATTCTTTTCCAATTTTCATATATTTTTTAATATTATACTCAAGGTACTTCGTCCTATAAAGTATCTATTTTTTTATACAAAGATTGGATCAGAAAAGAAATAATTGGATGTATGTGGAATAAACCTATAAAAATCGCATATTTTTAAGTTCAGATATGTAATATACAAAAATTTAAAATATATCAAAAAATCGACACGTAATTATCTCTTATAGATTCTAAAGGTACATTTGAAAAAAATCAGACAATTTGATCAAATATTGTGGAAGCCTTAGCATTTTGATTACATAGAGAATATGAATAAATACGAACTTAGCCAAATGAGTTTAAACATTTCATTTACAAAAGAGATATATTAAATTTCCTCTAAACTTTCCTTTAAATTTCCTGCATTAACCACAGCCCCTTTAATTTTTATTAAATCGTCAAGAAAGTTAGTCATAATGTTCCAGCGATGTTAAGATCTATTTTATGATAAAAGTCTGATAGTCGACATTTTTGTAATTTTTTGCCAAAATTAGAGGTACTGTGAGTCCTCTTAAAAACCTTAAAACCTTGATAAGTTCGGTTTATTATCTCACTGTTTTAAATTGTTTATATAAAAACTATTAAAGCCTTATTTTTTGCATGTTTCAACTACTGGAAAATTAAATGTCAACTACTGAGTCAAGCCTTTCAACTATATGTGGAATGAAAAGGTCACACGCTTCAAACAATTGCATATTTGTCAACTGATATTTTATTTATTGAGTACATTATATCTTTTATCACAGATTAATAAACAATATAAATGTTTAGAAATTTTTATAAAAATAGAAGCTTCCTTTTATATCTTAATATTAGAAATACAATTTTATAGTATCATCTATTTTGGTACACATATCACTTATTTGAAAGAAAATGGGAGATGTAACACGATATTTAACATTAATAAATTAAGGAATTTGAGAGTTAACACGGGAGTAATGTAACATTTCCTAAAATTTTAATTTTAATTCAACAGTTTAATTTAAATATAGCTAAAGTAATTTCCTATTCCTAAAGATGAAATGTGTCTACGAATTCAAATTTACTTTCATATTTTTTTAATGCACTTAATGCATTAATGATGAAAGTGACACCATAGCAATATCACTTTTCATTTCATTTATGATTCAAAATAAATGTTTAAAAACTTCTGTTACGATAGAATCTTCCGTTTATATGTTAATAATAGAAATACAATATTTATAGTGTTATATATTGGTACACATACACTTATTTGAAAAAAAAAATGCCACATGTAACACAATGTTTAACATTTATAAATTAAGAACTTTGAGTGTTAATAATAGAGAAGTAATATAACTTTTCCTAAAATTTTAATTTTAATTAGACAGTTTAATGCAAAAATGTAAACTAATTCTCCAATCTTAGAGATGAAATAAGTCTACGTTTTCAAATTTAATTTCATAATTTTTTAAATCACTTCATGCATTAATGATGAAAATAACACCATAACAGTAATACAATTAACTGCATTTACGATTCAAAATGTCTGTCATGATACATTTTAAAAGATTTGCACTAAGCGGAAATAAAATTTGAATACTAAAACCATTTTTACAAAACTTACATCATGAATAATATGTAGCTCTTTGTTTCAAATATCTACGGTGATTAGCAACATGGAATGGGAGCATTTAAAAATATTCTATGATTTGCTAAGTACAAATAAAATTAAACAAAGTTTACGTAAGCATACATATATATTTCACTAATATTTATTGTAATTTGATGTCTAATACAAAATATTATTTAAACTTGTTTTACATGTATTTTTTAAATTATTTTGAGATTTATTTTAACTACCAATATATATATATATATATATATATACAGGGTGATTCATAAAAGATGGGCAGAACTTTAAGGGGTTATAGTACACTTAAAGACAAATAATATTAAATAGGAGACTAAGGGTCCCAGACGTATTCCCAAGGAGATAGGGGGCATTAAAGTTTAGGGTCCGAAATTTCAAATGATTATAAAACATGGAAAAATTGGTCGATTCGTTTGCGGTTTTTGCAAAAAATTTTCTTTATGCCAGTATTTTCTTGAAATAAAATTTTAAAGTTCAATTTCAAAAAATGCCGATAGGGGGCGCTTTAGACTTTGGAGTAACAAACAACTATTTTTTAACGTTATTTTTTGTATTTCTTTAAATGATTTCGAAAGCTTAGACTTAAACTTAAATTTTGATCTAAAAATCTGAGTCCTAACGAGTAGTTAAGTAGCGTAAACTGAAATTTGAAATTTGAAACCCTTCTCCCCCCAGAACAAAAATCAGTTATTCCCGATCTTTGTGTCGTAGATTAGGCTCTAACTACTGCCGCGTTTTGCTAAAATTATTCTTTATGTCAGTATTTTCTTGAAAATAAATTTTAAAGAAAATTTTCAAAAAATTCCGATAGAGGGCGCTTTAGACTTTGGAGTAACGAACAACTATTTTATACCGTTATTTTTTGTGTCTCATTAAATGCTTTCTAAAGCTTAGACTTAAACTTAAATTTTCAGCTCAAAATCTGAATCGCTGAGCGTGGTTCAGTAGCGAGGGGAGGGGGTTCAAATTTCAACTTCTGAACATAGTTCAGTTTGCACTACTTAACCATGCCCAACGATTCTGTGCTGTGATACGAGGCAAAAATACAACTTTCGTCAAGGACTGCATAGTCGGAATTCACTCATAAAGGCACTGGCACAGTTGGAAACGTCGCTCATGCAAACGTTAAAGCTCCATTCCTGACGCTAGTCACCGGGTGAAGAAGGAAACAGAAAGTATGCAAATGTCAAATGGGGAAGAAGAAGAACACGTATGCAAAATTTCGACACGATTCAGGCATAAAAACCATTGAACGGTGAGTCAAGTGTAAGTCGCTGTAGTAATGAATCGGAAGATGGTGCCCTTCACGAATAAGGAAAAGGCTGAGATGCATTTAATTTACGGAGCGGCAGATGGAAATGGTGCAGAGGCACAACGAATGTACGGAGAGCGATTTCCTAACAGGCGGTTGCCTAACTGCAAAACTTTCGAGCGCTTGCACAGACAGTTGTGTGAGACGGGATCATTTCTCGCTTCCCGGTCGAATGCAGGTCGTGCAAAAAAGGACGAATCAGTAGTTGTTGCAGAAGCCATTCTGGATGTAGTAGCGGCGCAGCCAAGTACAAGTACACGAACAGTGGCTAGCCAGGTGGATACCTCACAGTCCACGACTTGGAGGGTACTGAAGGATGAACATTTGCTCCCGTTTCATGTGCAACGAGTCCAGAAACTGTCTCCAGGGGATTATCCAAATCGTATTGAATTCGCCCGCTGGTTTCTGCAGCAGAACGCGCTAAATCCACATTTTGGACGAACTGTGCTTTTCACCGATGAATGTACCTTCACACGTGAAGGTACATTTAACACACACAATGCACATGTATGGGCGGATGTCAATCCACATGCTACGTATCCACATGCTCATCAGAGACGCTTTTCCATCAATGTTTGGGCAGGAATCCTCGAAGACCACCTAATCGGACCGTACCTTCTTCCTGAACGCCTCAACGGTAAAACATACCTCACATTTCTGCAACATGTGCTGCCAGACCTGTTAAACGTTGTTCCTCCACGCATCCGGCGGGTCATGTGGTTCCAGCACGATGGAGCGCCAGCCCATTACGTACGAGACGTCCGCAACTATCTGGACATCCCATTTCCGAACAGATGGATTGGTCGAGGTGGTCCTGTTGCTTGGCCTGCTCGCTCGCCAGATCTTTCACCCCTCGATTTCTTTTTTTGGGGACGATTGAAGGCTCTTATGTATGAGACACCCATTGAATCCCCCGAGGAACTGGTCGCCAGACTTTCCGCCGCTGTAGGGGAAGTGCTCGAAAAGCCTGATGTTTTCGCGAATGTTCGCCGTTCCATTCGTCGCCGTTGTTCTGCGTGCATAACCTCTGGTGGTCACAATTTTGAACATTTATTGTGATTACATGTTAATAAATATGCTTTGGTAACATAATCCTAATTTGTGTCTTTTTACCTCGTATCACAGCACACAATGTGTGGACATGGTAAACTGAACTATGTTCAGAAGTTGAAATTTGAACCCCCTCCCCTCGCTACTGAACCACGCTCAGCGATTCAGATTTTGAGCTGAAAATTTAAGTTTAAGTCTAAGCTTTAGAAAGCATTTAATGAGACACAAAAAATAACGGTATAAAATAGTTGTTCGTTACTCCAAAGTCTAAAGCGCCCTCTATCGGAATTTTTTGAAAATTTTCTTTAAAATTTATTTTCAAGAAAATACTGACATAAAGAATAATTTTAGCAAAACGCGGCAGTAGTTAGAGCCTAATCTACGACACAAAGATCGGGAATAACTGATTTTTGTTCTGGGGGGAGAAGGGTTTCAAATTTCAAATTTCAGTTTACGCTACTTAACTACTCGTTAGGACTCAGATTTTTAGATCAAAATTTAAGTTTAAGTCTAAGCTTTCGAAATCATTTAAAGAAATACAAAAAATAACGTTAAAAAATAGTTGTTTGTTACTCCAAAGTCTAAAACGCCCCCTATCGGCATTTTTTGAAATAGAACTTTAAAATTTTATTTCAAGAAAATACTGGCATAAAGAAAATTTTTTGCAAAAACCGCAAACGAATCGACCAATTTTTCCATGTTTTATAATCATTTGAAATTTCGGACCCTAAACTTTAATGCCCCCTATCTCCTTGGGAATACGTCTGGGACCCTTAGTCTCCTATTTAATATTATTTGTCTTTAAGTGTACTATAACCCCTTAAAGTTCTGCCCATCTTTTATGAATCACCCTGTATATACATACATATATATATATATATATACATATATATACATATATATATATATATATATACGTATAAGAAATCTATATTTAACGTGATGTTTAGCATATATCAATTTACAAATTTTAATTATCAAGCATGTTATATAACTTCTCCAGAAAACTTTATTTTAATCAGACAGATTCATGTAAAAATCAAAAGATTACATTCCTGAACACGAAATAAATCTTTGCAAACTCCTTATTTTATAATTTTCGAAAATGCTTCCATTTATTATTGATGTAAGTCACGCCTTAGTTAATCTTGTTTACTTCATTTATCATTCCCACTGTCAGTTATGCTAAATTCTGAACAATAAAACTTAAATTTTTTATAATAGCTAAATACAGAAAATCGTTTCTTAAACATTACATTATGAATAAAAAGTACTAATTTCTTTAACATATCTGAGGTGTTTTGGAACATAGAATCTGAAAGTGTTTTAGGTAGCTTTCAATACAAAAAAGTATAAAGGTACCTATTGCAGCCGTTCGGAGGAAAGCAGTTCCGGAAAATTTTGATATATTTTCACCGATCATGACCCCCAGACCCCAAAACCACCCTCCGTTCAAATGTTGATTTATATATATATATATATATATATATATATATATCTCCATATATATATATATATATATCTGACCTATGTCATACGATAACGCTCGTATTTATAAATCAATTTTCATGAAACTAATTGTGTGTATTAAGCTCACCAATGTCTCGACCGAGTTCGAAAGCCAGCTTGGTCCGCCATTTTGTTTCAAGATGGCGGCCATTTAAAAATTTAAAACTAAAATAAATATACATAAAAATTAAAAATTCAAATTTATTTTTTAATTAAGTGTTAGGCCTTGATCCGAGGATTCCAGAGCATTTTTTGGTTTACCTCTATCTTAAAAAATGACTGAGATAGAGCAGTTTGAAATTATAGAGTGGCTGACATTTCGAAACAAGACAGCACATTACAAAAATTTCCATTGTTGTAATAATTTTCCCAATCATCATACACATAAAACTATATATTCATATCCGTTAGCGCCAAATTCTCGCCAAACTTGGCGATATTTGGCGAAATATCGCCAAATTTGTCGAGCAAAATAAGTCTTCATAAATGAAGCCAATTTGGCTCTTGCTCAATAATTTGGCGAATTTCGTATTCAAATTCGGTATTAACGAATCTTTTGTAAACATTTTCTTTGCATTTTAACTTGCTGTTTTCGTGTAACATTAGTTAAAATTTTAAAACGAAGATATAGGAAAGCTACCTTTTCCTCCCGGTACAGGCCGGAAGGACTTTTTTTAAATGATGTAGGTTTTGTAAAGCATATATAAAATTAAATTTAGTCACACAAAAATTTTGCGACGAAATTTTATTATAATTTGATACTTCAAAAAAAAATAAAATAAATAAATAAAAATAAAAATAAAATAAAAGAGCTTTAGGAAAAGAAGTTTTTATAACATGCTCTTTATAAAATGTCTTTCGCGTATATTTTTCTAGGACGATGGCTTTTAATGATGCAGAAAATCTATATATATATTTGTCTTACGTAGCGCGAAAATAGGGCTGAATTTGTAACTTATGGTTTGGCAACAACCGTAGTTTCCAGAGCTCAGACCAATGAACTAGATTGTGTTAGATTAGCTCCACCTCCAATATGGCCGTCAGTGTGAGAGCATTGAAACCATAGAATGAAGCTTAAACTAGCAATTATCTATATATATATTTGTCTTACGTAGCGCGAAAATAGGGCTGAATTTGTAACTTATGGTTTGGCAACAACCGTAGTTTCCAGAGCTCAGACCAATGAACTAGATTGTGTTAGATTAGCTCCACCTCCAATATGGCCGTCAGTGTGAGAGCATTGAAACCATAGAATGAAGCTTAAACTAGCAATTATTAAAAATAAAATAACATGTACGTAATCCAAAGCGTCTGAGATGATTCCTCATTTTAATTATGAGCAATATCGTTAATTTCAAATGAATTCTCAACTCTTATTCAGAATTCATTTACGAATTTCACTCACTCAAAAGTCGGAGAAGAAAAAAAAAACAACTTTGTAGATTGCACCTGGCGCCATCTGTTGATGTATTGAGGAAGTAAAAAATAATTTCTACATAGTTTTTTTTTTCTAATGAATTTAAGTTGTGCTGTACAAAAGATCCTTTTTTCATAGTATTTAAAAGATTTATATGCTCATTGGCAGCGCCAACTAAATACATTTTCAGTTGTGTTTTCAACGGAGAATTAATTTTTTTACATTAAAAAAAAATTGTCAATTTCATATGTTCAAATGTTTTATGGTAGAACTCATTTCGGCTAGAATTGCTGAAAAAAAGGGGCGGGCCAGCGAAGCGAGCTGTGACCGCGTAGCGGTCTCAACGTGACTTGCTTCGCAATTCACGGGGGGTTGGTGAGCGTTAGCGAGTAGGGGGCTGAGTCCCCTAGTTATTATAATTATTTCAAGGAAATAATAAAAATTTAAGGAAAATGCGAGAAGTTTAAGATTTATTAAATAACAATTTCCAACTTTAATAGCAAGAGGGAAAATAACGTTTCTCAAAACCCGAATTTTGAATGACAGTTTCGTTTAAAAATCGAAACCAAATTTGAATTACAGAGCATGAAATAATTCCGTGCATTCTACTCTACTTTCATAATTTTCGAAAACACTTTCATGCATTAATGATGAAAATGACACCATAGCGTTAATCTTACTCACTTCATTTATCATTCAAAATGTCAGTTATGCTACATTCTAAAGGAAGTACTTAAATTTATTATAAAAGCTAAATACTGAGAACTTTTGCAAAAATCTTACATCATGAATAATAAGTAGATGTTTCCTTAAAATAACCATGGATGATTAGCAACATGGAACGCGAAAATGATTTTCAAAATGCTATAAATTTTGTTAATGGCAAAAAAGATAGATAAGTCGAAGAACTCATAGAAAAATTGTGCATTAAAAATTATTAAAATTTAATATATAATATAATAGCGTGTATTTTATGACGTCATGTTTTACGTGTATTTCATCTCATGCGATGTTACTTCATAATTTACAGAATTATTTTAATTATTTAATGAAATAGTCCAAAGGAAAATGTAAGAATAACTGCAAAGTGACAATGAAGTTCTTAAATAATTTTAAAATTTTACAAAGCTAATCGAAGGTAGCTACCAATTCAAACTACCGTGGAACGAATATTCTGAGTCACTACATAAAAGTATAGTAGTTCTAACACCCATTTATTAACACTCGTTAAAAGATTAAAAATAAAATCTAGATTTTCATAGTCAGTATATGGACATTATTCCTAGGCCTATAACTCAAGGAATTGCTGAAAGGGTTATTGAAAATGAAAGTGGTGATAGTTCTAAAATCTATTACATGCCACATATGTGAAGAGAAATCAACGACGAAGAAGAGCATAGGTTTCCACGCCTCCTCGTTTGAACCCAATTTTCCGACGATTAAACAGGGCTTGAATCCAGGTCCGAATTTAACACCCGATATTCTATTACTTCCTCTGCAGTTCCGTTCAAATAAAGTTTCGATAACGGCAAATATAGAAAGTGCATTTTAAAAAATTGCTTTCGCTCCAGAAGAAACAAACGCAGTAAGATCGAGTTCATTTTGCTAAATGCGGCAATTAAACACCACTATATATATATATATATAACGCTAAGGTACGTGGCGGCGAAAAAGCGGTTAATTCTCCTTTTCCGATGACAAGGAGTGGTTTCTTTTCCCTAATTTGTGAATATGAAGAAAATAATTTGAGATATCGATTTAAAACTCACCCCACATATGTAGAAAAAAAAAATATGTACCCAAAATCTAATTTTTGTAATAATAGGCCGATATTTTTTTATAATTTTTAAATAAACTAGCAATTTTCTGAAAAAAACAACAACAAAAAAAAAAAAAACACTCGCTATTATGTTTCTGTTTCAAATGTTACCGATATTTGTTAATGTTAAATGTCATTGGTTAAATTCTGAGTGGGGGAGGGAGTTCAATCGTAATTTAAATATGTTGTTAATGTTAGAGGTATGTAGATCTGATTCCCCCTAGCGGTGTAAGGTAGAACTAAATCATTTTTTGCAGTGCGTACGAAGCTATATGGTGCCGTATGCTTGATATATGGTGCCGTAGGCAGCAGGTACCCAATCCAAAGGTTTGTCCGGAAAGAGGTTTGTTTAGAACAGAATTAGCCCCCTGGCGGTGGAAGGTGAACTAAAAGGCGTTATAATAAATCGAGATTCATTTGAAAAGATCGACTTGCAAAGCGGGTGTAGCCTGCTAGTATCAAGAAATACAAATATATCATTGATATCGTTATTATTTTCAATGTTAAAACAAATGTGTATTATTATTTTCCTACACACTGAATTTTAATCTGACAGTTTCGTGTACAAATCAAAAGTACGTATGCATTTCTTAACACGAAATAAATGTATAAAATTTTCCCTACTTTTATAATTTTCGAAAAAAGTTTAATGCATAAATGAGGAGCATGTCAGTATATCATTTAATAATATTGCTTTTATTTATCATTCAAAAATGTCAGTTAGATTAAGTTCCAAAGTTTACTTAAATTTTAAGTAAAAGCTAAATATTGTAAAGTTTTCCACAAATCATATATATTAAGTATCGCTTTGTTTGAAATGTCTATGGATAGTAATGTAAAACATGAAAGTGTCTTTGAAAATATTCACAGTTAAGTATAAATAAATATAAACTATCTCGGAGAAATCACACAGAAATTTTACGTAAAAAGTTTGATTATAATTTCATATATTATACCCAATAGAATGTTCTTTATAAAAACCTGTTTACCCGTATTTTTCTAGGCAGAAAATTATAGTCAGAGAATATTAATCAGAAAATTATTTTTAAAAGAAAAACTCATATGAGAATGCTAAATTTAACAAAGTGTAAAATACATGAATAAATAATTTTTAAGGTCAATAAAAAGTGACTAATGTAACTTTTCTTAAATAAATTAATTTTAATCAGATAGTTTGTGTAAAATTCAAAAATAATTTAATCTTTCTTAAAATGAAATAAATATGTGCATTTCTCGCTTATTTCATAATTTTTGTAAACACGCTCATGCATTTAAGATACAAAATATTCCCACACCGTTATTACAATTTACTTCATTTATAATTCAAAAAAAAATTCACTTAAAATTTTTAAAAGTTTAAATATAGAAAACCTTTTGTCAAATATTATATAATCATTGATAAACAGCATTTTCATTAAAAACTCTACAAGTGATTAACAATATAGAATGTGAATGCGTTCTTCAAAATTGTCTAATTTTGGGTAATGGTAAGTAAAATTAAGCTAATTTAGAATAATCGAAAGGAAGGTTTACGCCAAAATGTTGGTTAACCCTTTTAGTGCGGGAGTCGACAAAAGTCGACATAAGGGTCAGAGTGCGGGAGTCGACTAATGTCGATATCTAGGAGTTGGGTATTGTAGACTACATTAAGCGTCGACAAAAGTCGCCTAGGGGTTCACGGAGTTTCTTGTTGTTTTCGAATAAATCGCTTTTTTGACCAAAATATTCCGCACAGGGCATTAACCTCCCAAAAAAAATTCCGCACAGAAAGGGTTAAATTTTTATATCTAACGCAAGAGAGAGTGTTATGTATAAGTAATGTTTTACATGTACTTGTCAGTCACATAGGCTATTGATAAGTTACAGCAATTGTTCTCGCACATTTTTGCCTCGCCCATCCCTTAAAGAACTACATGTGTCTGAATCCACCCCATCAATTTCTACTCTTATAAGAGTCATAAATAAAATAAAAAGTATACGAAGAAATAAACCAAAGAATGCATGTGTATGCAAATAAACATAATTTAATTTTCCATTTTACGTAAGCTTTAGGGGTAGAAAAAAATTTAATGTGAATTTTGCGCAGATTTACCTTTGTATATAAATGTTTTTCGTAAATTTCGATATCAGATAGCAAAAAAATTCGTATAGCTGTGTATATTTATCCTTTAACAACTCATGGTGTTGAGATCATAGGTCGTATCCACCAGGGTTAAATTCTGGCCAATTTGTGGCGATACTGGGCAAAATATTGTGAAATTTTCTGACAAAATAAAGTCACGATAAATGAAGCCTACTTGGCGATAGGTGACTAATTATTTTTAATTCCCCATCAAATTCAATATTGACAAAAACTACGAATCGTCTTTAATCGGATTCCGTGCATTTCAGCTTTGTGTGTTTGACTAAAATTAGCTGAATTCTTAGAAAACAAAAAAAAAAGAAATAGTGAGGCTACCTTTTCTTTCGGCACAGGCAGGAAGAATTTTTATATTTTGTTTTTAAAACAGCCCAATTATGGAAATAGTTACACATTTACTTAATTAGTAGTCTCATTACGTATGTTTGTTGTCAAAAGGACTCGTCGCGTACTATTCATGAATAGAGGGTTGTGGATACCCCATTTTGAGAAATATTGAGACAGAGAATTACTTAAATTATTTTAAAGAATGTGGCAGATGAACAATGAAAGATCTAATGCAAAGGTCAACATTAATCACTTACAAATTTTCAAAGTTAACATTTAAAAACACGGTAGGTTTTGTTGTAACAAAAAGATACGGGTGCCGTATTTTATTCGCCAAAACTATTTGAAGCCTAAATCACAACTTTTAATGATACATTTGTTTAATGGAATGTCCAGTCGCAACATAGAAATAACGAACATCAAATTGTTAGAGACGAAATTAATTTATTTAGTATTTATATAACACGAGCGGTTTGTAGGAACATGAAGACATGAGCTGCGTACTTCATGCGCTAAGCTTTTTAAAACCTAAATATGAACTTTTGATGCTAAAGAAGAATAGAGTCTAATGTCTGGTAGTAGTATAAAAGTAATAAACATCGCATTTATATATATATATATATAACAAAAAAAATTAAGAAGCTAAATGCAATAAATTACATAAATACATGGACAGTGTATTCTTACGCCAGTGGTGACTTACCAATACAACTAATAAAAGAGCAGAAACATTTAAAAAAAATAAAAATTGGTTGAAAATTGAAGGGTATTTGTGAAGAGGGTAAATAAAACATAGTGTATCACTTAATTATTCTGGAATTTGCTGCTAATTTTTCACCGATTGGCTCACTTAGTACGCCGTCCGTGTCTTTAAATATTAACAAGAAATCAGAATTATATTTTTTTCTAAATACTGAATTTTGATTAGAAGGTTTCATTTACAAATTGCAGCGCGTTTTACATTCCTTCTAACACGAAAGAAACCCTTAAAAATTCCACTAAAATGTCATAATTTTTAATACACATTCTTGCATTAAAAATGAAAATGATACTGTAACAATAATCATATTCACTTCTTTTATCATACAAAAGGTCACTTAATGTAAATTATAAAGGAGATACTTTCATATTAGTCATATACTAAAACCTTCCACAAATTTAAACTCATGAATAATAAGTAGCTCTTAGTTTAAATTATCTACATGTGATTAGCAATATAGACGGCAAAAGTAGTTTTTGACTTGCTATACTTTTTGTTAATGGTAAATAAGATAAGGCTAAATCCGCGTAATCATACAGAAAATGTGCGTTAAAATATTCATTTAAATTTCGTGACTTATACAAGAGAGACAGTTATTTGTAAAATCTTGTTTTACGTTTGTTTTTCCAGAGCGAGTTCTATTAATAATTTTTTGAAGCAAAATGACAGTTGAAAATTTATCTCATCTTAAATTAATGCAAAGCTTAACATTAGTCTCTTAAAAGTTTTCCATGCGAATAAAACGTGCGTACTATAACTTTTCGTAACAACGGGTTTTTAAATATAAAAGTTTTATATAAAAATCAAAATGGATTTTGCATTTCTTTTAATAGGAAATAATAATAGGAAATGCACTTAGTTTACATTACTTTCAAAAATATTTTCATGCATTAATAACGAAAATGACACCATCCCTTTTATCCTATTCACTTCATTTATTATTCAAAATGTTAGAAATGGTAAATTACAAAGAAAGTGCTTAAACTTTTAATGAATGATAAATGTTGAAAACGTTTGCACAAATCTTACATCATGAATAATAAACAAGTCTTTGTGTAAAATATCTGTCGATGATAAAATATATAGAATGGATTAGTAGTCTTTAAAATACACTAAATTTTGTCAATGTTAAATAAGATTAAGGTAAGTTGGAGTAATCATAGAGAAATATTGTGTGGAAATTTTAATTTAAATTTAATGTATAATACAAGAGATTGTTATTTAAAAAATATTTTTTACATGTGTTTTTCTAGTGGGATGGCTATTAGAGCGTTGCCACAATGAATATTTTTAACATAGTTGAAAAGTGTGTCTTCGGTTTGTCTGCCTGCCGTCAGCCGTCCTTCCGTACACTATCTCTCGTATATATACCCGGATTGCCATAAAATTTGTATATCTTATTGAGGTTTATTATTAAATTTTTGGTATTGAAAACGATTTGTGCAGCGTTTATAATTCAAATACAGGAACACATACAAAAATTCCATTACTTTATGGTCGATGGGGAAAATCAATTGCGTTGCATTTTATTAATGTTAGATATTTCAAACATAATGAGATTGATATTCATAACAGAGATGGACTACAACATGCTTTCTCTTCAAGAGTTTAGAATAAGTAACATTTATATTTCGTTTACAGGGACGCATAATGTAATTCCGTTAGATTATGATCTACGGTGAAAAATCATCTGCGTTGCATTTTAATGATATTATGATGCTTCAAACGTAATGAAATCACTAAACTGCGCTAAACATATTTTCTATACATTATGGAATGCATATCATTTATCGTTCATTTGCAGATTCGTATACAAGAATTCGGTCACAGGATTAGCTAAGATCGATAATTGCTGGAAGTACATTTTCTGCTGAGGTATGAATTTTTAAACGTATCTAATTTTAAGTATATTAGGTGGTGTTTATATTTGTTATTGATCGCATTGAGGGCTACACGAAAGAATTTTCGTACATTATAGGTTATGCACAACAGTTGCTAAAAATAGATATTTAGTGAGTTATTAACATTATTCTAAGTTGCTTATTTGGATATCTCACTTCGTTCTAGAGAAAAAAAATGAAATTTCTTAATAATATTCTGTTAGTATTGAAAAATGTTTAATAATCTATGTTTGATATATGTTTTTGTTTAATTTATTTCAAAAGTATGAGTTGTAATTTCCCAAATAGACGAAAAATGTCCGGGCCACGATTCGAACCTGGGATCTCTTGCCTGAAGCTGCAATGCTCTACCAACTGAGCCAGATAGATAGAGGATAAGTGTAATCACGTATCCAGCGTTTACTGGGGTTCCATTACTTGCGATTTATTCTATTGAACTGATTCAGATATCAGTCCAGATGCTATGATTAATAAGGTTAACTAGGAAATATACGTGATATCTTTTGAGAAGCCCTGTATATGATTTATAGAATTTATATGCACCAATTAATATGCTAAAAATTAGTTACATTTAGAAACGCGCACCACTACTGAAAACGAGCTACCAGCAATTATTGTTCCTAGACAGTACTGTAACCAAAATATTTTGAGAGTCTCTGTAAATGAACGATACGTTTTTTTAATCAATAAGTGCAATTACCTGTCAAATAAGAATCAGTTGAAACTTTATTAAAAGAGAGGATAGTAAAAAATGCGCTTTATCTTCATTATTCCAATAAATAAGATAACCAATCAATAATGTATATAATTAGAACTATATGTATTATCATCGATGAAGATCAACATATTTTTGAAGATGAGAATGGCAAAAAAAAAATTATTGTAAGATATTAGACTTAAGCTATTATAAGATATTAGACTGATTCAGATATCAGTCCAGGTGCTATGATCAATAAGGTTAACTGGGTGAATTAGATCCTGCAGATTCAACCGGAAATGGTAGAGCATTTGCAGCTTCAACCAAGACATCCCAGTTTCGAATCCTGGTCCTGACATTTTTCGCACCGTTGGGAAACTACAACTCATATTATTTCTTTACCAATTTGAATAATTGTGTTAAAATTAATCTAGTTGCTTCAAAGAATTTTAGGATTTAACTTGATTTAGTCCTTCTCATATTATCTACAACAACTACAAGAGAAATTTATCACAAATATATTAATTTTAAATACTAGTACGACTAGAATGTAGAAATAGTCGCCTTTGGAACTCATAATATTAATAATTTAGAGATATAACATCATTTCTCGAAAGAAAATGCCGGATGAGAATTTTATATTTAACGCAAACTTTATCATTTATTAATTTTCAAATTAAAAACATGCGAGTAATATAAATTTTCCTTTGCTGAATTTTAATATGTAAGTTTCATTTACAACTTGAAACGAGATTTGCATTCCTTCTAATACGGAATTAAAAATAAGAAATCAACCCCAGTTTCATAAATTTCGAAAATAGACGCGTTAGTCACAAAAACGGCACCTTTTCATTAATCGTATTCATTTCATTGATCATTCAAAATATCAAATATGATAAATTCTAAAGAAATACTTAAAGTTTCAATAAAATTATGATATATTTTAATATACTCGCGTATAAGTCGACCACAAAATTGAGAAGAAATGAGATGTCCTTCCGTTTGAATACCAGTCTATTTGAATAGTTTTTCTTCACTATATTTAAACACAAAATACTTTACAATATTCTGCTGTTATATAAGGTAAAGATTACCGTACGGAAATACTGATATTCAAATTGAAACTCTTAAATTTCCTCGACTTTTTGAGTCGACTTATACACGAATATATACTATAAAATGTGAATAATTTTGAGACATTTTAAGCCATGAATAATAGGTCGCGGATTTTTATAAACATGGAAATGTGATTTATCAATATAGAAGGAAGAGTGGCTTTTAAATTACTTTAAATTTCACTACTTGCAAGTAAGTTTAATCTAAGTGGGAGTAGTCAAACAGAAAAGTTTGTTGATTATTCATTAGATGTAATAAGAGAAATATACAAGAGATAATTTTCTTAAGCGTTTTTTTCACATAATTTTCGCTTTTAATAATTTTGATAATTTTGATAATTTTTAATTATTATTTAAATTTTTTAGACAACTAATACTTATTGTTTAAAAATTTTAATATAATGATGAAGTTCAACGTAACATTTTTATAACAGATATTATTCTAGAAATGACATCTTGCTTCAGTAAATGAGATTTTACATTTACGGAATTCTGTATTTATATATACAATATTTGCATATAAATATTAAAACAATATCACCTAGAAGTTATTCATTAAACTTTAACATAATTTCTGTTTTTACGACTATCAATCAGCTGCAGTCTTAATTTTTTTATTAAAAAAATACTATGTCCATAAGAAATGACATTGTGTTCCTTAAAGTTGTAAGCTTTAATTATATATGTTCATGTTACTTGTAAGATTTAAACAGAAAATTGTAAATATTGTAGAAATTAGATAAAAATTCAATTCTATAAGTGACTAAACTAAAGTTTCAAAGATAAATATATGTATCGCATCCTTTTAATATATTTCATCGTGATAAAATAATGTTAAAATCATCATTTTTCTTAACAAAACTGCATTAGGAATCAAAAAAATCAATTATCTTTTTATCTTTTAATTATTTTGTATGTTTACGTAAGATTTTGCACACATTAAGCGGTTTATTTCATTCCTCTTAATAAACATAAAATAATTTTCCATAAAAGTGATTTTTGTTAAATAACGTCTTTAGACGTATTTTTCTTAATTTCGTTTTACCTTCCTTAGCATAATAATCCTTAAAGTCAATTAATTAAAATACTTTATGTATTTAAAAGATTATCCAAAAAGCCCATGGAGAAATTTTGCATATCATTTTAAAATATTCCAATTTGCTGTGTAGTACTTAATTAAATGCCTATAACTTCTGACAACTGAAGATCACAAATTCCTTATAAATTAAAATTTCATTCAAGAGATTTAGAGAGCAATTTTTACTTGAAAAATATTTCAAATATATTTAAGATAATCTTGTGCTGCGGTTGCAGCCTGTCCGGCATATATAAGAGTGAGATATGATGAAGTTGGTATATCGTTCAAGATAATCTTGTGCTGCGTACAGGCTACAACCGTACGGACAGGTACGTCGGACAGGCTACAACCATAGCCTGTCCGACATATATAAGAGTGAAAGATGCCGGAGTTGGGATTTCGTCCTGTTTGTTCAGTGGTAGAGCCTCGGAGGGCTATTCTGAGGGCCCGAGTTCGATTCCCGGCATGGGACATTTTTCACTATGTCGGTTTATGCTTAGAAAAAGCAGGATAAAAAGTCACTGGTTATTTATTATTCAAGGATTACAGGCGTAATTTACTGCTGAAATTGAATGAAAAATTAACTGTCGTTGATCCCTATTTATTACTTTTTACTTGAAAAAAATAATTTTTTTAGTTGCATTATATATCACAATGTAGAATATGTGCATCAGCTGGAGAGGTATAATATTTATATGAAAAAGGAACGAAAAATCATGTGTGAAGCATAGATTATGGAACACTTTCAAACGCATTCAGAATACTGTAACAAAACTTCGCAGCTTACTATGTAAACAACTTAGAAAACGTATAACATATTTTAAAACCCAATTTCAGAAATTACTACCAATAGTCAAACAAAACATGCCTTTTCTTTGTGAAGCTCTGTATATGGTCTATAGATTTGTATGCGTACTACACAATTTGCTAAAATTTACTTCAATTAGAAAATACATAGCACAATTTAAAATCCACCTTCAGCAATTTCCATCAGTAAACGGAAATGCACGTGATATCTTTTGAGAAACCCTGTATATGATTTATAGAATTTATATGCACCAATTAATATTCTAAAAGTTAGTTACATTTAGAAACGCGTACCACAACTGAAAACGAGCTACCAGTAATTATTGTTCCTAGACAGTACTGTAACCAAGTATTTTGAGTGTCCCTGTAAATGAACAATACGTTTTTTTAAATCAATAAGTGCAATTACCTGTCAAATAAGAATCAGTTGAAACTTTATTAAAAGAGAGGATAGTAAAAAATGCGCTTTATCTTCATTATTCCAATAAATAAGAAAACCAATCAATAATGTATATAATTAGAACTATGTGTATTATCATCGATGAAGATCAACATATTTTTGAAGATGAGAATGACAAAAAAAATTATTATAAGATACTAGGGGGCCTACCCCCTGCGAGCTACGCTCGCCAACCCCCGCTCAGACTTCGAGGCCTCTAAAAACATGGCAGCTGGCTTTATTTTTTAAATATTGGTAAATCTGTAATTGGGTTGTCATGCTTCTAACGTTTTAATGGGGCATTTTTTTTATTATCATGGCCTCATACACAGCTGTTGCGACAACGGACGACTGTTTTCGGGATTGATAAGTAAAATCAATTACAACTTGAAAACCAGCTTGTATAAAAGGGTTAGGTTTAAATTGTGGCTACCTCTCGGACTTTACTTATTCTATTCTTCCTTTGCGTTTAAGGATGAGAAAAATTCCATCTTCTTGTGAATAACATTAATAACCACGGTATTGAAAAGTACTATGTTATAGACGTTTTCAGTAACAGGTTTTAATTTTCTCTCTATTTTAGTGCACCATCAAGCATATTTTCATGTTATTTTAAATATGTAAATTATTTATTTTAATTAATATGTATATACGAATTTTCTAATAATTATTTATCATACAAAATTAATTAAATACTTTGTGCATGCATACCTGCATTTATTTGGCATCAATTGATGAGATATTTAAACAAATTTGCTATCCGCGGTAATTTTACACCATCTTATGTCACTTGAATATTGTCCATAAGAAAATCGGGTACTTTTCCAGTATAGGATCCTTTGCTTTTAGGTTTGGCGTAATTCGAGCTTCAAAAAGGGATAGATTCGTTAATATACATAGATTTGTTGCCAAAAATTATGAAAACAAACCCAATGAACTTTTGATGCTTTTCTATTATAGGGGTCTTGACGTTTTTTAAAAAGCTTGGCGGAAAAAACCAAGCAGGATAGAAAACCAAGCAGGATATTTTATTCTCCTTCCGTTCAGTTGGGCAATTATTATTTTATATATTCGTTTCAAATATCCGAATTCGTGATTTTATAAATTCGTTTAATTAAATTTTACAAAAAAAATAACAAAATGATATCAATAAATAATATTTACTATTAATTCCTTTTCCCTCTTTCTTTTGCGTTTACATAAATGACGTCATTTGGACGAATTTATTCAAAATATTTTCAGTTTATAAATTAAATTAAATGCTGACAGACGATTGAATCCTGACGATAGAAATGTGATTTTTTTTTTTTTCAAATTTTCCTGAAAAACATAATTTAATCACAATCTTGTCTTCATTATCGATTGAAATAAAAGATAAATTCAATTTCAATTTGAAAATGACGAATAAAAAGAAATCAATAATCCCTATCGGGATCCTTTTCAATTTTTTTCCCTTTTTTGTCACAAAAAAACTGAGTAATTAGTTGCCATCATTACAGAAATGTCATTAAAATTAGAAAAAAATTAATATCTCGAAAACTAATTCCAATTTCGAAATTCTATTACCAGTTTTGACATCCGCGGATTTTTATGGACAATTGGTATTAATTTCACCATCAAGTGTTTAATATTTTATTAAAAATAGCCCTCAAACATAATCAGTCGTTTAATCAGTCGTTTCATAAAATCGTTTCATAAATTCGTTTCATAAAATCGTTTCACAAATTCGTTTCATTAGGATTTTATATATATAGGGTAGATTAGACTTTAACCCGAAAATATATAGTCTAAATCAAATGATGATTTACAGCTAATGGAGGCTTCTCATTTGGCAAACTTTCATGCAAACATAAAACTTAAAATTAAAATATGTTAAATAATGCTTACAATTATAGTTAACGTTTAACGAAATATGGTATGTTTGGTAAAATGCGCAAGTTAAGTATATTACAGTGTTCTAAGAGCTGTTGAAAAATGCTATACATAATATTTTTAACTGAATTGAATGTGTAAATTAAAATAAAAATTGCTTCTTTTCATTCCTGTATCACAAATGTTTAAAATAAAACTCTTCTTCGCTATGAAATGATTTGGTAATTTTTCAACTGTGTACCGCACTCGCTAAATAGTAAAAAAGGTTAATGATTGTAATTTTTTCATATATATAAGATGAGAGAAACACATTAAGAAAGCTTTAGTAAAGATCGTCGTCAGCATTTTCAGATATAAAGATTAATAGACAAAATTAAAATAAATAGGCAGTTATCAACATATCGGGAGCTAAACGACCAGACAGGGAAGAAAAACATTTGCTATCATTAACAGATTTTTCAATATTTTGACAATTTATTTTATTGACACTAGAATTATTGAAAACTATTAGAAAATATGTTTATACTATTAGAAAATATGTTTGGTTTATTTGCAAATACGTTAAAAATTAATTTAGATTTCTATGTAAATTGCTAAAAAATAAACTTTTGGAGATTTGAAATAACTTTAAATTATACATATCTTCAGTAAAAGCGAAACATTTTAAAATTCTTAATAAAATTCGTATAGGATGTTCAACGGGAGACGCTAATCATTCGCAAAACAACTTTTTTTAAAAAATTATTTTTTTTTAATAAAAGGCATCATTGAAGAATTTAAACTTGGATACACATGTTGAAAACTAAAATTAATAAGGGAGTCTGCGTTAAATTCTACATTACCAAAAGATTGAACTATACCATACCAAAAGTATCATAAAGTATCTTTTTTTAATCAAAAAAGATACTTTAAACAAGAAATTTTATTTCAAGAATGAAATCAAATAAATTCTAAATGGCTACCACATAGAACCAAGACACATTTAATTAAGTAAATTGTCTAGTTCAAATTATACTTTTTTAATTAAAATAAGACGTAGGTTGGAATTTATGCTAATTGAAACTTTGTTAAATACAATAAATATATATTTAAATTGAGTTAGGCAAATTTAAATAAATTAATATATTAAAAGTAATTTTTGTATTTCAAATATGAGTGATATAATAAGGACTATTATTTTCTCCGCGACATATTTAGCCAGTCCTATATACTCTATTCTACATTCTATATACTGTACACTACAATGCGTGTTTTATTTTTAAAAAAAATATTTATTGACGCCTAACAGAAATTTTATTTTATTTTTACACTCTTTTATTTAACTTTACCTGTTTTATGTATGTAAAGACGGAATCGTTAACCAATGGTTTTTTTAATGTCTTTCTTAGACGCAGGAACATCTTTTTTTTTTTTAATATATATATTAGGTATAGAAACTAGGAGTCGTGTAAAAAACAATTGTATTTTAATATGTATGCTGACCATTGTAAAACAAATGTCATATCTGAAAGCTATACTTGATGGGTATACACTGTAAAAAAAATGCAATAAAATTACGGGCAGAGGCCGGCAGCAGAGATTCCAGTCATACCCCGTAAAAAAAATAAAATAAAAAAAAATAAAAAAAATAAAAAAAAATAAAAAAAATAAAAAATGCATGCCCATCATTTTGTGCAGCCCGTAATTTTACGGGGCAAAGTAATATAGCATTATAATGCACAGGATATAATGCACTTTAAAACACAATAACACTTTGCTTACTGTTCCGTAGCACGTAGCACGTTAGATAATCATCACAGTATTGCTGTTTTGGCGGGGGGTTAAAATTTTCGAAACACGAGTAAAATGAAGGGTTACACCTAGCGGAGGACAATGTATGGGGTCGTACCGTATTTTTGCTAACATATGGGCTAGAACTGTACGAATATGTGGATTGCTCTTAATTTTCTAAGTATCTAAGGGATAAGGCCGCTTATTTAGTGGATCAGACCGTTTTTTTATTAAATAAGGCTGTTGCCCGTGAAAATTGACGGGCAAACGCTCATAAATTTACTGTTTTTTCTCAGAGTGTAGTTGCAGTTGGATGTATGTCACCATCATCAGCTGTGTAGGAGATTAACGCCATAACTTAATTTGAATCTGACTCTGTGTATACATATGCATTGTATGCGTGTTTGAGTGTGTGGAGGGGGTATTGGGAGTTCTCAGTTATTATTTAATCTCAGAAAAAAAAATAAACAAAAATATATTTTAACTTCCTATCAGCAATTTAAATTTGTTTCTTAAAATACAATGATAAATATTAAAGTTATAGATCAAATGCAATACGAAACCTGATAATACGATTCCAGTTAAATCAAACAGTACAATAAATCTAGCTTTTAAATTTATCTGCAAATTACAACATCTAGTAACAAAACCTGCTACAGTGAACACGAATAATTGTCACACTTCCTAAAGCTTCGCTATAATCAAATTTCGACCTATGTATACTTTATAAATTTTTCTTATCCACCAATGAGAAATGTATTAGAAACAGAGTGGCTAAATTTGTAATAAAATGCAGCAATAATCTAAAATTCCGATGTTGAATATACGGGCCCCACCAGTGGCTGAGAGGTTGTGCTCTCGAAGCTGGTAGACGGGAGGTGCTGGGTTCGATCCCAATCGCGCCCGTCGGCCTAATCGTTCGGAGTTTTCGTGGTTTTCTTCGAGCCGTGGATTTATCCATGCGTAAATACGGGTTAGGTTCCCTTAGAAAGACCCCCACGAAGGGCACTCCCCCCGGGCCTATATCCCAAGTGTAGATAATTGGCCGTCAATAATCAACCCAACCCAACCCGATGTTGAATATAACTTGAGTGAATAGATTTTTTTCTTCAGAATTTTTAATGCATGAAAGAAGCAGTTTTTTTCGTAAGTGTTTATTTATGTATGTATATATGTATTTATTTTTTACAAATAAATACAAAACAGACAAATAATCTTTTCAGTGGATTAAAATTTCTTTTTTACTATTTCCTTTCGTTTTCTTAATAATTCCTCTTCAAACTTCTTCTGAAAACTTTATTTAAAATTAAATTATACTATAATGATGAAGAATAAATATGTTACACTAAACATATTTTGAAAATATGTTTTGAAAATCAATTTTCATACTAACAATTATACGTAATAAATTTCTAAAAATCCTTCAGAATATTTAACTTTCTAAATTGCGTCAATAAAATAACCTCACATTTTTCAACTCAGTTATCTAAAGAGACACTGCAACTTCAAAAACTAAGGAACATAATTTGTTAGATGAGCTGACTATGAGAGATAATTATACGAATAGTTTACGAAGGTACTCTCATAATAATGAAGTTACTTCAAGCCTTAAAGCATGCCAATTTCAATTAAGTGCGAGCTGAAATTTTCTAGCCTAAGCACTCTAGCGATAAATAATTTTTGCTGTTCTGAAAAATTGAAAGTTAGAAAGGCATTAGATAACATGTCAGCATTTTAACACCTGTTTACAGCTGGACGATTTTTATGCATGTAAGTGTTTTCAGCAGATTGATATTTTCATATTATTTATTACGCACGATCGTTTAAATTCAAAGCCGTCTAGACAGGAGATAATTATATGTATATATATATATATTTCTTTTATTATGATCTGCGATATATATTTACTTTTCAAGTAAAGTGTAGCATCATAGATATTATTTAAAAGAAAAGAATGCCATTAAAAGGTTCAATATCATATAATTATCATGTGCAGGGGAAAATCCTTTCTCTATGTTCCAGGCCACATATGTATTTCTTTTTCACCTGTACACATTCTTATTTCTCATGCGACACAGACATTGCAATTTTAACTAAACGCTTGAAATTTTATTTAATTTTAACAGATTAGAAATAAAAATTTATAATACAGTGAAAACCGCCTATACTGGAGCTGAAAAGAAAATGAAAAGTGCATGTTATACTCATACTTCATTATAGAATACTAATAAACCTGCAGATCAGTGGCCTCAATGTCACCTAAGCAAATCACATTTTTATTTTGTTCTAACTTTACATAATATCTCTGATTCAAGAATCGGCAATTTAATTACTTAAAGTAATATACACATTTATAAGAATATAAAATTTCGCAAAGATTCAAATAATGTAGAAAGTGTAAAAATGTGCGAAACATTAAACGCGATTTTATGCATAAAATTTCTTGAAATACTTATTCCTGAAATTATTTTAGAATAAAAAGTACATTTATCCTGGAGGGCTTTGCACCCCTCCTCTAATTTTCTCACTATTTTTCTTTCGCAATTTTCTATAATTGTGCTATTTCTAGATTGAAGTATATCTTGGAATGCAATTTACACTATGATTTTATTAGGATACTCATATAGATGTGCAGGTATTTTATCTTAGAAACAATCATGTCGTAATAATAATACTTACATAGTGGCAATTAGGGAATATCTGTTCTAGAATCTTAATAAAAATAGTTATGTAAGAAAGAAGATTTATTCAAATGTAAACCGATCGTTTTATGCTGCTGTCTAATTTAGAAATCCGATGATATTATTATGTTAGTTTCGAAAAAATATTCTTGGCAGTCATTAAAAATATTAAAAATAAAGATGTTATTTAAATGCAACCTAATCTACTTCGAAGGGCCGAACGTATTAAAACCACCGTAAAAACACACTAAATCCAGCAGGCATTCTTACATACGTAGTATGCATTACAATACAATTTCGTTAATCCCAATACATTTGCGCAATTACTACGCATTGTAGTTGATACTTAGACTAAAATATTTCATTATCCACTAAATCGGAAGAAACCGATAGGCATTGCAAGAGCATTTCGCATAATAATTTTAGGGTTATGAACTTCAACTTTCCAGTATGTGGCTTATCAAATATACTTAACCCATTAAAGAATCACGTTACATTTTCGCAACATTATGTTTCTTACACCAGATTTTAAGGTAACACCAGTTTGTTTTTAGGATAAATATTCGATTTATTTGATGCAAGAAGCACCACGATAAAGTAACTCATAAGCTGCTATAATATAAAAGTGGTATGAATCGCAATATTTGTATTTTATTGAGAAAAATAATTCGGTCCTTAATAGGTTAATTCACTCACTTCGGTAATTATGCTCCAAGATATGCACTTGTATTTAAATTGCAATACATTAACGTATGAATAATCATCTAAAATCAGATCCACTACTGATAAGACATATTTTAGCATTATTTTGCGTTAAACAATGGTATTTCTGACGTTTTTTAATGGTACGTACATTCAATTTAATCGATTTTGTTGCTAGCATCGATCATGTTTGATCCCAAAATTGACCTGGGGAGTGGAACCAAATTACGTATGATTAGCTAATCTGTTTTATTCCTCGTCTGAACTTTCTGCTTCATTTTTTGTAATCAGAATTATTTTAATCCTTTTTATACGCCTTGAAATACAGTTGCTAGTGAATTATAGAAGGGAAATTGAAAAATAAGCATGTATAGTGGCAACTATGTAAAAGAAAAAATTAAAATGTTTTATAATTTTGGAACAGATGAATAAAGTTCCACTATAACTTACACAATTACTTTTGAACGTACAAATGCTTCTTACAAATACTTTGACAAAAAATCAAACAGATCAGATTAATTTAAGGACTGTATGGCGAAATTTTATCATCTGTAATTTAACATTTAGATCGGTTATTACAATGTACCATTCTCTTTTTCAGGATAGGAAGTAAATGATTCAAAATTTGAAACTCATTTTAATTCCCATAGAAAAGCCATATGACATGAATAATAGTTCTACATTTACCGAACGCATAAACTAAATTTAACATAAAACTACACAGTACATACTAAAAATATAAATTTGACTATAGCACCAACATATCTAACAAAACTAAAATTAATCTGATGCTTTTTGAGGCAGTTATCGCGAGACAACAAAAACGTTTCTTTTCTACAAGGTGAAGCCTCAAATAACGTTTCGGCAATTAAACTGTTTAATTTGTTTTCATACCAAATGTTGTGGTTTGTTGAGAATTTTCAGAGAGTTCGATTTATCCGATACTTTGATTTAACCAATTGATTTACCAATTAAATGTTAAACAAAAGTTATAAACAAATTCCCTAAACGGCATACGTTCTTACTTTTATTTCAATCTAAAAGCTCACGATACAAATTTTAATTGTATGCATATAAAACATTGTATCATGAAACTAAAAAAAAAAAACGCCAAATTAAAATAGTGTTAGGAATAATAATCCCTTTCACAGGAATTAACAAACTACACCCAACGATGAAATATCCACAAATCTGAAAGTAATTATAGAAGAAACATTTCGCCACATCAGGAAAAACACAGTCAACAAACACTATTGAGTCTAAAAGTGTATAATATATATATATATATATATATATATATATATATATGATTTGAACTTTAACTTCTTTTTCAGTCTTCTGCCAAACATGTAACGCGAATAGTCACAAGCCAAATGCGCTCTTAAATAATGCATTCAATTACTTAAGAATGACTTACTAGACTGTTTTTCATCAACTTATAATAAAAGAACTAATAAGTGTTTTCAAGGACAATTGTGCTATAAAAAACATCTATCAAAACTTTCTTACTGATATATATATATATATATATATATATGATTTGAACTTTAACTTCTTTTTCAGTCTTCTGCCAAACATGTAACGCGAATAGTCACGAGCCAAATGCGTGAATAATGCATTCAACATACAAATATATGTAATAGTGTTTTTGTAAATGTATGCGTAAATTTGATGATATATATATATATATATATATATATATTTATTTATTTGATTAACCACTCGAATCTCCAACATCATTGCCTTTTATAATCCTACAAATTAGTTTATTTCAGAGAATAGTTAGAGTACCAAAATTACTTGGATACATTATGCATTGAATATATAACTGTGGGTAAAAACATGTGGATCATGTGACAATAGAAAAGGCAAGAGAAATTTCTTATCTTAATTTAGTGAACTGATTTTTGTCTGATTTATCCTGAGATCGCGTTAGCAAGAACGGACTCAATCCTTCAAATATTTTGGAATATCGGTTACATTTTGTGAAAATAAAAATAAAAAAAATTAAAGCAATACGTTTTATTTATTTAAAATACACGTAACTTCTTTTACAAAATCAAATAATAGCAACAATAGCATTAAGCAAGATAAGTTTTGTTACTTTCAAAAACAGTATTTAAACAAACCAAGACGTAGAGACAGTAATGTTCTAAACGATGTCTTTTATTAGAATTGAAAAAGGCATTTGGAGTAAATGAAATGCATAAACAAAATAGAAAAGCATCTCCGTGGCTGTTTGTAATTGAAAAAACCCATGGAACTCTGAAAGAAGCGACGGATAAATGTTCGACTAAATTGCATTATTCTTAGGGTTGCACTTCAATTTTCAAAGTAATATAGTTGAGAGAAAAAAAGAAATGTTTGAAATAAATGGATAGAAATGCAGTGCAAAGAATAGTAAGAATTTGGGAGACTTTCAGTATTTGGATGCCTTCCAACAAGCGCATTTAAACTGATATAATATCAGAAACAAAGTTAAATGAAATTAGAATGATTTTGCTTTAAAGACTTTATACATTGAATATTGATTTAACACGCATTATTTAGTAAATAAATATTATTTTTTGAAAGTACTTTTTGCGTGTATTGTAAATTAAGCCACAACTTGCCATCTAAATGAAATGTCAATTAAGTGCAAAAAAGACAAATTCGTGAAAATAAATAAATAAATATGCATAAATGACAAAAAACAATCTATATGAAATATCAATAAGAAATATATAGGATGTGAAATAAGATACAGAGTGCAAAACAAAGAGATGAATTTGTGAAAAAAAAATATGTATGCATAAATGATAAAGAAAAATCTATAAGAAATATGAAGAATGTGGATTAATATACAGGGTGAAAGAAAATAATTTGTGAAAATAAATAAATAAAAATCTGTAATTTCTCATATAAATCTATAAGAAAAGTCAAAAAGAACTATACAAGATTCGAATTAAATTGCAGAGTGTAAAAATTGATGAAATCTTTAAAATAAATAAATATATACATATATAAGTATGCAAAAATGGTAAAACAATCTGTAAGAATTGCTAATAAGAAATATACAGAATACAAATTAAGATACAGAGTTAAAAAAAAAGAATTAATAAACCAAATTTAATATAAATAATTTAAAATAATTGATAATAATAATTTAAATAAATAAATAAATAAACACGCGATAAAATGTACAAGAAATGTCAAAAAGAAATATACAGGATGCGAATTAAAATACAGAGTGTAAAAAATGATGAATTCATTAAAATAAAGAAACAAGTTAATAAATATGCGTAAATAGTAAAAAAACATCTATAAGAAATATACAGGATACGAATTAAAATACAGAAAAAAATGAATTCGTTAAAAATGTAAATTAATAAATAAATGTAGGTATGAATTCTCATTTCCTAAGATAGAAAGCTACACGGGCTACAAAGTAAATTCCAAACACACTGAAATAAATTATGAAGACAAAAAGATTTTTGACAATCTGCCTGTAATAAAATGATTATGCACAATCATATCGGAGTGTCTGCAGCCCCCTAGTGACGAATTTGGAAATCATACATCCTATCTCGATATGCATGCGTAAAAAACAAATAAAGAGTACCCGAAGAAAAAACAAAAGGAAAAAAATGCGAAATAGTTGAGTGTCAATGAATTCGTGTGAAATAAGATCTCGCATGTAAAAATAACTTTATTTGTTACTGAAATGTACTTTTATTTATATTTAATCGATAGTTTAAGTACGTTTATCATTTAACCCTTTGCACTCGAGAGGTGACTCTCACTCACCACTACACTGTAAAAAATGACCAATGTTTCTTATTTTATGAAAATATGCTATAACCACGAACGAAAATATAATATAATCTTCTGAGTTATCCGAAATTTCAAATAGCTTGTTACATTGTCTTTTGAATCCCCAGAAACGAATACATTTTCAAAATTTAAAGAATAATTTATAAAAACAAATTATTTTTAGCTGCCCGAATTTTTCAGAAACGTTTCCGAAGGGTTTTTATAGTGTATTCATTAGTGTCCTCAGGCTGGAATACCTATTTTTCGAATGTTATCCATTCTCAAGTACACGTTTTCAGCCGCATAAGTTAATTTATACATGAAAGAGTAAAGAAATAATCTTAATTTTAATGTTATTGTTAACGCTGTTAATTTTGCATGTTTGTCTGTTAAACATTTTTTTTAGCATGAAAATGTTTACTTCAGGATTGATAGCATTCGAAAAACAGGTATTCCAGGCTGAGGACACTAATTAATACACTATAAAATTCCTTTGGAAACATTTCTGAAAAATTTGGGCAGCTAAAAATAATTTGTTTTTATAAATTATTCTTTAAATTTTGAAAATGTATTCGTTTCTGGGGATTCAAAAGACAATGTAACATGCTATTTGAAATTTCGGAAAACTCAGAAGATTATATTATATTTTCGTTCGTGGTTATAGCATATTTTCATAAAATAAGAAACATTGGCCATTTTTTACAGTGTAGTGTTGGCAGATGTCCTCGTAAATTGGGGCTCTAAATGCTCTGGACACTAGGGTGGCGTATATTAGGGTGGAACGAAAATAATGGTTAATTATTTTTTTTTCAGTTAGAAATTTTCTATCGTCGGCAAAAGTTGCCTTTTGGGATTAGAATGAAGAATATAAAATTTTGTTGCTGTACTAAAATATTTTCAGGTGCCGCAGAGAGCTTCAAAAATGACTTTTCTATGAGAAAATGAAAAACAATTGCCTTTTTTAAAAAAAGTTCTTTTCTTGATTATTAACGTAATATACATATATTTTGTAAACAGAATATTCAAAATATGATACTTTTGCAGATAATTGCACATTCTATGTATTACGAATTTTTAGATGACATTACAGAAAGACTTATTTTGTAGAATACGATTTTCACCATATTAATTTCTATTAATTTTACAGTAACATATTCTTATAGTACTACATTAAAATGAAAGAAACGCAATCTTTAATTATCGTATCTTAGTAAAACAAATCAGACTTATTTAGAAAAACTGTAAAAGAGTGAAACCTCTGATTAACGGACAACTATGTGACCAAAAAAATGGTCTGAAAGAATGAGGTGACTGCAGGAGATTGGTTGTTAGTTATAACGAGAGGTTAATGTTCGCTCAGAAATTTTAATTTGGCCGTAACAGAGGGGTGACCGTATATAAGGGTGTCCGTTAAAAGAGGTTTGACTTTATATTGTTTTTAAAGGTAAAACGTTACTTTTAAGAAGCATTAATTTTTCTCTAATGTCCATAGTAATCACACATGGTCCATAATAATCACACTGACACATTGGATTGTTTTGTTTGTTTTGTTTTGTTTTTCGTTTCAAATCTCGACATGATCTTTTGAAAATTTATTTTGGTTTTTATCAATGCATCTCTTGCAGAAGTGTTGCAAACTGACAAGGACGACTCGGTAACTAATTTAACAAACCTTTTAATTGCTTGTGTGTGACATAGGGAAAAATTGAAGTTGACTCTCATGATCAGGTTTTTCTGCTTGCTTTATTTACTGCTTTAGTTTGTCGTCAGCAATATACATCGTCATAGTAGGTTATGTTACTTGATTTATTCTGTCAATACATTTCAGTCATACTTCTTTCTTCATCACTAATCAGACCAATATCCTGCAGAGTTGCGCTTGGAATTGTTGCAGCAATTTTGTCTGATACTCAAGTTCGATCGCAAGTAGAAGCCACAAATCGCAATTTCATACGCATTTGACTATGATTTTGATTACTTGAGGCTTCAGAGACACTGGACGTAGAGGCAATAACAAAATTGGGATAGTATAGTGTTCTCTTCTGAACTTTGTTCTGTTTCTACCTCATTGTATACTATTTATGTTTCATTATTTTTGTAATTAAAATGTATTACGCAGCAAGTTTACCATGTTTTCTGATTAAAAAGATTTAAAACTGAATAAAACTGATTTAAAAGTTAACTTATGAAAAATATAGCCTATTGAAAAAAAAATTAAACATAATTGCGAATCTTGTCAAAATTTTAATAAAAACATAAAGTTTGCCCTTTTGCGGCACGTCTAAACATAATCCAATTACGCTGATATTTAATTTACGTCTTTATTTTGATCAAAAGCAACTTTTGAAAACTATAGCATATTGAAATTATTATTATTATTATTTTTATACATAACTGCGAAAATTGTCAAAATTTTAATAAAAATCAAAAGTTTACCCTTCTTGCGGCACCTGAAAAAGAATCCAATTACGCTAATATTTAATTTCCGTCTTTATTTTGATCAAAGACAACTTTTGAAAACTATAGCATTTTGAAATTTAAAAAAAAGTTTTTTCGTTCCACCCTACTGGACACCACTAATCAGTTACAGTTTATTTCGCCATTATTAATCCTAGATAATTTTTTTATTAAATAGGGCAAAAAAAATCAGTTTAAAATACTGGTGTCCAGAGCATTTGGAGCCTCGATTTACGAAATCGTGGTGAGTTAGATTTATTTCTCGAGTCCAAAGGGTTAATAACAAAACTGACAGACGCAAGCAAAGTACAAATTATTTAATTAATTAATTAATTAAAGTAAACTTAATGTGTCCATCATCAGCAATAATTTATTTTGATGTCCCGAAGTGTATCCCGATTGTGGACAAACCGTTTAAATATTTTGTCTGGAATACAATTTATCTACTTCATTTTGTACGGCTTCTGTGTTAGCATAAAAAAAAATAAATATTATTGATATGGATTTTTTTTTAAATAATTCGCCTGTAAACAAACCTGTCTGCTGTAATATGTGTATGAAAATATTAATTTTATTAAACTGTGAAAAATCACCTTATCTTTTATAAAATAAAGAGAAGTTAAAATTTTCATAACGGCATTTATGTTTTAAAAATTACAAAATTATTTCGAATATTAAATAAAATTGCTCTCTCTGCAATATTTACACTGGAAAGTAACAAACACATTTTAAAATAAATTTCAACCTATAAAATATTGCAATATACTCAAAGCAAGTGCAGAGCTGATTGTGGAAAACGTTGTTTCTTAGATAGGTATTTTAATTATATATTTTCCAGTTTTACGTAATATACATATTTCAGTTTATTCCATCCATTTAATGCACAATAAATACTATTTTTTTTTTTGAAATTTTAATGTAATATGACTGATTTTGATGATTAAATCATTATTTGAAATATTGGTTTGATACTCGTGTTAAGAAAATCTAACACATGCATGTAATCGCTAACTAACATATTGTAAACTATTTTATTTATTCTGAAATAATAATAATAATAAATACTTAGAAAAACATCTCCGCTTCACCGGTGCATTAAATGTTTTAAACCTCAACGCACAATAGCTAAGCGAAAATTGTAAATGTTTTGTATAATGTTTAACGGAATTCAGAAATCTTTTCGGTCAATGCTGCTGGATTTATTCAATGAATTTTGAAAAGTTTCACGCGATATAATACATTAAATAATAAATCAGTTGGAATGTTGGAAGTAAATTAACCGTGAATTGCAATAAATTATTATTATTTTTCTTTTTTTTTTAATCTTTTTTAAAGAAAGCATTTATTTTATAGTGGAATATTTCTTTATAGTGTTAGTTAACATGCAAATGCATTTTAAAAATACTTTGATTTATTATCCTGAAAGAAACATGTATTGCGACAGAAATATGTAAGAATCTTATTTAGGTTTGTATTTTAAAGACATTTTAGTGACATTCTTATTAGTTAAGTTTCTTTGTTTCTTTTTTTTTTTCTCTTTTTTAAACAGGATGTAAATTTTTAAATTTATTAAAGTTATTTATGTACTAATAATTTAAAAGTTTTTATGCTCAACAAAAATGAAAATGTATAAGCGAATTACAAAAATTATTTTCGTCTACATTAAATTTCTATAAAAATTTTGTACCAAAATATTTCTTTTCTACATAATTATTTATAATACATATGAATATTTTGTAGAAATTGTTTATAAAGTATTCATTATATTAAAAAAATGTGTTAACTTTTTTTAAATACATTCATCGCTTATGGATTGAATTTTTAATGTCACCTTTTTAAAAGAGATCAGTTGGCAATAGATCCAACAAAAAAGAAAAAAAAATCAACAAACTGAAACAGAAAAAAAACAGAAATAGACAATTGACTGGAAATTTTTTCTTTCAATTTACGTTATAGAAATAAGATTAGTGAGTCATCATAATAAAAGTATACCAAACTCTGAAATTTTCAATACGAAAAGTTGTGTTTAACATCATGTTTGGCTCTTTCCGATAAGTTTTACTTTGTGATACAAAACAGGAAATCATTTGGTTAAGTACACAACTAGCCAAAATTATTCCTAGATTGAAAATTCTAACTTTTGTTTTTGAAGAAGACCCCCAAAATTAATATTTTTATATTAAACAGATGTTTTTAATGTCAGTATGTTAACCGATTGAATGCAATGAAACGCGATAGGACCGCAATGTATCTGCGGATCAAACAAATTGGGTTTCAACCTAAAAATTTTATCTTATAAAATGTAACTCACTAGATCGCTGTAAATACTGCAACTGTTGAATAAAAATTAAATGATTTCAATTATTGAATAAAATTTCTGGGTTAAAACAAAAATTGTTTGATCCACAGCTACATTGTGGCGCTATCGCGCTCACAACAGTTCACAGCACTCAAACGGTTAAATTAGTTTAAATATAAGATTTGAGTAAGTTATTGAACAAAATAAATTATTTATTTTTATAAGAAAATAGCATACAGAAATATTTACAGGTTATCAGAAATTGGCATACATTTTGGTATGCCGGAATAGAAGGAAATAAACAAACAATTTACAGTTTATCCAAGTTTTTCTGAGCAGAAAATATTTTAAATGAGTGCAATGTAACTTAAAAGCGTTTAATATGTTGTTGGTCCGCCTCTTGCTTCGATCAAAGCAGCCACTCTTTTAGGCATGAAATCAACAAGCTTCAGCAACACTGTTTTTAGTATTTTATACTGTCAAGCGTAAATTATGGCTTACAGAAGCTCTCGCTTTGCTGCAGGATGATTTTGGGATATTTTCCTGCTAATTCTACTCCATAAATTTTAATAAGATTTAAATCTGGCGAATTTCCTGGCTATGGGAGAACATCAATACAGTGTTTTACAAGTGCGGCATGAACATAAAACTAGTAAATCTACAGATCAGAGGCCTCAACGTCAGCTCAAAAAATCATTGTTTATTAATCTTACTAATTTTTAACATTATCTGCATAATATTTTACACACTAAAATTCAATCTTTTTAAGTTATTTATACATTTATAAGAATATAAATTTATCGAAAGTTTCGGAAATTTTAGAAGTATCCCCTTAAACACAATGTTATGCAATGATAGGATAAACTACTTGTTACTGTATTTTTTCAGAATAACAATACATTATTTCAGGGGGGCTCCGCCCCCCTGAACCCCCCGTTGTCGCTTTAATATTCTATTCTCAATTTCCAGTAATTGCGCTATTTCATTTCTTGAGTATATGTCTGAATGTATTTGCAATTTTCATTTCATTAGAATAACCATCTCTCTGTACAAGAGATTTTATCCTATCCTTAAAATAATAGTTATATTTCAACTACTAAACATCATATGTTGCTGAAGTTGAATAAGATTTCGTGTATAAAGTATACTTATACAAATTTAAATTCATCTTATTTGACCTATATTCAATTTACGCATTCAACGTTTTTATTATTTTCATTTTGAAAACCGATTTGGTAATCATTTTTTAGTAGTTAAAGTAAATTCTCATCTATTTCATTAAAAAAAAGCATATTAAAAACTTAAAACCCGAAAATTGGCAATTTTTAATAAAACTTCGCGTAAAAATAATGCGATTCACTTGAATTTTCCTTTGTTGATATTCTTTGAAATATAGTTGCTTAGCAACCATTTAATGAAAGAGAGAAAAAAAATGCATCCGAAATTTTTGTAAAAAAATGAGAAAATAATTTTGTAAAAAATGATAGAATAAAATGTATTATATTATTAGAGCAGATGTATAAAATTGCACCAAACATTGTACACCTAATTTAAAAAATCTGACGAATGTATTAACAAAATTTCAAATTAATTTGAATAATTTAAGACCTGACTTGATAAATTTTAGCCTTCAGAACTTAGACATTAAATACATTAATCAAATGCGCCATTTTATTTCAATAGATGAAAATTTTCAAAATCGTCTGAATTCTCATAGGAAAGCATTATGACCTAAAAAGAAATGTTTTATATTTTCCGAACGAATGAACCAAACGTAACTAAAAACTATACAGCTAATTCCGGGTACCTCACTAACATACCTACCAAAAATCAAACTAATCGGATCATTTTTGCGGCCGTTATCGCGGAACAGACAGACAGACAGACAGACAAACAGACAGACAGAAACCAAAAACTTTTCGGGTCTCCACAGTAAGCCTTCACTGACGTTTCGGCAATAACAAAAAAAAATATCACATTTAATGTTTCATTTAATGAAATTTAATTTAATGTTAATGTTTTTATTACATTTCTCGATGTATGGCAGGGTGCTAGGTCTCGCTGAAATATCCACTTTTGCTTTGGGAACACATCATGAGCACTAGGAAATAATCGATCCTTCAGCATATTACTAGTAAATCTACAGATCAGGAGCCTCAGCTTCAGCTCTGAAAGTCAATGTTTTTTAAACTCACTTTTCATAATATTTAATATCTTACAATCCGCAAATTAAATTATTTAAATTACTACATATATATTTATATGCATATAAAATAATTTGAAGGTTTCAGAACTTAAACGTTAAATTAAACACGGTTTATGCAATAATATTCTGACATTCTTATGAATTTCTTATTCTATTTTTTAGATTAAAAAAAATACATTTCTTCAGGGGGTGGGGGGGGCTCAACCCCACTGAACCCTCCGTAATCTTATTAAATTTTTATTCGTGATTTCCTATTATTTGTGTGAATGATTCTAGTATATCTTCCATTTCGTTCTGCACAATGGTTTTATTACGATAAGCAAAAATTTTGAAAATAATTTCATGTTATCCTAATACCTAAATAGCAATATTTACCAATCACGAAACACTCGTATCTGATTGATACGTTGAATAATATATCGTGTACAAAAGTAACTTATGGAAATGTAAACTGAATCTACTATATATTTCACTTATCTATTTCAGAAATCTAGTATTATTACAATTTTTGTTTCGGAAAAACAGTTTTGATGGTCATTGTACAATATTTATTTGACCTAAGTACATCCTGATCTAATTCGATGGCAATAGCATACTAAAATCTCCCCAAAATAGGCTTATTTGGAAACTTTTAAACCTATTGTGTAATCATTCATAATCGTGCCCACTGCCAATTCACTAAATAGCAACCTTGATTTGGCGCTATAATGTATTTTTTGTGATAGCATTTTATGATCTCAGTTTCCAGTAATTGTGCTATTTCAGGCTGTATGGATGCGTTTTACTACGCTAATTTCTTTAGATTAACTATCTCGTTGTACGAGATATTACATTCTATTAGGTAGCTTTCAATACAAAAAAGTATAAAGCTACCTATTGCAGCCGTTCGGAGGAAAGCAGTTCCGGAAAATTTCGATATATTTTCACCGATCATGACCCCCAGACCCCAAAACCACCCTCCGTTCAAATGTTGATTTATATATATAGATATATCCATATATATATATATATATATATATATATATATCTGACCTATGTCATACGATAACGCTCGTATTTATAAATCAATTTTGATGAAACTAATTGTGTGTATTAAGCTAACCAATGTCTCGACCGAGTTCGTTGGCCAGCTTGGTCCGCCATTTTGTTTCAAGATGGCGGCCATTTAAAAATTTAAAACTAAAATAAATATACAAAAAAATTAAAAATTAAAATTTATTTTTTAATTACGTGTTAGGCCTTGATACAAGGATTCCAGAGTATTTTTTGGTTTACCTCTATCTCAAAAAATGGCTGAGATAGAGCAGTTTGAAATTCTAGGATGGCTGACATTTTGAAACAAAACAGCACATTAACGCGATTACTCGCAAATTATTTTCTTTCACTGTTGTAATAATTTTCCCAATCATATGCATAAAACTATAATTCATATCCGTTAGCGCCAAAATTGGCTACATTTGGCGAAATGTCGCCAAATTTGGCGACCAAAATAAGTCTTCATAAATGAAGCCAATTTGGCTATTGCTCAATAATTTGGCGAAATTCTTATTCAAATTCAGTATTAACGAATCTTTTGTAAACGTTTTCTTTGTTTTCGTGTAACATTAGCTAAACTTTTAAAACGAAGATATTGGAAAGCTACCTTTTCCTCCCGGTACAGGCCGGAAGGACTTTTTTTAAAATAATACTAATTTTCAACCACGAAAAATCTACATCTCTTCCAGAAAATTAATAATATCTCATATAAAAATGTTTCGGCTATCATTCTATAGTAGTTAAAAGGTAACTTGTACAAAATAAATTCTCATTTATTTCAATAAAATATTAAAATCCTCCAATAATATTTTATTTTGCGAATAAAATATTGTAGCAAAATCGTCTGAGTTACTTTAATTTTATCATTTTGATATTCTTTGAAATATGGTTGCTAGGTTACTGTTAAATTGAAAAGGAAAATAAAAATGAATGCATTTTAATATTTGCAAAAAGTGATAAAATAAATGTATTATATTATTAGAACAGATGTATAAAATTGCACCAAAAATTATACACCTAATTTAAAAAATCTGACGAATGTATAAACAAAATTTCAAATTAATTAAAATAATTTAACACCTGACTTGATAAATTTGAGCCTTCATAAATTACCGTTTAAATACATTAATCAAATGCGGCATTTTATTTTCAACGACTGAAAAATTTCAAAATCGTCTGAATTCCCATAGGAAAGCATTATGATCAAAAAAGAAATGTTCTATATTTTCCGAACGAATGAACCAAATGTAACTAAAAACTATACAGCTAATTCCGGGTATCTCACCAACATACCTACCAAAAATCAAACTAATCGGATCATTTTTACGGCAGTTATCGCGGAACAGACAGACAGACAGACAGACAGACAGACAGACAAACAGACAGACAGACAGAAACCAAAAACTTTTCAGGTCTCCACAGTAAGCCTTCACTGACGTTTCGGCAAATATACTGGTCACTGTTCACAATTCCCTGTGCAAAATGGAGTTGTCCAATTGACTTGTATGACAAGCACACCCCACACCATTTGACTTTCTCGATGTTTTGTTTTACGAACCAGGCAGTCTGGGATCATGCACGCTATAGTTTTACGCCAAACGTGGGCAGGTTTGTCAGACATTGAAGAAAATCGAATTTTGTCGCTGAACAAAACTTGTCTCCATTTCGAAAAACTTCCATTTTTGTTAATCTTGGCCCACTCCAATCGTTTTTCATGCATTTCTTTGGTCAGAATTGTTTTTTACAAGTGCCGTGAAATCCGCTTCCCGGAGTCTCCGGAGAACTGTACTGGAACAGGCAATGACAGAAGTCGACACACGTCTTCGACAACACATGACATTTAGAAAAAAACGTTTAATATAAAAACTTAATTTTTTGGGGATTCTTACAAAAAAAAAAAAAAAAGTTAGAATTTTCAATCTTGCAATACTTCAGTACTGTAGTTTAGGAATTATAAAGGTTTAAAGTTTGGAACTCCTAATGTTAAATTCATATGTAGGGCAAACAAACATGTCAAAAATTGATTTCTGTTAAAAAAAAAAAAAAAAAAAAAAAAAAAAAAAAAAAAAAAAAAAAAAAAACTTTATAATTCATACACTATTTACCTAAACAGACCGTTTGGTAACTTAAGTATAAATTTACCCAAAAAGCCAAGTATGGTTTTAAAATTAGGTGGTAGTATTAGGTGCTCTTCTGAAGTTTTAGAGTTTGATACAAATTTACTATGATGACAACCACAAATGCTTTTTTTTAACATAGCAAACATAATTTTCTGTCGAATATCCATTTCGTTTTTGGGAATGATTTGGTGAATAAAATATATGGGGGTAGTTTCTTATTTTTTACGTCAACTATACAATTTTTCATTATCTATTGATAGTGTGACTTCATTATGAAAACGCAAAGTTTAAGGACATTGCACCATAAATTGAGAAATAAATGTCTCTAATCAGACTCGAAGGACTCAGAATTTTACGTTGTTTTCTTTTTCTCTAGATAAATTTAAAAAGTTACAAGATTAATAAAAAAAATACTTTATTATTATCTTTTAGTTTTTGCGCAAAAATCCAATTATTATTATTATTTTATTTTGGCGATAATTTTATTTTTAAAATGTGAATTTCATTGACCTACCTCCCTCTCCTAAATAATTCTCTATAAGGAAAAATAAATCTTTTATTCTTTATTTTCATTTATATCGTCATCTATCATGTTTTACGCTTTGATTAATTTTAGGTCCCCCGTACTGGAGCACAAGTAAGATCGAAGAAAGAATGACAACATTGTCCCTGAAGCCGACAGGGTTTCGGTTGAAACCGTTTGGAGAGTACATTTTTAATGTTTTTAACATTTTGACACAATTGACGGATTTCTTGCGCCTTTAAGTATTTTGTAAACTTGTTGATTGTACGTATTTTTGTGATTTAAATATTCAGCTTAGTCAAGATATTAATAACACATAGTCTACAATTTTATTCGGTTCAGTATAAGTGAATACTGTAAGACATTGCCAGCAATATCATCTCTTTTACACTGTGATCCAAATAGTCTAAGGAAATGGCTACTGTTCTTAAAACATCTTCCTGATGTTAGTGTTGTTATGGTATCAATCTTTGATTTAATTTCGAAATTCATTATAATTGATTTCCACAAATTTGGTGCTGCAACTAAACATGCCTGTCGTGCAGCAACATATTTGTGTTCCACAAAGTATAAAGGGCATATAAACTCAAATCTTCAGTGCATTAAATTAAGTTTTTTCCGTATGCAGACATTGGCAATACCCAATGTAAAATCATCTGCATTCTTGTTATTGTGTGTAGTGTCAAAAGTAGTTTGTGTTCTACAAGTGCAGCTTGACCATGTGTACTTATCGTATTATGTGATTGTTGTGAAATGGGTAAAAATTCTTTCAGACAAACTACAATATTCTTTGCATATGGTGTTACCCAAATGATTTATTGGTCATCAAAGAGTAATTCAAAGTATAATCTTTTTATGGTACCAACATATCTCCTACATACAGGAGCACTAATTATCACTATCATCAACAACAACAACCGTTTTTTATCGACTGCTGGAAATAGGTCACTCCCAGATTTTTCCATTGTTCCTTGTCTAGTGCTTTAGTCATCCAATTAACACCGGCCACTTTTCTGATTTCGTCACGCTTTTGGGAAGAAAAATATTATTCTGAAGAGTAACATGCCTCTTTGTTTGAAAACAAAGGTGTTTGACCAATGTGTTTTGACTGCACTAACTTAAGGAGCAGAAACATGGATGCTGACAAAACGGATGGTACAAAGATTACAAACAACAGAGCGAAGTATGAAAGATGTATTGCAGGCATAACTAGAAGAGACAGAAAGAGAATAACCTGGATAAGAAGTTAGACGCAAGTTTTTGACATCATTGAGAGAATTAAACGGCTAAAATGGCAATGGGCTGGGCACATTGCAAGGAGATAAGACAATAGATGGAGCACGAACGCCCTACAGTGGTATCCCAGAGATCTAAAACGACCAAGAAGACGACCTCTTGTAAGATGGAGTGACGAAATCAGCTATAAATTCTTCATAAATCAAAACATGCTGTAAAGAAATGAGTTATAACGAAGTCTGTGTATAATGAATAATTTCCAAGGTCACACTAGTTTCGTTATAAGCGGTTTCCACTGAATTGAAAAATAAATATCGCATTTTAATATCTATACGGATATCTTAAAAACAACTGCTATATCAAAAAGTTATACTTGATTTTTATACTTTTTATAATTGGAAATATGCTTTAATTATCATTGGTTTAAGAAGCAATTGTGATATATATATTTTGAATCACCTAATATATCACAAATATACAATGCATTAAGAACATTACATGCAATAAATAATAACATATATGTGTAAGAAAAAAAATCTGTCATGAAAATAAAAATTAGATTTATTTTTAAGCAAAGAAATCAAAACGTTTTATTATTAAAAAAATATATTTTACAGTTTTTCCTATGATACACTTTTAAATGTTGTTTTGTATTTTAAATTAATTTATAACGAGGAAATATGTGGTACAATCCCTTAAAGAAAAATGTGTAAGAAATAATTTATTTCTATGAAGAGTTCTGTTCTGACACATTCTTCATTTGTTTCTGATATAATTATTCCGGGTAATTTCCAGCAATCCATATTTTTAAAAATTCAGTTTAAGATATATTTATTCTTGAATACCATATTAAATTGGAATTTTTTCCTAAAGAAACAAAATTACAGAAATAATTAAAATCAAACGGATAAATAGAAAGTTATTTCTTTTAAATTTAATAGAATGACTAATAATGTAGCAATAATTAAATTCATAAAATAAATTCCTGTGATTTTTTAATGAGATCTAGCACTCGAACTAATTTTGAATTGCTGTTAATGAATGTAATTTCTATAGAAGCAACGAAAGTTGAATGAAATAAATATGTATTTCAATTTTAAAGCAATGTATAGAATTTATGCTTTTTAAATAACTGTATCTTTGAATGGTATGATTTGTTTTCTAATCTAATACTTGTGTATTTAAGGCACTGTTAATAACGTTAATAAGGAACTACGTTACTACTCACTGACAAATTGAAAGTATTATTTGATAGAAATATTGATTAATTGTGTTGCGAAAATTTTATGATTATTTATAGATTTTTACAAAACTTTATTGAAAAACGTGAACGAATAATTTTATGAAGCATTTTATAAAGTTCAACTGGCTTTAATTCCTTCTACAATATGCCATAAGGTAAAATATAATAATAAATGTCGATAGGATTAAATATGTAAAATACATTTTTATACCAAATCACCAAAATATTCATTATTAATAATATTATTATTTATTATTTTTTTTACAAATTAGATACATACTTCGAAAATTATGAATTAATAGAAAACCATATAAAATGCCCTAATAGCTGGCAACGTTTTAAAACCTTTGTAGATCCTGTTATATTGTTTTAATATCATTGTAAAATATTTTATTAATACTGCTTGCCACTAGGATTAATACATCGAATTGGCACTATGTTTCCGCATTTATTTTAATGTTGTAAGATACCTTTAAAATATAAAATATGTTAGTGCTTTTAGTCATATTAAGCTATCAACAGTGAGATATCGATAACTGTTGCAAGTATTTCTTGCCGATCCACATGACTGTAAACTGTTAATGCTTAAATATAGTAACTTGATCTTCCTATTTATTTGAAAAACACATAATATGTTAAATGTACTTTGCAAAAATAAAAATTTCTTTCACGTTTTTTACGTAATACTTGATATCATATATATCTTATCCTTATTTAAGTGATTAGATATCGTCCCGCAGTAGTATTAATAAAGAAGTAAACCCGAATGTTTCATTAAAAGAAAAACATTAAAATCCTTCTATAGATGTTAAAATTTTCGTTGGAGTCCCAACCGCATTCGACCCGAACCTGGAAAACATCAGGAGGGCGAAAATGAGAAAAAGTCTTTACAGTTTAAAAATATTCGATTCGTTTGATTAATACTGTAGTAGAATTGATTGAATATTTTATGTGGGGTAACATTAATTGAAGTAGTAGTACAAATACTTTCTCCATTGTATAGGTTGGTGCTGAACATTTTGACACAATAAAACATTTATTTCAGTTTACACCTATTTCAGTAATAAGTAATAAATTGTGATTCATTTTAAATGATTTCATGTTTTAAATTTGTCTACGAAGGTGAATTTAATGGTCCAACATTAGAATTTTATATATATATATATATTTTTATGATATCTAAATTATTTTGTACAATGCGGAATATATACAGGAACATATTTCAATTTTAAAACAAAATCAACACTAATTAATATTATAAAACTGCATCCCTAAATAATATTTTACAATGCGGATTACAAACATATACATATTTAAGCATTAAAACATAATGAACACTAATTCATATTAAAAAACTGCATGTCTAAATAACTTTGTACAATGCGCATTGTATACAGGTACATATATTTTAAATAAAATATAATTAGTTTCATCTAATATTTAAACAATTACTAAATATTAATATTTCATTGCTCCAAAAATATTTTTAAACATCTTTTATCTCTCTAAATTGTTTATTCATAACAAAATTACTGATGGAAAAGTTTATAACTTTCATTTCCCGTTTCCGTAACTTAATTTAACTAGATTACAGTAATTTCTTTTTTGATATACTTAAGCTGCACTTTCTGGGCAATCAAGTGGAAGATCGGGAAAATGAGCGCAATAAAAAGAGAAAATTAATTTATTTCAGCATTTACCACCTTAATTGGAACACGCTTGCTTTCTTTCACGATTTCATGATAATGTAGCCAAATATATTTTCCAACTAATATGATAAAAGCATTATCTAGCCTATTACCCTATAAATGAATAAAGAAAAAATACATTCTCATTTATACAAATTAATTAATTTGCAATAGTTCTTTTTTATTTCAAATTTATGTGTTTTTACAGCACATATAAGTGAGATATATAATTATAAAATTGTTGCTAAAAAATAGAATGATTTTTTAATTCCTTTTAAATATTTCATGATAATGATGATTTTCTTTGCTTAACATGTTCTGTGAAAACGCATATATATATATATATATATATATATATATATATATATATATATATATATATATATACGTGTGTGTGTGTGTGTGTGTGCGTGTGTGTGTGTTATGTTCTGCTACATTTTAGATCCATCCAGTGGTCAACGAAAGAAATATGGCAGGCATCCCAAAATTTGATGCAATCGTGTCATGAAATTTTAATAGTAGTAGCCGAGTAAATGTAGATATACGAAATAAAAAAAAACACTATTTCACTCTAATCTATTTATTTAAACTCCATCATCGTAATTTTTGTAGGAGTTTTTGCTCTCCATAACGATAATCTTAACACTAGAACTCTACAAGGTATCCGATTTCTTCCTACAAAGCCAACATCATTTTTATTAGATACACAAATCGAAGGAAAAATCTTGCTCCCTCCTCCGTCAGCTCATTTTAACCCCGGAGCGCGGAAGAATACTTCCGTAAAACGATACCCATTTTAACCAATGCATGCTCAATTTCGTCTCGAACTATATTTTAGCTATGAATTAATATTGAAGGAATGCGTCTCTTCGATGCTATTGGCGAGAACAAAAAATTTCTAGAATATTGTAGAAATTTAAAAGCACGGGTAAACTTATAGAATAATTTCGGCTTCTGCGTATTGAAAATATATAATTTATCGATAACGAAACAGTTTAAAAGAATGATTTTCTAGAATATTCGGAAAGGAAAAAAGGGGAATTTACACAGCTTAAAAGATATAAAAGAGATTTAAATACGGGAATAAATAGGAAATATTTAATATTATAAAAAAAAATAAGAAAATTGATTTATTTAGAAGAAATATACTTGTGAAATGTGATTTTTACGTTTTATTTGATGGGAAATAAAAAGGAAATTTAAGTAGATTAGGATAAAAAGTGTTTTAAATATGGACAGTAATGGAATATTTTTAAGAAAGGGAATATTTTAATAAACTAGTGTTTTAAATGGAATATTAATAAACGGAAATTTTTTTAATAAATTTAATAGGGTATGGAATTTTAAATTTGTAATTTATATATATAATTAAGGGCCAGTGAATTAAAACCTTATTTAGACAACTAATGCACATTTTTTATCATAGTATTAGATTCCACATGTCTTTAAAAAAAACTTAATTGAAAGTGTGAGATCTTATAATTAAATTTATTTATCGTTATAGTGTATTATAATTTAAAGAAAATAAATTATAATAATTTATAATTAAAGTGTTTTTATTACATTATTAGTAATAATTTATAATTGATACTCATCATTTATAAAATAATGCACTTTAAAGTAATTCTATTTCGGTAGGTTTTGCACTTTTTAAGATTTTACAATTTTTTTAGTGTTATCTTTACAATGCGACAACATTTAAAATTTCATTTTTGTACCTGGATACTAATTTAAATTACAAATGGCCATTACATGTTGGTTTATTTTGCTGTGTATATCCGGTTTTGTATTCTAAAAGAGATTCTTAAATAGCTAGTCTGATAACCTCCTCCTTTTCTTGAAGCCGGTTAAAAATACAATCAGTTTAAAACAGCTCACAGGTAAACAATCAGATTTTATTTTTAAAACAACAGTTTCTTTATGAGTTTATATTGACAAACCTTACTTTTCATATCTTAAAGTTTTGTTTTGATAGAAAGTTTTATAATTTTTCCTTTTACAAATGTTTCACATATCATATTTTGTTTTCATAAAATATTATATCAGTAAAATACAGTGAATACTGTTGTATTTCTTTGCATGAAATTTCTGACTTATTTCTTTTATTTATCATATCTACTTTTTAAATAAAAATATTTAGCGTATCACCTTAATATTTCCATGATTTTTTCAATTTTTATTTCATAAGTAATATATTGTTTTGTACTTTCTGCATATTCTTTAATAACCCACAAATAAAAATCATTATACTAAATAATGTTTTCAATTATTAATTTTTTGAATGTAATTTTAAAATAATTTTTTATTTGTTTACCACCATTTTCTCCCGAAAACGGCAAGGATAAATTACAATATTATGACATTTACATACTTTCCGTTTGTTTTAGAAGTTTTAATAAATAATTTTTTTTACTGAATATTAGAATATTTCTATGCTTAGTGAAAAGCTGTTTTAGTAAATTTACTACCGCTCCAGTTAAAAGTTCATGAAACTATAAAATAATAATAATAAAAAATCAACATGTTTTTAAATAATGTAAGTCAACTAAAAAAAGTAACAATTACTCTCTTTTTTTAAATGACGCATCTTCCAAATGATACTTTGATAATCATTTTTATTTTCAAGATAATAAAGTTTATAAAGTTAGAATGAAAGACTAATAAATTGGCTCCTATTTTAGAAAAGTGTCGATCATCTATCTGTTTAAGGAGATTATAATCTAAAAATCTTTTTCATGCATTTCAGTTTTTAAGTGGTTATGTGGTATTACATTTTTAATAAAAATCTTGGGTGATAAAGTAGTTTCTACCCAAATGGAAATAAGGATTTTGATAACTATTCACATTAGTGATGGGCGATTCTGAAAAATTTGATAATCGATCAACATCGATACTGTATAAAACAACATCGATTAAAAAAATAATCGATTAACAAATTCTAGTATCGATGTTTTAGAATCGATTCTTACACAGATAGCTTAAAAAGAGTAACTCCTAAATTTATCGATCAAATGGCAGGAAATTGGATCATACATCATGATAATAGGAATTAGCAGATAATAATCGATATTTCTGGCGCTCATATCTTTAGCATAGCAGTATATAATATATTAGCTACTGTCAAATTTTGTTTCAAGGCAGTTTTTTTGTTTCTTTCCAGGTAAAATAGTTATCTTTTCAGTTTAGAGGTAGGGGGTACTAAGAGTGAATCCAGAAAAGAAATAATATTCAAAATATGAAAGATACGCGTAGGGAAGGGATATAAGTGGTGGAGGGGGAAGAGGGCAGTGTTGAATGGGCAGTGTTGAGAGGGCAGTGTGCAGGGGGTGGCTCGGGGGGAGGCATTCACACCCGGATCATTGAAATGCCCCCCCCCCCGAAAGATTTGAGATTTTAAGCTTTTAATGGTTAGAAAGTGCAATTTCGCCCCGGAACTCCACAATGTCCCCCCCCCCCGGAGCCACAGAAATCCCTCCCGGAAAAAGGGTCTGAATTCAACACTGAAGAGGGATAACTATACTTTAGCTAGAATTTCTTGTCCGAATTTAATAAAAATTTAGAAAGGAGTAGGGCTGATGCCCAAGCCGCCGAAAATAAAAGATCCTAAATGTGAGATAAAAAGTAAGGGAGTGGGCAGTCTCCCTCTCCCCGAAATCATAACTTTTTTAATTATGGTCAGATTTGAACGGGACCTTTTCTGACATTCTTCCCCAGTCATTTGGTTAATAACTAAACATTTGTATTATATCTGCAACTGTTTGTCACCACTATTTAAGAACAAGGGGGAGTGGGAGCGCGTTTTGCCCACACGGGGGGCACTTTTCTAAATTTTGCCGATATCCCTCACGTGATATAGCGTTGGAAAGGTCTGTGACCGCTTAATCATATTATGCATCTCCCGTGTCCATTCCCCCACTTTACCACCCCCAAAGGGGGTACTTTTTGAAATTTTGCACGCACCCCTCATGTGATATATCGTTGGAAAGGTCTGTGAACGTTTAATAACGATTATTCATATTATGACCGGTATACGGTGCCGAATCGACATCTATAGCTTTAACGATTTCAGTGCCCGAAGTTCGTGTAGAACAGATTGCGCGAAATGTGGAACTAATACATATTGCAGACGACTGCTATACGGTGCCGGAGGCATCGGGGACTCGAACCGAAGGTTCGTTCAGTTAGAGGTTTATTCTATTCCATGTACAGTACAAATTGAGGGATTATCCGGTGCCAAAGGCAGCGGGGACCCGGGTCGGAGGTTCGTTCGGTTAAAAGTTTACAATATTCGATGTGCAAATTATCGGATTATCCGGTGCCGAAGGCAGCGGGTACCCAATCCGGAATTTCGTTCGGTTCGAAGTATATCATATTCGAGGTTTTACAAGATTCGAGTCGCCGATATAAATTTAAGGCCCGCTAGCCGGCCCCAGGGGGGGGGGTGGACCCCAGAGATGCATAACATGAATAAGCTGTCACAAACCTTTCGAACGATATATCACATGAGTTGTATCGGCAAAATTTAGAAAAGTGCCCCTCCCGTGTGGGCAAAACGCGCTCCCCCCCTCAACATAATTTTCGACGCGGCTTCATTTTTTAAATTTATTTTATGTGTTATAAATTATAAAATATCGTAAAGTTTCAAACAGATCACCTTATTGTATTTCCTAATTGTGTTCGCGCACCTCGCCCCTCCTCTCCCGAAAGGTCAAAACGCTCCCCCCCCCCCACCGCTCCCCATAATTTTTGACGCTAGCTAATTCTTAAAATTTATGTTATGCGTTATAAAATATATCGCGTATATAAAATATGCGTTCAAACAAATCGGCCTATTATATTTCCTAATTTTGTTCGCGCCTCTCCCCCCCCCCCACCCGAAATATGACGCGAATCCCTTACTTATACGAAATTTGAGAGCAACAGCTGCTCATCTCTGCCACTAAAATAATCAAAGTGAAAAAATAAATACATGGAATTTAGTGCTAGAGAGATCAATCTATAATCTATTAGATTTCCGTTAGGCACTATTCTCTGATGGTGATAAGATCGATCTGCAGTGACGATTTGAAAGAAAATAAACGAACGATAATATTCGTAGAGACATCGATAAAAAAATTGATAAAATCGATCTGGCCATAGTATCGATTAAATCGATAAAAAAGATCGACATCGATATAAATTTGATAACATCGATTAAATCGATCTGGCCATAGTATCGATTAAATCGATTAAAAAGATCGATCTCGCCCATCACTAATTCACATTCATATCATTTTGAAGATACATCATAAGACATAAAAAATAGTGATTAGTTTAAATGTTAATCCAATTCATTTTCTAAAATTGTTATTTATTTGACATCATTCATAATTGTTTGGGAGAGAAAAAATAATGGAAAAATACTCTTTACGAGTTTTTTTTTTCTTTTTTTTTTTAGCGTAGAAAAATATCACATACTATGTATATATATATATATATATATATATATATATATATATATTTAATACAAATTCCCTAATTAATTTATAAACAGAATATCTTTACCACATATAACAATTTAAAATTGTAAAAAAAAAAAAAAAAAAAAAAAAACATTAAAACTTTTTATAATTTTACATCAGTAATTTTAAGTTGACATAGTAAAAATTAATTTTAAATAAAAATCAATGATTAATAAAATAATTTTAATTAATTTTCGAATATAAGTGACACTGATTTTAATTTATTGAGGCTAAAATAAAAACACATTTTTTTTTTAAATATTTATTTTATAAAATTATTTACAAATAAGTGCAGTCGGTGTTCTAATGTTTACCTTCAAATTTAAGATGAAATGCAATTTATTAAATAAAATAATACTTCAATCTTTTATTTGGACAAATTTCATGTTACGAAATTTGGAACAACATAAAAGAAAAATATTTTTTCTTCTTTCAGAATATTAGATACTAGGAAAACCCGTTTATCAGTATATAAAATCCATGTAATGCATATATATATATATATTAAATTAAAACAATTTAATTTAATTCAAAATTTTTGTATTTTTGCAAAAAATAAATAAATAAATAAATAAATAAATAAATAATAATAATAATAATAATAATAATAATAATAATATATATATATATATATATTATTATTATTATTATTATTATTATTATTATTTTTTGCAAAAATACAAAAATTTTGAATTAAATTAAATTGTTTTAATTTTAAATCTTCAGGTAAAATAAGACTCCTCTTTTCCACATTTGATTAGGTAATTAATAAGTTGTGAAGTAATTTATATATTACTAAAGTATAAAATAATTACATAATAAAAGTTTTGTTTTAAAAGTATTTTTACATCACCTTAAATGTTTTCTAATAACAATAATTTTTTATTTTATTTATTTTTTTTTTTTGCCAAATTTATTTTTGTTGTTGTTGTTGATGTTGCTTTTTTAGGTAAACGTAAAAATGTAAATTTATGTAGTAATTTATAATTTCGAACGGTAAACATTGCGATTCAACCATTTCCTTAGTAATGTTTTTCTTTATGTACCATCGTATGACATTTTCATTAACTTTACTTAGTTATTTTAATTAAAATAAAATGTAAAAATGTGTAAGAAAAGATGCTATTGGTGATTGCTTTTGTGAATAAAACACGTTAGTTACTCACGATGTTAATCTTATATTTGTATCTATTTGTGCTGTGATTTCTTATACGCGTTATAAATATTTATTTCCTTAATCTTAATAAGCGGCAATAACACCATTCCTTCTCAACTTTATAAGATAAAAATAATTAAAGATAATTGTATATTAGATGACAAAAAATCACAGCATTGTTAGCTAAAACGTTTTTGAGTCTTCTTGACATTTTTAACGTGTAATGATCTGCTAATTGGTTTTAAAATGTCTAACGAGTAATACTGTCATGATATTAAATGTTTGACTAAAAACATCTTTCTTCTTTATATCAAATGAAATAAAGCAAGATATTCAAAATGGATAAGTTGATTCTGCTCTATTCTCTTCTACTGTGAAAGAATGTGCAAATATTTCCGCATGTGCCGAGAATCTGAAGTTAAATATTATTAAGAATAAAAATTTAAGGCATTAACATCAGTAGATTTTTCTTTAATCAAGGAGTAAATATTCAGCGACAGAAGGTTGAAGAGAATATACCTGTTTGCAAGAAATATCTTTGTTTATTATTTTCTACTTTGAATCCTGTTATATATAAATTTCTTGAGGCGTCGTCTACATATTAAAATTATATCAAACTTTAAAAAATTAAAACTAACACCTTATTTTGACAGCATATTTGGATTCCTCAATAAAGTTTACTTTCGGGTAGAAAACTTCTAAATATTTGGGCAAGTAGTTCATGTACCTTTAAAATTTAAAACTCTTAAGATTAAACTAATTTTAATCGTTGCAAAACAGATTGCAAGGAATGTACTATTTTAAGCATAACCTAAAAAGTAGTTATTGAGCTATAATTTTAGATTCGCATATTTCGACCTTCTAAAAATTGTTTTTTGCTAATTTTTTCATACGTTACAATAAATTTGTTTTCGAAACTTTATTTCAAAAATATTTTTAGTAAATATGTGAAATCTTTTTAAGATTAACCCAGTTTAAACGCAGTTAAATAAAACTATTAAACTGTTTTATATTATTATGTGTTAAGCTTATTTATACTATTGTTTATATAGGGGAGACCGGGGCAAGATGACTATGTTAACAATTTTTGTTGTTTATTAATTTATTTTGAAGTAATAGTAAAATTAATTTTACATGAACTGATAGAGTATACCTTTGCATTAAATACATTACCATTTAATTTTTCAAATAAAAAAAATAAAGGATAATTTTATTTTTTCATAACATTAACAAATCGTCATCTTGCCCCAGTACTGGGGCAAGATGACTTTGGCCTTGGGGCAAGATGGCAACACTGAAAAAGATTGAACATATTTTATCTTTTGAATATGTTACATGGTTTAACAAATGATAACTGTGTTTTTACATCTTACAAAGTATCAAACTAAGCATAATGCAGTGTAACGTAATGTTGAAGTGTTTAGTTGTGCAGCTAACAATAGTCACAAATAAAAATGCCATTTTCATAATTGGAATATTCCTCATGCCACCAGTCTTGGCATTTACAGCACTGGAACTATTCTTCTGTTGGTGGATCACAATGCCGGAAGTTGGCCTTAAACGCTTTTTGAATTTTTTGGGAGGAGGGGGACCAGCGGGGGAGGGGGAGGTTTGACCCCGTCGAACGGTACTCTCCTCGTACCGATCGGACGCTTGGAAGTAGAGATACGGACCCCGATAGGGTTTTTCTCTCTGGAGGCTAGGGGAGGGCTTAGCGCATGGCAAAAATGTCTTCCTCTGGTCGCCTCCTTTCGAACGACACCTCCCCCGATCCCATGCACCCCTTAGCCCCAGAGGAGGTAGAAGCGCAAGGTCGCGCGAACAAACACACAGACAAACAAACGTTTACAGGATTTAAATAGAAAGGACAAAATACTTAGTTTAATAAATTCCGAAACACGGGGCCAGATGACACTTGCCCCGGACTGCCTGTTTAAAAATATTCGTTTTCATTGCCATGAAGGAAGGTGATTAATTGACATTTATTCATGGTAGTAAGTAGTATTTAAACTAAGTTACTCGTAAATATTAAAGAGAAACGATATATATCTTACCTGTATCTGTAGCAGAGCTTATTTACACATGCATAAAAGTTATAACGTGGCAGCGAAAAACAATCAAAGCTTCACAATTGACAAAAAAATGGCGATTTCAGCGTCTCTATAGTATTGTTTAACGAACGGCCGATAGGAGAGCCAGTAGTGTCCGGTTGATGCTGCCACCTAGTGGAAAACGGAAAAATTAAGACATTCGTCATCTTACCCCACTCGTCATCTTGCCCCGGTCTCCCCTACACATTAAAATAATTGGGCAACAAACCAGCCAGGTTCATATAGGGAATTTCAGAGCATATCAGCGTTCCATCCTGTGTTCTTACAATAATATAACCCATAGATAAATAAGTCAGATTTCCTCATGCCTGATAAATCGAAATATGGTGCTGGAAACGATTTATAAAAACAATATACGAAAATGAGAGGATTTTCCATTTTTTTAATACGCACAAAATTTGTATTACTATGTATTCGACATCACTACTATAATCCGACTTCATAAAAAATTATTCCAATCTTACTCGCTGTACAATTTTTATTATCCATTGAAATTTTATATTTTTATCCGTATTTATAGATAATAAGCAACGGAATCTGCGGAAGGAGGGATGTTTTTATTTACTACGCCATAAATTTTATTTATATAGAAATTTCGAAAAATATTTCAACGTTTCATTTATCTTAAAATATTTTAACTAGAAGATGCCTCGATTCAAAATAATCACGCTCCTACATTCATAGTTTTTCAAATTTATTGCTTTTCTGGGTGACATGCATAAATTTTCGTTACTCTTTTCTGCAACCCATCTTTATAATATTTGCTTATATTCTCTTTAAGAAATAGTTCTTTGTATCCAAGAGAATAATTGTTTTCATAGTAAAAAATAGTTTTCTTCTTATTATTTTTTCATTTAAAAATGTAATACTTTTACAGACGATATGATATTGCTTTTCATAGGAGCATGAATAAATTTTTATTTAGATTTATGACTCATGGGTAAGTTTGTTTTAATAATAAAAACATATCTAGAGAATATCTAGACTATAGTTTGTCGAATTCTTTAGATCGAGATTTTGAACCCTTGTGACATACTGATAGTAGCCATAGTAACTCTTTAAAAAACGTACACTACTGATTGAATGAGTTTTCGATTTTTTTGTTGTTGTTGCTTTTTGTTGCTAACAATGGTGGTTGAATGAAGAAACTTATCTATATTTCTTTAACTTTTGTAAACTGTTACATGATCTCCGGAATTCAGTTGCATTAGTATTCCGGAAAGATATTTTCATCGGATAACTGTGGTTGTGAAGTGAGAAACTATTTAAGCTTCAGCTTTATCTAACTGCTTCAAACATGTGCCATCAAAGTACCCCCTCAGGTGAAGGAGAATTAATGTGCCATTAGTATTTAATAATTAGTAAGACATTTTAATCAGGTAACTATGGTGGTGCAGTGTCAAGATATTTAAGCTTTTGTATAAATAGCGTATGTATAGTGGATCCTGCTTCTATAAGATTTCCAGTTGCGTCAATCACGTGCCATAGAAGTCGCTTCCCCCTCAGGTGAAGGAGTGGAGTCTACTTAGAACGTGAGAAAGTAAACTGTCGGCGCAATTCCGTGAGTGTTTGTTAGAAATTTATTTTTTGCAATTTTGGCAATTATTGGTTTGGTAAAAAGCTCCTTTATCTACTTCAATAAAGGAGTAATTGGACTCACGGACTCCATTGATAAACTAAATTATTGCTAAGAATAATTTGTGATTCTTGTGGAAAATTTGTGTAATGACATTTTGCAAATTGATTAAAGTATTTTAATGTTTAGCAAGTTTGAGAAACAATATTTTCCTTTTGTGGGTTATCTTATCGTTCAGATGAAGTCATCTAAGCAATTTCATTTGATCCACTGTTCATCTCGTTTTACATATTTTGTCAAACAAACTGTTGTTTTATTGTTATATATGTGCTAAGGTTTCCTTTGAAGTTGACCAGCCGAAAGAATTCTCACCAACTGCATTTTTCTTCAATATTTCAATCTGGGTCAGCTTTCTGTCGGTTTTTTCTTCCCCATTCTCCTCCTTGTATGTGTGTAGAGAACGATTACTGTCACTGTCGCGCATTACTTTAAATCCTCCGCTGTTGTCATTTTACTTACCCATCATACGTTGTATAGGGTAAGTCTTGTAATCGTTTTGAAAATCGAAAAAAAAAATTTTGACGGATTTATACGTTTCAGACACTGGAGATTCCGAAAAACATATTTTTAGAAAAAAAATTTTGCCGTCCGTCTGTGTGTCTGTGTATCTGTGTGTGTGTCTGTAAACGCTCTATCTCCCGAACAAATTGAGATAGAGACTTGCAATTTGGTATGTACTTATTATGTAATAATGGGAAGAAGCCTATTTCATTTCAATAACCTCGATTAACCGGAACATTTTTTTCGGACTCTCGAAATATTCGTTCTGATGAAAGGTATATAAAAATTTTCGAAATTGTTTATTTTAAGGAGTAAATATAAAAGACAATAAAAAAACAAATTTTGCATAAAACATGAAGTCGATCGGATAATGAGTTGCCGAGATATTTGTAATCCTATTTCCCACACTCTTCGATTTTTTATGACCCTGTATTTCATCCAACTTTCACTTCAAATATATACAGGGTGATTATAAAGAAACTTTGCCAACATCTGCACTTCTAGCGCCCGTTCTATTTAACCGATCAAGATGAAATTTTAAATATAGTTGTTTGAAGGTATGCGCTCGAGATTCTGTGAATGGCAATACAGTGGTGCTCACGGTTACGGTTATAGTTACAGAAACTCGAAAATTTCGAATGGCAACGCCTACTTTTTCCTGTCTCAAAATGTTCAGCGCATGCGAAAACCCTAAATAGCGTTGAAACGGTACCGATATGTCCAAAAACCGACGTGTTATAGACATACAAACCGTTCTTTAAGGCGCACCGAGCAATAATGCATTCGACAGAGACAAGAAACTGCTGAATGATGAGAACACATATCAGACAAAAGAAAACCTTTATTGGCATCAAACATTTTCCACATGGGTGCCATCACAAGCAATTACGCATTGCATGCGGGAGACGACGGACAATACCGCTGAACGCAACATGACGCGAGGAATGTTTCTAATCTCACGCCGTATAGAATCCTGCAAGCCCGACAATGTTTGCGGATTGCACAGGTAAACTCTGGATTTGAGATATCCCCAAAACCAGAAATCCATAGGCGTCAGATCTGGGGATCGCGCAGGCCACGGAATAGGATAATGGCGTGAGATGATGCGATCACCAAAATGCTGATCTAGGAGCCTTTTAACTGACCTCGCTATATGTGGAGGTGCACCATCTTGCATCCAAACAACGTCATTGAGTGCATTCCGCCGACGCAACTCCGGTAGTACAGAATTTTTCAGCATGGCTGCATACCGAGAGCCTGTTACAGAACATGTTGCAGGACCCGCTGGGGTCGTTTCCTCAAAGAAGAACGGGCCGAGAACAAATGTAGCTGTAATGCCGCACCACACAGTCACTTTGGCGTCAAATAATGGTACTGGTGCCACAGCGTGAGGATTCGTCTCTCCCCAGTGCACACAATTCTTTGTGTTAATGTTGCCATGTAAGGTGAAATGCGCCTCGTCCGTCCATAGTATGCGAAGTGGCCAGTCGTTATCAGCATCATATCGTAATAAAAATTCATTTGCGAAGTCCAGACGTTGTTGTGGGTCACCCGGCTGCAACATCTGGACGCGCTGAAATCGATAGGGAAACATGTGAAGTACTGAGCGCAAGAGCTTGCGGACCGTTGTGTTCGGAATATCCAACAAGCGCGATAATCCTCTTGCAGTTTCTGTGTGCCCTGTAGTCACTGTATGATGCACTTCCATGACAACGTCCTCAGAAACTGTTGGCCGTCCGGAGCGCGGTTTGTCACAGGTGCAGCCTGTATCTTCGAATTTGCGCACTAAATCACGCACAGCTTGCAGAGTACATGGCCCACGTCGTTGTCGATGATTGCGGCGATACACACGCAAGGCTTCCGCAGCGTTCATCCCATTTAGATAATAGAGTTTGATCAATTCACCGCGAACTTTCCCAGGAAGAGTCATATCGTCGGCATGTGCGAATTCATGAATGACGACTTCGCATACCCGCTTGGTATTTTATAGGCTTCCTCCGCTGAATATCTGGCGAACGGCGTTCTGTGATTGGTATCTTGCCTGTGTCATATGCAAAGTTACTGCGTGCGCACAGATCGTGTTTTGTTGGCCGGTTTTCAGAACTCTTCTTTGTGTATGCATAACACGTTTGTTTTTGGACATATCGGTACCGTTTCAACGCTATTTAGGGTTTTCGCATGCGCTGAACATTTTGAGACAGGAAAAAGTAGGCGTTGCCATTCGAAATTTTCGAGTTTCTGTAACTATAACCGTAACCGTGAGCACCACTGTATTGCCATTCACAGAATCTCGAGCGCATACCTTCAAACAACTATATTTAAAATTTCATCTTGATCGGTTAAATAGAACGGCCGCTAGAAGTGCAGATGTTGGCAAAGTTTCTTTATAATCACCCTGTATTTTAATTGGAAATTTGACGCTTAATCAGATTCAATAAACCGCTAGTTAATAGGAGTATTATTTTTGGAGTTATAAGGAAAAACCTCTTTCAAGCAATTCAGTAATCGAGCCTTTTTATGACGTCATCAAGCCTCGATTTTATTTGAATTGCAATGCATTTTATAAGTAGTTTACAATTTTTATTTTAATATTTCACATTATACATATACATGATGGGTAAGTATTACGGTGGCCCCCAACGACTAGTTTTTCGTTGTGTTGTTTATTCCCTTTTTACGATTTCCTACTTACATCAAATTTTCTAATAACTCATTGTACATTATATTTTTATCATTGCACGAGTAATTACTCTCTACTGCTATAATCGGATGATGAAAATATATAGCCAATTGCTCTCAAAACTATAGTAGTGCTCTTAATTCATTAAATGGAGAAAGAACTATCTGGTTCCACATACGTTTAATCTCCAGTTAATAGTATCAATTTTCATATCATTTCTGAGAAAAGATGGTTTGTCTTTAAAACATTAAAATATGGAATTCAAAGAAAGAAGTTTTTCTTGTTTGAGTGTTTCTACAGTGCATTTTAATAGTATTAACGTAAAAATGATTTCATCGATGGAAAATAGATCTTTGCGATTGCAACAATATAAGGGACGTTCAAAAAGAAACGAGCCGGAGTCTGGGATGTGCAAACCGGTGACAGAATGGTACTATCGTTGCGGAAGTAACAAAGACGGTTTCCGACAAGAGAGCGGAAGTCCACATGCCCGCCGCTAGAGGGTCACAAGTGCAAATCACGTGACTACATAGCTATCAGAAGCATGCATCAGTCGTCCAACACTCATTCGTGTTGTAAGCAGTGAAATGGAAGCGTCAAATGAAGAGCAAAGAAGTGTTGTTCGTTTTCTGACAGCGGGAGGCGTAAGGGGAACGGACATTCATCGAAGAATATCACATGTGTACGGTGAACACTGTATGTCCTTTGCAAGAGTCAAGGCGTGGCACAAGCGCTTTAGGGAAGGACAGGTTTCCTTAGCCGATGATGCACGGTCTGGAACACCAAAACGCATTACCGATGACATCGTCCAGCTGGTTGACTCGTTACGCCATTTTTGGTCTCATAAAAAAGGCTCTGAGTCACAAACGATTCACCTCGGACGACGACGTCAAGCAGTACGTGCGAAACTGGTTCACATCGCAGCCCCAGGAATTTTACGAGACAGCCATTCACCGCCTTGTGTCTCAGTGGGACAAGTGCCTCAACACCCAGGGCCAATATTTCTGAAATACATGTACTAGTTTCTGTTCCTAGGCCTCCGGCTCGTTACTTTTTGAACATTCCTTATATTTAATAAAACTGTCCTTAAAATATTTGGTAGAGCATAGTTACATGAAGTTAATGTTTTAATTGGGATTTTTTATTTTTTAAATTCATTTGTATATTAGTCGTGATATAGATTCCAAACATAATTACGCAAGTTTTGAATAAATTTAACTGACATTTTTTATTTCTACATTTTACTACATTACTATACGTTTTAATGTTTTGTTCTTTATCATTAATTATAAATGCCATTTGTTATCAGTATTGCTTCCTGAGAGTTCAATTATTTTATTCACATATAATTGTTATATTTGCATTATATCGATAGATATGTCCTTGCAGTTTTCACTGTAATTCAGAAGGATTAAAATTTTTGTAAATAATACAAATAAGCAAACATTTTTAAAGTTATTCAAACATAAAATAAATAGAAAAGAAATGAATAAGCAAAAACTCATGCAACATTAAAAAAAAATATATTAATTTTTAATTTTTATGCATCACTGATACAACATATGTCATTTTAAACCATAACACACAAACGTTCAACGAAAATTTCCTGCATTTCAAATATTGTTAAATGGGGTTGAAAAATCTTTTTGGTCAATGAAGTTGGATTTATTCAATGATTTTTGAAATGTTTACTCCGCTGTAATACGTTTAAGAATAAACTGATTGGAATTTTTGAAGCAAATTAGCCGTGAGACTTTCGAAATAAATAACTGGCTTTTACAGTGAATATTTTTATTTATGTTTCTCGAAAAATATCAAAAAAGCAGAAATATTTTTGAAATAGTACATTGCTTCATTTTATGTCACATAATTATTTAGTTATATTTATTGAATATGCTTTACAATTTTTTTTTTTGAAATTGAAATATTATTTTATGTAGAAAAGGTATTAGGCAGATCATTTTGTTTATTAAAAAACAGATTTTCAACGAAATTAGAGGTTAAGTGTTTCTACAAAAAAAAAAAAATCTTATGGATCTTATGTAAAAAATTAAAATTAAATTAAATAAATAAACTGTCTTATGCATCTTACGTTAAAAAAAAAAAATAAAAATAAAAATACATTAACTTTAGAGTTAAAATAAAAAATAAAAAACTGAACGATGACTATATTTTTTTACGCGTAAAACTTTTTATATTTATTTCAGTTGACAGATTTAAAATACTAAATTAAAACCTCTGTAAAAAGTTGAATTTCATACCTGAATTAAGGAGAATAATATTATTAAATTGTGTAACGAATCTTCCCGGCAAAAGAAAATATTGATTATTTAATAGGATAAAAGGCTTTCAATTGTTCAGTGTTTAAAAGTTTTAATCAGTTTGTTTCATATTGTTTCTTGTATACAAAATGCATTTCCTATGAAAGACAAAAGAATAAATTTTTTGGAAGTATGTAAAATTAAGACAAGTATTTAAAATTGATAAAAAAAAGCGTTATAAATTAATAAAGAATTCAAATGCTAATTACTAACTTACGATTGAGCTAAAAGGAAAATATTTAAATTGTTAAATTACGGTAAAACATTGCCCACTGTATTTTTTAAACGTCGTATTACTCTAACCAATTGAAATAAGAACAAAAAAAGTTTGGAAGATGAAAATTGTGATTAACAACATAATTATGTTGACCAAAAAAGTTGGAAATTATGAACATTGACTGATTAATCATATATTGGGAAGTCTGTAATCAGTTTAGATTATTATTAAGTTATTTCTGTTTTATAGAAATGAGAAATATTTGTTAAATTATAAAAACATTAACAGAAGTTTTAATATAGAACAACAAAATTAATCTTGCAAAACTAGTTTTGCCACGAGTTCAAATCCTATATTTTGGAGTCGTAATTTCTTGTTTTTACTTATTATTACATTCCCTCTTGTTTATACCAGAAAAAGAAACATAAATTTGTAATTATATATAAATATGTATATATATTTTTAAAAGACCTTATTAAACTTAAAATGTATCACAAAAAGTAAACTATAAAATGAAAAAATAAATTTATAAACCAGAAAAGGATAAAATTAAAGATATATTATAACGTAACCAAGAAACAGCAGAAGTAACCAAATAAAATACTAAATTAATGAACAAAACAACCCAGCAGACAGGCTGTGCGGCTTGTGATACACAAATGCAAGGTTAAAACGTTTTTATGCATGCAACGATCCCCAAATTTACCTGTCGAGACCATAAGGAAAATTAAAAGGAAAACAGTAACTAATCATAATTAAACAAGTACAAACTGAATTCAAAAACACTCGACGCTTCAACAGAGAATCGCTCACAGTCCAGAATCCCCCAACCATCCGTCTCGAATAGAGGTCAGTTGATTTCGATTACTGCATGTCCTGACGAAATGAACCGTCATATTTCTGATCAAATTGATCGGATAACCCTGACGCAAGGCATTCTCGTACCATCTAATTATTTCTTCTTTTACTGTACCGATATTGGAGGTTAATTTATTTGAACAGATTAAACCGTTTATATACATATTTCTGAAAATTGAGATATGTGCATTTGATCCAAAATGTCGCATTGTAGTCTTTGTAAAGTCCTCTTTTTTTAAGTCCTCTTTTTTAGTAAGCTTTTCATTTTCTACTTTTTAAATTAACATCTAACATGTGTATAATAAACTCAAATATATAGAAAGTCAAAATTTGCTTTCATACCATTTAACTCCACAAGTAAAACATCATTGATATATCTAAAAAAATGTCATTCAAAACACTATTATTTTCATAAATATCCAGATACATATCCGCTAAAATTGAACTAAAGCACCCCTCCATAGGGATACCTTTGATTTGCTTATAAATCCTATTTTAGTCATATAAGCAGTTTTCCTTAACCACTAATTGAAATAAATTTTAAAAACCAACAAAATCAATGTATTTATCATCATACTCTTATATACAACCATGAATTTCTCCTTTAAAATCATAACATATTTATTATATATATATATATATATTTATTTATTTATTATATATATATATATATATAATTATTTACTACCAATAAAATATCATAAAAATTATTATAGTTTCAACGTTATGGTAAATAATGAAATTAATTTTCTTGATCTTAAGATAATTCTTAAAGATAATAAAATTGTGTTTGACATTTATGACAAAAGAAATGATTTCACATTTAAAGTTAACTTATTTACTAATTATAAGTCATGTATACATAAATCAATATTTGTAATTATTTTACTAAATTTTGCACATATAATTAACAATCTTTGTTCTAATAATTTTAGAACTCAAAATTTAAAACTTATCCTTCAACATGAATAGAATATGGCTATCCCTTTTATTTAGTTAACTCAATTTTACGAATATAAATTTTGCTTTCATTGGGGTTATATGTTTGTACATTATTTCTGTTAAATCACTTAAATTTTGATTGCTGATATATTTGGCTAAAGATTGAATTCCTTTATGTGCGAGCTGAATGGGAATATTTTGGTTAAATATCTTTCATTAATTAAAAATTTAAATAATTGTAAATTCTAATTTTTTATTCCCTTTTTTTTTCTAGGTAGAGAACTTTTGAGAAAATATTGTTCCAATAAGTGCGTTTGCCATATTGGAAAAATTCTGTTTATTTTTCTCCTTTCCAGGTAGAGAACTTTTAACAAAATATAATTCCAATAAGTGCGTTTGCCATATTAAAAATTTCTAATTGTACACTTTTCAAGCTAGATAATTTTTTTTTCATGTTATTAGTTACAATAAGTGAGGTTGCCATATTGGAAAACTTTGGTTATTTTTAAGCTATCAGTGTGTGAATTCTAATTTTATTTTTCAGGGTAGATAATATTTAGCAAGATGTTAGTTACAATAGGTGCGTGTAGCCATATTGGAAAATCTTTTAAGCTTGCATATAATTATTTATAAAATGAAAATTTAATTTGACTTCTACAAAACTGTTTAAGATTTTATGGGATTATTAATGTTTTGATAAAATGATATTACACAATTCACAATAAATATATATTATTTAAATGTTGACATATGTAAATAAATAGATAAAAGAATTTTTTACTGGAAACTTTTCTTAATCTAAATAATTAATATTTATTTAGATATAGTTTATATCTTAAACTAGATAGCAGCACCATATAAAGTTTTTAAATGATCTAAAACCTATTACTATTATTTTTTTGTTATTGTTCCATATTCTTTAAATAGATGGCAGCACCAAATGAATTATCATTTTTTTTCTTGAAACTTCGAATACAGGTGAAATTTTTAAATTATCCAAAAATATAATATATATATATTAAATTTATTTAAGCTAAATTTTTTTTTAGTAAATGAATTTATAGATTTTATATTATTTATTTGTAATTTTTAAATTTTAAATTAGAAATAGTTAAAATCTCAGTAGTTAAATTAATAACTGCTACTGTTAGCTACTTAACAGTAATTTTCACCTGTACTTTTGAATTCACTTACTCACTTTTACCATGTGCTTTGCAAAATTTGGCTTCGGATTATGGATAAATGATGTTGTAATGTATAGATTTTCTTTGTCTTCCTTTGTATTTATTTGTTTATACATGTATTTATTTTCTCCCCTCTATATCACATTGTTGGTTTGCTTTGTAGTGTTTCATTTTCAAAGATATCCTTGTTTTTCAATTTTGTTCCAATGTTTGTTGGGCTTGGAATTGACACAATTTTTGGTATTAAGCTGGCGTCAATTACATAAAACAATCATTCTTTGCTTATAATGTGGTTTCCCAGCCCTTGAAAAAGTAAATTACATTTTAAGCCAAATCGTGAAAAACAGTTTTGCAAGATTAATTGTGTCGTACGAAATTAAAATTTTTCATTTTTTCATTATTATTATTATTTTTTTATTTATTTATTTATTTATTTATTTATTTTTTTTAACAATTTAGCATTTTTTTCTATAAAACATAGATAAATATATGGAATTAAAAAAAAATCTAAATTCATTATAGGTTACTATTCCATGATCACTCTTCAGTCAATTTACGTCATTTGAAACATATTGAATCCCCTTAATATGTCTACACTATTTTTGTTAATGTCTTAGACTGAAAGTTTAATAATAAAATATGACACTTTTCAGAATGAAACTCCCACTTCGGAGAATTACTTCATTAAAAATGCATACGTATTTTATTTGTTGTATGTTTTCGCAAACAAATTATTAGAAATAATACTCATGAATACCACGAAGCTTAAATACATTTAAATATGTGTTATGTTTACAATTCTCACTGAATCATTGTTGACATAAAAATTAATTACTTTTAAATCAAAGGAAAAATATTTTATACCTTGTTTAAATTATTGAAAAAACATTTGATGCTGAAAAATAAACACAATGTTTTTCAGTATTTTTCTTGTAAAATCCTTTATAAATAAATATTATCGCCGATCTTTTGTTTACATTCATGCTGTCGATGAATTTGTATTTTTTAGAGCAAATAATCTTTAGAAAATGTATTTGTACAAATGCTATATTCTATATTTTTGAACGATATATATATCTTCATTATCTTTTTTCTTCAGAATTCGGTGTTGTATAAACAACTTACTTACAAATATACAACATCAATCTTATTTATTTCTTTTAAGATAAAAATAATTATTAACAACTGTTTGAAAACTACAAATGCGTTCAACATTTTAGGATATCTGAAATATTAAAAAAAACATGTTTTAACAAAGATTGCTTCAATTTCATAACTCTTTTGTTGTTGGAAAGTTTGTGACAGTAATCCGTTACCGATTTCAAAAGTATATAAAAATAGTATGTTTGTCTACCTTACTGTTTTTTGTCTTTTTTTTCCATTTTAAGTACATTCGTCCAGTTTCGTAAAAATTGGTTAATCATATGTTGTTATGGTACATAGTACTACTATAAGTTTATAAAACCGTCATTGCATAATAGTTTTGTTTAAAACAAATAACAAAAATATTTTAACACAAGACCGTTCATTACTTGCACATACGAGCGATATTGACAAAAATGTGATAAAAAATTAAAGTGGAAACATTAAAGTGTTTTTAGGAAAACAATTTGTTGTACCATGCCTACTAGTACTAAATTCCATGCCTACTAGTACTAAAAACAAGTATGTATCAGAGTAATAAGTTAAGAAATAGTCATCTAACATTTTTTTTTCTTAAATGACCTGTTTCTCGGAGTTTTCTTTCAATAATAATAAAATCTTTAATTTGAAACATTACAACATTTATAGCTTATTTTAAATATTTTTTATTAACAAACATTTAAGGAAAATGTATTGTATGATTATAAGATGTAGCTTTTGAACTTTTCAATGGGGTTGAAAATTTTATATTCAATATTTCATTATATTTTTTTTATTCTAAGACTATTTTGAAAAGTTGTACCTTTTTTTTGCACTATTCAGAAATATTTACAACATCTTGTAAGAAGTATTTCGCTTAATGCGTCCATGTGTACATCAAAAATATAAAAATTCATAAAATTTAGTTTATATATTTTCTTTTCCGGTGAGACAGTTTTTGATAATTATCAATACATATATTAAATTTAATCTCTATGATCTGCACAAAAAATATTTCGTAACTTTCCAGCTCTAATAATGTTTTAAACATTTGCTGTAGATATATATAAGGAGTCATGTATTGAATTATAACTGCTCATAGACGATGGACGTAAACAAATGGACATGACTCATACACAAGTTCAGTGCACTTCGTGAAATATGAATTTTAAAACTAACATATGAAATATGTTATTATTGGTATAGGTCTAGACATTAAAACACATATTGTGTTTTAATGTTTTTTGAACATTTTGTGTATTTTGAGAGTTTTATATATATTGTTTTCGGGGATTTATAAGCATCCCAAATATCCAATTCAAATTTTATTTTTAATTGATATTAAATATTTCTTTAATAATATAATTTATTTACGGGTAACAGCATAGATTCTTGTACCTGAATGAAATATATCAGAAATTTCATTTGTGTCAAAGTTTTGAAAGAGTTGTGTTTCTTTTTATGCAACTTGTGGTATTTTAAATACAAGATGCCTTTATTTAGAAGGAACAAGATCTTAAATTTATGGTATTTTGAATTTCTTTGAACGCTAAGAAAAATGCATAAACTTTAGTTATATTATTTTCTGTCCTCTCTAATCAGAGACAAGTTTATTTTTACGTAATATTGGTTTATATTCTGGAAATTTAATGTCGTAATAAAAGTCGATTTTATTTTTTATTTTTTGCGAGGAAAAATTAATGCTTTTACACAACAGAGAAGGCAGATTTTTAGAGGAATATCAATAAATTTTCCCTTAAGTATGTGATTAATTAAAAATACATGTTTTGCTAATAAATGAAATCTCCAAAACAACTATTAATAATATTTAAAAAAGTAGAATCAAATTTCGTATTACAAATATTATATACATTAAAAATATTATAAATTTTGTATTGTATAGATATTAATGTAAAACGATGCTTAATTAAAATAACTAAAATTATGACACTTCACGGGTTAGTATAGATTCAGCGCATAATTGTTCCTAGCAAAATTAATGGTTATCACTGCAAAGAATATGTCAAAAACACAAATAAACAAACATATATCACTTAAACGAGCTTTATAGAGCACTTTTGTTATATTTTTAATCAAGATTATTCGAAATCATATATCGATAACAGTTATTTTCCGAGCGAAGTTTTCATTTTCAAAATGCAAAATTTGTCTCTAATTTGAACTGAATTTGTAAAGAAGATTTTTCTCGCAAATATAACAACCAATTTTAATCGCGATTTATATACAATAAGTCTTTTGCTCAACTATATGATTCGGTTTCGAAAACTTGTTTATTTAACAAATAACTTTTTATCTACCCAGTACTTCCATTCAGCTTATTTCTCTATGTTAAATATGTGTGAATATAATACTGTACTCTATTTGTTAAATATATTTAGATTTTTGCTGTGCCCATTTTCTCCATTTCTTTATCTTAATTATTTGGTTAGTAATTTCAATATTTACATGTTTTCTTCGGGTTTTTTTCATTCACACGTATATTTTATATTTAATTTCAGTATTTCGGTTTGTGTTTGAATTTTTTTGTCTTTGAAATCATCCTCTCTTTCTTACTGTACTTGTGTCAACTCTTTTTTGATTTCTGATCTCATCTTTTTCTCCTATATAAACTTACCCCTTCTCTGTATCTCTTCCCCCTCCCTCGTTTACATTTCCTATTAATTTTGTCTCTGCTCACAATGGTAAAATATTTTTTTCTTTTGAAGAAGAAATAATAATTATTTGAAAGTACGTTATTTTTTTTTCACATTTTACTGTGCATTTTAGAAGTTTATTTACACTGTACTGATTTTTACTCAAATTCTTAATTCCGTGTTCATTCCAAGTATCATAATTACACCATTCGTCTTTGAAAGGATCTATCAAATGGTCTGTAATCCTCACTCACTATGAATTTATGTTAAGAATTTTAATGGTGTTCGACCTTCAACAACATGCATTCTAAAAAAAAAAAATCAGTGAATTGAACAAATTTTTCCGTTTCCTTTTTTCGTTAAAACACAAAACTTTCTGCTTTGATTTGCTTCGCTTCCCGCAAAACGCACCAATCTAACATAAAATATGCCTGAAATTCTCCAATCTAAGTCTGCAATTTCTTCAAACCACAGGGGTGTACCGGCAACTGTGCTACATGTTACTTTTCCGTATTAGAAACGGAATTTTTAAATGGTTTTTTTTCCTTCAAAACACGGAAAATTCAAGAAACGAAGGTAAAATTTTCCTGAAATTCCCCAGTCACAAGACCGAAGTTTATTCAAGTAATAGAAAAATCCCTTCCAATCACAGGGCTTCCGGCAACTTGATGTCTGTATTTTTTACGGTTTTTGAGGAAATTTATTTTGAGAGTGTGATAGTATACACAGAAAGAAAGTTTTCTAAGAAAGATCTTCAACATTTTGGAATAATTAAAAAATGTTTGTTTAGGCAATATTTTAAGATTATATCATTATTGTTGGTTACATTTCGGCTTCATTGCCAGAATACACTTCACCAGGATACAAGTCATGATACATTTTTCTATGAGATTATCGATAAAACAGCGTCATCATAATAATATCAGTAATTGTTCCGAGCTGAAAATTAAGATTCAAAAACATATTCGTAACATTCCAGCTGTTACACTTCCTACTGATATAAAGCGGAATACTGATTTTATACATTGTTGAGAAAAATGGTAGACAGCACATATAAAATATACTTCCAAGTCTGTGATATAATGTCAAAATTAAGAACAAATATTGTCTATAAATCTGACCTCTTGAATAATTATTTTAAACAGGATATTAACACTAGAACGGCGGAATAATCTTAACTAATGAAAAGGCGGAAAGGGGTCATTTTGACCCCTCGATGAAACTACTGAAATAGCAACGATAAAAGAATTTTAAATGCCATAATCAGAAAAACATGTAATTTACGTGTATTTCATCATTTATATTTAATTTATATGTAATATTACTTGATAATTTATTGACTTTTTAAAGTACTGTAAATGTAACGCCTACAGGGCGATCAATTGAATCATACAACAATTACTCAAATAACTCATTAATTTGATATAAAAATTGATTGGTTTTACAAATTAAAACTAATGCTAACTAAAATGAAACACAATATATATATATATATATATATATATATATATATATATATATATATATTATTATTATTATTATTATTATTATTATTCATATATATAATGTATTCAATATTGTCCAATATATCAATAACTAACAAATCTAGAATGCTGATTTTTTTTTTTTTTTTAGGAAAAGTAAAAATAAATAAATAAATAAATAAATTCTTCCAACCAAACAAAAGCAATCAACGGACAAAAGTGCCCCTACCGCCGTCCTAGAGTTAAATTCCAAAACATCATTTATAATAAATATTTAAAAACAACAATTTTTGGAAATGTAGTTTTCATATTTTTGGATAATTTTAGATCAAATTAAAACGGTGGTTACCTTTTATGTTTAAAGATCCATCTAGACATCATATTTACTTAGATACCATTTTATATTATAAAAACATATCTTTAAAGTTAATCTAATTGAACTCCATTGTGAATAATAAATAAACTAATGCTAACTAAAATGAAACACAATATATATATATATATATATATATATATATATATATATATTATTATTATTATTATTATTATTTTTCATATATATAATGTATTCAATATTGTCCAATATATCAATAACTAACAAATCTAGAATGCTGATTTTTTTTTTTTTTTTTAGGAAAAGTAAAAATAAATAAATAAATAAATAAATTCTTCCAACCAAACAAAAGCAATCAACGGACAAAAGTGCCCCTACCGCCGTCCTAGAGTTAAATTCCAAAACATCATTTATAATAAATATTTAAAAACAACAATTTTTGGAAATGTAGTTTTCATATTTTTGGATAATTTTAGATCAAATTAAAACGGTGGTTACCTTTTATGTTTAAAGATCCATCTAGACATCATATTTACTTAGATACCATTTTATATTATAAAAACATATCTTTAAAGTTAATCTAATTGAACTCCATTGTGAATAATAAATAAACTAATGCTAACTAAAATGAAACACAATATATATATATATATATATATATATATATATATATATATATATATTATTATTATTATTATTTTTCATATATATAATGTATTCAATATTGTCCAATATATCAATAACTAACAAATCTAGAATGCTGATTTTTTTTTTTTTTTTAGGAAAAGTAAAAATAAATAAATAAATAAATAAATTCTTCCAACCAAACAAAAGCAATCAACGGACAAAAGTGCCCCTACCGCCGTCCTAGAGTTAAATTCCAAAACATCATTTATAATAAATATTTAAAAACAACAATTTTTGGAAATGTAGTTTTCATATTTTTGGATAATTTTAGATCAAATTAAAACGGTGGTTACCTTTTATGTTTAAAGATCCATCTAGACATCATATTTACTTAGATACCATTTTATATTATAAAAACATATCTTTAAAGTTAATCTAATTGAACTCCATTGTGAATAATAAATAAAATTAGAATTATATATATATAATTAAATGCCTAAACAGAAATGCAATATTTTTTGTATTTCTATATATACACGGAAAATTCAATATTATGAATTACTATTATGTTTATAAAATTAATTTCAGGTGTTTTATTTAATGTGATATTGCCTAGGGACTTTTAATTATGAATAGTAATTAATGAATTTCATTTTCAAAGAATGATGGAAAAAGAATAATAATCACAAAAATTAATACATTTATTTTGTCCAAATTTCAACAAAAAGCATGTTTTCAAATGAATATTTATTTAATGCATTATTTATAAAAGGACGAAAACGTATATTTTCAAACCTTAATATGATTATTTTTGAAACATTTAAATAATTAGGTAATTAACGCGTTTTGATGGTACAAAGAGAGAAAATCGAAAAATTATTTCATACGAATATCGATCAAAACCTCTATTTTCTGAAAAGCTGATTGAAAAGGACTAAAACATGCATGAAATATCATTAATTAGTGCTTATATTTTTTCAATAAACTATTTTTGAAGACATATATTTTTGATGTGATATTGTTTTTAAGATTTATAAAAAGTATTTCTGTAAATTATCAAAAAATGTTTAAAAAAATTCACCAATTTATCAGTGTTTCTTAATGCATGGAATAAAGAAATAATAATAATAATAATAAAACATGTAAATAAAAATTATGTAATACAGCAAATCTGAAAATTAACCTTCTTATATATTTTAATAATGGGAAGTAAATTGTGTGCATGTAACTTATATTATAGACTACTAAAAAAATAGAATTTTTAATATGAAAACTTCATTCACATAATATAAATAAATCTTTTAAAGCAAACGTGTAGTTAAAGAACAATTTTTTAAGTTTCTTGCAGTAGGATTCTTCGTGCGTTTTCTCCACAAATAAATGGTAGGAATAACCTCGTTCTAGAAACACAATAATGGTAAAACTATCATTAATTAAGGAACAGTTTACATCATGATTACCTACAACATATTTATAAACTGTATATTGTGTCAAATAAATCTAATTATAACATTTTTTAAAATAACGGTATTATTATTAAAATAATTAAAACTTAATCTTTTCATCTGGCGCTTATACTTTTTTTAATGTTATGTGATCCTGGACGTCGTAAACGAATTTCAATTAAATTACGTATTATTATGATTTTGCTTAATTTTCGGCACTACTTTCTATTACAGTTGACCTTTATTAAAGGGGAAAATGTCTAGTTCCGGCGAATTTCTCTTATTAGGAATTCTTTTTTTCCCCTTTATAGTGTAAGCTGGGGAGATTTTATTCTTAAGCTTAATTGGATGCTGGTGGTTTTTAGAATTTAAAAATGTAGGTATGGGTATAGGGAATTTTAAATTAAGCTCCTTATTCTTTAGGGAACATTAAGAATCTATCTGGGAATTAGAGGTAAAATTTTGCTGTACGCTAAATTTCAGAACAGAGGATTGTAATACAAGTCATCACTCTGATTCCCCTAAGAGGACAAAAGCATATAAGGTATTTTAAGCCATTAGCCATCCCCTGCCTCCCTCCATTCCCGACACAATTTACGTCTATGGTGTATATATATTTTTTAAGACAACTGTGATTTTAAATGAGTAGTTTAACCTAATCAAAAAATAATCATAGTTACTAATACGAGTAACTATCTATATTATTTGAACTAGTTACTAGTAGTTTTGAACTAGTTCTGAAGTATTCATTTGAACCAATGTGTTGGTGTAAAAAAGGAACTATACGGTATGAACTAGTTTTGCTACAGGAACTACATTGTCCATCCCTACACCCTACAAAATTGTTACTCAAGCAATTGCTTGAGTAAGTAATTACTACAAAGAATTGCTTACACTAATATGGAACTTTATCAAATAAAAAACTAGTATAATTTATAATTGTGCATTCATACTTCGGTCATACATTTTCTACATAATAATAACAAATATAAAAAAATTCAAAATGATTTTCCAAAAATAATATTTTAATTCTTCTGCTATATGGTTTTTTTTATCAATTGATAAAACTAAAATTTGAAGGAATTCCCTTCATCAAGTACTAAAAGAAATACACAACAGTTAAGGGGGGGGGAATCCTTAATTATTGCAATTTTCTGTCATTTTGATTATGAAAATAATCCCTTTTTAACACTTTCCAACCTGGTTGCAAAGTGTTTATGACTTCAGTTTGTCTGGCCATATGGCCGTCTGGCCCTGCTCTAACTCTGGTAAATATGCTCGGATTGCTCTGTAATTTTTATATGTTATTGTCATTATCTATAGCATGTTCCCTATTTCAACGGAAGTGTATAGCACTTATAGTTCTTTTTACAGAGACACTCAAAATAATTCCGTTATATTGCGGTCTATGGGGGAAAATCATTTGCGGTTTATTTAAATAATGTTTCACTATTTTAAACGCATTGAAATTTATATATATCACTGAGGTGCATTAGAAGAAGCTTAATATGGAGTAGGGTGTGCATAGCACTGATAGTTACTTTACAGGGACAGTCAAAAGAATTCCGTTACATTACGTCTATGGAGAAAAATCGTCTGCGGTTTATTCAAATAATGTTTCTCTATTTTAAACGCATTGAAATTTATATATATCACTAAGGTGCATTACAAGAGGCTTACTACAAAATACTGTGTGTATACCAGTCATTGTTCATTTACAGGGACACACAAAAGAATTCTCTACTGTCTGTTAACAATAATTCATGGAAGTGCGTTTTAAGTTACTGAACGCGATTTTAATTTTAACTCGCTTTTTGTCTATTACGTGGTGTGTATAAATTCCGTAGGTCGTATACAGGGAAGCACAAAAGTTCGCAAACACATTTCCGTTTATTGACAGAAACTCCAGACGGAGAATTTTAAACTGTGCTACGCGTTTCCTAACTGAACTAAAATTTAGCATCCTATGTAGTATATATACAAATCTATAGATCCTATACAGGGCTGAAAAAAAGTATTCGGATATTTTTCCGAATATTGTATATGTTGGAAATTCTTGAAATTATGTTTTTAAATATGTTATACGTTTACTAAATTGTTTACTTAGATGTTATCTTTTAGCTTATTAAACGGTATGATTTGTAAAATTATTTTGGAAGCGTTGGAAAGTGTTACATAGTCTATGCTTGACGCATGATTTTTCGTTCTTGTTTATATATATATTAGGTATAGAAACTAGGAGTCGTGTAAAAAACAATTGTATTTTAATATGTATGATGTTGTTAATATTTCATATACAGTTGAATCGTGAATGTATCTCTCCTAAAGTTAATGAGGACAATTTCCTTTCACGCGTAATATTCTACTTGCAATTAATGTTAAACGCATCGATTAAGTGTACTACGCATCGGATAATGCGAAAATTGTTTTCATAAAATAGCCGAACAGAATCGAACCTCCGTTTGTACATCATGTTTTCGAAAGAAATTTTGACCTAACATTGGTATAGAGAGATCAATAGATATTAAAAGGAAGAATACCAACGTTAAAAACACGCAAATAATACACAAAGAGCGGCATACAGCTGTTCCGAGCCCACAAGCTAGTTTCTTTTTCGGTGTAGCGTGCTAGAAAAAGCAAGACCGGGCAGAAGAACGGTGGCTTATATACCGTATGTGGTTAGAGAACACGCCAATACCAACCGATGAGAAGAAAGCAGCATGAAAAAGCAAGACTGAGCAAAACGACAGAAGGGCGGTGGCTTATATACCTTATGCGGTTAGAGAACACACCAAAACCAATCAATAGATATAAAGCAGCATTTAAACTGCTGAGTGGACAAGTACAGACATCTACAGGAGAACAACAGAAACAAAGAAAACCAAACAAGTGGGTAAGTGTGATCGAAGATCGCACAAAGGGTTTCGTTTAATATTTCTTTCAAAACACTTTATCCTTTCTTTATAAAAACCAAATAAATTTCATTTAGCAACAACAAAAAAAGAGTCATTTTTTATAAAGTAAAAATTTACTGTTCTATTTTTCACGTTTTTTTCGAATATCTGAACCGGCCCGCTATTATACTCTAGCATAATAATATATGTTAATTATACTAAATGCCATATTAAAAAAAAGTAGTTTATATAAAATATATATTTAAACCTATTGCGTAATCCTCTGTAATCCAGGTCCTACTGCCAAATTGCGTATTTTAGAAAATGAGACTTTTTGTGACAGTTCTTTAAAAGTATCTACATTGATTTTAAACTATATTGTTGCTAGAAAACGCCCATGTTTGGAGCTAACATTGCCTCCAGATTACGGAAGATTAGTTATTTTATATTTTACTAGCTGTTACCCGTGACGTCGTTCACGTAACATTAAAAGAAAAATAAATGCATTAATTAAGGAAAACGTTTCACCCCCGATAATTAAAAACATATGTAACTCTCTTTATAACAAACTCCGTTTTTTCAAATATCTGAACAGGCCCGATATCGGGCGAAGTCCGCTATTATACTCCGTCATAATAATATCTCTCATGTGGACTAAATGCAATATTTAAAAAAAAAATCAAAATTAAACATGTTGTACACCTTCAAAATGTTAAAATATGCGAATATTTCCATAATGAGGTTTTTATCTTGATTCAATACGTTCCTCAAACTAATATATTTACTATTCTCTATTACTCCTATTGAAACTCGTTTTGTATTATTCCCAAACATTTGTGAAATCCGTTAAACTTCCGATATGATTAATATTCGTTTTAATTCTCTAATTACGTGGTATTAATCTGCTTTCTGTACATACACATACTCATACTCCTTGTATTATTGATAAATCTTTGAAAATTTCCGTTTTATTACCAATATGACGTCATATTAATCTTTTTTTCAATTGGTGAAACTTTTTATTTCATTTTCATTTTTCACGTGGAAATCTTTCAATAGAAAATTAATTATTGTAGAAAGAATTTTATTGTGGATTTTTAATTGTTGGCAACTGCTATAACGAAAAATGTTTAAATTTAACGGGAAAAGTCTGTTAGAATTTTGGTTTTTTATCTCTATTTATTAAAATAATACGATTTTTTCAATTTTTAATATTTTGAGTTTCTTAGTTGGTATTTAGCTATAAGTACACAAATTTTCATGCCTCTGAGAACGGCTCTGTGACGGACAGAAAACGGAGCGGGAGTAATAGGATTTCGTGAGATGAACGAAACCCTAAAAAGGAAAAATAAATTAATGTTTTCCAAATACTTGGAAAATCAAGAGTAGTAGATAAGTCATTGAATAAAGAGTGAGAATTTTTAATGATGTAATAAGATTCCCTAAAATCAAGATCAACATTATAAGAACATTTTTGGATAATGGTGGCTGAGAAAAAGTTGAACCTATGTTGAAAAAACTAAAAATTTGCTATTTTTACGATCAATAGATAATTAGTGACAATAATGTAGAAAAAATAAAACTTTCTCCCTCAAAAATCGTGAGTGGGTTACGTAAACGACCGGTTTCGAAAGGATTATTGTTGATATATTTTATAACTCAATAGTGCGTTTTGAAGAAAATAATCGTGTCTATGATCTGGTGTCTTCTGTTTGTCCGTATTCGTATTTCTAGTGTCTATGGCGATTTTTAAACCTGGGTCGAAAAACGAAAATCGCGTGACTGAGTTTTTAAAATGATTCTTTTTTTTTTTTTTTTTCAGAGTGTTAAAATTCAAATTTTTAGAAACGGATACTAGATTTTAAAAAGAAAAAGAACGTAGATTAGGCACGGTATTTTCAGATTTTCGTACCTTAGTTATAAACGCAGATTCGAATTTTGAAAGATAGGAGAAATCGTTAAAAATGCGAAATTTATTTATTTATTTATTTATTTATTTTAAGAGAGAGAGTGCGATTTTATATATCGCAAAAAATCGGAATTCACAAAAATGAGTCTGCGCGCGAATTTTTTTCGAAGGGTTAATATTCATATTTTTGGAAAACGATTGCAGATATTGAAAAGGGAACGAATGCAGATATTGTCTGGTATTTTTAGTTTTTTATAACTTGCACGGAACTGCCGATACAAATTTTTAAATATTAGCAAAATCTCAAAAATCGTGAAACTGCGTAGAAAAAATATACTTTTTTGAAGGATTAACTTTTGCATTTTTTAAAATCAAAGGTGGCTTTAAAAATTGCAAAATTAGATCTTTAATTTGGTGAACTTCGTTTTTCGATATCTCCTGTAGTCCGGCGGATGCGATTCTCGGAAAACGGGATAAAATAAAAAAACATGAATTCGACGCTTCTTGTTTTTTTTGAAAGGGTTAAATGCGAATTTTTTTCGAACCGACCAGATCGTTTTAGACGTAAAAGTACGTTCTATGAGAATATGTAGACGTTTTTCTCGTATTTTCGTCCGTTCGCCCGTGGCGAATTTAGAAAAACCGAAAAATAAACTATCTGACTGTCGCATGTCGCTTTGTTTCTGCTCTTCACGGAAGATGCGGTAAAAGGGCTTCTGAGCATGCACACGCGGATTTTGGAAGAATGCTTTTTTGATTGTGATCTTTGATCAGGTTTTAGATAATAACTACTCTATTTTTCAAAATATTAAAATTCTGAGACTCAGGGGCACCAAGAGATGCCTTGGACTATCCTAACAAGAATTTTCAGATTTCTAGGTGCGCTATATTTTCATGGCCATCGCAGACAGACAGACACACACACACACACACACAGAGATAAACTTTCTTTTATTAGTATAGATTAATTTAATATAGGAATAATTTATTTAATATATAATTATTATATTAAATATTCAAGTAATTAAAATGTTATTTTTATAATTATTTGTTTTGTAAAAGAATGTTTTAATACGTAAAATACATTTTTGAAAATAATAAATAATTTTATACACAGCGAGTATTAAATAATTATTTGTTATTTTTTGTATTAAATCTATTTTTACATTTACAAGATATACTTTTACTTTCAGGATTATGAAATAACATAGCAGCATAGAGTTTTTTTCCGCATAGTATTTAAGGTAAGGCATTATACATAATCATTACATTTTCGAGTCAAACTTATATTTCAATTTTCTGTCTGTGTTTAGAATTAGAAAACAATAACATTTTAAAAATGTAATTGATTTTATCTGTAAGTATAGGAGAATGAATAGTATTTTTAAAAGGAAAAGTATAATTTACAGCAACTCATATTTCAAAATATATTTGCAAGTGTTAAACTATTAACTCTTTCAGGAGAAAAGCCCTTCTATTGCTAAAATGTTGAAATGAATGAATGACACGGAATTTATGAACAAATGTATTTGGAAATAAGAAAAAGCTATATTTCACATACATAACAAACGGCAAATCGTCTACAAAAATTCTGATGCCATTGTGACAATTGGGAATTAAAATTAAGTGGTTTCATAAACATACCACCGCCCTTGAAAGAGATTTAAAGAAACACTCTAAAACTGACATTTTCAAAACTGAGCAAAAAATACTCAAATCTGAATATGTCGCATAGTCAAAATGGCTCCGAATCAAAATTACTCAAGTTTGAAAAATGTATATACTCATTTCTGAAAACATGTACACACTCAAGAATTAAACATCATGTGCTCATTTTTGAGTATGTCCATGTTTCAAAAATGAGTATGAACTGATTTATATGCGCTCAGATTTGAGTATGTCCAAGATTCAATATTCTGCGTATTTCTGATATTTCAGAATTGAAAGTATTGGGTCGTCCTATTTAAATCCTGTTTCATAACAAAATGAAAACATCGATTTACTCAGATTTGAAAGTGTCATTTTTCTCAGTGCAGATTAATGTAAAATCGTTATTTTACATATTTGTAAATTGTTTATTTATAACACAGTTCCTGAATTAAAACTTCATTGAATTTATTTTCCATTTCATCAACTTAATTAAATTAGATTACAATAATTTATTTTGTGGTATAATTAAAGACACCCATTCTGTTCAATCAAGTGGAAGATCGGACAGTTTTATGTGCTATAAAGGAAAGAATTATTTTAGCCCTCATCACCTTAATTGGAACATATTTTTATTCAAGATATGATATTGATTATGAGATTGATATGTTGAATGTATTAACCTTCTCACCGCCGCGACCTGATATATCCGTTCACTATGCTGTAGGTTTCACAGCAATACAAGGTTTGTTTAAATTAATATAATTCTACAAATATAATGCATTTTTAAAACATCAAGTAATGATTGGTACTCTCAAAGATTATACTTATAAACGTAATTAAATTTTTATCTCAAGTTTGAAAATTCAGATTTTTTAAGCATTTAAAAAAAATTACCGAGAAAACAACATTACAAATTTGCCCTTTTGCTCGGCGGTCAGGGGGAAGTAAAAAGAAAAATAATACTTTAAAAAAAGGCATAAATATAATAATACAGAGAACATGAATTTTCAAAAAATACATCTTCTACATGATTTATTTTTTAATCAACCTATGAAGAATTAATTTTATTAAATTTGTCACATGTAAATTTTTACGGAAGTGAAATTCATGATAGTCATAATGATAACACATAATGAAATCATAGTTAATCTCTTTATAAAATTATCCAATTTATAAAATTAAAAATCAAAAATTGAAAATTATGATACCACGCTAAAAATTATTAAGTTATTGTTTTTCTGTTATAATTATTATACTGAAATGTAATTGCGAACAGCTTACAAAAATACGCTCTATTAAAAAAAAAATAAAAAGTATATAAAAATCTTTTCGAAAAAGCAAATTTGAACATAATCATTTTCTTCAGTTGATTGTTATCATAAATGATTGCTTGCTGCGTGCTAAACCCTACACAGCGCACTAAAATGAATCAATAAAAATTTAACTTTCAATAAATAAATTAGTGCTCGCGATTATACGTATAATACGTATAAAACGTATTGTAACCGGTAACGATTTTGGATAGGAATCATATGGAAAAAAGGCTTAACTACGTATACGTTTAAACTTATATAAACGTATAATCGGGAGCACTAAAATAAATGCATTTCCAGGATACCGCTATATTTAAATAAAAATATTCGTCTTACGAGGGGCAGTCGGGAAATAAGTTTCCTTTGGCGACTGTGGACAGATGTGTGTATGAAAGACAAACAATGCAATGGGACATTAAAGATAAAACATAACTTTATTTTTTCATATAAGTACCAAGTACATCGAGACATTTGTCATACCGCTTTATAAGCTTCAAAAAGCCCTCCAAAAAAAATCAGGGCTTTGCATACGGACGAAGCGTTGAACGGCTATGGGCGAAAGATGACACAGCAAGTGAACGCGAACGTGCAAGACACCGATACCTTTGGGTAGAGATCGACCGCGATCAAGTAGATGGCGCTGTTGCAGTGACAGCGCCATTGCAGTCAACAGCGCCATCTACTTGATCGCGGTCGACCTCTACCCAATGAAAACGGTGTCTTGCACGTTCGCATTCACCTCCTGTGTCGTCTTTCGCCCATAGCCGTTCAACGCTGCGTCCGTATGCAAAGCCCTGATTTTTTCCTGGAGGGCTTTTTGAAGCTTATAAAGCGGTATGACAAATGTCTCAATGTATTTGGTACTTATGTGGAAAAATAAAGTTATGTTTTATCTTTAATGTCTCATTACATTTTTTGTCTTTCATGCACACCTCTGTCCACAGTCGCCAGGAGAAACTTATTTTCCGACTGCCCCTCGTATATAATCACAGAAATCTTCCGATAAATAAGGTGAATAATTGCTTTTTAATGTTTGTACTGTACTGGGTTGTTCGGAAAGTTCCTTCCTTTTCGGAAAACCTATTCTTACCGGCAAATTCTGCCCGTCAATTATTAGATATTAGATATCGGAATTAATGTCTAATAATTAAATGATAGAATTTTCCGGTACGAACTAACTTTCCCGAATAACCCAATATAACCAAAAATACGAGTATTAAAAAGATGCTTCCTAAAAGCATGTAGAAAGAAGACCTTCCTGAAGTGTAGAGGTTTCATACTGGATGATTAATGTAATGCTTAAACTGTGCGTAGTTAAAAATAAGTTTGCAGATAAAAAAAATTGGCGTGTATTACCTATTATATATTTCTAGAGATATTATTTAATAAATGTACATGAACAATATTGAGAAATATTTTTTTCAGCTAGTTTGAAAAAAAAAAGTTTCGACCTTCAAGCTTAATAAACTGTATCATACAGTGCATATATCTAATCCATGTGACGCAAGTATATATCATGGATGCATTCGTAAGGATAAAGTAATTGAGCATTGTATTTGTACAAAATCAAAGTACGTATACAAAATAATGAGTATTTTTGTTTATTAAGTTTGTGAAATAAGCACTCGGAGCTATTATGAGTCGTGAAAATTATCAACAATGAATATATATGGCTTTATTTTATTTACCCATTTTTTGTAAATACATAATATAAATCAGAAATCAGAGTATCTATCGGAACTCCAATCCGCAGATTAATGGAGGTAAAGTTCCTGGAGAAGTATCGCAAACAAGCACAACAAACATAATAACAACAAACCTAATATGCACAACAAACATAATACAAGTCGATACACTAAAATATAAATACTTACAATAAGATAATAGCAGCATATGCGCATTTAGAATACAATAGTAACTTGTTTGCTTATGCATATAATTATCATATAAAAATTTCATTGACTAAATTTGACATAAAAATTTCATTAATTAATACTTTATCTAATCCTTCATAGCAAACAAAAAAATACACTGCGGTTAAATTTAATTAACGTGTAGAAAGGTTCGATTAATTTTATAAATTAGAATGGATGAGTGAATTCTAAATAAAGTTTACCTAAATAATTTTATATACTTACATTTTATATACTTATTTGTATTGTGCAATAAGTTAATAACGGGATAGGTGCATTAAAAATACAATAGTAACTTGTTTTCTTATAAATATATTATGATATAAAAATTTCATTGAAATATTAATAATTTACCTGATCCTTAATAGCAAAAACATCCAATGCAGATAAAGTTAATTAAAGTGTAGGAAGATTCCATTAATTTTATAAATAAGAATGGATAAGTAAATTTTAAATAAAATGCAACTAAATAATTTTATAGACGAAGCTTATTTTAAATTAAAAATAAAATTACTACTTAAAGTGACAAAAAATCTTTACAAAAGCCCCCAAAATACCTTTTAATATAAAGATGGCATGTTTCATGCGCTCTAACGGTGACTTCTTTAAGTTCAAAATGATAAATAAACTATTTTTGCAGCGATTTTGAAAATAATAAACACAAATCACGAGGTCACATGTATAATGGAAGCAGGTGCTTGAATTGGTCAAACAGGAAACGTGCAAATTAGCACCAGATTGCATTATACATCTGATTTCGTGATTTATGTTTATCATTTTCAAAAACTTCGCGAAAATAGTTTATTTATCATTTTGATCTTGAAGAAGTCGCCGTTAGAGTGCATGAAACATGTCATATTTATATTAAAAGGTATTATGGGGGCTTTTGTGTGGTGTTTTTGTCATTTTAAACAGTACTTACATCTTTAATTTAACGTCAACAAGTGATTTTATTATATTATTTGAAGTTTATTAAATTCCTACTATTAGCTCACACTCTCTCTATAAATATCTTGTTGGAATTTTCAATCGTTAATAAAATATTTTCTATTTATCCATTCAAGTTCAAATAATTTTTTTTAAAACTTGTACTGGATGACAATTGATCTTAATACAGTTTTTTCAAATATTAATTCATTAATTAAATTTAATTAATTCATTTTAATGTTTATATAGGAGAAAAAAAATTCCTCCCATTGTTTTCATAAATGAAATGAAAGATTTATCTCAAATGAGTGTTGCCACAGAAATAAAATACAGCAACGATGAGTATAAAATAATGTTCAATAAAGATAACGTGGGACATTAATGCTGCACGGGTTTATTTTACATATTTATGATTAAAAAATAGGAATTGACTTATTTTTTTTTTTTTTTTTTTATATTACTTGTTTTTTTAATTAAGATGAAAAAGTTTTGTTCTGCTGTGATTGTGTGGTTGTACTTAAAATAGACAGTGTTAAATAAAAAAAAGAATCAACAAATGCATGTTGCACGTGATACGTTTTAAACATCATATTACACTTCCGTAAAATTCACCTTGTTTTGGTGGCGATAAAATATTTCCTTTCTCAGATTCTGTCACTTTCAGGTAGAGTCGAAGTCAAGGAAAGATTAATCACCTCTCCGCCATGAGTCGGCACTGCAACCGGGTGATAAAAGGTGATGCTCCGTTCTTCAGACATCATTTTTCTCTTAAAGATGGAAGGTATTGACACAGGAAAAAATGAGAATTCCGATTTATAATGGATTTTGATAAATATGTTTAAGAGTTTAGGAAAAATATAACTTATTTTCAAATGTACATAATACAGTTTTACTTTATTATTTTTTAAGATTGGTAATCAATAAATTGCATTTTAAATTGTAGCAGATGCACTTGTACGAAATCTTCAGAATATTCTTTAGCTTAAATAAATGCACCGGGTGATTATAAAAAAACTATCCCGATATATGAGCCCCTAACTATCATACCGTTCACAGAAACTGAATGAAACTTTGGTTTAAAGTATTTTGAGGTATGCGCTCAAGAATCATATGAAAGACAACAGTTAAATTCTAACAATTACGGTTACAGTGACAAAATTTCGAAAATTTCAAATGGCAAAACCTACTTTTTTCTATTGGAATGTGATCTTCGTAGTGAAAAACCATGAAAAGCGTTGGAACGGTACCTGTAGCACGAAAATCGCCGGCGCTAGACAGACTAAGAAGAAAAGTGACAACAACCAATAAAGGACAGAGAAGCAACAGAAAGTAAAACATTTTATTGCTCAGTGCTATCCACCATCTGCCGCATGCAACGTGTCTTCGTGTGTAAAATGGAAAATGTATGAAACACAATAAAATGTTTTGTTTTCTGTTGCTTCTCTGTCCTTATTGGTTGTTTTCACTATTCTTCTTGAAATTTTGGAAATTGTGTCACTGTAACCGTAACTGTTAGAATCTAACTGTTGTTTTTCACGTAATTCTGGGGCGCATACCTCAAAATACTTTAGGCCAGAATTTCATTCAGTTTCTGTGAGCGGTATGACAGTTATGGGCTCATATATCGGGATAGTTTTTTTTTATAATCACCCTGTATATTGAAATTTATTGCAATAATTTTTTTTGGTTTCTTTGTATGTAGGCAGTGTATTTTAGATGCAGAAAGTAAAAATAATTAATAAATGCATCTAGCATTTAATACAGAGCTATTTCGTTAATAATAAAGTGCATTTTTCAGAAAAAATCATTTTTTTGGTACCAGAAAATATTTCCATTCTTAGAATCTGTCACTTTCAGGTAGAGTTGAAGTCAAGGGAAGATTAATCACCTCTCCGCCATGAGTCAGTACTGCAGCCGGGTGATAAAAGGTGCTACTTCGTTCTTCAGACATCATTTCTCTCATAAAGATGGAAGGTATTGACAGAAGAAAAATAAAATTCACATTTATAACAGTGTTTGATAAATGCGTTTATGACTTCAGGAAAGAACTAATGTATTTTCAATTTATACATTATACATTTAGGCTATTTTTTCACATGTTTTTAATGAATTTTATATAAAATTGCAGTACATGTAGTGATAGGAAAACTGTAGATTACGCTTTTGTTTTCATAAATGCATGCTAAAATATCTTGCAATAAAACTTCCTGACAGATATTTCCTTTCAATGTATAGTTATTCTTTCTTTATTATTCATGTTTGAAAAATATCAACTGTATAATAAATATGGGTTGAAATGTAGATTGACAAAATAACTATAAAAATTTATAAGTTCAACAAATTTTCATTAAAGTGATATAAGAAGAATTTTATGTAATCAAATTTCAACTTATCCCACTAAAATATATCTTTCGAAAACATTCTCAAAATAAGTTCTTCAGAATTGCTGTGGTCCAATTAATTCCAAAACCTGGAAAAATTAATAAATACGATGTCAAGGATATGCAAAGCGCTTATCAAAACAAAGGACTGTTACTTCGCTGAAAACAGACTACCTAAAACTACCCAAGTAAACTTGACTAAAAATCAAAACATGTATTTGTTGTTTTGTTTTTTATTGTTCAAACAGTCATTTATTCTGTAAACAATGACAATAAAACAGATTTTATTTCGTTATTGTGCAGTTCAGTTAAAAATTCTTTACAATATACTGGTCTGCACACAAGTTTGTCAAGTACTATATATTAAAGTTACAACGACAATAAAACAGATTTTATTTCATTATTGGGCAGTTCAGTTAAAAATTCTTTACAACATACTTGTCTGCACAGACTTTTCTCAAGTACTGTATATTAAAGGTATTTTCGGTACTTTATTTTTTAATAAATACATAATAATTGAAACTGTTAAAATCTTTATGAAACGCATACAAAACATCATATTTTATTCCAAAATATGTTCTTTTACTTTATACTGTCGTCGGCAGGCAATATCGAGAGTAACAAATGATTAATAGCTTTTCAAAAGGGTGTCGCTACTGGAAAGAGTTGATAAAAAACTAATGCATGTATTTGCTAGCATAGAAAAGTCGAAGCATTATTATTTTCCGCACATATAGTGTAAGGAAAATATTGTAATTATGATTTCTGTGTGAGTGAATACGGTTAATCCCAAACGGTAATTACGATTTAGCTCCAAATATATTATAGTTCTAAAGCACCGTCGCATGAACTGTACGCTGTAAAAAAAGACAAATGTTTCTTAATTTGCGCAAGTATAATATAACCTCGAACGAAAATATACAATAATCTTTTAAGAGTTATCCACGATGCAAAAACCGTCCTTTGCATTTAGAAACCTCTAAAACCAATATATTTCTGAGATTTCAAGAAACATTTATAAAAACGAAGTTTCTTTTACTGCCACTGATTTTTGGAAACGTTTCTGAGTAGTTTTTCTTACGCATAAATACATTTTTTGTAACTGATTAATTGTTTTTTTTAATAATACTAGTTTTTAGTAACTGTCAATTTAATATTTTTCAGCTGCATAACTGAGTTTATACATGTAAGAGTAACAAAAATAATATTAAATTTAATGTTAATGTTTTTAATTTTTCATTCTTGTTTGCGAAACATGTTTGTTTGAAGATTGATAGCAATTAAAAAAACTAGATTACGGGTTCAGAAAACAATGAATACAATATAATAAAAAAAGTGCCCAGTTAAACAGATGGCATTGAGCTCACAGGCTATTCACACTAATTGTATATTATACTCTTATTTCAAAGAATAATGCCACTCAAAAAATATAGAAATCGACAATAAATTAAGGTGGATTAACCTCCCGTCTCTTCCCTTTGTACTTAATCAATGAACCCCCAAAAGTAATCAGGGAAGTACCTTATCAGAATGAACCTATATACACAATTTAAGGCAAATTGGTTAATTTTGCATGAAAAACCCATTTTTTCTAAATTAAGGGGTATTAGCCCCAGTTCCCCTTTACACTTAACCAATGAACCCCCAAAACTAATCAGGGAAGTACCTTATCAGAATGAACCTATATACATAATTTGAAGCAAAACGGATAATTATGTATGAAAAACCCATTTATCTAAATTAAGGAGAAGGATTAGCCCCGTCCCCCCTTTATACATAACCAATGAACCCCAAAAACTAATCAGGGAAGCCCCTTATCTATATACAAAATTTGAAGCAAATCGGATATTTCTATCAAGAGTTATCGCCTTACGTACATACAGAACCTGCTGGAACATTAGCTCTCAGGCCTTTGATAGCCTGTGATCTAAAAACTACTCGGAAAAGTTTCCTAAAATCACTGGGGCGAAATAAACTTTTTTTTTATAAAAGCTTCCTGAAATCGAAAATACGTTGTTTTCTAAGGTTTCTAAAGATAAAGAACGTTTTTCGAAATCGTGTATATCTCGGTAGATGTTATTATATATTAGATGTTATAAAATATATTACATTTACCAATATTAAGAAACATTTATCATTTTTTAAAGTGTATAAATTTTTGTACAAATTGCCCGTCGAATTATGTATTTAATAAATCTTTAAACCATTTACAAACCATATTGCAACCGATCCTATAGAGAAAAGCAGTTAGTAAATATAACAAAGTATAAGTGATATAACTATTGAGGCTATGTAAACAAGCATTAGTAGCACAGAGTTAGCGATTACACTTTCAAAACAAAAAGTGCCGAATTCGAATCCAGCCGATTCCACTGCGTTAAAAATGTAATTTTAATTTTTAATTTTTACTTTCTTGATATACACAGCAGTGTTCGAAAGGTTCAGTAGAGTCAATGTAGATTTTTATATTTTATATGACGCGGAAAGGTAAAGAGATTAGAAAGTTATTATAAGGTCAAAATATTTTAATGGATCTGTGTAATAGAATAATTAATTTTAAACCTTTTCGGGACTGGTGTCACGTATTACAGGTTCCGTGCAGTTTGTGTACGGAAAACTATTTTTCAATGTTTTTTAATGTTTTTCAATTTTTTAATAGTTATGTTTGCCTTGTCGAATGAAATAGTTCCCACAAATAAATATGTCAAAGGTTATTATTTGGAAATATCGGTACTAAAAATAAAATATCTTTACAGTACTATCGTTTCGTTTCGAATGAATTATATAAGACTTGATACTTTTTTTAGTAGAAGGTATAGATATGTGTCCTACATTAACCAGTATACCTGCTTGGATGTAAATTTTTTAAATTGATTCACATGTGTAAGACCACAGCTGCATACATACATATATTTGTTCAAGACAAATGCAAATTTGACTTTCAAAAGGAAATGAAATAAGTACTGCTTATGAAAAAGATACATTCCGTTTATAAAGTTTTCTAGTTCAAAATATGTTTATTTTCTTGGATAAAATCGGGACTTATGCAGCATTCATTTTTTGGAATTATAATATCTGAGGTTAAGCATCAATTTTAAGAATAACGTAAATGTTTGCAATAATTTACTAATGATCCGCGTACATAATAATTTCTTACCTGGATATTTAAAAAAAATATATAATATACATATCTATTTAAAATTTTATGAAAGACACTCAAAACATCATATTTTATTCCTAAATATGTCCTTTCTCTTTATACTGTCAGGGACAAGTAAAATCGACAGCGGGAAAAGATTAATCGCCTTTCAACCCAGTGTTGCTACTGGAAAGGGTTGATAAAAACTAATATATTTCTTTACAGGCGTCTTGCCTATAAGAAAGTTGGAGCATTTTTTTATATTTTATATCTTGCGTAAATGTACAGAGACTTGAAAATTATTAATGAGGAAAAATATTTTAATCTATCGCTGTGATGACGATTTAGTAGAACAAATAATATATTTGAGGAATAAAATATAATACAATAAATAAAATCTGTACTATAGTTTTCCATAGACTAATTTTTAAATCTAAAATATGAAGCTGAAGAAAGAAAGATCTTCAGTTGTCACATGCAAGATTTTACAAGAAATTTAAAGGCCAAGGGGGAGATTGATGAGAGTTGCAAGATAGTTATTTTGAGTTATATTTATTTAAATGTTTGAACGCCGGCTGTGTATTGACTTATTTTAATTGTGTTTTTCAAAAAACTGTCTTGTTTATTTATATATTTTTTATTTTTACCAAACTATAGTATGCCATACAAATTAACCCATAAGACTGTCATTTCAAATTTCGCAAAAATGGACAATAATCGTTTTTAGGTGCGCTTGAAATTATATAAATACGTTGCCCCTATAGTCGTCATCTGGTCCATCCGTCTGTTCGCATATAACAGCGCAAAAACTACCCAACCAAATGGTTTAAAATTTAATATATATATATATATATATAATCGTTTCAGAGTTTTGTCGAGTCATTTCAAATTTTATGAAAATGGAATAAAAAATTTAAAAATATATTAATAAAAGTTTTCTTCATTCTATTATATCATATCATACGTAATTAATTCAATGGTATACCATGATAGGTAATGATTCTAGATTGCCATGGTGATTACGTCATATTTAAGACGGGGTCATATTATTTTTGTATTAAGGAATTTAAAAACCGAATTTGTATACTAAAATTGTTTAATTATAGCAATCATATAATCCACCGACAGTTTTTTTAAATAGATGTTTCGAGAGAAATAGATATTAAAAGGAAAAGAGTATAAGTATGGATTTCAAGTTCTGAAATTTTCAAAGCTAGGCTTAAGTTTCCCATTGGAATTTTCAGTAAATGTGAATAACAGATAAAATGTTGCCAACTTAAATTGTACTTATTTTATAACTGAATTGAAACATATCATAATAACAGACGATATAATTAATTTCACTGAAATAACAACAGTACGACAGCACCTCATTTGTCACGTTTGACGTACAATTTGCAACTTTAAAAAACATAATGATTCGCATTCAGTTACCTCTTTATATAAATCTAATTTTTATTCCGTGTTTGAAGTTTCGCTAAATTGACACTATCCATAACCGTTCCTACACATTCTGTTACATTTCGCTATAACTGCATATGATGAAGCCAATGTTCTTTCATACTATCATTTGGAGCATCAGCGTTACACATTAGCTTCTGGAATTGCACAAAATATCCATACACAGTGGTGGAAAAAATTATAAAGCCGATAGAAAAATTTACAAAATTCAAAAAGTAATGGAATTGTTGATAACGCAAATTCTATTTTCATTTGCATGATCAACATTGCAATAATACAGATAAACTTTATTTAGATAAACGCAAGAGGGAACATAAAATATGCTAATTTCTTATAACCAATGAAAAACAGCTTAGAAAAAAGCATAAAGCCGATGATTCTAGCCTCATTTGGCATAATGCCAGACTTGAGAAAGTAGGTCGACATGAAAGTTTAGGTAAATATAAACGCGTTACATGCATTCATTTTGTATTTGGTTTGTTTAATACAATGCCAAGAGGAAAAAAGTTATCCGATGCTGAACAAATTAAAATATTAACTTTAAATGAAGCTGGAATGTCTGGTTCTAATATTGCAAGAAAAATAGGAAGGTCCAAAGCTACAGTAAACAGTTTTCTCAGAAATCCCGAAGATTATGGCAGTAAGAAGCATACAGGAAGATCGAAATCCTTAACTGTAAGGCAATCAAGACAAATCCGGAAGCTAGCTTGCGGACAAAAAATGTCGTCTGCCCAAATTCAAGAACATTTACAATTACCATGTACAAGCCGAACGGTAAGAAATGTTTTAAGTAACAATCCCATTGTTCAATTAAAAAAAATTATAGGAAAACCACCTCTTTCTAAGTACCACAAAAATGCTCGCTTAGACATTGCACGAAAAAATGTAACCGTACGCACAAATTGGACAGATATTGTCTTTTCCGATGAAAATAAATTTAATTTCGATGGAACCGACCGACAGCTATAAATATTTTTGGCATGATTTACGACAGGAGCCTGATCTTTTTCAAACCGTCAATTTGGAGGTGGCTCGATAATTGTTTGTGCTGCATTTGCTGCCTGTGGAATTGTTTTCATGCATAACAAAATGAATTCGGTTATGTATCAAGAAATGTTAGGAGATAATTTATTACCCATTTGCCCCTATTATAGCTTCAGGAGACTGGACATTTCAGCAGGACAACGCTTCCGTTCATGTTTCGAAGTCAACTAAATCTTGGCTGGAAGCTAATCAGGTGAAATGGCTTCAATGGCCAGCTCATAGACCCGATCTGAATGTAATAGAAAATCATTGGGGAATTTTAGCTCGAAATGTTTACAAAAATGGACGACAATTCCATTTAAAGTTAGATTTGATGAATGCTTCTAAAAACCGCTGGAACAATATTGATGCAAGTACTTTGTGTGGTCTGATAGATTCAATGAACAAGAGACTAGTCAAAGTCATCGAAAAAAATGGGTCTCACATCGATTATTGATGAAATACATGCATCGACTTTATAATTGTTTCCAACTTTCTTTGTACAGAAAATTTCCTTAAGTCTATTAATATTTTATTAATGTAGTTATTAATGAATTTATTTTTTTTCTTTACTTCCTTGTAGCATATAATATATATGTATGAAATTTCATAAATCTTCTATATTTTGTTTTTTAATTATATCATATTTTCAAGTGGCTTTATAATTTTTTCCACCACTGTACGTTACTTAATATGCATACTACCTTTGCGGTACACATAAAATCACATACAATTAGGAAAAACAAAATCATTGAACAATCTTCACCATAAATGATACTATATAAAATTATTAATCATATTTTTAAATCAAAGGGATATATGTACGAAAATAATATTTAAAAACTACATTATTTTGGTTTATATTAGATACGTATTCCAGTTTTGTTTTTGATATTCGAAACCATTTCAAAGATGCGATATAAATTTAGGCATTCTAATTTTTTTAATTGTTTTGTATAAAAGATATGAACGATATGATTAATGTTTTTAAAGTGTTTTAAAAGTGGTTTAAAAGAGAAGTATTACTCTCTCTTTTCTCCTATTCATTTCAAATTCTATCATTCTACATACGATACTTTTAAATGGACTATTTGTTTTTCTCTTTTATAGGCTTTCAGTTTAAATCCAAGTGTTATTTACATTATCTTTAACTCTACACTTGCAAAAAAAAAAAAAAAAAAAAAAAAAAAAATGTTGATTTTACAGTATAATACTGACATTCCAGCTGCTAGTACTATACCGTAAAATTAACAGTAATAAATAGTAAAATAAGAAGTAATACGCTGTCGCGCATGTATGCTAGTATTATACTGTAAAATCAACATTTTTATTTTACTGTATAGGGGATTGCACCAGACATGATCAGTTACGAATATTTTACTTTTCCAAAATTTCGCTCGTATGTGCCGCTAACCGTAAAATTACATTATATTAATGATTTTCTTCTCTTAATCATGCTGAATAAAATTGTTTATAGCGCATTTGTATACGCTGTATCATTAAATTGTGATTTTGTTTTATGTGTAAATAATACATTTTTGCCAATCAATTAATCCTGCTGCTATATTTTATTAAGGGCTTAATTGACAATTTTATGCTCATGCTGTTTTCACCCAATTGAAAAACGTTACGCTTTCAGAGATCGGTTATTTTAATTGTTTACGTGTTATTCAACATTTTAAAGTAAAATATTACTGCGAAGAATATTGTTTTTATTATTAAAAACCATCAAAGAAGGTAACACACATCTATTTATTTTTATTTTAAAAATATATTTATGAATTGTTCAAACTTAGTCGGTATGTAACAGGGACAATATTTAATGATTGTTTTATAAAATCTGTTTTATAAAAAATAATTTTATTTTTTTATGCGATGAATTCTATTGGTTTCATTGTACTTTGATACAGATAAAATCAAAAATTAATATTCCCTGTTTTAAGAAAATATCATTTCCAATTTTCAAAGTGACAGTCGTGAGGTTAAGGTAATTTAAACTCGGACCAAAACAGAGTAATACGCAGTGGAATGTCTCAATGTACCAGCCGATTAAACAGTTCAAAAACAGCGTTAGCTTTTCTTAGTTTTATTTTAATTTACATCAGGTCTTTGATGTTGAAACTTAAAACAATAAAATTCATAATCGTGATTAATAGCCACATGCTACATTAGACGGTGAAAAACCATAGGATTTATAAAACATAAAACAGAACTTTTTGCAAATTGTCATCACCACCGCCGCGCGACATGCCATTTAAACACAATATGTATATAGGCAGTTCATATATTATGCCACACCACACATTTTTCGAAAAATTTAAATAAAACAATATGCTAAACAGAAAATGTCAGAAGAAAAACCCTCCGCATGCAACTGTACACAGAAGCTTGCGTAAAATGCGAAGTGTCTGACTAAATGAGGGAAAGAAAACCGGCAATGTGTGACTGCAAAGGTGCTCGCAACTCGGAAAAAATATTGGCAGGATAATTAAAACTAACTGAAGACATTTTAACTTGCAAAAAAACTGTTATACCTGCCTGTCACAAAATCACAAATAAATAACAACAAAATTAAGTAGTTCAAATCATTAAAATTATATTTATACACTGTTAAAAAAATTGTGCTGGGTTGGACCAACTTTTTGTGCTGCAGTAGGCGCAATCATAAGGGAGTGAACTCTCGTTACAATATTTACTCGCGTAAAAATAACGTTTATACAGATATTTAAAAAAATTAAAGTATATTAAAAACGAAAGCATTTTCTGTTACTGTTAAAAAAATGATTTTTTAAAAATAAATTGTCATTATTGCTGCTATTTTCTAGACGCATTTTATTATTTTGACTAAATGTGTGTAAGTAAATATTCCTCACATATCTCTCGTGCCTCACTTTATTTTCTGTTTTATTTGCCCGTAAGCACAGAAACTATTCATGCCTCTCCCATTAAAGAAAAATAATTTTCTCTGCTTGTCACAAAAGAGCTATTGAGTTGTATTTTTCTTTTATATTTCTGTAATGCTTTTTTAATTACAAAAACACCCCATTTTTCTTTTTGCTAAAGTTCGTTTCAGCTATAAACAGAGATCAATTATGCTTTCTTCTAACGTGCGATGAACACATAACTTGCCAGAATTATTAAGACATATTCTTTTTTTTAATTAAATGTAACTAATAAAAATTTTCACCAAAGAATATTTCTTTAAATTTATTCGATGTATAATATTTTCAGAATTTTTTAAAGAGAAGATCATTTTTATTATAAGGAGAGTATATTCATTATAAGGTTATCTTTTGAGAAGTGGCAAACAGGATCGTAATATTGTAATCATATTATTAAAATTGATTATGCTCATTGAATCATGAAGTGTTAATCATCAATATTTGTAGCGTTACCAGATAGTTAAATAAATTTAAATAATTTTATTATTAACAATTAAAACATTATAGTACATTTTGCATAATTGTAATTAATTTTTATACACAACTAATGTTTGTTTCTTGAATTAACTTTTAAAATGCACGTATATTAGGGATTAAATAATTTATGCAGTTATTGCACAGTATTAAAAATATATTGTACTTCTTTGGATACTTTCTTTTAATAACGTGTTATACAATACACTGTAAAAAATGACGAATGTTTCTGAACCTACGAAAATATAATATAATGACGAATAAATTTATAATATAAACTCATCCTTGTTAACCATGATTCTGAACAGTGTTTCTTTATCTTTGGAAACCTCAGACATCAATGGCATTTCGAGATTTAAAAAATCATTTAAAAAACAAATTTTTTCTCGCTGCCCGTAATTTTCGGAAACGTTCACGAGTAGCTTTTAAAGTGTATTAATCTGTTTTCTAAGCCCGGAATATAGTTTTTTCCGATGCTATCCATTCTCAAGTAATCATTTTCAGGTTCAACAAATATGTTTAACAGATAAACATGCAAAATTAACAGCCTTAACATTAACGTTAAAATTAAGATTATTTATTTACTCTTTCATGTATAAATTAACTTATGCAGCTGAAAACGTTTACTTGAGAATGGATGACATTCGATAAATAGGTATTCCAGGTTGAGGAAACTGTTTAATACACTATAAAAACTATTCGGAAACGTTTCTGAAAAATTTGGGCAGCTAGAGAAATTTTGTTTTTATAAATAATTCTTTAAATTTTGTAAATTTATTGCTTTCTGGGGATTCAAAAGACAATGGAACACGCTTTTCGGAATTTCGGATAACTCGGAAGATTATATTATATTTTCGTTCGTGGTTATAGTATATTTTCATAAAATAAGAAACATTGATCATTTTTTACAGTGTACTTGACAAAACGTTTTAGAGAAATCACAGAAATCAACCACTCGTGGATAGCCAGGCAGAAGCACAGGTACTATTATTATTACTATTAACCCGCAGACCGCTCTACCTGCCGGGCATTATGCCTATAACTTGACGAGTTTGTGAACCTGGCCGCGGAGTGAAATTTGCGTAATCTGCTCATAGCGGAGATCCACCTGACTAGCTAATTGGCCGTCATTGGCTGTAGCGCTATTTGATTTGATTCACTTTTGTTTCTGTGTTAGCCGGTTCTAGATTGTTATTAATTATGGGTTTCTGGGTACGTTTTCGAATAAGAAAAAAGAAAACGATTATACGCGCCGCTTATACTTCCGGGCTATATTCACACTGAAAAGCATGAGTGAAGTACATTTATGAAAGTTCTTAACAGCAATGTAAATTATGGTTGCTGATATAGACTATGACAAAGCATAGGTACTAAACGCTATGAGTAGAAAATTATTCTACCGTCAACAAAGCCACAAGTCTGGGATGAGTCCAGAAATTTCAATGGGGGAAAAATATCCTGGATTTCTATTTCCATTAAAAATATTTTAAATTATAATTAATGAATATTACAAGGTATACACAAATATTACATATTAATTGAGGAATATTAGAAGGTATACAGACTTTGTTTATACATTACATCAATGTTAAATTTCACTGAAAAATTATTTTATAAATTACGAAGTATAAATAAATAAATAAATATATATATATATTAGCTTAATGTAATACTTATACAATGCGGATTAATAAGAATTTCTGACAGAAATTCTAATGTTAAATGTGTGGCATACGATAAATGAATAACAACGTTTTGAATCCTGAAGAAGGCTGGGTACGTAGCCGAAAGTACTAGATGATTTTAATGTAAATTGTTAACATCTGTTGAAGTATTTTAGTCATATTTTAGGTATTCAATCACATTGTTTGTGTATATTTATACTGATTTACAAAGGTGACTTTTAGCATTTTGAACTAGTTTATTTTAAATGATATTTTTATTTCTACAAGAATCAGGGTACTAATTATATTTTATGGACATATTATATTTTAAAAACAAATTATTATGAGAGATTACAAAGTACGCACAAATTTCTAATATATTATCTTTTCAATGCGGAAAAACAAAAAGAAATAGCTTACATTACCATTAATAATAAAACTATTCTCATTATACTCCCTTAAACCCCTGAGAAAATATACGCTTTGTATACTATCATTATTTTTCGCTTCAAAAGAGAGTAAACATTAAGAAAGAGCAATTTTTAAATATATCTTTGTCACCAACGGCTAAAACAATGTTTAAAAAGTACAATTAAAATCAATTCATTTATGACTGTAGTAAACAAAATAAATTTAATAAGTTGACTATCTGATTGTATCGTCATTATTAATGATACCTTTTTGCCTCATTCAATTCTTTTTTACAAAATTCCCTGAAAAAAAAAACATTTCTAAAATAATTCCCCGTGTTCTTCCTGCTCACATCAACAAAAAACATAAACGCAATTCTTGATTCTTTCATAAAAAATAGTAAATAACTAAGAAAAATAATTTTCTTTGATTGTCATCGAATGCCCATTATGTCATATATTTTAGTATTTTCTTTAATCGTAATATAAATAAAAAACTTAACTATATTTTTTTGTTCCTGGAACTTGTTTAAGTTATAAACGAAGGGCAATTAAACCTACCTTCTTCCGAGATTTTACATAGATGTAACAGAACTAACTACTAAGAAATTTATTAATTTTTGTAATTATATATAGCTATTTAGAAGGTATGATAAAAATATACTTTTCAAAGTATATTCAGAGTATTTTAGTTTGAGAATTCATTAGAAGGAGTCTGAACGTTATTATAAGTCAAACAGTCAGATTTTACAGAAATGCCTAATTTGATTCGGGAAATTATATTACATACTTTTTTAATTAATTATCACATTCTTTTTACACAGTTTGATTGAAAGAGAGTTACAATTATAAAACTTTAAATGAAATGAAACACATTTTTTCAAATGTTTCAGATATGATTTTTAAAAATGTAATGCAGGTATTAAACTTATTTTTGCGCATCATTGCACTTTTAGGTAGCTTTCATTAAAAAAAAAAGCTACCTATTGCAGTCGTTCGGAGGAAAGCAATTCCAAATATTTTGGTATATTTTCAGTGACCAAGATCCCCAGACCCCAAAACCACCTTCCGTTATATATATATATATATATATATATATAGGATACGAATGATATATCTGACATATATCATGCATACTTATAAACATCACAGTGAAAAACATTCAATGTTAAAAACCAGGCCCCAATTAACTATAGGACATCAAGTGATGACCACAGCTGATTACCAAACTGACTGAATAAAACCAGATGGACCTTATGTCGAAACTAATCAACTCAGAAATACTCCAAACTGCCTCCTCAACCTTCAACTGATATCGCGCGTGTGAACTCAATATAAAACTTACTCAGTATGCAAAAATGTAACCGTACCGTAAAGACGTCCGTGTAAATGCGATGTATATATCTCAAATTTAATGTAAAATTGGAGCATTTTTAAGCAGTCTCCAAACGCGAAATAAATGTACCTATGCAGCCAAGAAAGTGAATAATAATATTATATTCAAACGAAAATGGATATCTACTTACTACATGCCAATCTGTTATTTACTACGAATATTGTTTCTTATTCCAAAACAAGGATACAACAATGATTCAAGAGGATAAGTATCAGAATAATACTGTGGATAAATCTTAGCGCGAAGGCAAATTTCAGGTAAGCTGAATTAATCGTTGTACTATTATCAAAAGATGTAAATGAAAATTAAAATATAAAGACTCATATAACAATTTATAAGAATAGAAAATTATTATGCTACCGAAGGTCCTAACACATTATAAACTGAAAAAAATGTTTCCGTTAAGTTTCAGATCGTGATACAAGGATTCCAAAACATTTCTTGTTTTGGCCTTATCTTAAAAAATGACTGAGATATGGCAGTTTGTAGTTCTAGGGTGGCTGACAATTTGAAACAATCTGATTTTGTTATGCCGTAACTCTCGTATTTATGAACCGGTATGAATGTGGCTGATCTTGGCTGTACAGGACATACCAAGGTCTCAACCGAGTTCGTTGGTCAGCTTCATGCGCCATCTTGTTTCAAAATGACAGCCAGTTAAAATTTTATTTATTTATTTATTTTAAATCAAAAAGATGTATAAAAATTATAAATTGAAAAAAGTTGTTTCAGTTAAATGTTAGAGTGTTATAGAAGGATTCCGGGTAATTTTTTGTTTTGGCTTTATCTCATAAAATGGCTGAGATGAATGCATTAAAATGGCTGTTTGAAATTCTAGGTTGGCTGATAATTTGAAACAATATGATTTTTGTTATGCTGTAATTCTCATGCTGAAATTCGTATTAAAATTCAGTATTAATGAAAACTAGGATTGAATCATCAAAATTCAAATCAGGTTCCAAGCATTTTAGCTTCGGGTGTTTGAGTAAAGTGAGTTGAATTTTTCAAAACATGGAATATGGAAGCTACCTTTTCCTCCCGGTACAGGCCGGAAGGACATATTAGAGAATATATTGGATGAAAATTCCAGCTCGCACATTCTTTTCGTTTCATTCAGCCACATAAGCATTGAAACAGTTAATATCCTTTTCATTAAAAAAATTAAAATCAATATTATTTTTCGAATGTAACCGGCGAACTATTGAATCGTATAATTATTTAAATATTTCTTTAATAAATTTTTAATTACAACAATGAACTACATTTCTTTTTTTAAAAGGTGTTTTACCTAAAACTGAAGAACTATTAATCATTTTGTTAAATACAACATAGATATAACCTGTACAAGTTACTCTGATATTTATTGTTTTTTTTTTTATCGTATAATTAATTAACATATATTATAAATGTTAGTAGTAGTATATTATAAATGTTTGTTAGTATTGCAGGTGTAAATTCAAATATGCAACTTAAAATGTTTAAGATTGAAATGATAGTATCCTAAAAATCGATATTCTGGTTTAAGAAACTGATTAATACAAAACAAAAACAATTGTGAAAGGTTTCCTAAAATCAGTAGCCGGAAAAAAACTTTATTTTTGTAAGTACTTCTTTAAACCTCGAAATACAGGGTGAGTCTAAAATCAAGGGACAAACTTTGAGGGGTGGTCGAGCTCACTATAACCAACAATTATTGTATAGAAATATATGACCGGAAGTAACGCGTTGAGGCACAAACACAAAAAAATAACACATTAAAGGAATCATTAAATGTTCATTAGCAGGAAACTTAACTAGTTATTCCTACAGAAAATGTTAAAATAGTTGCTGGAAATTGCATCCAACAGCAGTCACATATGCTTGGTAACCTCTATGGCGTGATTGGCTGACATAGTTGGCGATAGTTTAGGGCAGTAAAGCGGTGCGCCAGTGATCTACTGCATCAGCAAGAAACGGTATTTGCGCTTAAGATTTTGTCCGTGATGGGTGATTTTACTAATAGCGAAAAGGCAGACATGCATCTAATGTATGGTGCTGCGAATGGTAACAGCAGAGCAGCTCTACGGCTGCATCAAGAACGATTTCCAAGTAGACGTATGCCGAACCACAAAATGTTTGAGCGATTACATCGGCAACTTTGTGAAAATGGTTCATTTAACGCCAGTACTGATGGAAGGTGTCGATCAATAACTGTACGACAACCACACATGGAAGAACCCATCTTGGACCATGTGGACGAAACACCCGGCACAAGTACAGGTCCTGTAGCATGTCGTCTACATGTAAGTCAAAAAACCGTCTGGAGAGTTTTACACGCAGAAGGTTTACACTCATTTCACATATAGAAAATCCAAGCTTTGCAGACGTGTGATTACCCTCTGTGCGTGGCTATCTGCCACTGGTTCTTGCCGCAGAGTGCGTTGCTGCCGGCTTTTCCAGCTCATGTGCTATTCACAGATGAGGCGATATTTACACACGAAGGCTTTTTCAATGCCCACAAGTCACATGTGTGGGCAAAAGGAAATCCACACGCCACACGCCCACATACATTCCAACAACGCTTTTCTGTGAACGTTCGGGCGGGTATTGTGAATGATTCCCGCATTGGCCCATATCTCCTATAACCCGACTCAATGGCCGCTGTTATCGGATTTTTCTGGAAGAGGTTTTACCAGAATTGCTGCAAGAAGTTCCCACTGGCGTTCGCAATCAAATGTGGTTTCAGCATGATGGTGCGCCAACACATTTTAGTACGGAAGTCCACAATTACCTAGATGCTACTTTTGGGGTGCGCTAGATTGGGCGTGGTGGGTCAGTCAGATGGCCACCGCGATCGCCAGATTTATCGGGTCTTGGTTTTTTCCTATGGGGGCTTTTGAAAGCCCTCATTTACGAGTCTCCAGTTGACTCCATTGAAGAAGTCGTTGCTCGACAATCCTGTGCGGCTGCACGCGTACGTGAAATACCCAGGGTATGGAAATATGTTCGCCAATCGCTCCACCGATGCTACCAAGCTTGCATTACTGTCCGTGGCCGCAATATTGAACATTTATTGTAGACATTGCTGTAAAAAAAGCATTTAGCAACAACGTTGTAAAAAACAATGTTTTTCATTTCATGTGTTATTTTTTGTGTTTGTGCCTCAACGCATCACTTCCGGTCATATATTGCTGTACACTAATTGTTTGTTATAGTGAGATCTAACACCTTTCAAAGTTTGTCCCATGATTTTAGACTCACCCTGTATATAGTTTTCTGAGATTTCTAAAGATAAAGAACAGTTTTCAGAATCGTCGGTAACTCGGAAGAGATTATTGTATGTGTTAGTTCGTTCATACATTATATTTTCGTATATCAATAAACATTTGCCTTTTTACGTGCCTTCGTAATTATATACATACGTAGCACCTATAGGCGTCGTCTGGTTCATCCGTCTGACCGCATATAACAGCGCAAAAACTACCCAATCGAAATGTTTGAAATTTAATGCATATATAATCTTTTGAGCAAGTCTAGTACTTGACAGATGTGGATCTTCATTAAGACGTCCATCCACTTGCTGGATATTTTCAGTAGTCCTCGCAGATCGTGGTCTTCCGATTAAATGTGTCTTAAGATTGGGAACACTTCCTGTCTCCTTAAATCTGGCCCTTAAATTGTTTATCGTTCACCTAGTTGGTGCACTGTGTCTTTCATATTTTTTTTCATAAAGAGTACACAATGAAGAAGGTGATTCACCACAAAAATCCTATTTCATGACGAAAAAAATTTCGTTCCTCGAGCGACAAAGCTTTGTTAGGATTTTTTGGTCAATTTCAGTTCAATTGACTGAAATTTCAAAATTGAATAACAATTTAACCCAACATTTAACCCTAAAAATTGTCCAATTTTCTGATAGCATAAAATGTCAGCTTTAATTGGACATCAAAATAACAAAATATCAAACTTACGGTACACAATGCAAGGTGGTTCAATTGAAAAATACTTCTATTTTTGGCACAAAATTTGCAAAAAATCACAATTGAAATGCAAAAACGCTTTTTTGCTCAAAATTTAGTTTTCTTTACTTTGAATTTCTTTTTTAAATGCACACCGTATCTCACACCGCTCTAAGAAACAGGGAATGGTTTCTTCTGACGAGCTCTGTATTTCAAATTTACAAATAAGGTAACTCATATTCAGAACGTTTAAATATACTCGTATAATGGCATTTGTCTTCCACATCTGGTTTAAAGAATTGATTATTAAATTATTAAATTCTCAATTAAAAGAAACTTATTTTTAACCATACTGTTAAAACATAAATGTTTTTAAAATACTGTATTTATTTAGGTCATTTACTTACCTCATTTCATTCTTTTTACAGACTGCCTCAAAATAAATATTCCTCATATAATTCCTCATATAATTCCAATTTACCATATTTTTTTTTCCATTTCATTCTCTCATAAGAGCACACTAAAGCATTTTCCATTTAAAAACATTTAAAAAATAATTTTCTTCGATTGTCAGCTTAGAGATATTGAGTCATAGATTTTTTTAATACTCTTTTAATGGCTTTTTAATTACAAAAACGAACTTTATTTCTTTTTCCAGAACCTCTTTTCAGCTGTAAAAGAAGAACAAATACTTATCGACGCATGTATAACTTGTACAAATTACTAACACATTTATTACTTTTCTAATTATAGTTAAATTGTAGTTAAAATATATTATAACAGCATATTTATTTAATTATATTTGATTATTTATTGGAAAGTGACATATCATTTCTAAATGGAAAAAAAAATCTTGAAATGGGAAGGAAAATTCTGAAAATTGTATTTAAAATTTTAAAACAATACATTAATATTCAATACCATGAGGAAAATCGAGATGATTATTTTAGTCATATGAATTTTAAATTATTTTTATGAATTTTGGATTTTGTTAAAATAAATATACTTTTTGAAAATAATTGAATTTTCTTTATTTTTCAAATGAATATTTATATAGAAATATTTTTTGTTAAGTTTGAAAACGCATCAATAGTAAAAGTATTTACTATTTTTATGTGTTTTCAAACAATATACTAAATTCATGAAACCATTTAAAAAATACACATTAAAAGAGTAGCACATGAATATAATAACATTTTGTATAAAAGCAGATTTTAAATAATGTCTAATAGTAATTTTTTGAATAGTTAGAAAATATTAAAAAAATAAGTATTCAAGTTTAATTTATTAAGGCTAAAGATTATATTTTGGGAAACGCAAAACACGTTTGAAAACCCAATCTCAGCAATTATCATCTACAGTGATAAAAGTATCCGAATTCTTTTGTGCGGCCTTGTATATGGTCCATAGATTTGTATATATACTACATAATAAGAAAAAAGTTTTTTTCAGTTACGAAACGTATGACACAGTTGAAAATTCCTTTTCAACAATTTCTGTGAATAAGCAGAAATGTACTCAAATTTTTTCGTGCAGTCAAGTATATGATTTTTAGCATTTATATACACCACGTAATATCCAAAATATAGTTAAATTTAAAAACGCATACCACAGTTAAAAACGCACTTCCGACAGTTATTGCTCATAGACGCCTCATAGTAATATAACCGATATTTTGTGTAGATCTAACAAATAACAAAAATTTGTATGCACAGCTTATTCTATAGTAAGCATCTTGTAGCGCACATCAGTGTGGCAAATCAATTTCAATATTCTTGAAATAGTATAACATCATTAAAATATAATGCAAGCGATTTTCCTCTACAAACCATAATGTAACGGAATTTTTATGTATCCCTGTAAACAAACTTTAAATACTACACATCTTATTTTCAGTACTGAACATACCTGAATTGTAATCCTCAATAACATATAAAATGCATGGCAATCCGAATATATTTACACGAGTTTTAGCACGGACAGACGACATCCTACAGACAGCTTTAATTTTTTTAAGTTTTATGAAAACCCTATATAATTTTTTCAAGTTACTCGCGATTCCGAAAAGCGTTCTTTTATCTACAGAAACCTCAAAAACCATCAGATTCCGATAGTTAAATAAGTATTTATGAAACAAATGTTACTCTGGCAACCCGAATATTTCAAAAACGTTTACGAGTAGTTCTTGCAGTACATTAATCTATTTTCGCAATCCGAAATGTCTGTTTTGTGGATGCTGTCAATTTTGAATTAAACATTTTCATATTCAACAACCATGATAAATTAACAGCATTAATATAAGTATTAAAATTAGTAGAATTAATATTACTATTACTATTATCATTATTATATTGTAAAGATTATTTTACTCAGCTGAAAATGTTTACTAGGAATTGATAACTTCCAAAAAAACGATTTTCCGCAAAAGAAACTTTTGTTTTAGAAATGCTTCTTTAAATCTCTGAAATCGCTTGGTTTCAGAAGTTTCTAAAGACAAAGAAACGCACTTCGGAATCGTGGGTAACTCGGAAGAGATTGTATTATATTTTCGTAAGAAACATTTGTCACTCTTTACAGTGTCAATGTAGTGTATAAGTTGTTAGCTATGCATAGAGATCAATAATGGCCGATAGTAGCGTAACACTCTGTTAACTTCATATAAACTCATAAAAACTTTCTTTTATTTAAGTAAGGTGTCACACAACTACATACATAAACAAATAAACCACTTGACATGTTTTGGTTTCATTAGAGATAAGAACCATTATCATATCGTCTTGATCGATGATGTATTTTTATGATAATGGTTTTTATATCTAATGAAACCAAAACATGTCAAGTGGTTTATTTGTTAATGTATGTATTTTGTGTGACATCTTACTTAAGTAAAAAAAAATATTTATGAGTTTATATGTTTATGAAAATGTTGGATATTAAAATTGTGGACTATGCAAAATAAATATTTATAAAAATTCAACGAATTAAATGTAACTAAACAATTTTTTATTAACAAATGATTTTTTACCGAGCTCTCCATTGGAGACTACTGCACAATATGAACAACAAACAACTTCTAATTTTACATTTATCGCCATGTGATACTAGAAGCCAAGAGTGGTTCCAACAGAAAAGGTGATGTTCCATTTTAAATTTTATAATTTAAAAAACATTTTTATCACTGTTACCTTTACGTTTTAAGTAACGGAAATAAGAGACATTTTCAATTGTTTAGTAATGTTGCAACGTACTTTTTTTGAAAGTATTAAATTTATTATTTTTCCTTATCCGATGTGAAAAATAAAGTATTTTCGCATTAACAACTAGGTATATCATTAGTTTCAATTATGTTTTTCGGGGCTATATTTTTAATTCCAATTAACCGAATTCGAATTATCGCGAATAGTGTAAATAAAAACGATCTATATCAAGTTAAACTTATTATAACGCTGAAAGATACACATACGTATTCATGAGAATACAGTAATCTCTGTCTAAGGCGGAATCAATCGGGACTGAGAAAATTTTCCGCCGTAGACAATATTCCGCCTTATGCAAAACAGCCAAAATAAATAAATAAAATACATATGCGCAAATCATATTTTTACATTCGTAATCTTTAGTACAATTTTTTAAATGAAATTATACGTCTTATTAAATTTATTATTAATCCCAAAAACATATGAATAATAAAATAAATAGTAGTACCAATGATAAATTTCTTCCATTTAAAAGTTAATGAAAATCATTTACCTTAACAACTACTTTATATTTCACATAGTGGCATAGTAGTTTTTAAACAGTCGAAAAGTAATCTTTTATCGATGCTTGTTTTGTCTTTCTTTTTACCAAGTATTTTTCAGTAGCACATTGGAAGTCCGTTATTATGGGTATCATTTTTTAATTTTTTTGAGCAAGAAAAATGTTTTCGAGATACCTAATGCTTCTCAAGGCGTCTTTATACGTTTGAATTCCTCCATTGTCTTCATGGTATTCATAATCGTGCTAATCTTCATTTTCACTAGCACTTTTCAAATCTTGATATCGCTGAATCAAAATGTCCACAGAAGTGTTAGCTTCAGTAGTACACACTATATTGTCAGCTGATACGTATTCTTCTTCATTAATTTTTTCATTGCTGTGAATACATTTTAAGTCATCTATTCGATTTTGTAACTCATTTTCCTCCAACTGGTCAACTGACTCATGGCAATTTTCTGAAACAAAACCAGCTTTTCTAAAACAATGAACAATTTTTTCAGGCGACATTTCTGAGCAGGATTTGGCAATCCATTTGACAGCATCTAAAGCACTTATATTTTTTGCCCTTTCGGTGGCAGAAGAGCAATTATCTAAAGACGCAATAATGGACCGCAAGAGATATTTTTTGTAATGGGTTTTCATCATTTTTATAACTCCTTGATCCATAGGTTGTGTTATTGCAGTAGTATTTGCGGGAAGAAATTGTAATTTTATATTCGATAGTTCGAAATTGACATGACAAGGTGCATTATCGAGAAATAACAAAATTTTTCGATTTTCTTTGATCATACGGTTATTGAATTCAGTCAGCCATCCCTCCATTATGGCAGTTGACATCCACGATTGTTTTTGAGATCTCCAAATCACAGACAGTTTATCAATGTTCACATTCTTAAAACATCGCGGCTTCTGCGATTTTCCTAACACTAAGGGCTTTTCTAAACTGCCCTCCATATTCGCGCAAAGCAAAACAAGGACACGATCTTTGGAGTTTTTACCACCGTGGCATTCACTTCCTCTTTTTGCAAGGGACTTAGTGGGCAACGCACGATAAAATAGTCCCGTTTCGTCGCAATTGTATATGTCCTTAGATTGATATCCTTCAATCAGTAGAGGAAAATTTATTTTCTATTCCTGAATTTCTTGATCTGGGACGTCTTTCGACACTCCGCAAACTTGCTTCATGGCAATATTGTGTCGATTAAGGAAACTCATTAACCATCCAATAGAAGCCTTGATATCCTTTTTATCTAATTTTTCGACTATCTCTTTCGCCTTTTCACGCAACAGTGTTCCAGGTATGGGCAAATTTTTAGCTCTAGCCTTAAGAAACCATTCAAGTGTTAATGCATCAATGTCTTCATTTTTCACAGTACTATTCCGCTTTCTGTTGGATGATTTGCTTTCCAATTCCTTTTCCAACTCTGTTCTTTTTATAGCATCATAAATTTGTATTTTACCGCATTTAAATTTCATACAAAGATCTTTTACGGAGTAATTTTTTTCTCTTAATTTAATAACTTCTATTTTATCCCGTAGAGATAGCGTATTGAGTTTAGATTTTGAAGCCATTTTTTACTATCACTTAGTAATATCAGTAGACAATATAAAATGAGGAAGACAAATAACACGTGCAACGACCTCGTTTTCTGACCATGTGATTTATTGAAATAAAACATGCGTCACTTCGAATTCATCTTCCATCCCCTTCCCCCTCTGAAACCACAACCATCGCCTCATACAGAATATGAATGATTGTAGCTCATCCCTCTCCTTCTCACATTAGACAGAGAGTTATGGCGACCAAACGACTGATTGTCATAAACAATGGTCAGAACTCAAAATCCGAAGTAAGCAAAAAAAGTGATATTCTTTCGCTAATATAATGAAAAAGAGAGAAATGTTAATGTATAGGGATTTTTTTTATCAATTTCTTTTTTTTTTATAATTAATTGAGATAAATGTAAAAAATGTACTTGGTATGATGTGTTTTCTTTCTTTTTTCAAGAGGGAAAACATTTTGCTTATATATGAGAAATAATGGAATAAAAAATTATTCCTTAAATATTTAAACATTTTCCGCTCTGATGAATCAACTTTATTAATCTATTACGAAATTTAATTAAAATGTTGAGCATTTGATGTATGTATATCAGTTTTGAAGTTTCATAAACCAAATGCCTTTCATTTTTTAATTTTTTTTCCGTCTTATGCAAAATTTTGATTTCGATGGGACTTTAAAAACCTTTCCGTTTCCGAGTTAGGCAAATTCCGGCTTATGGAGCATGAATTAATGTTATTTCCTATGTGTTTGCCGGGACTTGAAAATTTTTCCGCGTTAGACAAAATTCCGGCTTACACAGAGTCCGCCTTAGACAGAATTTACTGTAATCTTAGAACAGAGTATTTTAGGAATTGTTGCATCCTCTGTTAAATTTTACTGATAACTAATCAATATTCATTTTTACATTGTCGTATAAAGAAGTGATTGGTGAATAAGAAAATACAGAGTGTAAAATATTTTTTTCATTTTCACAAAAGATGGAACATGCTAAGAAACTTTCCTCTAAAAGATGTGTGCTTTCTGTCCCTCCCAGTTCTCTATTGATATCGATAATAACTAAAATAATACAAACTCTGCAAGCAGTAAAAACAAAAATCTTAACGATAATGCGACACATATAAGATTATAATAAAAAATGAAAGAATTACTATAAAAAATAAAAGAAGGTAGAAATTCTATTTTAAATAATTTCGTTAATTATTTCTGATAAATAAAATATACTAAAGCTGCTAAAATCCACTGTAGAAAAAATTTTACTCTTGATGATATATTTAGAAATCAATAAACGGCATTTAACTTCAATTGTAAATCCACATGAATTATTACAGTAATAAATTTCTTACTTACTAAGACTTTCAGATTCTTGTAATGGAACTTGACACAAATTACTAGACGTCTGCTCTCAGTCAGTTATAATAATTATCCCCCAAAGACCATTAAAAAAGTTCTATGTTTAGAAAAAAAATAACATTTCTCTTAATGATCTCATTTAAATAATACACTAATGTTTTGATAGTAATTTCAATTTCATTTTTTTTTCTTTTCCATTAACTCTCTTTGGAAAGGTGTGTGAAGAGAAACACGTGTTAAAGTTATATAGAACAAAAAAAGAAATCAATTTGTTTATTGTCTCCGCATCATTTCTAAAAATTTAACAGTTTAAATTATATAAGTTCAATATTTGATAAAATTCTCAGATTTCGTTTCTGCATTTACAGAAATAAAACCAACTCTTGGACACAAAAAGCGAATGTCTAATGAAATTCTTATAAAATGATCGAATTACGCTTTAAGTTATTTCTACACTGTAAAAAATGACCAATGTTTCTTATTTTATGAAAATATGCTATAACCACGAACGATAATATAATATAATCTTCTGAGTTATCCGAAATTTCAATTAGCATGTTACATTGTCTTTTGAATTCCCAGAAACGAATACATTTTCAAAATTTAAAGAATGATTTATAAAAACAAATTATTTTTAGCTGCCCGAATTTTTTAGAAACGTTTCCGAAGGGATTTTATAGTGTATTAATTAATGTCCTCAGCCTGGAATATCTGTTTTTCGAATGCTATGAATTCTGAAGTAAACATTTTCATGCTAAAAAAAAATGTTTAACAGACAAACATGCAAAATTAACAGCGTTAACAATAACATTAAAATTAAGATTATTTCTTTACTCTTTCATGTATAAATTAACTTATGCGGCTGAAAACGTGTACTTGAGAATGGATAACATTCGAAAAACAGGAATTCCAGCCTGAGGACACTAATTAATACACTATAAAAACCCTTCGGAAACGTTTCTGAAAAATTCGGGCATCTAAAAATAATTTGTTTTTATAAATAGTTCTTTAAATTTTGAAAATGTATTCGTTTCGGGGGATTCAAAAGACAATGTAACATGCTATTTGAAATTTCGGATAACTCAGAAGATTATATTATATTTTCGTTCAAGGTTATAGCATATTTTCATAAAATAAGAAACATTGGTCATTTTTTACAGTGTATACCTAAATTATGCCTGCGTTGCTCTTATTAAATAATTTTTTTCTTTAAAAATCGGTCATTTTATGGTTATATGTATTTCACATTAATTAAATGTAATGTTTGTAGTAGTTTTTTCGTATAGCTAAATTTTATAATTTTTCAAAGAACAGTGTCGTAATTTAGGACTAATCTATCTTATAAAGCAAAAACATGTCCGTGAGTAACTCTGACATCATATGGACGAAGGAAACGACCTAATTATTAAATTTTGCTTTTACGGATGTTTATTTATAGATCGCACAATTTTAGTTCTTACAACGTCGATTAGGAAAAAACATGTAATTTTAAATACAATTTGTTCATACAAATTATCTCCATTTCCATTTTTCTAAAGTTTGTAAAATAATTTTCAAGAATGCTCTTTTAATCTGTGTCTATCGCGTGCACGCCAATTACTGAATTGGCGTAGCACTTGAAATAATATACATATCTTAGCATTTGTTTCAGGCTAATAATCCATAACAAATTTGAAAATAAAAAAATAAATAAAAAATTAAATAAATAATCCACAGATTTGTAATCGAGCTGTGCGATTAAGCACTGAAATAATCAGAGACAAAACGTCTTCTGTAAATAGCTAAATATAAGGCGATTTTTTCTTTTTCTTTTAACACTTGGCATGCGGCTAATACGAAAGACTTGTTTCTAATAAATTGCAAAATTTTACTTGAATCTAAAATTGAGATATTTCCTATAAAATGCTTTTCGATATTGGTAATGAACAATTTAAAAAATACATTAAATCTAAAAATCCTATTACAGTTTTCAATTAAATATGGTTACTGGCTGACTTACATTTTATACACTGGGCATTATGTTCTTTGACAAGAGAAGCCCGGTTAGTATCGCCTGTTACATATAAAAGAATCGTTTATCTTCCTTTACAAAAAACATGCTATTTTTACAAAAATGAATACAAACATTACACATACCCAGAAAAAGTATTGGTAAACGTTACAGATCAGTTTATTTTTTTTAATGATACATGGTGATTAGAAAATATTGAGTTTTTTTTTATAAAATTGTTCGCTGGTCCCTTAAATGTTGTCGAGACTGAATTTTAACTACCTAGTGTGAGTTCTTTATATAGTCAAATATACAGAAAAAATATCAAATAAATTTCTAGAATTTCGTAAAAATGTCTGAAATCAAATCGTTATTTACTTTGTGTCTTCTAGTAATAATATTTTCATTTTTTGTTGCAAAACATATAATGGAATCATATGTGTTTATATGGGAAAGGGCTTTTTAAAAGCAACCTTATCATTTGAAAATAATATCTATGGGATAATATTGACATATATAGATTCATTTGAATACATGTTATGCCAAAACGACTCAATACTTAAGAAAATGGTAATTTAAAAGATCAGACCATGATTAAAGAAAATCTCCAATTGTTTTCGTCACAATAGAGTTCATTTCACGTCACAGTGCGTATACATATACGTTCATATTTTTTCATTAATGGCAAATTATGAGTTTAAATATATTTATATATCATCTAATATAATAGTTTTGGAAAATGTTCCCAATCAAAATGTATTGATGATGTTGTCTTTTATGTTGGTGAACATTAAAAAAAGTAATTCATTTATATGATGTCTAATTCACACACTAACTGCTTTTCTGTCTGTCAAAAAGTCCCTGTATACGAAAAGTTAGTAAAAATTAGTATTATTGGTAAAGGCGATGGTATAACCATTAGTAACAATTAGCAACCATTAGTTATTTGCCAAGCGCAATCTAATACGTATTAGCGCTCGGTCAAAACCCAACAATTGTAGAACCTTATTTTCAAAAGAGTTGGATGCTCCTGCTATCAAAATAATATAATTTTCAAAAGAAAAAATTATGCATTTTTAATCATAAAATGAAGTTTATTACAATTTAATTATAATGACGTCATGTACAAAGCTTTTCATTCCACTGTTAATGATATTAAAATACATAATTTATGAAAAACTTTTACATAAAATTCCATATGATTGCTTAAAAATAAACTTATTAAAAGACTTTTATTATAAAGTATATGTAAAATTAACATACACAGTACAATAAAATTAACATTAACTCATGTTTTAAGAAATTAATATAAAAATAACTGTTACAAATTAATTTTCACGCGACCAGATCGGGTTATAAGAAGGCCATATCGATCCTATGTTATACAGAATTTCTACTTTTACATATTAAAAATAACTAAATAAAGTACCATTCACATCTACTGAAATTTTATTAAATATTTTTCAAAAGCACAAAATTATTAGTAACTAGCTGATCCACCCGGCGTTGCCCGGTCCCGTCAAAAATAATACGATAGCGAAATCACTCTAAAAATCGCTGCACAAAACCGTTCCTCTGATAACTCTCTGTCTTTCGGAAATTGCACAGACACGGACTCGGAAGCGGATGTAATTTCAATACCATCCCCTCAAACGTCCGGATCATTTGATTCAAAGCGGGTCGGTTTTTGGTCAAAATTTAAAAACAGTTACCGTCGGATTTTCAGAAAATTTGCATTTTGATATGCATGAAAAATAAACTACGAACAGACTGCGAGTTTCGAATCAATACCTTCAATACTTTTCTTACAACTCGAAGATGAGTGAAAATGAGAATATTTCGTTGTCTGGGATTATCAAATCGGGAAATTTCTTTTTCGGTTTCAATAAAAATAGCGATTTTCGGCGCACGCGCAAGCAAATCCTGTAGTCCCACCGCCAGGGGGTGTATTCTGTTCTAACAAATTTTTGACGTGTGTCCCTGCTTTATGAAATGAGGACAAAATTTACTATATTGGTCGCTAAAAGATTGCAGCCGGATTCCTGTTTCTAATCTGGAAAAATCGCATCAAAATATGTAAAAACATAAAAAATCTCATAAAAAATTAAATTAACAGAAATATATTAAAAAATTCCAAAATCGGGCTTCGAGGCGCAAGCCTGCATACTTAGAGGTAACATCCCAAGAAATTTTGTAGCTCTGCAAGCAACGGTCTCTTCAGAACACTGACGATAAACACACACACACAAACTTCCTTCTTTATTATAGGTAGAGATACACAGTATTGAACTTTCAGAAATTTGTCTCTTTAATAACGTACAGATTTTTGAAAATTTGTCAGATTATTGCTACCACTTTGTACGTTTAAGAAACACTTCCGCACCTATCGATGAAACATTCTCAATGCGATTAAAAGTAAATGTTTTTTTAATGCTATATTTTGAATAATAGTTTGAGAAGAAACTCGTTATAATTTTTATTTAAATGCAAAATATTATTTAGCGTCCTTAAGGGGACCGTGGACCTTTATTTGATCATAAATTGACCGAAAAATCAAAATTTATTGAAGTATGTATTATTATTCTTCAGTTTGTATTGAACCATTTAAGAAAAACGGCATGTAGCTGCTATGATTTTTCTCAAAGTGACAAGCATTTGAATTATGTACACAATCAATTTCTCGGTGCTTTAGTAAACTTTATACCTGTTTTTCTCAATACAGATGTTACACCTTTTTTGAGATTTTTGAAATGCTCCATGCGTCTTAATTTATTTCAAAATTCATGAAATTGATAAGGAAGAATCCCGATACTGTTTGCAAAGAAATTGTGTAAGCATTTTACAATTAGACTTCGTTAAGCTAATTAAATTTGATTTATATTTTATTAAAATGCTAAATTTTGATGAATATCGGAATTGAATTCAGAAGAAAATCTCTCAAAAATTAACTATCCGAAGAATGAAATAACTGATACACAGATTTCTTTGTAATATAGTTTTAAGTGATCCAAATGCTAAATGGAGAAAATATCTTAAAAATTAAGACGCAAGGAGCATTTTAAAATTTGGTTTATAAATTTTAAATTTTGTAAAAAATCTCAAAATTATATTAAGATTAGAATTTTTTCTTAAGTTATTCTATATACTTATGGTGAAATGTATATATACACAAAATTTCATTTATCTGTAATGAAAAATAAAGAAATTCAATTTTAACGCCCACCGTCCCCTTAATGTACTTTTTCTAACTGCACATAATTAATATTTGTACATTGGAGCATCTTTGGCATGCTCAAACTCTACATAAACCATGATTTTCATCGTTGGGCCAGGAGCGGCTAATATGTTTTTAATACTTTCTGTTGATATACTCATATATTCGTACATTTTCCATCCCCATTTAAATCTCACAATAAATCGTCAAACTCAGCTGAAAATTCCACAAAAGATATTCTGACTTTCTACAATCAATTATCTGCTGGATAACACACTTATTTGTCTTCTTTTCTTTGGACAACCATATTTCCATAAACAGTTACTAAAAATCTCTCAAGAGGAAAACAGTAATTTGGAGAGCACCACACACACAATTACATTTTGAAAAAAAAAATTCTTCGTGTAAGTCACCTGTACATTTTCCAAATGTTCTCCACTTTAAAAAAAAATCTACTTATAATAAAATCCAAAGGCAAGAAAATGTCTGTAACCATTCCGGGCGGGACCACTCTGGTCTGCGAATCGACCGTAGTTAAACGTCATGTTAGGCTTAATGAAAAACCTATGCTAAATGATAATATCTTCTACTTGAAATCATGTCGGTTCAGCATATTTTTCCTATAAAACATGCATATTATATCCTATTATAATGTTTTAAGTTCTTAACTAAAAATCCAGATTAAACCTCGGAATACCAGATATAAGCCATGGTAATAGAATATCTCAGGCAGGGGAATGCCGTGTTACGATTTTGACTCCAAAATGAAGTTTGGTAATGCCCAGTCATTCAAGTACTGGCCGGAGCGCCATCTATTTTCTGGATTTGAATTTAAAATCGAACAACTTTTTTTTAAGTATAACTTTTTTTTTAGTTGCATTTAAAAATAAATTCTGCGTTGTTTTTATCGAGTTTTATAATTAAAAAAAAAAGAAAAGAAAAAAGAAAAAAAAGAAAAAAAAACACGAAAAATGAACTATTTTAAGAATTTGTGAAATATTTATAATAAGTTTACAAACTGCAAATATTTTTTTTCAACCGTATTATTAAAAAGGAACAAAAATATTAATTTTTATTCAAGACAAGCCTAGAACACAATTAATTTTTTTCTTTTAAATTTTACAGTACTCAGATAATTTAAAGTAATTAAGACAGTGTCTAGATAAAAATTCTGGATAGTATTTATTTAGTTATTTAGATTACTCAATTTAATTTTCATAAATATTTCATGGATTAACTTATTTTTTCTGATTAAAACAAATCCTGCAATGTTTTTATACGCGTTTTATTATTATTATTATTATTATTAAAAAAATATGAACAGAAGAATTATTCAGTTGAAGAATTTATAAATGTTCATAATACATTTTACAAACTAAAAATAATTAATTTTTTTTTTCAGCTGTATAAGAAAAAAATAATTCCTATTCAAGACAAATCGTGAAGCAAAGTTATTATTTTTTTATTTAAGTTTACTGTACTGAACAAACTATTTAAAGTATTTAAGCTAATATCTAGGTAATTTTATAAACATTTCTTTTCTTTTTTTTCAAATCAAAATATAAATTGATGTCTGTGTATATAGTGCATTTGTGATCAATACATTTTGATAAATTAGAACTTCTGTTCCTATGTGTGTGCATTTAAATAAAAATGACATAAATAAAGATATGCAGATCTTTGTAAGAAACAAGTAACAAACATTTTTAAAGAGAGAACAAACACAAAATACATTTCAAGAATTCAAAAAATTAAACATCTGAATATTGACTTTTGCTGGTGCTGCCATCTGTCGCCTCAATATAAAAATAACTTCAGATTTAAAAAGAATTAATTTCAAATTGCTCTGTCAAATTTCTTAAATAAAACTTTTATATCATGAGACTTTTAAACAAGACTTCGGACAAAAATAACTTACTTTTTTATTATAGAAATATTTAGCAAATACAAGGTCTGATTTTATATACTTGCCTTAAAAATTTCATTTAAAAGTGCCTGTTTAACGAAGTGTCAAAGTTTTATTACGATTTTTTTTATGAAACTTTTGTATAAACTCTCAAACTAGGCTTTTAGAAAGAATTGAAATAAGTTATTTTAAACCTTATCTTACTCACTCATTTTTTTTTTTCAAATTAAAATAAAAATCAGCTAAATATTAGATCAGCATTATATATAACGCTACACTGAGAGTAGAAAACAATGATAGATTTCTTATACTCAATTCATTATTCCGTCTTTCGGCTTTCACATAGTCCGTGTCACATCCGTATACAAAACAGTTTCGAGCCATATTAAAATATAATGTAAAAATAATAATTTATAAAGGAAATAATAACACATTCGTATAGCGAACAATGTTAATTTGATTCCTGTACAGACCGCAGGGCCGCATGCGACCACTTTGGTGAGCGTTAGACCCAAGTTTGCTTGGAGGATGCCATAGGCGAAATTTCTCCTAATCTATTTATATCTGCGTGATATAAGAAACGAACACTGTTGCGAATACTATTGTTTTGGCGCCATCTACAGGCTTTAAAATGTATTTTCCTACAATACAAGCCTTTCAATAATAAAACCTTCATGCTGTTTGTTTGTATGAAATATTATAAAAATGGAACGCAGATCAACAATTCGTCATTTTTGACGGGGGTTATATACTAGTATATATATAAATTTTAAATATCAGAAGACGCATAGAATTAAGAACATTTTTTTTTTGACAATTCTAAAAATTGGATAATTTTCGTTTTTGCTTACTCGAAGAAAAAGGCAAATAATTATGTTGAGTTAACCGTCTGACTGTCCAGCAAAAGCGGAAAATTGTAATGGTGTTTTCGCTGTATTTTAATTTAAATAAATAGAAAGATGATTATTCCAAAATTATTCAAAAACTTAATTACACATATAAATGCAATCTTTGAGGGTATTAATCATTACTCAATGCATTAAAACACCATTACATCAGTAGAATTATATTAATTTAAATTACGCTTGTATTGTAGTGAAACCTGAAGCTTAGTGATCAGATTAACACGGGGAGTCAGCGAGATGGTTTTCATGTACTACCTTATCTTAATAAGGATTAGAGCTACATAAAATGCTTTTTTGACATTTTTAATTCATATTAATTTTTTTAAATATTGATTTCCCTCAGAAAGTCTATATTTGGAGACTTTATCCTATATGTTAAAAACTGACGCTTTGGATAACATATTTTAAATATTTCTTATAAAAAATCTACACGTTGAAATTGGAAACAGAAAACTCTTCATTGAAAAGAAAATGAAATTAAATACTTTAGCTGAGGTTTCTTTTGTAGTTATGTAGAGATATTTTCATAAATGTGGTAGCTTGTGACTGTTTTATGAGTAACTATATTAACAGAACAAAAGTTTATATTGGGTTGCCCGGAAAGTTCGTGCCGGTTGGGAAAATCAATTTGTACCGGAAAATTCTACCCGTTAATTATTAGACATTAGCTATCGGAATCAATGTGTAATAATTATATAATGGAATTTTCCGTTACGATTGATTTTCCCAATCGGCACGAACTTTCTGGACAACCCAATAAATATTATAAATACTTATAGTTTTTTAGAATTTTCTAATTTTTTTTTAATCTGTTATAAATATAGATTTTCATTTCAAGAATATCAATTAGATTGTAAATTAGACTTTTAAATAAGAAAGGATTTCAGAAATTCTCAAAATAATCAAGGAGTTTACATAAAATTAAGGAAACTTTTCATAAATCGAGAAGTTCACTTTTATAAACAAATGATAGATCGACTAACTTAATTTCTTCTTCTGCAATTTTAGACGATATTTTCTCGATATTTACATACCTGAAAAGAATAAAGAAACATTAATTATTGTTGTTTAAAAAATATTTCAATATTTAAGTTATGATACAATATACATAAAATAATAGTAATAACCATCACTTGTTTTAAGGAATTTAGAAAACGTTATTGATATTAAAATATACTTGTGTTCTCTAATTTCTATAGATAATGAGGATTTATAACTTTGTTTAAATGTGATAGTAGAATATTTTAAAAGAAATAGAACTGTATCTATTGCAATAAACAACAATAATAAATCACAACAATAAGGTAAAATATGTATTATAAGGTTTCTCTGGAAAGGGGAAAATATTTTGCAGTAGAGATATTAATTCCTAATACAATAACTGGGAAAACAGCATATATGGATAATTAAGACAAAATTTTCTAAGCGTACCTCAATTTTCACAAAAACCTTATGTCTAACAGTGCTAAAATGCTTTAGAAAAAATAGAACAACTAAATTATAATAGTAAAAAGTGACACTCCTTTTTAATATTTTATGATTATTTTGATCATCAAATTGGCTTCAGCATATTCTACCTTTAACAGCCGAGTTTTTTAAAAACTTCGAATCTATATAACGTTTCTCAAATTAAATGTTATATTAGAACTCAGAAAAAATTAAACAAAGCCGATAAATTCAATATTAAAAAAAAAGAAAAAGTGCATGGATCTATTGTAGTTAGACATTATGTTATACTAATCTCAAAATTAAATGGAACACTATGTGCATAAAACTTTTAAGGTTTAAAGAGGTATACAAAGCATGGGTATTATAAGGGTTTGATAATACAATTGAACATATAATATAATTGAAACAGTGGCTCAGTAGAGTACCAACTGACACCGCTAAATTTAAATTGTTTTCTTCGTCTTATTTAAAAACAGAATTTCTGAGATTTTTTAAGGCGAAAAATACTATTAAAATTTAATGGTGACAATCGCCCCAATGGTGCGCCACTGTTCCATCGTTTGTGTATTAAATAAATTCATAATTGTATAGAGTCAAAATAGAAATTCTACAGTTTATGTGCATAACAGCGGGCAAAATAACATATATATATATATATATATATATATATATATATATATATATATATATATATCAGGTTGAGTAAAAAGTTTTCCTCCAAAAAATGTTTTATTGTAAAATGATAAATACATACGAAATCATCATAGCTAATTAGGATAGTAATCTCCGTTTAAATCTACAATCGTTTACCGACGTTTTGGCAACATTTCAATCCCTTCTGCGAAAAATTGTGGCGTGCGCAAATCCAGAAAGAGATCGACCTCATTTATGACCTCCGCATTTGAATGGAAGATTGTGCCATCAAGATGCAGCTGCAGATGTGAAAACAGATAGAACTCTGAAGGGGCCATGTCGAGGCTGTATGGTGGATGTTGCATCAAATCCCACTCCAGCTTGTAGAGCGTCCAGCTGGTTATCGTACTAACGTGTGGCCGGGCGTTATCTTGATGAAAGAGAACCACCTTCCCTCTAAACACGTTTCTTCGTTTTTCGCGAATGGTATTGCAAACTTTAATTAGCGTGTTGCGGTATATTGCACTGTTGATAGTTTGTCCGCTTTTCAGGTACTCTTTGAACAGAATTCCATGACAATCCTACTAGATGCAGAGGAGCAATTTCTTGTTAGTTAAGGCACGTCTTGCAACGGAGCCAGCTGATTCCCCAGGTTCTAACCACCTTCCTTTATGGCTTTTATTGTTGTAGTACACCCATTTTTCATCACAGGTCACAATTCTGTCCAGAATGTTCTCTTTCCTTTGATCTCTGAGCAGAGCCAAACAATAGTTTTTTCTCCTCAGCAGTCAATTTGTGAGGCAGCCAACGGTTGAACTTAAACGTTTGGTTTATGCGTTTTAGAAGGTGAACTATTGTTTTTTGGAAAATGTTAAGCTCTAACGCAATAGTTTGTGTTGAAACATTTCTGTCTTGATCAATGATTTGCTTTAACTGCTCACAATCAACTTCAATAGGGCGGTCAGAACTTGGTTCATCTTCACTGCCGAAATTTCCAGCTTTAAACTACAGAAAAAAAACTTTGACTGTATCATAAGAAACAGTAGTGATTCCTAAACTTTCACACATCTTTCTGTGGCATCTTTCAGTCGCACTGAGGTTTTTACGGAACTCATAGTAAATAACCGTTCTGATCTGCTGACTTGATAGCTCCATTTTAAACACTTTTTTGAAGCACAAGATATTAAATTTTTAACAAACAAATTACACAGTCATATAGGCCCTATGCTCTGCTTTCGAATGCAAAAATTGGTTGGCTGAAAAGTTAACAACCGCACGAATGACAGCTGTTTGTGCGAAGGTCTCCCTTTGACGGAAAACATTTTACTCAACGTAATATATATATATATATATATATATATATATATATATATATATATATATATATATATATATATATATATATATTACAAAACTTAAATTTTGTTTCGCCAAGGTTAACATTATTCTGTATAAAATTTCCTTTTAATAATACTCCATATATTATACCGGCTTATTAAATTAAAACCTATTCTTAAATTAATATGTCAATCTTCATATGTAAAGCTATAAGATCTTAATCCACCTAATAAAATTTATTCCGAATTGCTTAAATCTAAAAATGGCGCTAACTACTTATATTCCTTAAATAAAACCCTTATTATTTAAATCCCTATTAAAATTGACTGTTATTTCCCACATGTATATCAATCCTCTCTAAATTCTTTACTTAATTGCTAAAATGTCATACCTAAATTATCCCGTTCTAAAAAACCTATTTATTTAAAATCATTATTTTATTAAAATATCAAAATGTCTATTATAATATTGCAATACTTTAATATTCTAGTTTTATTCCGCATCGACAAATTCAATTTTTTATTTTCTGTTTTTCTCTAGCGCGGGTTTACGGGCGGGGGGGGGGTTATACAACAATGGGGACAAGAACTGGCGCTATTGCGTTTGCTTTTTTGCCCTTACATTACTTCTACATATCGCATATATTCAAATTTTATATCATCAAATATGTAAAAAATATATCTGTTGAATGAAATTTCTTTGAAAGCTGTAGTTGAATGTAGTGATTTTCTTTGATTTTTTGAATATTTTTTAATAGCGATTAGTTTAAACATCTATCTCAAGGACGAGCATTTGTTTACTACAATAGTATAATGCAACTACTAATAGAATTACTACAATTAACAACCACATAAGGTCAGATTAACCATAAAAACCCTACATTAACGCTAAGCTAAAATCTGTCAACAAAAGACATATTTTAATTTTATTTTAAACATAATATATAAAATTAAAATTACTTATTTAGAAGATACGTTGCATTAGAATATTCTCCGAATTTTATTTTCACCTTCTTCTTCCTTTTCGCATTATCTAATATATTTTTATTATCTACATTCTAATTTCTAGTCATAACTGTGTATAAGGTCATTACTTTCTTATACTATAAAATGTACTAACGTACGAATAACTTTTTCTCTTTATTTTCTTCCCTATACATGCATAACTACAGCTATTAATCAATCTCTCAATGTGTATATTTTACATTATCCTTTGTATCGTTATACACAAACACACACACACTTATGTATATGTATATATATATATATATATATATACATATATATATGATTGACGGATATTTCAATTACAACAAAAAGTTTACTAATACATGTATTAATGCCATTATAAAAGATACTTGGCACAGAATAGCTGCGCGAATGAATTCCGTTTGTATTCAACATGCATCTCAAAGGTTTATAATTAATTTGTATCGATCGATGTGTCATTTCGAAATTACTAATAGATGAATTGTTTTATACAAACATTATATAGTAAATCGTTATGTTGCAGTAGCGTATTTGTAAAATGTATATCTAGTGGAAAGGCATGTCCTAGTTTGACTAGTTATTAATGAAACAAAATATGCAAAAATCTTCCGATATTATATAAACTGTAAATTATTTGTAGCATTTTTCATGTTATCCAAGGAGCTGAAATGAAATTATAATCTACTGATTGTAAAACACTTATTTTAGCCACGAATTAAGCGACAAACTTATTCATTTCCTTTTTCCTTTGCCAATAGATTATATTCATTCATTTTTTACATTGGCCAAAAATGCGATTTATTTCAAGCTATCCCAGAAATATTAATGAATTATGAAAGACATTTAAATAAATTATTTTATTCACATTTTTTAAATAAGATCCTTAATACAACTTTATTAGAGTTAGAATGCTTGTTTTTGTAGAAAATTAATAAAAAAATACTTCGAAGCAATATACACTATAAGATGCATATAACTATTAGTTTGCTAAACGGTGAAAACGGAAAAAAATATTAAAACTAAATTTGAAATTTTAAAGTAATTAAATGAACTGTATAAAAACATACTTAAAGAAAGACAATTTAGTTTAAAAAGCCATGTTGCTCAGGTTCGTGTCATTATGCTATTTCACACAGTACTACTGAACAACTTAACGCTGCACACCGGACCTTGGTGGTTCAAGTTTGAACTCTCTTCTAAATCTCCCAATTTCTTCCATATCAATTATATAATCCGTTTATAAAATTTCATATGTATCGTTCATTAAAATTACCACCATCTGCTTCTAGTCCTTTGATGATTACTATTTGTGAAAATATGTGATTCTTAATGCGCCTATATACATGTGTGTATTTATTCCAATAATAAAACTGAAATACATGGTGATTATAAAAATACTATAACGATATATGAGCCCCTAGCTATCATACTGTTCACAGAAACTGACTGAAATTTTCCTTTAAATTTTTTTAGGTATGCGCTCAAGAATCATATGAAGCGTTAGGCAGACTAAGAAGAAAAGAGAAAACAACCCATAAAGGAGAATTAAGGAACAGAAAGTAAAACATGTTATTGTTCAGTGCTATCTGCCAAATTTTCGAAATAAGAAATTGCTTGTGGAATACTTTCTAAATAGGTTTCCGTAGTTAAAAAGTAGAAACGGAACCATTATAAGGTCACTCATGTGTCTGTCTATCCGTCTGTCACGACAATAGACAGTTCAAATTTGGCAGAGTCATAAAAGCTATTGACCCACATCTATATAGACATTAGCTATTCACAAATACGTTAAAGAAAAACATTACAGGGCAAATTAAATTGCTTGAAAAAAATTGTAAAACGCGTGGTGTTTTGTTAGAAATATCTCGTAACATCTAACTCAGAAATATATTTGCATTAGTTTTAAGTATTATATTTTCACAGATATCTTCGTAAATGTACTGCAAAAATATGAACGCAATTGGCACAATGCCAAGTTTTAAATTTGTACAAGGTCTTTCGTTTATGTAAGGCGAATAATAGTGATAAATAATCAATAATTTTCATTCCAATTAAAGTCAGTTATTGCAGGCAAACAGTATTTAATAAATGTATTTTACGGAACTCTTTGTGCGCGTGTAAAACTCGAACTTGACCGATTATTTTGTATCTCGTTACCAGGATTCAAGACGGATGGCCTGTTGTCAAGCAGTCTGCTACCAGTTGTCAAATAATGTTTCTTTATCGTTCAAATCTTTACCGTATTTCTGTCTGTTTGTCTGCCATCTGTCTATCTGTCCGTTCTCTAACTCGCGTAAATATGATAAGATTGCAATGCAATTTATATATGCTAATGAAGTTTACTATGGCATGTTTGGTATTCAAAATAAAGTATGTAGCGTTATTTACAGGGACACTCAAAATAATTCCGCTACATTACGGTATATGGGGGAAAATCGTTTGTGGTGAATCTTAATGATGTTACACTATCTCAAATATATTTAAATTGTTATATATATCACTGAGGTGAGCTACAAGATACTTAATAGATACTCTCTAACTCGAGTAAATATGATAAGATTGCGATACAATTGATATATGCTAATGAAGTTTACTATGGCATGTTTGGTATTCAAAATAAAGTATGTAGCGTTATTTACAAGGACACTCAAAATAATTCCGCTACATTACGGTATATGGGGGAAAATCGTTTGCGATGAATCTTAATGATGTTACACTATTTCAAACATATTTAAATTGATATATATATATCACTGAGGTGCACTACAAGATACTTACTATATATTGAATACTATATATAGAATATGGTATGCATAGCGGTCATTGTTCATTTGAACGGACACACAAAATAATTCTGTTAGAGTACTGTCTAAGAACAATAATTGCCAGACGTGCGTTGTAACTTGTACGTTTTTAAATTAAACTAATTTTTCACCTATTACTTGGTCTGTATAAATTATATAGATGATATTCAGGGCAGAACAAAAGAAATCACCTTTCTTTTATTGACGGAAATTACTGAGGGGCAAATTACAACTGTGCTATATGTTTCCTATCTGAACTAAATTTTAGCATACTATGTAGTATACATACAAGCCTTTAGATCATATAAATGGCTGCAAAAAGCAGTTCGGATATTTTTTCGACTTGGATGGTAGTCCCCGAAATTGGATCTTGAAATGTGTTATACGTTTTCCAGTCAAACTACAAAAGCTTCTCAATCCATTCTGACAGTTATTTAAGTCTTCAGTCGCTAGAAAATACTTTTACTTCTAACTATCTAGTTGAAAACATAACACAAGCCTTGCAACATTCCTTCAAAACTTTCTATTCTCAGTAGGTTCATGGTCACTGGGAAGAGGTTATAGATAAACTAGCTAACAAGACAGCTCTTCACTCAACATCACCTGTTTTAGACGTTAGGTTTTTTTTTCCATATCTATCTTCATCTTAAAAAACAACTAAATATATATATACATTAAAACAGAATCTCAATCTTCTCAATCCATTCTGACAGTTATTTAAGTCTTCAGTCGCTAGAAAATACTTTTACTTCTAACTATCTAGTTGCAAACATAACACAAGCCTTACAACATTCCTTCAAAACTTTCTATTTTCAGTAGGTTCATGGTCACTGGGAAGAGGTTGTAGATAAACTAGCTAACAAGACAGCTCTTCACTCGACATCACCTGTTTTAGACGTTAGGTTTTTTTTTTCATATCTATCTTCATCTTAAAAAACAACTAAATATATATATACATCAAAACAGAATCTCAATCTTCTCAATCCATTCTGACAGTTATTTAAGTCTTCAGTCGCTAGAAAATACTTTTACTTCTAACTATTTAGTTGCAAACATAACACAAGCCTTACAACATTCCTTCAAAACTTTCTATTTTCAGTAGGTTCATGGTCACTGGTAAGAGGTTGTAGATAAACTAGCTAACAAGACAGCTCTTCACTCAGCATCACCTGTTTTAGACGTTAGGTTTTTTTTCCATATCTATCTTCATCTTAAAAAACAACTAAATATATATATACTTCAAAACAGGCGACAAAAATGGGACTATGCTCAAACGAGGCACTATACATACAGGTTCTGCGTCAATTCGTCGCAGCGTCAATTCGTCGCGGCTCAATTCGTCGCAGCCTCAATTCGTCGCGGCGTCAATTCGTCGCATCGTCAATTTGTCGCGGCGTCAATTCGTCGCGAGCTCAATTCGTCGCAGCCTCAATTCGTCGCGGCGTCAATTCGTCGCATCGTCAATTTGTCGCGGCGTCAATTCGTCGCGAGCTCAATTCGTCGCGGCTCAATTCGTCGCAGCGTCAATTCGTCGCAGCGTCAATTCATCGCGGCGTCAATTCGTCGCGGGCTCAATTCGTCGCGACGTCAATTCGTCGCAGCGAAAACGTCTTTGAAGGCTATTATGATAAAAATAAAGATAATTCAGTAAAATTACTCAATGATAATTTGTTTTTTAGATTTAGAGAATTGTAACTAACATTTTACAGGCAATTTTGGAGGAATCTTTTTTCATATGTGATTTTTGTGAATTTCCCTGATGAGAACATGAAGGTTTAATGAATTAGAACAACTCATTTCTTATTTAAATTAGAGATCGAATAAATATTGCTTTAGATTACCGAAAAAATGGCGGAAGATTTAGGATAAAATCACCCAGAGCATGAAAAAATGAATACAAATGCTAGAAAAAAGTTACATATGCGTACACAGGGTACAAAAGAGGACCCCCCCCCTCCTCCTTATATTTGAAAGAAGTAGGAAGTAAAAAAAGTATTTAGAGATGTAAACATAAAAACTATTTGTGATTATGATTGAACTGATCGCTTCATGAATGCAATTTCATTATATGATGTTTTGGCTTTAAAAGTTTTATCATTCATTTCATCTATACTAATAAAAGAAAGTTGTTTGTTTTTCTGAGTTCTGTGTGTGTGTGCGAAATGACAAGCAAAATCTACCGCACGTAGAAGTTTGAAAATTTGGGTGCGGATATTCCAATGCAGTCCCTGAAGACCTGGGGCTCAGATTTTTCATATTTTAAGACCCGGGGCCCTTTTAAGGTTTTTGCATCTAAATTGTTAATAATTTGCCCCGGTTTTATCCAATCTCCCTTGTTTTAGTGGCCATTTCTCCATTAAGCTTTCCCCCCATTTCCACATTGCAGTTAGGGCCCTGGCCCCATGTGGCCCGATGCGTTGTTCACTTGAACCTTTTGTGTGCCATGCATTTTTCACCCTCTCTAATTGTGTCACTCTCTCAATGCGTGACTTTTAAGTTGAGTCTTGGACTCCTCTCAACGGGCCACCACCCTCGTATTTCTATTGAAGCCCCAGGGCCCTTTTTTAGCCTTTCTTTCAAATTTTATTCTAACGATTAATTTATAACCTATGCTTAATTTTGTTAATTGAAGATGTAAAGCGCTACGTACTAGGATGTTTTAAGATGTTTTCCTCTTAAGGTCTTACTCAAAACTATCAGTTGGCCCCTTTTGGGACCTCTCACTTAAAAATCAACCGATCCACTATGTTTTTGTTTACTGATAACTTTTTAGGACTTCCAGCTACAAAAAAACAACAAAATTTTCTCGGTCAAGTCCCGACCCTCCTGGGCACTTAAAAATTTTTGTGCCCTAAATTGTTAATAATTAGCCCCATTTTTACCCGATCTCCTTCGTTTTTGGGGCTTTATCTCCATTAAGCTTTACACCATTTCTACGTTCCAGTTAAGACCCTGGCCCCCTGGGACTCAGTATAGGGAAGACAAAGAGGGGGGAGATGAAATAGGGGAGATGAAAGAAAATTTGCCGAAATCATGTTAACTAAAACTCACAAATTAAACCTGTTTATGGATGAATTCTGCTGTCTTGTTTGAAAATGTCAGCCACCCTAAAATTTCAAACCGCTATACATCAGCCATTTTTTAAGATAGAGGCAAATTAAAAAATTCTCTAGAATCCTTGGATCAAGACATAACATTTAACGGAAAAAGTTTTTAGAATTTTTAATTTTATTTTTACAATTTTTTGAAATTGTAATCTTTAAATGGCTATACAATGAGGACAGACAGACAGACAGACAATTTGTAAAAACTTTTTTTCGGAATCTCTGACCCCTAAAACGTGTAAATCCGTCGAAAACTGGAAGTTGAAAAAAAGTTCGATTACAATATTTTCTTCTATAGCAGAAAGTAAAAAATCATAAATTGGAAACATTTACTGAATACAACAAGCAGCATTAGTGGATGAAAATAATTAAAATATAATATAATTATGGTTTACTTTCTAACTTGGTGACCCACCCGGTGTTTTCCGTGCCCGTGATAATAACCATAAACAGAACTCAAGCTTCTATGACTCTTTTAAAAGAAGCTGCATAGAGGGGCCCAAGAAGGGGATTAATATTCAAAATTAGTGGTAGCTGAGGCCCGAGATATTTTTTTGTCGTTCAAGTAGTAGTTGGAAGTTCTAAGTAGTTGTCAGACAAAAAAGCTAGTGAATCGGCCGATTTTTAAGGGAAGCTAACAAAGGGGGCTAACTAATAGTTTTGAGCAGGACCCTAAGAGGAAAACATCTTAAAAGATCCTGGTACTTAGCGCTTTAAAACTTCAATTAGTCGGAATTAAACATAGGGTATAAATTAACCATTAGAACAAAATTTAAAGAAATGCTTAAAAAAGGGCCCTAAAGGCCCAATAAAAATATAAGCGTGGTGACCCGGCGAGAGTAATCCAAGGCTAAACTTTAAAGTCGCTTACTAAGAGGGTGACAGAATTGTGCGGGTGAAAAATGCATAGCACACAAAAAGTTCAAGGGGCCTTGAGTCGGGCCCTAGGGTCTTAACTGGAATGTAGAAATGTAGGAATAACTAAATGGAGCAAAGGCACCAAAAACGAAAAAGAAAATCGGATTTAAAGGAGCAAGTTATTAAAAATTTAGGGAACAAAAACTTCAACGATGCCCTTATACCGAGTACCACGGGGCCCCGGGTCTTAACTGGAACATAGAAATGGGAGAAAAGCCTAATGGAGAGAAGGCACCAAAAACGAAGGAGATCTGAGAAAAATGGGGAAAATTATTAATAACTTAGGGCACAAACATTTTAAGGTGCCCATAGGGCCCGGGACTTGTCCGAGAATTTTTTTTGTCGTTCATATAGTAGCTGGAAGTCCAAAAAATTTACATTAAAAAAAAAAAAAAAAAAACTAGTGGATCGGTCGATTTTTAAGGGAGCTATATTAGAGGTCCCAAAAATGGCCAAATGATAGTTTTGAGTACGGCCTTAACCGTTTAGCGGGCGGTGGTCACAAAAAGGACACCTAATTTTAATTCCAAAACTGACAAACGCCACCAAGAATATTTAATTAAAATTTTCCTTTTATAAAGTAAGGGAAAATCAGCAAGTTATTCTTCTCTAAGGAAATCGTTTGTAAAATCTGGTGCAGTCCATTATTTCATTATTTTACAAACAGATTTATTCCGCGCCGGAAAGGGTTAAGAGAAAAACATCTTAAAAGATCCTAGTACGTAGCGCTTTAGATCTTCAATTAGTCGAAATTAAGCATGGGGTATAAATTAATCATTAGAATAAAATTTGAAAGAAATGCTAAAATAGGGTCCTAGAGCCACAGTAAAAACATGAAGGTGTTGGCCCGGGGAAAGGAGTCGAAGACTCAACTTAAGTGTTACGCATTGAGAGGGTGAAAAATGCATGGCGCACAAAAGGTTCAAGTCAACACCGCATCGGGCCCAGGGGGCCAGGGTCCTAACTGAAATGATGTAGGAATGGGCGGGGAATTTAATAGAGAAAGGTCCACAAAAAGAAGGGAGATCAGATGAAAATGGGGCAAGTTATTAACAATTTAGATGCAAAAACCTTAAAAGGGCCCTAGGGGCCCCGGTTCTTAAAAGATTAAAAATCTGAGCGTCAGGTCTGTAGGACCTGCCTTCGACTATCCACACCCAAATTTTCAGACTTCTACATGCGGTAGATTTCGCTTGTCATCGCGCACACGTACACAGAACTCAGACCAGATAAACACTTTCCTTTTATTAGTACAGATGGAATAAATGAAAAAACTTATAAAACCAAAATACTACTTAAAGAAATTGCATTCATGCAGCAATCAGTTCAATCACAATCACAAAAAAGTATTTTATGTTTACGTCTCTCAATACTTTTTTTACTTCCTAAATCTTTCAAATATAAGGGAGGGGGGGAGGGTTGTACACATATGTCAACTAATAATTTTTTTAAAAAAAATTCTAGCATTTGTATTCGTCATTTTTTCTTGATCTGGGTGATTTTATCCTAAATCCTTCGCCATTTTTTCGGTTATCTAAAGCAATATTTATTCTATCTCTAATTTAAATAAGAAATGACTTGTTCTTATTCATTAAACTTTCCTGTTCACAACAAGGAAATTCCCCAAAAAATCACTTATAAAAAAATTCCTCCGAAATTGCATTTAAAATGTTAGTTATAATTCTGTATATCTAAAAAACAAATTATCATTAAATAATTTTACTAAATTATCCTTATTTTTATCATAATAGCCTTCAAAGACAATTTCGCTGCGACGAATTGACGTCGCGACGAATTGACGCCGCAACGAATTGACGCTGCGACGAATTGTCGCCGCGACGAATTGACGTCGCGACGAATTGACGTCGCGACGAATTGAGTCGCGACGAATTGAGCTCGCGACGAATTGACGCTGCGACGAATTGACGCTGCGACGAATTGTGCGCGATGAATTGTTCCGCGATGAATTGTGCGAGATGAATTGACGCGACACCATACAATCATACACCTTCTTTCGAAAAGTGTCTAATAAACTATTACTAAATCATTGAAATATCTATGTATTCGCGACAAATCACGGGCCATTCCCGCCATACTTCTACAATTTTCATAGGGTTTTTCTTTGCAATGCGTATGTGGCCAAATAGGCACATCATTGCATTATATGCTAAACTGCATCTTAAGAGCCTACGCTAGTCACGCGAAGAAACGCTTAAGCTAATGGTAAGTCTATGGGAACGTTCTTGGCAGACTTCCCGTTCGCATTTTAATATTTTTAAATGATTTTTTTTTACATAGGATAGCTGAGGCCAAGCTCTAACGTTGTTAGTTTTTACTTTTTTGATTTTGGTTACAGTTTTTTTAAAAGCGGACATTTTTAATTTTGGAACCGGTTGGAACCGGTTCTGAAAGTGAAAGTACCCTTATATATAAAAACTGGAACCGAAATAGAAAAAGTAAAAATTAACAACGTTAGAGATCAACCTCAGCTATCCTATGTAAAAAAAAACATCATTAAAAAATATTAAAATGCGAGCGATATATCTGCCAAGAACCTTCTCAAGACTTAACATTAACTTGCGCGTTTTTTCGCATGACTTATGTAGGCTCCTAAACTCAGATTTTCACTTAAGAAAGCCACAATCACATAATTATCATGTCGGTCTTAGTGTTAAAGGCTTAGATGCTTTACACTCACGCTAAAAAAAAAAAAAAAAAAAAAAAAAAAAAATAATCGGTTAAAAAAAAGAAAAATGTCGCCAAATTTAGGGGATTTTTTCCTTTAATGGCAACCTAGCCATTGTATTAAGTTATTCGTTTGGCGCAGTCTTGGAAATCGCGCCAACCAAACAGTCGCCAATCTTTTGTTTACATTTTAGCGTGAGTGTAACACATCTGTTCCGTGTTAAAAAAGCCAAACAAACTCAAAAAAGTAATAGATTGTATTCGACTAATTGAGCATAATCAATATATATTTCAAAATGTCTTGCCGCCTATTGACTATCCGTTCTGTTAATTTTATTAATGTGTTAATTTTTAATTACAACCTCTGCAGACTATGAACTTAATATCTCTATGAAGAAAATAACTATTCGTTCAGTTCATAAAATTTGCAAAACTTTGTAAAACTTTATAAGGATATAAGCTGGACGATGTCGAATATGCGTTGTTTGGTGAGGTTAGTAGAGTTTTAGCCCTTGGGTAGGCCTCCCTACCTGGTTGAACTTGTATATATTTAGACATCTTTTTCGTATTAAACCGTGAAGTTTTGTTAAAATAATCTGGACGTGGTTGAAAGTGGTTCATATGTGTTTGACTCATGATTCTTCGCTCTTGTATTTTTTGTGTACTGTCCTTAAACAATATCACTTTTTTTTTTCTTTTTTAGTTGTCAAAATATTTCTAAATTATGTACTTAATTTATAATTTTATGTATTAAATTCACATAAAATTAAGTATGTATTTCAGAAATATTTTGAAACTAACAAAAAATGAGACATATTTGAATAACAGTACACACAAAAGTAAAATTAAAATATTATTCTTATGAACAGATATTTTAAAAATAGGAATGCATTACGCGCACATAGCTTTAACATTAGCGGGAGGAAGTTGAGATATCACTGAACACCAGCCTTATAATAATAATGCATATCAGATTTAGAAACTCGAAAATGTACAGGGTGTCCCAAAAGTCCTTGACACATTTTTAAATTCAATAAAAGATGAAGCAATTGACGGAGCCTGCGCGGGTTGGACAAAACTGTTTCTTGTGATCTGAAATTTTGTTTAAGCAAATAAAAATAAATAGTTCCAAAAAGTTCTCATAGATGGAGTTGATTCTGGAAAGTTACCGAATAGGTAGAATGCCTTTATACATAACAATGGCGAAAGACGAACAATGCGTACTATGACGAACTATGGTAATCCACATTCCAGAAGATAACAATACACGTCTATCCATCCTCACTCATTTAATCCAACTCAGGAGGGAGAGTATTGCTAAGTTCTGGGATGTGGGTTGCCATAGTGTGGACAAAAACTGTGCATACGTATTGTGGGTCTTTCCATTGTTATGTATAAAGGCATTCTACCAATTCGATAACTTTCCAGAAGCAGCGCCATCGTTGAGAAATTTTGGAATTATTTTTTTTATTTGCTTAAACAAAATTTCAGATTATAAGAGGCAATTTCGTCCAAGCCGAACTCTCGTACACCAATTGCTTAATCTTGTACTGAATTTTGGAATGTTTCAAGGATTTTTGGGACACCCTCTATATTAAAGATAGTATACCAAATTCTATGATTTAACAATAAATAGTTTTAAAATATAAGTTAATGTACTTACGTAATGTTGTGGATAAATATATTTTATTTAAAGAAACACATAATATATATATATATATTTTTTTTTTTTCAAAATAATTTTCTAAAACAAATTTTTAGATTTTTCGTAACATTTATATTCTTTTCATTTTATATCACGTTACTATTAAAGCATCTTTAAACAAACCTAGTTATTTTAACATTCTTTGTCTACTATTTCAATATAAAATAATAAATGCTTTCTAAAAATATATTTCTGTAACTGAGTTTAAAAAAAAACAATAAATATAATTAACTTTATATAATATTTCATATGTTTCTGAATTTGAATCATTTATTAAGACGAAAGTTTGTTTAGAAAAAAGTAATGTAAATGAAAATAAACGAATTTTAATTCTAATAAAAAAAATCACGTAATCCCAATTTTCTCAATGATGAGCATTTTTAATGAAGATGAATGCATGCATTACATAAGTAGTTTTTTCTTTAGACAAAAAAAATGTCGGCTTCATATAAGATTACAATTTTTAATCAATAAGTAAATAAACTTCATAAGCCTCATATTTTTACTTTTTTTTTTCTTCTCACAATTCACATTTTTCTTCTTATTAAAAAAGTGTGATAAGCAGAAAATATTTGATTAAGGGATTAAAAAATCAAATGATTACTTAACTATTTTATTGTTTTCTGCTAAATAATAATGCGTAGCGTAATAAAGGTTATCAGATAAGCAGAAAGGTGACAAATTGTTAATGATTATGTAATTCGTCCCTTCATTTCATATTAAAAAATCCTGCTTTATTTTTTTTTAAACTCTAAGATTAAAAATTATTTTGAAATTTATTATAAAAATGGATACTCTTGATATTTATTAATACTCTTATCTGTTTTATAAAAGATGTAAATTTGCTTTATTATAAATTTTATCTACAAGCATAAAAGAAAAAAGTAACACTTAATACATTTTTATTGACAAATTGTTGCACTGAGGAGCGAATGGTACTGCTAGATTCGAAATTGTATGTACGATCCGAATATAAAAGAAAATTTTTAAATGTGAGTCGTATACGCATTACAAAATGTATTAAATTCTGATTGTTTAATTAGACTATCTACTTTTGATTTTATATTTTACTTCTTTGTATAAAGCAGAACAAAGTGTAGTTTGCCTACTTTTATTTATTTTTTTATTAATTTCACGGATTTTTAAAAGTTTGAAGTTTGAGATTGTCATTTTTACATCCGGGTAACTCCCTTTAATTTTAGGTTTACGAAAAAATTAAAACCATTGAATTTTGTATTTTATACAATGAATAAATCTAAATATACTTCAAGCATTTTTTTTTAATTCAAAAATATATTTATTAAACTTATTATTAAATTTGCATTCGAAAAGATTAAGAATTACGGCGCACACTATTTTTTTTAGAACGAATCGTAATTATTAAAAACATAAGCGTATAAGTTTATAAATTCATTCAAATTTTTATTTTTCTACATTTAGATAATTTTTACTTTTCGAACAGTGTAAGACATAGTCTTCTGTTATCTTGATATACACAGAAAAGAAAACCTTAAAAAATTTCCTAAGTTTTATACTCCTTTATTCAAACTACTTAAGAGTGATTATATATAGAAAAGCGTTTAAAACAGAAATAGCAAGAACGAAAAATCATGTGTCAAGCCTTGATTATCAAACACTTTCCAACATATCCAGAAAACTGTAACGAAACTTCGTCGTTAAGTAATGTGAAAGAAAACATGCAGTAAAAAGTTTTCGAAACATTTAAAAATCCAGTTTTAGCAATTGATTTCATAGTGAAAAAGGTAGCCGAATTATATTGGGCAGCCCTGTATATGATTTATATATTTGGATATATACTACATTGCATGATACAATTTAGTTCCGTTAGAAAATTCACATTTAACAATTTTCTCCAATCGAATGATATTCACTCGAAATCTGTTGTACAGACCTGTATACTATCTAAACACTTTTATACACTCAACATATTAAGCTAAAATTTATTTCAGGTAAAAAATGCGTAATGCGAATTTAAACTCACTTCCAGCAAATATCAACCATAAACGACAGTGTGTCTTGTTCTTTGCGTGGCTCTGTATATGAATTTATTTATATTCCTTAAACTTTTATTAATCTGCTAACTATAGATTAGCTGGAAAATGCGTAACACAATTAAAAATACCACGAAGCAATTCAATCTCATAGTCAGTAATATTACAAATTCCTTTGTGTAGCCCTGTATATATTTAACAGACTTTATACACACCATGTAAAATGCAAAAATTTTGTTAAACATAATATGGAAAACCAAAGTTGAAAATGCACTTATTATACATAGACTGTAATTATCGCACTAAGACTGTAACTGAACAGTTTTGCCTATTCCTGTCAATGAACGATAAAAGAAATGAACTTCATACAGTGAGCAATTCATAGTGCACACAAGTAATGCATATAAATTTCATTGTGTTTAAAATATTGAAACATCATTAAATTACACTACAAACAATTTTTTCTCGTAAAACATTGCATAAGGGATTTATTTTATGTGACCATAAGATAAAAAAATACTTTACAACCCATATTTTACAAAAAACATGTTTTAATACACTTCATAATTGTGTATCAATTTCATTATGTTTCAAACGTCATAAAATCATCAAAATGCACTTGAAGTGCACTTGAATGCACTTGATTTTTTTCCATTGGCTGTAATGTAACAAAATACTTTTGTCTGTCTCTGTAAATAAACTATACATGCTACATACTTCATTTTTAATGGCGAACATGCTATAGTAAACTTCAATAGCATACAAAAATTTCAGGGTAATCGGATTATATTTACGCGAGCATGGATGTACGTCGAAACCGCCTGACGGACAGACAAACAATAGTCATAAATGTTTTTTCAACTATGTTGGAAAAAGTTAAAAATGAGAAATGTAATTGAATTTAAAAAAACAAATATAGTGATTACATAAAAAGTTAATAAAGTAAACAGTTCAAATGTTTAAAATTGTCAAGATAAAGAAGAAAAAGACACATAATACAAGGAACTTTCCAGTGATAGCCATACAATTGCTCTTTCGTCAGACATTACAGTGTGTGTATGTACGTGAAAAATAAAATATAATATTAATTTTTCATAAAATAAAAACTAATAGGAAGTTTAAATAAAATGTAATTAAATAAAAGAAGAAAAAACAAAGAATGAAAATCAGTTATTATCTTCAATCAATGTTGAATAAAGCGGGCTTTCACTGTTGCTGCGGTCTGTGACATAGCCCGGCAGTTCAGCATTAATCTGATTGGGAATAGTACAGATATTTTTGTAAAAAAATTCAGAATGCTTTTCAACTGTTGAATAAAGGAACAAATATTTATAAACTAAACTTAATATATACAAAAAAATCCTGCATGATTTTTCTGATAAATGATTTATTTTTGTAAGATTTAATTTTTATTTTTCGAAATTTATGCTTAACCCCCTAACACAACTTTCTCTTATTGCCCTACGAAGACTTAAGAAAAGGTACATTTTTCTGTGCATTTTTTAATCCAATGTACTCAAATATGGAGTAAAACGTGGGTGTTGCCATTTAAAAATTATTTGCGAGGTAAAATGATTTTGTAAAACAGGTGTTATTTTGCAGTTGTTTTAAAAAACCTCATGTTATTTTCATTGCCTTTTTATTATTTTATTTTTTATTTATTTATTTTTATTTTTGTATTGACTGATTTTGCATTAATTGGTGTATTTTACAGAACGCTATTTTGCAAAACAAGTGTTATTTTGTAACAACCATTATAATTATTCACAGTTATCTTAGGGGCCTCCGTGGCCGAGCGGTTAAGACACCATTCCGCTAATCGCTTGAAAGCGTAGGAGTCAGGTCGGCGGGTTCGACTCCCGCCAGCTCCATTGCACACACTTTGTGGAGCTCCCGGATGTAACTCTCAGGTGTTGTAAATTTCCTTGTGGCTATCTCGTCCCTGTATATTGACGATGACTTATAAGCGGGCACTTGATGTCAAGCACACAAGTCAGATGTACGTTATCAATAAAACAAACAAACAAACAACAAAACAGTTATCTTACTCCACGTTGTTACTAGTAGAGTGCTTTTATAAACAACAGAGTTGTATCATACACAATTGGTTTATACTCATATAGCAATTCTTGGCCAAGTCGTGGTAATCCACATCTTTGAACATGGCATTAGTCACGTGAACAAGATTGAACATACACGTGTATCAAACCAACAAACTTGGCGATAATGGCACTTTCGCAAAAATCATCTCGCTATATCAAATGATATCGCTCAATGTCGCGACTCTCTTATTTATAAAAGAGCTCTAGTTGTAACATCGCTCACATTGGGCATGCCGTACAAAATAGTATATTAAAATGTTTGATGTGTTCGTTCATTGAACTCCGTTCAGTGATTGTTGAGAAATAAGAGCACATGCATTAAATACATACATACACACATACACATACACATAACAGCCAATAATAGAAGTTTTTTTTCGATTTCCTTAATAAAATTTTTTTGACAGCACTGTTTTGTTAAAAATCTGCAAAAATGTTCAACATGGCCTTCATGGCGATTGGTGCACCTCGAGTTTACACAGGCGGAAAAAAAATACAGCTATAATGTTATACTATGTTAATTCTATCAAGTGAAATACAATGAAATTAGTAGGTTGATGGTTCAAGGTCAAAGTTACTCGTATTCCAATAGTATTTGCTTTCTCTACACAGAAATAGACACTTTTGATTCAATTTTCGTGTGTGGGTATTGGAATATGGCGTTTAACAGGTATTTGACTGAATAAAATAAATGACTTCTAATTGATAGAATCGAAGAAGGACGATAAACATGTAAAGCTTGCACTTTAGTGTTTTAATCTCATTTTCTATATTCAAATTTTTTTTCACAAATAGGATATTCTACACTTTGGAGAAATTCCGTTCATTAAGAAATAAAGATCTTGTGCAAATTTCATGTTGTCAACTGAAAAACCCATTCAAATTGCATGGTTTTATACTTATTTCTTTAACTTTTCAAGCCAGGTTTACAGTCGTTGATCGATGAAGTTTCGTGTCGTCACGGTCTTGGTAAAGACGATACTACCTAATTATTTACCTGTGGTACACCGCCTATAATGCATAGTGTAGAAAACGGTTGTACTGTTTTTTAATTCAAAATATGTGAATTCACACCGGAAATTTTTAAACAAGAATTTTTACTTTAAGAAGTCCCGAAATATCTGTCATTAAGTAACGAAAAGAACATTACAGGGAATTTCTCATATGAATCCGAAATTTCGGAATTTAAAAAAAGTCAAACTAGTAATGCTTTAAAAAGTGCTAAAACATTGTAGCCGATAAACGTGCAACGATGCGGTACAATAATAGGACGATCGCAGCAGATTTGTCGCTTTAAAAATAGATTTACCTCTTGCAAAAGTAACCGTTTCAATAATGACAACCTGAACATAATTTCTGTTAATAAAATCTTCTTGTAAGTGTATATTTCAGATGTAACTGATTTTGAAATTATTTTTTTATCATATCAGGGAATTAATCTTTTGTACTCTTCTAGCAGAGATTCATCTTTTGGTATGGTAAATAGGGATAGTTTCTAGTTTGCTGTCTTGTATTGAGTACTACAACCAGGCATAAAATAATGCGTATCTCGTTTTTTGGCCATGATCAATATCATTCACATTTTCAAAGCTTGTGTAAAACCCTATCCAAGTCAAAGGAAATATCGTATAATTTAATTATTTAAAATATTTACCACCAGTTGAAACATTTTCTCAGTTCGATTCTTATACAATGTTTGCGTTGAAAAGAGCTAGCAGACAGTGGTGTAGCCAGAGAGGGGGGTCCAAATGTACTAGTACACTGTACTTGTATTCTCATATTTGCTTTCTGGCATTTTTGCTGTACTTAACTTGTGTTAATTGTTTACTGTAAATACTCTACAAAAGTATTCAAGTTTTTCCCTATATAAGTATGTTTATACACTCAATGCTTCTATTCAAACTATGATTACTTTCTTTATTAATATCGTATGTATTAATTGTTTATTGTTCAATAAGTGAGCTATCAGTATTGTTTTGTATTTATAGATTTTTCTCAACTTTAATTATTATCTTAGAAAAGCTCTACACCTCCTTATATTAATTTACAATCACAATTGTTCATTCATCCCATTATTGTATCTAACTTGGCCAGTCCAGTATAATTGAATGTATATAATTGAATAATCCAGTATAATAGAATTGTCCAGTAAGTTTTTCAATGTTCTATCCACCGTTTTGAGCTAAGAGTTGGAAAAGTGAAACCGCATGTTCCACAACAGAGCAAAGAGTGTCCACTGTGCGTGTGTCGTGCACAAGCCCGTCTCCCGACTGTACTGCATATACAGTGCCATCTGTCGGTTCGAATTTTAGGTTTTTATAACCACGCCTAAAAAATCCTTATTGCTTTGGGAGCATATTGGTGAAATTTCAGGTCATTTGGATCTGTGGTTCTTTGTTATAGGGTTTTACTTTCAACACTTTAAGAAAAATCACCCTGTATTTGACAGTTAATTTTCAATAGTGAAGAGTTCCCTTCCAGGTCGTTCCTTCCGTGTGTTTCTCCCTGGACTGGGTCCTTGCCGTATAGTAAGCAAACCTGCTGGGCTGGGCTAGTTGAGCTTAAGCCAAATGGTCGGTCAGCCCGGCCGGTTTGACCTTGACATTGAAGGTTTCTAAATTCGCGTCATATTTCTACTACGTCTTCAGATATTAATGATTATAGAGTTCTGTACCTAGGACCTATTATATCACGGAGAGAAATTACCCCTATCACGTAGCCTTTCTTAATTGTTTACATGAATATGAAATTTCTCAATACATGAAAATAACTAGATATGTTCAAATAATTTTGAAATTTTGGCGACGCGACTATCTTAGCAATTTGTAAGAAACAAACATTATTGCTAATTGACGGTGGTAAAGTTCGGTAATATTGTGTTTATAAAAATGGAGAATATTCCTTGAGATAGGTGAATGGTAGCAATAATCACAGAAGTATTTTCAAATGGAGAGGGCAAAAAGTTCTTAGTAAGACTAGAAATGAAGAATTTTTCTAAAGAAATGTATGGCATATTTGTATTTTGCCTCAACAATAAATAATAATGTTTGAAATTAATTCTACTTGAACATTTAGTTGTATTTCATATAAAATTTTATTTTATTGTACGGGGATGTTGTCACTACACTGTAAATAATTGTGATTGCATGTGATTCATGTCTAATCTCTTAATTTCATTGGTTCTTATACTAAATTTTTCAATTTAAATGATCGAGAGGATATTCCGTCTTCCAGTTTACTCTTCCCTCCCTAAACAGAAAATATATTAGCTACGGTGTATGAATTATAAGACTTATGTTGGAGTATATGGCCCATGCATTGTATTTCAAAACATAGCGTAATTAGAGACATAATGGGAAAATCAGTAGATTTATCAGACTTTGATAAAAGTCAAATCTTTATGGCTCGGCGACTGGGAACGTTGATATAAAAAAGGGCCCATTTGGTGGGTTGTTCACGTGCAGCCGTTGTGAGCACGCATCAAATGTGAAGTATGGATGGTGAAATTACAAGTCGCCGGCCAGCGGTTTGTCGCCCGCAGCGCATTGATTCCAGAGGAGAGCGGAGATTGTTAACGCATTATTCTCCGTCACCGAAGAGCTACAACAACCGAAATCATCAGCAGTTGCAACAGTGGCGACCCAGACAGTTTTTCTCAACGCACAGTAAAGCGTGCACTGCCGCGCATGGGACTACACAGCCGGCGTCCGAAGCACGTCTTTGCGCTGACGGCATGTCATCTCCAGCAGCGCCTACAATGGGCCCTGGAAAATCGGAATTTGAAAATAGAAGAATGGAAGAAAGTTGAATGGTCCGACAAATCACGTTTTCTGGTCTATGACATCGACGTGCGCGTGCGAATGCGCCGATTTTCTACGGAAGCCCTGGCTCACGGATGCACAGTTGGCCGGAGACAAGACGTGGTGGCGGTATTTTGGTGTGGGCAATGTTTTGCATGGCAGCACATTAGGACCCATAATCACCATAGAACGATTCCTGATGTCTGTGCGCTACCTGAACATCGCTTCAGACCAGGTGCACCCATTCACGAGAACAGTGTTGCCGGTGGGAGATGGCGTTTACCAACAGGGTAATGCACCATGTCATACGGGTCGAATCGTCAGGGAGTGATTCGAGGAACATTCTAGAGATTTTCAAGTCGTATCTTGGCCTACAAATTAACTTGACATGAATCCAATGGAACATTTGTGGTTCCACCTGGAAAACTGAAACCGTTCTGCCGCGCCACCACCTCACAATGTGCGGGAACTACAGGGTCAGTTTCTGATAAGTTTTAACTTATTTTTCCCATATATTTATGTCATTTTACTTACCCATCATACGTAGTATAGGGTAAGTCTTGTAATCGTTTTAAAAATAAAAAAAAAACCTTGATGGATTTCCACGTTTCAGTCACTGGAGATTCCGAAAAACATATTTTTAGAAAAAAAATGCCGTCCGTCTATTTGTGTGTCTGTTACCTTGAAATTTAGTGTGTACATAGTATGTAATAATGGGAAGAAGCTTATTGAATTTCAGTTGCCTCTATTATCCGGAACTATTTTTTTCGGATTCTCGAAATATTCGTTCTGAAAAAAGGTATATAAACATTTCGAAATTGTTTATTTTAAGGAGTGAATATAAAAGACAATTAAAAACATAAATTTTGCATAAGGAATGAAGTCTATCGGATAATGAGTTGCCGAGATATTTGTAATCCTATTTTCCACACTCTTTGATTTTTCATGACCCTGTATTATATTCAAATTTCAATTCAAAGATATATTTTAATTGGAAATGAGACGCTTAATCCGACGCAGTAAACCGTTAGTTAATATGATTATAAATTTTGAAGTTATAAGGATGTTTCTTTTACGCAATTCAGTAATAGAGCTTTTAAAGTTCATGACGTCATCAAGCAACGTTTTTATTCGAATTGCAATGCATTTTATACACTGCTCAAAACAATTAAAGGATATTTGAAGTTTTATATAAAATAAAGATATAAACGAAATTTTTTTGCCGAAAATAGAAGAAGAGAATCACAAATGCAAATTTTTCTGGTTTTCAAACTGTGGAGTATGCAAATTTTGAGTTCGACGTCAAAAACGTCGCTTCAGCGGCAGCGAATGAAATTTGACTTTCAACTGGATAAAAGAGAATGAAGACAAGGATGATCGGCATTCAGTGATTGCTTTGTTTCGATGAGTACGATGTCTCAGCGAAGTCATTTGACAAATTCAGAAGCTTGGAGAATTGTTGGTAGGTTAGAAGGGGGCCAAACTCAAGCCGAAGTAGCGCAAGCCATTGTAGTGTCACAAAGTGTCATTTCCAGGATCTGGAACCGTTTTTTGGAGAGTGGATGTGCAGGCCGAAGACCAGGGCAAGGTCGTAGACGGGCAACAACGCCCAATGAAGATCGGTATTTAGCGTTAACAGCTCGGAGACACCGAAACATGAACGCTACACTTCTCCAACAACACCTTCGCTCGGCTACAGGTACCACGATTTCAACTCAGACTGTCCGAAACCGGCTCCATGCTCTAGGTCTGTATGCTCGCCGACTGATGGTATGTGTTAGATTAACATCAAGGCATCGTCGTGACCGCAGGGAGTGGGCAACCGAGCATGTGAACTGGAGCAGAAATGAATGGAGCAATATTCTGTTTTCTGACGAGTCCCGTTTTTCTGTGCATCCGGATAATAGGCGTATTTTCATCTGGAGGCACCGTGGCAGTAGGAATAATCCTGCGTTCGTGCACGAAAGTGTCAGATTTGGCGGTGGAGGAGTGTTGGTGTATGGTGGCATCTCCATTGACGGGCGCACTGACCTCTACATCATTCGAGATGGAGCTCTGACTGGTCGCCGATATAGGGATGAGATCCTCAGACCTATTGTAGTCCCTTACGCTGCAGCAATCGGAGATAACTTCATTTTAATGGACGATAACTGCAGGCCACATCGTGCAAACCTGGTGGAGGATTTCCTTTTCGAGGAAGGAATCGTTCGAATGGAATGGTCAGCGTGTTCTCCAGACATGAATCCAATCGAGCACGTTTGGGACGCTCTAGGAAGACGAGTTTCTGGCCGCCAACAACCCCCACAAACTCTCCAAGAACTGGAAAGAGCTCTTCTGGAAGAGTGGGGCAGAATACCCCAACTCGTCATTAATAGCCTCATTGAGTCCATGCCTCAAAGGTGTTCAACGTTGCTGGCCGCCCGTGGAAACCATACCCCCTACTGAATATGATTTTCTTTGAAGAAAACACCTTTTCTTATTCTTTTTTTCTCATATGCACAAATTGTGTTTTTTTCCTTTTGTACACAAATGCGCAATAAAATGCATTTTTTTCTGCCAAACATGTGTAATTTATTCTCATATAACCTACTATGTCTGTCGACCATGTATCAATCAGCTAAAAAGTTTCCCAGATACAAAATCCACCTAAAACTGCAATATCCTTTAATTGTTTTGAGCAGTGTAAATAGTTTACACATGTTTTATTTTCATATTTTATATTATGCATATCCATGATGGGTAAGTATTACGGTGGCCCTCAACGACTAGTTATAACTTCGCCGGCTCCAAAATGAAAGGTAAATTTTTCAATAGAGAAGTTTTTATTCACCAGTGAAGATGAAGTCTTTCTGAAAAGGCATTGGAGGCAAAACATGCAGCCTTATTCATAAATCTGCAATGCTGTACTGCGAGTGCATCAAAGTAAAATAATCGTTACAAATTTTTTATACTTCTGACACCGACATTATGTGCAAAATGGCTCTTAAGTGGACACAAAAGATTTCCACCTTCTCATTTTTATATTTTTGAGTTAAAATGACGAAATTTACAATAATTTTCTATTCTGCTGGTATTCAGATTCGGAACTCAGTCTAAATGTTACAATCGTGCAATAAAAAGTGTCTATTTATTTATTAAATTGAAACAAAAGTAAATTAAGCAAGAGAAAATGTATGTTTGGCATTTTATTGTTAATATTTAATATACCCAATTTTAATTGATTACAAAATAATCGCTTTAAATTTTATATTTATGAATATATCGTAATGTTTGTGGATAACAGGGGGTATCAAGATTATATAATAGATATTGATTATTTTAAGAAAATGCAACTATACTATTTTTGAAATAAGGCTTATGTTTGGGGTGATGCTTATATTAAAAAAAGACTGAAAAATCATGCTAACTCTTAGTTTCAGATTAGGTCTGATTTTCTTGAAAACACGGTAATACATTTGAGAACATCTAAGATATTACACAGTGTCTGTTCTGAACTCATTCCTAACTCACCACCTACATTCTTTTAATCTAGGATAATTCCGTTCAATTTGTTTAAAATTACGTTTAAATGTTCTGAGGACACATAGGCTGACATAAGCAATTCTACAACAGAGCTACAGCTGTTTTGCGTGCGAAAAGTGCAAGAACAAAATAATATCAGAGTTTTCACAAAGAAGTTGCTCAACAGAACAGATCTTTGCAATTTTTTTTATTACGCACTTGTATTAAAAATGATACATTTTTGTTTTGTAAAATACTATCAGCCATAACATTCCATTTATTCCAAGGATTATAAGCAAAGATACGAAATAGTTATTATTTTTGTGTCTAATTGCTAAACTGCTGATTGACTTTTTTTTAAATAAAAAATAAATGCAACTAAAACTAAAGTTTAAACCAATGTTCATCCCTATAGCAAGTACGAAATTTATTTATTAGTAAGTACATTTTATTTACGTCCAAATTTGTAAATATCGAAAATATATCATATAAAAAATAATGTTTAAAGGATTTCTTCATTTGCATTTAAGGAAAAATGAAACGAAGTCAAAATTATTATGTTTCATAACTCTATTACTTTTAAATTTAATGTATAGTAAAAAATGCATCCTACGTTTCTTGAAGCCTCTTGTAACAAATTATATTTATGTATTTCTCGAAGGTATAACCTGTCACAACCCTTAGAATTCAAATTTAAAAAATAATATTTGAATGAAAATCACTGATTCGCCTTTATCGTGATATAAGTTTTACAATTCTTATTTTCTCTTTGTAAACATGATATTCTGAAAAGATAATATATTAAAAGCAAGGCGAAGCAATTGCGTTTTTGATATACGAAATGCATTCGGAGATATGTTTATGAGTTTGAGCGGAAATAAACATCGTGAAATATTTATTTTTCTATACTTTCGTTCTTTTCTATTACATATTAGACGTACTTTCGACATGTATAATAGGTTTATCTTCTTATATTTTTTGAAATATTATTAGGATCAAAATTGCGTTTCAGATTTTTTTCTCTGAGTATTGTTTATTTCAGTGTTACAAGGCTTTTTCAAAAGAAAAGATAAAAACGATGACGGTTTCGTTCAATAACGTTATATCAGAGATATATGATAAAAAATAATTTCGAAATGGAAATACAATTTCATTTCTATTACGTTTAAATTCCATAACTATAAATCCTGATTTATTCCATACATAAAATAAACTGTCTTTAATTTTATACTTAAAGATATGATAAACTGCGAAAATTAATATGAAATTAAAAATAGGACGTTAGAACAGGTATAAAGGAGGCATTGTAATATATTTTCTTTGGATTTTTATTTACCAAAATTTTATTAATTTATTTCTCTAAGTAGCGTCTTTAGATGCATTCGTAATTATATAAATACGTAGCCCCTATAGTAGTTGTCTTGTCCGTCCGTCTGTCTGTCCGTCTGTCCGCATATAGCAGCGTAAAAACTACCCAACTGATCGATTTGAAATTTAACATATATAATTGTTGCAGAAGTTTGTCGAGTCATTTCACATTTTATGAAAATCGAATCAAAAGTTAAAAAGATATTTATAAATGTTTCCTTTATTCTATTAAATCCCGTCATACGTAATTTATATAATAAAAGCGCAAGTCATGTGACTAAGGAAAACAAATACTGGCTAACCACTTCTTTTTTCATATGCCAAGCAGCCCTTTTTTTCAAAATTATTTTTTCGAATAAAATTGCATAAAAGTTGCTTTTTCAGAAAAATCGTTAAAAAAAAATTGTTTCTTGAGCGATGAGTTACATTCAAAATCCATAGAATCTGAAATAACTTCAGTGGAAATTAGGTTAACAACCAAATATCTCAATCCATTAAAGTAAATATAATTAATTTCATTAAAGTAAATATAAGCACAAGAGATTCTTTTAATGTGAGTCATAGAAATATTAAACCATGGAGATAATCATTCGCAAAGCAAAACTTTCATGGTGAATTTTGCAGCGCTGTCTGGTGTCAAAAAAAATATTCGCATCTGTAAACGTGGCTGCGTAATAAGGACAAAAAAAAAACATACTCATTTTGCTCATAACGGACTATATAATCCATTCCACTGAAATAATAATGATGATTTATTTTTTACATTGTAAAAATAGTTACAGTACGTACCCACTTTTTCACATTTAACGTACAATTTCCTACTTGTTAACAGTTACATTCATTCTTCCATTTTTCCATCAGTATGGCAACCCACATTCCAGAACTTAACAATACTCGCCCTCCCGAGTTCTATTAAACGATTGAGGATGGATAGACGAGTATTGTTAACTTCTGGAATGTGGATTGCCATAGTTTGGACAAAAATTGTGCTTGCGCGTTGCGCGTTTTTCGCCATTGTTATATATAAAAGCATTCTACCTAATCAATAACTTTCCAGAAGCAGCGCCATCTACGAGAAATTTTTGGAACTAATTTTTTAATTGCTAAAAAAAATTTCAGATCATAAGAAGCATTTTCTTCCAAACCGCACTCGCGTACGCCAATTACTTTATCGTTTATGGAATTGTAAAATGTGTCAAGGACTTTTGCGACATCCTGTATATAAAAGTTTCAAAGATGGTACAATATTACCTCTATTACGATTCTTCAAAGAGATATTCGGAAGAATTTCTTCCGAATATAGATCACTTCAAATATATTATTTAGCGTTGCCTAGAGAATATTAAACTTTTATGTGTATATTATAAAATCTTCTTAATCAAATACAAATTATTGACTCCACATATAAATCGATATACTAATTTAAAATAATGGTAAACATGAATGTATAGGTTGATTCAACCCCATGGATCAATTTTACAGGATTGAAGAGTGCAGTACAAGATAATTTTCTTCGTATATAAAATCAGAATTGCAAACCCTTTTTTTTTATTATTAAACGTAACACTGATCTTCGTTCATATGTTTAACAGTAGTGAAAAGAAAATATACACACATTTTAGCAGTGTTTCGGCGAAATGTGATGACATCATGAGGTATATTGTAACGGCCAACATTAAAGCCAAAACAACAATGAACTAGACGCTACGTACTGTTGTATATAGCGCACAATATGTATAATTTCACCCACAGAAATTTTTCATATTCAACAATATTAATATTTAACACAAGTCATACTTTATGTTCTGGGAATTTCGGTGACATAACTTCATTATTTTAGTTATATAAAAGAAAATCTAAATTGTCATACTGTGAAACAATTTGTAATTTAGACTGAATAAGTGTATTCCTAACCTTTTTCCTAAAATAAAAAAAAATATTTGTTGTAATGTTCTCTAGAACATTTAAATTTGTCCCTAAACATTAAGAATTTCACGGTATGAATTTATACTTTTAGACTTGTTTTGCTTTTAAATATGCATTAGACTAATTTTCAAGAAAAAAAAAACAAAAAATTTCTCATTTATCAAGCAGTGTTTGTGATATCTTAACAAGTCGAGAGTTCCTAAGAAGTTTCTAGGCAGAATACCTTATAGAAAATCCAAGTATACTTCTTTTGTATTTTTGCTTCCCATTAGTATTCCTATAAATTTATAAGTACCCATCGTATTAAATAAAAATGAAATTTCTTTGTGAATTCTTGTAAAGATTTCAATATTACTGGCTGTTTTTGCTAAAATATATTAGTATTAATGTGCACTTTTCTATAATTTGTTCTATTTCACATCTAATTTTACCACAACTTTAAACTTAAATCCGATTGGGAATTTAATCTTCTAACTTCATTTGATAGCAAAAATGTGCTACTGATTTCAATTAATAGCAGGTGTTATAAATATAGGCAATAACTAAATTATACAATTTTGAGAAATATTAAAGATTTCATAAGAATAACAAGCCTATTTTGCATATTTAAATTAAGTGTCATCTGAAATCGCTTCGTCGTCTTATACATTTAACAGTAGCTTAAAAATTGATTTTTATCTTAGCATAAAAAATGTCAAACTTTTTAAAAACAACACTTTATAAAGAAAAATGTCGTTTTTTTCCCCAATACTCTGGCTGCCATTAAATGCATAAACAGTTCTTTTATATTTCCCTGCAGTCCATCAAAAAAATCCATGTACTAGATTTAGAGAAATCATTTCACATTTTCTAGGAATCAATATTATTTTATATCTCGCTTTGAAACATAAAAGTTTGATAAAACTATGTTTTAACAACTAACAGAAAAATAGTGTTTTGCTGTTTGGAATTTTTTTAAATGATCGAAATCAGATAATGGCTACAGAAAGTTTTTTCCTATCTATTGATTTGTATCCCAGATAGATATTTTTTAAGTTGAAAAGGTTTTGTATGTAAAGAAAGGTTTTACAAAAATATGCTTTTATGAAAGATGATACATTACTTACTGTATTTTATCCTGTACAAATATTTCCTTAAATGCATAGTTAATGGGTAAAGTATAAAAAAATATAAAAAAATAAACGAGAAAGAAAATTCCAAAATTTCGAAAACACATCTGTCGGCAAACATTTGTCCAAGGAACAATAATTAAAAATACCAGTCACAAATCTATACTACACGTCGTACATCACTAAAATTAAGTTTTTGAAATAATATTTTCACAAACTTCAAATTAAATGGATATTTACGGGAAAAAAAATTATTTTACGTTTCTAAATTGTAGTTTTTTATACTTAAATACATATATACAGCACGTTTGGTTATTAAAAAAGTAAACTAAGAGAGTTGATGGTACATACGAAAGAAAAAATATTTGAATGTTAATTCAAGACAGTAATCCATTAAAAATACGGATATGTTGCACATCAATCTCAACCTTGATTTTCATTCTTGACATAAAGAATAATTAAAATAATTTCATGAAATGGATTTACGTTTTCTTTTTGTGTAATATAATGAAATATAATATCATATTTTGTAATACAGGGTGTTTCTAAATAAATATCGGAGTTTTAAAGCTTTGTAGTATCTATTATAAAAAACTTAAAATTATACTTAATACATAAAATGAATGAGTAACTCAAACAGTTTTACCTACAAGCTTACAAGTGTTCAATGTGAACACATTTCGTTACACGGCACACATCAAGTCGATAGCTCAGTTCTTCCCAAACGCCTTTCTACGCTCATCGATCTGATGTCCAGAGAATCACATGATCTAACGCCATGTGATTTCTACCTGTTGGGGATAATAAAGGATCGAGTGTATGTGCCTCCGCTACCATCTGACCTACCCAACCTAAGAAACAGGATTGAGGCAGCTGTTGCAACAATTACCCCACAAACACTATTTAACTTTATGGAAGAAGTGAGCTATCGACTTCATGTGTGCTGTGTGTCGAAAGGTGTTCACATTGAACACTTGTAAGCTTGTAGGTAAAACTGTTTGAGTTGTTCTTTCATTTTATGTATTAATTATAATTTTAAGTTGTATGTAATAAATACTACCAAGCGTTAAAACCCCGCGATATTCATTTAGAAACACCCTGTATAATAATATTGCAAAACGTAATCGAAATGCATAGTAATTGGGCCAGTGATATCGCACTTACTGTTCGTCGTATTTCAAAATATGACGCTTCCAGCTCGATGTCTTTTATGCACGGTTAATGATGGATTGATGATTGGTACTTGTAGAGCAATGACATTAATATAATTTTAGTACGTTATTATCCTCACGTGCAGCGTGATTTTTCTTGGATCTAGTATGTATAGCACTGACAGTTGTTTTACAAGACGCTAGAAAGAATTACATAAAACACTTTATGTTATTATGCAATTATGTTATTTGAAAATGTACCGAATTTGTATATGATAGTGAAGCTCATTAAGACATATTTTCCATTGAAATTATCGGATTAACATTTATAGCTATTTTACAGGGTAGCTCAAAACAATTCAGACGCATTAAAGTATTTGTATTACTTTTATTTGATTTATGATCTATGTCTTGTTATGTTTCAGTCATGGTCACATTTGTGTCTTAATAAAACTATTCACATGATATGTCTTTTTAAAACTAGTAGAAGCCCTGGTGAAAATTGCATAACTAATTTTTTTAAATGAATTTTTTTGTGTGTTTTCTTATATGCGAACCATGCACAAAGTTAAAATTATATAGGAGCAATTCAATTAAAATATTTTACACTGATAACAACCACCTAGAGAGAAATTGATTTACCAAATTTAAATAAAATTGATTTTTTTATGTTTCTTTGCATGACATACTTAAGTGAAAATTTTTAAAATGAATTTTTTTGTGTGTTTTCTTATATACCAATCATGCACCATGTTAAAATTATAGGAGAGATTCCATTCAAGTATTTTACACTGATAACAACCCTCTAGTGAGAAATTGATTAAACAGATTTAAATAAAATTTATTTTTTTGTGTTTCATTGCATGACATCCGTACTCAAGTTGAAAATAAGTATTACACACATGAACACAATTTTCTTTTGTGTGTATAGTGACCTCCTGGCAAGTAGTAATGTAACTGCATTTAAATAAATTTGATTTTTTTTTTTGATTTATTGGCAGAAGACCTTTACGGTGATTATTTTGAATTTAAACTCATTTTTTTATAGAAAGAAAAATTGAAATTCTGGATATGGAAATAACTACAAGTTAATAATTCATTATTGATACTAAGAAGTCCAATACGTTATTACATAAAACAGCCAAACGCAATATATATGCAATTGATGTGTCTGCCAGCATGTCTGTGTATACCCAATTTAAGTTTCTATAAATGCTGTTAAATCTAATAACTTAAATTGTGGTTTTGGATTACAATGTGTTTCCACCAACGGGAGAATTAAGAAGAAGTTTGCAACGCTTGAGTTAGTTGCACATCCGGTGTTGGCGGACGAAGGGTGCAGGGGGCATATTTCCCTAGTAATTTATTTATATCTTGTAATGCCAGAGAAAATAAAATGACAATATTTCCATAATTAGCGTTACTACTAACTATCGAAATTCATGAGTTTGACAAGTAATAAATCGGCAGAATTTTAAATTACTCATTTTCGAATTTTTTCCTTTACATGTGCTATAAGACCTTTCTTCGTACCAAAATGTAAGGTTCTAAGTCAAATGGAAGTAGATTTGAGGTTAAAACATGTAGGATACTTCATGTTGACCTAAAACACTCAAATTTGACGCAAAGGATGGTCTTATAGTACACATGAAGCCAAAAATGCGAATATTATTAATTTGGAATTCTATGTCGGTTTATTATGTGATTTTTCACAATCGAGATTTCCATAACCGTTGTTTTATAAACGTATATTTTTATTACATTAAGTTAGAAGCTCCAAATGTTTACATAACAAGGGGAACATTATTTTGATATTAATTTGAAATCGATACACTCAGCCGTTCCTGAGAAAAACGTCTTTACAGATAAATGGACATCAAAGTCAGACTATAAAGATTTCATAACCACAAAATTAATTTTAAAGATAATAAAGATAAAGATAAAGATAAAGATTTTAATTATAAAGATTTCGTTTTTTAATTTTGAGGTACCGAACTCTGAAAAAGAGACAATGAAACAAACAGAAAGCCAAACGATTTACGTTTTCTAATCAAATTTAAGTGGCACAAACCAACACTAAACCGAGCAATTTCTTACCAAGAATAATGTACGAGGGCATTTCGAAAAGTAAAGATACAATGGCTCGCATTCCTTAAAAAAACATTTATTTAGAAAACGTAAGTTACATCTTATTAACTGGATTATTTATTATTTTTCGACATAATCACCCCCGTTATCCAAACATTTGTTACGTCGGGGCACAAGCTTTTGTATCCCACAGTCATAGAAGGTTTCCGCCTGTTGTCGGAACCACATTTCAACTTCATCTTTGATCTCATTATCGCCGTGGAATGATTTTCCTCCAAGATGTGACTTCTTTCAATTTGAGTTTGAGACGTCTATTCGCACGAATTGCTTCCTCCGTTCTCTGAAGAAGGGCATCAGAGATCACAGATGGCCGACCTGTTCTTTGTTCGTCATGAACATCGGTCTTACCTTCAGAGAAATAACGACACCATTTCATTACATTTTGTCGATTCATAATGTTCCCATAAACATAAACAATTTCTTTGTGAATATCCGCTGGTCGCTGACCTCTTGCATGAAGAAAACGTATGACGGAGCGCACTTCGCATTTGGCGGGATTCTGAATCGGCGGAACCATTTTAAACACGACCTACTCCAACCAGAATCAACGTTGAAATGCCGAACGATCGCGAGGAGAAAGCTAACGGTTCAAGGTTAACACCTGTGTTGCCAAATTGCTTGTCAAAACTTTTCTTTTCCTCCGGCGTACGGTGCATCTTTACTTTTCGAAATGCCCTCGTATAAAATGGAGTATTCATTCAAACGTTAAACGTGATCCCCAAGTGGATACAACAACATATCTAACATTTGATTACATAACCTCTGTTGTTGGAAGCCGGCTAACAACAAATTTTTTTGCTAAAAATCACAAAACATATTTTATGTTTTAACACAATGTTTCATTTACTGAATCTTGCACATTTTTTTAAATAAATATTGCAATATTTATTTTTAATTAACATTTCATGTATGAATAATAAAATATGTAATGATTTTTATTTGTCTTCTTTCCTGAGAAAAATGACAAATACTTATAAAAAATACTTAATAAAACTTTCAAGAATAATTTTTTCTTATTTTCTGTTTAATATTTCGTTGGAGTAATCGATCGTTAAATAGCAATATATATATATATATATATATATATTTATTTATTTATTTATTTTTACTGTATCAATATCGGACGTCATTAATTTTTTAAGCAAACAAATTATAATATAGAAAATAAGCGAAGACCATAAATAATAGATTTTGCAGGTTCAATAATCTATTTTTTACTGATGCAAAATTCAAAGAGTTATATTTAAATTTCAAAATAGCTGTTAAGATTTTTCATATTATTAATTATTTGTTATAGTCCAGCAACGTGATAGAGTTACATGCAAACTGTTATGTATATATATATATATATATATTTGTTTTACACAGGGAAAAAAATTCAATGCATTTAAAATGACAAACATTTTAATGCTAAATTTTATAATCACAATTTTTTTTAGATTCGTGCATTGTTATTTTAACATTTCTCTAATATTTTATTGCAAGCGTTTTCTGGTGTGCTTCAGTTACTTAAAAAGCTTTTACGTCAGAATATTGTTTTAGTTATGCTAAGAAAATTTTAAAAGTATTTGAAATCGTTATTTGTGGATTTAATATTAAAAAATTAACTATTAATTTTCTGTATTATTACTGGTAATATAATTTTACATTTCCTCCTTTAATATATAATGTTTTTGAAAGAAACAACAAATCATATTTCATTTTTAAAAATACAAAACTTTTTGTACGTTTCCCATAATAATGTTTTTAAATAATGATATATTTATATAAAAAAAAATAGTTTTAGCAATAGTTTAGTATTCAATACATTTATTGGTCTTCTTTCATGGGAAAAAATGGAAAAATATTTAATTAAAACTTTTTCGACAAGGTTTTTTCCTTATTTTCTAGTTAAATGTTCTTTGGATTGATCAATCGTTTCAATGTAAAAAGAATTTACTTTCTGTATCGATGTCATCAATTTTCAAGAAAACATTATAATTTATAGAAAAAAAGATATTACCATAAATATTGTAGATCTTGCAATTTAAGCAAGCTGTTTTTCAGACAGTGATTATTATTCTTTCGTAATATTGCATATTTTTTTTTTATGTTGAAATAAGCATTAGAGATTTTAAATTTTTTGTATAGATAACTATATTATAGATGTACACTGCTGGCCATTAATATTGCAACAACAGGAAGGAGTGCAAATAACAGAATGATATTTATTGGACAAATACATTATAATGGGAAGGACAAGTGATTACATTTTTAGAAAATCTAGAGGTATAGATCCTGAGAAAACACTACGAAGAGTAGCCGTCCCTGGCCGCAATAATAGCATTTATCTGCTTAGGCATGGAGTCGAACAGAGATTAGAAGTCATGTACGGGTACAGCAGTCCATACACCTTAAACAGTATGCCACAGTTCATCAACTGTAGTGACGGGCGTGTAGTGGCGTGCCAGTCGCTCAGAAGCCAATAACCAGATATTTTCAATTGGTGAGAAATCAGGAGAACGTGCTGGCCAGGGCAACATTCGAACTTGTTCTGTATCAAGGAAGGTACAGCCTGCATGCAGTCGTGCATTGTCCTTCTAAAATGTAGAGTTCTGGAGGCATCGAAAATAGGGCAGAACCACGGACAGTAACACATCGGACATGTAACGGCTGCTGTTGAAATTGCCGGCAATGCGCAGAAGAGGTTACCGAGACCGAGACGTGTATCCAATGGCACCTCATACCGTCACTCCAGGTGATATGCCAGTATGACGATGTCGAATGCAAGCGTGCAATGTGCGTTTTCCACGATGCCGCCAAACACAAATGAGGGCATCATGATGATGTATAAGACGCGGTCTAACGCCGTCTTTTCAGATGAATCCATTCTCTGTATACAGTATCATGAAGGCTGCATCCGTGTTTGTTGAAGTCCTTGAGAATACACATTGCCCGCTTGCATTCGACATCATCATTCAGGCCCATAACCTGCAGTGATGGTGTGGGGTCCATTGAATACAAGTCTCGATAACTTCTTGTTCCCATTGCCGGCAATATGAACAGCAGCAGTTACATTTCTGAGGTGTTACTGCCCCTGATTCTGCCCTATTTTCGAGGCTTTCAGAACTCAACATTTCAGCAGTACAATGAACGACGGCATGTTGCTCGTACTATCCTGACCTTCCTTGATAGAGAACATGTTTCACCGTTGCCCTGAACGGCACGGTTCTTTTGATTTCTCAGCAAATGAAAAAGCCCTGTTAATGGCTTCTGAGCGACTGGCCCGCCACCACTTGCCCGTCACTACGTTTGATGGCTTGTGGCATAGTATTGAATCTGCGTGGACTGTTGTACCCGTACATGACATCCAATCTCTGTTCAACTCCATAAATAGGCAGATAAATGCAGCTATTTCGACCAGGAGTGGCTGCTCTGGGTAGTGTTTTCTCAGGATCTATACCTCCTAACTTTCTGAAAATGTAATCACTTGTCCTTACCATTATAATGTTTTTGTCCAATAAATATCATTCTGTTATTTGCATTCCTTCCTGGTGTTGCAATTTTAATGGCCAGCAGTGTATATGATGTATATGTTACGGTCAATTTGATAAATTCGATTATTATTAATATTAACCGCATCTTCTGATAAATTTGATAAATTGTGCATATTGATCACATTTACCAGTTATTATTAATAATCACCAATGAAGTTCGGTCAATATAATTAATTAAGCATTGAAACGAATATGCCCTTTACTGGAACATGTACTGTCATTACTGTATGAGACTAATAACAAAAGTCCTTCCGGCATGTACCGGTAGGAAAAGGTAGCTTTCATACTCCATGTTTTTAAAAATTCTACTCACTTTATTCAAACGCCCGCAGCTAAAATGCTTGGAACCTGATTATGGAAGACCCAATCCTGGTTTTCGTTAATACTGAATTTGAATGCAAATTTCAGCATGAAAGTTGCAGCATAACAAAAATCAGATTATTTCAAAATGCCACCCACCCTAGAATTTCAAACTGTCATATCTCAGCCATTTTTTAAGATAAAGCGACAAAAAAAAATATTCCGGAATTCTTATATCACGATCTAACACTTAACTAATAAAACTTTTCCATTTTATAATTTTTTATACATCTTTTTGATTTAAAAAATTAAAACATTTAACTTGCCGCCATTTTGAAACAAGATGGCGCATGAAGCTGGCCAACGAACTCTTTCGAGACCTTGGTATGATCTTTACGCATGATCAGTCACATTCATATCGGTTCATAAATACGAGAGTTACAGCATAACAAATATCAGATTGCTTCAAAATGTCAGTCACCCTAGAATTTCAAACTGCCATATCTCAGCCATTTTGTAAAATATAGCATAAACAAAAAATGTTCCAGAATCCTTGTATCACGTTCTAACACTTCTAACATTTCCCTGTTCATTCTAACATTTTTTTTTCATATTATAATTTTTTGGACATATTTTTGAATTAAAAAAAATGAAAATTTTTTAACTGACCACTTTGAAAGAAGATGGCGGATGAAGTTGACCAACGAACTCGGTCGAGACTTTGGTATGTCCTATGAACACACTCAGTCACACTCAAATCGGTTCATAAATAAGAGAGTTACAGCATGACATATGACAGATATATATATATATATATAAATCAACATTTGAATGGAAGGTGGTTTTGGGTTCTGGGGGTCTGGGGGTCTGGGGGTCATGATCGGAGAAAATATACAAAACTTTGAAATGCTTTCTTCTGAACGGCTGCAATAGGTATCTTTTTGTAATGAAAGCTTAAAATTATATTATATATATATATATATATATATATATATATATATATATATATCACAACTGGTTTGTACAATTTTTAAATCTTTTTCTATAAGGAAAATATTTTTAAAGCATTTAAAGTGATAAACGTTTTGGAATGAAGTATGTTTGAAAGATAAATTGTGGATTTAGTTCTCATATTTAAAAATTGAAAATAATATTTTATATATAAAATGAATTTATTTCAAAATATTATTTTGATATACAATGTTAGATTTATAAGCAATTGATTTCTTTAAATAAAATTTACTAGATTACGAAAATTCAAAAAATGCATTCTAATCAAGAAGTAATATTATTTTTAAATGAAAATTTTATATCATTTAAAATTTTTTTCGAGTCACTGCTCTATTGTCATACTAATAGAGGTTGTTAAATGCCGATATGTATGCAGGGTTTCTCCCCCAAAAATCAGACAACTACAAAGGTTTTGATCAACCAAATTATTTCAGAGGAAAACGGAAATAATCATTCTAATAAAAATAATGTTTACTTCAATTTATGTTAAAAATGCTTAAAGGTTCTTCTTCATACTTCTACCATAATTTAGAATTTTTATTAAGAACAAATAATTTTGATAGAATATTTCTTTCTTACTTTTTTGTTTTACTTTTATATACCAAACGGTAAATCTTTCGGTCCAATAGTTTAGGAATTAAGTATGTTTCAATTTTGAATGTCTTATGTTAAATTCTTTTTTAATCGTTGCAAAACCCTATGCAATGTGGGTAGTTTGTACAGTGAATAGAAACATTTCTTGACGGGATCACTGGAATTAAAAATTTGCATAATTGTAGCGTCTTCAATTTGATTTGTGTTAAAAAATATATATAAGTTACAATTTATTTTGTTTTTGAAAGTCAATTTTAAAATACGTAAATATTTGAAATTAATTTCCGAAAAAAAAATGAATTGTAGCCTTTGATTTTTCCAGCTCATTCCGTTCAGCAGTTTTTAAGCTATGTTTTAAAAAACTATCCGCATTGCAATCGGTTTTGCAAATATTAAAAAGTAATTTATAAAGTTGGAGTTCTAAACTGTCAGCCTTCATAATTCCCAAAACAATTGGACTCAATAATTTTATTGTTTTGTATCCAATGGTAAAATTTACCGATAGTAACAAGGATGTTTTTAATTTTATGTGTCGGTATTGAAAATTTCAGTGTTTGGTACCATTTCATTATGAAGACAAACCTTCTAAACTTATTTTATAACAAAAATTGAAAGAAGACATAATTTCGAGTCAAATAGGTATTTCTGTTTTTTATTGAAATAATTTAGTTATTAAAATGCATAGGATGTTTTTGCCGACAATACACCATTCATATACATTATTATGTAGAGAAGGTGTAAGATATAAAAAATGATATTAAAAATCAAAAGTCATTATTAAATAAACAAAAATCATTAAGGAGTAATTACTTACTGAAAATATTTTTCAGTATTTTGTACTTCTCTTTCTGCTAATATTACAATTAATACATTTAACAATTTTTCCATTAATATAGATACAAAGAAGTATTGGACAAATATTTAACTGAAATTGTTTTTTCTATTTTCTAGTTAAACGTTCGTTGGGCTGATCTATCGTTTAAATATAAAAAAGTATTTTTCTTACTATATCAATATCTGATGTCATTAATTTTCTAGGCAAACATTCAAGTTATAGAAAAGTAACAGAAGACCATAAATTATGCATCCTGCACGTTAAACAAGGTATATTTTAAAAAATGTTCTTTTTTCTCCCGTTAGATTTCATAGAATAATTTTATTTACTTTTTATATATCTATTAATTTTTTTATGTTTAAGTTATATCATACATATAGATGGCCAGTATTAATTTATTTTAGGAAATTCAATATTTTAAATTTGCAAAAAGAAATTTATTTTGAATGCGTTTAAAATGGTAAATAGTTTGAATGATAAATTGCAGTTTAACGATTAATTTGAATTTGAAAATTGTTATATGTTTCGTATGATATAAAAATAAAAATTAATATATGTAACACTGACAAAGGATGTGAATTAATTTTTACTTTGCTAAACAACGCATATACAACAGAGTGAAAAATGTGTGTATAAAAAATGCGTGTGTGAAAAATGTGTGTGAAAATTGTGTGTGTAAAAATGTGTGTGTTCAGGAAATTTAGATATTAATATATGTTTTTTATTTATTCAGAAACCAGGGGCGACGACCGAGCTATGCTCAGTTTAAATTTGCTTTGCTTTATATATTATTTGCTCGATATAACAATAAATTCTTGCTGTATTATTACTATACATAATTTTATTTTTAACAATATTATTTACAGAAACAATCAATGTTAAAACTATGTATATATTTCTAAATTTTAGATTGCTTACATTACACATTTACAACGAAAGGGCATCCTTCCAAACTACATTTCAATTCTGTTTTCGAGAACGTTCTATGGACGCTTGTTTGGTTGAGTGATGTATCGCGGCTTCTATCGGGAATTTCTAGAAAAATTCCTTCAGAATCAGAAAAGTCACTTTGTTCGCCAAATATCGCCAAATTTAGCGGTATTCTTTCATTTAGTGCCAATATGTGTTGAGAAAGTTCTATGTACCCTGATTGATTCAATTCTGTTTTCGAGAATCTGATTACTATTGAGAATCTCTAGAAAATTCCTTCAGATTAAAAAAAAAAACAATGTTTTAGCCAAATGTCGCCAAATTTGGCGAAATTTCTTCATTTTGCGCTAAACGTGCGTTTCGGCATTGATAATCCTAAAAGTCGATTTTTCCTCCAAGTGTTGCCAATGTCACCAACATTTCATCAAATATCATCAAATTTGGCGAAATGTTACTAACTTTGTGACTTCGTTTTCTTCCAACTGTTTCAACCTTTAGTCCCATTGAAATGCATTGACCGTTAGTGATCCCAAAATGACCCACTAATCGAATTTTCTTGAACATCTGACCTAGCCCAATGATCTTCTCGTGCCCTAAAACTGTCGGATACAAAATTTCGTCACAATCGTTAGAGCTACTGTTAAGATAAAATTTGCATAACCACACACACACAGACACACAGGATTTGCTCGTATTATAATATTTGATATTTTACAAGGCTACAAAATCCCTCGTATACATTTTATTGAAATAGTTTCCTGTATATTTTTGCTACATAAAAATGTATAGCATTTTGAAAAATCTTTAAATTATTATGATTTTAAGTGTGAATGTGTTGATTCTATTTTGCACATGTTATATTTGTGGTCAAAGATTAGGACAAAAATAATTTCTTGTCGATTCATTTGTAAAGATATAACTGTAAAAAATGACGCAATTTTCACTAAAAACAAGCATCTGCACTTCCTTCTTAATGTTATCTTAACCTTATTTTTTCCTTAATATATGGGACTTTATAAGTTGAATAGTAATACTAATAATTAAAACATTCTATAGAACATACGCTAACATGGCCAGTCTCAAAAGAAAAGAAAACAATACAAAAAAGCCCATTAAAATGTATTATTTGGAATTAAAACATACATTTTATACCATTATATAAATGTTCAATCAAAATTTGAATAAAATGGGAATTCTATAGTTAAAACGAATTATTTAAATTAAATAAGTTGTTTTTTAAATCGCAACATACAATTTTACAAGTAAAGCGAATTATCTATAGTAAAAACCATGTATAGAAGAAACCATTTGCACATGTCATTTTCCAACATTTAGTTTTTGGATAAAAATGCCGGTGCAGAAAACATTTGGAATTTGTGATATTCACAGTTCCATAAAATATCGTGTTTTTATAAACTTTCTATACCTTTATAAGCTCTAAATTAAATTTCTTTTCGGGTGATGTGGTATAATGTATCTAACAGACTAATGAATAACCATTGTTTGTGCTCGTCTATGTGTAATTAACGCATAGAATGGTTCGGAAGAATATTATCCCGCATTAAGTTTTCCTTTTCTACAGCTTCCAGAAATTCTTAACGCATAGCTTGCGGAACTACATAGTCCTGATCACAGTTTTAATATGGTACTTTTTTTTAATGTTAAGATAGAGATTTCCAAATTGTAAAATGAGGAATAGTGAGATCCGTGTTAAACCTTGTGTGAATGACTTAGATATACGCATAACTGCTTATTGTATTGTTGAACATTATCTGATGTTATCGGATATCTACCTAAACTACTTCAGTCTGTAACGCAACCTTGCCATTTTAATTTGTTCACCAAGTTATCAAAATATACTCAGATGGAAGTCGATATTTCGAATTTCCGGGCGAAGTCCTCCTACCCCTGTTGATAGGTTAAGCAACAAAGGCGGGCACAAACAATAGCTTGTTTTGTCTATTGAATGCATTCTATAATATCAACTACAAAGAAATTAGATTTGGAACATATTTCTCAAAAAATATATAGGTAATTTATAATCAGATCGCATCTGCTACAATACGAAGTTCTATACTTTGTTAAATAACAACACATAGAATATACATTTCATAAGGGTAGACTGATTTCAATGTGACTACCTCGCTGTTTTTTGCGATTTTATAAGAGAACCCGCCTCAACTGGGCAAATCTAAATCTGAGTTTGACCACCTCAAGAGTTAATCTTGAATTTTTTAGGCAGAGATACCAGCACTCAATACTGAGCGAAAAACATCGAGAAAAAAAATTACACATAATGCGGTTTACCAGAGTGAGCAGTAATAGAGTTGTCGCAGCATTAATTTATATTTTTTCATAGTGATTAAATAACTGTTGCCTGCTATTACAACGGTATCCTACAAACTATTTTTTTTATTCTCATGCTGCAATGGGTAAAGATGTGATTTTATGGAAGATAATTCACTGCCGCATACTGAACGATTGGTTCAGAGATACATAAAGGTTGAAACAATTATGTGTATAAGTAAGCTTTTAATATCACCAGACAGGGATGCAGTATATTGTATAATGGGACATTATGAAAGATGGACTGTAGATAGCCGTACTCATCTGAATACACCTTAAGAGCTCAAACATTTGTTTGTACAAGTATGAACATTGCTGAAATGATGTGGTCGGTATTATTACCAGCGTTTAAATGAAATTCGCATCTATTAAGTAGATTTAGTCTTACTCATAATTTTTTGTTTATCGCTAATATATAAAAAAAGTTTCAGTGTGTTTTTTTGTGTCACTAGAAATAACAAATCTAGATTCAATTCCGGTTTGAAATACTGCTTTTATGAAAGAAATAATGCATAAGTCAAAATACGACAATAATGATTATTTCATAAAAAAAATATTCGACTTCTTAGGTTCACTTTTCAGGCATTTAACCCTTTCATGGGCAAGCACTTGTCCTCCTGTAACGTTGAATTCCCACCGTAATTTAGGAAAGAATTTAGTTCAAAATAAGAATAAGCAATTTTTCAACTTTTTCTCGTCAAAGTTAAAAAGGTAAATTTAATTAACAGTTACTGGTTTGAATCGAATTAAAATTAGGTGGTATATAACATATACCACCGCCCTTTAAAGGGTTAAAATGACTCAATTATGTTTTTCATGATTTTTTATTTGACAGCGAATAATCATTCAGCACTTTGTTCAATTATGAAAAATTTGAAATTTCCATTGAACTTAAAACGTCATGTTTCGTACATTCAGCGGAGATGCAAATACAGCTGCATTTAAAGTATTCACGAAATATAATGTTATTTTAGATTTTGGTAAAATATATCAATTACATTAAATCAATTAAAAGAAATATATCAATCACCTAAGTATTTTTTTATGTTCACAGTAATGTTTCTTTCTAAATATGTAACGTTTCAGATAAGCATCGTTTTATTTTGTAAATAAAGTCTTTCATTGTGTTTAATTATAACAAATTTCAAACCGCTGTGATTACTCGTGTCTTACCGACAGCACATAATTATACAACATGTGAATGTAGTGAATATAAACAATTAAAAAGAGCCAAAAATTTGACAGATTTACAAGCTGCTTAAATTAATAGTTTTATTACAATTTTCTGGACTGCTTTGTTTCATTTATAATATAAAATGTTTTAAAATATCTATACGGCTAATTTAAGACATCTGTGGTTAACATAAAATTTATAAAAAAAATATTCTTTGAATTAATTTTCCTGTTTATATATAATTCAGTCCCTTTTAAGATTTTCCTGTTTTTCCTTTAATAACTATTTTTAATTCTCGAAACAGCATTTGTCATTCTTAGAGAATTCTACAGTTGTTTCCGATAATTTAAATTATTACTCTGTTTTCTTGTAGTTTAATTAAAACTTTCAAAATTGTTTACAGAAATTAAATATATAAAAAATAAAAATAAAAATTAGTAATACGTAAAAGAACCAAAAACATTTATGTTAAACTGGCTTATTCCAAAATATACTTTATTGCATTTTAAATATTCAGAAATAAAATATTAAAGTATAAATGATACTTTCACTAAATAACTTCCGTTATTTAGAAACTGCTACTTATCAGAATAATTATTTTTATTTAATAAAAAGTTTTGACATTTAAATGAAATAATAAAAGAATTGAAATACGTTATGGAAATAAAACTCAATTAAATCCATTCAGGAAAATCTCTTCTCTTCTTTTTATAATGTAAAAGAAACGCTAAATAAATTATTCATAAAATTTCATAAATTATAACTGATAATAAAAGAACATTATTTCTCGTTATCATTTCAGATACCTCATTTTCAAGTATTGAAACAGAACATTTTATCTGTTTATATGCAGATTTTCTTTTTTTTTTTTTTTACGGGAAAAAAATCCATTATTTTAAACGATCTGAATATATATATATATATATGTATATTTAGAAATTTAAAGATAACCATTTTTACATAATCACATAATAAGATCACTAATTACAATTAAATTATAGATAAAATGCTTAAGTGATACAAAGAAGAACACAAAAGGCTTATAAAAAGGTTTTAACGATTGGTATATGTTTCAGTGCTCATACGGCGCCATTTTCAAGATATATAACGATAAACAAAATTATACTCGTAAATATTATCTCGTGATTTATGTTTCCAAGTTTATTTTCAAAAATTTGCGAGAATTTTATTGTTATATATCTTTAAAATGGCGCCGTATGAGCGCTGAGACATATGACAAAGTTTTTATAAGCCTTTTGTGTTTGTCTTTGTATCACGTTAGCATTTTATCTATGTTTTAATGATAACCATTCTTTTATACATTATTACATTAATGTACATAAGCCATTCATAGTGTTTTTTAAAGGGAATGTCAAACTTTCAATATTTTATTGTTTAAATTCTAGGCCTGATTTGGATTTATTTTAAAGTATTCATTTCTTTGTTCTGATTCAAAAAAATTTCGTTTGAAGCAAAAAATCATAAAATTTGGAAAAAATGTCAGTTGAGTATTGAATAGACAAGTGATACCGAACATGAACCGAACAACGTGACAAGTGATACCGAACAACGAGACCGAACAACGAGACAAGTGATACCGAACACCGAATATATATATATATATGCTGCCGAAGTCACTTTCCCATTGGAATGTGTGATTCAAAAACTACTTTGAGAATAGAATGTTTCTATAAAGAGACAACATACAGTTGATTGAAAAACCCCTAAACAATTATTAAATAGCGATAAAACACACTACAGCACATTTTCCTAGCGGAGTCTATTGTTGCAATACAATTATTTAGAAAAAATACACAGTGTCTCAGTCTAACAAAAATTCTGGATATATATTTTTTAACAAAGATATTTTAAAGAACTCGTTATTCGCTAATTATAAAAGGGCTTTTTTGTTTCAGTGCTAGAATACAATAGAAAGTCATGGGGTACAAAGCATTGTAACTATGTTTGTTGTGTCAATTTTTTTTATTAATTTTTAAAGTATACAGAATGCATTTCCAAATTTAACCTATAAGACTCAGGAAAATGTATGCATAAATATTACAACAAACCTTCATAACTTTTACAGTAATTGACAACCAGTTTGACATAAACGGCTTCTAAAATACTGCAGTATAAAACAAAAATTCAATTAGAAATATATCACTAAATCTAATGGTTTATGAATTTTCTACAAGGCAGTTATAAAAGGGGACACACTGTTTATAAGAATTATAATTGTCTAGAAATCTCCGGAGTATTAAACGTTCCAGCCCACCAGCTCGATCTTTTAAAATTATTGAATTTAGCTTTTAAACTTTTTCGCTGGCTTCTTACGTGATCAGGTATACTATCGTTACGGTTACTAACTAAAAGAAGGGAACTCCTATACCACTGTGCTCTGCCTTTTTCACCAAGTAGCGGCGGTCGTATACATACATCTAAAATATTGTTGTTGTGGCGGTTGTATACATACAAAATAATCTGATGAATTTGAATAGCTGATTTGAGAGTATTTTACATATTTTCCCCCGTAGATAAATCTATTGAGACAGTATCTCTATGCATTTTCATTATTTATTTTAACCATATAATGATATATAAGTTTAATTAAATTAAGCTATTAAAAGAACATTTCCTTACCCAAAAGAATTTCATGATGTTATACATCAGACACACGAAAATCGAATTCTACTAAAGCTAATTTTCACATGTTCTGCAAGACAAAAATTTAAGCTTTTAAAAGGAGTTGAATATGCAAAACTTTCATTACAGTGAAAGCATTAAGCTAATGAGAAAGCACTGTTTTCCTTAAATTCAAATTAACTCGAGAATATGATGTGAAAACTAAATTAACTTATTATGCGAAAGTTAGAATTTCACTGTGGCTTCCGCGAAAACTTAAAAGTATTTTGTGACTTATATTCAATAATCTTCGAGGATTACAATATAAGTACGCTAAATAGAGAGTGTGAATGATAAAATTAAGGATGTTATAATTAAATTAGGATTTGACGAAAGTTATCATAGATCTGATAATCGGCTGCAAGACGCCTTTCTCAATCAATTCGGATATATGAGAGAGAAATATTAAGTTATTTTAATAAGAACTGACTTCATGCTATACATCTTATTATATTATTATATTTTCTTTTTGATTGAACTTTTCGTATTTTTCATTTTTTAATATGACTCTTTCAGACATCAGTTTACTATGGAGATAATTTTTGGTTGATTTGATATTTAATACATATTTGATATTTGCTATGTATTACGCAGATCTTCGCAACACACGTATGAATATTTTCATATAACTTTCACAATTAATATAATAGTTTTTATTAAGGTTTTCATCTGAATCTACCGTATATTCCGGCATATAACGAGCTGCGATTTATAACGGGTACCTAAAATTTCAGACTTTTTATTTTCTATTTTTAGGTATAGATATTAAATTTATTTTCCATGTTTTATTTATTTTTATTTTATCATCTCATCTTTAATTCTCCTGATGCACTTTTTTATAAAATACAATGTTGGAAAACAAAATTGATTACTATTTAAATAATTTTTAAAGAAAGAGGTACAAATGTTTACCGTTGAATAAATTAATAGTATTTTGAAAACTTAAGAAGTCACTTCCCTTCTTTCCGTATAGTTTAAGTTAATAGTTGGCGCCGGCATTATTGTTTGAAAGCTGAGGTGTTAAACTAACATATTTTTAAACGCTTTACGTAACAGATTTGGCGTCCATGACAGAACATTCGAATTATGAGATATTTTGAAGTAAAACGTTTCATACAGCCAAAAGTTTCAAAAAACCAAATTTAAAGTTTGTAGTGGAAGAAATAGGTGAATCCATTCCTCAAGGTTATATGATCTGAACCCTAAAGGAAATTATTTTGAGCAAAGAAAAGATGCTGGTTTTCTATAAAAAATTCTATCCACCACTGTTACTGAGAGAAAAGAAAAACACAAACATGAACAAGGATTAGAAAAGGAGAAGTTGGATCAAGAAATAGTGTTGAAGGAATTGGAATTAAAGCTTCAATTAAAATTAGCAAAAAACCATTCACAAGGACAAATCCAAACTGAGTGCATTTAAACTGTTAATGGAAGTAATAATTCTAAACGGAAATTTACATTACCTAAGTTAAAATTTCGCCAATTTGATGGGGATTTAAAAGAGTGGCTACCATTCAGGAATCAATTTGTAGAAATTCACAAGTGCTCAAAAATAAATCCCAGTATTTCATTCAAGCAAGAGTCGTTGGATGGATCAGAGAAGCGTAAAAAGTTGTAGATATTTTTCGCTAACTGCCGCTGCCTATGCGAACACTATAGAGACTGTTAGCGCGAAGATTTTTTGGTTGAAGTACACGTTGTAGAATTGCTGAAATTAATTATGTATGTACTATGAAAAGAAAAGTTTTTTCTTACATTCTTGTATAATAAACTTGATTTGTATTTAAGAGCTCTTGAGGATCCACAAACATGAAATATTATATAAAATATTATATAAAATATACTTCAATATTACATAAAATGGTAGAATTATGTTTTACACCGAATGTTTTGAAGCGTGGAATAGAAACCGAGTTATCTGGGCGACACCCCAGCTAACACAATATTCTCTCAGAACAGCCATTTAGTCATAACATCTAGACTGTTATTTGAAACAGCACAACAGAAAAATTCCGTAGGTGAAGGAACTTCAACAAACTATGGATGAGTAATTACATTTTTTAATTATTTTCAACACAAATAAATGATAGGCAAATAATGCATACGAGTAGTAATTTTCCCATCTGATTGTTCTCCAGATAGCTAAATTGGGAGAGCGTTGGCAATTAAAACCATAGGTTCTGGGTTTGAGTCCCAGAAAAGGCACATTTTCGCTCAAATGAGAAAATTACTACCCGTATGAATTATTTCCAAATACGTTGACTGTGTTAAAAATAATTAAAAAGTGTAATTACTGATCCATAGTCTGTTGGATTTCCTTTACCTGTGGTTTATTCTGTTGTGCTGTAGTCAGATGTCATGATCAAGTGGGTGTTCTGAGTGATTATTGTATAAGCTGGGATGTCGTCGAGATAGCTCAATTGGAAGAACATTGACAATTAAAGAAAAACATTCTGCGTTCGAGTCTGATCCTGGACACATTTTCGTTCAGATGGATACATTACCAATCGTATAAAAATTGTCCTTTTTTGTATTTTCGAGCTTTTCGTTTTAGTAATGTACTGATAAAAATCCTAATTTTAATTTTAAATACAGAAATTTAATTTTTAAAGTAGAGAATTGGGTAACAAAGACTAATTTAAATTATATGCTTTGATAACATAGAAATTTCCCTGAAATGAACATGATTATATACTAAAAGATTATTATGTTTCAGAAAAATGTACTGCAGTAAATACGATATATAGGAATTGGACAAATGAATATTTATAATAAGTTATTCATTGAATATTACGAAGGAGAAGGGTTGAATCATGATTTTGTTTCTAAGTAATTTGAAACTTTTCAACGTGGAATCTCAATTACATATTCATGTAACTCGGAAGATATTACTCTTTTATTATGAGTGAAAAGTATATATATTTAATTTAAATTCAATATACATATAAAATATTATTCAGTTTAAATTTAAATATGAAATGAAGACTTTAAATTACATCCCAATATTTCTTTAAATTTACAGCCACATAGGATAACACTGTACTCATTTTGAAATTTATATTAATTATATATGTGTTTTAATAAATTGTACAGATATATAATGAAAAATCCTGCAAACATTTTTCATTATATTTTAATTATTATTTTTAATTTCTTATTTTTTTCTATATTGCTAATTTATTGTTTTACTTCTGAAGATTTAAATATTTTCGTACCAGTAGAATTGGAGTAAATCAGAACAGTCAAATGTTTATGAACACCACTGAGGTAAATTAAAATTTTAAATTAATAAACTAATTCAAAACGTGGATAATGATATATTATATTATATAAAATAAATAATAAATGAAGACATTTGTATCGTATTTTGTAAAGTAACTAAGAGTGAATTTTTTTATGGCTTTCTTTCATAATTATATTTTGTGGGTCTAACACTATGTGCAAAGTATGTATTATCTATAATGCACAGGCGCAGCAAAGAACAACTTCTAACAGATTGCGGTCTACAGCTACAATAGACAGAAATCAGAAATCACCCTCTCGTGGAGATCCAGCCGTTAAGTATAAGAACTTTCCTCTACGAGGGGAAATGGTTATTGAAAAGTCATATTTTAGAATACAGATGTTGAATATTACATTAGAGATTAATGTAAAATTAGTACAAAGTTATTTTTTACAATACTGGTTGAGATAACAACATTTCTTAATATTAAAAAAAATAATAATATATATATAAATATATATAAAAATAATATATATATATATATATATATATATATATATATATATATATATATATATATATATATATACATATATATATTTAAGAAAAAGTATAAAAGAAAGTACTTAGAAAATTTATGAAAAGACTACTTAATCATATAGCACAACTAGTAATTTTGCATGGTTTAAGCTGTAAGCTGAAATAGGAACAGTATGAGTACAAAAATGTGAACAGTATGTGAACTATAATATACAAATTACAAAAACATAATATATTCTACACTGCTCAAAACAATTAAAGGATATTGCAGTTTTAGGTGGATTTTGTATCTGGGAAACTTTTTAGCTGATTGATACATGGTCGACAGACATAGTAGGTTATATGAGAATAAATTACACATGTTTGGCAGAAAGAAATGCATTTTATTGCGCATTTGTGTACAAAAGGAAAAAAACACAATTTGTGCATATGAGAAAAAAAGAATAAGAAAAGGTGTTTTCTTCAAAGAAAATCATTTTCAGTAGGGGGTATGGTTTCCACGGGCGGCCAGCAACGTTGAACACCTTTGAGGCATGGACTCAATGAGGCTATTAATGACGAGTTGGGGTATTCTGCCCCACTCTTCCAGAAGAGCTCTTTCCAGTTCTTGGAGAATTTGTGGGGGTTGTAGGCGGCCAGAAACTCGTCTTCCTAGAGCGTCCCAAACGTGCTCGATTGGATTCATGTCTGGAGAACACGCTGGCCATTCCATTCGAACGATTCCTTCCTCGAAAAGGAAATCCTCCACCAGGTTTGCACGACGTGGCCTGCAGTTATCGTCCATTAAAATAAAGTTATCTCCGATTGCTGCAGCGTAAGGGTCTACAATAGGTCTGAGGATCTCATCCCTATATTGGCGACCAGTCAGAGCTCCATCTCGAATGATGTACAGGTCAGTGCGCCCGTCAATGGAGGTGCCACCATACACCAACACTCCTCCACCGCCAAATCTGACACTTCCGTGCACGAACGCAGGATTATTCCTACTGCCACGGTTCCTCCAGATGAAAATACGCCTATTATCCGGATGCACAGAAAAACGGGACTCGTCAGAAAACAGAATATTGCTCCATTCATTTCTCCTCCAGTTGACATGCTCGGTTGCACACTCCCTGTGGTCGCGACGATGCCTTGATGTTAATCTAACACATACCATCGGTCGGCGAGCATACAGACCTACAGCATGGAGCCGGTTTCGGAGAGTCTGAGTTGAAATCGTGGTGCCTGTAGCCGAGCGAAGGTGTTGTTGGAGAAGAGTAGCGTTCATGTTTCGGTGTCTCCGAGCTGTTAATGCTAAATACCGATCTTCATTGGGCGTTATTGCCCGTCTACGACCTTGCCCTGGTCTTCGGCCTGCACATCCACTCTCCAAAAAACGGTTCCAGATCCTGGAAATGACATTTTGTGACACTCCAATGGCTTGCGCTACTTCGGCTTGAGTTTGGCTCCCTTTTAACCTACCAACAATTCTCCAAGCTTCTGAATCTGTCAAATAACTTCGCTGAGACATCGTACTCATCGAAAAAAAGCAATCACTGAATGCCGATCATCCTTGTCTTCATTCTCTTTTATCCAGTTGAAAGTCAAATTTCATTCGCTGCCGCTGAAGCGACGTTTTTGACGTCGAACTCAAAATTTGCATACTCCACAGTTTGAAAACCAGAAAAAATTGCATTTGTGATTCTCTTCTTCTATTTTCGGCAAAAAAAATTTCGTTTATATCTTTATTTTATATAAAACTTCAAATATCCTTTAATTGTTTTGAGCAGTGTATTAAAAAGTACTTTATAAATGTAGGAAAAAGGATCATAGATCCTTTTTAATAAAGGAGAAATGTTTATTCAGAATGTTGTAATTTTGTTTTAGTTTATCATAGTTTAAAGGATCAAACAGAGTTATATTCAGATTTTGTCTCACTGTGGCATTTTTATTCAAATTGAAAGCATGTCTCATTAGAAGACAATGACCATATATATCAAATATACAGATGTTATTGTTGTTGGCGTGTCAGAGAAAGTGCCAAGACACTTCTCTGAAAGATGGGGTGCCAGAGCCTCAAGAGAGGGTCGACTTCAAGAGCTGGTCTCCTAATTTTGAACCAATTCCAGATGAGACCTGCACCTGGATTGGCACCCCCAGAGGTAACGCTTATACTGAACTTGGAGGACATTGGAGCCACGAACAGATTTTACGTACACCAGCTCCCATTAACGTACACGGTCCCACAGCAGCGGCAGTCGAGAGAGTTTGTCACCCTCCCAAACACTGATCTTGGTCGATGCTGCTTGGGTATTCGGTGATCTTGCGGGAACCGAGCTTAGCTGTCCGCGCCACTGCGGGACAAAAAAGATATTACAGAAAAAGATACTAAAAGATAATTTGAATATACAGATAATTCAAATAATGATCTTGTCATTTCTTAAAACACATTTTTATACAAAAACTTTCGAAAAAAAGGCGCTGCCCCCAACATATCGGCTAAAATTCGGTCTTTTATAAAAGAGGTCGGCAAATGAATAGTAGTCGTATTCACACAATATAATTTCGAAAAAAACTTACTCTTTCTCTAGTAAATGTCATAGACAAACGTCTTCATTAAATCCGATTAATGTTGGAAATCAATTAATTGGAAAATGTGCTCAAGTATGCGATCGGACGCTAAACCCACATTGACTAAAATTTAATCTCTTATCAAGGAGTGGTTGTTTGTTTTACGGTAACCCTCCCCCTACCGTGATGACGCGAGGGGTGTGTCATTGGACCTAAATCCACCAACATTCTGCAAGATCTTATCGCACAAAACCTCCCAAAATACTTTTTTATGTTCATGGGAAATATCAGCATTAAACGAACGATATTGAGTACAGGGAGAAAAAACATTTTCTGAGAAATGTTCTTTTTGTGCGAATAAAAATTGTTTAATCACAAATCAGTAAACATTAATGTTTTAAAATTTTTAAAGACAGCACGATAAATAGTGTAAAAGAAATCTAACAACTTAAAAGCATTTTCCTTTTAATAATATAAAATCATAATTAAAACTGCTAAGAGACATGAAATTCCATCCATTTCCACAATCTGACTTAAATAGATTAATGAAACAAGAAGTCCTTACAAAATGGCAAACTGAATGGGATAATGCAGAGATTGGTCGGCATACGTATCAACTATTTTTGAAAGTAAAAGAAGACATAATTCGTATCACAGAAATTTATACCTATTCTCAACAAATCAGGGTCCTTTTGCATTCTACTTGCATAAGTTTGGAAAATCGCCTTCAAGTCTCTGCATATGTGGCCTCAGGGGCACATCTCTTCACTATATACTAAAGTGAACACTAACATTAACATACCATGTAAAGGAAGGCTACAACTCCGCAGCCCAAGATGGAATGTAAACATGAGTCGTCAACATGAATGTCAACATGAAACTTTCCTGATGTTTTACAGGACGTTTACTGGTATCTTAGTAGAACTTTACACAATTATTCAGTAAAGTTCTTCTTATTTCGAAGAAATATTCTTTAGAAAGGAGATAACACACAGTTGCCCATAATTCCGAAGGAAAGTTAGTTTATTTTTATTCTGTTTTTACCGTGTCAGAACGCAAATTGGTTATTGTATAAGACAAAGTTGACAAACTTTCGTGCCATAGGGTAAATTATCACCATTATTTCTGAATAATTATCTTCTACTTAAATAATGTCAGAAGTTTTACGATTAATGTTTCAGAATAGAAAACCAGAATTCTTTAGTAAATTGTTTAATTATTATTCAAACGCATGGAAAGAGAAAACACTCCTGAAATATGTACATGTTCGTATCCGACCCGAACACAAAATTTCTGCTTAAAATAGCCCATGAACCCAACTCAAGAAATAACTTTTGTCAACACAAAACTTGACCCGCACCCAAAATGAAATATAATTAAACCATATAATGCAAGTATGGAAATATAGTCTCCACGTAGCAAATAATCCCTGGCCGAACTTTAGATGAATGTCCTACGTTGATAACGTTTTGTCCTGCGACCTACGGGATAATAAAATAATCTTAATTGCTGTAAATAACTTTCTGTTTTCCGTTTTAGGTTCACAAAATTTTAAAAAAATTCATCATTACGAATCTTCTTTAATTTAAATCCTTGAAAAAGTTATTTTTTACAAATGTAATAAATATAAAAGTACACATTTTATAAATCGTTTATCAATTTTACAGTTTAAAATAAGCATCGCTATTGCTCATAAAAATTAACTTTTAAACTGAAACTGGTAAAAAACACTACATCTTATTTTAAGAATAAGGATTTATTTATACATCTTCTTTTTATAGATGTAGTAAAGATTTTGCATAATCAACATTTTGCTTTTTCAAAGATAAGGGAAAAATGAGTTCATTCCTTAATATATTAATCGAAAAATGGAATTCTGTAAAGGATAGTCTTGTGAATACATTGGATAAAAACCAGTTTGGGAATACATTTTATCGTATAAATTCAAAAAGATAAGACATATAAAAGTAGCGTAAAATGCTCTTCCTTTTTCATTTTTAAAGATAATTTAAGTTTTTGAATTGCTATTTGAAAAATATTCATCGCTTTAATGTTAGATCTCATTAAGATATTTGGTATGAATCCGTTTACTTTTATTCCTTTAAAGAAAGCAATCTTGAAAGGAAAGAGAAAAAGATAAGAAATATTTAAGGAGTATTTTACATTTAATAAATTACCAGAGAAGGAGATCCATCTCAAAATACATATGTTTAGTATTCTCAATGAAATCATAAATGTATAATATATGTATGTATAAGATATATTGCATTTTTCATTTATTCTCGAAGGAGAGTTTTTAACAACTGTGTGATTTTGATAACTTTAATATATGCAATTGTTTTTACTTTAAATTTATATAAAAAACAATTCTCCAGAAAATTAATATTTGTAAATTTTCTAGTGAATAGATTTTTATTTATATTAAATATTGCTACAGAAGTATAGAAAATATTCGGATAATATATTTTATGTCAGCAGTAATAGCACAGCATTCAGATATTGTAAAAATTATATTTTGAAACGCTTGAACCCGTATAATCGTTATTCATAATAAAAGGTCTGGATTAAAAACTAAATATATATCATAAGATAATTGTGCCTAAATGCGACGCGATTCCCCTCAGTTTTGTCGCATTTAGGGTATATTTTATTAAATAAATATATATTTTTTTAAACCGAAAAATGAATGACTACTGTGTTTAAATTTTCAATTAAATTTTCAGTAGGATTGAAACTACACCTTAAATCTTTAAATAGCACTACAAAATAATGTGAAGTTTCTTTTCACTTTGCTTAACAGCGTCAAAGATCAAACCGGAAATGTTTCACACTTTAAAGTTGAACTTGTAGCTAAAGGATTTACTCAGAAACCCGGAGAAGATTTTAAAGAAACATATTCTCCTGTCGCGAACAACAATGTAACCTTTCGAGTCATCTTAACAGTTGCAAGTGCCAAGAACATGAAGGTTAAGCATTTAGACGTAAAAACAGCTTTTTAAATGCTGATATAGATGAAGAATTATATATACGACAACCAGAAGGCTATATTATTGAAGGTAAAGAAGGTAAAGTGTACAAATTGAAGAAAGCTCTATATGGTTTAATACAATCAGCCAAAGCTTGGAATGAAAATATAAATTCAGTTTTAACATTAAATGGTTATGTACGTAGTAAAGTGGATCAATTGAGGCATTGACATGGAAAAAGTAGTAAGTCTAGAAAACCTAATTTTACAGGGGAGGCAAAAAACGGTTTTACACTGCTAAATTACAAAGTTTTATTCACAAAAATAAGCATATGAGATGCATGTATGGATATCTCAGCTTTACAACTTTTTTTAAATCAACATACGTATTTTACAGTAAATACTACTCATTCTATTAAAATCTCAAAATCGATTTTTCTTGACTTACTACCTTTTCTATGTCAATGCCTCAATTTCTCTACATGAGAAAATAAAAAAAAATGGTTGCAGGTATATTCTTTTATATATTGATGATATATTTATTTGTACATTAGATGAAGAAACTAAAATAAACATGATGCAAATAGGAAACATTTCTTGAATGCAATTGAAGGCTTTTCATTCCTTATCTATGGCTTTTACGAAAGTCCCAACTTTATGTGGAGTGCTCAGGATAACAGGATATCTTTCCGGTTAACAAGCGGCTTATGCATTACGTTTTTAAGTACGTTCGTAATTATCATGAGAGACGGTAGTTTCTCGAGTGACGCAGCAAAAAACCGAAAACCGAAAGCCCACATCTGAAGATTCCGTCACTCTTATATATACAGCTAGATCGACATCAAAGAAAAATCTAAACGCCGACATTTAATACCTCAGCAAATATGAGGCATATCGTTCTGATTTTTTCACATTAGTCTTATATCTCCGGTTCAACTCTATTCTGAAATTTATACATTTCTACATGCAGTAGATTTTAAGATCTGGACGTCCATTTTTAACTAGGTGTCTTCGTAAAGGTGTCACACCTGTTATCTCCAAAACTGCTCGGACGATTTTTTTAAAATTAATATATTATATTAATCGGTTTTAAATGAAGCGCAGGAAAACTCTTGTTTTCTATATAATCCACTTTTAAAATTGGACTATATTCCTACGCTTTTTCACATAAGAAAACATGGGGCCGCTTTACTACTTTTTCCTACACGAGAATTGACTTTACATTTCCTTTGTACCATCGATTACGTTTGTTATTTTGTCGCCATCTACTGGCAAATTATTTAAACATATTCTGTTTTAATGTTATTTGTTATTATTAGTTATTATAGATTCATTCGCTTATTATATATAAATAAATATATATATATATATATATAGCTTTTAAATTTCACATTTTTCTCAGTTTTTAAAAATAGTTGTCGTGCCTTACGTCCTGCTTTACTTAAATTATTAGTGAAATGGAGTATGCAGTAAATGCTAGCAAATGCAGACTACTGCATTTAAATGCAATATTTTTTCATATTCCTACTATTAAGTAAAAATTTATTTCATCTCAAAGTTAAATTCAAATATTATGTTGAAAATCAAAATTTTATCTGCATTAATGATGCATATATGAGCAAAAATTGTATGATATATATATATATATATATATATATAAAGCACTAATGTTCCTGTTTATTTTATAATCCATTATATTTTAACATTATTTCTGGCATCACTGCAAAGCAATTTATATTTCTAAGCAATTTATATTTCTAAAATTGGCAACATGATATGATTTTTTATGCAATTCATTCCACAGTCATGTTGGAGTTTTCATGATGGTTCATGAACTGCAAGGTATCTTATTTATATCTCTATTCATCTTTATGGATTTTTTTATAAGTATGGTTTCTTTCCTTTTTTATATTGTATTTTATTTTTTATTTTATCACTGATTTGAATCATTGTATTTGAGAAGTAGTCCCAATATCATATTTTTTAGCAATGTATGGCTAATATGAAGATGAAACATCTCATTTTATTTATTTGTGGTACTTAGGCAATTGGGACTTGATAATTCTGTCTAAATTCCACAAATTTCATTTCATTTAATTCATTTAATTCCATTGATTCATTTTTTATTTAATTTCTTATTCTTTCAATGTTTTTTGATTCCATATTAAGTGTGTTGGGGAATCTTTCATTGTCAACTAATTATTTCATACTTAATTATTTCATGGTTTAAGTTGGTGTTATGATAATGTTTCATTTATGGTTATATATATATATATATATATATATATATATGTATCATATATTTTAAAAAATAATCATTTCATTTATAATGCAAACAAAATGGGTAAAAGTTAAGCTCTTAAAAATTCAAAACGCTAAATTATTACAATTAAAAATTTTCATAGTTAATAAATATATTAACACAAATGAAAATAATATTTTTCAGTCTAGTTAATTTTATATAAACTTGTATAACTTAAAGTTGAAAATTTTTTTCATGAATTAAATACTGAATTTATCTTATTAAAAAAAAAAAAAATCAGAACGAAAACTACATGAAATATTTATCATTAAAATACCTAATTTTATTCCATAAGTAAATTGCAACTATTAATTGCTTTATTATGGCTGAAGATTACTTTTTTCACATTATTTTATTAAATTATAATTGTTTTTCCACTATAAAGTTAAATTCAAATATTAAAATTTATCTGCATTAATATGTTAATAATGTTTTTATATATTCCTTATATATTTTTTTTATAATGGAAACATAATGAAGAAAATTAAATGGATTAAAAGGCGAAAGTTGAAAAAAAAAAGAATTATTACAATTTGAATTTTTTAATAGTTAATGAATATATTTTGTAAATATATTCACTAACTATGAAAAATTCAAATTGGGATAATTATTTATTTTTTTCAACTTTCACCTTTTAATCCATTTAATTTTCTTCATTATGTTTTCGTTATAAATAAGAATTTTTGAAATGTAATTAAAAAATATAAGTAAAATAAAGATTCTATATGTACCTTATACTTTTCAATTACATTTACAAAATACTTATTTTATTTATAATGGAAATATAATGAAAAAAATTAAATGGATTAAAGGTGAAATGTGAAAAAGAAATAATTATCACAATTTGAAATTTTCATAGTTAATGAATATATTTACAAAAATAATAATAATTTTCATTCTATTTCATTTTATATAAATTTATATAATTTAAACTTATAGAAGTTTATTCCGAAATAAATTCTGAATTTTGTTTTTCTTTCTTTCTTTTTTTTCTTTTTTCTTTTTTTTATATGCCTAGCCTAAAAAAAACTATATTAATTTTTTATCATAAAAATATTTTATCATAAAAATATTTTTATCATAAAAATTACAACTATTACATATTAGTATGGCTGAAAATTATTTTACAGATTACAAAATTTAATATTTTAATTACATTTGAAACAAATATTCATTTTATTTGTAATGGAAGCAAAATTTAAGTGGATAAGTTTTTAAAAATTGATAACATTAAATTAAAATTTTATGAAAAAGAATAACAATTTCCATTTTATTTACAATGAATAAAATTTTAAAGTTATATGTTTTTTTTTTCTTTTTTACAAATGCCCTTAAAATAATACAATTTCAAGAGAAGTTTTCTTTATATTATTTGCCAATAGATGGCGCCAAAACAATGTTTAAAATGTAAACATAATCGATTATAGGAAGCAAGCTTAATCGATGACGATGAGCCCGAAATATCCACTGTTTTAATATAATAAATTAATTTATACCCTATGTTTAATTTCGACTAATTGACATTTTCATCAACAACCGCAAAAAAGTAATGATATCAGTACAAAAACCCTTAACGGGTTAAAAGTTGTGACGCAGCACTTTCTTTTGGCTCTAAGAATTTGAAATATGGGTCTTAAAAGCAGTGATATCAAATTTGAGTGACGCTATGTTAATATTTTTTTTTTAATCATCATTCTCTTTTTAGTTTTATTTATATTCACAGGTGCAATTATTATCTTAACATGAAAAAATATATAAAATTTATTCACTGATGCTTTTTCATTCACATCTCTCATGAATTTAAAATATGGGTTTTAAAAGAAATGATATCAAAATTTGAGTGACACCTTGCGTGAATTTAATAGGACTGTTTTAAAATTCAATTTAAATTATTTTTGTTTGTCTTCTAAAGTATTTTTACACATACGAACAATACTTTTAATTTTTCAATACAGTGTAAAATATATTACTTTCACTGAATCTATATCTATATTATGTATTGAAATGTATTTATTTCAATAAATTGATTTATCATTGGTGCCATGCTATCCAAAATCATAAATGAAATTTATGTAAATGATTATTTTGCGTCATATTATCAACTTGCATACATTTTTCTTCGTTTGGATACTATGACGCAAAATAATCATTTGCATAATTTTTACTTATAATTTTGGATAGCGTGGCAAAAAAGATAAATCAATTTATTGAAATAAATACATTTCAATACATATTTTACATTCAGTGAAAGTAATATATTTAATAGTGTATTGAAAAATTAAAAGTATTGTTTGTATGTCTAAATTTTCATATGTCTTTTTTATGTGTGCTTGACAAACTGAAGTGGAGCTCAATTTGTTCTCAGTATGTAGAATTACGGCTTTTAAACTTACTTTAGAAGCATAAATTAAGAGTCTCCACTCTTCTGGAATGTGCTGAATTCGAAGCTTGTGTGTAGGTGAAATATTTTTTTTATAGTTTCTGTTACTTTAAATAACAAAGAATTTACGTTTTGAATTTTCTTCTATTACATTACACTATACTTTTAATTTATTTTTTAACATAAATATACGTGTCGAATTGAAATCATGCAATACAGTAAATAGGCCAATTTTGCATTTATTTCGAAAATTTTAATCAATATGGCATTTTTTTCATCATTTTCGTAATCAGAATACCCAAATTAGGTAAGAAAAGTCAGATTTATATAAGAAGCAAATTTATTGTTAAATAGTGTTATTTTTTAAAGTTATGGGAGATAATGTTTTATTATTTAATATTTTTGTATTTAATCATGTCTATAATGATACTAATTTTAAATAAGTAACAATTAAATCTTAATCAGTTATTTTCAAAGAATTCAATACCGCCTGAAATAAAATTTGAAATATGCTGCCATGGAGAAAATAAATAAATCTTCATTTTCTCAAGATTAATCTTTTGTACATAACACCTTCTTCAGTTCGCTATCTTCAATTGTTATGTATTTATTATTTGTTTGTGCGAATAATATAAATATTGAATTATCAAATTCATGTAAGTAACATCATAATGTGAAGTAAGTTTCCATACTTATATTTTTATTGAAAATTCCACCGAAAATAAAAATGCTATGACACACTCTTTGTTCTTCTAGAAACATGGATTATTTTAATTTCCTTAACCGGATTCAAAAGACAATGCAGCAATTATTCTTCACTCATTTTACCGATCATCAATGTTTCTATTGGTTTTAAAGTCTATTATTCAAAGTTGAAGCTATATATTGAATGTAAAAGGCACTTCAAAAACTGGACCATGTTTGTATTTTAGTTTTATTTAAAAAGTAAAAAATATAATTTAGGTTTAAAATCTTAAGTTCATATTTTAAATAATGCACTTCTTAGTGAAGGCCAAGATGTTTTCATGATTTGATAAGATAAAAATTCCTAATTACAAAATTAATTACTTAGATGCAATCAATGCGAGAATTTTTATGTTACACATTTAGATGAAGTTATTTTATCTGTATTAGAAATTTTGAAATATATAAATTAATTTGATACCTATTATAAAGTTATGTAAGCTTATATAATTCATTTTATTGAAAATTCTTTCAAAAGTACTAATGTTATGGCTAGAGGTGCGTCTACCAAGTATTTGTAACAGAATTGTTCTCTTTATATAATCATAGAAAAATGTTACAACTTCTACGAAAAAAAGGTTATTGCGATTTGTGCGTAAAACAAATATTTAAAAAACATCTAATCGGAAATTGTGGTGCTGGACGCTTTCGAAATTCCAAGGAATGTACTCACTTTGTGGCTATTTCTTTGTTTTCCTATAAATATCAATTTGTCGTATTTCTTTCCCCTGATTCAAAATACATTGCCGCAATTATTCTTCACTGAAATTTTCACGAATAAAGTGTTATTTACTGAATGTCGAAATGAAACATAGAGTAAAAAAAAAAAGAAATTTAAACACCAGATCATTTTTGCAATTTACATTGATAAAAAATAAAAGGTTTTTATTTTAGTGCAAAATCATGGCAAAAAATTGCCAGTATTATGAAAAACTTTTTAGAAACCGATAATTGATATATATTTTGGAAAAAGACATTTTTCCTTTTTTATGTCATCAAAAACATGTTTTATCAATTGTTATGGAATTGCTTTTGTTAGAGAAAATATTATAAATATTTAATGATTAAATTCATTTGTGTTCCACCATAAACTTATTTAACTTTCCATACTCATTTCGAAGCGGAAATATTACTGAAAATAGCTCCAAAAAGATTAAAGTTATGACTGTTTCTTTAATTTCATAAAAATATTAATTTATCATATTTTATTCCCATGATCCGAAAAAAATGATGCAATTACTGTTCATTTTCTACTCATACTTAATTATATGCTTCTAAAGTCTCTCTTATTGAAAGTGGAAAGGAGACATATAAAAAAAATAGAATACAAGCCCCAGATCATTTTTACTGAAAAAAAAAGAATAACAAGTTTATTCTTTCAGTATCAAATCATGGAATAAATCGGCAGTACACTTCTTAGTAGAAATGAAGATGTGTTTCATAGTTTTGTATGATAAGAGACTCTTCGAGAAATTATTATTTTAATAAAATACATGTCAGATATTTCATGTTAAACAATTCGATAAATTAAGTTTATCTATATAATAAATGTTGAATTAATTAGTTCATTTGTGTTACTTCATAAAATTAATTAAGCTGACATAATTATATTTTATTGAAAATGCCGCCAAAAGTATTAATTTTATAACTCGCCCGTTGTTCTCTAAAAATATTGATTTCACGTATTTTCTTCCAATGATACAAAAAGCAATGACCCAAATATTCTTCACTGAAATTCCAACACACCCATAATACTATAGTTATAAATCTCTCTTTTATTGAAACTGGAAATGAGAAAAAAAAAAGAATGTTCAAAGCCCAGATAATTTCTGTATTTTACTGTTAGTACTGAAGTTCATTCTTTAAGTGTAAAAATGTGTAGAATATCGTCAGTTCAATACACTTCTTACTACAAACCAAAATGTTCATCAAGATATAATATTATAAGAAAATCGTATACTGACTAAAATAACTGTCTGAATGTAATGTGGCTGATACTTTTCTTATGTAGCTAAAAAATACACCAATCGTTACATATTTGTTTTCGTCTATGAAAATATTTAACGGTACGTTGAAAATAGTCATTTTTGGCGCGCATTCTGTTCTAAACAAACCTCTTTCCAAACGAAACTTACAAAACGAATTCTTTTGCATTGTCTGCGGCATATGTCTGCGGGCCAGAAACTGTTTGCAGCGTATTTTAATTATGTTACGCCATGCCATTTCATATATAATGAAATTGATATACATTACTAAGGTTTACTACAAGATACTTGTCTTTCATTTACTGTGCCACACAAAAGTATTGTAGAGGGGGGGGGACTGCTTGCAACGTATTTTAATTATGTTACGCCATTTCAAATATAATGAAATTGATAGACATTATTGAGGTTTAATACAAGATACTTTTTATGTGTATATCATTTATCGTTCATTTACAGGGACACACCAAATTGTTTCGGGTACAGTACTGTGTCCGAAGTATTGTTTATAAGCCATAATTGAAGTGGGGTTTTAGTAAGTTATGCGTTTAACTAAATTTTCGAATACCATGAGGTATGTATAAATGCTACAGATCATATACAGGGCTACACAAAAAAATCGTAAGCATTAGGCTGCATCAACGTTAATTGATTAAAATGGGTTTTTGATCGAGTTCATTTTGAACGTGAAATATATTTAGTACACCAAGAAAGGTTTGTAGAACATAAATAAAATCATTTATAGGGCCGCACAAAGAAATGAATACATGGCTGTCTATGTATGATAATTTCTGGAAGTGTGATTTCAGAATGTATGTGCCTGAATTAAACTATAGCTTAATATGTGGCGTGTATAAAAATTTTAAGGTAATATACAGGGCTGTACAAAATAATTCAAGTATGTTTCCGTCTATTTATACAAACTGTTGAAGATGACTTTCTAACTGTGTGTTGTGTTTTATTACTAAACTAAATTGTAGCATACTATAGAGTATATAGAAATATATATATTATATACAGGGCTGCAGAAAAGAATTGGAGTAACTTTTCTGGCTGTGGACGATAATTGCTGAAATCTGGTTTTCAAATATGGTTTGTGTTTTTCTAAAATGTTTACTTAGATACCTTATCTATCTTATTAAACAGCGATGGTTTCTTAAAGTATTTTGTTAGTGTTGGAAAGTGTTTCATAATTTATTCTGGTGCATGATTTATCGTTCTTGTTTAATTTAATTTTGTTTGAAAAAGCATAACATAATTAAAATTCACCACAAACGATTTATCCACAAGGACGATAATTTAGCGGAACTCTTTTATGCGCCCCTGTAAACGAACTATAAATGCTACGCAGTCTGATTTCAATAGGGAATATTCTATAGTGAACCTAATTAAGATATAAAAATTTCATTGTATATTTACGAGAGTTACCGCACTTACAGAAAGGCAAATACACCGACAAACCAAATTCATCAGCAATTTTCAAATATGCTGTAAAGTGTTAAAAAGCAATGTTGCAATTAATCTTCACTCAACTTCCCGCTCATTCATAATATAGTTGTAAATGTCTCTCATCTATAGTTGTAAAATAAAGGGAATATGATATATAATATGAAAAAACATCCACTTGATTATTTTTGTGCCCTACCCCCCGTCCACTGTTTGATATAAAATGTCAAAAACGTATTAGTTAAATTCCATATTATGTACTTTTCTTATTAGAAATCGAAATTTGAAGTGATATATACGAGTTACTCTTACGCAAGTAACCGTATATATGCAAGAATTTGTACCTTTCAAAATTTGATAAAATTAGGTTATTTGTAACAAAATAATATAATACTATATAATAATGTCTGGAGTCTGAAACTGTAGAAAAACATTTTACTTATTTATTTACCTGTTATAAATGTCATATTTCCGGTTTACAGTTAGACAAAATCCGTGTGTTTATAATGTATGTCTTATAAGCATACATGTGCTACTGAATATATTTGTGAAATTGAAAAGCAAAACTCATTAGTGCACACGGTTTAGGAACCTCTGTAAATGCGTGCATGTGTGTATGCATCAATGATGTGCTTAAATTCCAAATAAAATAAATGTACAAAAAAAAAAAAAAGATTTGGAGCAAAACGATTTCTATTAACAAAATATGTATTTTATGAATCTAATAAATTTTATCAGTTGTTGTATGACTGTTTTCGTTTGTATAAATATTATAAATATTGAATTATTAAATTCATTACATTTCCATGATAAAGTTAAGTAATCTTTTACACTTATATTTTATTTGGGAATTCCTCCCAATGTATTATTGTATGAGTCATTCTCAGTTCCCTATAAATATCGATTTTTCGCATTTCCTTCCTCTGATTCAAAAGGGGATGCTGCAATTATTCTTCACTCAAATCCCCACTCATCCATAATTCTATAGTTGTAAAAGTCTCTTTTATTGAAAGTGGGAATGAGACATAGAACGAAAAAGAAATCTGAAACGCCAGAACTTCTTTGTACTTTACTTTAAAAAAAAATAATAAAGGTTTATTTCATAAGTGTAAATTATAAGAAAAAAAAATCTTGTCGGGATAATGCTATTCTTAGAGAAATAAAGATGTTTTTGAAATCTGATATTTTAGAAATGATTGATTTTTAGTTAGATAAATATTCTAATGTAATGTAAGCGGGAATTTTTATATCACGCAGTTCGTTAATACACTGTAAAAAAAATTGCAGTAAAATTACGGACAGAGGCCGGCAAGAAACATTCCAGTCATACAAAGTAAAAAAAAAAGAAAAAAAAATCCATGCCCATCATTTTGTGCAGCCCGTAATTTTACGGGACAAAGTAATATATCATTATAATGCACAGGATATAATGCACTTTAAAACACAATAACACTTTGCTCACTGTTCCAAAGCACGTAGCACGTTAGATAATCATCACAGAATCGCTGTTTTGGCGGGTTAAAATTTTCGAAACACGAGTAAAATGAAGGGTTACACACTAGCGGAGGACATGTATGGGGTCGTACCGTATTTTTGCTAACATTTGGGCTAGAACTGTAAGAATATGAGGATTGCGCTTAATTTTCTAAGTATCTAAGGGATAAGGCCGCTTATTTAGTGGATCAGACATTTTTTCTTTCATCAAATAAGGCTGTTGCCCATGAAAAAGCTCATAAATTTACAGTTTTTTCTGAGAGTGTATTAGCCTAATTTTCGAAGATTGGTATTGCATGCATTTACCTAATATTTAGTTATTTGTTAATTACAAATTCCAAAAATCGATTTCTCAGTAAGATAGGGAATTCTCAGTCTAGTGCAGGCCACAAAATGAGGAACTTCGACTGATGTTTGTGGGTTCAAGAACAGATTGGTTTGTTCGGGATGGATGTGAAAGTCCTTCATGGTTTTCCTTTGCGACGACACAATTCAGTTAACATTTCCTTTAAAAGTCCTCCTTGTAGTTATTCCTCCCAGTCCAGATGGTGAAAATTGACCGACGCTTAAGAAAAATCTAATCCAGTAAGATAATGTTCGTGTGTTCAAAAGTATAATGTAATATGTATCCTGTGTTTTGAGAAGATACACTAAAGTAGTCAGTATTAGAAGATTTTATGCGTATTACATGTAAACTACTATTATATAGAAACGTAAATTACTTATGTAGTACGCTTAAATAATTATTGGATATAAAAAAATTACATTTCTAATTTCTGTATTTGTATCTAATGATATCATTTTAAGTCTGTGCTTATGTATGTACATTTCGAAGATTAACTATATTATATAAAATATAAAATCATATTGCTGCAGGATAGAGGGAAGGTCAGCCGGAAGGTTTATTACTTAAATGTATAGTTTAATGGACAATTTCCTTGTATATTATATTTAATATTTCACGTTTACTTACTTATTAAAAAATGAATTTATTCCTTACACAATAGTAATTTTAGAGTACAGTATATATAATGTGGTAATTTTGTTGAGCCATATGAATAAAAAATTATTATCTAGTGCTGACTAAAAATACATTTAAAATACATAGATATGCATCAATATACTCTATTTCATGCCATATTTATACAATTAAAAATATATATATAAACGCGTGATCAGCAATATCTTGCATATAACATATATATTTCAAGGGTGACTGTGTTCCGTTATTTTGTACACCACTAAATTTATATCGGAATATTTTTCTTCTTTAATCGATAAATTCTGCGATGACATACTAAGAATACTGCTATATAAATTTAGTGGTATAGAAAGCACCGGAACACAATCACCCCTGATATTTAATACAATGTTTTATATTTAAAAAACAGATAATTTAAAATTTATTACAACAAAAACATTTCAATAGAAAATGCATAAAAAATCCGTTATTGCACATTTTTATTTAAATATTTGCAAACGTTTCCTATTTATTTATTGATAGTGTACTTTTTACCAAAAATATTAAGATATTAATGTTAGTGTTAGTATATCGTATCGTAATTGTAATCGTAGCATTACATCTTAAATTTTATTGGATGATACTTTTGTGTAAGCTTTCTTGCACGTCCGGGAAACATGACTGCAGAATCCCAGACGAATTTATAAATATAAGTGATGTTCAATTTTCAGTCAGTTACTATCTTTTTGTCATTATGTAATATTCTTTCGTAACTCAATATATATTTGATCCAAGGCCTCGTCTATTTATTTGCTTTGTTATTTCATCAGCAGAGCTTGGTTTAATTCGCAGACAGAGTGACGCTAGTCCCTTTTCATATTTATTGCTGTGGTTTTGAGAGAGAAAATTTATTTTTCTTTTGTTTCTGTTTTTTTTTTTTACCCAGCGATGGAAAGTGAAAAAGAATTATACGGAGTTGCTCTTTTTGACGGCGACGGTAGAAATTTTTCTGTATGGAAAGGCGTGTTAAAGCCATATTTGCGGCGAAAGATTTGGATAAGTTTTTAGACAATGAAGCGACAACTGAAACTGCCGAAGTTGTAAAATCGAAAAAGGCTTATGCTTTATTATTATCGCTTTTAAGCGATGGGGCTCTTGCGTCATTGCAAGAAGAAAATACTGCGCATAAGATATGGAATAAATTAGAACGAACATATGATACCAAGCGTGCAGTTAATCAAATTTTCATTAGAAAGAGGTTAGCAACTATTAAAAAGGATCGTGCTGCGTCTATGAGAAGTCACATTGATGAAATAAATAAATTAATTTCGGAACTTAAAATTTCCGGTGCTGAAGTAAGTGAAACCGATACTATTGTTTATATTCTAATGTCGTTGCCTCAAGAATTTGAAAATGTTAAGACTGCGTTAGAAAATCAACCGAATACTGTTTTGACTCTAGATTTTGTTACACAACGGCTGTTAGATGCTGAAGCACTTCTGCTCGACTCAAAGAAAGAAAAAGTGCAGTCCAAAACTGCTCATGATAATACCGCGTTTGTATCAACTCGCAAAGAATTTGTGTGCAAAAACTGTAATTCAAAGGGGCACATAGCTAAATATTGTAGAAAGAAACTTACTTGTTTCAAATGTGGACTTCCTGGCCATTTTAAACGAAACTGTAAAGCTGTTAAAAATTCAAATGAGGAAAAATTTGCTTCTTCAGCGGTATCTTTTGTTTCGGGGAATGTTAAAAAGAATGAATTTATAGTGGATTCTGGAGCGACTTCCCATATGTGCTCTAATGAGAAATATTTCACGTCTTTACAACCATCTTCAGTAACTATTAAGTGTGCGTCGAAAACAACGAATCTTGAAATTAAAGGTGTTGGAAATATTATTGGAAAATTATCAAACGGAATGGAAATTACACTAAATAATGTTCTTTACGTACCAGATTTAAGTGGACAGTTGATTTCCGTTAGAAAAATCGAAAACGCAAATTATGCAGTTATTTTCAAGAATGGAAAGGTGTTCATAGAAAAAGGAAGAAATCGTTTTTGTTTTGGTGAACATGATTCAAATGGACAATATGTTAGTTATTTTGTCCCAAATTATGAAACTGTTCTCACATCAAAAGAAAGTGATTCTGAAATTTGGCATCGCAGAATGGGCCATCTAAGCGCCAAAGTGTTGAAGGAACTGAAACTTCCAATACCACTTTCTTTTTGTGATGTTTGTGTTCGAGCAAAACAGAGTACAACACCAATGGGAAGAGGACCTAGGAAAAGAGAAAGTACCCCAATGACTGCTATTCATTCTGACATATGTGGCCCTATTGTTCCGAAAACTTTTTCTGGTGAATGCTATTTTATGACTATCATAGATGATTTTTCACGACTTACTGAAGTTCGATTATTGAAGCATAAAAGTGAATCTTCAGAGGAATTGAAAGTTTTCTTAAAAACTAATCCTACACTAAAGAAAATCAGATGTGATAACGGAAAAGAATATTTAAGCAATGATTTAGTGAATTTTACTCGAGATTTTGGTATAGTGATTGATCCTGCTCCTCCATACACTCCAGCTTTGAATGGAGTTGCTGAAAGATGCAATAGATCGCTCCTGGATATAGGAAGGGCTTTAATTGCTGAATCACATTTACCTAAGACTTTTTGGGGTCAAGTTATTCTTACAGAAGCTTACTTGAAAAATCGAATGCCAAGCAGCTCCAATGAGAACTTAACGCCTTATTTCTTAAAATTTGGAGAAGATCCCGATTTGAAGCACATACGTGTTTTTGGATGCAGTGCCTACATGTTAATTCCTTCCGTTCATCGTAAAAAGCTTGGTGATAGGTCTAAACATATGATCTTCATAGGTTATTCTTCAATGGAATATCGATTGCTAGATCCTGAGACGAAACGCATAACTATTTCAAGAAATGTCAAATTTGATGAAGAGAAGAAGCATACCATAAACTCAAAACAACACATAGTGGAAAATTCAGAATTGACTGATTGTGAAATTAAGCCAGATTCTCAAGAAAGAACTAGTGAAGAATCAGAGGATTCTGAAGAGAAAGAAGATAAAATGAGAAAATCCGAGAGATCAAGAAAACAACCTATTCGGTGTCCAGCTCCTGAGGTGTATGAAGCATTACTATGCCAACAAGAAACTTTATCTTTTGATGAGATCAAATTTCTCCCTGTTGATGAACAACGTTTATGGAAGGAAGCTATGAATGCAGAGATAGAAAGCATGAAAATCAACGACGTCTGGGATCTCGAAAAATTACCACCTGACAAACGAGCTATTTCCTGCAAATGGGTGTATACCATCAAAAGAGATGGACGTTATAAGGTTCGCCTTGTAGCCCGTGGATTTATGCAAAAAGAAGGACTAGACTATAGTGAAATTTTCGCCCCTGTAATAAGTATGAATGCTTTACGTTTAGTGCTTTTAAATGAAGACTTACATGTATTTGTTTTGGATGTAAAAACAGATTTCCTGAATGGTAAGTTAAATGAACTTGTTTTTATGGATCAGCCGCAAGGCTATGATGACAAAAGTGGGTTAAAATGTAAACTGAAACGGAGTTTATATGGCCTGAAACAGGCCCCACGACAATGGTTTGAAAGGTTTCTTGAATTTGTTTCAAAATTAAAATTTAAATCTCTTGATAATGAACCTTGTATTTTTATTCGTTATAGTAATGGTCATAAAATAGTTATTGCTCTGTATGTTGATGATATGCTTATAGCAGGTTCAGATTTAAATGAAACTAATGTAGTTATTTCTTTACTCTCTAAAGAGTTTCATATGCCAAAATCAGAATGTGTTTCAGAATTTCTGGGTATTCAAATGAAATTTAAATCTGATAGTTTAATAATGGATCAAGAGTCTTATATAATTAAATTGTTAAGTAAATTTTATATGCTAGAATGTAAACCTAGTGATATTCCTATTTCTCCTAAATCCACTCCATCTGATTTCAAAAATGGAAAACCATTTAATGGTCCATACCGTGAACTTGTAGGTTGTTTATTGTACTTAGCATATATTTCACGACCTGATATTTTATATCGTGTTAATTGTTTGAGTCAAATGCAGGAAAATCCTACTAAAGTTGCATGGATTGCACTAAAGAAAATCTTAAGATATTTGAAAGGAACTTTGTCCTTAAAACTTGCGTATAAAATGCAAAAATCTGATCCTAAATTATCTATGTATGTTGATTCTGATTGGGGTGCAAACACAAATGATAGAAAATCAGTATCAGGTTACATTTTAATGGTTTGTAACATGCCTGTTCTCTGGTGTTGTAATAAACAAAAATCAGTTGCATTATCGTCAACTGAAGCTGAAGTTATTGCCTTAACTAAAATTTTGCAAGACCTGTTGTGGTTCAAAAATATTGCTTGTGAAATTGAAAGTATTAAGGATTTGGTTATTTTAGAGAATAATCAGTCTTGCATAAAATGTATCAGTAATGAAAGTAGTTATGGTGAAATGAAACATATAGATATAAAACTAAAATTTGTTCGTAATGTTGTAAAAGAAAATAATATCAAAATTGAATATATTCCTACAAATATGCAAATTGCTGATATGTTTACAAAGGCATTGCCTAAAGTTAAATTTTATGAATTGTTGGTTCTTTGCTGTTTGTATAGGTAATGTTTTAACTGTGTCATACTTTTAATGTTTGTTTATTGTAATTTTTTATTCTGTGTTTTCTAATGTAATGCTAGATTATGGGCGGGTGTTAGTATATCGTATCGTAATTGTAATCGTAGCATTAAATCTTAAATTGTATTGGATGATACTTTTGTGTAAGCTTTCTTGCACGTCCGGGAAACATGACTGCAGAATCCCAGACGAATTTATAAATATAAGTGATGTTCAATTTTTAGTCAGTTACTATGTTTTTGTCATTGTGTAATGTTCTTTCGTAACTCAATATATATTCGATCCAAGGCCTCGTCTATTTATTTGCTTTGTTATTTCATCAGTTAGCAAGAAAAAAATAACTCTTCTTTGTTTTATAATTTTTCCTCAATTAATCTTAGTACTCATTATGTATCTATAAATAAACTGAAAATTAAAATACACCAAATAGATATACTTTTCTTTGTACAGCTTCTATGTATTTGTTTCACTCCTATTCAACATACCTGAAAATAAGAATGAAATTATATAAGTAAAATATTACAAATGACATAAAAATATAATTTTTAAATAAAAACATAATTGACTTCTAAAAATTAAAAAAGTGCCTTAAATTTCTCCTTTTAATTATTATATACAGGCTTTGGTTTTTTATATGTATATATAGAATTGAAACAGAAAATATGACTTCTGAGACGCTTGAGGATGTAATTTAAATTTAAAGCGATTAATACATTAAAATGTTATTATTTTTATTATTTATGAATTTTTGGATTTGGAACGTTATCCATAAACAATTGGTAAAATTTAAATAATATATATTAATATGTATCTTTTAACGTGAAAAAAAAAAACTTTCTAATAGATCCTTTCTTTTCTATAAAATATGTATATTTTCTTCAGGATCATTAATGAAATCTTTTATCTGTCAGAATACATGTTGTAGCATTGTTGTTATAGTATAATCTTTGAAGTCGGTAAGTTTGAATAACAGTAATTTGCCTTAAAAGGAAAATGTCCTGGCCCCATTGACAAGAACAGAATGTAGTTATGACAGACGCTGTAACCCATAAGACAGGAAACTGTATAAGACCCAAATTTCTAGTCACTTTCGCCCACTTTATACCTTTTTAGCACTTTCCAACCTAGTTGAAAAGTGCTTATGACTTCGGTTTGTCTGGCCGTCTGCCGTCTGCCGTCTGTCCGTGCTCTAACTCCCGTAAATATGCTCGGATTGCTCTGCAATTTTTATATGTTATTGTCGTTATCTATAGCATGTTCCCTATTTCAACGGAAGTGTGTAGCACTTATAGTTTTATTACAGGGACACTCAAAAGAATTCCGTTACATTGCGGTCTATGGGGAAAAATCATTTGCGGTTTATTTAAATAATGTTTCACTATTTTAAACGCATTGAAATTTATATATATCACTAAGGTGCATTCGAAGAAGCTTAATATGGAATAGGGTGTGCATAGCACTTATAGTTACTTTACAGGGACAGTCAAAAGAATTCCGTTACATGACGTGTATGGAGAAAAATCGTCTGCGGTTTATTTAAATAATGTTTCACTATTTTAAACGCATTGAAATTTATATATATATATATCTAAGGTGCATTACATGAGGCTTACTACAGAATAGTGTGTGTATAGCAGTCATCGTTCATTTACAGGGACACACAAAAGAATTCTCTACTGTCTGTTAACACTAATTCCTGGAAGTGCGTTTTAAGTTACTAAACGCGATTTTAATTTTAACTCGCTTTTTGTCTATTACGTGGTGTGTATAAATTCTGTAGATCCTATACAGGGCAGCACAAAAGTTCGCGAACACATTTCTGTTTATTGACAGAAACTCCAGAAAGATAATTTTAAACTGTGCTACGCGTTTCCTAACTAAACTAAAATTTAGCATCCTAGCATATACAAATCTATAGATCATATACAGGGATGAATAAAAGTATTCGGATATTTTTCCGAATATTGTATCTGTTGGAAATTCCTGAAATTATGTTTTTAAATATGTTATGCGTTTTCCAAATTGTTTACTTAGATGTTATCTTTTAGCTTATTAAACGGTATGTTTTGTAAAATTATTTTGGAAGCGTTGGAAAGTGCTACATAATCTATGCTTGACGCATGATTTTTCGTTCTTGTTTATCTTCACATCCATATAAACAGGAATCAATTAGGATAAGATAATATTTTATATTCAGCAAATCACAAGACATTTTAAAATTGTCTGCACTCTGTGGATTACACTGTTAAAATTTGCAGCAAACTGTTCAGTAATTCGACCGTTTTAATAGAAAATGGTGACATAACCGTGATTTAACTTTATTCTGACAACATTACTAGACTGCCCTTATTATGGTCAAAATAGAGTTAAATTCTGATTATGTAACCGTTTTCTATAAAAACGGTTGAATGGCTGCACAATTTGCTGCAAATTTTTAACGGTTTAGAGAATTTGAAAATCATATAATAGCACACATGTATAGATATTATCTTTTGATTTTCTTGTTTAACTAATGTAGTTGCACTGTCTTCTCTGTATTCAGATTGCTTTTCAGTTTCCAGATTTAGTGGGAAATATGTAGGTCTCTTTGATATGAAAGGTCATTTGTCAATGTTTAATGTTTTCTTCAGGATCATTAATGAAACAATTTATCTGCCAAAATACATGTTGTAGCATTGTTGTTTGTTGACAAAAACGATTAACAAATAAACTCTTATCCCGTGAAGCGATTTACATGATTAATAGAATAATGATGAATAGATGAAAAACGACATCATAAATCATTGTATAAACGACAGCAATTGTGTTATATTTAGTATAATATAAAAAAATACTGTATTTTTAAAAAAAATCCTTCACCTATCTGGGAAAATGTGAATGGATTTCTTTTCTTTAGGACTTGGAAATGCATAGTTCGGAACAAATGTATACGAAATTTTGTTGCTATTTGCTCAATAAATTATGGGTGAAAGAAGAACAAACACCACCAGTTTTATATAGATCAACCAGTACTCTCCATAATATTTACTAACATTATTATTTAAATCTGTTTTATCACAAAACAAATATAGTAAAAACGTAGCAAAATATTTGCATCTTTGTTACAATTATAATATGGCCTATAGTGTAAATACAATATATATTGTATCCATCATATAAAATCAAAAGTAAGCTAAATGTTTAAAAAGGATTAATCAAATGCATTTTAAATTCCTTTTCGAGAAATATTCGTCCTTTTGAAAGAAAAAAAAATTACGTGCTAATCAAAGTACAATTTTCATTTTCCCAGAGTCCACATTGATTGTATTTTCCGATGTGAAACCTTTTTTCTTAATTTTGTAAGACGAAAATTTTTTTATTTATATTTCTTTTAAGTTATTGAAATTAAATTGAAAAAAGTATTTATTAGTCTGGAATTGGTTTAAAAACGCTTCATTTAAAATATATGCAGAAAGATTTCAAACTAGATTCCTTTGTACCATAAAATGAAATTTATAGGAACTACGTAAGTACATAATTAATTATTAATTTCTTGTTCATCCATATAATTTGCATTGAGAGATAGCGATAGATTATTCTCTCAGTGGATACCATTTACATCGCGTGTATGCTGTCTAATGACATAATGTAATGCAGCTGAAACTTACATTGCTGAAAGGTATTCATACAAACACGAGTACTACATGAATGGATACTAATTGAATATAATCTCCAAAGCCATATTACTAGTATCATTAACTGAATAACACAGATATGATTATTACTAAATATCAATGTACAGGTAGAAGTTTTTTATGGTTGTAGTAATATCTTTGCATAGAGACAACGGAACTCTTAATATCTTGTTCAGTTCATGAATAAAAATATCTTAAATTAGTGAAGAATGTGTTATTTACGCTATAAGTATTAAATAGTTAACTCTTTTGCTTAGGAAAATTATAGTTTCCTATTTGGTTGTTAATTATGTACATATAGGGGAAAAAGTTTATGTTAAGTGTTAAATATACCTACGATATATTGAAATGCATAATGTATTATGTTTTGCTCATCTGAATTATTTAGAAGTATCTGATAATTGCCTTATACATACGAGTTGATATTTTTATTGCATTCATAAATATTATTATTGGAAGAACTTTTAGATATAGATGCAGTTGCAAAAAAATATATATGTACGTAACCATTATATATATATATATATATATATATATATATATATATATATATATATATATATATATATATATATATATATTCTTTGTTAAATATAAATATTGCTGTTTTCAAAACTATATATCTGGGTTATTTTTCAGAATACAGTCTGCTGGATACATTAGAAGCGCATGCGGTAGGTTAAAATTACAGAAAGACGGAAAACTTAAAAACTGAGGCGAATCAAGGTCGAGTAAAAATGTTTTTTGAAATAGTATTATTAATATTTTATTAAACAAATATACCGTTAGAACATAAATGTTAAAGCAACTTTTTTTTTCTTTTGTAATCCTATGTTGGTCCGCCGATTGCGATTTCAAAATGCAGAAAAAAATGAACGCTTCGTTTTCGTCTTTGTGAAAATCCGAAGAAAGTCTGTACAGGCTTATAATCAATCGTCTTGAATGAAGAAATCTCACATTTTTGCGTTGTTCATTACGATTTTAATTAGTATATCGGCTAATTATCAAAAAACATAAAATCTGAGCCCCAGGTGCACTTATATCTATCTTCCTGTATCCTCATCCAAATGTTCAGACTTTTACGTGCGGTAGATATCCCTATCCAGCGCCAACAGTCACACAGGTAAATGGACAGCCTTTGGCATTCAAACAGCATCGTTTACTTGTTGTTCAATTAAAAAACAAAATAAAAAAGCTAATTTTTTATCCTAAGAGCATTGTATGTTAACACAGTGTTGCTTTTTCAGTAATCACAAGTAAGAAGTTCAAACAGGTAATAAATTAAAACTGTATCATTTGAAATCTAAACAAAAAAAAAACCCAGCTTCAAAACTACAATTCATTTTCTGAAACAAATTTCTTTGGTAGACATATGGATATTTAAAAGTTCTAGTACTCTGCCTTCACTTAAAACAAATATTTTATTGAAGAATTTTAATTTCGAATTAAATGTAACGAAAACAATTTTGAATAATTTTCAAACGGAAAAAATCCATTTTACCACATGAATAATTATTCATTGGTAAAAATGTTTTTATTATGTATGAAAAATTTTCATTCTACGGTTAAATTTGGCAAATAACTTTTTAAGGTTTTATATTTCATATTTCACTGTTGCATGAAAACTAATGACTTTTCTGGAACATAAATATTTATACTTAAAATTTGCATAATTATATATTTAAGAATAAGTTTTTACCAGCGGCATTTTATATCAGAAAATTTCTTTCTTTTTATGGTTGTTTATTTTGGCTGATAAATTGTTACTTAATATCGATTAATCGATATAAGCATATTTTTCTAAGTACATCTTTTAACATTGTTTGTTCTACCTACTCAAAAATTAAGAAAAAAAAAATCTAAGAAATTTTATATGTTTCCATGCAAAACTTTTACAAATGATTGAAATTAACTGTAACAAAATTATTCATTTGTTTTTTAATGTACTTTTTTATTTCTTGTGATAAACGTTTTTTTAAATTCTTTAACATTTTATGTATTGCGATAGGATATCATCACCATCCCAATGCTAATTTACTACTTATTATTATCTATTTTATGGCAGGTTTGACAAATTATTTTTTTTAAGTATGTATATGCAGTAAATAAATAATATTTTAATAATACATTCAAAAAAGTGTGCATAAATATGACGGTGTTTTAACTGGTAAATTAATACAATACGTAATAAAGTCTTTCCCTGATTACAAGAAATATTATGAAATAGCCATTGAATGTAATACCGTAAAATTTTTATTATGGATAAGTCATTTTCTTAAGTTTTTTTTTGGTCCATCAGATGTATTATGAGTGCTCTGCAGATGTATATCCACTTATGCTGTATAATCCTCCTTGCTCACCCGATATTACTGATCTAGATCTTTCCTTTTGGGGTACACAAAGGGTGTTTGCAACACCAGTAAAAGATATTGAAACACTCAAGGTCAGGATCACAGATGCTGACCAAATGTTGGGCAATACGTGGCGAGAAATGGAATACCGCCTTGACATTCTTCGAGCTACCAAGGATGCTCACATCGAAATTTACTGACGTAAGTACTTGTATTAAAAAATTTCATAAATATCTTTACAATATATTGAAACAAGCATATGCCTAATTATATTAGTTTTTCTGCAATGAATTATTGTAATCAGGGGAAGACTTAATAACAACCCTATATTATAAATACATATATCTGGGAATTTAGTTCAATCCTGAGCACTCCTAAATAAAATAAGTAATATTCAAAATATTTCATGCATAATTAGGAAAAATAGTATTAAAATATGAGAAAAATGTTTTTTTTTTTTTTTTTTTTTTTTTTTTTTTTTTTTTTTGAATGAATAAAAAATATAACAACATGAAAAATAGTTTAAATACGGCATACGCGTCCTTCTACTTTTTCGATGTGCATCAATGTTAAAATTATTCTGTAGTCTTAAAGCACAGAAGACATAACCATAGAGTAACATATATAAAACCAATACATCGCATTTGAATTGCTAAACAAAGTGCTGTGCTGGCAATTCAAAGTTTTGGAGAAATGACAACTCTTGTAATTTTTAAAGTTTAAAACATGTTAAAAACAAACACAGGATTTACTCACAGGCACTTACCTGCTGTAGATGACTTATTATTATTATTATTATTATTATTATTATTATTATTATTATTATTAATATTATTAATTTCGCGAAATAAGCCATATTTTGACAAGATAATACGCAACTGCATTGTGAGTCAAAGCGTCATAAAAACATTCAATCACATGTATCAATACTTTTATGTTAGACGGGCGCCAGTGATACATATACATATATAGACACACACACACACACACACACACACACACACACACATATATATATATATATATATATATATATATATATATTACAAAATTTATTTTTTCCAAAATCTGCTAAATTATTCTATAAATTTATTCCATTTAGTAATGTTCCGTATATAACCCCGGCTTATTAAAATAATTATTATTCTTAAAATAATCCTTTACTATCCAAATGTAAAGCCATTTTGTCCTAATCCGCTTAATAATATTTATTCGAAAGTATTTAGATCTAAAAATGGTGATAGCTTTTTAAATTTATTCTTTAAATAGAACATCTTTATTTTTAATCCATTATTAAAATTCATTATTATTATTCCCAAAGTTAGTAGTCAAATTGATAAAGTCTTTATTTAAATGCTAAAATATCATATCACTTAAAATTATTCCATCTTAAAAAACCCTATTTCCGTAAATTCTTTCTTATATTAAAATATAAAATGTTCCTTAGTATGTTTCCATATTTAAATATTTCTCACTTTTAATCTGTGTCAATTATTAAATTGCTTCTCTAGTATTCTAAAAAAATCGTCTGCAGTTAAAGAATATTTTATACCTATTCTCGAAGCTAAAATATTACTTGATTTTACCCCGTTTTTAAAAGCTTTCAGTAAATTCCAGTTCTAACCAGAAAGATTATTTGGCGCCAAATGCATTCTGGAAGTTTAATCCCTACGATATCTCTACACCGGAAATTGGATTAAGTCCTTCAAATTCAGACTATGATTGACTAAAACAGATCACATGTCCCGTTTGTATCCTTTCGCATAGTTCTCCTTAAAATCGCTTGCAATGCCAAGAGAGACGGAGAATTTTAACTTTTAGCGTTGGCTAAAGAGATAAATTGGCCAGAGTAAAAATTTAACTGGCTTCTAATTCGCAACATCTTCTTTTTAGTTAATAATGTAGAGAGTTTTGATAAAGTCTTAGAAGGGTTTCGTGCCCAGTGGATCCAATCCATTCACCTAAATAAATGTCTTTAAATTTGGGAAAGACTCGAGGAAATTATTGACTGTCGCAACGGATCGTACTGATGTATAGATTTAACTACAGTCTACCGAGTATTCCTCCTGACTTGACGTTTTAAAATGTTAATAAAATCTTTACTTCTACAGAAAATTGAGTAAAGTCTGATTTGTAGTTGGTGATAAGACACGGTCTCTTGATGCGATCGAGAAGGGAAACCTTGCACAGAGTTAAACATGTTTATCAACGAGCTTCCGACTGCCATTCAGACCGAATTCGAACTTCAATTCACGACTATACACACACACACACACACACATATATATATATATATATATATATATATGTGTGTGTGTGTGTGTGTGTGTTTATATATATATGTATAAATAAGTATAAATATCACTGGCGCCCGACAAACATAAAGGTACCCATGTATCCTTATATAAGATTAGTTATTGGCAAAAATATTAAAAAATAACGTGGAACATTTTTACAGATTTATTGCGCATGAGAAAAATTACACCTATTTAGAAATAAAAAAATAAAAAGTAAAATATAGATTCAAACAACAATTGTCCAAAGCTTCGAATACAGGTCCTTGTGTTGTACGTTATAATTGGCAATAACACCCCGTCAAGTATCACATTAATGCGAAGGTATTCATGATATGATTTCTAAACATACTCGTAAACATAGAACCTACATTATTTGTTTAAGTTACAACGTCCACTTCTCCTATTTTGACCTCGCTATGTCATGCAAATTTAGCAGTTGTACATAGACAAATTTATTTCCATTCTAATTAGGACTTGTTGAAATTGATATTTTGATAGATTTCAAATAATGTTTGTAGCAAGTTTTCAACTATACGTATATGCTAAATAATTATATCTCAAATAAATAATTTAAATAGAAATGCTATTATTAAACTCGATCGTATGATGTTAATTATTTTATTGTTTTTTTAATTGTATCATTTACAAACAATTGTCGGTTTTCGAGTGGGATATTTGCGATAAATTGACATACAATAAGCTTTCTTTAAATTAAAATTTAACAATAAAGTAAACAGGATTGTAATTCAAATGTAAATTAATTTTCATGAAACAAAAGTCAAACATTAATAATTTTATATGATATTCTAAAGATTAAAATGCCTGTTAAATGTGAACCAAAAATAAATTTTATATTAAATGCAAAATATTTTAATTTTAATTTAAGCACTTTACATTTCTTACTTAGATTGTGGCAGAGTGATAGTGACAAAATTATATATAACACATATTTCTGAATTCACACAAATTCACAATTCTGTTTTCACACGATAGAAAAACAATAAGAAATAACCCTCTAAAAATTACTTACATTATTTGTTTAAATATTATATATTTATAAATATTTGGCACGCTATTTTTCTCATATTATAGTATAATTATTTTAGTTTTATTTTAATTATTTTACCTAAACTGGTAATAGTTTAATAAAAAATACATTAATCAGAAAAAAAAGTAAGGTATACTTTTTAAAAATTTCATCCTCCTACAAAAAATTACCAAAATTTTCTTTCATTTTAGCGCTACAAATTTTTATAACATTTTGTAAAATAATCTAATATTATACTAATTAGTTTCTTAAGCTGATATGTTAGTATTAGGGAACGATGCATAAATTAAATTAAATTTTGTTTAGCATTATAGCTGAGGGATGGACCCGGTTTGCTAAATGTACATTTCACTGATATACCATGCCAATGTCTTATACGTCGAATTAGCCCAATTTTCTTATAAGTTGAACAATTTAATAAATAAAAACCGGCAGTCAGCCGGCCGGATAAAAAAAGTTTGAATGGACCGCTGCACGTACCGGATAACATTCATTACGAACATTTTTTTTTGTCATTTTATAAATTAATAATCACACGATTTGAAAGAATCTAATGTTCATCCAACCATAATATAAATAAGACAAAATTTCATCTCTAGCGAAGTCTGAGAATGTTAACAATTCAGATCATTTGTACCTTTTTGATTTGAAAATAAGGTGCATTTTATGTCTATTCTTTCAGAAAATAATCTACGTATAAAGTTTGAATGACATATTCGTAATAAAATGAAATAGTATATAATAATATAAAATATATAATAATATAAAATATATAATAATATAACATATGTTGTATAATGATATAATACATAATAATATAAGAATATATAAGAATAGTTAATAATAAATATTCGTCAGTATGCATATATAACGTTAAATATTTTTTGAATGGTAGTACCAGTCCCAAAGGGACCATGAAACTCGGTAAGGACTCCAAAATGCTATGTCGGATTCCATTGCCTGTTAGGTTTTTTAGTATAAAATCGCTTGTAAATCTTAAATGGTTTTAAACTTTCAAAATTTTTTTTTCAATTTTTCTTTCGTTTTTCTTTTTTTCTTTTTTTCTTTTTTTAATTTCTTTTTTTTTTTCTATAAATCTATAAAATTCTGAATCGAAAAAATTAAACCGCGTCCAATAGTTCAAATCTGAACTACGCCGATTTGAAATCGAATATGTGTTCTTTAACACAGAGTCCAATTAATTTTTAAATTTGCATGTATTTTTCTTTGATAAAAAACGTATTTTAAAAGTAACGAAGAAAATTAGCTGCGTTTAATAGACAAAAAACAAGATAGAGAATATATGTTAAGTATATAGATAATTATTTTATAGAGATTTATTAGAGATAATTATTTTATACGTATGTATCTAAAAGAATTTATTTGCCTGCAACAATTTTCTTCTTATAGTGCGGGATGGTAGCAAATCACAGATTGGGAAAGCACGCGTGTAATTTTTTAAATCAATAGTACTCTGTGTTAAAATACAAATTGCCAACTTAAAATCAACCCGGTTCTATTTTGAATATTGTCATGAGGTTAGTTTTGTTCAATTCGTAATTGTATAGGTTAAAAGTGGGTAATTGGGTACAGATTATTTAATTTTATAACGCTACTATATTGGTTCAGAGCAAATGTAAACAATTACAGGTTTAGTTGCATTCATTATCTTCCTTTTCTATTTTTAGGGTTCAGTACTTAAAATATAAAAACGGACCAATTATAAGATCACTCGTGTATTTGCCTGTCTGTCTGTGTGGCACAGACGTTTTACTCGAAAACTATGAAGCATGGAAAGTTGTGCAAGCAAGTATTATGCTTTTATGTTTAAAAACGAGTCAGATAATCTCGCGTTGTTGAGGGTATTTTTTATTTATTTATTTATTTATTATTTTTTTGAAAATCGCCTTAAAATTATCTAATGTTACGTCAAATATGGTTGACAAATGACTTCTCTTGAGCAACATGTCTACCAATTTCCGAAGCGTGGTTGGCATTCTGCCAAGCTTAAACTTTGTACAAGATCTTTATTTCAGAGAGAGAAATATTCATCGTTTTTTATTCCAATAGAATTCAATTATGACATGTATTATTGTTTTACGTATACGTGTATACTGTCTTTGAACAATTCTAATATTTTGTTTAACTATCTACTTATTTTATTAAGATTTTTTTTTTCAAATGTCTTGCGTTTGACCATATTCTGTCTCTCAAACATTAGTGGATAAATCGAGATATGTCAAAATATAACTATCGAAGGGGATTTAAATGCTAACTTCAGAAACAAAAATCGAAATGAACCGTCGGAATATTTTTTAACTCTTGGTATAAGTCGATTAATTCTAGAATCTACCACCAGAAAAACAAAATTATTGACAATGTATTCACAAACGTCACCGTGCAATGTGGTGTTATTCATTCAGTTTTAGTCATTATAAAATTATTTGGATAAGGCTTAAAGAAAGTCATACAGAATAGCGATATTTGTTACTATTTAGGCTTCATTTAATTATAGAAAAAAGTTTTGGGTATAGCTTTACAGGGTGTCCACAAAGTCCTTGACACATTTTAAAATTCAATAAAATATCAAGCAATTGTCGTTTGAGAGTGCGGTATTGGTGGCGCTGCTTCTGTAAAGTTATCGAATATGTAGAATGCCTTTATACATAACAATGGTGAAAGACGCGCAATGTGTGTGCACAGTTTTTGTTCAAACTATGGCAACCCACATTCCAGAAGTTAACAATACTCGTCTATCCATCGTTACTAGGTTAATCGAACTCAAGAGGGCGAGTTGTTAAGTTCTAGAAAGTGGGTTGCCATTATTATGTATAGTTATGTGTGTGCCATAGTTTAGGCATTGTTATGCATACAGGTATTCTACCTATTCGATAACTTTCCAGAAGAAGCGCCATCCATGGGGAATTTTTGGAACTAATTGTTTTATTTTCTGTAACAAAATATCAGATCATAAGAAGCATTTTCGTCCAAATCACACTCTAGTACGCCAAATGCTTGACCTTTTACTGAATTGTAAAACGTGTCAATGACTTTTGAGACACCCTGTATAGCTATACCCAAAACCATGTTGTATAATTTTTACAATGACTTATTATTCTTCTATTCTTATTATGTTTTGTACTATTGCAATTTAATAATTTTATTGCACGGAATTCTTTGCTCCCGATTAAAACTTGTACTTATTATTTGTATTTGTCTTGAACCAAGAGGGTAATGTTAAAAGATAAATAAAACATTAATACCCAATTATCCCCAATTCCCCCCGTTTACTAGTAATTTTAAAAGAAATGGTAATAGGTAGTAAATGATAAAATGATTAAAAAAATAGTAATGGTGAACAATAATCTATTTTTGAAGGTTTTAAACTGATGGCTCCCCTTAAGAAACAATGTATCGAAAGATACATTTAAGAGCCTAGTTTATCTTAATATGTTGAATGAAATGGTAAATTATTTATTTATGTATTTAAAAATAATTTGTTAAATCATTTTTGGGCAATGAACATTTGATTGACTCATGTATATATATACTTCCACATGAGAGAGTAACGAAATTTGAATAGGAAATGGGGATAAGCGTTTACAACCGCGATTTATTATTATTATGGCGCATGCTCGTATTGCACCAATTTATAACGTATAGGAAATGATAGTCATAGATTTACAATGTGTATAGAAATAATGCTGTTTTGATAAAGACATCAGATTTTACAAGATTGTATTTTATATGTTACAAGAAATATTATGCAATTATGTGCTATTTTCTGACTACGATATTTATTAGACTAAACCATTATGATTTTACACATCTTGTGATATGAATTTATATTTAAATTCTAACACGCATCCCCATTTAAACAACTAAAAAATAATAAATGCTATTTTTTAAATATTGCTAGTATATATTATAATTATAGATTTATAGAAAAGTGAAGATTAATAGAAAAAAAGACCTAGAAACAGCTAAATTCGGTTCTATCTATAGAAAAAGAGAATAGAGAAATACAGAAAAGTCTTTAGAAATTGAAAATCTCCAATAAATAAAAAAACACTATATTTAAATGTATAACATTATTTGCACTTTATGTTTTGATGTTTTACACAATTAAATATATTTTTCTAATTTTTGAACAACAAAATTTAATGCTTAGGTACATTTTGCGTAATGAGAATTTTTACTTTTTCAATGCGCGATTTTAAGGTTGGAATTTTATTTAATATCAAGCAGGGCGGTCGCTCTGCCAAGCCAAGCTTAAAAAAAAAAAACGCCACACAAACAACGCCAAGAACTGAACTAGACCGCTACTGCTTATTTACAGGAATCAACTTCGCAATGTTAAATCGACAAAACATGCCAGATTAAAATATCAGATATATAATAAACCAAGCGTCGCAGAAATAAAAAACGAAAACTAGAAGAATATAATGAAGAATTTCTTCAATTTAAGACCAAACTCATCTTCATAAGTGATTTATAAACAGAGATATAGATTTTTTTTAAAAACGTCGAGTTACTTAAAATGATCACTTTTTTCTTCGTCAACCTTTTTTTTTTCAAACAACCTACAGACCTTAATATTCGGCAGAATAAAAAAAGGATTGCATTTTTGGACAAGTAATTACGTAATCTATGTGCTTTTATAAAATTCAGTGTAAAAAAATATTATTTTCTATCCTTAATTAGCAAAAAACTGTTAATTAACTTGGCGATTAAAAAATTATGCCAAAACAGAGATAAAACCCGCCAACGACCATGTACCATCTCTATAATAAAACCGTATGTCATGTGACTGTCCTCAACAGTTCCGGGATGCCGCTTCACTGTTTCATATGCCAGGCAGCCATTTTTATTCAAAATTATTTTTTCTAATAAAACTGCATAAAAGTTACATTTTTAGAAAGATCGTTCAAAATAAATTAATATTTGAGAGATGACTTACGTTCAATTATGTATACATTCTGCAATAACTTCAGTTTCAATTAGGTTCGCTGTTCAAATTCTCTATCCATGAAAGTAAACAACAACAAAAAAAAAGATTCATTCGTTGTGAACGTTTAAAATATTAAACCATGAATTTTTGGACCGCTGCCTGGTGTAAAAAAAAATAATCAGCACCAGTGAGACAGTCAAAGTTTACCATAATTCTGTTCCATACAACTCAACATCCTTCGGATCTTTTCTTGATGTAAGTTGAACTCCGTGGTTGAACTCATGTAATAATATTTAATGGATCAAATTTCGAAACAAATTGTCAGCTTTTATTTTTCGTGTGTATTATTTAGAAACGATATTTTAATTTTGAAATCAAATGTTTTGATTTATGATAATATTTCTTATTTATCTATTTTCTATTTTAAAGAAAAATGTGAACGTCATGTATTTTAAATTGGAACAGCTGTCACGGACGCACCAGGGTTGGCGGAATTTTTGTTTTGCGCCATTTTGGCGAGAAAATCCCATTTTCAGGTACCTATTAGGGATTACTAAAACAGCATATACTTTTATTTTATTATGAAATAGTTTATTTTATATTAAAAACACACACACAATGATTAATTTATTATAAAGTGGGTTAAGCGGTTTTTGTCAAGAAAGATGAAATACATAACAACAAAAAATATGCGAAATGCCACCACGATCGCAAAAGTTCTTGATTTGTCTATTAGATTTTTCCGGTTTGGCGAAGGATTAAGGAAAAAAATAAATTATGAATAAAAATAATTTGTTACAATGCTTAACATACATTTAAGGGCGACCAAACTGGTCGCCAGTGGCGGCTAGTCTCTATAATAAAACCGTAAGTCATGTGACTGTCATCAACAGTTCCGGGATGTCCGTTTCACTTTTTCATATGCCAGGCGGCCATTTTTTTTTTTCAAAATTATTTTTGCAAATAAAACTGCATAAAAATAACATTTTTGGAAAGATCGTTCAAAATAAATTAATATTTGAGAGATGACTTACGTTCAATTATGTATACATTCTGCAATAACTTCAGTTTAAATTAGGTTTGCAGTTAAAATTCTCTATCTATGGAAGTAAACAAAGAAAAAAGATTCATTCGTTGTGAATGTTTAAAATATTAAACCATGAATTTTTGGATCGCTGCCTGGCGTAAAAAAAAATAATCCGCACCAGTGAGACAGTCAAAGTTTACCTTAATTCTGTTCCATACAACTCAACTTCCGGATCTTTTTTGACGTAAGTTGAACTCATGTAATAATATTTAATGGATCAAATTTCGAAAAGAATTGTCAGCTTTTATTTTTTGCGCGTGCAAATTAGAAACGATACTTTAATTTGAAATCAAATGTTTTGATTTATGATAATTATTATTTTTCTATTTTCTATTTTAAACGAAAAATGTGAACGTCATGTATTTTAAATTGAAACAGCTGTCACGGACGCACCGGGGTTGGCGCGATTTTTGTTTTGCGCCAAATATGTTTAAGAATCTCCGCATTAGCGAACATATTGCAAGTGATAAGCAAACGGACATGAAGCATAAATTCTTAAGTGGGTTAAGCGGTTTTTGTCAAGAAAGATGAAATACATAACAACAAAAAATATGCGAAATGCTACTGCGATCGCAAAAGTTCTTGATTTGTCTATTAGATTTTTCCAGTTATGCGAGGAATTAAGGAAAAAAATAAATTATGAATAAAAATAATTTGTTACAATGCTTAACATACATTTAAGGGCGACCAAACTGGTCGCCAGTGGCGGATTGTCTCTATAATAAAACCGTAAGTCATGTGACTGTCATCAACAATTCCGGAATGCCCGCTTCACTTTTTCATATGCCAGGCGGCCATTTTTATTCAAAATTATTTTTTCGAATAAAACTTAATAAATGTTACATTTTTAGAAAGATCGTTCAAAATAAATTAATATTTGAGAGATGACTTACGTTCAATTATGTATATATTCTTCAATAACTTCAGTTGAAATTAGCCTCGCAGTTGAAATTCTCTATCCATGAAAGTAAACAAAAAAAAAAAAAAAAAAAAAAAAAAAATTCATTCGTCGTGAAGGTTTAAACCATGGAGATAATCGTTCGTAAAGTAAGTTTTCCGTGAAAATTTTTTTGGAGCGCTGCCTGGTTTCAAAAAAATAATTCGTACCAGTGACACAATCAAAGTTTACCATAATTATGTGCTATACAACTCAACTTCATTCTTTATCTTTTCTTGATGTAAGCTGAATGTAAACAAATACAACTCCTGTAATGATATTTAATGAATCAAATTTTGAAACAAATTGTCAGTTAATTTGGTATTTATGTATTATATGTGCAAGGAAGAGAGACCACTGAAAATGATTGTTAATCACCAATCATATTTACCATTATTAATGACCAATCGCTTTCAAAACAGTAATTTAATATACATTTACAAAATACATAACATCATTAAGTACTTTTGTGTTATTTGGGCGCAAATCTCGCCAATAGCATATTTAAAATCGCCAATACCAGCTTTTATTTTTCGCGTGTGCAAATTAGAAACGATACTTTGATTTTGAAATCAAATGTTCTGATGGAACAGCTGTCGTAGACGCACCGAGGCACTATATTAACTATAGAGAGAAAAAACGGGTTGCTGTAATTAGAATTATAGGCGGTAATGTTGGCGTGGCGTATTTACAAGTTACGGATCTTAATAGTCAGTAGACATTAAGCAGAAATGCCAAAGTAAGGGAATTATGCAGTTATGAAAACTGCTAAACTATATCAAAATAGGAGAGCAGAGAAAAACAGAGTCGAACAGAGACCGGCATCTAGAAGGAAGTTCGTGAATTTTAATCAGATTCTACGCCACGGGTCAAAAGTGCTGACAGCAAATATGGTTTAAAAGGAATGTGATTATCAAAACTGGCTTCCAAAAGTTCAATGTTTCACCAAACCATACTCGAAAATTAAGTGTTATAATATGCACCCCGATTATGTCACATTATTCAAGACGTTTTAAATGAGAATAATGATAGATTTTCTAATCTTCCGTAATCAAGTCTTCAGCCAAAGTTAGCAAGAAACAAACAAAAGAATATTGGCAACAATATGGTTCAGTGTAAACGTGGATATCATTAAAGACTTTCACAAAATAGACTTCAATGCACCAAATCGTATTAACTAAAATACGCCATTTGGCAATGGATCCAATTACGGAAAACTACTTAATATGTTTAAGAATCTCCTCATTAGCAAACATATTGCGACTGATAAGCAAACGGATATGAAGCATAAACGCTTAAGTTGGTTAAGCGGTTTTTGTCAAGAAAGACGAAATACATAACAACAAAAAATATGCGAAATGCTACCATGATCGCAAAAGTTTCTGATTTGTCTATTAGAATCTTCCGGTTTGGCGAAGGATTACGGAAAAAATAAATTATGAATAAAAGTAACGTGTTACAGTGCTTAACATACATTTAAGGGAGACCAAACTGGTTGCCAGTGGCGGCTAGTCTGTATTATAATAGCACAAATCAGTTACAAGTTATAACAACATCAAATTTCATCTGCAAGTCAGCCAATTTCTTCTGAAGATATTAAAAAAAAATAAAACTTCATAATTATAAGAACACACATTTTATCAAACAATTAAATATGATTGCAAACTGTGGCAGATGACTGTTTCCAACAAGAATAAGTATGAGAAATTCCCGTCAAGCGTATCGATCTGGGTGGCTCAGTCGCAGAGCGTCGGCACGGTATGCGTAAGGTCCCAGGTTCGAGTCCTGGCCCAGGTCAATTTTTCACTCGTGTTTGTTTAGTGCATTTAATTGTCTGATAAAATGCGTGTTCTTAAAATATTGTAAAATAAAGTAATCAGACGTAGTGTTTATGCTTTAAAAAATATTTTAAATATATAATATACGTGTTTGAAAGATCTTTAAAAATAAATTAGTTTTTGAGGGAAGATGTACCTTCTAAAATGTATACATTATGAGTTATCGGCATTTAAAATTTCTTTCCAAACGTAAAGAAAATTTTTGAAATGAATTAAATGTGATTCATTTATTTCTAAAAAAATTTCGTTCGCAGGAATACCTTTCACGTCATTTTTCTATAAATTAATGAAATCCAGTTGTTAAATTATTTTTGTTTTAGAAGTGAAGTTTCCATTTAAATTTATTGTAACAGTACAATGTTTAATTGAATAAAATAATGTAAATCTAAGAAATTGCTAAGAAATTCCAAACATGCACAGGGCAATGCAATAAATAAATAAATAAATAAATAAACAAAAAATAAATAAATAGATAAATAAATAAATAAATAAATAAAAATCAGCTTTCATAAATTCTAAAAATTGTTCATATATCTCAATCACAATCTAAAGGAGGGTTTATTTCTATATTATTCTACATATAATAGTAATTTCAGCAAATATATTAAATTAAAATGCGATCTGTTTTAAACTTTAAGGTAGTTTATAACACATGATAAAAAATTTATAAAAAAGAATGGCGCGTCACAGTTCGGGGAGAGGATTGGGAGGAGCGTGAACAAAATTAGGAAGTATAATAAGGCTATCTGTTTGAAACTTTACGATATTTTATAACACATAACGTAAATTTTAAAAATAAAGCTGCGTCAAAAATTATAGGGAGGGGCGGAGCGCGTTTTGCCTACACAAGGGGGGGGTGACACTTTTCTAAATTTTAACGATATCCGTCATGTCACATATCGTTACAAAGGACTGTGACCACTTATTCATGTTATGCACCACAGGTGAAACCCCTACATTTTGCGCCCCCCCCCGACACTACTCATGTGATATATTGTTCGAAAGGCCTGTGACCGCTTATTCATATTATGTATCTTCGGGGTCCATCCTCCCACTTTCACCTCCCCACAAAGGGGACACTTTTCTAAATTTTGTAGGCACCTCTCATGTGATATATCGTTGGAAAGGTCTGTGAACGCTTAATCAAATTATGCAGGTGTGAGGGGGAGGTATTTTCTGAATTTTGCACATATCCCTCATGTGATACATCGTTGGAAAAGTCTGTGACCGCCTAATCTTATTACGCATCTCCGGTGTTCATCCCCCACTTTGCCCCCCCAAACGCGATTAGCTTTCACCACCAGTGGGCGCTTTCCTATCTCTGTTTCTATGGGTCAGATCACGATGGGGTATGGCTCATTCGACTCGACATCTATAGAGCTTTCCGATTTTAGTTCGTTTTTTCACCACCAAGGGCCACTTTCCTATCTCTGGTTCTATGGGCTAGATCACGACGGGGTATAGCTCATTCAACTCGACATCTATAGCCTTAACGATTTCAGTGCCCGAGGTTTGTATAGAACAGATTGCGCTACCTGGTGGTGGAAGATAGAACTTGAGCGTGCGCAGCACGACTGCTATACGGTGCCGAAGGCAGTCGGGACCCGTGTCGGAAGTTCGTTTTTTTAGATGTTTATACAATTCGATGTGCAAATTAAGGGATTATCCGGTGCCGAAAGCAGCACGGAACCAGGTCGGAGGTTCGTGGTTTATCTTATTCGAGGTTTTAAAAGGATTGAGGCCCCGGTGTAAGTTAGGGGCCCGCTAGCGGGCGAAGCCAGCTAGTGCTAATAATAAAAGAGCGTGATATCACATTTGATTTCAAATGCAGGGCTGACACGCTATGTACGTATTCCATTTTTATTCATTTAATGGATTAGTCAATGATATTTTTTAACGGAGGATAACAAGTATTATAACAAGCCACATTTAGTATGTTTTTTTTAAGAGTGTAATTAATTTAATTGAAAAATCTACTGCTATTTCTAGTTAACCCTTTAAACAAAGACTGAAAGTAAAATGTAATTTTAAATTATTTCTCATGTTTAGATTATTTAAATTATGTTCAATATATTTAAAAAAAAGAAATGATATCTACAAAAACAACTTTTCAAAAGTAAAAAAAGGCCAAGCGTAAAAAAAAAAAAAAAAAAAAAAAAAAGATGGTGTGATATCAAATTTCCAAGCTATTATATTGCTTATTTAACTTTTTTCCATTAAATAAGTTATCATATATATAAGTCGAGTGCCTACGTATATGTTAATAGAAATCGTTTTCTCCTGTACTAAATACATCCTAACGAGTTTCTGAAAATTCAATTTTTTTCAAATTATGCATGATGGGCTTGGCGGTCATCTTTCCATATTTCTAAGCACCCAAATTTCTAAAGTAAAAGCGTAATATGTTTGCAATGTAATATGTTTATAAAAATTTCGAACTTCAGATTCTAACTACGGACAGATAAATTAGATAAGACTGATATTTTGATAAATTGATTTTTACTAGTTTGAAATTAATAATTACTCTAAATAATAAATCATAAGATGAATCTTTAAGATAAGTCATCATTATCATAAGACACAATTTTCAGAGCATACAAGACTATAAATGAAACTCTTAAATATTTGCTTAAATAACAATTTTGAACTTCGGATTTTAACTACGGATTTGGGTGGTTAGAATTTTGTAAATAATATGCAAAGATGGCCGCCAAGCCCATAATGCATAATTTGAAAAAAATTGAATTTTCAGAAACTCGTTAGGATGTATTTAGTACAGGAGAAAACGATTTCTATTAACATATACGTAGGCACTCGACTTATATATATGATAACTTATTTAATAGAAAAAAGTTAAATAAGCAATATAATAGCTTGAAAATTTGATATCACACCATTTTTTAGCCACAACTTTTTTTTTTTTTTTTTTTTTTTTTTTTTTTTTTTTTTTTTTTTACGCTTGGCCTTTTTTTACTTTTGAAAAGTTGTTTTTGTAGATTAATCTTTACAGAAAAATGTGTCCAAATAAACAAAATAAAATATATTTTTAAAATCAAAATATATAATTCTTTAACTTACCAACCGCTTCATTTAAGGCTAAATAAAAATTCAAAAAGTTTGAAGAAACTCAATAAATCAATAACATTTCGGTGAAATACTTTCACTGACACGTTAAAACTAAAGCACAAAAATATTTCTTCACGTCTTCGGTGTGCCTTGGAGAAAAAGTAAGATATTTCTATTTTTTTTCTTTTTCTTAAGGAGAAAAATTTACTTTTTCGTATACTTTCCACCGCAATAATATATTTTTATATCTAGTTTTACGGCTTTTAGTCTGCGAAGATTTTTAAAGTCTGTGAAGTTATGTTGACTGTGAAAATTGCATAGCTTTGTGTTTTCTGTATCAGTTTATCTTAAAAATCTTTTATTTCTCTTTGAAATGAAAAAAAATAATAAAAAAGATTCTCTATAAATCTATCATTTCTTTTTCCAGATTGAAAGGTATCTTTAAGTGGTCTGCTATAATTATATTCGCAATGCATTGAAGAAAAATAATATTGTTATTAACATAGAAAATTTGAAAAAAAAAAAAAAGAAAAAAATGTGCATATTTTTTTTTTCAAAAACAAAATCTGTTTTATTTTAATAAAACACATTTTTTTTAAAGAGAATATGTTAGAAAAGCTATTAGAGAATATTTTAGGCAAAGTTTAACACCTCCCTATTAAAATGTGTTATAGTCTATTATTTAAGCAAGGCATAGTACCTCTGGCAAAAAGTATAGAATCAACACTCAATATCAGGCAACTGACAATAAAATATATACATTTTATTCATAACAGAAGTGCTGCAACCTTTTCCCAAATGAATGGTCATGGATGTTGGGATACACAGACACAATTCAAATTATCAAAATAGGCATTCTATAATTGTTTTTATATATTTTTTTATAACTAGAGCGAGAAAATATTTTGGAATATTCTTTTAATATGATATTGCATGTAATTAGTTGTTTCTGTTACCACTTTTTGACTTGATGATCACTTCAATTCTGTCAAGCGTAAACGTAACAAGTTGTTTGGACTTGTTTGGATCGAAGTCTACTGTGTTCACCGCATAGTAATATTATTACTATTCAGTCATAAAAAAGGAGTAAATTTAGAAGGATTTTTATTCTGAATAGTTAAAGAAAGATATATCGCAAAATCTTATACCTATAAGGAATCTTTACAGATATGATGTTGTATAGCTTTACTTTAAAATAAATATTCAACCACATTCGCAAGGCCAGCGGTTTACTTTAAAATTAAATAATGCAACGTTTTCAGAACCTAAACGGCATTCCAGTTTCGTTCGTGATATCGTTACTGTAGAATATTTTACTCACAACGGTACGCTAAATGTTACCGAAACCTGTATGCATTACTGAGTTAAATGTTTTAGGATAAAATCGTTGTTTTATTTACTTATCAGGATCTCCGACCTGTGCTTGCCGAATTCCAGAACGTACTTCCCGATGTAGAAAATATAGATGGAATAATTTTTTTACATTCAGTATATATTTTGTAGATTTCCCGCTATCAACACGAAGCAGCATTTTTATATGACACTGCCAATTATGTGTTCAAATAAAGTTTTGAAATTTATTAAAAACTTTATTTTCGTATTAGAGACATGCTTGGGGTGAATAGCCGCCAAAAAAATTGCCAAAGATTTAACTTTTTACAGAATAATTTTTTATTAGGGTTTCATTCATCGCACGAAACCTTGTTACTCTCGCTTCGTTGTCTGTACGTCACAGAGCCGGTTCTCAGAAACTATTTAACTTACAGGCGTGAAATTTTGTCTGCTTATAGCTGAATACCTGCTATGAAGCTCAAAATCATAAAATTTGAAAAAAATCGTATTATTTTAATGTATAGAGATAAAAAACCAAAAATATAACAGCCTTTTCCTATTAAATTTCAACATTTTTCGTTATAGCAGTTGCCAACAACTAAAAATCCACAATATAATTCTTTCTACAATAATTAATTTTCTATTGAAAGATTTCCACGTGAAAAATGAAAATGAAATAAAAAGTTTCACCCATTGAAAAAAAAAAGATTAATATGACATCATATTGGTAAGAAAAAGAAAATTTTCAAACATTTCTCAATAATACAAGGAGTATGAGTATGTGTAAATACAGAAAGCAGCTTAATATGACGTCATTAAAGAATCAAAAAGAAAATTAATCTGACGTCATAACGGATTTTTCAAATGTTTGAAAATAATACAAAGAGAGTATCAATATGAGTAACAGAGAAAAATAAATATATAAGTTTGAGGAACGTAGTGAATCATGATAAAAATCCGACTATGGAATAATTGACATATTTTAATATTTTGAAGGTCTCTATAAGCACGTGGTTCGATTACACAGCTGTTAACTTTGTTTTTTATTTATTTTATTTTATTTTATATTGTTTTATTTATTTATTGCTGAAGTTTTAATTTTTTATGGAATATATAAGATGGGGGTGAATGCGCAACTATTTATACCATTTTAAGTGCAAGCGGATTTATCTTCTGTAAAGTGATAGAGATAGATCTAAAAATTTCATTCATGAAAATTATTACAAAATCCAGAAAAAATCTGCAAATTGAGGTGCAAATTTCAAACAAACTGAGTTCGAAAGTACAACTTTTTCCCTATTCGGTGGTTTATAAATTGAAAGTATGGGTTGTTTAGAAGTTAATAATTTCGGATAATATATATATATTATATATATATATATATATATATATATATATATATATATATATATATATATATATATATATATATATATATATATATATATATATATATATATATATATATATATATATATTGTTCAGGTTTTTGCCACCGTCAATATGACGGCAGCGTTACTCACGGACAGGCTTTTAGCTTTATAATATACATACTGTATTTTTCCAAGTAATGATATAGTCAATTTACCAGAAATAATATGTCTTCATGACCGGCGTCACCTCTAAACAAGTGAACATAATTGGTTCTCAAACGTATCTGTTGGCTTCTCACAAGTAGCTGGTGTCAAGTCAAATTAAATGAAGTCACAATAACTTTGTCCCTGTATATTTGAAAAGTATCAGTACCGCATATAAAGGTGTGTGCGACCAACCAACATAACGCCTATATACATCCTATTTCTGGCTGAAGGAAAATTATGTATTTCAGGAATGTTTAACCGGTCAAGCGCAAACGAGTTTCAGATTCTGTATAGTTCGTTATACAATTTTAGAAACTTTCTTAAGACTACATCTGGAATCGTAACTAATCGTGAATTTAAACGAAATTTCCTAACCCGTGCTGATTCTCAAAACTTCCCTATAAACAATCTCTAAAATCTAGTGACATTTTAAGATCTATAGTAATGTGTATTATTACAACATTTTCGAATTACTATACATAGAAATGCCTTCGAGTTTAGGTCCATCAATATTTTTCAGATCATATAAATCTATTTTAGATGGCTTACGTGTAAAACACTTTTTTCGGACTATAAATTTGTAAACCGACGCAAAATCTATTTTTCTTTAAAAATGTGCATAATGTATGAAATTTTACACTTTTATCAATTCAAGATAAATATTAATATTGAGAAATGGGATAAATGGATCAGTTTTATTATTATATAATAATATTACTTTTATTATTTAAATTTATCAAATTTCAAGATTCATTTTTTAATAATTACATGGTTAAAATATGTTAAACTTATTGTAGTATAAAGGTTTTCAACCTGTAGCTCACGGGCCATCAAGCTACTACTATTTTAGAAAATAAAAATAAAATGTGTTATTTAATGACAAAAACATTTCTGCTAAAAATGAGAAAGATTATCTTTTGATATCTTTAATTTATGGCTGCAATCGACTTTCAAACAATATAGTTGAAGACCCCTATTTCAGGAAATAAAAATGCTTTTATTGCAAAATCTAACTTATCCTTGCAGAGAGCTTTTTTTGAAGTCTTGTTCTCCTGTATAAGTAGATTTATTTTTTGTTTTATGTCTTCACCTTATCGGTACTAAGCAATTCTCTTAGGGAACATAAAGCAAGTGCTGGCACAATGATGTACTTTGAGGTCTGCGGATTTCCTTTTATTGTTTTTAGATTCTTCACGTAGAACATGCATTCAAGAAGAAGTATTGTTGTACTCAATCTAATAGTGAATATTTAGACAGATGTTTCTACTCTCAGAGTGTTCTTGTTTTAATGCTTTCTTAAATAATTTTGTCGACATGATGTTATTGAGAAATTTATTATCAATTCGTTCAATTTGAATACATGCATTCAAGACATGCATTCAAGAAGAAGTATTGTTGTACTCAATCTAATAGTGAATATTTAGATAGATGTTTCTACTCTCCGAGTGTTCTTGTTTTATTGTTTTCTTAAATAATTTTGTCGACAAGATGTTTTTGAGAAATTTATTATCAATTCGTTCAATTTGAATACATGCATTCAAGACATGCATTCAAGAAGAAGTATTGTTGTATTCAATATAATAGTGAATATTTAAATAGATGTTTCTACTCCCAGAGTGTTCTTGTTTTATTGTTTTCTTAATTAATTTCGTCGACATGATGTTATTGAGAAATTTATTATCAATTCGTTCAATTTGAATACAAGGAAATTTCTTTTAAAAATAATATTGCAGTAGTAAATAGAACTTCTCTAAAAATGCATGATTTTACTTAAAGAATTATGCTGTTTATATATTTTTTTATTAATGCAATTATCCCAAATAATATATATTTGGCATAATTTTGATTGTTTGCTGAATTTTATGATGATAATAATAAAGAAAATAATTTTATTTATAATAAAATAGTTCTGAATATTTTTATAAAACATAATTAGGAATAATACTGCAAACATATTAACTTCCGAATCAAATATTTAAAATTATACTCACTTTTTACGGTTGAAAGTTAACTTTGCTGTTTTCTTCGCATTTACTAACGTGTCGATAATGTTCGGATCAATATGAATTAAGATTCAATTATCAGGATCAATATTTCAAAATATTTATTTTGAAATATATGCACAGATATGTATTTCAAAATAAAAATTTTAATTCCAAGATAGTTGATCATGCATTAAAAACTGACCATTTTCCAGATTTCGCTAAAACTTTTGTACTCAGATCGAGGTGCAGCAACTACAGAACTTGTACTTTCTTAGAAGCGTGGTATACGAAAATTACAGATTTACCTCTTAATGAAGCAGGTGCAATCCCGAATGAATACTCCGTGTTAATATAACTGTAACTTTGGCCTCGACATTTTGATGCGGTATATTTTCTATGTGCTGATGTTTTAGAACTTATTGTGACTTACGTTAAGGAATTTTTGCTGATGAGGGATTTTCATGTAAATCCGAAACGTCCAACTTAAATATGTTTTTAATGTTTTACGTAATTGTAATGTAATGTCTGCAATTTTAATGATTTTAATATATGCATGACAATATTGCTATCGTGAATAGATGTTTCACTTCACTTACTTAAATGATTTCCCATTTAGAAACACATTCCATTACGCTATCTGATGCTTCCATAAGATTAGTTATTTCAGTGTCAATAACAAATATGTGATTCTCATCTATTTTTTTACTGTCACCACACTATCAAGAGTCATAGATATTTCTGTACGTAGCATCGTATTATATGTTCATCCAACTCATAAGGGTGCTGGTATGACAGGTCTCAAATTAATGTTAAACCTATGAGTGTGGAAAGCATTCTTATTATTCTCTTTATATCTCAACAGGAAATCAATTTTTTAAAATTATTTTTTCTGTGTACTCTTCTTAAAAGGATGTCTTTTTAAAATATTTCTAAAATATATATTTCATTTTATTTTAAGTGTTAATATTATTTACAGCTATTTAGCTTCTAACACATAAAATATTAAATTAAGCATATAATTCAGAAATATTTTGTAAACTGAAGTAAAACAGACATCCTTCAAGAAGAGTACACAGAAAAAAGGAAATGAAAAATATTAATTTCTGAAAATATATTTAAAAAATACAATGCATTGCACGCCCAAATGTTTTACATTAGTGAGGGGAATTTGCGATCTCATTGATCAATTCTGATACCACATCTTACTATCCTATTGGAGATATCGTGCCACGTCATCTAGCTATCGCTCTTTCTGGTCTTCAAAAATTTTTTGAAAGTTATATAAAACGAAATTGACAAGTATTCAGCATTTATATTTATTGTTGTCAGTTTTTTTAATAATATTGTATGCATGTTTCTATGTACAATTACAAGAAATCAGAATCGGATCATACTGACCCGAATCATAGCTTGATACAATTTTTTAAAAAATACACAGAAAATGTATAAGTAAAAGAATATTCTTTTCTGTAGAATATCGTATCACCTTCACTGACAAAGTCATAAATTTTGTTGAAAAAGTTTCTATACTGTCGTTTTTCTAAGCATTAAAAAACGTTTCGGGTAAAGCCTTTTCACAGGGGTTCTTTCAAGAACACATGCTAAAGCCGGACAGATGTTGTTTGAGCCCAAACAGAACAGTGAGGTTAGGTTAATAATTTCAATAACAGTTTAAAAAATTTCACTTTTACAAATTCTATTATAATTTATTTTTAAAGATGGCTGAAAAGTCCTTCATAAGGGATTTGGATAAATACTTTGCATTTTTCTAAATTTATTTCTCTATTTTATCGCAAATGTCTGTTACAGTAGTAGTGTAAAACTGGTTTTAGTAGAATTTTTATTTTTCTCCCAGCTCTTGCTTGTGTAATGATTGTAAGGCATTTATTTTTCTCTAAATGACGATGACATACTACACACTAAAAAAGATAAGATGCATATAAAATAATTAATTATTTTTTCATATATATATATATATATATATATATATCTTTAGAAGGAACTGAATCTGGAAACAAAAAAATATACTTATTCACAGTCAACACTAAATTCATAGACTTTTAAAAATCTTCGACGGCTAAATGCCTTAAAATCAGATATAAAAATATATTATTGGGACGAAAAAAATGGTGAAATTTGATTTTTCTGATCCTTGAAAAAGATAAACAATACATTTTCTAAAAATGCAACACCAAAGATATGAAGCAAGATATTTGCGCTTCAGTTTGAACGAAACGGTGGAAGATTTTCGTGAAAATGTTATTGATTTTACTTTGAGTTTCTTCAAACTTTTTTAATTTACACTTAAACTAAAAATGGGCGGTATTTGGTGTTAGTATGTATAAAGTATTATTTCTACTTCCAAGTGGAAAACTGTTGGTTTTCCCACTTTTTTTGCTTGATAGGAAATCCCAACATTTAACAAGCAAATTTTTTCATGGCAGAAAATGCTCATAACATTTTTCTGTCATGAGTTTTCATACTTTATAAATCTATGAAATTTGAAAAAAATATATGTACATAAAATACATATCATAGACTTTTAAATATCTAAACGGTGCTACGAAGAACACGATAGATTGGAAGGTATCATTTATATCTTCATAAGACTCCCTCGCTGCTCTTTCTCTAATTATATATTAAAAATTTTAAATAAAATATAAAATAAGCATTTAAGTTAATACAGTAACTTTCAAGTTTTTTAAAGCATCTATATTTTAATTTTGTATTTAAAAGATCTATGTAATGGCATAGTGCATCTTACTTAGACAAATACTATACTTCTAAATATAATGGCGTTCAAAAAGGAAATATCTAACAAAGAAATTTATATTTTTACGTAACAAAATGTGCCTAAATCATGAGAAAATCTCCATAAGCATAATTTATTTGAATTTTCTAATATAAAACATGATTATAATTCTATAGCATTTCTTGATAGACATAAACTAGGCTTGTAAAGTCAGGTGACTTACATGAAAACAACATAAAATCTGCTAAAATTTAAAAGTTATGGGCCATCCTTTTTTTATAGTATTTTTTAAGTTCTACAATCGATTGAATAGACGCAAAACGAATAGGCAATAAAATCGGACATGAGTAGTTGAGAGTTCTTATTCCCATTTCATGTTTCCTGTGGGACTCGTAAAGTGTTTCATGGCGTAAGAACATCAAAGTTATGTATGCGTACGATTATTTTGTGAGAGATAAAGCGTAAAATAACGAACTTTTAAATCCAGACAATACAAATTCCCTAAATTAATATTCAAAGACATAAATTCAAAATTGAAAACATTTTTCATTTCAGTTACAGTTCAAGAACAACAAACACATTGAAAAAAAATTTCTTCTTCACATTCTGTTTTTATTATTTTTTACGGAGAAACAATTGCACATTTGTAGTACAAAATAGGCTTTTACAAATGATTTTATTTTTTCAAAAATTTTTATTTACAGACTAATATTAAAATATGGACTGAAGAAGTAATTTAAAAAAGTGTAATAAAATAAAGAAAATAAGTGTGTAGATTTCTAATTCATTATATTATTTGTTTTCCTAGTTTCAAAAAGTTGTTGTTTGTTTTTAATAACATTTTTGTTTATATTTTGTACTTTATTTTCTTACGCTGTTACTCTATAACGATATTCTTATTAAAAAAATTATATATCTATTTTATACAAGAAAAATAAGCAAAAATGCCCGTGTGCTATTTTTAAAGTTTTATCAAAGAAAAGAGTTAAAAAATATTGGGAAGAACAAAAATTATATAGTTAAAACCCATATTATACCATATTTATATAATGCGCATTTTCTGAACACTGTGTATAAATCCACTCAAATGCATGTAAATGAATTTTCAAAACATCACACCGAATTTTTCGTATCTGACATTAATCAAAAACTGATTGGAAATTCTTAAACTTATGCGTAAATCTTTCATAGAATTACTTTAAATTTTATAAGATCGTTTTATGGGGAGTTAAACAAATTTTATGTATATTTCATGTATAATTTGGGTAAACGCAAAATTGTAGGAAATACACTACGACTATAAACCACAATTCCGTGGTGTGCGTTATGGGGACAGCTTCGTAATTGAGACCACAGCTAAATGGCGTATTTTAGTCATCGTATTTTGGTCCAAAATTTTTACGTTGTTGTAACATAGTCAGATTCATGTACGGTAAACGTTTAATTATATCTCAGGTGATCATTTATGTGCTTATATTTAACGCCAGCGTTGGCAGGCCTGATTACTGAACATTAACCTGAGTTTTAAGTTTTATATATTTTATATATCAACGAAATCCATGCTTCTCAAAAAATATTGCTATTATAATTCGTTTAGTTTGTCCATTTTTACGCCTATATATTAATTCTTGAGAAACATTCCCTGCCAAATAGAAGGATGCTAATCTCAATAGTACAAGATGTTAGTCGCAGCAAATATGTGATGATATTAATGGTGTTCAGTTAACATTTTTAGATAAATTAGTTAAATTTGGACGTTAATTTGATGTAGATAAGTTAAAAAATAATATTGTAAGCTGCTTCTTGGTAGATTTAATATTGCCAAATTGCCGCTTTTGTCATTCTTTCATTAATAAAAAGTAATTAGGCATTAAAGGGAATGGAAATTTCTTTGTCGACAAATACGTGTTAAAACTTCAGATATGGGACTACTACTTGATAATTGCTCTCTCCAAGGTTACTGCATGGAGGATAGCATAAATTGGACGCATTAAAAAGCCTGCACATGCAAAATGTTTCAAGAAATTTGATTGGTCAAATAAGAGTTTTGAATGCTTTGTACATTTAGAAAACTCATTTTGAAGTTTCTTTTAATTTTTTCTGTTAATCATTGTTTCTTTAATTGCGTTTTAGTTTCCCTTTTTAAAATGAACATATGGCATTTTCTCTGGAATGCGAAGTACGCTATATATATTTTTTTTCATTCAAGAATATTTTTTTAAAAAAAAAGAGCATGTGTTTTAAGTGACGGAAAATGAGATTGTACCTTTATACTAAGCCTATTTGGAAGTGTAATGTTTGCAGTAGAAAGTAGGACTTCATGGCAGTACATGGTCTGATAAATATCGTATTTAATATGTACAGGCATAAATATTCATTTATAGTTAGATGGTAGAGCTAAATTAGATAACTTCGTTTAATTACTTTCTTGAAGTGTGCGTTTTTTCCATTCCCCGAAAACCGAAGAAAAATTTCGAGGCCCTAATCAAAACTCGGAAATTGGAGAAAATCTTCTTTCGAAAATAATAAATTATAGCAGGCGAAGTCTGTTTTATTCAATGGATTTTAGAGGTATTTGCCGAAAAGGGAAAGTGGTATCTAAAAGATTCCAGATAGAAAGCCTGCAACAATTATGCAAGTAATTGATAAATATAATAGAGGTTGTATAATGTACTCAGTTTTTTCTAAATGGTGTAAACGTAGGGAATTAAAGAAGACATTTTACTGTTTGTTTTAGATATAATTTTATAAATAAATAAATGATGGAGAGTCATTTGGAAACAAAAAAAATGGCAAAAAAAGGCCATTGTGGTACTGCTCTCCAACGTATGCATTCTAATATAGTGGAATTTATCTAAAAAAAAGACTTGTTTCATAAACAAATTGTTTAAAATAGAAAATCTATGTCTATCACAAATCGTATTAGCGATATGATGAAGGAGTAAAACAGCAGGTTCTTTTTCTATTCTTAATATAATATTGTATAAAAATGTTATAAAAGTACAATATATTTTTACCATTTCTTCTTGGCTAATAAATAAATAGCATTATCTTTTCATATTTTTATAGGTATCATAATATGCTTTCTGCTTATTTATTTTAAGTAGGGGGAAGAAATTAGTTTGGGGATAATATGTGTAAAATCCTTTTGTTATTATGTTGGTTTTTGTTTGGTTTTTGTTTCACTGTTTCGAAAACTTGCCGAGTAAACTGCTAAGATAATTTAAAGAACTTCAATAATTCCTAAAATAGCATCATAAATTAAAAGCACTTTTTAAAGTAGTACATGCACCAATAAAATAACATTAAAATAAATAATTTCTTCACGAATTTAATAGAACTAGATTATGATGTTTTATTTCATGGCTAAAACTCAAATTGGTTTAACGCATTCCTGTTATAATTTATGGTTGGATTCTATCATGAACAAGCGATTTTTATTTCTTAGCATTTTTATATAAATCCATTTCAGCCTGAAAATAGGATTTGAAAATGAAAAAGGAGAAATTAAATATGCAAAAAGCAAGAAGTAAAAATAAATATAAATGTGAAATCCAGAATTAATTAAATATAAATATATTTACATGTTAATGTGTTTTTGAAAATCTACAAAAAATAGTCGTATAAAATTATCTGTAAAAAAAGCATGAAATTCTAATTTGTCTGCCGTGAAAACCATGTTAAAATAAGCTAAAGCAAGTTTACCCAGTCAAATATCCAATATATTTCATTGGTAATGACAAGTCAGCCATTAATATATTCTAGAGGTTTTTTTTTCCTTTTTGTTTTCCATGTTGGTTCCAACCTCAAAATACAAGAGCAACAGAAACGCTGCTCTCCATACATTGACGATATCCAACCAAAATCAAATGATTCAACATTCTGCACTCGTATTAAATACTGACTAATTGACCCCAGCAACATAAATACTTTATTACAGCACAAAAAACCTTGACAATTAGATCCAGGAAGGTTGAATCATACACTGTGAAGGTCAAAGAAATGATAGATATATGTCACTTTCACGCACAAGTGTTAGAAGTCGGACAACACTTTCACAACATATTAACCTCATAAGTTAACTAGACATTTGCCACAACACAAGTTAACAAACTTTGTTTAATTTTTTTATTGTATTTGATGGGAAAATAAACAATATATGATGACATTTGTAGATAAAGTGATGCTGCTATGAAATAATCGATACATAGTAAAATTTTATGTGCCAGAATAAACAATTATATAAGAAAAACATCCCTCGTGGGATATCGAATGTAAAAAATATTATCAATATTACAAAATTTTAAATTTCAATTATAAATACTTATGTTCTAGCATAGTCATTATTATCCATGCAATAGTGAAATATTAAACATAAAAACACAAGATATTCAATTTATTTTTAAATTTTAAATAAAGAATGATTATATTTCATATACATTAATGTTAGTTTTACCAATGAATTCATGAACAATTTTTTTTTACACTTCAATTTATATAAATTCATTTTGCTGTATGTAGCAGAACATTAAAATTATTTAAAAAATAATGTTAAAATCGAAAATACTAAAACCTAGAGATAATAAAATATGTAGTGAATTAATTTATTTCAGGAAATGAATTTTAGTTTCAATGCCAGCTTTTGTTTTTTAATCTTGTTTTTTTTTTTTCAGTCAATGAAACTTTCATTATTTACATATATAAACTTGTTACGTTATGTTTAGATAGAACAAGAAAATTAATTGTGTTAACATGTAATACTCTTAAACCAAAAAGATGTCTTAACAGACATTTACTTTGTGAAAGGAGCAGCAAGAAAATTGTAAGAACCAATAAAATTATTCTTGCAGGCGATTTATATGCAAATGCGGGAATATTTTTATACACTTTCATTCAGGCAATACTAATTGTCAAAATTAAATTGCTATATTGAATTGTGGTTCTCTAAGCAGAGCATGGTGGAAGAATAAAAAGACACGTATCACATAAAAGTGAAATTCAAGTGTATAAAAAAATCATAAAATTAATGAAACATAAATTAAAATATGTATTTATAAACATTATAAACATTATAAACAATATAAACATTATAAACCATATAAACATTTCTCACAAAATTCAAATAGAGTTTAATTTCAGGTTGAGTCGGAGGGGAAAAAAATGAATTCTAAAAAAAGTGTTGCAATTCATTACGGGAAACACTATTGGCGCCAATTGCGTACAGCTTTCTGTGGAAGCACATGTTTATACTAATAAAATAATTTTCTGTAAAACAAAGCCTCAACTTCTGCCTACTTTAACTTCCTTAAAATGAATTGATACGGAAGCTCACGCAAGTTAAATGTCAAACATCCCAAATCTTGCACTGAAAATGGATTGCGGCGACATGGCTTGCGGTGACATGGCTTTAACGCATTCTTTTTATTTTTTATTTTTTTCGAATTCATATGTACAAAAGAAATTTTAGCAAATGCAAACCCAAGTTAGAAGAACTAAATTTATCTAAAATTTTGAATATATAAGAAACCATTTTTACCCCTTTCCGGCACAGTGGTCCCACTCCGGGAACACCAAAGTTTAATTCCAAAATTGCAAACGGCACCAAGAATATTTTAATGAAATTTTGTTTCTATTATGAAAGCTTAAAATAAGGAGTTCTTATTTTCTAAAAAAGTCATTTGTAAATTCTGGTGTCAGTCAGTTATTTCTCATTTTGCGAACGGAATTTGTCTGTGCCGGAAAGGGCTAATGTTAATTATCTATTGTCTTTCATTTAACTTTTCAATAAATATTACGTCAATAAATCACTTCAGAATTAATAACTGTCCATTATGCGTTTATAAATTATTTGTTTATTAAAAAATAACATTAGAATGCAAACAGGCTTGTTCATTTATAGAAACTATAAAAAGAGTCTTCGGGATGAATACCAATGAGTTTCGACAATTTGATATTTGTCGAACCCAATGAAGTTAGAATGAATATTTTTCGGTGCTTAGTAATAAAAAAACGGGTAATTATATTTTCGTGATTATCGTTGCTGTAACTCTGTAATTTTCTCTTTAGATCGGATGTGCGAGTTCATTATTTGAAAATAATATTTAAAAGCAAAAGGATACTGAGAACAAATACGAATAAATACATACTGAATATTCGTTAATAGGTAAGTTTACTCTTTTCATTTTCTATGCATTTCAATAGGCACTACCAGTATATTTATATGCTTTTGATTGTATTATATTTCAGTACTTTTATCCTTAAAAGACGTAAAATTCTTGAATAATGTAGTATCAATATAGGTAATTTCAGATACTATATCTATCATTTCTCTGACTTTCACAGTGTATGATTCAACCTTCCTGGATCTAATTGTCAAGGTTTTTTGTGCTATAATAAAGTATTTATGTTGCTGTGGTCAATTTTTCAGTATAAATACGAGTGCAGAACGTTGAATCATTTGATTTCGGTTGGATATCGTCAATGTATGAGAGCAGCGTTTCACTTGCTCTTGCATTTCGAAGTTGGAACCTACACCTGTCTTTTGCCGTTGCGTGTTTTAAGCTGTTCTTTCTAATGGTTCTTCGACGTGATGGTAAGTTTGTGGTTTCAAAAAAGAGAAAACTAGAATCCACATGATGTTTTAAGTGATGCTGCCACATTTTGAAAAGCAGCATTGTAATGTTGTGTGTTCTGCGTTACTAGCTATCCGGGTGAAACGCCACTGCAAGTTATTATAACAGCAATTTTTCTGTAAGTTCAATTTGAATTTCAGTGGTTTTCATTAAGATTATTATTTGAGATTTATTTGACAAGCATTAACTTAATTTTTTCCAGCTCCACTGCATCGGTCTCGTATTATTGACTTTGAATAAATTTGAATTTTATCTTAATTTTGTCTATGTGGTTACTTATATACGTGACGTGCCCGTAGGATACGCTACAATGAAAAAAGTCTACAAAACCCCGAAATTTATGTTAACAAAATGGATAATTGTGTTATTCTGTGCTATATTGTCTTTCTTGTGTCAAATAATTTTATTGGTTTTTTTATAATTAATTTGTGTTTCATGATAGGATATTATTATAACACTAATGCGTAAATACTGTTATACGATTTACTCTTTATGCTTCCTTTTTGTTTGCTTTTATTTTATAAAGAATAATTTGAAATAATATTCTAGATAAACTATTAATAAATAGGTTAATATGTTAATAGGAGGTACTCGTGTAATTATATTATTGTAAAGATTTTCCTAACTTACTGCACATCTGAGAATGTTTATGTAAAATAAAGAATTCCTAAAACAACCCTTACAAAATTAAGAAAAACAAGTATGACATTTAAAAAATATGTGGTTTAACTGAAATATTTCGTTACACAGTAAAAGAAAACGATAAACAAATAATTATAAAATATTTTTGAGTATTTACAGAACTCAAATGCTTTTTCCCCAACATTGTAGCCATAGTAAAATATTTATATACTCTCCAGGTTAAAGCGTAGAAGGATGTATAAAACAGCATGGACATAATGAGAAATGGTAACACTGTATTTTACACTTCAATTCATGTTACAAACAATGACATAAGTAAATCTCTAACACTAACTTCCTATAGATGGTTATTTATTGTTTTTATTGTAAAGCATGGCCAGTGATGTATTTACATGAACGTGTAAAGGTTCTAAAACATGAAAATTAATTGAGATAGAACTTTTTGACTGTGGTACCTTTCTGTGTACACAGCAATAAAAAAAGGAGGGATATCACTTTAAAAATATACTCAAAACTTGGTTGTCATACCTTTACTGAAAATTATATACAAAATGCACTTTGACACGTGTTTCTCCTGTATTTTCTCGGAAAATTCACAGCAAAAATTGTTCTAATAATCCAGATTTCAAAATGTGACTGTACAAATTACAGCAGTGTAAATGTTATGAATATTTATCGTGCTTTTATTTTTATTACAGTGTACAAGTCGGTGAATGAAAGCATGAATTAAAAAAATTCAAACTAAAGTTGCACACAGATTTACTTAACGTAAGTAAAATATATGGAAAACTTTCATTAATATACATCACTAAACATCACTATACATATAAACATTTAATGTTATAAACGATAACAATAAAATGTAAAAATGAAAAGTAATGAAAAAAGGTAGCCTATTTATAAATAAATAACTTAAAAGTGCATTTAAAATTCATACAAGAATAGTTTAAACTTTCGAATAAAGTTCACTATAATACATGTTGTAATTGGCATTAACACTTCGCTAACTATTACTTTAATGTGACTGTATTTCTGATATATTTTCTAAACATATTCATAATATATATTACATTCATTATTTGTTTAATTTACAACGTTAACTACTTCTATTTTGACCTCACTCAGTCATACCAATTTAAAAGAGGTACACCGACATATTTATTTCCAGTCTAATTAGAACTTGTTGAATTTGAGTTTTGATAGATTTTAAACAATGTTTGCAACAAGTTTTAAAATGTGCATATATTATAAACACTTATACTCATGAAATAAATAATTTAAATCTTAACGTCATTGTTTATAACTGACATATTATGCTAATTAGTTCATTGACGTTGACAATAAAGTAAAATTTTCTAGATTTTGACTATTCAAGTGAATGACATTTGTACAAACTTTATACGTATCACGTACAAATGTAACTTTTTTATAAAATTTCGAAATTTTTCAGAGTCGAACTATTTGTTATAAGACAAAGTGTCAGAATTAAAATTTACATGTCACATAAAACTTTTGTTATGTTTCTATAAAATAATGCAAGATTTAAATTTTTGTTTTACATGGAAAATATTTTCTTTTCAAGACAGAAGTGTCTACGGTTTATTTCTTGCTGTTGGAGAAGAAAATATATGATAATATCACACACATGGTTTTTTCATAATTACTAATTTTAATAAATTTCCGAAATATTGAAATCTAATCCATCAGATAATTAAATATTTCTTATAAAATATTAATATTTTATACGAAAAACAAAAAAAAAGTATACTTTTAATATTTCGACTCATTTTTGAAAACAACAAAATATACATATATATTACTCATAAAATGATACAAATTACGATGTTTTTCTTAAATGAAAAATATTATGTTTTTAATTATAGTTACTTTTTTAATTTATTTATAGTTGTTCAAAACATTTGTACTTTCGAAATGCAATTTATGTTAACTATAGTAAATTGGTTTTAAAAGAAAATGAAGTATAAAAAAACTACAAGAAAAAAAAATAAAAATGCTATTCCAATATCTCTAATTCGTTTAACAGGAATAGGTCTTGAATTTGCTGTTGTTAAGTTGAAAATTATACTATCCAGATCATTCGCAAATTCTGGAGTTTTGTATATATATTTTTTAAAGTACAAATACATTAGCTTAGTTTTAGAGTAACCTTTTAGTATAAGAAAACAATTAAAAGTAATAGTAACAAAATTGTTTTAAAAATTATAAATATTAAACATTTTATATGCTTATAAAATTATATTTTAATCACAATTTTTTAGTTGATTTCATTTAATCATAATTTATTTACATTTTGATTTAAATATTTTATAGCAGATACTTTGATATTAACGTATAAAACATAAAATTTATAGAATATCAGTATATGTTCCAAAAACAGATTTTTCTGTATAATAAATTTTATTTTATGAAGAAATTTATAACCATTTCAGCCCTTATTAAAAATTGTTATCAACATTGTTTTAATACATCTCGTACTCTTTCAACCGCAAAAGAAATGAAAAGTTTCTTTTATTGATAGCTAAGAAATACTACTCATAATTTTTACTTTTGGGGAACAAATTGTAAACAAAAATTACATTGTAAGAAATTGTTTGTCTCACGATTTATTATATTCAATAATCTTTCAACAGTAAAATAAATAAAAGTATTATTTTTTTTTTATGAAATTGCCAAACATTAATTGTTCAGATCATTTTTAATTTCTGCATTTCTGGAAGCATGGTGCATTTTACACATTTTCCGTGACAAAATAATCTTGGGTATATAAAACTGAAAATATGATGATCTTTTCCCCGAAAAATTTTATGAGTTCCAAGTGATGTATGAAACGGTGATAAGAGGTCACAACGACGCCATTCAGATTTCATTTGCTGTTCGTTTAATGTATATCAAACCGCTTATAATGTTTAAGGAATAACGTCTTAGAAAATATTTGATAAAGTTTAGATATATGTAATTTGGGTACTTCTACATTATCCTGTCGACCACTTTTCATAACAAAAAACTATCGCCAAATATGCAGTACCATTCACTTAACACCAGAAGCATTACACGTGTTTTTTATGTCATCAAATAATTTTTAATTCGACATTTACCTGTATATTTCATTATGTTTTACTGATTCATTAGTTATTTCGCTAATTAAAATAACAACTGCGTCCTTAAACGGCAGTGCCCTGATATTAAAAGAGAAAAAGCATTAGAAAAATGTTGCGATGCACAGCTACTGCAATAGATCAGTTTTCAACTGACGTCACAAACATTTTATTCACCAGCCGAGGGGGATAATTAAGAAAAATATGCAAATATACATGCTTATTTTTTCTGTTTTCATTAATATATTGTAATTGTAATTTGTTCAAACTTACTGATAATTGACACTTTGGTGAGTGTGGCTTTTCCGAATGTCTTGTATATTAATTAAAAATTTATTTATTTACTTAATTTGATATTCCAATGGCAACATTTTTCCTCTTCTTTATTTGGCGTTGCAGTTAGGCGATAGTTTTTTGTTATGATAAATGGTCGACGGGATAATGGAGAAGTATCCTGATTTGTTTAGTCCTGTTTTTCATTTTTATTACTCTAGCTTTTGTCTTTCAAAAAACACGATGGAAATACTTTAATTTTTTTAATTTATAATATATATCTATTTTTTATGAGAATTAAACATGTGATAATCCATCTTTTACTAATTTTGTTAATAAAATTATATTTTATACTTAAATAAAACCCAATTAAACAGAATATTTTCTTAATTATTTGTTACGATATAAAAATTAACATCGTATAGAATACATAATTAAGATACGATTAAAAAACAGTAATAGTAACTCAAACTGTGTAAAAAAAAAAATTCATTTCTTTCTGTCTTTTTGTTTAACAATTTTCGACGGAAAATAAACATTTTTATTATTCTTCATTCAGAAAGAATAAAAATTCACTAAGGTCATTAGAAAATGTTAAGAACCCTTAGTTTTTAATTAGCGAAGATTTTCTAAATTCTCTGTAACTATGTTTTCTATGAAATAGTATAATCTTACGTTTTTAGTCTTCTAAACACCTTTTACTTATATTTAGAAAGAAAAATGTGAAGGATTTAAAAATAAAAATATGTATTTGTTATACCATAAAAAAGTGTAATTTTTTCCTCCGTAAAGAAAAACAAAAGAAAGTAAGAAAATTATGTCAACATTTAAATTAGTTATTCATACTATTTTATTACATCTAATGCTCTTTCAAAGGTGAGATAATAAAAGAGATTTTCATTATTTTTTGAACTCCTAGAAAATCCAATATTCAAGCTATTGTTGCTTTCCATGTTTAAACGTAAGGTACACAAATGGCAACGGTGCATCATACATTCTCCATGTGCCCCTATATTGGATATATTGAGCGCTCTTCGCATGATTTTCATATTAAAATAAAAGATACATTGTTTACATGGGATAATTTTATTTGTAAACGTGAATCCGCGTAATAATTCACAATTTTTATGCAAATCGTGGCGTATTTACGTTGGTGATTGGATGTAGATATATTGCATTTCAGAGCTTCTAATAAAATTGTATTTACATGTAAGGCAAAAATTATACTAAATCAAGTATGATCAACAACTTTGTAATTGAACTTTCCTCCGTATCTCGTACCGTTTTTAAGACGCAAAAAGTAACTACGCATTTTGATGCTAAGCTGCGCTGTGATATACCTCATCCTAAGTACATACCTGTTTTACTGTATGTAGACGCTAAGTTTATGGCTGTAGATAATCTGATTTTCTAGTTATTTAAGAAAAAAACATTAAATTAAACAATCACACAGTATATGAATCTAACGTTCTTTTGAATCAAAAACATTATCAATCTGACAGAACACATGAGATAGGGATGATAACTTTCAAATATTCATGTCCGATTTCAATGCCTGTTCGTTCTGTCTATCTCTAATTGCTTGTTCTTAAGGAATAACATATTGGAAATGATAGCCAATAAATTGGAAGTGTCATCGGATTTTATTGCGCGTTTTGAATTTTATTAATTATTATTTACGAGTGATATGACATTACGACATGGTTTATATCTAACAAGAAATGCTGTACAATAACGTTTAATTTTTGAAACAACAAAATTAATAGTGTAAATGACAAGGACATACCTACAATAATAAATTTGTATTAAACAATAAAATGCACATACGCATATTTCAAAATTTCAAAAATATTGAGTGCTAATTTGGATTTTAAATGTCAAATGCTCTTTCAACTGTAAAATAAACGCAAGTAATTTTAATTATTTTTGTGAACTCTGAGCCAACTAATTATTCACATAATTTGTAATTTTTGGGCTCCAAAGAAAGGTAGCTCTTACGCTTTGTCTTTCTTAAAATAATCGTGGGTATATAAGACTTTAACTTTCTTTCGCACGAAAGACTTTACGAGTCTCACAGGATGAATGAAATGGAGATAAGACCTCTCAACGACACATGTCCGAATTCATTACCTGTCTGTTTTCTGTCTATTGGAATCGCTTGTAGAGCTTAATGAATAACGTATAAGAAATGATGGCCTATAAATTTGAAGCTTTGGCGGGTTTTATGGTGCCTTTTCATGATTTTTTTCAGAAACCTGGCTTTTCGAACCGAGTTTATATCTACAAATAAATTCTGTAGAATTGCATTATCTGTTTTTTAAGCATTGAAATCCTTAGCTTAAATAATTACTATTTTACGTACCTCAAACAATACAGTTATAAAAAAAAATTAATTCATCTATGCATTTTAAAAGAATTCAGTACTATTCTGAGGTTTTTGCTTTTTGTAGCATAAAAATAACTGTATTAAAAGATGTAAAAAATAAAACCCTTTGACTGAGTTTTTTTTTCCTTTTATTTACATTTAGAATCTAAATTTTGTTTTAGAAAACCTTCTCAAAGGTCAAAGTATATTTATTACTTTTGGTGTACATTGTGTAATAATTTGATAGAATACTAGTGTTGGGAGAATTAAATATAGAAGTTAAAGGCAAGTATGTTATCTCTAAATTAATTATGTTAACAATAGTTACGTTTACGTGTTTCACGTACTGCGGATGAATATATATAGAGGAGAAAGTCCAAATACCGGGTATCACTTTCATTTTCAATCTAGATTCTACAATTTTGAAAATTTGTTGAGGAAAATGTCATGGTAGGGTGCCATGATATGTTTCACATCCTGTTAGATAATGAAAATTCAATTTAAAAAGCCTTTTTCTGTTTATAAAAAGAAAATTTCGGAAAATGTGCAAATTTTGAGTTTTGAAAAGGGGTTTCTAAATAACGGCTACCTCAGTTTTTTTTTTTCAAAAGAATTGCACAAATAGTCCCATTTTCGCTAATTACGAGAGAGTAATATGGTTTTAATACATTTTATTGATTAATAACATTTAATATGTACTGAAAAACATAGAACTTGTAATAAATAAGCATTTTTGTCAAATTTATAAACTCCTAACAACTATCCCTGAAAATATTCTTTCCATTCTGTTCCTAGTTTTGTTTTTTAATGTATTAAACAAGAAAAATGCTCTCTACTTGATATGAAGAATACTTTATCTAGAAAAATAACAAACATAGTAATTACTCTCTGACACGATACAGTGACTATGAGCCCACATACCGCATTCTAAGCATCGAACCCAGAGTTCTTCCTTCTTCTCCACACAGACAGTACCTTCACAGAAGGAACAGATTTCATTATCTTCCCCTGTCGAATATTTCCCTGTTTTATATTTTTAAAATCCAATTTCTTTCCCTTTCGCCTGTATTTTCTTAGATTTTCCTCCGTCATTTTTTTCCTTTCTCTTTCCATTTATTGCTGAATATTTTGAAAAACATTGTAACCATAGCCGCATTGTAACTGTCAAATGAAGCTATAAAGCATTAGAATATCCTTGAGCTCATTGGTTAATTTATTTACGGAGAGGACCTACACTGTAAATACAAAAATCCTCTAATATGACAGAAAATGTCTGGCAGCAAAAAGGTGCCAGAAATTTTCTGTATACAGAAAATATCTGTATGCAGAAAATTGCGTTATCGGATTGCAGAAACGCGTAGTCATACAAACATTTCCCGTTGAGAAAAAAACAGTTCTCAACAGACAAAACATCTAGCTTACAGAAGATTCCTGTTGACAGGAATAAATGTTCCTCAATAGCTCCGCGCTTTAGATCTTACAAAAATTGTTATTTAATAGAAGAAAAACGTAGGCCTACAGATAACTTCTGGTTACCAATTGAATTGTTTTATTAATAATTACAGATATTGAAAATCAGTTCTCCCCCAAATAGTAACATGGTTAATTTAAGTAACATTAAAATATTGAAGCGGTTGCATTTGGTTTTCAAAAATAAAGCATTATAAATTTGATTAAATGTTACAAGTGGGAAGCCTTTTTTTTTCTTGTATAGAGTATAAAGAAAATAACGAGGTGAAGTAACTTTTTATTTAGATAAAAATATTCATTAACAACAACAACAACAACAAAAAAAAGACTATATCGGTGAATGTATTTTGTAGTTAACGCAGAAATTTATTTTATGCATGCAAAATTAAAGAAAATGATTACATTAAATTGGTGATGTTTTAGATGCTATTATTTCATATTTATCAATAAATTCTAGGAATATGAACTCCCTTAGAAAATATATTACATTTTATTCCCCCACCCCACCCCCCTGGAACTAGGAAAATTTTAAAATATAAAGTACGAGCTACCAAATTGTAAATGAACATCATTTAAAATAAAATATTTTATTTCAACTAAAATAATAAAGTAAGATTTCAGTCTTCTATTATATGTTAAACATTGTTTTTCCTTAGTAATTTATCATCAATTAAAAATAATTATGTGTTTATATAAAGTAATTTTTGAATCGCTCCAGATTATATAGAAATGTAAATAATAAAAATTTTGGCAAATTCTCCAAAATAAAAGATAGATGAACGGCGATTAATGGTAGTAAGATTAATCATAAAAGAAAACATAAATTTCTCCAGACTATATAAAATAAATCGGCTAATACGCGTTTTATAAAACTATTACTCCAATAAGTATTAACAAAATTAATTTAAAAAGCTCAATCGCAATCTGTAGAATTAATACATATAGAATACTATTGCGTTCTTACACACATTATACTCATTTAGAGCACTATTAACATCTTACTCATAGAAGGGAAGTATATTGAATAATCAGTCAACAAGTCAGTTATGCAAAACATCATTTTCTCTTACTGTTTATATATATATATATATATATATATATATATATAACAGGTAGATAGGGCTAGGTATTATGAAATTAAAAATACTATGATTGCGAATTCCATAGCTTGCAATCATTTCTTAAGATAATCTCCATTTGTTAAATGCCATTTTAATATTGCCATTTCATATTTGAACAAATCAATGAAAATCCTTTTTTTTTCTTTAACTAAAACTGCATTTCTTTAAACAAATCAGCCACAAATAATGGATTCTTCAATGTTTAATATTAATTCAAAAAGTTTAAAAGAACTCAGTAAATCAATATCATTTTCATGAAACACTTAACTTGTTTGTTGAAGCTATTGCGCAAAAATATTTCCTCACGTCTTCGGTATAGCATTTAAAAAAAAGTCAGATATTTTTTTCAGAATAGGAAAAAGTCACTTTTACGCTTACCTTCCGCTGTAATAATATATTTTTATATCTGGTTTTATGGATTGTAGGCGTCGAAGATTTTTAAATTCTCCTTAGTTATGTTGATTGTGAAAACGTATAACATTGTGTTTCCTGTTTCAGTTCATCCTAAAAACCTTTTATTTATCTTTGAAGGCAATATTACAAAGATATAATATAAATCTATCAGCATTTTCCTTTTTGAAAAATGCCACAGACGTTTCAGAAAATATAAAAGCATGGAGTGAATGTATCAATAAGCCATTTAATAAAGAAAATTATATTATTCATTTTTTTCTATATAAAATAAAGTAAAATGTGTCATGCGTAGCATTCAAGACAGGGGAAATACTTTTTTGATTCTTATCATAAACGGGTCATCTAACTTTACTCCATTACCACTAAATCATTACAAAATATTAGTACTCACTATTTACAAGCCATGGTAAACCCAAAACATATAGAAAGCTCACGTTTTGTGAGTAAAAATGGCACGAGGAAGTTTAGATTTTTTTTTAAACAGTAAAGACGTAACAGCAAGTGCTTAATTTATAGGAGCCACTTCAATATTTCTCCAAAAAGGCGTTAAATGATTCTGAAGTTGCTTGTTGCAATTGTCGCCAGAATCACAGCGCAACAGACAGATTTACACTTACGTATGCGTCGTAAACTAGAGGGTTTAGGCACATTTGAAATTCGTAATTGATCAGAATAAAAAAAAAACGATTTTGTAAAAATTATGACTTGAAAACATTATTATATATTCAGTATAAAGGAAACCTCATAAAGAATATCAAATCTAACAGTTAAAACGTAAATTTATTAATAATGTATTCTATAACCGACGTTACATGGTTTGTTTGAGATTAAAACTGCACATTGTCCACGTAGTGGATAATTTTAACAAGGAAATTACTTCTCATTTTCTAGAGGATCGTGCTTCACGAATACAATCTAATTATAAATACTACTAATTATAACTACTGTAATTATAAATATAATGCTCTAAACATTGACATTATATAAAACATTAAAGTTATTACGAAATTAATAATTTGTGTTTCAGAGAAATGAGGAAAGTGTTTGTTCATTGTAAGTATATGGTACAGAAAACGTGTTTATGAAAAGCTACTGAACATGTTCATCGATGGAAGAAACATCCATGCTAAGTACATACGAGAGGCAGGGGAATTCAGAAAACACGGGATATAAGAGGATTTTTTTAATTTGCCCCCTGATTTTCTCAGGGTGAATTAATATCTCAGTGTATTTTAAGACATCCCCTGTCCCTCCCCCTTTTTCAATTTAACTCACGACTTTTGTAGATATATTTTTAAAAACAACCAGGGTTTTAAAATGTCGGTTTAAACTACTCCAAACATTATAAGAGTTATTATTAAAAAAAAATAACTATCTAGTTTATTTAACTAAATAAGTGTATCTGTGTAAAAATGGTACAATACGGTATGAACTATTCCTTCTAATGTAAATTCATTGTCTATCATTGTGTTTAATACACACGCTCAAATTCAAACAGGTGAAAAAATATTCCATAGAACTCTCATATTGTTCCAAATTTTTCACGTTCTATATATTTTAACGATTCCTATAAATTCTCAGTACTTTTCCACTTAATATTTATTTCTTCTTATTATTATTTTTTAAATAATGATTATTGCTGTAGACATTCCTGTAGACGATTAAAGCATTATTAAAGCGACGCAGTAGGATCACAAAAACTTAGAAACTTAATGGAAGCGTCCATTTTTATATTTTAAACAATCCACATATTTTATATGAACATACATGACATTGCAGAATTTGAGTGTTTTTAATACAAAAATTTTAAACTTCAATATTTTCTAGGTAAATATATTTTACAATGTCCCTTCCTTTTAAAACGCTAAGGCTTTGTCTTATTTCATGATTGTTTTAGCATTTTTCTACTAGAACATTATAAACATGCTGAATACTAAAGAACATTATGAATGTAATTTCAAAGGTTTCATATTTTTCAAAAGAGAGTAAAGAGGGCTTGTAGTTATACATCTTTTTGACTATTTTTTAAAATATAATTTAAGTTAAAATTAATTTTTTTTAGACAAAAGCTTGCTAAATACTTAATCGATAATTTATAAAGTGAAATAAACATAAATAATAATAATAATAATAATAATAATAATAATAATAATAATAATAATAATAATAAAACCAAGAAAAAACATTAGTACAAAACTTTTTATTTTAAAACATTTATTTATTTCTAATAGCTTCTTAGAACTAATTCACAAAAAAAAAAAAAAAAAAAAAAGAATATTAAAGCAAAATCAAGTTACCAACTCACATTTTGATGGGATTTTTAAGTGCGTTCGTAATTATATAAATACATAGCACCTATAGTCGTCGCCTGGTTCGTTTGTCTGCCCTCCTGTCTGCCTGCTTGCATATAACATCGCAAAAACTATCCAACCGAATGGTTTGACATTTAATACATATAATCATTGCAGAATTTTTCGAATCACTTCATATTTTATGAAAATCGAATCAAACTTTAAAAAAAGATATTAATGAAATTTTTTTCATTATATAAAATCCTATCCTAATGTAATTAATTCAATGATATCCCATGATAGGTATTGATTTTATATTGCCATGGTGATTCCGTCTTATTTAGGATGGAGTCATATTATTTTCATATTACTGAATTTAAAAACTCAATTTGTATAGTCAAATAGTGTAATTATAGCAATCATATAATCTACCGACTGTTTTTTGGATAGATGTTTCCGGGGAAATAGATATTAAGTGGAAAATGAGTCTAAATATGGATTTCAAATTCTGAAATTTTCAAAGCTAGACTTAAGTTTTTCATTGGAATTGTCAGTAAATGTCAACAAAAGATAAAATGTTGCCAACTTAAAATGTACTTATTTTATTACGGAAATGAATCATATCATAATAACGGACGATATATTTAATTTCACTGAAACTGTTATAGTACAAACGTACCTCATTTGTCACGTTTGACTTACAATTTCCAACTTCTAGTTTTCTCGAAATGCTTTTAACTTTATTGTTTTCTCTTAGAAAAATTTTAAAATACCCTAGGCAATCTTTTGTATTGTTTTTTCTGTAGGATATTTATACTCTAAATTTAGCATATCATGTTATAATACCAGAAGTTTGAACACCAGAAGTAATAATAATAGCAATAAAAAATAAATGGACTAAAAAGAAAAATGGAGTTTACTAATTTCTTAGGCTTAAAATTTATATTAATGGTCTAAATTTAAATTCATGAACATTTATTTATTTTTAATAAAAACCTATTTTTATACTGCAAAAATCAGATATTTTCTTTATCTAAAAATTGTAGTCATTAATAAAAATAAATATTTGCACGATTACGCATTGAGCTAATAATACAATATAAACTGTTCAACTATTAAATTAAAATAAAATACAGTTTGATATATGTATATATGGATACGCTGATAGCTCAGTTATTATTTATCACTACAAATAAAAAACACACACTCTCAAATAAAATAAACTCACTTGCGGACTGTATCTCATTTAATATTTCACAACACTCAATAAAAATGGTCGAGAGCCGAGATTTACACAACTTCACTGATCGGCATCTCAAACCCAACTCACAAAAAAGTTGTAGTTTTTTTTTTTTTTTAACATTTTACATAGACGGCGCTTCTAGCAGCAACAATATATATACATATATATTCGTGAAATCTGAATAAAAATAATTGTATAGTTTACGCTTTTTCTCGCACAAAATAATCACAGGTATATATAATTTTTTTTCTAAAGAAAGTATTTATGAGTCCCACAGGATACATGAAGAGGGTATAAGAACTACAAACGGCTCATGTCCGATTCCATTGCCTGTTTGTTCTCTGTCTATGCAATCGCTTGTACAGCTTAAGGAATAATATATTGGAGATAATGGCCCACAAATTTGAAGTTTCGATGTATTTTACTGCGGATGTTTTTAGTATTTTTAGACTCCTTTTTTACATCTAAAAAGAAATGCTGTAAAATTACATACAGTCTTTAAAACAACAAAATCAGTAGCTTAAATACACATTATTTTACATACTTCAAACAATCAAAAGAGATTTGAGATGACAAGCATTTATATTTGCCTCCACCACTCCTCCCTCCCAGCCTGTCAATTTATATTGTTAGATATTCTATTTGTTTTAACATGATTTATGATCTATAGTTACTTCTTCTTGAATTGATTTCTATTTGTAGGATTAATTAAATCTGCCATACAATTTTAATGTGTTTTAATTAAACCAACATTATTTTATTTTCTTTCCATATGAAGTGCTCATAGCACACTCATTTGTGTTTACATATATTAGTACAATATATGAAACAAAACCTTAAAAATAATAATATGAGATAATTAATCTGATTATAAAATAATTCACCCTTAAATAAAAAAATCTATTAACTTTTAGGTCACCCTGTATTATGAGTGGAGAGGAGTGGTAGGAGAAATATTATGATAAAACTATGATGGCAAAGTTAAAAATCCCCCATTTGCAAATTGTCTCGCTTACAAATATTTTGGTAATTTTTATTTTTTTTCTACTGCAATTTTAATATTGGAATTTTATATCCAGAAATATTTGGACAAATTGATGATTTCATTTTTATATCAAAAAACATTTCTTCAAACATTCCAACCAAAATCCGCTTCCTTGGGGTTAAATAAGAATTTAAAAAGTTTGAAAAAACTCAATAAATCAATACCATTATCCTGAAATATTTTCACCGATACGTTGAAAGTAAAGAGCAAAAATATTTCGTCACGTCTTCGATGTGACATTTAAAAAAATAGTGAGTTGTTTTTTTATTTTAAGAATTGGTAAAAAAATCACTTTTACGCATCCTTTCCGCCGCAATAATATATTTTTATATCTGGTTTTACGGCTTTTAGGCGGAGAATATTTTTAAGGTCTCTGAAGTTATGTTGACTGTGAAAAAGTATAACTTTGTGTTTCCCGTTTTAGTTCATCCTAAAAATCCTTTATTTATATTTGGAAGGAAGAAAATTCAAAGGGAATATATAAAGTCATCTAAATTTTTAAGTTTGAAAAATATCCATTATATTTTAGAAAAAGTTGAAATTACGCAATAATTGTATCAATAAAACATTTAAAATGAATATTAATAATATTAAAATTGGATTTATGTGAAAGGTAATAATGAATATTGCGTGTAAATAAAATGCGTACGAAAACAAATTGATAGATATTTTAGTTCTCCAGAATACGATAATGGAATATAATCAAAGCATATATAAACAGTTTTTAAAATATGAATGTTGAAGCTCGGTTTTCTACAGGACGTATTCTACAATATTTAAAGACGAAAAATTAAATTACGTTAATGAAAGGAAAAGGTTTGAAACTTGCAGTAAAAGTATTTACAGTTTTAGCCATAAAATATGAAAACATTTTGCATTAGATGATTCCGAAATTTATATATTTTTAGTTTGTTTATTTAAAAAAAATGTTTTGTAGTGAAAAGAATAAAATGTCATATTATAATTGAAAATATTTTTGTAATATCCTCAAAACATCATTTAAAAAAATCAAAAAGTGGTTGCTACTATATCGTATAAAAGTGGTTGCTATTATAATCAACTTTCTAAAAACACTTATAACTGTCATAATGATTATTTTTTTTTAATTATTATTAATTAAAATTACTGATCTCCAGATAATTACTTATATCAATCTTAATGCAAAATACACGGAATATTGCAGTAAGTGTTTGTGAAAAAATGCTATAAAAATTAATGTTCAAATAATTCCTAAACAGTTTTAAAAAAAAATCCATTTTAACTTAGAGGACAAAAATAAAGGAAGCGCGTATGTTTACTTCAAAATCAAGATAATTGCAACACAATGAGAATAAATATGATGATCAACTTTTCTAGTATCAAAATTCACTTGCAAAATTCTTGCATATTTAAACCATTAAACAAAAGTTTTGATGGTTGTTTCACATTTAAAAAAAACTAAAATTTTTAAGAAATTTATAAGAAGCCGGTCAAAATATCTTTCATACTTTACATAATTTTGTAATGCTATATAAAATGCATCTTTCTACTCTTTACAAAATGTATTATGATTTTGTAATTTATTGTCTGTAAATCCATGGTGTTGATTGTAAAACAGGTAGCTGAGGAAATTCTTATCATTGCCAAAAACTGAATCGCATAAATCCCAGACATTAATTTAAGTGTGCCTCAAAAGTTCAAAATAAATAATGAAAAACAAATTATTTTAGAGAAAGAAGCGGTACATTTTACTTTCTAATTAAATAATATTTATTATTATTATTATTTTAAGAAATTGAAAAGACTATTATTTTGTAGAAAAAAGATTTATAACATACCTGCTATGATTTTTTTAACAAAACAATTCTTAAATAAGGTCATTTACCTAGTAAGAGGTTCGTTGCAATAAATAGGGTGTTTTTCAAGAAGCACACGGCAAGCAAATATCTTAGAATTTCACTCTAGACCTACTCTATGTTCACCTATGCCCACCATGGAAAACTTCTGAATAATTGAAACTCATCTGAGTAGATTGTGAGAACATTGTCACAATCTTTTTATGCACGTAGAAACGACTATAATAACCAAATTATTAAATAGTCATTCTATAGACTTTACTTGACAACTTGATAACTTGTTAGATAAGGTTGTCAAAAATAAAAACTTTCATAAAACTGAACTTTGTTTTTGGATTTATTGATAAATTACTGAAAAATTTAAGGCAACATATTTTTAAGGTTGCTGATGATTTTGGAAAATATGAAAAAAAATGATAGACGTATCTTACAGATCGATTGAACGATTGGTCTAAATTTCCCTTTATTAAATTATTTATTTAATTATTATTTAATCCTTTTTTAATGCGGTTACTAAAAGTATTTGAAAAAAATTATACAATATATGTTCTTTATTGTAAAAACAAATGCTAAGATTATTGAAGGATGTAGTAACTAATCACACACACAGAGAGAGAAATGCACGCGTTTTCAGTAAAAATAAATGCAGCTTACATGAAGTAAAATTGAAAAGTTCAGTAAATAAAAAATAAAATCATAAACGTGTATATCATTAAAACAAATAGCAGTTTTACAGACGCCGTTAGAGAATTCTTAGTCATCAACTTTTATTAGCTTTTAATTATCGCTCTGTTTCAATATCAAAGAAGGAATGAAAATATAAGGTGTCATTCATAATTGGTTGTTTTAATTGAAGCATAATTGTAAAGAACTTATATTTTTATCTCATGTAGCAATTAATGGTATAAAATTGAAATAAAGAAAACAAATTATTCTAACAACCAAATGTTTTCTATTTGTGGGAATACACTCGATAAACTCAAATTGAGCTCAAATTAAATGTCATAAATTGTTGAAAAATGCCTTCCAAAGAACACTGATAGTTAGTAATAGTTAGTATACAAAGGTATCTGTAACAGTTGTTTAAAAATTATGAGAAAAAAATTACTCTAATATCATGTATAGAGAGGTGATTTTACATATTACCAGTAAAATGACCGAATAATGAGAAGGCTTACAGATAGTCTTGAATCACAAATGAAACTTTAATACTTACATGAAAAAAAAAATTCTTAAGGCACACGGTGATATGAAAAATAGAAAAAAAAAACAGTTTTTTTTCAACACAATAGATTCCCGATTATGGAATAAACAGTGTATACACATTGAACCCGGAATATGACGAATAATTGTTTTGATCGGATAAATGACAAGACATATTAAAAGTAGCGATTTTGAATGCCTTTACTATGTCTTACCATCCTTCCTACCATATCAATTAGGCATCATAATCTTATTTTTATGTCTGTCGGATAATTGGGGTTCTGTTGATAGAATAGTCAAATATAAAATAAGTTAATATAATGTTTAAACTCATTTCTTGCTATAGATCCAATTCTGGGATTTTTTTTCATACGAGCGGTACACGAGCGGTATACGTGCGGTATACGTGTGGTATACGAGATATAACGTAAAATGAATCGAAATTTAACCTTTTTTCAATAAATTCTAAAATACGGCAACTATCAGCAAAGCTATAAAAATATTTATATCGGAAAAGTGTTAAATTTTAACACATTTTATCCAGTTAGTGTTATATTTTCGACTTTTAATGTTATTGGAAATTGAATAAACAAAACTGAATTCACGGATTTAATTTTTTTAAACTAAATTATTTTTTTAAGCACAACTTTTGAAATATGGCAAAGAACGCTTTATACTTATTTGATGTGTTTCTTTTTCAGTATATATTTGAAAATAAAATACAAATGTATTCAATGTTTTGAAAATAAAATTTATAACTCTTAAAATTGCATAAAACAAAAGTATTTATATTTTCTAAATAATATCTTAAGCTAGCAAATAAATTTTAGAAAGAAAAAAAAAACACTTTCTTGTAATATCAGTTATCTAAATATTAACTATTATAGTTGGTATGCCACTACACCTACCGGAATGCGTGTTGTACGTGAAGTATCTAAAAACAATAAAAGGAAATCTGCAGACCTCAAAGTACATCATAGTGCCAGTACTTGCTTTATGTTTCCTCAGAGAATTGCGTAGCATCGATAAGGTGAAGACATAAAACAAGAAATAAATCTACTTATACCAGTGGAAGAGGACTTTGAAAAGCACTCTGCAAAGATAATATAGATTTTGCAATAAAAGTCTTTTTATTTCCTGTGTGCCTATGGAAGTTTCATATATTTTGAGATCAAAGGCATGGATTTATTTGGTTTTCTTTCCAATATATATATTTTTAAATATAAGGGAATTTGAAAATTTATATTAATAAAAAAAGGCAATCAAATCAAATATGTTCTACAATTATATGTTTTGTTTATTCAATTCCTACTATTATCTCACACTCTCTATATATTTATGTATCTTGTTCAAATTTTCAATCGTTAATAAAATATTTTCTATTCATTCTATCAATTTCAAATAATTTTTTTTTAACTTGTACTGGATGACAATTGATGTTAATACAGTTTTTCCAAATATTAATTCATTAAATAAATATAATTAATTAATTTTAATTTTATATTTCATTTCTGTTCAAAAGTATAGACTCACTCCATATTTATAGTCTCACCTTCACACGTAAAAAGATAATGGGGCTGTTCACGGACGAAGATCAGGCGGCTCGCGGGCGAAGGAGACTATAAATGGGGAATGAGTCTATACTTTTGAACAGAAATGAAGTATAAAACAAAAATTAAATAATAAAATTTAATTAATTAATTAGTATTTGAAAAAAACTGTACTATCGTAACTGTAACATCGCTATGGCACTTTATTGTGAAGTTTGGTAATTTTTGAAATTCAATATTTGAAAAACGGCATAATCATTAGATTTTAAATTTATATCAAGAAAAATACAATTTTTAAAACTTTCTAACGCAGTTTGTCTAACAATTTTGTGAGAAATACTTTTCGAGCTATTAATTTTTGGTATTTTAGCTATTTATTTTTTATTTAATTTTTAATACATTTCAAAAATTTCTCTTATGTAAGATGTTTAGTAGGATATAAATTTAGGAATAAATATTGTCAGTGGCGAAGCGTGTAGATCGCTGGAAAATAATTTCTATTTGACCTAAGTAGGAATTGACTTAAAAAAAAAGTTTTTATATTACTTTTTGATTTACAACTTAAATCGAGCAAACAGCTAAATATTATGATTATATTAATGGTTATTATATACATTTTCTATTTATTAAAGTAATATTTTCTTCGTTTAACTACTTATTAATATTTCTTTTCACCATAAAGTCCTATAAAAGTAGAAAAAGTAACTTATTTTTAAAAAAGGAAAAATTCGTAGATTTATCCTTAAATATGAATTACATTTCAAACGTGGTATTGTATTTAAAATAGTAAGGCAACATATAACATCGCTGTTAATATGTGACGTCTGGTATATTTGGAGATTTTTTTTTTATTCTAATAAATAAACTATATATTTGAAAAGTGAATAATGCTTATTAATAAAGACAGCATGGCTATTAATTGCTTAAAATTATTATATTTTTGAATATTTTATTATATTACTTTTTATATTTAAATGATGATTGTATTAAATGTGGTATAAGTTTTGTTTATGAAAAGGCTAATTTATTTCTGTTTGAAACCTTATTGTAAAAGATTATTTTTCTTCATATAAAACACAATGAAAAAAAAATCAAAAACTGGGAATAATAATAATAATAAATTAACATTAAATTATAATCATAATTATAATATCAGTCATAAAATTATAATAATGACTGAAATTTAAAAAAATAATACCTTATTTAAGGCAAAAAGTATTAACTAAAAAGATTAATGATCTCGCATTTAATTCGATAACTCATATGATTTTAAACAAAAGCAAAAAAGTGATTTCTGGACCTCCACATCTATGATGCTATATATACTTGACTATACATTGTTTCCAACCATGCACATGTATGCCGATAAAAAAAAAAATATATTACATTGGTGATCGGTAAGTAAGTGATTTTAATCAGAATCGTAAACGACAATTTTGACTCTGTACCGGATCCTGATAAGTTACGACGCTAAAAATATTGTGAATAAGAATTGTCATGAATTGAAATGATGTGAATAAGAATTGACGTCGAAAATAAATTTCAAAGCAAAATTTAAGCAAAGTCGATTCGCTTGATACATTATTTCAATCAAAAAACGTGGAAGAATATTTTTGTGCCTAAAGCCTGTCCCCGATTAGCTATCGGCCTTCCAAATACATATATATTACACTTCATTCGACTATAAACTTACGGCTGTACTCAAATCCAAACTGGCAAATTTCTTATACACTTTTTTAATTCATTTTTGTAAGTAATCATATCAAATCGACAGGTAGTAGGGTAGACCGAGGCACGTTTACGCATGAGGGCACGTTTACGCAGATCACTTTTTTCAGAAAGTAGTTATAACTGGCGCGCTACAAGTCATGACAGATTGATGCTGTTTCCTAGTGTGTATTCTCACAAGTTTTTGAGCGTCAGTCGAGCTTTGGTCTAGCATGCGGAAAGGATAACCTGTTTTCTGTCAAGGTGACTAAATTTTGTGTTGAACTTATTGAAACTTATTGAGAACTAATAATACTTAGTTAAGGATAAACAAATATATGAACGTTAGCGGAATTTAATCCTTTATTGAGAACTGTATTTGTATCAACAGAAATGTTATTAATTTTCGTTGCACGTTAAAAATAAATCCAAACATGGCGACGGGGCGCGTTTACGCATTGACATCGGGGTACCTTTACGCACGTTCTTACTGCGTAAACGTGCCCCAAAAGCTTTTTTTATTCCGTACTGTCTCAAACCTTTTTAGTATTTTCAGGTTATTTAGTTTTGAAAATCATCAATTAATGTTTAGTTGAGTAACAGATTCGTCTCTTATAGCTTACAATCATATAATTCTGTCTTCATGCTAGTTCAGCTTTAATTTTATAGACTATTCAGCCTGTAATAAATTTTCTTTATTTTACAGATGGTAAGACATTATGTTAAAAAAACTGTCAAAATAATGAAAAAAAAATTGAAAAAAAAATATTAAAATAAAATTAAGACATTTAGATGGGATATTTAGGTGCGTTCGTAATTATATAAATACGTAGAACCTATAGTCGTCGTCTGGTCCGTCCGTCTGAATATAACAGCGCAAAAACTACCCAACCGAATGATTTGAAATTAATATATTATAATCGTTGCAGAATTTTGCGAGTAACTTCAAATTTTACGAAAATTGAATCAAAACTTAAAAAATATATTAATAAAAGTTTTTTCCCTCTATAAAATCGTATCATATTTAATTAATTCAATGATATCCCATTTTAGGCATTGATTTTAGATTGCCATGGTAATTACGTCCTATTTAGGATGGAGTTATATTATTTTCTTATTACTGAATTTAAAAACCGAATTTGTACACTGAAATCGTGTAATTATAGCAATCATATAATCTACCGAGAGTTTTTTGGATAGATGTTTCCGGATAAATAGATATTAAATGGAAAAAAAGTCTAAATATGGATTTTAGGTTTTGAAATTTTCAAAGCTAAGCTTAAGTTTCTCATTGGAATTTTCCGTAAATGGCAACAAAAGATAAAATGTTGCCAACTTAAAATGTCGTTATTTTATTACGGAATTGCCTTGGTGGACCTTTAATGAGCTATATGTGTTTAAAATAACATTTTTGTGAATTAAAAAAAAAACATTTTCTTGTGTGTTATTTTTCTTAATTTTTCATTTCTTTCGGTTTTATCGCATTTATTTGATTTTATCCCGGCAAATGCAATAAAACGATGGGCAGTTGTATTATACTTAAACCACATTCTGAATTTTAAGCTTGGGCTGAATCCGTTCACGAAATATGAAAGTAGCGAAGTATTGAAAAGTAGTTTGTAGTCCCTAATTTTGAAAACAAGTAGTTGTAGTTTAGGTAACAACATTTTTGTTAAAGTAGTTGTATATGTAGTTCACTACAAAAATAAAGTAGCTTTTCCGACCACTGCTTGTGCTTTTCTTATATGTTGTTCTATATGGTTTATGATTAAAAACGTGGATTGCTGTTTGCTTAATATATTCATTTTAAGTAATATTATTTTCAGAAGAAAAACTAAATTTCAAACCTCGATTTGATTATTTTAGAAAAAACTAACAACTGAAAATCATTTTATTTAGTCAATGCATGTTTTATGATCTGCGAAAAAGAAACATTTACATTAAAATGCAGAAAACTATACTTCAATTCACCTGTTGTTTTATCATTAATGTGAGACTGTTTCAATAAAGAGAAGAGTTTTATTTCTGAATATCGATAGAAAATATAATTTGAAATAGAACAAAAAAAATATTTTGATTTCTTGTTTTTCCCGAAAGTTAAAAATATTGAATTAACTCATAATATTAACAAGTTAAGATAATAATTTATGTTAAAAGAGGTATGTCGAAAATATCGAAAAAAAAAACAAGATTCAAGTGTCTTGTACTTTAAATCACTACATATATTTACCACAAATAAGTGATCTAAAACTGTTAACTGAATGTTTTTGATGCTCTGAAACAGTTTATGCCTCATAATTTCTATTTAACCTGCAATCGCATTTCTCACATAGATGCATTATCAGTAACTCTCTTTTTTCTTTAGCGATTTTTGCTACACTGCTCAAGAAAAAAATGCTGAGACAGTAATTGTTATTTCCTGAAACTCTGAACAGAAATTAAAAAAATATATATTTCTTTTTGTAGTATTATTCAGCGTTATATTTATAAAGTATTTTTTCCTTTCAGTGGACAATGGCTATTATTTCGCACTCAGCAATATTCTTTTTTGTAATCCCCCACGCCCTTCACCATACAACTTATGAACATCACCAGTATCTCTTAATGAAAGGATCTGAAGAGGATAGAAGCGAACAATAGATGTCTTTGGAATTTCTTTACTTGTACTCTTAATCACATTTGAATCTCTTTTTCTGATGCTAGTATTAAAGCATAGGAAAATAGAAATTTCATGGACAAATATTAAGAATGTTGATTTTGGAGTTAAATCTTTTTAAAGGGCTTATTTTTCAATAGTTTACAAGCCATATATATATTAGCCATGAAAATAGGTATTAGAAGATCGTGACGCTGTTATAAATAAATATATATATAAATAAAACTATATTATTTTAAAATAAAAAGTAAATTTCTTTATTTATTTAAATAATTTTTCACTATAACTGTGTTTTTCGAAAATCAAAACAAGTGTTAAAAATTATTTCCTTTTCTCAGTTGTACTCATCGTTATAGTTAATAGGTATTTTTTTCTCTTTTTGTGGACAATGACTATTAGTTATTCCACAATAATTCTTCTCTTCTATGAACCCCTCTCCCCCGGCGCGCCATAGCCTCTTTCATCGCGGAACTGATGAACATTCCCAGTAGCTCTTAAAGATAAGTTTGAAAAGGATAGAAGAGGACAAAAACTGTCTTTGGAAATTCTTTACATGTACTCTTAATCACATTTGAATCTTTTTTTGTGATTCTATGTTAAAGAGCATAGGCTAGTTCTTTTAGATAGTATGCTCAAGTAGTAAAGCATAGGAAAATAGAAATTTCATGGACAAATATTAAGAATGTTGTTTTTGGAGTTAAATCATTTTACAGGACTTATTTTTCAATAGTTTACAAGCCATATATATATATATTAGCCATAAAAATAGTATTAGAAGATCGTGACACTGTTATAAATAAATATATATATAAATAAAACTATATTATTTTAAAATAAAAAGTAAATCTCTTTATTTATTTAAATAATTTTTTACTATAACTGTGTTTTTCGAAAATCAAAACAAGTGTTAATAATTATTTCCTTTTTTCAGTTGTACTCATCGTTATAGTTAATAGGTATTTTTTTTATTTTTTTATGGACAATGACTATTAAGTATTCCACAATAATTCTTCTCTTCTATGAACCCCTCTCCCCCGGCGCGCCATAGCCTCTGTCATCGCGGAACTGATGAACATTCCCAGTAGCTCTTAAAGATAAGTTTGAAAAGGATAGAAGAAGAAAAAAACTGTCTTTGGAAATTCTTTACATGTACTCTTAATCACATTTGTATCTTTTTTTGTGATTCTATGTTGAAGAGCATAGGCTAGGTCTTTTAGATAGTATGCTCAAGTATTAAAGCATAGGAAAATAGAAATTTCATAGACAAATATTAAGAATGTTGTTTTTGGAGTTAAGTCATTTTACAGGGCTTATTTTTCAATAGTTTACAAGCTATATATATATTAGCCATAAAAATAGTATTAGAAGATCATAACACTGTTATAAACTAATAAATATATAAATAAAACTATATTATTTTAAAATAAAAAATAAATCTCTTTATTTATTTAAATAATTTTCCACTATAACTGCGATTTTCGAAACTCAAAACACGTGTTAAAAATTATTTCCTTTTCTCAGATGTACTCATCGTTATAATTAATAGGTATTCTTTTCTCTTTTTGTGGACAATGGCTATTAGTTATTCCCCAACAATTCTTCTCTTCTATGACCCCCCTACCCCCGGCGCGCCATAACTTCTTTCATCGCGGAACTGATGAACATTCCCAGTAGCTCTTAAAGATAAGTTTGAAAAGGATAGAAGAGGACAAAAACTGTCTTTGGAAATTCTTTACATGTACTCTTAATCACATTTGAATCTTTTTTTGTGATTCTATGTTAAAGAGCATAGGCTAGTTCTTTTAGATAGTATGCTCAAGTAGTAAAGCATAGGAAAATAGAAATTTCATGGACAAATATTAAGAATGTTGTTTTTGGAGTTAAATCATTTTACAGGACTTATTTTTCAATAGTTTACAAGCCATATATATATATATTAGCCATAAAAATAGTATTAGAAGATCGTGACACTGTTATAAATAAATATATATATAAATAAAACTATATTATTTTAAAATAAAAAGTAAATCTCTTTATTTATTTAAATAATTTTTTACTATAACTGTGTTTTTCGAAAATCAAAACAAGTGTTAATAATTATTTCCTTTTTTCAGTTGTACTCATCGTTATAGTTAATAGGTATTTTTTTTATTTTTTTATGGACAATGACTATTAAGTATTCCACAATAATTCTTCTCTTCTATGAACCCCTCTCCCCCGGCGCGCCATAGCCTCTGTCATCGCGGAACTGATGAACATTCCCAGTAGCTCTTAAAGATAAGTTTGAAAAGGATAGAAGAAGAAAAAAACTGTCTTTGGAAATTCTTTACATGTACTCTTAATCACATTTGTATCTTTTTTTGTGATTCTATGTTGAAGAGCATAGGCTAGGTCTTTTAGATAGTATGCTCAAGTATTAAAGCATAGGAAAATAGAAATTTCATAGACAAATATTAAGAATGTTGTTTTTGGAGTTAAGTCATTTTACAGGGCTTATTTTTCAATAGTTTACAAGCTATATATATATTAGCCATAAAAATAGTATTAGAAGATCATAACACTGTTATAAACTAATAAATATATAAATAAAACTATATTATTTTAAAATAAAAAATAAATCTCTTTATTTATTTAAATAATTTTCCACTATAACTGCGATTTTCGAAACTCAAAACACGTGTTAAAAATTATTTCCTTTTCTCAGATGTACTCATCGTTATAATTAATAGGTATTCTTTTCTCTTTTTGTGGACAATGGCTATTAGTTATTCCCCAACAATTCTTCTCTTCTATGACCCCCCTACCCCCGGCGCGCCATAACTTCTTTCATCGCGGAACTGATGAACATTCCCAGTAGCTCTTAAAGATAAGTTTGAAAAGGATAGAAGAGGACAAAAACTGTCTTTGGAAATTCTCTACTTGTACTCTTAATCACATTTGAATCTGTGATGCTATGTTGAAGGGAATGCGTTAGGTCTTTTAGATAGTATGTTCAGTTCAAGTATTAAAACATAGGGAAATAGAAATTCCATGGGAAAATATTAAGATTGTTGTTTTTGGAGTTAAATCTTTTTAAACGGCTTATTTTTCAATAGTTTAGGACCATAAAAGTAGTATTAGAAGATTGTGACACTGCTATAAATTAATAAATATATAAATAAAATAATGTTATTTTAAAATGAAAAATAAATCTATATATTTATTTATGTATTTTTCCCCTCTAGTTGCAATTCTTGAAAATACAAATGTTAAAAATTATTTCCCTTTCGCAGTGTTACACATCGTTGTAATTAATAGACATTTGTTTTTCTCTTTTTGGGGACTAATCACGTATCCAGCGTTTACTGGAGTTCCAAATTACTTGTGATTTATTCTGTTGAGCTGATTTAGATATCAGACCAGATGCTATGATCAGTAGGGTTAACTGGATAAATTAGGTCCTGCAGTTTCGATCGGGATGGCTCAGTTGGTACTTTCAGCCAAGAGATCCCAGGTTCGAATCCTGGCCCGGACATTCTTCATCCAGTTGAAAACTTACGAATAATGTGATTCCTTTGCAAATTTAAATAATTTTGTTAAAATAAATCTAATGGCTATTACTTATTACACAACAATTATTCTCTTCTGTGATTAACCACCCTCCTGCATACACACACACTCACACGCGAATGTCCCTTTCGTCGCAGAATTGATGAACATCCCCAGTAGCTCTTAAAGATAAGATCTGAAAAAGATAGGAGGGGACAAAAGTTGTCTTTGGAAATTATCTTTTTGTACTGGTAATTACATTTGAATATCTTTGTGGGATGCTGATGCTAAATTGCAGAGAATGCATCGACAACTTTAGGAAGTAAGTACAAATTTTGAATTAATAGAAAATAGAAAAGTCACTTTTAGTGAATTGGATACTTTTCAAGGGCGTTTTTCACATTATTTTACAATCATTAAAATATAGTACTAAATATCGTAACGTGGTTACATTTTTTTTCTTTTATGTGTACAATGCTTACTTCTCCACACTCAACAATATTCTTTCGTATTGTTCCCATTTTGTTCACCATAGAAGTAACGAATTTCCCCGGTATCCCTTTATGAAATGATCTGAAGATGAAAGAAATGAACAAAAGATGCCTTTGGAAATTTGTCCTTGTACTGTTGATCACATTTGACATTTTTATGTGATTCTACTTTAAAGAGACAAGCACAGCTCTTTTCGGCTGTATGTTTAAATAAGGACGAATTAGAAAATATCATTTTGAAGAAAACAAAAATAAATGAGATTGTTTATTTAGATTTCAGGGAATGGTAAACTTACAATTTCTTTCAGTATTAATTATGCTCTTCCCTTACGGAATTCTTCAAAATGGTATTGTGTCTTACAAATTGAATAAATATATGAATTCAACTTACTACTGAAAAGTAAAATATTTTAAAAGTCATTATTTACTTTTTTTAAAATTATTCACTAGATACACTTTATTAGTAATTTAAAGTCCTTCATTAGGCAACATTCAAAAACAGTTAACAAGAATTGGTGTAATATGAATTTTTAATCTATCAAATATTTAAGGCGAATGGAGCATTTGAAAAATATATATGGTAAGTGACACAAAGGTGGCCATAAGTTCAGCTTTGAGGATTTTTTTATTACTTTCTGGTTGTGTGTATGTGGCTGAATTTTTTATTGTAACATTTTACACTTGTATCTAACGCATATCAGCTATACTTTTTTTTGTAAAATAAAATTTAATTACTTTTATAATACAATTTTAAAATTATAACTTGTGGGTCACCTTTGTCGCTTAATGTTCCATAGGTGTCTCATGAATTGAAATCACTTTTAAAATGCGACAAACAATCGGAAAACTATTTTTCTTACTATTACGCTCTGATGGTCCTTTCTTTTGATATCCTTCGAGTTTTTCTTCTTAATCATCTTATCTTATGATACGAAAATACTTTGAAGCACTTTTTTGAGCACGGTATTTCAGGGATTTTTTTCTCGGAGTTACTGACGTCTTTTGAATAATCTCTGGTGTTAACAATGAATGGTAATAAGTTTTTTTCAGATATTTATGTAGAGATTTGAAAAATCACCCTTACTACACTGATTTCCACATTTGTTTTCTAAGGTGGCCACCTTGGGGACATGCGTATGGTCGACATTTGCACGAAGTAAAATTATTAATCAGATGCATTTGTTAGAATTGAAGTAAATGTGGTTAAATATAAAGAAATAAGCTTTCAGAAAATATATCATAACTCAAAGTTCTAAGGATTTAATAATTGTAAAAATGATTGTGTAAATTAAAATATCTTCTTACATGGAAATTAGAAAGACTACTCCTCAAAAGTGAAATTACTGCATAAAATGTCAGAGGATCAAGGTGATATCTTTAAATTCAGCCAGGTGCACTGCACATACATGATTGACGATGCAGTAAAACCACTTTGTTATTAAAAATTAAATTAGTTCTACTTTTGACGGTTGGGCTACCTTAGGAAAACTGGCCACCATTGGTTCATCCACCTTATGCTGCAAAAATTCTGCTTTCAGACAAAAAAAAGGCATTTGACATCATGGTTCATGATATGTTACTCTCGTTAAGTTATTTTAAGTGAGAGTTTTCGGGATACGGCTTAATTTTCAGAGCATTTTGTATGTCTTTTTTTTTTTTTTTTTTTTTTTTTTTTTTTTTTTTTTTTTAATAATGAACATAGAAAATTAATGGCTTTTGAAATTGAATCTGTTGTATTTTTGTCCAAGTGTTTCAGTGCTGTCACATCAGAATGTTGATATTTTAAACGATCTACAAATCCATTCGACAAATCGGTCTTCAAAAAGAAATCCATTTTTTCCCTACGAATAAAAAAATAAGGAAAATTTCGGAATAGGATTTGTTTTATCGAGATAAAATTCAATGCTTCAAGGAGATATATCATATATTAAAAAGATTATTCTTAATTTTTTGGCTGAATCATATCTTTAACTGTACTCGTAACTATATTTTTAAAGAGAAACTTTTAATTGCATTTTACTTTCTATTTCTAAAATATCTTTGGAATATACGTATTAGTAATCACATTTTTAAGCAATGTCAATTTATTCAACGAAATTTTAAATTTATAAAATGAATGAAATATTATACCATTTTACAGTAATTAACGCTAAATTTACAATGCTTAAATTTGCCATTTTGTGTTTAATAATCCTCTAATGACATCGATTTATGGTAGAATAATATGCTTTCAAAATTACTGGAATCCTCTATAATCTCTTCTTTTATTCATATCTTAATTAACATAAGCATGTTTCCGGCAGATTAATTTGAAATTATTACGATGAAGTTTTAGTATGTGATAGTAGTTATCCGAAATTTTTAGAACATGAGTCAATTTCAATCGTTATTCATCGCATATTTTACTATGGCAAGAATACTTTGTTTTATTTTCAAATAGATTTGTCGAACAAAAAATATTTTTTTTTAATAAATTTATATTTTCAATATCATTGAATAAATTTTATAAATTATTCGTCAATTTGTCAAACATTTATTGCGTAACTTTTTTAATTTGCACATTTATTATTATTATTATTATTATTATTATTATTATTATTATTATTTACTTCGGCATGACATTTTTTCTCTAAACGTTTGAGCTGATTTTTTTCCTGTGGATATTCTAATTTTTTTAATTTCTCTTTTTAAGTGCATCTAACAAAGATGTTTTAAATTACATTTATTAAGTAAGAAGAAATATTCTAATGTGGTAATCTATAATGATAAAGATAGAAGTTTGAGTGTGTGTGTTTCTGTATCTGCTGTATTCTGAGGCGTCCACTTCGTCTATACCTACAACAATTGACACGGAGGTTGGTTGTATGAAGTTATGCACCTCAAAGCCAGTTTTTTTTAATTTAATTTTTATTAGATTTTTAGCTATTCCCATAGTGAAAACATTGCGATTTATTTACTTTTAATTGAAAAATTATCTCCATTGTTTAAACTGTCATACATTTTAATCACGTTGTTGTCACCCATCTTTAAAGACGCATCATTCTTATTTTATTATATAGATTGACATTAAATCTAATAAACAATGACAATTAAAAATAAATAAAGTACAAATATTGAATAAGTTTAATGGAATTGGCTTCTATGGTATAAAGTAGTATGAAGACAGAACAGATATATTTGCGTTATTTTTTTTTCCCAATGTACGACTGAATAACAAAATGGTTATTTTTATGTGTTTCCCTATGAGATTAATGAATACAATTTTAACTGCATTTTATATAATTTTTTTAATAATTTTTTTCTTTTGCTCTTTTTATTATTGTGCAAATATTTTATTATATTTCTTCAATTTTATGAAAAATATATTTGTTACAGACGTATGAGTTGAAAGTTTTCATTTGTCTTTTCTCTTTGTTAAAATATTCACAAAATAATCAGTAGATGGCGATTCTCAGCGCAATAAATTTATTTGTTGAAAATTTTATTTTAATTCTGCAAAACATATACTCAAAACAAGCATTCTTCGTTATATACCAAAATAGAGGGGAGAATATTAAAAGTGAATTTATTCTGCAACATTTGTAATTTATAAAATGAATGAAATATTTTACATTAACAAATCCTACACTTACAATACATTAGTTCATCAGTATAAGCTAAAGCATCTTCTCTTGACATGGATAATATATATCTAGGACAGAATAATATGTCTCCAAAATTACCGAAATCCTTCGTAATCCCTACTCTTCTTCACATCTCAATTAACCTAAGCATGTTTTGATCAGATTAATTTCAAATTAATACGAGACAGTTGTAGTATTTGGATTGTATTTATCCAAAGTTTTAATAATATGATTTATTAAAACTTTGATACAATTAACTGTGCTAGTATACATCGTTTACTTTATTAAGTTAAAATATATTTTAATACTTTTGTCGAAGATTTGAAAATATTCTTTATTTGTTAGAGTTATATGTGTGGGCAATTTCTATTTACACAGTTAAATAATAATAAAATTAATAAGAAGAATATATATATGTATATTTACATATTTATTTCAATCTTTTCATATGCAAATTTTCAGGTCACTTTATAACAAAAAATAAATATTTTATATATTTGTTTCTGCGCTATAAATTGTATTTAAAGATACTTTATATTTCTTTAAATTTTCTTATAAATGCCTCCTTTTTAACATTATGAATTTTAGATATTTTGATTCACAACCTAATCATTAATAAAATTTTTATAATAAAGACTGCAAAAAAGAAAAAAAAAAGGAAAGTACTTTTTATCATAAAAAAACATTCATTAAATTTGCGTTTCTCTTAATTTGAATTACCTTAAAACGGTTAGAAAATTTATTGTATTCATTTAGGTTATATTTTATAACAAATAATCGATAAAGAAGCATTCGTCTTTCCAAGTCTAAGTACAGAATACAATTGTCATAAAATATTCTGTGAAGTGAAATAAATATTACCCAATTTTTCATTGATAAGCTCAATTTCAATGCAATAATTCGCCATTCTAAGCATAAGCATATTCTCTTAACTCTTTAGTATATATGCGTGGTGGAATAATATATCTCTAAAATGATTCAAATTATCTATAATCTCTTCAGTTTTTCGCATTTCAATTAACCATGTTTCAGACAAATTAATTTCGAGTTTATACAAGGCAGTTTGAAGAGTATGAATCAACTAACAATGTCATTTATCGTCCATTTTAGTTTTCTGTTTCTTGAAGTTAATAAAATAATCCAAATTTGCAACAGGTGTACTTGTGGGTTGTTTTCATTCCTACTGTTGCGCGATTAGTAAGGAAAAAAATAAAGAAATTATGTACCTAAACATTTTAATATTAATTTCTTTCTGCGTATTAGTAATATCACATATTAAATGAGAACATATAATAAATTACGTTATAATTATTTATCTTATAAAGAATACGTTTTTCTTTACCTTTTTTATGCTGTGGGTGCATTAGGGTGAACGAAAAAAAAAACTTTGTTTCGATTTTCGTTGATGAGCAGTGCAAAAAAGTTGCCACTGGTGGCTCCAAGTTCACACTAAAAAATTTAGATTTTTAAAACAATTACTTTATTTTCCGCAATAGACTTAAAGTTTTGCTAAAATGCTATTTTTTTTATTTTTTTAGCAAAAATGAACATTTTACAATTTAATTAAATTTGGTTCTATTTACTTGAAACGTTACGTTTAGTGTGCCAAATCTTTAAATAAGCTCTGATTACGCATTATTTAGGACTTTCTGTTATAAAAATGTACTGCTTTTAGCTTGTTTTTGCGTTCGGAACCGACGCGAAACAACTCAGAACTCACCATGAGAAGGTAGCTGCACGGCAAGATCCACCCACCCTCCTGTCCATGGAATATTATATTTGGAATGTGTACCTTTTTAGGCTACGAAGTCCTTCTTTGAAATGAATTTTGGCATCTTTTTCTCGTGTTTGTAGTTTTGCCCTGATAAAGTCATTTGCACATATTTCTTTCATTGCCACATATCTTTGACACAGCTCCTGTCATAATTTTAACGGTGTTTTCCAAAGCCTTGGAGTGAATTGGAAAACAGACTAACGATTCATCTAACCTAGTTCCTGAAATTATGTTGTCTTCAATTTCTTCTGATAAAAGAGTTTTGGTTATTGGAGGCTCGCCTGAAACTCTTGTACTTTGTTATTTTTTTTCTTTTTAGAATTGCGGCATTTTAAAATTATTTTCCATGCTAGTCTTCTAATATCTTGGTTATCGTCAGTTGCCATTGCTACCAGTAAATTCTCGGGATGGCCATAATATAAATTTTTGTGGGTGACTGAATTCACTGTCTTCTTTAGCTCATCTGGTAGAAACGTTGAGAGTTGAACAATCTTCGTCAGATGTTTAGGTCCGTCTGAAAAACCTGGCCGTGTCTTTATATGAAATAAATCAAATTACACTTGCGTATAAACTCGTATCACGTACTACGCGAGATATTTCAGAGCTTCATCAGGATTCGATCTACTAACGTACAAGTGAAAATTTTGACAGGCAGTTGTGATCCATCTCGATTGCACAATTAATCCTGGTTTTCTGTTTTCAAGTTCTTGAAAATTCTGTCCGGTTGAAATAGCTGCACAAATATCAAATAAATACTCTTGATATGTGCTCACATCTACAATCTTTTGCATTTCTGATGAACATTAAACAGAAATATTGTAGAACAAAGAGACACGTAGATTTTTGCACACCATTAGTCTAGCTCTGATTGGGCCGGCAAAGATCTTACGTCCTGTAGTTCCACCATCTAGTTTAGACAGTAGATGGCGGAGTGGAAGCTCGTTCCTATGAAGAATACATTTCAAATGTTGCAGTTCTCATCTTATTTTCTTTTCAAGGCAGGCAATGACGCCGTTGTGGCTTTCTGTGTTAACAGTGGTGCCGTAATACCCGACTGCTATCAGTTCAGAAATATCCGCTTTCTTCTATCATAGAAAAGTATGTAATGATTTTTCCATTTCTTTACCGTGACCGGAATGAAGTGTCGACCCAAATATTCTGAACAAGGTTTCGACAACACGGTCATGTGTTCTTCGTCTTATTCTCGACGGTACCGCTTGTCCCTTTTCTTATTTGAAGATCATTTTATCTTTACAACCATCAAAGAATGTACTTTTAATTTATCTTCTATCAAGATCTTCTTTCTCCTGTATCTTCTTTCTAAGTTTCTTTTTGCTCTCTCCTGACCTTGTTTTAATCGATGACGAGATCCCTATTCTCTGCTGTCACAATTTCTGCATCTTGAAGCACAGATAAAGCTATTAACGTAACATCCCTCTCTTTTGCTCTAATTCCAAATGTGGCGAATGTTGTGTGAGAAGGGTATAAGCGTTTGAGAATTTCTGTTTTGAAGATCCTGGTTCAAATTCTGATTCAGATAAATACCTACTTCAAATCTCCTACTACTTGAAGTTTCTGACAATATTTGTATCATATATCTGGATTGATCTCCACACGTTGAGGGCCCCAGCACAAAACCACTGTATCTCGTTGGAATTGAATCCCTTTTCATTTTCCGCCACATTGTCTGTCCAATGGATTTGCTAGTTTATAAATAAATACGTCCAATAACAATTTTCGAACAGTTCTTTGATCCTGCAGAACAATTACCTCTTGGAGTGAAACTTTATGCCTCATATCGTAGCTACAGTTGTTCAACTCTCTACACTTTCAAGCTGCAATATCAAAGAGCCAGGTTTCCGAATTTGGTACGAATACTTCGAGGGTCGTCTTCGCTTTTACGCCAGTACGATTAAGGGATTTCTCTAATGATCTACACTTCTAGTAGCAGTTGTTAATCTTTCCGTTAATTATTCGTTTGTAAACCACTGGTATGGATGTCTCTATCCATATTTCGGTAACCTTTTCCCGACCATCTTAATAAGATCATCCACTAGTTGAAGACAAATATAAAGATTTTCATTTATGTCACTTTGTAACCAGTATTAATGGCGCATGATGTCTGCAGAACTTGGCAATTGCAAGTATTTCATATCGCCCCAAAAAGTCTAGTTTTCACGTTATCGCGTGTCTTTCATGGCCATGGCCCTTCGTACAAACCATCGCTAATCCCGTCTTAACAAAACGCACAAAACACAGCAATGACACGTCAAACTATCCATAGAGCACTGTATCGTTAGAAACAAAGGTTTCGTGTTCACACTGAATAAATGTCGCAAGGCAACTGAGATCAGATAAATAATAATGTACACTCCATATCGCACTGTTTCCTGTTTCCTATTTCCTTCCTGATCCTCATGATGACTTATCGTGTTGTCATTGATTCCCGCTCCACCCACTCCTCACCTTCCAGATTTGCTGTCGAGGCATGATGGGGTCCGTCGCCCAAATATATTATCCTCAACATATCAAAAAATAAAATGAATGAAGAACAAAGAACATAAAAAAGGCAAAAGACGGCGAACGATTCAGACAAGACATACAACTTTTGCCCACTTATACGCGAAAAAGCTACACAATTTTGCTAATTAAAAATATACATAGCAATTAAATAATACATAATCAGAGCTTATTTAAACAAATGGCACTCTAAACATGGCTTTCCCAGTAAATAGAAATTAAATTAATTTGAATCAACATTTTTTTTAAATTTTGCTAAAAAAGTTCAAAAATCACCAGTTTAGCAAAATTTCAAGCCATTTATTGCAAATCAAGGAATCTTCCTAATATTCTAAATTTTTTTGTGCTGGCACATTTTTCCAGTGGCACCTTCGCACTACCATAATCGAAAATCGAAAAAAAATATTTCGGCCCACCCTACTGTGCAATTGCGACTTTAATTCATTTGTATAAATTTCCGCAGATTTTGATAGTTTGACTGTAAACTATTATTAATTTTATGCCAAAATAAATTATTAAAAAAAAATAATAACAAGAAAGATTTAGTTATTAAAATATTTCCTCACTTATAAAATACATATCCTTCCATGTTTTATTCCTTTTAAAATGAAAATGAACTATTTAAATTGAATATTTGATGAATTTTAACGGCTCTAAAATATTTTTAAAAATATTAGTTAAAATTCGATTTTATTTTTTAATAAGTATTTTAATCTAAACTTAATAAATGCATTGATAGCCAATCACAAGCAGCTTCGAAAAAGGATTTTTTTTTACAAGATAAAAATGAATGCAGAGAAAACTAATTACATTTTTACATTTTTTATTCTTAAATATCGGGCTGAATTATAATACTAAGTTTACAAATATATTTACGTTAAATGTTAAATGTAATATTTTAAATGTATTTATTCACTTCTGTAAAACATATTCTCAAAACACGAATTAAATTTTTCACTACCTATATAGGGAAAATAAGTCAAGGTAATAAATTTATTCTGAACATTTGTAATTTAAAAAGAGAATTGCACATTATCATATTTTTGATTTATGAACTCCACGATTGCAATATATTATTTCGTCACTTTAAGATTAAGCATATTTTTTGACATAAATAATAATACATATCTATAACATAATAATTCGTCTCCAAAAATACCGGAATTCTTTGTAATTTTCTCTTTTTCACATCTTAATTAACATAAGTATGGTTGGGTTAGATTAGTTTAAATTTTATCCGAAACAGTTCTAGTACTTTGAGCATCAAAGTTTTGGGAATAAAAGCACTTTATTTTACTACTTTCAACGAATTTAATAAAATATTCGATATCTGTTTCAAATGTATATTCAGAGAGTTTCAAACTTAATTATGGTGACTTATTAACACTGCAAAGGTTGCTATCTTTGGAATTGTATGATAGGTCGATATGTACCTGTGAGATACATAATTGAAGTGTTTACTGTAAAAAGTAGGATTTTTCACTTTTTGGGAATTTAAAAGAAGCTTTTAAAATTTTCAATTTTAGAGTTTTGTCAAAAGTATTTTTTATACTTATGCAATATTCTATAGATCTACGAATGTTTTACACCAATAATATCCAAAAACACCTATTCCGAGTGAGTTTTGTTAAAACAAGAAAGTGAATATCGCAAAAATATAAAAAAAATGAACTACCTCCTTTATGCAGAAAGCCTTTCATATACGACATTATTAAAAAATTAACGAGAAATGTCTCACTGTATGGAAAGAATAAGTCATCGAATGCGTGTTTAAGCACATTTAATGCAACAAGTAATAATTCAATAAAGAATAAATAAAAATAAATAAAAATTAGGAAAATTTTGACAGAAATTTTGACCAAAGATGCATAGAATACATCATATATTACCGAATTCGTGGAAAAAAGGTTTTATGAATTTAAACTAATACGTTTGTGTGCATTTAGATAAAAAATATATAAAAACTGCATAATTGATTACAAAAATTTTGGCGGGTATTCTTACAAATTTTCCAAAAATTATCTTACTGATCTGTGATACCCAGTTCCTGTAATTTATAAATATTTAATACGACAGTTAAAAATATATTGTAAAAAAGAATATGCCCGTATATTATATTATATAGACAAAAGGCTGCTTAGAGTAATGTATATTAAAAAATATATATTTAAGCTTAGACTGTCGACGTTAGAGTGTTTAAATGTAACATGATCCAATTAAATCAGAAATTACACGCAAACTTATGTACTTTATTGAACAGAAAATTGCATATGAAGTTAGTGGTTTTGTAGTAGTGTCGTTTTCTTATGTGAGTAATATTTCCTTGTTAATACAAAAGATTCCACGGGTTAAATTTGTTTATAATATAAGTTCTATCCTCTCTGAATATTATAGTCTTTATATACATTCATTGTCTTTATTTACACACAATTGTCTTTATATACACTCATATCTGTATTTCGATTCCAAATTAAAACATTGCTTTGCTTAAATCAGGAATAAAATTATACCATAGAAAAAGGGGTAAATCAAAATAAAAGAGCTAAAAACAGAGAAAAGAAATTTTTCGTATATATATTTGACACAAATTTGTTGTTGCTAATTTGTAATAACCAGAAAAAGTTTCAGCAAATCGGATTTTATTATTGAAAAGCTTATACAGGTGTATGTAGAGTAGAATGTATATATGCATATATTTCAATATTTGACGATGAATAATTTCTGAGAAAAATGAATACGTATTAAACAGTATCACCGGTAAAAATGGCGTAATGTTAAAAAATACAGTTTTTATTATAGCTTTAGATTTTTATAAAGTGTACCGAAATAGTTTCGTTAAATTTTTAAAGAGAGCACACGAAAAAATAATTAATTCCACATTATTGGAAAAATGTTGTGGTTTAATGCAAAAGGACCCTTTTGATTCAATCGGAAGTGAAATTCTTAAAATACATAAATGAAAATGAATGCTTCCTTTTGTAAATCTCTTAGTTTCAATGCCGGATTTTTAGCAATTTAGACCATTTAATTGTTCCACAGGTTGATTCATTCGTGAAAATTAAACCAACATATCTTCGTGATGAAATGATTTCTGATATATGTCTAGGCTAGAAATAACAGTGAAAAGGCTTCTCCTTTAAGCAATAATCGTAATAGATTTCATTTTAATGGATGAAGCCAATATACTTTTATACATGTCATTTTCATTGATTGAAGTGTTTCGTCATTCTATGTTTAGGAGTGATGAATACGTTATTTATCCCCAGCGTTTAAAGGACGAGTATGCTGCTAGAAAAAAAAATATATATAACGTTAAAATATTTCAATGTAATAGAGGCATAGTTTTTTATAAGAATCTGATCTAATTTAAGCAAAATTGTAATATTCCTTCAAGCCGATTAGCTGCTAATAAAGTTTATGTTTTATACTTTATGTTGATAGAAAATATATAGTATGTATAAAAAATGCTGATATCTCAAAATGTGATTTTTTATATTAAAATCATGATTATTTTTATTTACACGAAGTTAATATGCAATTATGTGAGTTTAAATTATTCTAATTTTAGTAATTTCTTATGCAAATACTATAAATTTTATAGTAACTGATATGTTACACAGAATTCATTTTGAAAATTATGTGATGTTTTAATGCGTGATCTTTTTATAAAATAAAATTAAAATTAAAATTTTCAGACAAGTAGCAAATTTGTTTTAGAAATATATTATAAATTCATAGTATATCTTACACACTTTGATTTATTCACAAATAAATATAAATTACATAGACGTACATATAGGCTTACTATCGAAACTGACAATCTTTCACTATTTATCTGAAAGGAGTTTGTTTAACTTGCGTACAAATTGCACTTTCATTTCTCTTCCAACATTTTCTAGAATCCAAATCTAAACTTTTCAACATTTAACACTTCGAATGACAAATAACCAGTTCTAATTTCATGCATTCTAATTTCTTCTTCTTTTGCGTAGTGTCAATATTATTCCTGTCAAAACATCGTCGATTCTTTGACAGTTTGATTACTTTAACGGATCTTTGACCCAATAAATTTTGCTGATGTATTCGATAGTTTTCTTCTAATAAATGCCGTTTTCATTTCGGTTGTTTAAATCCTGCGAAATATTTTTAAACTTATGTCAGAATGATTTACTTTAATAACAGTTAAAAGAGCACAGACCATAAAGCAGGTTTTAGGCACTATAAGCGATGCAAGAAAATGTTATATTCCACTTACTTAATAAATCTATTTTTATAATTTAATATTAGTACGTACAAGTATAAGCAATTTATTTAATTTAATTAGCGGTATTTGTCTATCGTCAAGACCTGAAAACCTAAGTATATTATTGTAATTACTCCAAATTAATGTTTTTTTTTTTGTTTTTTTTTTTTTTGGCGCATTTATGAACCATTCATTTTACTTTTCTATGTAACTAAAAGCATCATGAAGTGCAATATATAAGAAAGTAAAAATGCTGCAACACTGAGTTTGTGGGGAAAAGACAGCATAAAGAAGTCTTAACTTGTTCATTCGAATAGTCAATCTACCCATCGCTGTTTGTTTTATTCAGGCACTTGTGGAGTTGAAAAGCGTTTGTTGTTAATAACAAATTGTTGGCGAATAAATGTATTAAACTGTTTATAAACGTTATAATTATATATTTTTTTGCGTAATATAAACTTTAGGGGAATTCTTAATTTATATGAAAAAAATAATTTTTGGGAAAAAAATGTAACTGTTATATGAGGAGAATCAAATCTGTAATTGCTAGACGTCTGACAAATCCTTATTCCTTTCAGTATCTGATTAATAAATGGATTGTTCATCGCCATTCAGTTTCAACACGTATGCGAAGCTGTTTAAATTACAATCTCGACATACAGCTCCAAACAATATGCTTGAAGAAAGTATAAGGATTGTTGTTTTCCACGGATTTATTGTCATAAGTAAGATCTATATAAGCGCATACACAGAAAATTGTAAAACTATTACAGAATATTCTTGTCATGAGGCTATATATGTCTATAAAAAAATTCCACTTGAAATTCGATATAGCGTCCGTTCAAAATAATAAAAAATTCGGTTTTTGGCGATTTGCGGTCGGTTGGTGACACAATCAAATTTCAGAAAATACTCTTTTATGATAAATACAAAAAAATATTATTATTTCGAATGCGATTTAGGATCTGTAAAAGCTTTTTCTATTTTTTTTGTTATGATAAATTTTTGTTATAGCAATTTTGTTGAAATTTGCACACACCGTCAATCAGTTTTTCAGAATTAAAAATATAATTATTAGATTTATATGGATAAAAAATGTTTTTTTTAATAAAGACCTAATTTAAAAATTAATGAATGAAGTATTGTTTAATTAGCGGACTATTAACTGTTTTTAAACATGTTTTATAAATTGAGTTACTTGAAGATAAAGTATAAATCCTTGGTAGTGAGAGAAACTTGTGTGAGTAGGAGGAGTTAAAAGATGATAAAATTCCAAGCGTAATTTATAATCATTGTTCTTTTTGTACAAGAAAAGCTTCTAGGAGGTATTGAAATAAAAGTTATATTTCAAACGTAATTCATAAATTAATTCATTATCTTGATAGAAATATTTTCCTTCTCTTGTAAAAAATGTGTATAGCTTTTTTTTTCTATTTCATGGAAATCAATTTTTAACAGAGTAAGTTTATTGAAAATGGTGATTTGAAATCAATCAAAAACTGTTGTCATACGCAGTGCGGATTTTAGGTAAATCATTGTGTATCGTGGTGGTATCTATATTATAAAGGACAAACGTGTCCGTGTGTAACTTTGACGTCATTTTGTGAATGGCAACAGTTGACGCTGAAATTTCGGTTTTGCGATTTCTTCTACTGCAATTTTTTTTAATTTCTAAACATCGCGGAATTTTAATTTTTACACCATTATATATAAAAAAAAAATCTACTTTCAAATGCAATGTGTTTGAAAATGGTATCTTAATTGACTGATTTATTATATCATTTAAATTAAATTTCAAGCATGATTTTTTTTTTAAATCTATCTCTATCGCTTGCAGACGATTACAAAATATTAATCTGTTTGCACTTTAAACCATATAAAAAGTTTAGAAATTGTCTCCAGCTATTACTCAATAACAAAATTAAAACTTCCATAAGGAATAAATAAAATAGTATAAATAAAACACAGATTTAACAGACATGTAATTGAAATAAGCGTTTAAACAGCTGAAATTATCAGAATAAAAGATAAACTGCTGTAGATATAAAAATTTTTAGCGATTTCTTTGGCTATTAACTTATGGCTGGAGGCCAATTCGAAATTACCGGTTTTAATAAATTTCAAAATTTTATTTGAATATATTTCATATAAAAATGACATATTTCATATAAAAATGCTCTTTGGTGTTGTTAGCAGGCAATCTAACAAAAATTATTAAATGTAAAAAAATCTATTACAGTTTTCAATAACAAAAAAAAATGGTTTTCACATATATTCTCTATCCCGGGAAGCCCGGGTGCAATGCCCTAGTATACATAAATGTATAAAGAAACTTGGAAGTGTTTGCCTACTGCGCGACATTATTTTCACATTTAAAGATATACAGCTTATTAACAGAGCTGTATTGAGCCCATTTTAATTGCGCTAAAAAAATTCATTTCTCGTTTGAGACACCCTGCCATTGTAAAATAGTTAGCCATAGTAAAATTGTGTTAAATAGATGAAAGAAGTGAGATTATTCAGCTCTCATGTGATGAATTATTGGAGTCCACATTCAAAAGAATGAATGCAACAGAATTTTCGTTAGCGAGAGTATCAGAGTACCGTCTGATATCGTATCCCCCCTTCTATGTATGAAAAACAAATAAAGGAATAAACTAAACATCGAATCTGACTTATGACTAAAAGAGCCTAATATTGAGCCAGACAAGAGAAAGCTGTGCTTAATAAAATAAGCCCGACCTTTTAATTAGCAATTTGAGAAAATTAGTGGAATCAGTATACGAATTAGTGTGCGCCAATATGTCATTAAGTATTGCGGCTTTTTTCCTATACCAAAACACTGTATTTTGATTTTGTATGCATTATTAATAAAAAGAAAACTGCCCAGTTAAACTAAGGGCATTGAGCTCACAGGCTATTCAGACTAATTGTATATTATACTCTTATTTCAAAGAATTTGAAATAAGCCCCTCGAAAAATAAAGAAATCGATAATATATTAAGAGGGGGGTCATCCCCCCGTTACCCCCCTCATAGTTAACTAATGTACCCCTTAAACTAATCAGGGAAGCCTCTAATTACAATGAATATATATACAAAATTTGAAGAAAATCGGATAATTCTGCCTGAAAAACCCATTTATCTAAATTAAGGGGGACTAGACCCCCCCCCTTTCCCTCTTTATACTTAACCAATGAACCTCAAAACAGAGAAGCGCATTATCACAATGGAACTATATACAAAATTTGAAGAAAATCGGATAATTCTGCATGAAAAACTCATTTATCTAAATTAAGGGGGGGAGGATTATCCCCCCTTTCCCCCTTTATACTTAACAAAAACTGTTCACCCTAAAACTATTCACAGAAGCGCATTATCAAAATAAACCTATATACAAAATTTGTAGAAAGTCGGATAATTCTGCGTGAAAAACCCATTTATCTAAATTAAGGGGGGTTATCCCCACGTTCCCCCCTTTATACTTAACCAATGAACCCCCAAAACTAATCAGGGAAGCGGCTTATCACAATGAACAAAGTTTGAATCAAAACGGTTATTTCTATCAAGAGTTATCGCGTTACGTACATACGTACATACGTATATACATACAGAACGGGCGGGCACATTAGCTCTCAGGCTTTGATAGCCTGTGAGCTAAAAATTAATGATTATACCACTTTTTTTCTTGAATGTTATTATAAAGCAGTCAGTTTAAGCATCAATTTAGTAACGTAATAATTCATTTTTTTAAATATAATAAAACCTGCTAAGATAAAAACACAAAAGATTGGATATATGTTTCGTTTTAGACAGATTCTTTCTACAGGTTCTTCTATATTAGCTTTACGGTTGTTACCTGGTGGTACGCGGTCTAAAAGTTTCTAAGTGTCTAAAAGTTTGGGAATCCCTGCTCTAGACTTATACAGAGAACACAAAATGTATTAATGTTGAGCTTCAATTGATTTTACTTTTGCATGATAAAACAAGAAGGGAAAATCATGCATCCAGCATAGATTATGTAACACTTTTAAACACTTCCAATATACTTTTACAAATCTTTACCGTTTAATATGGTGAAATATGATGTCTAAGTAAACAATTTGAAAACAGCATAATATATTTCAAAACACAATTTTAGGAATTACCAACAATATTCTGAAAAATATCCGAATGTTTTTGTGCAGTCCTGTATATGATAAACCGATTTGTATATATACTACATAGAGTGTTAAAATTTAGTTGAGTTAGGAAACGTATAGCACATTTTAACATTCCCCTTCTAGAATTTCCGTCAATAAACGGAAATGTACTCGAGTGCTTTCTTTCTTGTGCTGTTTTGTATATTATCTATAAAATTTATACACACCTAGTAATAGGCGAAAAATTAGTTAAATTTAAAAAACGCGTACTGCAATTGAAAACGCATTTCTAGCAATTATTGTTAACAGACCGTAGGTACTTTAACCGAATTTTTTTGTGTGCCCCTGTAAACGAACGATAGATGCTATGCACACAGTATTCTACAGTAATCCCCATGCAATGCACCTTAGTGATGTATATATCGATTTATATATGTTTGAAATAGGGAAACATTATTAAAATTAATCTCAAACGATTTTTCCCCATATACCGTAATCTATCGGAATTCTTCTGAGTGTCCCAGTAAGTAACAATAAGCGGGACACACTTCATTTTCAATACCGAACATGCCATAGTTAACATCAGTAACATATATCAAATGCATGACAATTCAAGTATATTTACGAGAGTTACAGTTCGGACAGTCCGAGAAATGGTCGACAGACAAACAGACAGACAGACACACAGACGACAGACAGACAGACAAACCGAATTCATAAACACTTTTCAACAATGTTGAAAAGTGTTAAAAATCAAATGTTTCTTAATATGCGAAAATACGTTTATTTTAGAATTCATATCATCCGAAAGACCTATAGCATTACGTGTTGAGAAAACTGCTTAATACACTATAAAACGTAATCGGAAACGTTTCCAAAAATCAGTGACAGCAAAAGTAACTTTGCTCTTATAAAAGCTTTTAACACTTTCCAACATAGTTGAAAACTGTTAATGAATTTGTTTTGTCTATCTATCCGTCTGTCTCTCTGCTGACTGCCCGTGCTCTAACTCACGTAAGTATACTCGGATTGCCATGCAATTGATATATGTTATTGAGGTATATTATGGCATACTCGGTATTGAAAATGAAGTATGTAGCACTTGTACTTACTTTACAGGGGCACTCAAAAAATAACGGTACATTCTATGAGGATAAACCCTTTGCAGCGTATTTTAATGATGTTAAACTATTTCAAATATATAGAAATTCATATACGATAGTGAAGTGCATTACAAGATCATTGCTATGGAACATGGTACTTATAGCAGTTATAATTAGTTTACAGGGAAACTCAAACGAATTGTATTATATTATGGTCTACGGGATCTATATACAGAGTAAATCTAAACTCTTGGGTAAAACTTTAAGGGGTGATAGTACACATCAAGACAAACAATATTAAATAGAAAACTAAGGGTCCCAAACATCTTCCGACGGAGATAGGCGCCATTAAAGTTTAGGGTCCAAAATTTCAAATGATTATAAAAAACGGAAAAATTGGTCAATTCGTTTGCGGTTTTCGCTAAAACTATTCTTTATGTCAGTATTTTCTTAAAAATAAATTTTAAAGATAAATTTCAAAAAATACCGATAGATGGCGCTTTAGACTTTGGAGTAATGAACAAGTATTATTTTTACCGTCGACTCCAACGAGGACTTGGTTGCGAGGATTGGTAGCAGGCGATATCCGGGAGATGTTCACTAATGTTCGCAACTCCCCCCGCCGGCGGTGTGAGGCCTGCATTGTTGCTGGTGGGCAGTTTTTGTGTTTCCTCACGAACATATCATGCGTGTACCATTTTCTACGTGTCAACCTTCATTCATATTGCGCACTACATGCATACATGAAATTGTTTCTTTTTATTTTGCACAGATAAATTGCTCCGGTCTGTTATGAACAGATTTTCTATTTAATTTTGTCATTACTCTATCGTTTATTTTACGTGTAGTTGTAGTAGTTTCTGCCTGGATTAATTTTAATACAATTATTCAAATTGGTAAAGAAATCATGAGTTGTAGTTTTCCAACTGGACGAAAAATGTCCGGGACAGGATTCGAAAGTGGGATCTTTTGGCTGAAGCTGCCCTGCTCTACCAACTGAGCTATCCCAGTTGAATCTGGAGGGCATTAACTGGATGAATGATGCCCTCCAGATTCAAATGGGATAGCTCAGTTGATAGAGCATGGCAGCTTCAGCCAAGAGATCCCAGGTTCGAATCCTGGCCCGGACATTTTTCGTCCTGTTGGAAAATTACAACTCATATTGTTTCTGCCTGGTCTACGACACCAAGATCGGGAATTACTGAACTGTGTTATGGAGTAGGGGGTGGAAGGTGTTCCAAATTTTAACTCCTGACGCAGTTGAGTTTGCGCTACATAACCACTCCCAACAATTCAGATTTTGAGCTCAAAATTTAAGTCTAAGCTTTTGAAAGCATTAAATGAGATACAAAAATTAACGGTAAAAAATAGTTTTTCGTTACTCCAAAGTCTAAAGCGCCCTCTATCGGTATTTTTTAACTTTATCTTTAAAATTTATTTTTAAGAAAATACTGTCTTAAAGAATAGTTTTAGTGAAAACCGCAAACGAATCGACCAATTTTTCCATTTTTTATAATCATTGGAAATTTTGGACCCTAAACTTTAATGGCGTCTATCTCCTGCGGAAGACGTTTGGGACCCTTAGTTTCCTATTTAATATTGTTTGTCTTGATGTGTACTATCACCCCTTCAAGTTTTGCCCAAGAGTTTAGATTCACCCTGCATAATATAATACTTCAAACTCTTCAAAAGTATTCAGATATGTTTCCGGCTATTGGTAGAAACTGCTGAAAGTGAATTTTCAACTGTGTTTTGTGTTTTCTTATACTAAACTAATTTGCAGCATACTATATAAAGAGCATATGGAAATCTATAGATTATATACAAGGCTGCTCAAACGAATGAGAGTACATTTCTGGTTATGGCGTGTAATTGCTGAAATCTGGTTGTCAAATGAGTTTTGCGTTTTCTAAAATATTTATTTAGGTATTGTATTTACCTTATTAAACAGCGGAGCTTTGTTAAAATTTTCTCTTAGTGTTGGAAAGTGTTTCCTAATCTATTATTAATGCATGATTGTTCTTTCTTTTTAAAAATCTGTCTTAGTGTTTGAGGTTTCTAAAGATAAAGAACACTTTTCGGAACCATGGATAAGTCGGAAGAGGTTAATATATGTTCTCGTTCTTGATTACATTATATATTTCTAAATTAAGAAAGGTCTGTCTCTTTTTTCCTGTAGTGTGATATATGAGGGATTTAAAATGGTAGTGGAGTAAGTCAAATATTTTGAAAATAGAGATAACCATATTTTCACTGAACGTATATTAATTTCTGTTCAATGGGCCAGTCAAATAAGTCATAGTTCACTTAGGGAGTTGCTAGTGGGAAAAAAAAGTTCGACCACCCAATGCAACGGCAGTACAACAGATTTCACAAAACCCTTAAATTCTCAAATCACTAAATTTTGACTTACTTCACTGTCATTTTAACCCCTTCATATGTGACGTTCAGAAAAAATGTTTAACAATTTAGCAAAATTAATCCAATAAAGATATTTTGCAATATTCATAAATGAGTTTCAATGACTATGATTCATTATCTAGTTAAAAAATATATTTTCATAATAAAAATTGGGTACTTTTCCGTTATACGGACATCATTGTCGCCAATCATACATTTACATACATTTAATACATACATACATTTACATATATTTATATACATTTACATACATACATTATGAATTAGCATACACTTTGGCATGGTGTCCGTATACCGGAAAAGTACCAAAATTGGTGTTTCATGGATTATATTGAATAATTTACCTGCTAATTTTGTAGCCGTCCGCGTGATATATCAATGCATGGTCAGGTCTCACAACTACATTCTTTTATGTTGTTAAATACAGATTTTCAAATGCACATAATTCATACACAGAGAAGTTGATAGATAGACAAATAGATACCTATAAAAAAAGATATAATTTAATATTGTTAAACAAATATACATAAATATCAAAGTAGATTGGCATACATACTCAAAGATGTAAATAAATATGTAAGTAAGAATGAAAAAATAATAACACAATGCATTCTAAAATTCAAATAAAACTTATTTTTATTATGTATTTAAATTTTATTTCCTCCTTTGGGGGAGAAATATATGAAAAACACTCTATAAATTTATTTCTTTTCAATATTCTAATGCTGTTTTTCATACTATCAGAGTATATGCGAATTCATTTGTTGCGAAAAAGAATTTTCACACTATAGCTCTTGAAAATAGCTTTTTATTGATTTTTCTGCTTCTTTTTTACATCTTCTTTGTAGAATTTATCGGAAAACGGTACTTAGTGCTGCCAAAAGAAGAAAAAAAGATATTAAAAGTTAATCCCTTTTATGATTAATATTGGAGAAAATTTGTATAAGCCGATAACGAGCAGTTGAAGTAAGATATTTAAATATTTTACTTTTTTTATTAAGTTTAATACTGGTGACTCTGATGATGTGTGAAAATTTCTTTTAAACATAAATCACAACGGCACTGACATAATTAAAGAACTCAAGTAATGTTATTTTATAATTTAATGGTGAAATTAAACTAGTTTAAAAAGAATATAATCTTGCAAGCTATTTTTACTTCAGCAGTTGAATATTTTTTTTCTTTCTGAACACACTGAAAAGTCGTTTCTTAACATAGGAAAGTATATAATAACCAGTAATATAGAAATATTATAACCTCTTTCGAATTGCCCATGATTCTAAAAACGACTCTTTATCTTTAGATATCTCAGAAACGAATACATATTCGAGATTTAAAGAAACAATTATAAAAACAAGTATGCTTTTGCTACCACTGATTTTCGAAACCTTTGCTAGGTAGTTTTTTATGAGTATTAAGCCGTTTTCTTAATCCGGAATAAAGCTTTTTCGTATGTTATCAATTCGCAGGAAAACATTTTTAAATTGAACAAACCTGTTTTATAGACAAACATGATAAAATAACAGCATTAACATTGATATTAAAATTAATATTATTTTATACTTTTTAAGCCGTTTTCTTAATTCGGAATAAAGCTTTTTCGTATGCTATCAATTTGCAAGGAAACATTTTCATGTTAAACTAACCTGTTTTACAGACAAACATGATAAATTAACTGCATTAACATTGACATTAAAATTTATTTTATTTTGTAACGTTTGCATGAATAAATTTAGTTACGCAGCGGAAAATGCTTAATTGAGGATGGATTACATCATAAAAACCGATGTCCCTGTTTCAGAAAACTGATTAATACACTTTAAAAATTACTCTGAAATGTTTCCGAAAATCAATGGCTGCAAAACCACGTTTTTTTATATGTCAAAAATATAATTGGTTTCTGACGAGGGAAGGTCTCTGTAAGCGCATACTCAGAAAATTTTGAAAAAATTACAGAATATTCTTCTGATGAGGGTATATACGTTTATAAAAAGAATTGCTGCCGAACCTCGATATTACGTTCATCAACAAATTATGAAAATTTCGTTTATTTGGCAATTTATCTCCAGTTTGCTTATGGAAAAAAATATATACACTACTTTTATGTCAGATACTCTATCAGAAAAAAAACTTTTTCATGATGAACTTGTTTAGGTAAGTTTAACGTACATAATAAATAGATTTTTTATTACCGCAGTTTTGTGTACACATTTCTATTCATATATAATGAAATTTAATGATAGTATTTTATGATTTAAAACAAAATTTAAATCGACTGAAATGTTTAAAGATCAAAAGTAAGCCCAATTCTGAACATTGTCAATTAAAAACAAGAACGAAAAATCATGCTTCAAGCATAGATTACGTAACACTTTCCAACGCTTCCGAAATAATTTTACAAATCATACCGTTTAATAAGCTAAAAGATAACATCTAAGTAAACAATTTGGAAAACGCATAACATATTTAAAAACATAATTTCAGGAATTTCCAACATATACAATATTCGAAAAACTATCGGAATACTTTTATTCAGCCCTGTATAGGATCTATAGATTTGTATATATACTACATAGGATGCTAAATTTTAGTCTAGTTAGGAAACGCGTAGCACAGTTTAAAATTCTCCGTCTGGAGTTTCTGTCAATAAACGGAAATGTGTTCGCGAAATTGTGCTTCCCTGTATAGGATCTACAGAATTTATACACACCACATAATAGGCAAACAGCCAGTTAAAATTAAAATCTCGTTCAGTAACTTAAAACGCACTTCCAGTAATTATTGTTAACAGACAGTGAAGAATTCTTTTGTGTGTCCCTGTAAATGAAGATGACTGCTATACGCACAATATTCTGTAGTAAGCCTCTTGTAATGCACCTTAGTGATATAAATAAATTTCAATGCGTTTGAAATAGTGAAACATTATTTAAATAAACCGCATACGATTTTTCTCCATAGACGTAATGTAACGGAATTCTTTTGACTGTCCCTGTAAAGTAACTATAAGTGCTATGCACTTCCATTGAAATAGGGAACATGCTATAGATACTGACAATAACATATAAAAATTGCAGAGCAATCCGAGCATATTTACGGGACTTAGAGCACGGCCAGACGGCCAGACAGCCAGACGGCAGACGGCAGACGGCCAGACAAACCGAAGTCATAAACACTTTTCAACTAGGTTGGAAAGTGTTAAAAAGTAATGTTGCTATGGAAACAACGATTTCTTCGATATGGAAGTGTATAACGAATGAGTTCGTCATCGGTCATTTTCTTTTAAAATACACTTAAAAATTATTTATATAACCAGTGAAGCCGTTTAAATTAGAAAAAGTTAAGGAATGGAGAATAAAACAATGACAAAATTTCATTTAATCGATAATAAGTAGAGGGAAAAAACTGATTTATGCAACCTGATTTAAAGAATATTTTGAATTAATATTACTGCAAATGTAGAGAGAATTGTAAACTTTGAATGCAAAATGCAAACGATTGTTAGGGTTTGGCGAGGAAAAAATGTTGCTAGCCAAATCGCGTCTTTTTGCGCCAAATACTTGAAAGTATTTTTTTTTTCATTTTATTTATTTATTTATTTTTTTTAAATTTCCTATTGGGATTCCGCAGCTAAATTTGACTGTTCTTTTTTACATACATGAGTAGTTTCATCAGCAGTTTTTCCAAAATTTTCTTAGTATGCGCTTTAAGGAGACCTTCCTTGCCAGGTTTCTGGAGATAAAAAAGGCTTTTAGGAATCGTGGATAATTTGGAAGAGATTATCGTAAATTTTCTTTCGTCGTTACATTATATTTCCGAATATTAAGAAATTATTGACTTTTTACAGTGCACATATTTTTAGGACAATATTGTAACCATGTTTTGTGTGTGTGTGTGTGTAAACGTGATATCTCCTATACTATATTTCCGAAAGATTTCCCATTTGGCGAATATGTTATAAAGCATTGTTGCAAGAACGGTATAGAATTTGGAACAAATTGCCGAAGGATTAAGTACTTAATCTATTTCCAAATCATTTTACAACCGATTCTTTAGGAAATATCACCATTAAAATGTGACAGAGTATAAGTACTTAATAAGTGATAAATATTGCTGCTGGGTAATCAAGTATTAGAAGCTCAGAGGTGACGTCTCCAGATTTAAAGTTGGACCTCCAGCACTCGGATCCCACCGATTCAATTGTGCAAGAAAGTTATGTACAGCGCGATAGAAAAATAACTGGCAAATTTTTAAAGAGTGGCAGAGGAAATCTAAACAAGTATTTTTCATCATAGAATATGTATCCTGAAAGGACGCGTTTAAGCGCTAGTGACAAAGGAAAATGCGGAATGTGTAATAAAAGACAGCGTATAAGCGCCAATAGAGCGCACAAACATTTCGGATACATTACTATATCAGAAGTACTGTATATCAGAAACTATTAGGAATAATTTCTGAAAATGCGTTTTCAGTTATTGTATGCGTTTGTCAGTTTAACTAAATTTTTAAATACTACTCGGTGTGTATAAATGCTATATATCATATACAGGGCTACACAGAAGAATTCTTATGCATTACAGAGTAAGAACGTGAATTGCGTAAAAGTGGTTTTTCATTGAGTTATACATTTTCATATACAGAACTATAATAATTCTTTGTACCACCCATTTTTACAGACATTATTTTATTCACAAACACATAAGCAAGCAGTGTACATGTCTAAAAGTCTTAAAAAAAACTTTGAAAACTGCACAAAACTAGTCAATCTGTTAAAAATTTTAAAAAAGTAAAACTATTTTCAACTGTCGCTCTCAGGCATCTTGAGTCAGTGATGTTATGTTTTCTGCTTCGTCAGTCAATCTGTTGAAAACCCCCATTTTTATTTTTCCTAATAACGTATGGCGCCATTTATTATCTATTTTTGCGCGAACCATATCGTTGCATGTTTCTGAATTTGATGTAAATATTTCTATGGTTTCCTTCTGTAATGCGTAGTTTAAATTATTATAATTTGCGCCATATGTTATTAGGAAAAAGAAAAATGGGAGTTTTCAACAAGTTGACTGACGAAGCAGAAAACATAACATTTACTTTATTAAACAGCAAATGTTTGTTAAAATATTCTGCAAGTGTTTGAAACTGCTTTATAATCTATGCTTGACGTATTATTTTTATTCTTGTTAAATTTTGAAGCAGACTTTCTCTTACCAAATTTATAAATGAAGGAAACAATGGAGAGTATATTATTTACTCAACTTTCTTAATTTAATCCTGCGAAACAAAATCCATGGCAAGGAATGTCATAATCACAAAAAAGCGTTACAAGATAACTCACATAGGTGTAAGATTTACACCTTAAATATTGTAGGAATTTTGTTTGCATATTTCCCTTGATTCGATTGCTAGAAAATCCAGGTTTTAGCAAACATTTCATCCTATTTTTAGGGTTTCGTAATTGAAAGTAAAAACGGAACCATTATAAGATCACTTCTGTTCCTGTCCATCCGCCTGTCACAGCCCTTTATCTCTTAAACTACGGGACGTGGGAAGTTCAAACTTGGGAATGTTACAAAGCCTTTTTATCCACATATTTCAGATTATTAGTCATTTACAAATATGCTTAGGAGAAAATTAGGGGGCGAAGTAAGTTACTTGAAAAAAAGTTTTATTTTTGTATATCGCGTGAAAAATCTCGTAATACCGAACTCAAAAATATATTTGTTTTAATTTCAGCTATTATATTTTCTGTGAAATCATCGAATATGCACTGCAAAAATATGTCCCTACCCTCTATTTTCAAATCTACTGAAACTAAAATTATGAAAAAATTAGGGGCAGTAGGAGTTTATTTAAACCTTACAGAAAAACTATAGCGATTTTCCTCGGTGACATAGTTTTTTAAAATAACGTATTTTTGCGTTACACACAAACTTTTCGCGCGGTCAGAGGGGGAGTTGACGGGCGCTTCAGGTATGTATTGACGCAGAATCATCCAAGGATATTTGATAATGATCTTCGAAAAAAATGTCGGTATTTAGACGAGATATTAATTAAGTTACTTGAAAAAAATTATATCATGTAGGGTATTGTTCTAAAGATCTTGTAACATGAAACTAAAAAAATTATTTTTTTTTAATTTTAGGTAATATATTTTCAGAGATATCGTCAAAAGTTTACTGGAAAAATATACCCCCCCCCTCCTATTCCCGAATCTATTGAAACTAAAATTAGGAAAAAATTAGGGGTAGTAGCAGTTTATTAATTCATAAATTTAATGTATGGAATCCTTTGACTTATACTCTAACCTGACCGATTTTTTTAGCGTACACTGTTAAAAATTTGGTTTTAGATTGAACCAGATTTTGATGCTTTAGTAGCTGCATCCATAAGATCAAGAAATCTGGTTTCAACATTTGGAGCTCCGAGTAAACCGTAGCTCCAAATATTGAGACAAAATCTTAACATCTTCTGGTTGCAACTACTGCAGCATTACAAGTTGGTTCAAACTAGGACAAATTTTTTAACAGTACACAAAAAGGCATCCCGTGGATTGAATATGTTATTTGCAAACCGCATTTATTGATATCGATTCCTCCCAGTGTTATGAATATTTGAAATGTTTACAAATTTTTAAGAGAAACAAAATGTGGGGCTAAATTGTTTAACAAAAGAAGAAAAATAAAATAAATATAAATAGCTCCTAAATTGTTTAAAACAAATTTATGATGTTGAGCGAATTGAATACACATGCATCAGTAAATTGTGACTTTTATATTAGAAGAAATTTCTTTTTAACCGATTGACTACATCATCGTCGAAACCAACTTTCGAAGTTGTTTCTGTTTTTACATTTTTTAAATTCTGAAAACTAAACTTTCTGAATTTGTGTCAATAAATAAGCGAAATATTACTATTCATAATTAATGTTATTGGAATATTTTTACCGTAAAAATCATGCGTTTGCACAATCATCTATGCATCGCACTTGGCAGTTACAAATGCAATTACAAATGCGTTAATGTTTTATATACAGGCCCGCATATACTATGTATTCAAAGAGACTTCTGGAGACTGGGTGTCTAATTCTTGAAGTAGTTTTTCAATGTTTTTCGTATTCCAATTATATTAAATTATAGATATCTGTGAAAATGAATGTAATCCATTGGTAAACGTACAGATAGATACCTTTTGCTGCAAAAATTTTAAATAATTGGCAACAAGTACTTATTTGGAAATTTCAAATATCAAGCGTCTACGACCTACAGAAAAAAATATTTAGATTTATCCAGATTACCTCTGATGACGTCATGATAATATATTATTGACAGAAGAGAACGCTCCATTTTATTAATGATATACATTCACAATGTTAGTAAGTTCACTGGAGAAAAACATCCATTTCTCTTTGGTAGTCGATTTAATCCAAGAGTTCAGTAGACGTTCATGCTGTATAAAACTTATTCGAGTTCAACTACGTGTTTCGGTAAAACATTGGAGTTTAATTTGAAATACTAACTGTCCATCTACATTGTTTTTAATAATTGAATTAGTGTATTCGTAAATTCGATTAAAAATATACTATAACAACAGTCAAAAGAAAAAAAAATTCAAAAACTTTATTTTTAATGAAAAAAATTACCGCTACTAGTTTTAACGATTTAAAAAAATCTTCAAATAAACAAAACATTTGTTTTTAAAAAGAATAAAATGTTTTTTATAAATCACCGTGATTTATACACGAATTGTTTTTTATTTATTTTTATTTTTATATATTATTATTTATCTATTTGGTACTTTCTTACGATAACGATCCCCTCAATTAGAATTACGCCAAGCGCATCGTTACCATTTCCCCAATGTCGTTGTCAAGTTTACATATATGCCATATATATATATATACCACACTCTATTCATTCATATATAAACCACGTCATATGGCGTACGTATGAAAGTGTATCATATATATCATATAATATATTCGTCATAATATGCGTAATATATACATAGCATTTACATATTTTGTTACACATAACTGTCATATGTACGTCACACACATCTGATATGTATGTCATTTGCATACGTCCAGTAAACGTCATTTGATCACATTATATTTGATCACATAAATAATATATCACCATATTGATGTTTGGTCACCACTTTATATAATTTGGCGATCCATCTCAGTCGCTTGGCGATTCATCCTTGGGGGGTCGCTATAACAAAGTACCTTTCTGTTTTCCAAAACTAAATCGACACTAAATTCCAACTCTAAAATCGAAAGGGTGAGTGGAAACTGATATCATTCCAACAAAATTAAAAATGAAATGAGAAAGCTATTTTGAAGACTTTACACTAAGCTATCTAATAAGTCAAATACCGTAACATTCCTACCTCACACCATCAGCGTATTTAACCTTGAAGATTTCGTTGAGTGGTAACAATCCCGGACTGCAACTCTTACATCACTTAAGACGAAGATTGAAATTTCAAGAAATTAGTCTCTTGTTAACTGAATTCGAACTACTAAGGCACTGGAAAAATGTTTAAGGTCGAGTGAAAAAGCCCATGTTTCGGTTTTAGAAATTTTGCAAATGCAAAAGAATTAATGTAACAAAAATGCCACTCGATTGTGCACTGTAAGGTGATGGTATTGAGAAATAATGGGATAAAATCAGGCAAAAAATTAACATGATTAAATTTTGTACTATTTTATGTTTCAAAAATGTGTAAGGTCGCGACTGTTTTTTGACTCGTATGCAGATTATATCATTCTGCGCATGCCTCAAAACCTTAAAATTCGAGTTACTAAACGTTTCTACAGCATTGAACGGTTTGATTCTGCTGTTGATAAAAGTGCCGAGACATAAGCATTTATCTGGTGCAGAATGTGACACAATTCTGGGCATGAAAACATGTGGTATAAGAGGAAATCATATTATAAGATCTAAAGGTCGATCAAAAACCTTTTATAAGATTCTTCCAATTATGGAAAAACTAAACGCACGGGTATTTCTTTCTTACTTAATTTCAAGCCGCAAAATGTAAGCAGTATTTCGATTGACATGTGAGAAACGAATTCACTTCGTCTCAAACAGTTAATGATTAAACTTACCAACAGTCGAACAATCCGCATTGTTTTAATTTCAGATGAAAGGGTAAAGTATGTAAAATTGAGACCTTGCCAAAATTTTAAAAAGTAGCGTAAATTTGCTCGTGAGCGGTTTGCCAAAACATATGTTTTATTTGGAGATAAATAGAAAAAAGTTGTATTTTCTGACGAAAATAAATTTTATTTGGATGGGCTTTGTGAGTTGATTAGTAAAGCCTTATTTTTAAACGCCAATTCGGAGGTGGGTATGTTATATTATGGGAGAATTTGAAGCAGGTGGAACCCTACCCATTGTCGTAATTGATAATAAAATGGTCGGAGAAAAGTAACAAAATTTATTGGGAGAACATTTGCTACCCAAAGCCCCACTTGTTACATCGGTAAAGTGTATATTTCAACAACGCCATGTTTCTAAGTCAACAAAAGCGTGGTTTGAAGGTGATGGTGTCCAAGTTATGGAGCGGCCTTCTGGATGCTGGCCTTCTTCCGATGCTGCTTTCACCTCATCTGATGACACAAAACGGCGTCCCTGTAAATGTTTTTCCATGGATGGGAACAGGTAATGAGAGGCTACGCCTGCAGAAGGTAGACGCACGTCATCCGCCGATTCCAGGCTCTGGTGAGCTCATACGAGTCACGACCAAGAAGGAGCCGGTTTACCCGGACCGCTTCAAGGTGGTGCTCTTCGGCCGGGGGAGAAGCTGGGGCGTGAGCCTATCTGCACTTCGTCACCCTTTCCCAAATGAATTGACGACAAAGGCCGAAGCGATACGGTGGAGCTAGAGGACACCACTATTTCACACTTGGGCGGAACGTGGGAGTGAACTACAGCCTCGTAGCCGGAATCCCATAAGGGAAGCCGGGTCCAAGGCCCATGTTGAACACTCCCACGACCCATTAATGTACCACACCTTCCGAATATCAAATCCTCGTCTTAAGACGGCGGCCAACCCTTCTTTCGAACCTGGGGCCGAAGCCAGTCCAGCGCGTCTTTCCGTAGTCAGAGATTTCTGAGCCTGACAAGGTTGGGACTAGCAGATTTCTTCTAACAATAACTTCTGATTATTAACCTCGACCGGGTCCGCTTCTTTAGCGTGCTTGAGAGGAGTTTCGACGTTCCTCAGAGTCCGATAGTGGTCCTTCATTCTTCCGTTGTAGTGCATATATATGAGTGTGATCTCGTTGAAGGGGGTCGTTGGGCTACAGCCTAGGTTCGCCTAAGGTGGTTTTAGCCTCGCGGGAATACCTTCGGTGAGTTACAACCTAGCCAGGCGTGACTATGCGCTTGGGACCAGCTTTCTTCGAGGTCCCGGGTTGGCGAAAAGCACCTCCTGCTCCTTTGTAGTGATATGATATGTGCGTGATCCGTTGAATGGAGGATTCCATTTGATGGTGACAACCTAGCCAGGCATGACTATGCGCTTGGGACCAAGTTTCTGCGTGATGGGAACAGGTAAAAGTCACACGGAGATAAGTCCGGTGAATAGGGTTGATATGGAAACACATTAGTGCGAGATTTGGAGAGGAACTGTTTTACCAATTGTGTTCGATGTGCTGGAGCGTTGTCATGCAGGATATACCAGTCGGCACTCTGCCAGAACTGAGGCCGTTTACAACGAATGGATTCCCTCAAGCGACGTAAAATGCATACATAATGCTCCTTATTAACTGTTCGGCCTTCGGGAATAAATTATGAATGCACAATTCCTTGAGAATCAAAAAATACCTGCATCATTACTTTACTTTTGCTCCGATTCTGCAGGAATTTTTTCGATCGCGGTGAGTCCAAAGTCTCCATTGGTGTTTTACCTAAGCTTTGACAGATTTAATGTTGCAGCGCTGTTCAAAAATAGCCATATTTCTTACGTCGCCGAGCAAAGGTAACTAACTTCGGAAGATAACAGCTGCGCGTGCGGTTTGGTCACATGTCATGGGCTAAACCAACTTGGGCAAGTAGGGGAGGGTTCGGAGAATGCATTTCAAGCATTTTAACATTAAGTACTTGCTTTTGACGTCAGAAATAGCCGCAGTCCCCGACTTTTAGGATCGTGCCTCGTAAAAGTAGTTTATTTGCAATATTACTTGTTCTCAGTAAGTTGAGTGGAAAAGGGATAACTTTAAATCATTTTTAATTAATAATATTTTTCTTTGAATTTTATTGTAGGAACACTCATCGACTAGAACTACAATCAAATAATGGTGAACATTTCTCTAAAGTTGATATTTTTTTAGCATAAATGTTTATTGTGTTTATTCAACACTTACACTATCTTGGGTGTTATCCCTTTTCCACTAATTCATTAAATTACATTAAGCAAAGGAAATATATTTGGTTAAGTGTTTTTGTTTTAATAGTTTACAGATTGATTTTGAAATTCTCAAACATGTTATGCAGTGAAATTTTCACTGTTAAATATCTAAAATTTTATTATACGTTTCTGCAAAGAGGAAAGAGACTGTTATAGAAACGGTGTTTAAGACGGTATGTTGGTTTGAATGTATTTTTAACAATTTTTCAAGACAGTTGCACAATAAAATGTCATTATAGAAAAATGTCATGCTTTTGCTGAATAAATCCATATATGAAGTTAAAAAAATATTTTCAATTTGTTTGAAACTTTAAAACTGCATCAAAATTCTCAGATTTAAACACTAAAAACGACACAAATATCTAGGCTGATTGAAATTTTGTATGAAAACAATGAAATTAAAAATTTTGATATTTCCCTCAAAAAATGGAATATATATATATATATATATAGAGAGAGAGAGAGAGAGAGAGAGAGAGATTAACAAATAGATCATACGAGGAAAAAGTAATTTGTTTTTAAATAAAATAAAATACTTATGGAATGTTTTCAGCTCATTAGCGTACATAAAAGAAGAAAACTGATTAAAATATTCTTCTAAAAACTAGTATTAAAGTTTTATTAAATAAACTTTAAAAGGGCTTTGCGAAATGAATCCTTTTATTTAAGTTAAACGAAGAAACATAGAATTTAAACGAAGAAAAGACAAAAACATCTTTTAGATACTTCGATAAAAAGCTTCGTTTATAAAAACTCATTTTTATCCTTGTAATTAGAAATGCATCGTGTTTGATAAGGATGAAGTTTGATAGTGAAATATTGTTAATGAAATGTTATAGAATTTTCTTTGTAATCCATCCTTTTGTTTCATTGTTGATACTCTCAATGCTTTATTCATAGTAAATTTTGTTTGATTACTTTTCATACGAAAGTAGTTTAAAACTATTTTTAAACTGACAGATTTTTTTATTTGCTGAGCTTGTTAAATATTTGTTTTGCCTTTAAATATTGTTTTAGACATTTTTATAGGAGAGGAAAGGGGAGAATTCTGATGTTGACAAATATTTTTAATTGCTAATATTGACGATGTTAACATTAGAACATCTTCAGTATACAAACAGATATGAGTATATTAAAAAATTATTTGATAATTATCTAGCTTCTTCTAAATTTAAATCAATGAACTATAAATAAGAAATGCAGGATTCTAATTGTTATGTTTTATATAATGTAATTCAAAACAGATAAATTAATATATTTTTGTGTAATCTTGTATGACGTTTTCTATCGACCATATAATCTTACTTATAATAAAATCCAAAGGCGAGAAAGTGTCTGTAACGGTACCGGGTTGTACCACTCTGCGATTCGAATGTAGTTAAACGCCATGTTAGGCTTACTGAAAAAGAAGTTATATTACCTACTTTCGTCGTTTAAATATTTGTAAAAGCATATTCAAGCTTTTAAATCTTTTAATTTTGTTTAAAACCTTAAAACACTATTTCATAAAAAAAATGTATATTAACATTTCTGTAAAAAAAAAAAAAAAAAAAAAAAAAATTCTGTAAGCACTTTTTTTTTTCAGAATGCGGTGATTTATTTCCTTGGGAGAGATTTGAGGTTGATTCAGTATAGTGTCGCCATCTACTGGCGGATTTTGAAATTGCTTCCATAGTTCCGGATTTCGGGTCATCCCGAAATTCACGATTATTTGACAAAATTCATGTTTTTTTCGTGATTCTTTGACAAAATATGCATTTTTTCTGCTGTTCTTTGACAAAATTTCATTTTTTCGTAGTCCTTTGAAGAAATTTGCGTTTTCTTTTTGCGATCCTTTGAGGAAATTTGCGTTTTTTGCTATTATTTGACGGAATTTGCCTTTTATTCACGATCCTTTGACAAAATTCGAGTTTTTTCTGAGATTGACGAAATTAGCGGTTGTTTTTTTCGATCCTTTGACGAAATTTCACTTTTTTCGCGATCGCTTAACGAAATTAGACATTTTTTCGCAGTGCTTTGAAGAAATTTGTGTGTTTGTTTCTAGACCCTTTGAAGAAATTCATGTTTTTCCTCGATTATTTGACGAAATTTGCAGTTTTTTTTTTTTTTTTTTTTGCGATCCTTTAACCTTTTTTTTTTTTTTTTTTTTTTTTTTTTTTTTTTTTTTTTTTTTTTTTTTTATGTGATCCCTTGATGAAATTTTTCATATTTTTCGGAGTCCTTGGAAGAAATTTGCGTCTTCTTCGTAAGCCTTTGACGGAAATCGCGTTTTTCTGCAATTTGTTAACAAAATTAGAGGTTTTTTTTTATGCGATCCTGCAACGAAATTTGCGTTTTTATTTTCGGTACTTTGACGACATTCACGTTGTTTCCACAATCCTTTGATGAAATTTTCTATTTTTTCTGAAAACGATAGACATAATTGATTTTTTTCTGCGACAATCGTTCAAGATTCGAGATATTTATGTTCGAAATTTTGGACTGAAGACTTAAATTTTCGAAATCGAATGCCTTAAATTTTTAGGAAAACTTGAACAGAATCACCCCTGATGAAATAAATACATAACTATTTTTTGTTTCTAACGAATCGTAATATAAATTAATTTTAAACTAAAATTTGAGAGAAAAATTATTTGTTTTTAATTTCGGGAAGAGAAGGGGAGGGGGGGCCGTGTTCACCCGCCACTGAAGTAACAATATCTTAGTGATTAAACATTGAAACACAATGGACTGAAAAAAAATTAGGAATCGGTAAAATTTTCGAAAAATTTCAGAAAATCTAAAATTTTAGTAAAAATTTACAAATTTAGAAAATTTTCGAATTTTTCTTTCCGGACTTCAGGTTTTTCCGGATTTTGTATTTTCGGATAATGGGTCATATACTGTAAAATGATTCTTTCTTATCAAACGTAATTAAAATATAAGAAATGCATACCATTTAATTTTGCTTATGTAATCAAACAATGAGTTATGGTAAGTCAAGTTATTTAAAAACTCATTGATAACACTTTTTTAGCTCACAGGCTATCAAAGCCTGAGAGCTAATGTGCCCGCCCGTTCTGTATGTATGTATGTATGTATGTATGTATGTATGTATGTACGTATGTACGTACGTAACGCGATAACTCGTGATAGAATTATCCGTTTTGCTTCAAATTTTGTTTACAGGTTCATTCTAATAAGGCGCTTCCCTGATTAGTTTTGGGAGTTCATTGGTTAAGTATAAAGGGGGGAAAGGGGGGGTTAACTCCCCCTTAATTTAGATAAATGGGTTTTTCATGCAGAAGTATCCGTTTTTCTTCAAATTTCGTATATAGGTTCATTGTGATAAGGTGCATCCCTGATTATTTTTTGGAGTTCATTAGTTAAGTATAAAGGGGGGAAATGGGGGGCTAACCCCCCCCCTTAATTTAGATAAATGGGTTTTTCATGCAAAATTATGCGATTTTCTTTAAACTTTGTATATAGGCTCATTGTGGTAAGGCACTTCCCTAATTAGTTTTGGGTGTTCATTGGGTAAGTATAAAGGGGGGTAAACGGGGGGCTACTCCCCCTGAATTTAGATAAATGGGTTTTTCATGCAGAATTATCCGATTTTCATCAAATTTTGTATATAGGCTCATTGTGATAAGGCACTTCCTTGATTAGTTTTGGGGGGTTCATTGGATAAGTACAAAGGGGGGAAACGGGGGGCTACCCCCCCTTAATTTAGATAAATGGGTTTTTCATGCAGAATTATGCAATTTTCTTTAAACATTGTATATAGGCTCATTGTGATAAGGCACTTCCCTAATTAGTTTTGGGTGTTCATTGGGTAAGTATAAAGGGGGGTAAACGGGGGGCTAATCCCCCTTAGTTTAGATAAATGGGTTTTTCATGCAGAATTATCCGATTTTCTTCAAATTTTGTATATAGATTCATTGTGGTAAGGCGCTTGCCTGATTAGTTTTGGGTTTTCATTTGTTAAGTATAAAGGGGGGAACGGGGGGGTGGCTCACTTCCCTTAATTTAGATAAATGGGTTTTTCAAGCAAAATTATCCGATTTTTTTCAAATTTTGTGTATAAATTCATTGTACTAAGGCGCTTGCCTGATTAGATTTTGGGGGTTTATTGGTTAAGTATACAGGGTGGGAACGGGTGCTTATCCCCCCCCCCCCTTAATATAGTGTCGATTTCTTTATTTTTCGAGTGGCATTATTCTTTGAAAAAATAGCATAATATACAATTAGTGTGAGTAGCCTGTGAGCTCAATGCCCTCAGTTTAACTGGGCAGTTTTCTTTTTTTATTACAAAAACTTTCGCACATGGATTATTTGTTAATATTTTATTTTGTCCAATTGTTGAACTATTTCAGAAATTTAATACTAAGTAAAAAAAAAAAAAAAAAAAAAAAAAAAAAAAAAAAAAAATTATATATATATATATATATATATCCTTATTATTTTTATTTGTAGAAATCATCTGTCCTTTTTAAAATGTATTTTTCTACAATACAAACCTTTCAATAATAAATCTCCATGCTGTTTGTTTGTATGAAGTCTTATGAAAATGAAACGCAGATCAACAATCCGTCATTTTTGACGGGGTTATATAATAGTGAATAATATATTTTTTAACCTACAGTGGGGTCCAAAAATGTGGACGCATTTTGGGAAAAATGCTTTTTTGCTCACAGGCTATCAAAGCCTGAGAGCTTATGTGCCCGCCCGTTCTGTATGTATGTATGTATGTATGTACGTATGTACGTACGTAACGCGATAACTCTTGACAGAAATAACCGTTTTGCTTCCAATTTTGTTTATAGGTTCCTTGTGATAAGGCGCTTCCCTGATTAGTTTTGGGGATTGATTGGTTAACTATAAAGGGGGGAACGGGGGAGCTAACCCCCTTTAATTAAGATAAATGGTTTTTCATGCAGAATTGTCCAATTTTCTTCAAATTTTGTATATAGGTTCATTGTGATAAGGTTCTTTCCTGATTAGTTGTGGGGGTTCATAGGTTAAGTATAAAGGGGCTAACGGGGGGGGAATCCTCCCCCTTAATTTAGATAAATGAATTTTTCATGCGGAGTTATCCGATTTTCTTCCAATTTTGTTTATAGGTTCCTTGTGATAAGGCGCTTCCCTGATTAGTTTTGGGGATTGATTGGTTAATTATAAAGGGGGGGGGGAACGGTAACGGGGGGGGAATCCTCCCCCTTAATTTAGATAAATGAATTTTTCATGCGGAGTTATCCGATTTTCTTCCAATTTTGTTTATAGGTTCCTTGTGATAAGGCGCTTCCCTGATTAGTTTTGGGGATTGATTGGTTAATTATAAAGGGGGGGGGGGGAACGGGGGGCTAACCCTCCTTAATTTGGATAAATGGTTTTTTCATGCAGAATTATCCAATTTTCTTCAAATTTTGTATATAGGTTCATTGTGATAAGGTTCTTTCCTGATTAGTTTTGGGGGTTCATAGGTTAAGTATAAAGGGTGTAACGGGGGGGTTAATCCTCCCCCCTTATTTTAGATAAATTATTTTTTTCATGCAGCGTTATCCGATTTTCTTCAAATTTTGTATATAGGTTCATTGTGATAAGGTTCTTTCCTGATTAGTTTTGGGGGTTCATAGGTTAAGTATAAAGGGGGCAACGGGGGGGGGTTAATCCTCCCCCCTTATTTTAGATAAATGATTTTTTTCATGCAGAGTTATCCGATTTTCTTCAAACTTTCTATATGGGCTCATTGTGGTAAGGGGCTTCCCTGATTAGTTTTGGGGGTTCATTGGTGAAGTGTAAAGGAGGGAAACGGGGGCTACCACCCCCCTTAATTTTGATAAATGGGTTTTTCATGCAGAATTATCCAATTTACTCCAAATTTTGTATATAGGCTCATTGTGGTAAGGCACTTCCCTGATTAGTTTTGGGGTTTCACTGGTAAAGTATAAAGTGGGGAACGGGGGAACTAACCCCCCTTGATATAGATAAATGAATTTTTTAAGCAGAATTATCCGATTTTCTTCAAATTTTATATATATGTTCATTGTGATAAGGCGCTTCTCTGATTAGTTTTGGGGGTTCTTTGGTTAAGTATAAAGGGGGGACGGGGGGCTAACCCCCCCCCCCTTAATTTAGATAAATGGATTTTTCATGCAGAATTATCCGATTTTTTCAAATTTTGTATATAGGTTCATTGTGGTAAGGCGCTTCTCTGATTAGTTTTATGGGTTCATTGGTTAATTATAAGAAGTAGAAACGGGGGATGGTTCCCCCCTCTTAATATATTGTCGATTTCTACATTTTTCAAGGGCTTATTTCAAATTCTTTGAAATAAGAATATAATTTACAGTTAGTGTGAATAGCCTGTGAGCTCAATGCCGTCAGTTTAACTGGGCAGTTTTCTTTTTTTATTTAATGTTTGATGGATCATAACACCATATATTTATTAGTAATACCATAAAAGCTATATACCACTGTCAAGATAATTTAATCAAAAATATTATGCAATACAGTTTGTTGAAGTATAAATATTTTATCAAACGTTTTAGCCCAATAAGCCCAAAAAGGCAGTAAAACCTGGTTAGATTGATGATAATTATTCTTCCTTTATTTGAATGTAGCCAACGCATATGAAGGTTTGAAGTGACAGACAGATTCCATTTTATTTGGTAATGTGTCAATCAGAGCTAGGATAGGGTAGGATTTAAAAAGAAATATGCCTTATTTTGGTAATTATAGGAGGACTTTTATGACTATTTGGTATGATTGCTATCAAGTTGCTAAAGTTCTTTGCCACCTTTCAATTTTTGAGCTAGTAAAGCATAATAAAAATAAGCAAACATCATAAAGAGTTCATTACTTACTCAGAAATCAATATATAACAATATTTTTATGTGTAGAAAGCTATCGTTATGATGAAATTGGAAGTAATTTAACAAAGGGCTGTCTAAGTCACGAAAAACAAGACTGGTAAAGACAGGAAAATGTGAAGGAGAGCAATTGGTGGTAGAAGAGTAAGGTCTCTGTGTATAGATCACAGAAAATAGTCATCTCGATGTGTTCAACATGAAATGTTGACAACATACACAATCATACAATTATATAACAATTAGAATCTTGTATTTCTTATTTATAGTTCATTGATTTAAATTTAGAAGAAGCTAGATAATTATTAAAGAATATTTTAATATATTCATATCTGTTTGTATACTGAAGATGTTCTAATGTTAACATCGTCAATATTAGCAAGTAAAAATATTTGTCAACATCAGAACTCTCACCTTTCCTCTCCTATAAAAATGTTGAATACACCACAGTTTTGGACAAAATGTTTGATAAAATATATATAATTCAACAAACTGTATTGCATAATATTTTTGATTAAATTATCTTTAGAGTGGTATATTGATTTTATGGTATTACGAGGAAATATTTGGTGTGATGATCCATCAAACTATAAAAAAGCATTTTTCTGAAAATATGTTCACAATTTTGGACCCCACTGTAGGTTAAAAAATATATTATTCATTATGTGATCGATAGAAAAGTTCATACAAGATTACACAAATATATATTAATTTATCTGTTTTGAAGTACATTATATAAAACATAAGAATTAGAATCTTGTATTTCTTATTTATAGTTCATTGATTTAAATTTAGAAGAAGCTAGATAATTATTAATTAATTTTTCAATATATTCATGTCTGTGTGTATACTGAAGATGTTCTAATGTTAACATCGTCAATACTGCAATGGGGAACTGAGTCAAAGCACAGTTCTGTAGGGAGTGCAGCATTTTGGTCAAAATGCTAGAATTTCATGAAAAATAAATTATAAATAAAATAAAGAGTGAATATATTAAAATGAGCTAAACGTCATTTTTACCAGACAGAAAAATAGTAGGGTAATGTAACTACTAAGTAAAATGAGATATAATTTTGGATTAGCGTGTTTACTGATTTTGGAAACTGATTACTGTTAAAGATTTCATAGATTACAATTTTTTCTTTATTAATTTCGAATATATATATATATATATATATATATATATATTATTTATTTTTGCAAAAAATATGAATTGTAACGTATTCAATTATACGATTCCAAAATTATAACTCATTCCACCAAGTAGAGATTGCGTTGTGCTTAAAAAGTTACACTCACTGGAATCTGTTTTACAATGAATAAAAATGAATTTAACATTTAGAATTCCAAATTTTAAATCTATATTTTTGCTGAACTACTAGTCTGATTGACTTCACATTTAGCGTTCGAATTTGTAATACACCAACGAATCAAAATATGATACAAATTTATGTGTTGGTATGGACAATTATAATGTTTGTTGCAATTTCTATATGCAGACGAACTACTAAATAAATTTTATGTATACCATTAATTAGTAGATGTTCTTACTAATTGATTTATTCTATTCGCATATCTATAAGATGACTTATGGAACATTTTGCGGAAAGCTGTTCTTTTTTCCCCCCAAAACTGTGCATTGACTAACAAGTAAGTGAATTGTACGTAAGACGTACATATATTTAAATCCTCCACCGATTAAAATATTTTTTTCATTTACATTTAGTAATAAAATCATGTTTGATTTTTATGGTTTTTATGATGCTTCAAAGTTTATTTTGAGAAATCATCCAAAATTGACATTTGTAATAGGACGTAGTAAACATCTAAAATATCACAAAATTTAGTATTTTAAGTTTAACTCGTTAGAATAATAGAAATTATAAATAACTAGATTAGAATGATATATTTTGGCTAAATAGTTCTCTTTTGTTAATTTTACGTATTGTTCTATCTAATGCTTATATGGTAATAAAATCAAATAAATGTGAAAAAAGGTGTTTGCACAATGTGCAATGCATATGTAGCTATAAATAAAATTATGTTTGGTTTTTCAATTTACCTGAAAAAAGTAATTTTAGATTTGCTGTCGAACAAGACATTGCTTCTGATATTATTTAAAATTTTAGCAATTGTATTACACAGATAGATATTTCAAATACAATATCGACATATATGTTAGTAAAAAAATATATATTTGAGGTGTGCCATGAAAAGTAAGTTTGTATGATTCGATGGAAGATTTCGCTTGGATAATATTCTGTATACCATAAAAACATATAAGGTACACAGAGACAAGTGTAGTCGCGTTGCAAATATGCATACCATGCTTAGCGCACAGCTAATTATTTAAAGACATTTTAATTGAAAGATAGTTAGGTTAGCAACTGTTTGCAAATGTAAAGCACGAAAAGTTCATCATTCTACCATACGATGAGCTGGTGGGAACCTTTGAGCGAACGATCTGTGTTTGCTCAATAATCAAATTGGACTTGTCAGTGATCGATCAGCTGTTTTGAATACCGTTTTGTGGCGATTTTTTATTTTAATGTGGTAATTAAATATGTAAAATTCAATAATTTAAACTATGTAAAGAACACAGATTAGTCTACTGTCCGTTTTGAGTGACGCCTTTTGTATAAACTTGCCTAGGCATTTAAAAAGCTGGGGCAATAGATCACAAAATAAACACTGTAAGTGTACAGCCTTAAATTGAATAGCACCAGATATTTTTTCAAGGACAATACCACATCGTCTGTTTATTAATCATCATTATTTGACTCTCAACAATTAATTAAAAAACTATTACCATATATAACTGTGTTATATAAATACCTGAATACATTTTATAGTTATTATTTGTATTTATACATAATTTCCTGTTTGTTTACGTATCATGTTTATATCAGAGCAGCGAGTAAATGTAGACTGTATCCCATGAACTATTGTAAATGTTACTAAATGTATTATAAACAGTGAAAGAGAGCTTTAAAGGTTCCGACAGAGATGGGAGAATCTCAAAAGTACATGTTTGTCTCGCGAGAAAACCAAGACGAACCTCAAGAAAAGTGAGAAGCAAGTTCATGGGATGGTAACAAAAAGTAGAAGAGCATGGCAAATCTTCATCGAGAAATGTTTTGAAGTAAAAAGGCTCTACTAATATCAGAACTATTCTGGTCCTTCAATTTTTAAATAGCAAGAGAGATTGCTTATCATAATGTCACCTCAAATAACCAAATTTTTGCACAAAAGCAAAATTTGAAAAACCTGCAGAAAAACCCTAAACAAGCAGCGAAAAATACAGCAAATTATAACTCCGAATAAGGAATTAAAATATAAAGTTCCTTAGCAAGGGAAATAATTATGAATAAAATTCAAATTGTTTGGAAAATATTTTACCAGATTAAGTTTATGTGTTTTAAAGGAAATTTAATTTACTAACCAAAGCAGTGTCATTTTTTATTTTTCATTTGTATATTATACTTTTAAATATGTATTAAGTTGATATATGATTATTATGAATTTAGCCAAATGTATCGTAAATAATCTGTGAAATCTTACAGCTAAATAAATGTTATTTTGGTTTGACTAAAAGTCGAAAAAAAAAGTAAAAAATTTTATGTCAAAATAAACTTTATTTATCAGAGTTTTTTTTTAAAGTGTGGATACAATTAAAATGTTTTTCTCATTCAAACTACAAGTATTGTACTTTTATTTAACTTTTTTAATTGAAAAATATTAAATAATATCGTAGAAAACCAGTGTGTAGACTTGCCCTTTAAAAGCAAAATCCTTTGATAAGTGTGTTAGCACGCGGACTGCACATTAAGTTTCTGCCATATGGCTGTTTAATAAAAGTAAAATTTATTCAAACAAATCACTCTTCTTAGAAATTGTATGCAGAATACTTACATACATTCCCAATTTTATTGAAATACAAATACGTTTAGTAAACACCACGTCAATGCTGCACCAAGATTCTCGTGTGCTCTTGGACAGGTGTACGTTACATTGTCCGCAGAATGTTGTATTATTAAACATTTATCTGAGTAAGTATTCACAAATGTTGTGTGATTTTAATAAATGACATGTAATAAAAATATGCTGGATACTGTGAACATATTTTTTAGTAAAATTTTAAAGTAAAATTTCTCTTTCGTGCATAATCATTCCGTTGAAATATTGTTGCAGTAAAAACATTTTGCATGTTTTTTTTTTTTTTTTTAGTTTTCTTTTTATATTAAAATAAATATCTCTGATTTTAAACATAGTTTTTTTTTTGTAAACGATTTGTAAAATCAATACTTAATTTGAAACTGAAGAATCAATATATTAAATTTTTAATAGATAATTTTTAATTGAATTTAAATAAAATTATTAAAATAAAAAGACTAAATGGAAGCGAACGCTTCCAAAGATATTTTATAGCATTTATTTTGATATTTCAATAAGAAATATCAATTTATAAAATCATTTTTAATACATTACTTTAATGCATAATTATTGTTTTATTCTATAAACATTTATGTTAATAATGATTAAGGAACTGCGAAACGATAAAAACAGAGAGTAAAGTAAAATGTACAATGAAAGTTTAGAAATCTTTTTTAGACAACCGTTCCTATTTTAAATTTAAAAACTTTAAGTATATCTTTCTATAAATATATTTTCATCGTGTACAAATCCAGAAGCATTCTAAGTGGTTCTTACTCTTCCTTTAACACATTGTGGTGACACCCTTAGAGTGTCTGAAAAATAATTTTCATTGCTTTGACTAAATTCTTTCATTACCTCAACATCTGTCACTGAATATGCTTTTTAAATTTTGTCTCTCAGTAAAATGTTTGACAAATGAGAATCTCATTTATATTCCGTGATTCTAGTGTGGGAAATTTATCATAGCTGCAGGGTTTCCAATCATGTCAAATATTCATAATCTCTCCAGCATAAAGTATACCGTCTATTAAGAGAGTGTTTTGGGATTTGATCTAGCGTGATCGTATTTCCTTCAGACGGTTACTTGATTGATGAACGTTTCTGGATGCAAGGAATATTGCTGTCGAAAAGAAATGCATTTCACTCGATCAATCCACTATCTATACTTTTTAAATTTGATTCTTCTAATATTCCGGATCATAACAAGAATAATTATCCTTAATCTATAAAAATTTCAATTCAAAATTTACGGAGTAGTTAGATGCTAAAAATCGACATTATAATTAAAAATACTAATAATGTTTTAATAGTACTTTTTCGAATATTTCGTTGACACAAAGAATTTAAATGCGTTTTTCTTAAATATATATATATATATAAATAAAAAAAAAATCACTTTTTAATCACACTGAAAAATACGAGCTCTTTAAATGTTTATCACCATGTATGAAATAGTATGTAAAAATCTATGATTTCTGTTTGATTCAATTATTTCTTAATCTCAACATATGTATTGTAATAGAGGGTGTCCGAAGAAGGTTGGACTGATTTGAAAGAATCACAACTCTAAAAATAATTGAGTAAATGCAATTATATTTTTTTCAAAGTACTTCTCAAATATCCAAGATTTGTTAGATGTAGCTGTTTTAAAATCGTGACATTCAAACGATGCGCAGAATCGATGATTGGAAAATGCAAATCGCACCACACATTCGCAATTTTAAATTTTTGCTGAGGTTATTTGTGTACATAGTGGATGCTTTCCTACTAAATCGAAGATGCTGAAAAATTTCTGATTGACATTTTCCCCATAACTCCAATAGTTTTAGACTTATACGCTTTCCACTCCGGAATCATCAAAGAAATTGCGAATGTGTGGTGCGATTTGCTTTTACATATCATCGATTCTGCGCATCGTCTGAATATTACGACTTTAAAACAGCTACATCTAACAAATATCGGATATTTGACGAGTACTTTAAAAAGAAAATAATTGCATTTACTCAATTATTTTTAGAGTTATGATTCTTTCAAGTCAGTCCAACCTTTTTCGAACACCCGGTATGATTTTCTAATCTTGTCAGTCAGTGAAAATTTTCACAAATGAATTCTGTCGTTTCAGAGTAGGAAATTTAATATGGTTACAGAATTTTCAAATATTTTAAATATTCATAATGGCTCTCGCATAAAGTATGCTGTCGTTTAAGAGAGTGTTTTGGAGCCTTTCGTGATTGTATTTATTATATAGTAGGGTGGATCGATGTTATATGGTGAAAAAATAAATATTATTAATCAAAACCTACCTATGCGGAAAAGATGTTCTATTGTATGGAAATTAAGAGAAAAATAATTAAAAAAATTAATTTTAAAATTTAATACTGCCGCAAAGAGTTTGAATTTTCGAAAAAAAATTGGAAAAAGACCTAATTTTGGTTAGATGATTTTTGATTCAAATTAATTGTTTTAATTTTAATAAAAACATACCTATGCGGAAAAGATGTTATATTGTATGGAGATTAAAAGAAAATTAATAAAAAATAATAATTTCAAAATTTAATACTGCCGCAAGTAGGTTGGATTTTCGAAAAAAAGGGCAATTCCAGCTTTTTCATTCTCCCGCGTTATCCTTCTACACCTCCATAAATTGGAAGCGCTACGTCAGGGAATCTTCCCTACGAAATAAATTTCGATTTCATTGCGTAAGTTTTCTTTGTAAGTGTATTGTGTTGCGTAGTGTACTTTGAATATTATTGCACCATGGTGATGTTAAGAAAAGACATGGAGAACGGAAAGTACCAATAAACGAGAGAGAATTTCTATTAGACATGCGAACTGTAAGAAAAATGGTAATCGGGTCGCTGGATCGGAAAGTCACTTTACAAATAACTAAGGCCAAGAAACGAAAATTAAAGCAAGGGCGATACGTGGATAAAAACAAAACACTGCCTGATGTTTCTTCCAGTTCAACACATTTGAATATGAATATGAATAACGGGTGTAAATTGAAGCGGTGTATGTGCGAGCACACTGACTTTTCTTCATCATCAGCTATCATTGAAAGCGGCACCCAAAACGCTGACGGTGTCACTGTAACATCTGTAGTGACGAAATTACATGCCGTAGCAAAGACATTGGACCGTTTTGGCATTTCCGACCGAGCAGGCGCTGCCATCGTGTCTTCTGCGCTTCAAGATGTGAGCATTATCTCACAAAGCGATGTATCGAACGTCGTTGACAGAAATAAAATTCGACGTGAGAGAACAAAGGCAAAAACCACTCTACCGCCTCAGTCAGTTGTGAAAGATTCTAACCATGACCAATTTGGTTTATACTTCTTAGGACGTAATCACTAGGAGATAACAGAAGAAAAGTCATAACAGAAGAACACATAGGCTTGGTAAAAGAACCTGGTTCCGAGTACATCTGACACGTATCTTTAAATTCTGGGAGAATGCAAGTCATTGGAAAAGACATCGTAAATCTTTTGGCCTGCATTGACAACGATATAGATGTAATAAAGTTGGTTGCGATCGGTTGCGACGGAACATCTATTAACACAGGTGTTAAAGAAGGTGTTAATCGAAATTTAGTACTGATTCTGAAGCGTCCACTACAATGGTTTGTGTGTCAGTTACACGCCAATGAGCTTCCACTACGTCGTCTTTTCGCGTACGTAGATGGAACAACGACTGGTCCCAGAAGCTTCACTAGTGGAATAGGACCTTGTTATTAGGAGAAATGGGTTTTTTGCCATCCTGAAAATATCCTGATATATATGTTACCTGACGACGGAACTCACATAAGGCAATTGGCCTTGCGAAGAATTCTAAAAGCGAGCGAAGTCAAACGATGTACTGCAATCCCAAACATTTCAACGAATAATATCCGTGTCTTCAATTTACCAGCTTTTGAACTTTGTGAGACGGATTATATTGATTTGATTAAATGGGAAAATGTGACAGAACCTCCACTAACTGAACGATTTATTGACGACATGATTTCAGAAGCAATAGTAAATCCAGCAATTATTCCGGCGGCAATAATATCTACTATCAAGGGGTTTCCATGCCACACTCAAGCTACGGAACGGATAGTCAAAACAGTCACGGAAGCATCTTCTGATGCTTGCTGATCATATAGAAGAGACGGTTTTATAAGAAATCGCATCGAATCACGAAACCTCATGCCAATTTTCAACACCAAACGTGATTATCGCCCACTGTAATTTCGACGATTTTATAGGTTTTTCTTTATTTAATAATAAAGAAGCTGGTAAATAAGAAGCTGAAGTTGTTTCTTGTAACCAACTAGGTGTCCTCTTATTGCAATTAATATTTAAAATTACTAAAATGTATATTTCATTTAACAAAAACCACTTTGACTTTTTACCGTAAAAAAGACTCAAATACATAAATTTCAAACATCTTGCGGCGGTATTAAATTTTGAAATTAATTTTCTTAATTATTTTTCTCTTAATCTCCATACAATAGAACATCTTTTCCGCATAGGTAGGTTTTGATTAATCTTAAAGCAATTATTTTTATTCAAAAACCCTCTAACCAAAATTATGTCTTTTTTTCATTTTTTTTTAGAAATTTCAACCCCATTGCGGCAGTATTAAATTTTAAAATTAATTTTTTTAATTATTTTTCTCTTAATCTCCATACAGTAGATCATCTTTTCCGCATAGGTAGGTTTTGAAATTGTGAAAAAAAAATTTCGATCCACCCTATTATATAGCGACGCCTTGATTGATGAAAATGTTTAGTTTCGTGGAATGTTACTGTTTAAAATTGGTGCATTTATTTCAATTCATTCAGTATATATGATGTGCATTTTATTTTAATTCTTATAATTTCCTAAAAGATAATAAGAAAAATTATTTTTATTCAAGAAGCATTTCATTGGTGAATTATTTTTAGAAACTAACTTGCAAAGAATACACTTTATACTCAGAATTATTAAGAATGATATATTATCTTTTGAAAATTTTCCAAAGTAAAAGATTAAACACGGTTTTTTAAAAGTAGCTTTTAATTACAAAGAAAAATAAGAACTCTTTAAGAGTTTATCAACTATTGTGAAATGCATAACACAATGTATAACATAAATGTAAATCTGAAATCATATTTATTTCGAAAACAATTTCATTTCCACTGATTCTACATCAGTACTTCCTCACCAACACATCTATCATTTAACATGTTTTGAAGAGTCAATGAAAATTTTGACAAATGAAATCTTCATACATATGAAGTGATTCCAGTGTGGGATATTTATCAAGCCTGAAGATGTTCTAGGTGAATAATATATTCAACATTTTTCCTGCAGAGAGTGTCCTGTTTATAAACCCTTTGACTGGAAGCTGTGACATATACGTTATGTTGGACAATTTTTTTTTTATCCTATTTGTACCCCCTTTTACAAAAATGATCTCTGCAATACACTAATTCTAGGATGTTTCCAACAGAAATCCACTTGTAAATTATGGTACGATTGAATATAAAATTAGTCGCCAGTCTTAGCCTGTAATCAAAGAGTTATGAGAGTGATTTGAAGCTTTGATCTTCAGTGACCGTTTTCATTTCGTCTTCACTAATGATCAGTTCTAGGAGCAAAAAATGCTTTTATCTATCAGTTAATTAAATATCTATTACTAAAGTACATTTTACTTTGACCCATATAGTTTTCTCGAATATCGCAAAAAAACAATCTTATTATACAAACTGTATCAAATTTGTTCAAATATGTAATATGCTAAAAAAGAATTATACTTAAAATTGTGAAATATGTTTTAATAATATTATTTGAAAAGCTATTTTTAAACTAAAATTGTAAACATGCTTTTCTGTAAGAATGGATTTACAGTTTATCAAAATAAGCAAAAGCATATTTAAGTGGAAAATCATTTTCATTGCTTTGACCCAACTTCTTAACCTCTACGTATGTCATTTATTTGTTTTGTTTTTTTCGGCTTTTTCGTCAGTGCAAAGTGTGACAACTGATCTCCTCATACATATTCCGTCATTTCAAAGTGGAAAATTTATCATGGTTGCAGGATTTCCAAGCATGGTTCATAAGCATACACTATACCGATTGAAATGTGCTGTCAAATTAGCAAGTTTCGAAGCTTTAATCTTGCGTAATCCCAATTTATTTCAGACGGCGGCGTGTGATGGATGAAAGTTTCCAGTTGTGGGGAATGTTGTTGTCGTAAAGAGATGTATTTTCCTCACCCAGTTATGTATCCTTTACAAAAGTACTTTTTTACTTTTATTTCTATGTATTTTTTTTAATATAGCAAGTCTATAACTTCTTATTTCACAATTATTTCAGATCAAAGAAGCGACACAAAGCAATGTGGTAAAAACATACATTTATTTCCAAATTACTCAGAATTTTATAATAATCTCACTTGCAATAATAATCTCAAAGCATGTATTTCAAACTGAAAATTCAAACATGCTTTTGATTTTAACAATGACTTTTAATCGCATTGATATACATAGAAACACTTAAAGAGTTTATTCTCTATATGAAAGTCGTATTTATATCGAACATCTTCTTCACAACTTTCACATAACTGTATCTTAACATCAACATCTGTCATTTAGCATGCTTTTGAATATTGTCTAACAGCGAGAATTTTGACAAATGAGTTTCTCGTATATATTCCGTGATTCCAGTGTGGGAAATTTATCATGGCTGCAGGGTTTCCACGCATGTCAAATATTCGTAATCTCTCTCGAATAAAATATGCTATCGATTTTTAGAGATTTTCGGAGCGTTGATCGGGCGTGATCGTATTTATTCCAGATGGCTTCTTGATGTAAATCGAAAAGACAGCTATTTCTCTCAAAAAATTCCTTTTCGACTACAAAAGTACGTTTTACTCCGATTCCTATAATTTTCTGGAATATGGCAAGAAGAATCATTCTTTTTCAACAAACTTGTAAATTACAAATTATTGGCATTCTACAAATATATTGTATGGGAGATTATAAAATCTTTTGAAATTGGGATTTTGAAATATTTATTTCGAAATGTACGTTTAACAATGTTTTACCTTTTAAAAATGACTTTTAATCGAATAGAGAGAAAACTCTTTACTTTTTATCTTAACACAATTTATACGAAAACATATTTATGTGGGAAAATAATCGCTTCCTGGAAATAACTCATACTTAATCTGAATATACCTACGTCTTTTAAAAAACGGGTTCATCATAATCTTTAACGTAATTCCAGTGTGGAAATTTTTCCATGACAGCAAGATTTCGAAGCATGGTAATCACACTGTTAAAAATATGCAGCAAACTGTCCAGGCATTCGACCGTTTTTTTAGAAAACGGTTACATAAACGTAATTTAACTCTTTTCTGACCATAATATAGGCAATAATATGGTCAGAATAGATTTAAATTACGGCTATGTAACCGTTTTCTATAAAAACGGTCATATGACTGGACGGTTTGCTGCAAATTTTTAACAGTGCAGCAAGATCTCTTTTTCATAATGTGTTGCTTGTGGAATGAGAGAACACGATGTCAAATAGGGTAGCTTATCATTCACATTTCTTCGAAAAATAATTTAAAAAAGTACATAATTTCGAAATTAATGTTCGAAAAAAATATGAAATGTAACTTATAAATTTTATAGGAAAAATGGATTTCTAGAATCTTCAAATATGCGAATCCAAAATGAAAGCTTAATATGACAAATAATTTTAAAGTTATCCTTAAAAAGCTAATGGTATATTACTGGTACATTCTGTTTTGTCACGATTAAAAGTTAATTAAACATTATGAGTTCCAAATTTTAAACCGTCAATTCCTAAGCTACTTGTCCCAGTAACTTGTCGTTTGGCATTCGAAAATACACTTTATCTGAGAATCATTACATGTTACTCAAAATTAAGTATTTCTATTGAAAATGAAATGTTTAGTACTATTTTTACATGTAGGCAATCCCGTAAGCAAAGGTTTTGCATAGGAGTGATTAGTAGGCGTTATTACTAAACGATTGTTACATATCACACATTTATAAAATCATTTACGGCAGAGTTATTAGGGTCTGATCAATATATTTTTTTTCAGGAAATTATATTTCATTTTGCAAGCGAAGTTCCAAAAGAGTTTCATTTTTCTCCATCAATTATATATTTCCCGTGCAGAACATCCTTTGTTTTCTATATTTGTTTTCGAATATAAGCCGTAAAATTCCCTGTCATTATAAAGTCTGCTTTCGTGTTATTATCTTATCATTTATTACAATATAAAAACACTGCATTTTTAATATTATCTGTCTAAAAACATAGTCAAATTTTAATAAAATTTATATACTTTAGTACAACTAAAGTTTAAAAAGAATTAAAAGCATACAAAAACATTAAAATTTTATAAAAAGCTTTCAATGAGCGTAAAACATAAATAAGGATTTTGCATTGCAATTATGATTGTATTTAAAAAAATATTTTTTTAGTATGTATCAGAATTAGTTGCAATTTTTCAAAGCATATTTACATTACAAATGCTTTATGAAAATTCAAAGTGTAATAATATGTATAGAGGACATTAGCAATCAGTTTCAAAAAACACTTCTCGAGTTACATGTTAAATGTATTTTTACATTAAAAATACTTCTTAGGCACGAACAAAAATTATTTTTTTTAATAATTTATCACCATACACCAACGCGCATTAATGTTAAAACTCATTTTTACTGTTTTGATACATCTTATTCTTAACCAAAACATATGCCATTTAACATGCTGGTGAATATTCATTGCCAGTCAGAATTTTAACCAACGAGTTTCTTATACATATTCCACAATTTCAGTGATAATTTATAATGACTGTAGAGATTCCAAGCTTTCAAAAACACTTCTATTGATTGAGAAAGTGCTTTAGAGCTTTGATTTTTCATGATATTATTTATTTCCGATGGCTTTTTGATTGATGAAATTTTCTAGTCGCAAGAAATGTTCATATCTAAAAAATACATTATCTCAAACAATTCACACTCAGAAAAATGACACTTTCAAATCTGAGTAAATCGATGTTTTCATTTTGTTATGAAAATTTTTGTTTCAAATATGACGATCTAATGCTTTCAGTTCTAAAATATCAGAAATACTTAGAATATTGAAACAGAAACATACTCAAAACTAAGCAAATATAGGTCAGTTCATACTCATTTTTGAAACATGCACATACTCAAAAATGAGCACATAGTAGTCAGTTCATACTCATTTTTGAAACATGGATATTCTCAAATATGAGTACATGATGCTTTATTCTTGAGTGTGTGCATGTTTTCAGAAATGAGTATATAAATGTTTCAAACCTGAGTAATTATGATTCGGAGCCATTTTGATTTGTGCGACATACGCAGATTTGAGTAGTTTTTGCTCAGTTTTGAAAATGTCATTTTTAGAGTGCAGTATGGTCTACAAAAGAATATTTTTCTCTAATTCGTATGAATTCCTAGAATAAAGCAAGAATTATCCTTTACATTCTAGAAACATTTCATTTGCATTTTTTTGGCAAAGAGTGACTTGTTAAAAACTGACTTATATTGAAAATTACTGATAATAAAAATCTTTCTGAAACATTTTTTTGACTAAAAATTTAAATTGCTTTTTGTAACAACCTTTTACTAAAATATAAAAATGGAAGCATTTTAAGCATTTATAATTATAAATAAAAGCATATTTATGTCAAAATTCATTTTTACTCATTTGACATGTCTACTTAACCTCAACCTCAACATTTGCATTTAATATGCTTTTGAATCTTGTCCGTCTGTGAGAAGTTTAATAAATGATTTCCTCTTGCTCATCACGTGATTCCATTGTGGTAACTTTTTCATGTCTGGAGTATTTTCAAGAGTGAAATATTTTAATAATATATCCTGCATTAAGTGTGATCTTGATTGAATGTATTTATTTCAGATGACATCTTCATTGACGACCTAGGTTCTAGGTGCAAGGAATTTTTGCTGTGAAAAAGATGCGTTTATTTCAATCATTTTAGAATTCATTACTAAAGTACATTTTACTTTCATTCCTATAATTTTCTGCTATATGGGGGAAATATCTTTTTCTTATTCTACAAATATTTCATTTGCAAATTAGTGGTTAAGTTTAAAATGCAAAAAACTGACATAATATATTCAAATTAGTGTTTACGTTTAAAATGCAAATAGACTGACATAATATTCTAAGTTACCAATAATGTTACTAATAAGCTATCAACTGTCCCATTTGGAGCAGCAAATATTTTAAGCTAATACTTTAAGCATATAATTTGTCTTTTAACAATTTCTATTAATCACAGAGAAATATAGTACCTAGCGAAGAGTGTATTACCCTGTACACGGAAGAGTGTGTAAATTGAAAAACAGTTATAGTTGTTTGCCATTAATTCTTAACGTCAATATTCATCATTTAACATGACCTGAATCTTGACTATGAGTAAGAAATTTGATAAATGTGTTCATTATATATATTCAATAATTGCAAACTTATCATGGCTCTGAAGTTTCCAAGTGTGGGAAATATTTATAATATATCCTGCATAAATATGGTCCTCGAATCATGCAAGTTTTTCAGAGTTTTGATACAGCATGTGTAAAAGGACTTCAGATGGCTTCTTGATCAACGTTCATTTGTAGTTGTCCTATTTTCTTATTTGGTTTTTTTGGAATGATGCTATCGGAAAGAGATGTATTTTCACTCAATCAAGTAATTGTTTATAATAAAATACGTTTTACTTTGATTCCTATAATTGTTTCTTAATGTAATCAGAAATTATAATAAAAATGCTGTGGAAATTATAATAATCTCCATTGAAACATATTTTCTATTGAAATTGAAGCATATATATTTTAAAAAATAGCTTTAAAACAAATTGAAAATTACCATCTCTTAAAATATCTATCAATAAACTTTCATTTGTGTCAAAAGTTAATTTATATTCTATTTTTCAGTAGCTTCTTCTAGCGCTATCATTCAACAGTATTTTGAATCATGTTCTGACAGTAAAAAGTTGGAAAAATGCTGCGTTCTACCATTTTCCATGATTCTACCGTTAGAAATTTACCATTGCTTCTGTGTTTCCAGCTATGTAAAATATTCATAATCTCGCGTGAATAATCTGTGCTGTCAATTAAGAAAGTGTTTCAAAGGCTTGATGTTGTGTGATCGTATTTATTTCAAACGGCATCTTAAATGATAAACATTTCTAGTTCCGGAGAATGTTCCTGTGGGAAAGATATAGTTTTCAGTTAATTCAGTACCAATTACTAAAGTACTTTTAAATTTTATTCCTGTAATTTTTTTAATACAGCAAAAACAAACTTTCTTAATCTACAAACTTTTCATTTGCAAATTATGACAAAATTTATTGTGCCACTAACAGACATTGTATTCGAAATAAATGAAAATATTTTAATAGTCGCTTTTCGAAGAGAAAATTTTAAAAGGGTTTTGGTTTACACAGTGTTTTGTTTTCACAGATGCTCCTTTGATTAATGAAGGGAAATTTTCGAATAGTGCGTACAGTACGAAATGCGTGATATTTTTTTTCCCATGAAGATGGCTTTGAATGTTTTAAAATGAAATTGGAATAAAATGGCAAAAAAAAATTAAATAACATTAAAAGAATTCTAAGAAGCTTTTCAAAAAAGGATTTCCCCAGACTTCATTTGATGAATGTAGATGAAGACATCAGTAGAAGTATGCAATTGTACCGAGATCAGAAAATTAATTCTTGTGTTTTCGTAATATAAATTCCAAAAATAAGATAACACTGTATAATTAGCGAGTGATTTATTTTCGCTCAAATACATTAATATACATATAAGTTTAAAGTAATGAAACTGTATTACAATAAGTTTTTAATCAAATTATGTAATTTAAAAAAATAATCCGATGGTAATCAAACAAACTGAAATATCCTAAAGAATTTTAGTAATGCAGAATTAAAATTAAAATTGACATTTCAATGTTTCTCGATTGTTACTTATTAATTTAGCTCACATGTTTATCTTAATGGACGTTCATAAAAATTAGATAAACTTCTCTTAAAGTTTCAAATGAAGCCGTAATATATACTTATTAACTGTACCATACATCAAAAATAATACCGTAACATACTATTACATTGTCTTTGAGAAAGTTGGCTGCAGAGTTTTGCAGTGTTTCGCATTCAATGTAAGTTTCGATTAGTGCGGTATCATTGCGGGATTAATTAACTGCACTAATTTTTGTATATTTATGTCGAGGTCTGATTTCTCTGATTTTATATATCTTTTTAGCCTCAGCAACTATCATTTAATATACTTGTCTGTGAAAAGTTAGACAATTTTTATTCTTCATACATATTCCGTGATTACAGTGTGAGAAATCTCATATACCTACAGGACTTTTCAGCATGTTAAATATTCATGATCTCTTGCTTAAGGTATGCTGTCGATTTATTGAGAACATTGGAACGTTCATGTTGCGTATCTGTAACGGCTACTTGATTGATGACCTTTTATTTTTCCGCTGAATGTTGCTGTCTAAAAGTGTTTTATTGCTACCCATAAATTCAGTAACGTTTATCGAAAAATAAAGTTTTAATTCAACATCTTGAAATTAGCCAAAATATGTCTGTTTATTATACAAGTTGTTTTCGATTTTGTTTGAACTTTAAGTCTATAATATCACAAAACATCTGATAATGAATGTAACGTATATATTTCGTTAAACACTATCAAATTGTATCGTTTAGTTCAAAGAAAAATATTATGTATTCTGTGTGCACCTAATAATAAAAATCTTAACAAACATAAAATATAAATATTCTATAAAAGTAGATAAATGAGCAAAATTTATTTTTTTTTAAATATTGCAAGTATGGTTACACCTATTTTAAAAAAACATGAATTAATATATGAATTTAAAAATATTTATTTACGTAGGTTGCGTTTGTTCGACAGAAATACAAAGGATTGTTTAATTGCAGTAATGACAAAATACATCCAGTATAGTTATATTTATAAAGACTACTTAGTAATCGCTTTTAAAGAACATTTCCCATCTAAAATGTTAAATTAATTTTTTTAACAAAACCGCTCTAATCACGTAGAAAAATGTAAAATAAATTAGAGTTTATCACAATACATTAGCGTGTCTTTAGGTCCAAATTCTTTTTCTCTGCTTTGATGCAAGTGCTTCTTAACCTAAACATCTGTCTTATAACATGATTTTGCATCTCGTCTGACAGTGAGAAGATTGACAAATGAGTTCCTTATACATATTTCGAGATTTGAGAATGAATAATTTATCATGGTAGTAGTGTTTTCAAGAATCTCAAATATTCATCTCTCTTATAAACTAAATTGTCGATTAAGAGAGTGTTTCGAAAATTTGATCTTGCGTGATCGTATTTAACTCAGACGGTTTCTTAATTGATGGAAATTTCTAGTTGTGCGGACTATTGCTGTCAAAAACAAATTTCATTTCTTTCAATAAATTCAGTATCAATTATTGAAGTACGCTTTGATTTTATTCCTATAATTTTCTGAAACATCGGAATAATAAACCTTCTTATTCTACAATCATTTCTGTTACAGGTTGTTAGTAAACCAAAACATGCTAAAAACGCATTGCATAAAAGAGAAATGTTTTGTAATTTAGAAAAATATAATGCACCAGGACCAAAAAATTTAATAAACTACTGAAAAACGTTTTTATCTATAAAAACCACAGAAACCAATATACATTCGATATTAAAAGAAGCATTTATGAAAAAAATGTGTTCCTTTTGCTGCCAGTAATTTTCAGAAACGTTTTCGAAGTTTTTTTTTTTTTTTTTTTTTTTTTTTTTTTTTTTTTTTTTTTTTTGTAATGTGTTAATCAGTTTTCTGAAACCAAATAAATCTTTTCGGATGCTATCAATTCTCAAGAAAACATTTCGTGTTCAGCAAAAATGATAAATTTACAATATTGACATTAATATTTAAATTAATATTATAATGAACAGAGGACAGTATATTCAACTAGTAATTATATTGTCCAACAAATAAGAGCGAAATATGCCAGACCAGGATATCGTCGGGAGAGCGTTGGTACGGCAAACCAAAGTACCCAGGTTCGAGTCCTGGTCCCGGCATATTTTCGCTCTGTTGGAAAAAATCTCAACTGTGATACTCCAACCATTGAATATAATTACCTAGTTGAATATACTGTCCTCTGTTCATTATGACCTAATTACATGGTATACAGGAGTTTCCGTGCTATTTCAAGATTCATCATGTAAATGCTATAGTTATAGCTCGGATGAATGAAATTAGCGTTGCAGTTCGCAGCCTTGTCCAACAAATAAGAGCGAAATATTCCAGCCCAGGATATCGTCGAGAGAGCGTTGGTACGCCAAACCAAAGTACCCAGGTTCGCGTCCTGGTCCCGGATATTTTTGCGCTCTGTTGGAAAAAATCTCAACTATGATACTCCAACCATTGAATATAATTACCTAGTTGAATATACTGTCCTTTGTTCATTATGACCTAATTACATGGTATATAGGAGTTTCCGTGCTATTTCAAGATTCATCATGTAAATGCTATAGTTATATCTCGGATGAATGAAATTAGCGTTGCAGTTCGCAGCCTTGTCCAACAAATAAGAGCGAAATATTCCAGCCCAGGATATCGTCGAGAGAGCGTTGGTACGCCAAACCAAAGTACCCAGGTTCGCGTCCTGGTCCCGGATATTTTTGCGCTCTGTTGGAAAAAATCTCAACTATGATGCTCCAACCATTGAATATAATTACCTAGTTGAATATACTGTCCTCTGTTCATTATGACCTAATTAGATGGTATTTAGGAGTTTCCGTGCTATTTCAAGATTCATCATGTAAATGCTATAGTTATAGCTCGGATGAATGAAATTAGCGTTGCAGTTCGCAGCCTTGTCCAACAAATAAGAGCGAAATATTCCAGCCCAGGATATCGTCAAGAGAGCGTTGGTACGGCAAACCAAAGTACCCAGGTTCGAGTCCTGCACTGTAAAAACAAACTCCTGAAAAAAACGGAAAAGGTACTGGCAGCAGAGTTGCCGTAACTTTTCCGTTTTTTCACAGACATTCACTTTCGTGGTTTTTTTCCGTTTTCAAAACTGAGAAGTTCCGTTTTTTGAAACAGAAGTTCCGTTTTCGAAACTGAAAAGTTCCTTTTTTGAAACTGAAAAGTTCCGTTTTAGGAACTGAAATGTTTTGTTTTAGAAACTGAAATTTTCAGTTTTAGGATTGAAATGTTCTGTTTTAGAAACTGACATTTTCAGTTTTCAGGACGGTTATTTTCCGTTTTACAAAACTGATATTTTCAGTTTTTATTATCTGTTCGATATTTCTCCCATAAAGGGGAAAGTGATATCTCAAATTCCCCACACTTATGTTAAACCTATCTGTGGCAGTTATAATTTTTTTTTTTTTTTTTATTCTTAGGAATTAAATATGTTTAACTTTTTTTTTCTTTGTACTCTACTTAAAGGATGTCTCTTTTGTAGTGGTCAAAAATATTTCTGAAATATACATTTTATTTATAATTTTATGTGTTAAAATCCTAGCAAAATCAAGTAATATTTTAAAACTTCAGATAAAATTAAATGTATATTTTAGAAATATTTTGACAACAAAAGGAAAAGATACATTCTGTAAGAATTGTACACAGAAAAAAGAAGTTAAAAATGTTAATTTCTTAGGACATATTATTAGGAGACTTATACTTAATATACAAAATTTTATAAAAGCCAATAAATGTGATTTAATTTAGAAATGAAAAAAAAAATCTTTATTAAAGAATTAAATATATTTATACGAAAAAATATTTTTAGGAAAAATCTGAAGCTTAATTATAAGAATATTGCAAATTTTCCATAAAGTATGCTAAAATTTGCAATTTTAATTATTATTTAAAATAGCATTCAAACCCTGGAGCTAAATTCTTTAACATGACTAAAATTTGATGATCTAGAAATAAAAATCAGGGGTCTGTCCAGATTTTTCTCGCAGTGCCCTGTTTTTATGAAATTGTAGAGGTTTTTTTTATATTTGTGAAAATTCTAGTTATAATTTTGTAAATTTTGAAATTATCGTTATATGCAGGTTCCTGTATATCCTTTACACATGAAAAAGCTAAGTAATATGTTCTGTGATCAGTTCAGTTGTTTTGTGGCAGATCAGATTTTATTTTTAAATGATTAAACTTGTGAAAGGTTCTGTTTGGAGGTGGAAAAAAATTATGAACAGTCCTTTTAAGTAGGCAAAAATTTCCTAAACTGATATCTGAAAATACAGAAAAAGAATGTACTAAAAAATACATTGTGTGAAAAATTTTGAAAGAAGAAAGAAAAAATATGTAATCGCAGCATTTTTAAAAATATATATAATTGTTTTTTAAACATATCCATAGCTTTCATTTCCTAACAGTATAACTGTAAAATTTTTAGCACTTATTATTAATATATATTTTTCAATTTTTACCCCTCTCCCCCTCACTGTTTATATATTTTATTTTTTTCTTATTTCATACTGGGACATATTTTAAAGACTTGGGGCACTAAGTGTTATCTCTTATTTATTTATATCATTGTTTTAATATTATTAGTATGTATAATCAATTCTGTTATACATATGTAAGATAGAAATCTCGTTTTTTGAAGACAAAAATTTGACTCATTTGCCTAGAGAGAGAATGAAAATGTATTTCAGTAAATCATAAAAGAAAAATGTTACTTGTTTTTTAGCTTTTAATTGGTTTATCCGTTAGTTTGTATTCGAAAATACTTGCTAATTTAAATCATATATTATATACATATATTTATATACGTTAAATCATTTTCTTTACCTATTTAAAGTTTTTGTTTATTTAATGTATCCCTCCCCCCTTACGCAGATGTAAACGCTTTCTGGTATTTAAACCAACAAGTATAAATAATTAATAACGAGGCCTTATTGTACTCAAATTGTTCATATCGAAACTATTTTAATAATAAAAAAAAGGAAAAAAATATGCTACGATAATTTTACAAGTCAACCTATAACTCTATAAATATCGCTAGGTGCTATTGAAAAATATATGTGAGAAAAAGAAAAAAAAACACTTATAAGATCAAACAACTATCAGCATTCTCTAATCATAAAGAGAATAAATAATAATAATAATCTGCCCCCATAAAATCAACTTTAAAATTAAGAGTAAAAAAAAAAAAGTGCATGCATATTACTCATAGTAAATGATTAGAAACTGTTAGAAAGTAAAATAATTATATGATTTTAAAAGTATATTCGAATACAAACGGATAAACTGGAATTTTTAAAAATATATAATAATGAAATAAAGCACAGCTAAAGAACGGGGATCTTTTTTTCCTTTTTAAATCTGCATGAATAAAGATTATCTTTAGACACATATTACACATAAATTAATAACAAAGTCCGGTTAGGAAATATTGAGTTGAAGTAAAATAAAAATCAGATAAAATGCGAAATCACCCTTTTTTTATGACTTAAGATAAAATACTTATTCTAGGCAAATGATTGAAAGCTATTGTCGTATCGTAATATACACGTGGTTTAAAAACTAAATTTATATCTTACAAACATATAAAGAAATTATACATATAATGTTATTGAAACAATGATATAAAAAACAAAGATAAAACTTACTTTTATTCTGTAAAATATGTCTACATCCAAAGTTGTACTTATTATTACAATTGTAAATTCTAAAAAGCACGTGCTATCATCGCAAGTTACTTCGGACTACCGTATCGGCCATATTGCTTCTTCCGCAGTTCTGTGGGGGTTTCGACACAGGACACAGACTGACAAACTAATATATCCTCCAATCATCGTCGGAACAGAACTTGCCTCGCCCTGAAAAGTTCCGTTCCCCGAGACCTACGGAAACTTTCAGTTATATCTCTAGCAGTAAATTGAAAATTTCCGTTAATTCCACGAAATGTTACACTTTTTACCCAAAACGGAATTTTTCAGGTAAAAAAAGGAAAATTCACAGAATAACACCTGTTAATTTCAGGACATATTTTTACAGTGTGGTCCCGGCATATTTTTGCTCTGTTGGAAAAAATATCAACCATTGAATATAAATTAATACTATTTTGTTACTCTTGATGTATAAGTTCAATAGCGTAACAAAAAATGTTTAATTGAGAACTAACAGAACACTAAAAACTGTTATTCCACTTCCAGAAAACTGGTTTAAGCACAAAAAAGGTGCTTCCGAAACGTTTACGTAAATAAGTGGCAGCAAAAGAAACAATATTTTTATTAATGCTTATTTAAATCTGTACAGTATAATGGTTTTTGTGGTTTCTAAAGATAAAAAAAAACACTTTTCGGAAACATATGTAATTAGGAATCTTTTATTGTGTATTTTTTACCGTGGTGATATTACATTTTTGTAAATTAAACATTTGTCTTTTTTACAGTGCAGATATTATAAGAAATTATTACGAATTTATAATAATAAATTATAGATATTGTTCAATGCAATAACTTAAGCGTGCATTTTTGATAATGCCTTTAAAATGTCTATTAAAAAAATACCAGTTATTTAAATATTTATCGATGAACGTGCATTAAGTATCAAATATAATTTTATATATTTTGACACAACTGCTTCTTAAGGCTGTTCGTCTGTAAACTTCCCGAATTCCCCTCGCTAATGTTAATCCTATGGGCGTAGGATGCATTTGTATATTTAAAATATCTCTTCAGAAAATTAATGTTTTTGACTTCTGTTTCTGTGAATCCTTTTTAAAGGATTTTTCTTTTTTTCGCAGTTTTCAAACTTTTTTGAAAATATATACTTAATTTTATGTGAAGTGTTAAAATCTTATTCCGTTCAGCTAATATTTTAACACATAAATTTATATATTAAGCACATATTTTAGAAATATTTTGACAACTAAGAAAAAACAGATACATCCTTAAAGAATAGTACACAGCAGACTGAACTTAAAAATATTAAATTCCTGAGGAGATATTTTAAATATACGAATGCATCCTACGCTCAGAGGATTAACATTAGCGAGCGGAATCGGGAAGTTTATTGACGAGCAGCCTTATCTTCAAATTCAGTAATTTAACAGTCTTTTAAATCTTGTCTATCAATAATAAGGTTGACAAATAGGTTCCATGCATATAATCGGTGATTCCAATGTGGGAATTCTATCATGGCAGCGCCGTTATCAAACATGCGAAATATATACCGTCCCTTTCGCATAAAAGAGCCTTTCCATTAAGATAATGTTTTGGAAATCAAACCTTTCGTGATGGTAGTTACTTAGGACGATTTCTTAATAACTGGAAATTTGGATTTACGCGCAGTGTTGCTTTCGAAAATAGATGATTTTCACTCAAACAAGTCAGTACGGTTTGCTAAAGTATAGTTTACTTTGATTACTGTAATTTTCTAGTACAGTCTTGCTAAAATGAACTGACGGTTTTTAAAATCCAATGACAAGAAAGACACTGAAGTTAATTTTGAAAGACATTAATGTGTGAAGAAGGAAAATTCTTTACCATACTTTCTTATTATAGTAACACATATCACGGACAGCTGGTGCTAAATTGTCTCAAACTCTTAAACTGCTCAAACCTGTATATAAAATTAGATAAAAATTCACAAAACATTTACCTTGCATACTATTTAGCTCTTAAAACACACACACACACAAAAAAAAAAAAACTTCATTATGAGCATCACTGAAATTTGAGACAAAATATCATCATGTACCTGCGATACTTTGAGCTGAAACAATGTAACGTTGTAAATAAATGCATGACGTCGCACATTACTCTTCAACAAAAATAAATTCAACAGCTGCCACAATTTACATTTTATTGGATTTCGAGAAACGTCAGTTAATTTTACTTCACCCTGTATATAGCAATAATTATCTATTTGATTCTAATGTTTTAGTTGCAATTTCTTGGTGAAATCTTAAATGTTGAGAGTAGACATTGTACTCAACATTATTAAGAATGTTATAATATCTTTTAAAACATATTTTTTGGATGAAAAATGTACTTTTTTTTACAATGACATCATTTACATCGAAAATAAAAAAATATATATTAATTAATGCTTATTTATGACATGAATGATTAATCGTCTATAAATCAGCTGCTTCTTATTCTTAAAATCTGTTATTTAACAGTTTTTTAAAACGTGCCAGCGACTAACGTATAAAATTAGATAAAACTTCACGCAATTTTTACCTTGCATACTATTTAATTGTTAAAACACCAAAAAAATGCTTTTAGTTTTGAATTGCAACGTTATTTCGAGCATTATTGCAATTCGAGACAGAAAAGCATCATATATCTGCGATATTTCGAACTGAAACAATGTAAAGCAATAAACAAATTCCTGACTTAACATTACTGTCAACAACATTAAATACAACAGGTGTCACATTTTACAGGTTATTGAATTTCAAAAAACGTCAGTCAATTTTAGTTCACCCTATTATATAGCAATAATTATATCTATCTTATTCTATTAATTTAGTTACGATATATTGGTGAAGTTTAGCATGCTGAAAGTATATATTATATTCAACATTATTATGAATGGTAGAAGCTCTTTTAAAACATGTTTTCTGGAGGAAAAATGTACTTATATCTTATTTTACCAGTGGCGAAAATACCAACTTACGTATACATTAATTAACGTTTATTTACATCATGAATGATTAATCGGCTGTGAATCAATTGCTTCTGAAACACAAAATCTGTTATTTAAAAGTATTTTAAAACTTGTCTCTGACTGATAAGTTTAACAAATGAGATTCTCATACATACTACATGTTTCTACTTTGTGTAATTTATCATGCATGTAGGATTTTCAACCATATCTAAAACTCATAATATTTCTTTGCATAAAGTGTACTGAAGATTAAGAGGGTATAGTAGATCTTTAATATTCATTGACTGTACTTATTTCAGTCGATTTCTTGATTGATGAATTTGTTTTTGTTGTATGTAGACTGTTGCTATCGAAAAACAGTGGAATTTTTGTGAATGAATTGCATATAAATTACTAAAGAATAACTTTTTGTTATTCCTATTATTTTATGGAATATTGTTGGAAAGTTTTCTGCAGGTTAAGAATAGTTTATGTTTTAGGAAAACAATCCAAAACATTGAGCCTAGTTAACAGCAATTGAGTAGAAGTTAACAGGAATTGAGTTAAAGGATGTGATCATCATTAATTATCTTTAGCAGAGGTACGTAGAAATTATACACGTGCATAAAATTACCCAATTAAATTTAAAATATATGCTTAATTAAAACAATTGGCCCTTGCGTTGTGTACTTTCTAAGTACCTCGGCATATAAGATTCTTGCTAATTAAATTACACAAATAACGGATGAATAAAATATAAATATTAGCTTGGAAAAGATTAATGCCACCTATACATAAATTAGAAATAAAAGAAATATCCCGTGATGCAGAAATAAGTAAAAGAAGATTAATATTAAACAAACAATATTTATTTACACGTTAAATATATACAGAAAAATAATAAAAAAATCATTTAATTCGAATAGTGCTACACATGTAGTAATAACTAGGCTCACACGATCCATAACTTTAATGACAGAACTTGAGATACATAACACATCAATCGTCATAGTTATCTAATTGGCTGTACTGATTTGCTTAAATTATTATTTAACATTTAAGTATTAATTTTCTAAGTACACACATTAATTGTAGAAATCAAAATACATTTGGTTAAACCTGCCATATTATCACCCCCTAATCGTGAAATAAACCTAATATATAAATACACAATTTTATTAGAGGTACAAGTTTACTTATACCTTCGTTTTGTACAGTGGCTACTAGGGTGAATGTTGACATCGACAATGCATTCGATTACACGTTACTCGGTAGATATACACAAGTTTAAAAAGTATGTTGCTGCACCCGTAGATATAACTTTTAAGATGATTAACATTTTTATTTAGAAAATGATCAAGTTATTAATATTTCGCCAAAATATAATTCTGTAAAGACTTTACAGTAGAGAAGTCACACATAAAATGAGAAAAGTATATGTCTCTAAAACGTTACAAGTCATATTGACAAAACTCAAGACATCATGATGAAGTACACGTCATCTGTGATAAAATATCAGAAATTATCTAATGTGAGTTATAGAGTCATATATGTGCTATTAGTGATTTTATTCTGAGAGTCTTGGAGATATAGTCATTGTTCTGTTAAAATCGGCGTGTAAGCCAATATATTAACAATTTCGTGAGAGTGTCTTATATACTCCCTTTACCGTCAGTGGCTTAATAACTTAACTTATAATTTTCAGACCAGTTTATTGTCCCTGCTAATCTGTGGTTCAAGATTTTCTAGTAGACTGTGACGCGCCCCTGTAGACTGTCCCTTTTAAGGTTCTAACTTTCACTTCTGAGACTGATTGGCCCAAATCTTTAGCATTTGATACATTTTCTCTTTTATTTCCATTGTATCCTATTGCAAAGCTTGTAGACTTGGTGATTACGTTGAAAAAAAATTAGGAAATTAAAGATTTGGCTTTAAAATTGCATTTTTATCAAAGCCAAAAAAACAAATATATATACACTGAGTGGCTAAATAATTATAGCCACACCTTATTTCAAAGTATACCAATCTGACAGTGACACAGAAGGATGTAAGAACACAGAGTTGCTTATATAAGGAAATCTCAGTTTCGTACGACATGGGTAGCACGGATGTTACTGTAAAATGGGTAAGACGATAAATTTAAGTGACTTCGAACAAGGGATGATCGTAGGTGCAAGAAGACCTGGTGAAAGCATATCTGAAACAACTAACATTTTAGAATTTTCCCGCCCAAAAGTATATCGGGAGTTTAGAGACTGACAGTTTAGGAAAAAAAAACTTTAAGTGATAAGGACCATTCTGATCGAAAAAGGGTTGTGAACGAGAAAGGTGAAAGGCGACTTGCACGCATAGTCCGCAGCAACAGAAGGGTAACAACACGGCAATTTACAGCTGAAATCAATTCAGATGCATCACAAAGCATATATCAACGCACAACAAGACGGACTTTGCAACGGACGGGCTTTAGCATCAGGAAACAATCAAGAGTGCCTTTGGTATCACAGAAAAATAGGAAAAAGCGCCTGTTTTGGACAAAGGAACGACGAAATTGGTAACGTGAGGACTGAAAAAAAGTAAACTGGTCCGATGAATCTAATTTCTTGCTCTATTATGCAGATGGCAGGATCAGAATATGGTGCAATAAACACGAGTCCATGGACCCCTCCTGTCACATGACAACTCTTCAGGCTGGTGGCAGTGGTATTATGGTGTGGGGAATGCTTTCCTAGAGTACACTGGGTCCCTTTATACCTGTGGACACAGCTCTGAACAGCGCGGCTTACTTTAACATCGTTGCCGATCACGTGCACTCGTTTATAGCTATAGTGTTCCGTTATGGAGATGGTCACTTCCAGTAGGACAATGCATCTTACAATCGTGCTTGATCGGTCTTAAATTCGTTTGAAGAACATCAATCAGAGTTTAATCTGCTTTCATGATCGGCTCAGTCCCCTGACCTCAATCTTATTAAGCATTTGTGGGACGAAGACGGAAGATCACTTCAAAACTTGGAAACGTCACCATCCCCTTTTATCCAACGTAGAGCTGCCATTATGTCAGCATGGGCCAACATTCCTCAGGAACGGCATCGGCAACATATTGAGTCCATGCCAAGAAGAATATTGTCTGTGATCAGAGCTAAATGTGGACCATCTCGTTATTAGAGTGTGTTTCTAATATTTCGGACTCTCAGTGTATATCATATAGAAATAATTTACTTAATAAAATTAATTTTTTGTATAATATTGTGCTTGATTAAAGCTTGGAAGTGATGAAATTTTTGTGAAAATGTGATACCTGGATGACGCTTTATGAATTAAAAATTTTCCGTTTATGAACGCTTATTTCAAGAACGGAAAAGATGTTCAGTGTGTCAAGCGCTGCTGCAAATATCAATAGAGTAAACCTTCTTGTTCTACAAATAACTTGATTTATTAGTAATACGTAACATGCTAAAAAACAAAATATTAATTAATATTACAAATATTATAATAATCTCTTTAAGCAAAATTTTGGAAGGAAAAATTTAAGTATACTATTTTCTATGAATGGCTCTCAATCACATAGATAAATACAAACTCATTAACTCTTTATCAATTATGTTTATTTATGTCAGGAATGATTGCCTGCTACTTTTTATTCAATTACTTCTAAAACTAAAAATACATTATATAATAGTCTTTTAAATCTTTTATTTTAGTGGGAATTTGCTCAAATGTGCTTGTAATCAATACAAAGAAATTGCTTCATACTTATTCAATGATTCCAGTATCGGACATTTATCAATGCGGATTTTACAAACATGTCAAATATTCATAATCTCTGCTGTATAATGCATGCTATCGGTTAATAAAGTGTTTTGCAGCTTTGATCTTCCGTGATCGTGCTTATTACAGACAACGCCTTAATTGATGAACATTTCTAGTTTCATGGAATGTTGTTGTCGTAAGCAGTTGAATTTCTCTCAACCAATTAAGCATTGATTGTTAAGGTATATCTTACTTTGAATCCTGTAACTTTACAGATTATAGGAAGAACGATCGTTGTCATTCTACGAATGTTTTAGTTACGATTTACTAGTAAGCTTTATGCTTTCACAGAAGTGTTTATGGACTTCAACATTTGCAATTTAGCATGCTTTTAAAACTAGTGAGATGTTTGAATATGTGTTTCTTGATAAATATTCAATAATTCCGGAATTCTAATGGAAACATTTCCATGACTGCAGTTAGGGCATGATTATGAACAAGAAAAAGTAGCCCATGTGTTATGGAATCGCATATGTTTTTCTTAAATTCGAATTTTTCTCTAAAATTCAAATAAAGCACATTTTTAGTTAAATATTTATTTCATCTTAACTTTTATTTCATTTTCAGTCCTAATTTTCCCCTATTAAAAACAGATATTTAGCCTGCCTTTATCATTAACATCTCTCACAACTTTTTCTTTGCTATGTAACGTTTCAAATGTCTCACTTGTTTGTCGTAAAATGCAGTAAGTGGATCGTTTAATTAATAAGATTTTATTTCTCGAAATTTCGTCATAACTCGTGAATTTTCGTCATAACTCGTGAATCCGTAGTAGACTACGGATGTTGCTTAACCAATTATATATTTTCTTTTCTATTCTAACATTCAGTCCCTAATTTAAATTTTTCACTATATAAATCATCTATCTATGACTATCACAAAATAATAGCATGTTTATTTTAACTCATTGAGTTTGCGTAAAATCTTGACATGAGATTATCCCAAATCAGCCTTATTATTTGATATTTTATTTAAATACAAGTGACTTTTAATCAAGTTCAAGTATAAAATCTCGTTTGATTTTTATTGATAAACGGGAATTTATGTCTTGTATGGTTCTCTATTTTCTTCACATAACAGCTTCTCACCTTCATCATTTGTAATTTAACATGCTTTTAAAAATCAGTGAAATGTTTGAAAATTTGTTTCTCATACATATTCAGATTTCCAATGAAAAGGTTTTTATGACTGCTGGCAGGATATGATTCACAGTGGTCCAATGTTGCCAAGTTATCGGATTATTCTGGGTTTCAAGATCAAAATATTTTATTTTATTTTTTTATATTTACGTTAATAAGTAAGTGCAATAGCCTAACTGAGCAAAATAAATAAATAAATAAATAAATAAATAAGAGTTAAAATAGAACCCCTAAAAAAGAATCATAATATATAATTTACAATTAGAAAATTTTGAAACGGAAACATCTAAGCGATTGTTATCTCTATAATGCAGGATTATATTATTCATTTCAAAATAGACCTAGAAATTAGTAAATCATTTTCGTCGTTCATAAATTATTACATGTCATTAAAATTACATGACATCACGCATAAGAAATTCTTGCTGATCAATTACTTATGCGTGACTTACATAAAGCGGAACACGAATTAAGCTGACCTATTAGACCAGGTTTAACATCATGCAATAGTGATTTCATTTCCCTCAACGTGGTAGTGTGGACATATCCCAATTGAGAGATGGTGACAAATATCTTAAAGGCGTGCTGAGAATTCCAGCAGGATTTCCATAACTTACAATAGAACAGTTTTCTCTTGTTTAATATTAATGAGTAGAAATCTATATAGTATATACACATATTAATTGTTACGGATTAAATAAAATTTTGAAAAATTTATATCGTTCAAATTTTTACCACTTTTATTGCTCAATTTTTGTAATTAAAAAAATCAGTTATTATTATTTTTTTAATGTTATTGTTATTTTACGATGTAATGTGTTAATCAAATATTTCCAGAAACATTACTTCGCACCATATAAATAGAAATTTTATTAATATAATTACTGTGAAGATCTAACATGTGATTTTGGACAGAAAACGACCCAGCTCATTTCAAATGTAAAACCAAAACCTATACAATACAATACACGTTTAACGTAATGTTTTTATTGCTTATGCGGTATCATTGTTATGTACTCAAGTGTTTATTACTGATAAATATGTTGAGTGCAATTTTTAAGAGATTATGTTACGTTTACATAAAAAATAAATTTCAAAACTAATATTTTGTACTTTTTTTAAACATGCAAAACATACTTAGACATTTTCAATTGCTTTGTTTTAAATTCAAATAACTAAATATGTTTTATGATGCCCAATTGCTTCTTACTAAACATGTTACGTTTGAATCCAAATTTTTAAATACAAAATACAGTTAAACAAAACATTTTAATAACACTAAAAAGCAACACATTAATATCACATAATAAAATAAAAAATGGTAGATTTTTCATCTTTTATATAAGCTCCTGATTAGTACAAGTGTTAATTGATACCGTTAATTGATAAGTTGTTGTTTATTTTTCAAGAATAAAAACACGATTGTTGAAATCTCCCCTAAACTAAGCATGTAAAATTCGACCAGAATTATGTGGTGCTACTGTGACGTACATACTCTTTGTGGATTTAATATTTTATAATGACATAATCTTGAACGTGAACATATGTAACATATGTAACATATGTAACATCATCTTTGGTATCGATTAACATTTATATTCATGAGTAGCTTGTATAAAGCTTGAAACATCTCCTACTTTTGATTTTATTATGTACTATAAATGTGTTGTGTTTTAGTTTTATTAAATGTCTGAATTTAGTTGTCTTTTTAATTGCAAGTTTTTAGTTCAGAAATGTCGTTAAAAGCATTTATTTGCACACACATCTTAATAGAAAGTTTACAAAAGTATATTTATTTATTATTATTTAACACGTGAAAATTTTTATAAGATTAAAAAAAGTGCTTCGGTCGTTTTCAATGTAATTGAATTTGTTTACCAGATTCATTTTCTATTGCTTACTTTATGTTAAAAATGGTCTGGCACATATTTTAAGGATGGATTTTAATGTTAACTTAACGAATAAAAATATTTTTACTAATTAGTCTTTATATTTGTAGTATAAAATATTTTGTATTCTTTAAAAATAATTAAACGAATATTTGAATATGGAAAATCTTTTATTGAAAAATAAGATATAAAATTTTGGATAGTTTAAAAATATATATATGGCTAAAAGAAGTCATCTAAATTCATTAGATTATTAGATTATTGGGTATAAGATAATTCATTAGTCACAAGGTATGTTTTTCAACAAAACAAAAGGAAGCTGAAAGAATATTTAGAAAGCTTTATCCATTATAGGTGTGTCATATCAAAAAATATGCTTAATTTTATTCCTTTAAATTTTTTTCTACCCATTGGTTTATGAAAAAGGCAAAAAAAGAGTTAAATGAAGTCGTTAAAACTAATGATTTATTTTATATATTTTTTTTCTGTTAAGTTTCCAAGAATGGGCTTCTTTAATTTAGATGTTAACGAGGAAATGTGTTTTTATATTTCCTTTGAATAAAAAAGTTAGTAACAAATATTTATATCTTCATTACATAAAATGTACAAATCTGTTTAAAATTTTGTAATAAGTACGAACTCAAAGGAGATCAAAGAAGCGTTTCTTCTTTACCATTCGGTTTTTTTATGGTTACATTATTTAAAGACTCATAGCTGTTCTTAACTCAGTATGTTGCATTATAAAAAATGGCTAATCAATTTCCTTCAGGATCAGTTCTTTTTTCCTTTTCTTTTATTTTCTTTCTTTCTTTTTCAATCTTTTTCTTTTGTTTTCTTTTTTTTTCTTTTTTTTTTCTTCTTTTTTTTCCAGATATATTTCAAATGAAATATGCCATTTTATTTTTATTTTCATTAAAATTTATTTTTATGTGTGATTTTGTTTTTCAGAAAAATTACACAATAGTAATATTTCCTCATTTAATTAATACAATATTACTCTGTAAGCAGGGAAAACGAAATATTTTATGTTCAATTTTAATTCATATAATTTTTATAAGATTTCTTTTTGCTTTTTTTCTTCTCGGTAACTATCTCTTATTGCACATTTTACAATATCGATTAATATATATATATATATATATATATATATATATATATATTGTTATTAAATGGGGATTAATTAAAAGAAACATTTTTAAAGCATTTATTTTTACTTTCTTCTATCTTTACAAGAAGAAAGTATTGGATTCATGAAAATTTTCAACTTCCGGTTTTCGACGGATTTATACGTTTTAGAAGGTCCTGAACACGATTTGACTATTTTTAGAAAATGTCTGTCTGTGTCTCTGTCTGTCTGTCTGTCTGTATGTGACAAAAATTTTGTGGGCGCTCTATCTCAAGAACTAATGCTCAGAATTTAATAAAACTTTAGATTCAGTTAGTCCCTAATATAAATTGGTGCTGATTAGTTTTTGGTAAAAATCGTCCGGCAGGTGGCGCTGCTATGCAGCCATTTTCGCGATATCCGCAATAGCTCTATCTCAAGAACTAATGCTCGGAATTTAATAAAACTTTAGATTCAGTTAGTCCCTGATATAAATTGGGGCTGATTAGTTTTTGGTAAAAATCGTCCTGCAGGTGGCGCTGCTATGCAGCATTTTTCGCGATTTCCGCAATAGCCCTATCTCAAGAACTAATGCTCGGAATTTAATAAAACTTTATATTCAGTTAGTCTCTGATATAAATTGATGCTGATTAGTTTTTGGTAAAAATCACCCAGCAGGTGGCGCTGCTATGCAGCATTTTGAAGGATTTACACGATTTTGGCGATAGTCATATCTCAAGAAATACTGCACGGAATTTAATAAAACTTGAGCTTCAGTTAGACATTGATATAAATGGGTGCTGATTCTTTTTAGTGTATGCGAAACCTGTGTGAGATAGAAGAAAGTTTTGGGATTGACACATCCGACTAGTTTTAAATTGACGTAATTTTCTTTTTTCAATTGGTCATTATATATATTTTTTTAATTCTTTTTTTAAATATATGGTATTACACTATATTGCCAAAGGTGACCGGTCACTTGCGATTTTAGACGTTTTGTTAACTATCTAGAAAAATGCATGAGGAATTAACCTGAAACTGCAGGTGTGTAAACAGTATAGTATAGGTTATATATTTCCGCGAAGATTTTTTCCGGAAACCCCATAGGGGACTGTCAACAAATTGAAAAAGAACGAATATATTTTGGATTACCCTGTAAAAACTAATGTAGCAAAAGCTTTTAAAATCGGGATTAGTAATAATTGGCTTATTGTAATATAATGTGTTCATTTTTATGAGGATAGCATGTATACTCGAAGAGAAATTACGGTTTTTATAAAAACAGTCCCAAATTTCACCAAGTTTTTTGCTTATAATTTGCAGAGTTCTTAGTATAAAAAAAAGTTATTTTGAGAAAATATGTCAAATAACATTGTACATAATAATCTGCAATTGGATTAAAAAAAATAATAAAAATTGGATGAAAAATTAGCAGGTTTACTAAAAGATGTTTCACTGCGCATGAGCGAATGCAATCAAAATATAATGTGATAATGTATTAGCTAAATATATAGAGCAACTTTTGTGAAAATCTCAAAATCATAGCTTAAAAATTCTGAAAATTATCGCCGATAGAATAAGCTCGAAATCCGTTGTTCCCAAAAGGAAGCAAAAAGATGAGGGGTTGTATCCAAATATAGTGGTACGTGCAATACTGTGTACGCTATCTTGGCACTAATCAACAGATATTTGATACAACCATGCATCATGGATGGTGCATGGATCGTTATTTTATGTCACCACACATTTAAAATTGCATCCTTTGAGAAATTTTCAATTAATCACTTAGATTATAAAAATTACAAAAAAGTGATAACAGAACTAATAAAAAATTTACTTTTTTTTTCTCAAAGTTTTCACAAATATTCTTATTTAATGTAGAGGTCAACCAGAAAATCCGTTTTCAAATTTCTTTTAAACGAAAATATTAACATATCTTTAAAATCCTGATTATGTAAAATGTGTTTGTCACATGTACAAAATAAAGACAGAAAGATGAAGGGTTTCTTTTTCATGATTTTGTTTATGTATATATTGTAAGGTTGCAATATTTTAAATCACATTTCTACATTATTTTTCTTAATATTGTCTATGATAAAGCTGATAAACATTTTTTTTAATTGTAAAATTATTTTGTAGATATAATTCAAAGTAAATATGCCAGTTCCTTTTTTTGTCAATAATACATTCTTCTTTTTTGATTGAAATTTTCAGAAAAAGAATATAGCCATACTAATACTTATTGATGCATTTTATGAAACAATAACTCATTGGTTTTTCTTTAAAAGAAAAATAAAAACTGCATAAAAATGAACAAAAATCCTCAAGTAGGCTTGTATTTTTCATAAATTTTGCATCATACTTTTATTCTTCGCATTGGCTAAAAAAAATGCACATTTTATGATTTTTTTTTTCAGCGATTGTATATTTTCAATTTAAGTTTTCATTGATGAAGAAAAGAAAGAATATTTAAAAAATATTTTTTTTTTTCGATTTTTAAATTTTTATGCAAATTTTAATATTTTATTAAACTGGATCACCATACGTCTTATATATAGAGATAGATAGACAGATAAGCTTGAAATTGAGTAGATTTACGTGAAAGCTTTTAAAATCGAAAGAGCTTTTAAAAAATATATTTTTTTAGACATTCGTACTCAATGTCTGGCTGAATTTTAATGAGACAGGAGAGACGATAGGGCAGAGACACGATTGTTCGGTATTTTCTATTAGCACACTTGTAAACTTTATACATCGGGAGCTCTTTAATGCATTAATTTATGAAAAAAATATAAAAAGACTCTTTAAACCAATGATTTACCATTTTAATGATTTTTCAATGACCGTCATAAAAATGATGTCCTCGATTAAGAAGTTAAAACGGAAATATGTTTTTGTCTCAATTCCATTCAATAAATATTTTCATAAAAGCTATTAGCAATTTTATTTACGTAAATGTATGTTTACTTTGAAAGTTTGTCACAAGTATTAAATCAGATGTAAAAAGAAACATTTTTTACTTTTTTTTTTTTTTTTTTTTTTTTTTTTTTTTACAAATTTTTTCAAACACACTTATGCTCTCTTTTTAAAATATCTCGAATTTTAAAATTGTTAATCATTTTTTTCGTTGCATTAGATATATTTTGTAGCTACTTTTCTTCTCTTTTGTATAACATTTTGTTTTTCAATACCTACTTATATCTGTGATTAAAAGTTTAATCAAAAGGAAATAGACTCTTCATTACATGTCACTGTACTTAAAAAAAATGTATATAACATTTATTTTATTTTATTTAAGATCTATTTTAAATATTATTATCAAGTATATGGATTTGTAAAATCATTTACAAAACCATAAAAAGTATTAAATGTTTTAAATAGTACTGTAAAAGTAAAAAAAAAATACATATTTTGACAGCGACGATTTATTATTCCGGATGTATGATTTTGAACAAAATAAAAGAGAGCTGCATGCATCGGTATTTTGCATGATCAGATTTTTTTTTTTTTTTTTTTTTTTTTTTTTTAGAATTTATCCATTAAAAGCTTTTTCAATCCATTAGTTTTTTGATAAAGGAAAGAAAAAGATAAAAGGGTTCATTAAAACCAAGAAATAATTTTTCTTTAATCTTCTGATCAAGGGCTTCCACAAGTGGTGTGCTTCAAATAAGATGTTAACAAGGAAATGCGTTGCTACATTTCCTTTGAATAAAAATGTTAGCAAAAAAAAATTCTTTATATGTTTGATATGTAAAAATACTTTTTATGTTTGAAAATTTGCCAGAAGTACGAAATAAAATGAGAAAGAAGAAGTGTTTCTTTTCTAACTTTTTTTTTTTCATTTTTTAACTTTATACATTTCTAATGTGCGTTTCTGCTCTTTTAATATATATATATATCCTATTATAAAACTGCTAACCTTTTTTTTTACATTATGCTTCTTTGCAAATACCTTTCAAACGGGAAATGTTAGTTTTTTACCATAGCTGTACTGCATATTTAATTGCTTGCTTCTGTTTGTGATTGAACTTTTGATCGAGATAATATTTTCCTTAAATAATTATCACTGTATTTTATTATGTGTTACATAACATTTATATATATATATATATATATATATATATATATATATATATATATATATATATATATATATATATATATATATATATAAAACTTCGTGTTATGTAGTTTATAAAAAAAGTTTCAGAACAATTAAAAGTAGTTACGAAAAATAATAATATAACTTAGAAAATTTATATACATATATAAATGCAAAAGTTTTGGATATAAGCAGATTTTTTTAAATGAAGAGTTTCAATTAGATTGTCTAGTAGAGAGTGATTTATTATTTAAGTGGTATGATTCTTAACAAAGTAAAAGAGAACTGCATGTATCTGTCCTAATTTTTTCTTTAAATGTTACCTTTCGAAAGCTTTTTCAACCTATTAGCTTATGTAAAAGGCATAAAGGAGATAAAAGGACATTAAAACTAAGGATTTTTTCCTTTAACCTATTTTTTTAGGTTGGGTTTCTTCAATTAAGTTGCTAACGAAAAAATATATTTTTCATACATTACTTTTTAATATAAATGTTAATAAAACATATTTTTTACATTTTCGTTATGTAAATTGCATATGCACTTTTGTCACAAGTACGAAGAAAAATAATTGTGTGTTTTACATTTTTTTGTCTTTTAACATATAAAAAATTTTAAGGAACATTTTTTTCCTTTTTTTTTTAAATTTCATGTTAAAACTGTTAATGATTTTTTTTTCCTCCATTAGTCATTTTCTTCTTAATTTCTATTAATGCACGCTTTTTTTTAACATTTGAGAGGCAGAAAATAGCCGCTATAATGTGTATATTTTTTTTTTCTCAACAGAAGATTAATTTAAAAGTTAATTTAAATACAGTTTTTAATCATTATTGTTTTCAAACTTTTGTTGACAATTGATAAAATCCTCGACAGTTTTCGATTTTTTTTTTATATAATTAAAGATTTTTTAGTTAGTTCATTATAGGTATTTTTGTTCTCTTTTGTTTTAACTTAAGGTAACCATAGTTAATTTTACCTTATTTAATGCTATTAAAATTGAAACATGTCTAGTTAGAAACAGTATTCTCAATATTTAATTGTGTACTCATTGTATGTCAGAGAAGGATAAATTATTCATGAGGTATGGTTTTACAAAAGTAGAAGAGAACATCGGTATTTTTTTTATCTGCACACTTTTTAAAAATTTTATCCATTAAAGGCCCTTTTAATTCATTAGTCTGTGTAAAAAATTCAAAACGTAGATAAAAGGGCTCTTTTAAACCAAGGATTTTATTTTCCACATTATCCTTTTGAAATGTGTCTTGAAATGTGTTTCTTGAATTAAAATATTAACGAGGAAATGTGTTTTTTCTCACTTCCTTGAACAAAAAAATGCGAGTTAAATTATTTCTTTGTCATTTAAAATACATATTCTGTTTGAAAGTTTCACGCAAATAATAAAAATTGTAAAAACGCGTTTTTTTTTTAATTATTTTTTTTAAACATTTCGCGTGATAAAAATAACAATAAAGATTTCATTCAATAAAATTATTCATATGCAACTTTTGTATCACTATTGTATCACAATTTAAATAAAAATACATACCATTTGTACTACTAAAAGTAATACTTCTGATAACGATATTTTAAATGCTATACAATTTTTCATTTAGTTAAACATTTTTCCACAGTCTATGGTAATAAAGAAAGAAAAAAAAATGCATTATATAATAATCAGAGCTAAATGCGTTACATGCACATGATTTTCTCTAACTCTACAATATTTTCTGGCGAAGGTTATTATACATTATTTGTTCTCAGACATTATTGACATCCCTTTACTTTTTTTAAATTCAGGAGTGTTTGAAAAATATATTGAAAACATAACGTAAAACAATGTCTTAAGTTGTTATAGTTTAATTGTTTCTTAAATTTGTGTCAATATATGAAACGTTGTTCCTATAGTAATTCCTCCTACATAGAGTATCCTTTGGCATTGTCTGGCAGAGCGTTATTACTTTCTTCTATCTTTACAAGAAGAAAGTATTGGATTCATGAAAATTTTTGACTTCCGGTTTTCAACGGATTTATAGTCTTAGAAAGTCCTGAACACGATTCGACTGTTTTTAGAAAATGTCTGTCTGTGAGTCTGTGACTCTGTCTGTCTGTATGTGACAAAACTTTTGTGGGCACTCTATCTCAAGAATTAATGCACGAAATTTAATAAAACTTTATATTCAGTTAGACCCTGATATAAATTGGTGCTGATTAGGTTTTGGTGAAAATCACACAATAGGTGGCGCTGCTATGCTGCATTTTTCGCGATTTCCACAATAGCTCTATCTGAAGAACTCATGCATTTATTTTCATCAAACATCAGATTCATTTAGACCTTGACATAAATAGACGCTGATTACGTTTTGGTGTAGATATTCTAACAAGTGGCACTGCTACACACTTTTTTCATGATTTTTACGATAGCTGTATTTCAAGAACAAATGCATGGAATTTCATGAAACTTCAGATTCTGTTAGACCTTGACATAAATAGATGCCGCTTACGTTTGGTGCAAATAGCCCAATAGGTGGCGCTGCTATGCTACTTTTTTCATTATTATCACGATAACTATATTTCAAGAACAAATGCACGGATTTTCATCAGATTCAGATAGACGTTGACAGAAGTTGTTGTTGATTTGAATTTGGTCTAAATCTACCAACAAGTGGCGCTGCTATGCTACATTTTGCAGGATTTACACGATTTTAGCAATACTCATATCTCAAGAACTAATGCACGGATTTTAATAAAACTTTAGATTCAGTTAGACCTCGACATAAATTGGTGCTGATTTTTTTTTAGTGTATGCGAAATCTGTGTGAGATAGAAGAAAATTTTGGGATTGGCACATCCGACTAGTTTTTATTTAAGGTATGACGCTGATCATACTACAGGTATTACATATTTGAATATTTTTGATAGTGTCATGTGCTAAAGATATTTATATTCTATTTGTTCATATAAAAGGAACACAAAAATAAAAGGACATGACAAACCATAAAATTATATTTGTTTAATCTATTTTTTAGGGTTTTTACTATTAAACTTATTCATTTCAGATGTTAATACGTAGATGTGTTTTATTAATTTCCTTTAAATAAGAGTGTTACTAAAAACATGCTACGTATCAATGTTATTTATAGTGCATAATCTGTTAGAAAAGTGGATAATCTGTTTGAATGTGATATTTCGCGTTACATTTTTTAACACTTTTTTTTCTGTTTTCTTTCTCAATATATTGCACGATATAATAGCTAATATTTTTTTCTGGATTAGATTTTTTTACAGGTGATTCTACATATTTCACATCTCTTCCATCAAAGTATACGTTTATATGTGTCTGAACTTTTAAGCGACATGAAAAGCAATTATAATACCTCTAATTGTATTTAACTAAATATTATATGTTAAGTTTCGATTGAAAGAAAAAAGGAAATAACAATGTGATATTGTAAATACACCCAGATTTCACACGATTTTTTTAATACTGATTTTTCATGTCTGGAACATCATTTTTTTTTCTCTGCAGCATAACATCACCGCAAATGTTTTAAGGGGTAATAAGATTTTTAACCTTTTTAAACAATCAATCTTTGAAAAAAAATATCATAGAAACTCGACAGAGTTTCTCGCCAAGCATAAGAAACAGCAATGCATTGAACCGTAAATGAAAGGATTTCCGCCAATGGATGCCAAACGATTTTACAATTTTTTTTAACTCTGTCTATCATAGAAACTCGACAGAGTTTCTCGCCAAGCATAAGAAACAGCCATGCATTGAACCGTAAATGAAAGGAATTTCCGCCAATGGATGCCAAACGATTGTACATTTTTTTTTAACTCTGTCTAGTTTATATTTTGCGGACGGGAAAAAACGGGTTTTTGACACATCTATATATCGCGTTTTATTTATGATAGAGACAAAATTCTTGATTCTATGGAATGAGGCGTGCCAGGGGACTAAGAATTCAAAAGTAAAGCAAAATCCGACGAATAGGTTTTCAGTAAATGTGATTTTAAAAGTGCTGTTTTTTGCACTTTTTAAATTTTGTTCAGACCAAAAACTGTTGACAGGGCTACAGCAATGTGTAATTATCGGATTTTTACGTGGTTTACGTTATTTGAGTCGTTTTTATGAATAGTTCGGACCTTTGTAAGTTTCATGTAAAAATACTAATTAGTTTTTGATTTATATCAGTTTAAAGTTATTGATTTCTATACTTAACATAGAGCAAAAAATATATAAATGACCCAACTCTTTTAGGAATGGTCGTATACACATGATATTAAGATATGTTATTACACTCGACCCGAGTAAGCTTCCTATTATAAAAAATAGTAACATTTAAAATTCGTTTACAGGGTCTCACAATCTTTTGATATAGGGCTAAAAGGTTGTGTAATTATCCGCATCCAGAAAAAGGAATTGATTAAAACAACAAAACCTGTTTTGTTGAGTACATTTTGGTTGCTTTAGTCAAATTTTTAGTTCAAGTAAAAAATTGGTTTTGTTGCTTCAACAAAAAAATATTGTTAACACTCTTACAAAATTTTAACAAAATTTCACCAATTTTACTTGAACTAACAAAATTTGTTTCTTTTAATTTTACAATATTTTTGTAATTCCAGCAAATTTTTTTTATTTTTGAAAAAATTGAATTCTTGTGTAGTAGCCATATCTCTCTTACGTAACTTGATTTATTTGACTTATATAGCTATATAATTACATGATTAACATAATTTTGGGGTAATTAAAACTTTTTTTCACTGGGACGGACAAAGGTAGTTTTAAAAATCCCCCTGTCCCATTTATTACCGGCTTTTATCTTTGCAAGAAGAAAGAAATGGATTCATGAAAATTTTCGATTTCCGGTTGTACTGAACGCGATTTCGCTGTTTTTATCTCAAGAACTAATGCACGGAATTTAATAAAACCTTTTATTCAGTTACTTTCTGATATAAATTGTTGCTGATTACTTTTTACTTTAAATCGTGCAACAGGTGGCGCTGCTATGTTGCATTTTTCGTGATTTCTGCAATAGCTCTATCTCATTTTCAGCAGTCCAATACGCCTGTAATATTTGAATAATAACAAGGAAATTTTTATCCTGCTTTTTACAGGCGTAATTCACTGCTGAAAATGAATAAAAAATTAACTATGTGTTGCCGTATGCTGTGCTTTGTACTGTCGTCTCATGTTTGCCGCAGAAATTTGCGTGCTCCTTATGACATTACATCTTGTACCGCGATTGCAGCCGTTCCGACATATATAAGAGTGAGAAATGCCGAACTCAGATATCGTTCCTGGTAGCGCAGTGGTAAAGCGTCAGGCTGCTGTTCTGAGGACCCGGGATCGACTCCCGGCATGGGCGATTTTCATTCTCTCGGTTTGCGCTTAAAAAAAATCCGGATAAAATTCACTTGTTATTGTTCAAGGTTTACAAGCGTAATTCATTGTTGAAAATGAATTAAAAAATAGTTAAAATTGCATATGTAGATTGGTTCATTTAACAAATGTTTTTGTAGTATAAACAAAACAAGTTCGTAATATAACATATTTTATTGATTAAACAAACAAAATATAGTTTGTTGAAAAAAGAAAATAGATTGTTAAAATAACACATAGCATATATCTATGTAGCAAAAATAATTTTGTTAATTCAAGAAAAATTGAACCATTTTACTTGAATTAACAAAACATTTTTTTGCTGACGATACAATTTTTTTTTTTTTTTTTGGAATTGCAAAAAAAATCAACAATATTTTTTTTGTTGATTCAAACGAAATTTCCATTGACCCATATTTAAACAAAAAGTTTCGTTGGGGCAAACAAATTTTTGTTGATTCAACAAAACTTTTTTCTGGGTGCGATTTTTATGCGGTTTGCAGCATTTGAAATGTTTTTATGAGTAGTTCAAATGCTTAATATTTCGTGTAAAAATATTAATTAGTTTTTTATGTATACCACTTTAAAGTGATTTATTCCTATACTTAAGATGAAGCAAACAAATATTAAATGGTCTAACTCTTTTCAAACAGAACGTATGCGCATGATGTTAAAATATGTTACTACGAACGACCTAAGTTAGCTTCCTATTGTAAAACAGAATTGTAGAATTTACTGTTCGTTTACAGGGTAACTCAAAAGCTTTTTTATAAGACTATAAAGTTGTGTAATTAGCGAATTTTTACGTTGAAGTACATGATTCCTGTACTTTACACAGAGGAAAAAAATAGTAAATTGCATAACTTTTGTCAAATTGGCTATATACACAAGATATTCAAATATGTTACTACATCCTCGCTATTGTAAAGCGGCATTGAAGCATATACGTTTCGTTTACAGAGTCTCTTAGAAGATCTTGATTACATTACAACCGATGTATATTTACTGAGTGAGATGTATTTAAATGATTTTACACTGTTTCAATCTCTGTAAGGTTTCATTATCTTGCTTTAAAATTTAATATGAGTTCATTTTGTCCGTCTCAAATCTCGTCGATGCTAAGCTCTAAATCTATTAAAATATAGTATTTTCATCGATTAAACAAACTGTGTTTATTTATAAATATATAATTCTAGCGTATCAAGAATTGATTAAAATAGCGATTACAAAATTCCAACTTTACGTTCATGCGCTGACTAATAGAATGTAAAAATGTTGCTACCCCAAGATTACAAGTTTTGAGTTTAAATATTTGCCGTTCATCGAATCTCCGGCTATGACGAACTTAAAATGCTAAAGTTCGTATTTAATAGGTGATCGGTAACGAACTGTTCGGTTTACGAACAAATCGGTTAACGAACTGTTCGGTTTACGAACAAATCGGTTAACGAACACTTTCGCTTGAGATTTTTATGTTCGGAGAACAAACACCTCCCGAAACAAAGCCATGATAAAGCAATGCCGTGTTTCATATTTGCCGAGCTATACTTATTGCCTCTATTGTCAACTTTGAGAACATTTTAACAGTTGCATACATACGTCCTAATTAATTCATGGACTGCCGGAGATTGGGGACCTATATTTTAGGATCACCGAATTGGAATGAACAGACTATATTTACAGAAATCACTTTAATAGTTTTTATACTTTTGCAAACGTTGCGAATTTTATATTTTTCAAATTCTCGAAACGTTGAGTTAAAAAAAACTTAAACAAATAAAAAACTTCTAAGGTGCTAAGTAATTTTCAAAAATAATATATTTAATATGTTAGTATAAAAATCCCTGTAAATTTTTATACTAATAGAAATAGGTTCGTAGAAATAAAAAATGTTGATTATTCTCGGTAAAGTATGCTCCATAAACTTATCGTTGTAGTTGACTGAAAAAAAGTGCTTCTTATTTTTCCACATTTTTCTGAAACTGTAGTATTTTAAATAGTTTGTAAACTACTGTAAAATTGTCTAATTTTTTGTTTTTGAATGTATATAAACGGAAGAGTGATATAAACAATAGAAAAAGGAAAATAAATATGCCATAAATAATCTGATGAATACAATGTAAGGAAATTAATATAAAAGTTTCCCCGTTGTTATGGTAGCGACATGTACATTGGAATAAGTCACTCAGTAAATTGTATAATTCTGTTTATAGCATCACTATTATTTTTTTCCCCCTTTCATCTTTTCTTTTCTGAATAAAAATGGAATCCGTATAATTGAAATTAAATACCTTACAAAAAGGAGTGATATCTCATCAAAAACAACTCGTTGCAAATGATCCCGCCAAGCCACAAACCTAAAACGTCAGTCATAAAAAGAAGTGATATCACATAAAAAGAAGCGATATAGAAGTGCATACTCCGAGTCCCGTGTAAAAATCTATCACCACTCATAATGTTTCCAAAGGACTCGGAGTGAGGTACAGTATGTGAAAACTGCTTGGCGACACGCAGGCTTTTATAATGTTTGCGTTTCCTGCAATTACATATGGATATATTATTTTTCTTTTCTTTTCTTTTCTTTTCTTTTCTTTTCTTTTCTTTTCTTTTCTTTTCTTTTCTTTTCTTTCTTTCTTTATTTTGTTCCCATAAAATTGTAAAAGTTGAAGCTTCTGTGTTTGCATGTCCTTTCTTTATATGAGCTTGAAAAATCAATTTGTGGATTTTATTTACCATTACTTAAACTAAAAACACCACTCTTACGAAGAGGATTTTTTAAGTAAACGTATAAAGATTTTAATTTTGTAATATATATAGTATAAACCTTATAATAAACGTTAACTAAATTGAGATATATTGCAGTAATTCTAGCGTAAGGGAATGGCATAGATCTGGGGGAAAATCCGTTCTGTCAGTCCTTTCACATACAAAAATATTTATAAAAGTGGTATAACAAAAATATAAAATTTATTTTTCGATTTTCAAAATTGATATACTACATATATTATAAAAGCCTGCAGGTCGCCAAGCAGTTTTCACATACTGTACCTCACTCCGAGTCTTTTGGAAACATTATGAGTGGTGATAGATTTTTACACGGGACTCGGAGTATGCACTTCTATATCGCTTCTTTTTATGTGATATCACTTCTTTTTGTGACTGACGTTTTAGGTTTGTGGCTTGGCGGGATCATTTACAACGAGTTGTTTTTGATGAGATATATATATTAAAGACTAATCATTTCTAAACACTTTATAGCAAATTGAATGACACTCTCAACAGGTATTAAATATAAAAGAACGAGTAAGAACTTTAAAGTCATTTATCTTAAAATGTGATTTTAAGACATTGCACGCAAGGAATTATAAAAAAGAGTTTCAAAATTTTTAAATTAAATTTTCAGAATGTTAAAGTGTATGGTAGGCTGTATAAAGGAAAACAAATTTTTCATCTTTTTTTTCCGATGAAAATAATTGCTAAACTTTTGAAAAAAGTATATAAGCAAAATACAGTTTTGTTTTAAAAACATGAAAATACTATAAATATTAAATAAACATTTTTTTTTATGTTCAGTGTAAGCAAAAGACTCTCAAGTATGATTATACACCATATATTTTGTTTTACATTCAAAATTTCTTTTGTAAACATGCGCACAACCCGTGATTCCAATTTCAAGTTCAAAAACCCCTATAACAACTAATTTTCATTTAACCACCGGCTCGACTATTTTAAAGGAAGAGTATGTGTAAAAATACTGTGAAAATATTCTTTCTTATTTTATTTCATATATATATTTTTTCATCTTTTATAATTTTGGATTAATATACGTTTATTATTCTGTTTAGCTTTTGGTAACGACTTGAACAATCTTATTCTTTAAATTAAAGTGTAATTATTGCTTAAAGTGATAAAAACATAACACAAAAGACTTAAAAATACCTTTTAATATAGATTACATATGTTTCCTTCGCTCTAACGGCAACATCTTGAACTCAAAATGATAAATAAAATATTCTCGCATTTTTTTGAAAATGGTAAACATAAATCACGAGATAAAATGTACAATGCAAGTAGGTGCTTAAATTGGTCAAACGTAAAACGTAAAATTTTTCCTAAATATAGAATATAAATTAACTAAAAAGATACTTGATTTTCTTTTTGTAAATATTACACAGTGTAAAATGATTAATTAAAATAGTTTTGCACTACACAACTCTTTAGTATTAAAGTAAAGATTCGAGGTTCTTTTTTTCTATAAATATAAATTAAATTAAAATTTGGCACGCAATGCTTTACAGATTAAAAAAGCAATGCAAATAAAAATAAATAAAAATTTTCACGTTTTCCAATTTGACAAATTTAAGCACTTGCTTGCTTTGGATATGTGATCTCGTGATATATGTTTATCATTTTAAAAACTTTGCGAGAATATTTCTCATTTTGATTTAAAGATGTCAACGTTAGTGTGAATGAACGATATGTAATCTATATTAAAAGGTATTTTTAAACGTTTTGTGTTATTTTTTTATCACTTTAAGCATTAATTACACTTTGATTTAAAGTTAACAAATGATTTTATTATATTATTTATATTTCATTATTTTAAATAAAACTATATTTAACTAAAACAAACTCATTTGTTTAAGAATAAAGATTTAAATATTAAGATTTCAGGGTTTCTCAGAGGATGATTCAATACGTATAATTAAATAAAAGTATTTAAAAAAATCATAAATCGTTATTTTATATTTTCACACTGTTTTAACCTTTCGCAAGATTGATTTTTTAAAAAATACATCAGTTAATAAAGTAACAAAAGAAATATAAATAACAATCAAAAAAAAAAAAAAAAAAAAAAACAATAATTAATTTGTTTTTTATAAATTTTTAAAAGTTTTCACAAACAGGCACCTTTAATTAATATGTTATTAAGGAAATGTGTTTTTTTCTTCATTTCCAATAAATAAAGTTACTAATAAAAACGTTCGTTATTTCATTGTTGCGTAAAATTCAGATTTTGTTTAAAAGTTAGTCAAAGAAGTAAAAGAAATGCTTTTATTTAACTCTTTCGTTCTTTAAATCTTACAAGTTTTTAACAAGTTAATATACACTTCTACCGTGACTGAATGTTTGAGAAATAAAAGTAGCTTCTGCGTTACTTCTCATTATACTGAACAAATCCCATTGAATGGTTCCATTGGAGAAATAAATAATGGAAATTAACATTTTATTAAGTACAGATCATAATTATGACAGGATTTGACTTAAACGTTTTCATTAAAGCTAACGGAATGTTAATAAGTAATTTTGGTACTTCTCTATTATCTCGTCGACCACTTTTCATAACAAAAAACTATCGCCAAATAAACCGGAGAACGTTGCCATTGGAATAACAAAATAAATAAATAAATAAAATATAATAATTTAAGGACACACTTGTTATTTTAATTAATGAAATAACTAATAAATCAGTAAAACATAATGAAAAATACACGCAAATGTCGAATTAAAAACCATTTGATGACATAGAAACACGTATAATGCTTCTGACATCAATAAATGGTACTGCATTTTTGGCGTTTAATCTTACAGTTTGGCGATAGTCTTTTTTATGAAAATCGGCCGACGGGATAACAGAGAACTACCGTAGTTTTCTATGTAACTCATTTGTCAAAATCTCTTCATTTATTTCAGTTTTCAGTTAAAAATAAATGTAAAAACTGAAAAGAGACGTTTCCAAATTAACTCGACAATAATTCCCTGTTAACACAAAATAATGAATTTTCTCCCCGTTAACAAATTTCAATTTAGTGCTAATGTGATGTAGCTTATTTATCTTTTGTAATCAAATCCACAGTGAAATGCCACATTAGAGCAAATGTAATTTGGCACACGATTTTTATTTAACCTTTAAAACATTCACATTCATTTTCAAAATAATTGTACTCAAGCTGAAAACACTTGCACGTGGACCCTATTTAGGAATATTATTCAAATGCAAGAAAAAAAAAAACACGAAAGATAATGCATTTTTTTCCATTTTAATTTGCTCTCAGCAACCAATTTTGGTAATTCTTCCATTTTGTCCTTAGTTACATTGCATTGTTTTAGGAAACAAATATCCATTATTGTAATATATTTTTTTAAATCTTGCTTGAAATTTTTTTTTTTTAAATTTAAAGTGTCAGTAAATTTAGGAATAAGGTTTCAAACAATTTCATTTCAAAGTACATATTCTTTCCTATTCGATGATGGAAAGGCTGAAATTATGCGATATTAAATAGTGAATATATGAAATGTTTTGATAGAAGTGAAATAAACTGCTCAGGTATTTTATGACATCGTCATACCAATATTAACCTGTTGACTGGGTTAATACGAACTACTACCCTAATATTTTGAAAGCATTATGTCCACCAGTAAAACTTTAATAGAAATTCACGTCTTATTAAAACGTCCTATTCACGCAAAATTATTGCCATGAATAAGGAAGAAATTTCTAATCTTTCTTACTGATGGAAGTATGCACCGTTGGTAATCAGGCATATCAGTAGAACAAAAGTTGGACAAACAGTTCTGATGACTGCAGAAATGTGTGAAATGAAATAAATTGGATTTTGTCATGAATAACTGCAAAGAAACTGAAAAACAGTTGTATTGATTTTTGACGATGATAATATTTCAAACAAGTTTAGATAGCTGTATGTATATTTTACTGAATTTTATAAATTTTTGCTTTTTGTTTTGTTTGAGTACAAAATTTACATAGTTAAGCTTGGACATAATTAATGCATTCTGAAATCGAAGTTTTTAAATTCTGTATCATAACAAACAATTTTTTTAGAGAAATTTCAGAATTAGTTGAATAATAATTATCGAATATAATTGAAAATAACCATTGAAATTTATATTTTGGCTGTTCTGACGATTGTGTCTTATTAAAAATTTAAAATATTCTTCATTCTGTACTATAAAGATGTACATTTAAACATGTTTTTAACGGAAAATTTGCTCATATGTAATACAAAATCGATTACAATTTTCAAACTTTTGTTTTTGAGTAATCATGTGTTAATGTTTACTATTGCAAATCTTTTAAACAACGTAATTTCCAAATTTGTTTTAACTTTCAGTCATTTTTGTTTATGATATTAATTAAAATGTTGGCTGTTATTTTTTTCATTCTATATTTATACTAGATACAAATTAAAGAATATTCAAACTTACCTAATCTTATACGTAAAAACAGAATGTGGAACAAAGGAAATGGTTCTTAATTTCACATTTTAGCTAAGATAAAATCAAACGGTTCGCGCATCAAAATTAGACAGTGTAAAATTTTGACTTACGAAAATTTTCATGCAAATATATTTGCAAAGAAAAACAGAGTTGTGCCCATATTTCAGCGACAAAATATATTCAAAGTATAAATTTAAAAAATAGCTTATTGAAACTGTATATAAAATAAGATATTACTAGTTCCTTTTGTAGTACCTTATTGTAAAATTTCGGAGTGGTTTTCTATCGATTACAGAATTTAAAATTTTAGAAACCGACAGACAGACAAACTATTCTCCGCAAAAGACACATCTTCAAGAGAACAGTTAAAAAGATTTATGAAAAATTAATTTCTCCCAAAAGAAAACTATATTATAAATAACTATTATCGCGCAGTCTGTTGTAAATAGAAAACAATTATCAATAATGATAATTTCAATAATGATGATAAAGAAATTTTAATAAATAAATAATTCATGATAAGCAATCATATTTGGGATTTATAAAAGAATCAGAAAACATTTGCTTTTTTCCTTTATACATTGTTATTAACGATCGGTTATTTATCATTATCTAAATTTAAAAACGGATCCCATAGTATTGAATGATATAGCTGTTGTTCAGTTATATATCTGGCATAATGGTAAATTCACTAGTGATAACTCGTTCATTTTTTCAGAAGAACAATCCAACCACTTGGATTTTCTGTTCATGTCGGGGATGTGATTTTTAAATACTAAAAATAGCTTAATTGTTGGCAGACTATTTGAGTAGATAATATAATTCATACCAAACAATAATAGTCAAGATTTTATTTCGAAATTTTTTTACAGTGCGTGAAATAATTATGGTCTCTCACAGTTTTAGCTGACATATTATAACGATAAAAAAATATCATATACCATTCCTTCAGTTGCAACATTCAAAGTAAACAAGCATTCATTGGTGGTTGTAGAAGTATGTGGGCATGATCTGTGAAAGCTTAAAAGTGATTTCAGATTTTAGAAGCGAAGGAATTATGGCCTCACTCAATCGAAAGTTCATCTGTATGCATATCGTTTAGCAGAAACATTTTTGTTTTAATTTGTAACAACAGTTTAAATAGAAAATTAACTAAATAATTTGTTTAAAGTGGTAGATTAAAAAAAATTAATTAATATGCCATCTGGCTCATGGATTTCTGACATTGAACGGGGTAAAATCGATGTTTTAAGAGCACAAACGAATATGAATACTTCACATATTGTCTTAGCTATTGACAAAAGTCCTAAAGCCGTTCTAAATTACCTTAAAGATCCATTAGGGTATAGAAAGAAGAAGAGCACGGGCTGACCACCCTCAGGTACGAGTAAGGAAGTCCGTCTTCTGGGGTGCAAAATATGAAATAAAATTGTAACAGCTCGACAATTACAAAATGAATTAAATTTGCCAGTTAATGATTGTTGAACACAACAGTTGCTGAATAAATTTGGACTTAGGTTGAGGAAACTCCAGACAAAACCGATGCTGTCTTCAATTCCTAAAACTAATCGGAACGTATTCGCTCGCAGCCATATTAGTTGGAGCACTGAATGGCGAAATGTAATTTTTTTTATTAGAAAAAAGTTTAATCTGGAATGTCCAGATGGTAAGCACACCTATTGGAAGGATAATAAAAAAGAGATTTTAGTGTTTTCCACTAGAAAACAAGGAGGTTTTTGATCATGATATGGGACGTAATAAGATAGAAAAAGAAAAGCAATATTGAATTCCTATATGGAAAAATGAACTGTTCTGATTACCTGTAAGTAATCAGATGCTAAGTAAACAGTTTCCTCAAAATGGACTTCAAATGGCAAGAAGAATTTGGTTGTTTCAGCAGATCAACTGCAAATGTAGTGTGTCAAAAACATCCAAGAGTGGTTAAAGTCGCAAAAAATTAAACTGCTAAAACCTTGGTCAACCAAATCGCCTGATTTGAATATAATAGAGAATGTTTGTTAGATAATGGCAATACAAGTTTATGCAAATGGCCGACATCACATGGCCGTGTAAGGATAATTTGAAAACAGCTATTCTTGAAGCATGGAAGTCTATTGATATGAAATATATTCAAGACTTACATGAAAGCTTGCCACGTCAAATGGAAGTTTGCTACAATGCTAAATGCAGGTGGAACAAATATTAAAGATTTCTTATTTTAACAATTAATATAGGAGGCATTAAGCTAAAAGAGGCCATAATTATTTCGCAATTTATGTGTCATTTAAACATTTGCAAATCCTGCATAAGTCTATTTTTTGAACAAACGAGATTTCAATGTTCGTTGTACATAATGTAGAGTATAATCTTTTATATTCCATATGTTTTTATTAAATTGTAACTATATTTTTGTGTTTGTTTAAAATTAGCAAAAAGGCCACAATTATTTCGAGCACTGTATCTCATACAATTTGTTTATTCACATTTCGGACAAGTCATTTTACATCAAATCACTAAATGTCACTTCTTATCTCAAAATTACAACACATTTAAATGCCTAGACATACATTCAAATGCAGTTTTTGAGGGTGTCATAAATCCTGCCTGACGACCGGATGTAATTGAAAGCCCAGATTTTGCATCTGTTAAATATTCAGAGATCTTCAATTGGATATTTGCCAGGACGAAGAGTTACCAAAAGAATTTTCTGAAATAGGTCGCACTTTAAATGAGACGTCTCTCTGACCGAAATGTATTCTAGCTTCAGTGTAACTAATTTGAAATGATGGAATCCCCAATCAGTTTTTTCGTTTATTTTATAATGCAGAATTTGTAAACGTGTCTAAATTTAAAATTACCAAACATAGAGAATGAAAAAAATATTTGCATTTTTTTGTGCATAAATTGAATTGCATGTTTTAAATGAGATTAAAATATATGTGCATTTAATAATGACAATAGAATAAGTTGAATTAATTCTCATATAAATATCTGTAACATATAGGAAAAATGTTGTAAAGAGTCAAATATAACTTAAACTTAAGACCAAAATCATATCGTCTTATACTAAATTGAATATAAATAGAGTTATAAATAACACAAATAATCAATGTGTGGACTGTTGCCCAATATTTTTATGTATATATATATAAATATATATTATGTATGTTAATCTGTTATAAAATAGAACGTTGCAAGATAGTCACATAACAAAACATAAGATTAAACCAACAAAAATTTACATTATTGGGTAAATATGATTTTATTAGTAAGTTATCTCTCTACAAATTCTATTAAAATAATTTTTAAAAAAGTAAGAAAAGAAAAACGAAAAAAAAAAACAGAAATTTTCCAAAAAAATGTCCCAGTAAAGAAATAAAATATTTTCTTTCTCATATACTATAAGGAACCTCTATATTAAAATGAAAAGAAGTTTTGTTAAGATTCACATTCACAAGAAAATTACCCATTTGTGCAGGCGTAAAATTAAATCTAGAACTTATTCAATTTTACAGTACACTCGAAAGAGGAAAGGGTGTCCGAGTGGTTTAAGATGCGGTGTTGTGCTGTTCAGTTCGGTTTGATACCCACTCCGGACAAATTGATTTTTCTTATTTCTTATTTTTATTTTTTTGGCAATAATTCATTTTAATAATGTAATATTTAATTCAGGAGGAAAACTTATGTAGTTTGTATTTTTTGTTATTCGAATTCTTTATTATTAAGTAAAATTTAACACCAAAGAATATTTTGTTTTAATTACTCAATATATATTAAAAGTATTTAAATTAAAATTAAATTAAAGTAATTAAAAATATGTATATTATAAATCGTTAGATGCAAACAACAAATTTTAAGTTCTGGGTTTTAGAATCCGGCTGCTAAAAATAAAATTAATGAAAAATTGAAAAATGTTATAAGTGGCGTAATTAAAAAAAATAATTAAAATAAAATAAAATAAAAATAAATAAAATAAAAATAAAAAAATAAAAATACTAGATATTGATATTATTGATATTTAAAAAAAAATGAGACTGCAGTAAGTAAAAATAAATCATTCAATTAATTTTTTAGTTTAATATTTCCTAAACAAATTCAAGCATAATCGGATGTAAATTAGAAGCTTAAAATTATTTCACTTCATTAGTTGAGTAGGCTGGACTGACAACACCATCTATCGTCTTATATCTATAGGAATCGCTTACACAATATACCAATTCATGAAATTTTCAATGCTTAATTAATTTAAAAACAACTAATTAAAAATAAATCATGTTTATAAAGGAATTTTCAAGTTATTTACCGTCAAAACTTGACTGGTACTATCAAGCATTTCATTATTTTTGAATAAACAAATTTATTGCCCCATGAATGTTTTTTATGTTTTTTACAACTTTTAAAAAACATTCTAAATATTTATTAAAGTACTATTCTTCAATCTAGTCAGGTAAAATTACTATGTTCCTAAAAATAAACCCCACTTAATCAATGTTTTTTTCCCAAATTGTAATTTTTTAAAATCATCTGCTCGTATTACGGATTAAACTAATGATATTAGTAAACACATTTTAGCTAACTTAAAACTATACATGCAAAAATATATATATTTTTTTTTTTGCTTTGACATTATAACTTTAGAATTTATATTTGTGCAAAATTCGAAACAATTATTTTGAGTAATAATCTGTAAATAATAAATATAAATATATATTAACTGTTATGGAGAAGTGTGTAACAGCAAATTGTCTGTAATTAGTTTACTTTTAACGCAATTACATGGTTGTTACATGAATGGTAATACCTGTTACGAATATAAATGTTTTTGATCGCGTAACGTTGTCAGTACCAGATTTTTAATATGACATTTTCTCTTTAACAGAGATTTTAACATTCAGTTGGAGGTTTCTGGGATAATGCCAGGTTCTATATATTATGCGGAAGTTTCCATTTAATTGAGCAATAAGTAGACACGAATCGGCTTACTAATTGTGCGGAAAAAGGAAGTAATGTTTATATTAGAATTTGTTCTTCCTCTCCAATTTCATCATTACATGCAATGTTGACATTTTCGTTTATGCATTTATGCAGAATTTTTTTCTTACGCCCATGCTTTTCTTATCTTTTGTAATAGTTGACTATTATGAACCCCTCTCGTGATTGCTTCTAATATTTTATTTTGATATCTAGATTGAGAATATTTTCGCATTTAACGCTATTTTTCTAAAGAGATTTATATCACAAAAGTTCCATAAAAGTTTTTTAGGAATGCATTTCGCGTATAAAATTGGTTCGACAAAATTCTATAAAAAATATATAGAAAATTCAAATTCTGACAACATCATACATATATTCATTGTTATTTGTTCATTCATATTTTTCTTTCTTTAATATTATTTACCGATGTAAGGTTCACATTCAATATCTTGAAAATCTGAATGATTAAAAATGTGATTTTCTACGAAAAATGTTCAGCAAGTATTGCAATTTTAATAGGTAGATCGTATCGTAATGAAAACAATTTCACACCACATCGTAATATTTAATTCATACCGTATATACTTTTTGAACATAATGTGAACTCGTGTATAAATGCGTACGCCGTTTTCGAATAAGGGATATATATATATATATATATATATATATATATATATGTGTGTGTGGGGGGTGTTTGTTTGTGTGTGTGGGGGGTTGTTTGTGTGTGTGTGTGTGTGTGTATATTGGGCACAATGCTATTTTTAATGCAGAAAATCCAGAAACTTGAGGGGGGAATTCTTTAGAAATCCTGATTAACAATGTTTTATCCTCAAAAATATGTTAAGGTATATAATCACGAATACATTTGCCACGTCTATAGTATAAAGCAAAAACATGTCTGGGTGTAACACTGATGTCATATAGATGTTGGCAACGATGTAAACAATCCGTTTCTTTGCTTTGTAAATTAATTGCTTCTAAATACCGAAATAATTTAAATTTGTACACCTTCAAAAACGTGAAAAAGGTACTTTCAAATGCAAATTGTTTGGAAACGGAATTTCAATTCGTGGATTCTTTATGGTTTAACAAATATATTCAAGCATGATTTTTGTAAATCTCTCTACATCACTTGTTGCTTAATTACGAAAGAATAACATGTTTGCTCTAAAAATTATAAATAGTTCATTGTTTGTTTCTGGCTAATATTCGATAATGAAATCAATCAACATTTAATTTTCTACATTTTTCTTTATTTCTTCAACTAAATTATCTCCTCCTGCAATATCAGCACCAGCTTTCTCAGCTTCTAATAATTTTTTATCCTGAGCAAAAACAGCTAATGTAATATTCTTCCCGATACCTCTTGATCAATCAATAAATTCATAGGTAAAATAATATAAATAAAACACAAATTTAACATACATTTAATTGAACTATGTGCGTGAACACTGACATAATCAGAATCATTTAGGCTGTTACCAAACTAGCAAAATCTTTGATGATTTCTTCGGCTATCAACGTTTGTCATCCAGCGTATTTAATACATTTCAAAACATTATTTGAATGCATAATTGATATTTTTCATATAAAATCCTTTTTGATGTTCTAAGGAGGGAAATAAATATATAGGTAAAATCTTTTAGAGTTTTCATTAAAAAAAAAAGGTTTTTATCTATGTTCTGTAACCTGGGAAGACGGTTCGGATACCCTAGTTATTATATTATCGTAAAATTAAGGTTACAGCAAAGTGTACTTTTTCTGATTTAAATCTGATTGTGTGCAAATGTTAGGCTGAAGCCAGCGTTAAAATGGAGCATTTAATCATCCTGTATCTTTGCATATACGTTGATTATAACCCTCAAATGAACATAGACCAGTTTTTGTTCGTTTTATTCAAATATTTTTCTTAATAATTCAAAATTTCGTTATTTTCATAGAGAATAAATGGACATTTTACCATAAAATTTAACCATTTTACTTTATCGTTGCTAGGGCTTTGATCGTTGCCAATAAATAAAAACACGGAAAAATAATTTTTCCTCGACAATTAATTTTCAATTGAACGATTTTCACGCGAAAAATGAAAATGAAAAAGAATTCAAAAGAAGATGAATTTCCATGATATTTGAAACAAAAATATGGAGTATTTGTTATTATACATGAAGTATGAATATCTGTTATATTAAAAAGATCTTTTTCTGTCAAAAAACTGCGTTATAATTAGAAGGAAAAATGAACAATAATTATATTCTTAAAAATAGATTTCGCTTGGACCATGGAACTATGAAAAGGATCCTCCTCGGCTTGGACAAACATGACGTCATAAATAAAACATGTATTTTCAAATAGTCGTAATAATACAAGGAGCATATATCAATGTATAATGAAAGTAGATAGATAATGGACGTAATATTTAAGATGAAAAACTGAAATATTTTTTATCGATACTGATTAATAATTAGCTTGAGTACCAGTTACATACAAATGTGATTTTTCCGCTAAAATTTACGTCCTGATTGCCAGAAAAAGGCAATTAATAAGAATTATGGCATTAAAAAGAGATTTCTCTGAGGAAAATGTGACGTCATATTTGAAATAAAACGGGAATTTTCAAATGTGTTTTACCGTGACCTATGTTATACGTGACCTACGGTTTTACAAGGAGCGGGAATTAATTCCGTGTATATTACCGTGACCTACGGTTTTACAAGGAGCGGGAATTAATTCCGTACATTAATAATACAAAAATCAGTAAGTATAGAAAGTAGATTAGTTTCACCACATATTCAAAACGAAAAATTGAAATGTTTTTTTTTTTTAAATCTATACCGATTATTAAGTATGAATATCAGTTACATACAGATGAGAGTTTTTTGCCAAAAACCACACCATGATTATTAGGAAAAGAAAAATAAATACGAATCTATTATATTAAAATCTGACCGCCTGTTTGTATTTCGCAACTACTCTTTTCAGATTGTCGAACGCAACGCGATTTACTTAACACCTGTTATCATTCATCCGAGGATGTCATAAACTCTCAGAATTTAAAAAAATGATTTAAATTCCGAGATATTATATACGAAGTTTCTCTAAAAATGGCAACTAAATTATTCCATTTTTGTGGATAAAAAAGAAGAAATAAAACGGATTAATATATTTTTCTCATTAAAACTGAAAAAAAAAAAGAATTTATTTTCAATTTGAATAGATGGTGAAAGAAAAAAAATCTTGATTGCAGTAAAATTTTTGAAAAATAAAAACGTATTTTCACATATTCAAACTTCATGAATCAATTTATTCTGGAGAACAAAAATCGTCTGTCAACATATTTTCATTTAGAAATAAAGATGTTTTTTCAGTTATAGATTAAATCAAGGAGGCAAATTTAAGCTCCTTGCATTTAGGTCTACAATAATTGATCCCTATTCACAAGAATTGAATTTAATGAAAAATAATATACTGTTTCCATTATCTTTGAAGGATTGCTATTAAAACGTTTCACAAAGGCGTTAAAAGTAAAATGGTTTACCAGGTAAACTTGACATATGTTTTTAAATAATTCGCCGATTTCCACGATTTTATTTGGTCCGCCTTTTTTCATTGGTTGCAGTTTCCTTTTCCTGATTATTTGTCACAAAATTTCACTTTTTTAAAACTTAGTTATGTCAAGGCCTCTATAACATAGATATACTGTATTGTTTCCTATGGAATGTGATAAAGAGTTAGTTAATTATTTACGTTTCTAATTATCGGGAATGAAATATTTTGCTTAATTAATGCATTTATTCTTCTTTAAATGATACGTGAACGAAGTCACGGGTAACAGCTAGTATAACATATTTTATTGATTAAACAAACAAAATATAGTTTGTTGAAAAAAGAAAATAGATTGTTAAAATAACACATAGCATATATCTATGTAGCAAAAATAATTTTGTTAATTCAAGAAAAATTGAACCATTTTACTTGAATTAACAAAACATTTTTTTGCTGACGATACAATTTTTTTTTTTTTTTTTTTTGGAATTGCAAAAAAAATCAACAATATTTTTTTTGTTGATTCAAACGAAATTTCCATTGACCCATATTTAAACAAAAAGTTTCGTTGGGGCAAACAAATTTTTGTTGATTCAACAAAACTTTTTTCTGGGTGCGATTTTTATGCGGTTTGCAGCATTTGAAATGTTTTTATGAGTAGTTCAAATGTTTAATATTTCGTGCAAAAATATTAATTAGTTTTTTATGTATACCACTTTAAAGTGATTTATTCCTATACTTAAGATGAAGCAAACAAATATTAAATGGTCTAACTCTTTTCAAACAGAACGTATGCGCATGATGTTAAAATATGTTACTATGAACGACCTAAGTTAGCTTCCTATTGTAAAACAGAATTGTAGAATTTACTGTTCGTTTACAGGGTAACTCAAAAGATTTTTTATAAGACTAAAAAGTTGTGTAATTAGCGAATTTTTACGTTGAAGTACATGATTCCTGTACTTTACACAGAGGAAAAAAATAGTAAATTGCATAACTTTTGTCAAATTGGCTATATACACAAGATATTCAAATATGTTACTACATCCTCGCTATTGTAAAGCGGCATTGAAGCATATACGTTTCGTTTACAGAGTCTCTTAGAAGATCTTGATTACATTACAACCGATGTATATTTACTGAGTGAGATGTATTTTAATGATTTTACACTGTTTCAATCTCTGTAAGGTTTCATTATCTTGCTTTAAAATTTAATATGAGTTCATTTTGTCCGTCTCAAATCTCGTCGATGTTAAGCTCTAAATCTATTAAAATATAGTATTTTCATCGATTAAACAAACTGTGTTTATTTATAAATATATAATTCTAGCGTATCAGGAATTGATTAAAATAGCGATTACAAAATTCCAACTTTACGTTCATGCGCTGACTAATAGAATGTAAAAATGTTGCTACCCCAAGATTACAAGTTTTGAGTTTAAATATTTGCCGTTCATCGAATCTCCGGCTATGACGAACTTAAAATGCTAAAGTTCGTATTTAATAGGTGATCGGTAACGAACTGTTCGGTTTACGAACAAATCGGTTAACGAACTGTTCGGTTTACGAACAAATCGGTTAACGAACACTTTCGCTTGAGATTTTTATGTTCGGAGAACAAACACCTCCCGAAACAAAGCCATGATAAAGCAATGCCGTGTTTCATATTTGCCGAGCTATACTTATTGCCTCTATTGTCAACTTTGAGAACATTTTAACAGTTGCATACATACGTCCTAATTAATTCATGGACTGCCGGAGATTGGGGACCTATATTTTAGGATCACCGAATTGGAATGAACAGACTATATTTACAGAAATCACTTTAATAGTTTTTATACTTTTGCAAACGTTGCGAATTTTATATTTTTCAAATTCTCGAAACGTTGAGTTAAAAAAACTTAAACAAATAAAAAACTTCTAAGGTGCTAAGTAATTTTCAAAAATAATATATTTAATATGTTAGTATAAAAATCCCTGTAAATTTTTATACTAATAGAAATAGGTTCGTAGAAATAAAAAATGTTGATTATTCTCGGTAAAGTATGCTCCATAAACTTATCGTTGTAGTTGACTGAAAAAAAGTGCTTCTTATTTTTCCACATTTTTCTGAAACTGTAGTATTTTAAATAGTTTGTAAACTACTGTAAAATTGTCTAATTTTTTGTTTTTGAATGTATATAAACGGAAGAGTGATATAAACAAAAGAAAAAGGAAAATAAATATGCCATAAATAATCTGATGAATACAATGTAAGGAAATTAATATAAAAGTTTCCCCGTTGTTATGGTAGCGACATGTACATTGGAATAAGTCACTCAGTAAATTGTATAATTCTGTTTATAGCATCACTATTATTTTTTTCCCCCTTTCATCTTTTCTTTTCTGAATAAAAATGGAATCCGTATAATTGAAATTAAATACCTTACAAAAAGGAGTGATATCTCATCAAAAACAACTCGTTGCAAATGATCCCGCCAAGCCACAAACCTAAAACGTCAGTCATAAAAAGAAGTGATATCACATAAAAAGAAGCGATATAGAAGTGCATACTCCGAGTCCCGTGTAAAAATCTATCACCACTCATAATGTTTCCAAAGGACTCGGAGTGAGGTACAGTATGTGAAAACTGCTTGGCGACACGCAGGCTTTTATAATGTTTGCGTTTCCTGCAATTACATATGGATATATTATTTTTCTTTTCTTTTCTTTTCTTTTCTTTTCTTTTCTTTTCTTTTCTTTTCTTTTCTTTCTTTCTTTATTTTGTTCCCATAAAATTGTAAAAGTTGAAGCTTCTGTGTTTGCATGTCCTTTCTTATTTATGAGCTTGAAAAATCAATTTGTGGATTTTATTTACCATTACTTAAACTAAAAACACCACTCTTACGAAGAGGATTTTTTAAGTAAACGTATAAAGATTTTAATTTTGTAATATATATAGTATAAACCTTATAATAAACGTTAACTAAATTGAGATATATTGCAGTAATTCTAGCGTAAGGGAATGGCATAGATCTGGGGGAAAATCCGTTCTGTCAGTCCTTTCACATACAAAAATATTTATAAAAGTGGTATAACAAAAATATAAAATTTATTTTTCGATTTTCAAAATTGATATACTACATATATTATAAAAGCCTGCAGGTCGCCAAGCAGTTTTCACATACTGTACCTCACTCCGAGTCTTTTGGAAACATTATGCGTGGTGATAGATTTTTACACGGGACTCGGAGTATGCACTTCTATATCGCTTCTTTTTATGTGATATCACTTCTTTTTGTGACTGACGTTTTAGGTTTGTGGCTTGGCGGGATCATTTACAACGAGTTGTTTTTGATGAGATATATATATTAAAGACTAATCATTTCTAAACACTTTATAGCAAATTGAATGACACTCTCAACAGGTATTAAATATAAAAGAACGAGTAAGAACTTTAAAGTCATTTATCTTAAAATGTGATTTTAAGACATTGCACGCAAGGAATTATAAAAAAGAGTTTCAAAATTTTTAAATTAAATTTTCAGAATGTTAAAGTGTATGGTAGGCTGTATAAAGGAAAACAAATTTTTCATCTTTTTTTTCCGATGAAAATAATTGCTAAACTTTTGAAAAAAGTATATAAGCAAAATACAGTTTTGTTTTAAAAACATGAAAATACTATAAATATTAAATAAACAGTTTTTTTTATGTTCAGTGTAAGCAAAAGACTCTCAAGTATGATTATACACCATATATTTTGTTTTACATTCAAAATTTCTTTTGTAAACATGCGCACAACCCGTGATTCCAATTTCAAGTTCAAAAACCCCTATAACAACTAATTTTCATTTAACCACCGGCTCGACTATTTTAAAGGAAGAGTATGTGTAAAAATACTGTGAAAATATTCTTTCTTATTTTATTTCATATATATATTTTTTCATCTTTTATAATTTTGGATTAATATACGTTTATTATTCTGTTTAGCTTTTGGTAACGACTTGACCAATCTTATTCTTTAAATTAAAGTGTAATTATTGCTTAAAGTGATAAAAACATAACACAAAAGACTTAAAAATACCTTTTAATATAGATTACATATGTTTCCTTCGCTCTAACGGCAACATCTTGAACTCAAAATGATAAATAAAATATTCTCGCATTTTTTTTGAAAATGGTAAACATAAATCACGAGATCAAATGTACAATGCAAGTAAGTGCTTAAATTGGTCAAACGTAAAACGTAAAATTTTTCCTAAATATAGAATATAAATTAACTAAAAAGATACTTGATTTTCTTTTTGTAAATATTACACAGTGTAAAATGATTAATTAAAATAGTTTTGCACTACACAACTCTTTAGTATTAAAGTAAAGATTCGAGGTTCTTTTTTTTCTATAAATATAAATTAAATTAAAATTTGGCACGCAATGCTTTACAGATTGAAAAAGCAATGCAAATAAAAATAAATAAAAATTTTCACGTTTTCCAATTTGACAAATTTAAGCACTTGCTTGCTTTGGATATGTGATCTCGTGATATATGTTTATCATTTTAAACACTTTGCGAGAATATTTCTCATTTTGATTTAAAGATGTCAACGTTAGTGTGAATGAACGATATGTAATCTATATTAAAAGGTATTTTTAAACGTTTTGTGTTATTTTTTTTATCACTTTAAGCATTAATTACACTTTGATTTAAAGTTAACAAATGATTTTATTATATTATTTATATTTCATTATTTTAAATAAAACTATATTTAACTAAAACAAACTCATTTGTTTAAGAATAAAGATTTAAATATTAAGATTTCAGGGTTTCTCAGAGGATGATTCAATACGTATAATTAAATAAAAGTATTTAAAAAAATCATAAATCGTTATTTTATATTTTCACACTGTTTTAACCTTTCGCAAGATTGATTTTTTAAAAAATACATCAGTTAATAAAGTAACAAAAGAAATATAAACAACACACACAAAAAAAAAAACAATAATTAATTTGTTTTTTATAAATTTTTAAAAGTTTTCACAAACAGGCACCTTTAATTAATATGTTATTAAGGAAATGTGTTTTTTTCTTCATTTCCAATAAATAAAGTTACTAATAAAAACGTTCGTTATTTCATTGTTGCGTAAAATTCAGATTTTGTTTAAAAGTTAGTCAAAGAAGTAAAAGAAATGCTTCTATTTAACTCTTTCGTTCTTTAAATCTTACAAGTTTTTAACAAGTTAATATACACTTCTACCGTGACTGAATGTTTGAGAAATAAAAGTAGCTTCTGCGTTACTTCTCATTATACTGAACAAATCCCATTGAATGGTTCCATTGGAGAAATAAATAATGGAAATTAACATTTTATTAAGTACAGATCATAATTATGACAGGATTTGACTTAAACGTTTTCGTTAAAGCTAACGGAATGTTAATAAGTAATTTTGGTACTTCTCTATTATCTCGTCGACCACTTTTCATAACAAAAAACTATCGCCAAATAAACCGGAGAACGTTGCCATTGGAATAACAAAATAAATAAATAAATAAAATATAATAATTTAAGGACACACTTGTTATTTTAATTAATGAAATAACTAATAAATCAGTAAAACATAATGAAAAATACACGCAAATGTCGAATTAAAAACCATTTGATGACATAGAAACACGTATAATGCTTCTGACATCAATAAATGGTACTGCATTTTTGGCGTTTAATCTTACAGTTTGGCGATAGTCTTTTTTATGAAAATCGGCCGACGGGATAACAGAGAACTACCGTAGTTTTCTATGTAACTCATTTGTCAAAATCTCTTCATTTATTTCAGTTTTCAGTTAAAAATAAATGTAAAAACTGAAAAGAGACGTTTCCAAATTAACTCGACAATAATTCCCTGTTAACACAAAATAATGAATTTTCTCCCCGTTAACAAATTTCAATTTAGTGCTAATGTGATGTAGCTTATTTATCTTTTGTAATCAAATCCACAGTGAAATGCCACATTAGAGCAAATGTAATTTGGCACACGATTTTTATTTAACCTTTAAAACATTCACATTCATTTTCAAAATAATTGTACTCAAGCTGAAAACACTTGCACGTGGACCCTATTTAGGAATATTATTCAAATGCAAGAAAAAAAAAACCACGAAAGATAATGCATTTTTTTCCATTTTAATTTGCTCTCAGCAACCAATTTTGGTAATTCTTCCATTTTGTCCTTAGTTACATTGCATTGTTTTAGGAAACAAATATCCATTATTGTAATATATTTTTTTAAATCTTGCTTGAAATTTTTTTTTAAAAAATTTAAAGTGTCAGTAAATTTAGGAATAAGGTTTCAAACAATTTCATTTCAAAGTACATATTCTTTCCTATTCGATGATGGAAAGGCTGAAATTATGCGATATTAAATAGTGAATATATGAAATGTTTTGATAGAAGTGAAATAAACTGCTCAGGTATTTTATGACATCGTCATACCAATATTAACCTGTTGACTGGGTTAATACGAACTACTACCCTAATATTTTGAAAGCATTATGTCCACCAGTAAAACTTTAATAGAAATTTACGTCTTATTAAAACGTCCTATTCACGCAAAATTATTGCCATGAATAAGGAAGAAATTTCTAATCTTTCTTACTGATGGAAGTATGCACCGTTGGTAATCAGGCATATCAGTAGAACAAAAGTTGGACAAACAGTTCTGATGACTGCAGAAATGTGTGAAATGAAATAAATTGGATTTTGTCATGAATAACTGCAAAGAAACTGAAAAACAGTTGTATTGATTTTTGACGATGATAATATTTCAAACAAGTTTAGATAGCTGTATGTATATTTTACTGAATTTTATAAATTTTTGCTTTTTGTTTTGTTTGAGTACAAAATTTACATAGTTAAGCTTGGACATAATTAATGCATTCTGAAATCGAAGTTTTTAAATTCTGTATCATAACAAACAATTTTTTTAGAGAAATTTCAGAATTAGTTGAATAATAATTTTCGAATATAATTGAAAATAATCATTGAAATTTATATTTTCGCTGTTTTGACGATTGTGTCTTATTAAAAATTTAAAATATTCTTCATTCTGTACTATAAAGATGTACATTTAAACATGTTTTTAACGGAAAATTTGCGCATATGTAATACAGAATCGATTACAATTCTCAAACTTTTGTTTTTGAGTAATCATGTGTTAATGTTTACTATTGCAAATCTTTTAAACAACGTAATTTCCAAATTTGTTTTCACTTTCAGTCATTTTTGTTTGTGATATTAATTAAAATGTTGGCTGTTATTTTTTCCATTCTATATTTATACTAGATACAAATTAAAGAATAATCAAACTTACCTAATCTTATACGTAAAAACAGAATGTGGAACAAAGGAAATGTTTCTTAATTTCACATTTTAGCTAAGATAAAATCAAACGGTTCGAGCATCAAAATTAGACAGTGTAAAATTTTGACTTACGAAAATTTTCATGCAAATATATTTGCAAAGAAAAACAGAGTTGTGCCCATATTTCGGCGACAAAATATATTCAAAGTAAAAATTTAAAAAATAGCTTATTGAAACTGTATATAAAATAAAATATTACTAGTTCCTTTTGTAGTACCTTATTGTAAAATTTCGGAGTGGTTTTCTATCGATTACAGCATTTAAAATTTTAGAAACCGACAGACAGACAAACTATTCTCCGCAAAAGACACACCTTCAAGAGAACAGTTAAAAAGATTTATGAAAAATTAATTTCTCCCAAAAGAAAACTATATCATAAATAACTATTATCGCGCGGCCTGTTGTAAATAGAAAACAATTATCAATAATGATGAAAAAGAAATTTTATTAAATAAATAAATTGTGATCAGCAATCATATTTGGGATTTATAAAAGAATCAGAAAATATTTGCTTTTTTGCTTTATACATTGTTATTAACGATCTGTTATTTATCATTGTCTAAATTTAAAAAATGAATCCCATAGTATTGAATGATATAGCTGTTGTTCAGTTATATCTCTGGCATAATGGTAAATTCACTAGTGATAATTGGTTCATTTTTTCTGAAGAAAAATCCAAACACTTGGATTTTCTGTTCATGTCAGGGATATGATTTTTAAACACTAGAAAGAGCTTAATTGCTGGCAGACTTTATGAATAGATAATATAATTCATAACAAACAATAATAATCAAGATTTTATTTCGAAATCTTGTTACAGTGCGCGAAGGCCTCTCACAATTTTAGCTGACATATTATAACGATAAAAAATATCATGTGCCATTTCCTCAGTTGCAACATTCAAAGTAAACAAGCATTCATTGGTGGTTGTAGAAGTATTTGGGCATGAGCTGTGAAAGCTTATAAGTGAAATCTGGATTTCAGAAGTGAAGAAATTATGGCCTCACTCAATCGAAAGTTCATCTGTATGCATATCGTTTAGCAGAAACATTTTTGTTTTAATTTGTAACAACAGTTTAAATAGAAAATTAACTAAATAATTTGTTTAAAGTGGTAGATTAAAAAAAAATAATTAATATGCCATCTGGCTCATGGATTTCTGACATTGAACGGGGTAAAATCGATGTTTTAAGAGCACAAGCGAATATGAATACTTCACATATTGTCTTAGGTATTGACAAAAGTACTAAAGCCGTTCAAAATTACCTTAAAGATCCATTAGGGTATAGAAATAAGAAGAGCACGGGCTGACCACCCTCAGGTACGAGTAAGGAAGTCCGTCTTCTGGGATGCAAAATATGAAATAAAATTGTAACAGCTCGACAATTACAAAATGAATTAAATTTACCAGTTAATGCTTGTTGAACACAACAGTTGCTGAATAAATTTGGACTTAGGTTGAGGAAACTTCAGACAAAACCGATGCTGTCTTCAATTCCTAAAACTAATCGGAAAGTATTCGCTCGCAGCCATATTAGTTGGAGCACTGAATGGCGAAATGTAATTTTTTTTATTAGAAAAAAGTTTAATCTGGAATGTCCAGATGGTAAGCACACCTATTGGAAGGATAATAAAAAAGAGATTTTAGTGTTTTCCACTAGAAAACAAGGAGGTTTTTGATCATGATATGGGGCGTAATAAGATAGAAAAAGAAAAGCAATATTGAATTCCTATATGGAAAAATGAACTGTTCTGATTACCGGAACATGCTAAGTAAACATGTTTCCTCAAAATGGACTTCAAATAGCAAGAAGAAATTGGTTATTTCAGCAGATCAACTGCAAAAGTAATGTGTCAAAAACATCCAAGAGTGGTTAAAGTCGCAAAAAATGAAACTGCTAAAACCTTGGTCAACCAAATCGCCTGATTTGAATATAATAGAGAATGTTTGTTAGATAATGGCAATACAAGTTTATGCAAATGGCCGACATCACATGGCCGTGTAAGGATAATTTAAAAACAGCTATTCTTGAAGCATGGAACTCTATTGATATGAAATATATTCAAGACTTACATGAAAGCTTGCCACGTCAAATGGAAGTTTGCTACAATGCTAAATGCAGGTGGAACAAATATTAAAGATTTCTTATTTTAACAATTAATATAGGAGGCATTAAGCTAAAAGAGGCCATAATTATTTCGCAATTTATGTGTCATTTAAACATTTGCAAAGCCTGCATAAGTCTATTTTTTGAACAAACGAGATTTCAATGTTCGTTGTACATAATGTAGAGTATAATCTTTTATATTACATGTGTTTTTATTAAATTGTAACTATATTTTCGTGTTTGTTTAAAATTAGCAAAAGGGCCACAATTATTTCGAGCACTGTATCTCATACAATTTGTTTATTCACATTTCGGACAAGTGATTTTACATCAAATCACTAAATGTCTCTTCTTATCTCAAAATTACAACACATTTAAATGCCTAGACATACATTCAAATGCAGTTTTTGAGGGTGTCATAAATCCTGCCTGACGACCGGATGTAATTGAAAGCCCAGGTTTTGCATCTGTTAAATATTCAGAGATCTTCAATTGGATATTTGCCAGGACGAAGAGTTACCAAAAGAATTTTCTGAAATAGGTCGCACTTTAAATGAGACGTCTCTCTGACCGAAATGTATTCTAGCTTCAGTGTAACTAATTTGAAATGATGGAAACCCCAATCAGTTTTTTCGTTTATTTTATAATGCAGAATTTGTAAACGTGTCTAAATTTAAAATTACCAAACATAGAGAATGAAAAAAATATTTGCATTTTTTGTGCATAAATTGAATTGCATGTTTTAAATGAGATTAAAATATATGTGCATTTAATAATGACAATAGAATAAGATGAATTAATTATCATATAAATATCTGTAACATATAGGAAAAATGTTGTAAAGGGTCAAATATAACTTAAATTTAAGACCAAAATCATATCGTCTTATACTACATTGAATATAAATAGAGTTATAAATAACACAAATAATCAATGTGTGGACTGTTGCCCAATATTTTTATGTATATATATAAATATATATTATGTATGTTAATCTGTTATAAAATAGAACGTTGCAAGATAGTCACATATCAAAACATAAGATTAAACCAACAAAAATTTACATTATTGGGTAAATATGATTTTATTAGTAAGTTATATCTCTACAAATTCTATTAAAATAATTTTTAAAAAAGTAAGAAAAGAAAAAAGAAAAAAAAAATTCCAGAAAAATGTCCCAGTAAAGAAATAAAATATTTTCTTTCTCATATACTATAAGGAACCTCTATATTAAAATGAAAAGGGGTTTTGTTAAGATTCACATTCACAAGAAAATTACCCATTTGTGCATGCGTAAAATTAAATCTAGAACTTATTCAATTTTACAGTACACTTGAAAGAGGAAAGGGTGTCCGAGTGGTTTAAGGTGCGTTGTTTTGCGGTTCAGTTCGGTTCGATACCCACTCCGGACAAATTGATTTTTCTTATTTCTTATTTTTATTTTTTTTGGCAATAATTCATTTTAATAATGTAATATTTAATTCAGGAGGAAAACTTATGTAGTTTGTATATTTTGTTATTCGAATTCTTTATTATTAAGTAAAATTTAACACCAAAGAATATTTTGTTTTAATTACTCAATATATATTAAAAGTATTTAAATTAAAATTAAATTAAAGTAATTAAAAATATATATATTATAAATAGTTAGTGCAATCAACAAATTTTAAGTTCTGGGTTTTAGAATCCGGCTGCTAAAAATAAAATTAATGAAAAATTGAAAAATGTTATAAGTCGCTTAATTAAAAAAAATAATAAAAATAAAATAAAATAAAAATAAATAAAAATAAAAAAATGAAAATACTAGATATTGATATTATTGATATTTAAAAAAAATGAGACTGCAGTAAGTAAAAATAAATCATTCATTTAATTTTTTTGTTTAATATTTCCTAAACAAATTCAAGCATAATCGGATGTAAATTAGAAGCTTAAAATTATTTCACTTCATTAGTTGAGTAGGCTGGACTGACCACACCATCTATCGTCTTATATCTATAGGAATCGCTTACACAATATAACAGTTCATGAAATTTTCAATACATAATTAATTTAAAAACAACTAATTAAAAATAAATCATGTTTATAAAGGAATTTTCAAGTTATTTACCGTCAAAACTTGACTGATACTATCAAGCATTTCATTATTTTTGAATAAACAAATTTATTGCCCCATGAATATTTTTTATGTTTTTTACAATTTTTAAAAAACATTCTAAATCCATATATTTAAAGCTGTTTGGTAATTCTGTCAAATCAAATATTCCATCGAAATTCGATCGAAACCGCATGCGTCAAAAAATCACCGGCCAATGAGGTGAGGGTCTATGACTGTCTCTACAAACGTGTTTGGGATCGTATCATCTGTTGTTTTTTTCTGTTGTCACGTTGCGTTAAACCTAGGAAGATATTTATCTAGAACTCACTGTGGAGTGTTTAGAAGGTATTTATTTTATTTATTTATTTTATTTATTGTAATTTGTATGAATACTTAGATGTCCATTTCGGATTTACTGTTTAAAAATGAATTTAGGCTCATAAGTTGGCGAAATCCCGATGGAATTTTTTTTTTTAGATCTCTATCATTTTGTTTATATAGTACAGAAAATAATTATTCAAACGTGTAGAACACGTAATACAAAATTGGACCACTTATGGTCTGTTTATTATCGGGAATGAATCTTATGGTGTTCCGATTGATAATGAATTCGATTATGTAAATATAATGTCAAAAGACAGTACGCACGGTAGTAATATTTTTATTATTATGTGTTCGAAAAAAGCAGAATCTGAGCATCAGAATATAAGTTATAAAATAAACAGAAATATATTATCTCTATTCGATTTAAAAGTTTTGTCATTACATAAGTGGGCTATTTTATTTGTAAAGAGTATGTATGCATTATATTGTTTGTATGTATACAAATCTTTATAATGTTTTGATTTGCAAACTCTTAATATTTGAATAATGTTGACATTATATTTGTTTGTATGTATACAAACAATATATGTATACAAAGAAGTATATATACAAACAATGTATAATGTATCATGTAACAATATTAATATTTACATTGTACTGTTTGTATGTATACAAATCTTGAATGTTTTAAATGGGCAAATTTGTAATGTTTTTTCTGTTATTTTTTTTAAATGTCAAAAAAAGATAAATTTTCAAACTTGGTATAAATAACTTAGGTACTTTTCTCTATTATCCCATTGACCACTTTTCATAACAAAACAGAAATATATTATCTCTATTCGATTTAAAAGTTTTGTCATTATATAAGTGGGCTATTTTATTTGTAAAGAGTATGTATGCATTATATTGTTTGTATGTATACAAATCTTTAGAATGTTTTGATTTGCAAACTCTTAATATTTGAATAATGTTTACATTATATTTGTTTGTATGTATACAAACAATATATGTATACAAAGAAGTATATATGCAAACAATGTATATAATGTATCATGTAACAATATTAATATTTACATTGTATTGTTTGTATATATACAAATCTTGAATGTTTTAAATGGGCAAATTTGTAATGTTTTTTTATGTTATTTTTTTTAAATGTCAAAAAAAGATAAATTTTCAAACTTGGTATAAAAAACGTGAGTACTTCTCTATTATCCCATCGACCACTTTTCATAACAAAATACTATCGCCAAACTGTATGATTAAATGCCAAAATTGCAGTCCCATTTACTTGATGTCGAAAACATTATACGTGTTTTTTATGTCATCAAGTGGTTTTTAATTCAACATTTGCGTGTATTTTTCATTATGTTTATTTGATTTATTAGTTATTTCATTAATTAAAATAACAATTGTATCCTTAAATTCTTATATTTTATTTATTTATTTTGATATTCCAATGACAACGTTCTCCCATTTATTTGGCGATAGTTTTTTTTTTTATGAAAAGTGGTCGATGAGATAATAGAGAAGTACCAAAACTTAATTACGTATATGAGTATATTCTTTGACAGTATTAATCATTACTCGATATTTTAAAACTGCATCATATTTGTAGAATTATATTAATTTAAACAATGCTTCTATTGAAGTGTGAAGAACCATATACCTCTATGAAGAACCATATATTTACATAATTGTCTTCATTAGCAATCGGAACACCATAAGATTCATCCCCGATAATAAACGGACTATAAGTGGTCCAATTTTGTATTACGTGTTCTACGATATTTTTACATACATTTGAATAATCATTTTCTGTACTATATAAACAAAATGATAGAGATCTAAAAAGACAATTTCCATCGGGATTGATTTCGCGAACGTTAAAAGAGCCTAAATTCATTTTTAAACAGTAAATCCGAAATGGACACCTAAGTATTCATACAAATTATAATAAATGAAATAAATAAATACCTTCTAAACACTCCACAGTGAGTTCTATATAAATACCTTCCTAGGTTTAACGCAAAGTGCAAGAAAAAAACAACAGGAGATGATCCCAAACACGTTTCTAGAGACCGTAATAGACCTTCACCTCATTGGCCGGTCCTACCGGAAGATTTTTTTTATGCATGCGTATTGGGTCGAATATTGTTGAAACATTTGACAAAATAAGCAAACTGTTTCCACCTAGGTATTTATACACAATACAACAAATAAAATAAATGCCTTCAAAACCCTTTTGATCATCACATCAGCGTGCAAGACAATTTTTTTACCGGAAACCGTTTGATGAATTTCATTATTTTTCCGTTATCGATTGACAAATTTTACGATTTTACCGCTAACGATTGCTGAATTTCACAATTTATCGACTATTGATTAACGAATTTCATGATTTTTTCCATGAACATTTGTCGAATTGCACAAAAAAAAATTAAGAATATCGTCAAATTGTCTTGGGTAAAAAATTTTTGAATATTGTCAAATGCCATCGAGAAAAAAGTCTCTTTGTCAAATGATTTTGAAGAAAAAATCGGGAAATTCACAAAATGGTTTCGGAAAAAACTTCACCAAATGGTTTCAAAATTCTTTGAGTGACAGCGGGAAAAAAAATTTCATTTTACATTCAATCATCGCAATTGGCGAGTGTGACTAAGTTTAGCCAGTGGTGGCAATAACATCAATCACCAATTTCCAGTATTACTCGCCGATTGGTGAATGTTAATTTTGTCTTATATCACAAACTGTATTTACATATACTACTAGATATAATGATTATGAACCATGATTTTTCTGTTATTGGGCGAGATTCATGTTTTTTCAGCAATTCTTTGACGAAATTAGTGTTTTTTCAGCGATCCTTTGAAGAATTTCGCATTTTTCTCACGATCCTTAACGAAATTCGCATTTTCCAGCAATTCTTTGATAAAATACATTTTATTCCGCAATTTTTAGACGAAATTTAGTAAAAAAGCGTGATCTTTTGGTGAAATTTCCTTTTTTGCGATTCTTTGACAAAATTTGCTTATCTTTCGCGATCCTTTTGCATAATTACGTTTTTTCTGTGGTCTTTTAACAAAAGTCATGTTTTCCCATTATCCTTTGATAAAGTAGTGATTTTTCCTCAATCATTTGACAAAATCTGTTATTTTCCCCCGCGAAGATTGGTTAGATGTTTTTAGTCTGCAGGTGCCCTAAAAAGTCTGTGACGCCCGTTGCTGCATCGCACACATTCTTCCATGGGGCATCGAACGAAGTAAATTCAACCTAAAGAATCATTGTTTCATTCCTGACATTTCTCGAAAGAAACAACGTTCAACTCATTGACTGAATTGTAAAGGGCGAAATGTGTCAATTAGCAGAAAGTGCGCAATTTGTTCGTTCATGGAAAAAATCGTGAAATTCGTTAACCGATAGTCGATAAAATTCGAAATTCGTCAATCGATAGCGGAAGAAGTGCAAAATTCATTAATCTACACAGTGGAAAAATCGCAAAATTCATCAACTGGTTTCGGGAGAAAAAATTTTCGAATTTCTTCGAGAAAAAAATTCACAATCTGCCAATTTCGGGGATGAAATTTGCCAAATGGTTTCAAAATTTGTCGCGCGACAGCAGAGAAAAAAAATCTTTTTACATTCAATCATCGCAATTGGTGAGTGTGACTATTATATTTCACCAGTGGTGGCAATAAAGTCCATTGCCAAATTTTCAGTATTACTCGCTGTTTGGCGAGTGCTAATTTTGTCCTATACTTCAAAACCCTTTTGATCATCACATCAGTGTGCAGGCCAATTTTTTTTACGGGAGACCATTTGATGAATTTTGTGATTTTTCCGTTATCGATTGACCAATTTTACTGCTATCGATTGTTGAATTTTATAATTTATCAACTATTGATTAGCGAATTTCATGATTTTTTCCATGAACGTTTGACGAATTACGCAAAAAAAAATAAGAATATCGTTAAATTGTCTTGGGTAAAAAAAAATTTAATATTGTCAAATGCCTTCGAGAAAAAGGTTGCAAGTTGAAACGGCTGTGACTTCTTTTTCATGTTATGCATCTCCGGTGTCCATCCCCCCCCCCTCCCCAAGTGGGACACTTTTCTAAATTTTGCACACACCCCTCATGTGATATATCGGTGGAAAAGTCTTTGACCACTTATTCATGTTATGCATCTCCGGGGTCCATCCCGCCCCCCCCCCTAAGGGGGGCACTTTTCAAAATTTTGTTGACACCCCTCATGTCATACATTGTTGGAAAGGTCTGTGACTGCTTAATCATATTATGCATCTCCGGTGTCCATCTCCCCACTTTGCCCCCCCACCCCCCCAAGGGTACTTCTCTAAATTTTGCACACAACCCTCATGTTATATATCATTGGAAAGGTCTGTGACCACTTAATCATATTATGCATCTCCAATGTCCATCTCCCCACTTTGCCCCCCCCACCCCCCTAAGGGATACTTTTCTAAATTTTGTTGACACCCCTCATGTCATATATCATTGGAAAGGTCTGTGACCACTTAATCATATTATGCATCTCCGATGGCCATCTCCCCACTTTCCCCCCCCCAAGGGATACTTTTCTAAATTTTGTTGACACCCCTCATGTCATATATTGTTGGAAAGGTCTGTGACTGCTTAATCATATTATGCATCTCCGGTGTCCATCTCCTCACTTTGCCCCACCCCCCCAAAGGGTACTTTCTAAATTTTGCACATTACCCTCATGTTATATATCATTGGAAAGGTCTGTGACCACTTAATCATATTATGCATCTCCGATGTCCATCTCCCCACTTTGCCCCTCTCCCCCCCCCCCCAAAGGGTACTTTCTAAATTTTGCACACAACCCTCATGTTATATATCATTGGAAAGGTCTGTGACCACTTAATCATATTATGCATCTCCAATGTCCATCTCGCCACTTTGCCCCCCCACCCCCCTAAGGGATACTTTTCTAAATTTTGTTGACACCCCTCATGTCATATATCATTGGAAAGGTCTGTGACCACTTAATCATATTATGCATCTCCGATGCCCATGTCCCCACTTCCTCCCCCCCCCCCGAAGGGGTACTTTCTAAATTTTGCACATTACCCTCATGTTATATATCATTGGAAAGGTCTGTGACCACTTAATCATATTATGCATCTCCGATGTCCATCTCCCCACTTTGCCCCCCTTCCCCCCCCAAAGGGTACTTTCTAAATTTTGCACACAACCCTCATGTTATATATCATTGGAAAGGTCTGTGACCACTTAATCATATTATGCATCTCCAATGTCCATCTCCCCACTTTGCCCCCCCACCCCCCTAAGGGATACTTTTCTAAATTTTGTTGACACCCCTCATGTCATATATCATTGGAAAGGTCTGTGACCACTTAATCATATTATGCATCTCCGATGCCCATATCCCCACTTCCCCCCCCCGCCGAAGGGGTACTTTCTAAATTTTGCACATTACCCTCATGTTATATATCATTGGAAAGGTCTGTGACCACTTAATCATTATATGCATCTCCAATGTCCATCTCCCCACTTTGCCCCCCCCCCAAGAGATACTTTTCTAAATTTTGTTGACACTCCTCATGTCATATATTGTTGGAAAGGTCTGTAACTGCTTAATCATATTATGCATCTCCGATGTCCATCTCTCCACTTTGCTCACCCCAAAAGGGTACTTTCTAAATTTTGCGCATTACCCTCATGTTAGAGGTCTGCACGGGCCGAAATTTCCAGCCCCGGGCCCGGCCCGACCCATACAAAAAATAATTTGGCCCGGGCCGGCCCGATACAAAAATTAAAAGTTCGGCCCGAGCCCGGCCCGGCCCGAACAAAAAAAATATTGGCCCGGCCCGGCCCGATTTAAAAGTTAAAATCTCGGCCCGAGTGAATTTCTACAAAACATAATTTTTACGTCGATTTGGTTAAAAATTTGCCTCGTAGGAGGAGATCTAACCAAAAATTCCTATCTTAGCCTTTTTTTTTTTCATGTTTATAATCTTCATTTTTATAGAGGTGCCGCAAGCTGGAATATTTATTTTTTTAATAAATCTCTATTTGTTGTATGTATGTGTTTAAGTTATCATCAATATTGTTAATCCATATTCCATTTATTGAAGTGTTAAAAATCAGAAAAATGCTATACAGTAAAATCTTCTAAGATGGAATTGCATAGGGAAGAAAAAAAATGAGTTATAGACAATTTGCCTTCTTCGCAGGTGTAAATGTATTATATATTCTTTTCTTAAATATTAGTATATTCATTTTTAATGGATCAACACATTTTTCAATTTAAGACAGGATTCCATCATAAGCAGGTTCTTTTTCACACGTTTTACTATATTTTAATTTAGCCATATTTTAATAAGTGTATAAATCTACTACTCTTTAAAAAGAATAAATTTTAATGTTTAATTATAAGATAATGGCGATTTAAAAATGTATGCATGTTTTGAAAAGATTTTTATGCCAGATCTTATTTTACACCAGGACTAAAAATTCTGAGGCGTGAAGACTAGGAAGAATGAAACCAGTCCCGGCTCTGTACGGAAAAAATAATTTAAGGCACGGCCTTATCCTTCAGGAAAAAAGTAAGGCCCGGCCCGGCCCGTAAAGAGTACTTACTAGGCCCGGCCCGGCCCGAGCCTTCAGAAAAAAATATGGCCCGGCCCGGCCCGGCCCGAGTGCCGTGAAGAAAAATAGGCCCGAGCCCGGCCCGCGGGCCGGGCCGAGTACGGGCTTCGGGCCTTGACCCGGCCCGTGCAGATCTCTACCTCATGTTATATATCATTGGAAAGGTCTGTAACTGCTTTATCATATTATGCATCTCCGATGTCCATCTCCCCACTTTGCCCCCACCAAAGGGTACTTTCTAAATTTTGCACATTACCCTCATGTTATATATCATTAGAAAGGTCTTTGACCACTTAATCATATTATGCATCTCCGATGTCCATCTCCCCACTTTGCCCCCCCCCGTACTTTCTAAATTTTGCACACAACCCTCATGTTATATATCATTGGAAAGGTCTGTGACCACTTAATCATATTATGCATCTCCCATGTCCATCCCCCCACTTTGACCCCCCATTGGTGTACTTTTCTAAATTTTGCATACACCCCTCATGTGATTTATCGATGGAAAAGTCTGTGACCACTTAATCATATTATGCTCCCCACTATGAAATTTGTCAAGTTAAAGCAACTATAAATTTTACTTTTATGGTATTATCAAGTTGTTTGCCGTCAAATTTTGACGGGTTCCATCTAGTATTTATTAAAGTACTATTCTTCAATCTAGTCAGGTAAAATTACTATGTTCCTAAAAATAAACCCCACTTAATCAATGTTTTTTCCCCAAATTGTATTTTTTTTAAATCATCTGCTCGTATTACGGATTAAACTAATGATATTACTAAACACATTTTAGCTAACTTAAAACTATACATGCGAAAAAATATTTTTTTTCTGCTTTGACATTATAACTTTAGAATTTATATTTGTGCAAAATTCGAAACAATTATTTTGAGTAATAACCTGTAAATAATAAATACTATTAACTGTTGTGGAGAAGTGTGTAACAACAAATTGTCTGTAATTAGTTTACTTTTAACGCAATTACATGGTTGTTACATGAATGGTAATACCTGTTACGAATATAAATGTTTTTGATCGCGTAACGTTGTCAGTACCAGATTTTTAATATGACATTTTCTCTTTAACAGAGATTTTAACATTCAGTTGGAGGTTTCTGGGATAATGCCAGGTTCTATATATTATGCGGAAGTTTCCATTTAATTGAGCAATAAGTAGACACGAATCAGCTTACTAATTGTGCGGAAAAAGGAAGTAATGTTTATATTAGAATTTGTTCTTCCTCTCCAATTTCATCATTACATGCAATGTTGACATTTTCGTTTATGCATTTATGCAGAATTTTTTTCTTACGCCCATGCTTTCCTTATCTTTTGTAATAGTTGACCATTATGAACTCCTCTCGTGATTGCTTCTAATATTTTATTTTGATATCTAGATTGAGAATATTTTCGCATTTAACGCTATTTTTCTAAAGAGATTTATATCACGAAAGTTCTATAAAAGTTTTTTAGGTATGCATTTTGCGTATAAAATTGGTTCGACAAAATTCTATAAAAAATATATAGAAAATTCAAATTCTGACAACATCATACATATATTCATTGTTATTTTTTCTTTCTAATTTTTTTTCTTTAATATTATTTACCGATGTAAGGTTCACATTTAATATCTTGAAAATCTGAATGATTAAAATTGTGATTTGCTACGAAAAATGTATTGCAAGTATTGCAATTTTAATAGGTAAATCGTATCGGAATGAAAACAATATTTCACACCACATCGTAATAATTAATTGATACCGTATTTACTTCTTGCACATAATATTCTCTCGTGTATACATGCGTACGCCGTTTTTGAATAAGGGATATATATATAGAGAGAGATAGATAGATATGTGTGTATGTGTGTGTGTTGTGTGTATTTGGCTATTTTTAATGCAGAAAATACGGAAACGTGCGGGAGAAATTCTTCAGAAATCCTGATTTACAATGTTTTATTTTCAAAAATATGTTAAGGTATTTAGTCACGAATAAAATTCCCTCGTCTATAGTATAAAGCAAAAACATGTCTGCGTGTAACGCTGATATCATATAGATGTTTTCAACAATGTAAATCATCCGTTTATCTTTTTTGTAAATTAATTAATTCTAAATACTGAAATAATTTAAATTTTTACACCTTTAAAAATGGAAAAAATTACTTTTAAATGCAAATTGTTTGAAACGGAATTTCAATTTGTGGGTTTTTTATGGTTAAAAAAAATCAAGCATGATTTTTTAAAATCTTTCTCTATCGCTTGTTGCTTCATTACGACAGAATAACATGTTTGCACCTAAAAAAATTACAAATAGTTCAGTGTTTGTTTTTGACTAATATTCGATGATGAAATCTATCAACATCCAATTTTCTACATTTTTTTTTCTTTAACTAAATTATCTCCTCCTGCAATATCAGCACCAGCTTTCTAATTTTTTAATAAATGTTTATCCTGAGCAAAAACAGCTACTGTAATATTCTTCTCGATACCTCTTGTTCAGTCAATAAATTCATAAGTAAAATAATATAAATAAAACATAAATTTAACATACATTTAATTGAACTACGTGCTTGAACACGGAAATAATCAGAATCATATAGGCTGTTGCCAAACTAGCAAAATCTTTATATTCGGCTATCAACCTCTGTCATGCAGTATATTTAATACATTTCAAAACATTATTTGAATGCATAATTGATATTTTTCATATAAAATCCTTTTTGGTGTTCTAAGGGGGAAATTAATATATATTAAATGTGAAAATTCTATTAGAATTTTCATTTGAAAAAATGTTCTGTAACCTGGGAAGACGGTTCGGATACGCTAGTTATTATATTATCATAAAATTAAGGTTAGAGCAAAGTGTATTTTTTTGTCCGTTTGAAAATATTGATTGATACTAAGAAATCGTTACTGTAAACTTAGTTATAATACATAAACTACTGTTCAAAAAAGTACAATTCTTTCAATTAATTTATTCAGTACTCTAGTATATATTCGTTGACGTATATTAGAATCACAATGTGTGTTCAATGACTTGTTAAAAGCCTGCATAGTTTCAAATTTGTGTGGAAAATATTTCGGGGATAATACGCACCCAAATCTTTATGATTAAAATTTTGGTATAAACAGGTGCGCACTATACATGACTAAATACACTATATTATTTTCTAAATTAGAGCGTAACTAAAGTTTTAAGGGGAAATATATATATTTTTATTTAGTACGATGTAAACTTAATTGGGATCTAAAGATCGAATGTTTTTCTGTCTGTGTTCTTTAACAGCTAAACGAAAATACATTGCCACACAAAATGAATTAATACAAATTGCAATGTGTCTTTTTTTGGAAACAGCATCGTGTCGTAAATATATTTTTGTAACTAAAAATGCATAATAATTTTTAATATAGATTCATCTAAGTATTTATCATGAAAACTGTAATTTCAAAAAAGTTTGAATGAGTTGTTGCAGTAGAACACAATATTATACTATTTATTCACGCTATAATGTTTCTCTGTGGTGAATTCTATTCAAATTTACCAACATTTATGATTCTATTTTATTCATATCTCTTACATATGTATAAAAAGTTGTTGAAACACTTTTATGATGTAATGATCTATTTAACAAAAGAGTTTGGAATTTTTTGTCCGAAGTCCAGTACAATATATAATCTACCGTTGGAAAATCCTAATAAATCTTTAACTGTTACATGGTAAAAGCCGCATATAGGAATTTCGGGAAATGAGAGATCTGGCGCAAATGCCCAAATAATAACCATATTAGATAATATCTATGACTTTTCAGAAATCTTATTTTTCTCACGTTTAATAGTTAAATCTTATTATAAAAAACTAGTAATTGATCGTCAGTGGTTACTGGCAGTCTTCATCTAATAGTAGATACAATTATGAAATTATATAGACTGTAAGTACAGATTATATGAGGCGTTGCGAAACAGAATAAACCAACAACGCCAGCTGTGATTTCAGGAAGAATGCTTTCAAAAAATTGCACAAAGTTTTGTCAAGATCTTTTAGGCCAGTACTACCAGAGGCAGAAGTGATCCAACTTCTTCAGCAAACATACGGTGATTAAGTTGACCGTTCCAGAGTGAACCAATTCACTTAATCGCCTCTTGAACTGGCACCTTGATATGCAAGTTGCGTTACACAATCTATTATACACAGGTTTTATAACTGGAATAGTTTCGAAATTAGTAAAATTCATCATATAGCAAGTAGAGAGCATGACATACAATGCTTTAACACTTCAAACACGTTTTTCACAAAAATGTGGAATACCTCACTCTGTTTCTCAATGCCTCATTTGGGCACTACTCTGGTACTGCACTATTACATTAGTTGTCATTACAGTTTTTCTTTATTTCTATATAAAATAGGGAAACGTACTACTTCTAAATGTAATTGTGGTTACAAAACAGGAAATTGTTTTTATTAATTGTTTGGAAAATGTTCCACTACGAAACCTAATATTAAATTTAATAGAAAAAAAACTGTTAGAGAGATCTTAAACGCAGTTATAAATGAGAATTTTTTTTTTTAATTTAATGAAAATTGCAAGCCATGCTCTTTTATTTGGAAATATTTATAATACAAACAGCATGTAATTCTTTACTAAGATAATGTTTTAAAATTTGGTTATATCAATTGAAATAATATTATATCATATTATAGTGAACATTTCAGAATAATTAATTAGTAAAATTTATACATCAGTTGTATAATATTAAAATTTTAAATTCATTATGATTTAAATAAATTTATATATTCTAGTATGATACATATTCTAAGTAAGATGTAAACTATACTGCATTTACTATAACATTGATCTTGTAAACAATTTAAACTAATTTGTGTTATAATACATTATACTGAGTAACCTTAATATAGAAATTGTTCTCTACTTATTTATGACTATAGTTATCTACAACATTGTCGTTTATTTTGATTTTTTTTCACATTCATTCTGTTCAAATTATTTTATTTGTTTATGTTAAGATCCCCGCTATTAATTCTATGTATTTTTATTTATATATTGAAACTTATAAACTATAAGAAATATTTTGATATTAGAGTATATTCATTTAATAAATTTAATAAGAGATGTATATATAATTTATCTAGCATGTAATAATATAGAATAGAATAATAAAGCATGTAATCCGACATAGTGTAATTTTTTTATGACTATTCAGTATCAGTATATCTTTTTTGTATTATGTTTCATATTTTATATAAGTGGGTCAACTTTTCCATTGACACTCTGGTCATCAGTGACTATTCGTATCAATGGAGTTAGGTTTTTTTAATTATAGCTATAGTCTTATATACCCTAGTGGTTACCGTTATGAGTGTGAGTGATTACTGTTCATGTCGGTTCAATTGTATTTAAATTTAATGTGTGTGTGTGTGTGTTATCCATAAAAACACTATAAAATAATAATATCTCTAAAACATCCCAAACATAAAACTGCTGTAAAGATATAGATATTTATCTGAGAAAGTTAGATTAAATATTCTTACAATTATTTATATTTTAAATTATTATTAAATATGCAGTATAATAGAAGTTAATGCGCACTGCTAAACATTTCTGTCTACATTCAATAAAGCCATAAAAGTTGCTACGAAAATATTGTGAAATTTCGTTCCAACATTAAGTGCTTGGGTTGCAAAATACAACTGTGCAAATAGTTCAACCATGAATTGGATGAACATGAAATGGTTGAATCGGTAAATGAAAAATGCAGAACAATATACTAGTAAAATATTGAACAATTGAATGAATTCAGTTAATCTTTGCAAACAAGGTTTAATTAGACCGGGGCAGTAGTTTACAGTAAAATCCGACTCACGACGTAGACTGAACCGGAATTCGAACATGACATCTCATCATTCGTAGCCAATGTTCAACTCAGGCTGATATTATCGTGCAATAAAACAGCATATTGAGAGCGCATAGGCCTGATTGTTCTGATTGAATTTTTCAAAATAACATATGATGGTGACAATTTTAAAGCATTATTAAAGTTTTACTTTAAACACGAGCTTTTTAAAATCAATTGAACTTTGTTTTGGCGTATATCTTCGTTTATTGCACCATGATATGTTTGAACGTTTAGCGGAAAAGTTTTTCAGTTTTCCGAGGAAAAATTTATTAATTTATTTTTGAAGAAGTTAGCTTTATACAGCATAATTTCAATTATTATAAGAATTAAAAAGATGGCACCTGATTTTTTGAAAAGTATTTTATTCACAACAGAACCAAATAAACTTTATCTGGCATACAGTGTCTTTCAAAATACTCACTAAAGAAATTGTAATATTCCATTTCTTCACTTATAGTACTATATTACTTAATTTTGTTTAAATTTCCATCATTTTTGTCAGCACTTGATAAATGATTGAGTCAAAGTGTGTGAATTTTTGGAAAAAATGTTTAAAAATAAATGTATAAAATAATTGTAAATATATATATATATTGTTTGGTGCCTTAAATATAAATTTATCTAAAACAATATATCGAAATTAAAAAAGATTATAAGGGAAGTACCGTTATTGAAGAATAATTCAGTGAATGAAATAACTAGGCTATTGGAAAAATATATTAAATATTGGATAATAAAATAAGTTTGAAAAATGAAAAAAAAATGTATAAATATTCTTCAAACCTAAAGAAAACTCCGCAATGATCCTTTAACAATGTTTCACAAATAAACTTCAACTTTATCACATATGATGCATCTCTAATTACAAGGATAAAAATGCATAAAAAATTTCATTAATGATATTTTCATTCAACGTATCTAAAATATTTTTTTTTAATGTTACGTCGTTTGCAACTAAATAAAAGGACTCGTTTGTTAAAACCCATTTAATTTTTATTAAATAAAACTTTAATATCGGTTTTTAAAGTATTCTTTTCATCTGTGTTTTTCTTTCATGTACACTAATGAACTGAAAACTTCCATGAATGATGTTTTTTTTTTCTTTTCAAAGAAACTATTTTTACCGCAAGTGATCAATATGTTACTTTGATTTTTCTTAATTTTTTTTTTATGTACTAAATTAAAGTCTTTTATTTTGCTTATTCTACGCAAATTTTCACTGAGACGATTTTTTTAATTAGTGTTTTAGTATACAAAATTTTGGGTTAAGGTTTTCTTCAAAAATAAAGATAAAAAAATATATATTTTAAATATTATGCATTTTATAATCACTAAAATATTAAATAATACTAGCGTAATTGGAATGTAATATAATCAGCAGACAAATCACATAGTATGGTTCACGAGCTAAATTTATAAAAACATTTAATTTTATATATTAAAAAAACATATATTTTTATTAATGTTAAAATTTATATTTGTAGAAACGCAAATATATACACATGTACCAGTTGCCGATAATAGTACTTTTTATGTGTAGCGTACTACAACTACAACTACTTTATATACAATGTAGTTTATTTCAGATACAACTAGTTGTTTTAAAAAGCAGCAAATACAAACTACTTTTCAAAAGTAGCCGGTACTGCGCTACTTTCGGATTTTGTCAAAGGATTAAATCTACATATTGATTTAATGAAGCGAATTAAGTTATACAATAGATCCTCGATATATCAGGTTTGCCGATATACAGTCAAAAACCAGTTATATAACCAATGACATTGAAAGATTTTAAAAAGATAACATACAATAAAATATTGTGTGCTATTCTGTAAAAAGTTCCATTAAGCACATATCTTATATATTAAAGCGAGAAGCAAAAGTTAACATTTTTCAGTGCAAATTCGACCGTAATGTGTGCATGCCTCAACATTTTTTGAACGGTGAATAAGGAAGGAAATAGAATTAAGAAGAATCAAGAGCTGTGGGGAAAGAATAGCTCACCTATTGATCTGCACTGCTCGCAACCCTACGGCTAGGAAATACTCCTTCTAAATTCTTCTTAATTCTATACTTATTATTCCTTACCGGAGCTAGCATCCATTCTTCCACCTGCTTTTTATGAGAGAGGAGTGACCAAAATGGAATTGTGTATTGCAAGGGTAAGGGAGGAATTGAAAAGGGAGGGAGGTGCTTTCGAATTTTTTGAAGGCAGGAATTGAAAGAGAAATGGGGCGAAGATGTTCTCCCCTTCTACAGAATTTGAAAAAGGGTCATTTTCTCGAGAAGAAAATATATTTCTCATACAACCAGATAACAATACATTTGATGTAATTTTTACACGGTCTGTGCAACTTTTACATTTATAACCATTAAAATTTTCAAAGGGTTTGGACAGCATAAGCTTTTTTTAATCATTTCCTACGAACTCTTTTATCACTAATTATCAGTATTATTTATTTGGGGCTCATTTAAGGTTTTATCACGGGCCCGAGCAATGCCTGACTGGTCCACTAGTTACCTTTTTTTAGTCCGCTGACCAGGCCCCTACCTGCCGGGCTTTTACCCAGCTGAACTGGTTGATGCCTGGCAATGGGGCGAGGATTCGACTGATCTCCGAATAGCAAAGATCTGTTTGATAAATATATAGGCCGACGTGGCTTCAGTGCGTCTTGTTGCCTAAGTTGCTTTTTCTTAGTTGCCCGGTTGAAATTGATGTTGGATGAAACGGTTCAGCATTGCAAAGTGTCGCGAAGTCATGTCGGAAGGATGTGAGATGCGGGGTATTTAATAATTTCACGCTGCATCGAACGCCCATACGTCATGTCATCGCTATTCGAGTTGGTCTCGTAATTTAGAACCTTGACCAGGTGACGAGACCGTCACCTGACTAGGCACCTCCAGAGGTATGATTCACAGGAAACTTGGAGCACTTTGCACCGACGACAGATTTTACATGCACTGGGAGCCATTAGCGTACATGATACTAGTTACTTTTTATATGCTGACTAAGACAGTTCAATAACAGTTTTCTCTATCATAATATAAAACACAATAAATCCGTAAATAGATTTAAAAAAAAAAACTGCGGCATTAAAACGGGAAGAAATTATAAATTAATAGGTAGAAAAGAGTTACTACTAAGAAAATTAATTTATCTGATTTTGATTTTGACACTTGAACTTGCCAGTAATTGCCAAAAGAAAAATCCCCGACTCCATACGATGCATTGCTAATCGCTGCAGCTGAGTTTCTGTCATTCGAAAATTGTAGGGCAGAACACATTTTTCAAATTAAAAGAAAGTTACGATCACGTGACTAGGCAAATGACACTCCCCTTCCAAATAGCGTTATGCGCTACAAAGTGTTCGCAAAACTACTGATTTTTTGTAAAGCACTATTCGCTACATTACATTTTTCAAAATGTATCGCGCTACATTACAAAGTACCAGAAAAAGTAGCAACTGCTTTTGTTTGGCTACTTGTAGCCCACTAGTTCCGACCATTGATATATATATACGTTACTTTTTTAGCATAAAAATATGAATAAGAGCAATTTGAGCCCAAACATTTTATACTATTATGTATAGTTCAACTATCACCTCTTTTAAGATTTATGCAGGAAGTAATATAGTCTTTTCATTATTTGGTGTTTAATTAATTTTATACAGATTTATAGGGTAATTTCCTTAATACAATTTTAAAGGAGGATACAAATAAAGAATGTTTCGTTTTACAATGCCATGCTTATTTAGTGTGGGATATAAAACTTAAGGTTATCAGCAAAATGCTTTACATATAGCAACTAAAAACTTATTTTCATTAAATAAACGATGCGCACCTTTTAAATGAAGAACGGAGGATACACAAAGTGCATGGCTACTTCCAGTTCAGTGAGAATACAGGGTGATTATAAAAAAACTATCCCGACATTTGGGCCCCTAACTATCATACCATTCACAGAAACTGAATGAAATTTTGGCAAAAGGTATTTTGATGTATGCGCTCAAGAATGATATGGAAAACAACAGTGTCACTCAAACAGTTACGGTTACAGTGAGAAAATTTCGAAAAAATCAAATGGCAACACCCAGTATTTTGTATTGGAATGTGATCTCTATTGTGAAAAACCCTAAATCCCTACGGCAACTGTAGCATGAAAATCACCGGAACAAGGACTTTGCCGTTCACCATAGCATTAATTTTCGTTTCATTTACATCACACGTCATACCGTTTCCTTGGCTGATATCCCAGCCTGATTAGTTCTCACACAGAACGAGAAGAAGTAACCAAGAAACGCAAATTTCGGGTTCTATGTAAGACACAGTCATGAATGACGTCGTCACGCTAGGTGAAAGAAAAGTCACTGCGAAATGCGTGCCGAGTATGTTCCTTTCTGCCATTCCGAACAAGATGCGCTTTTAGGAAAAGAACGTGGGGAAATGGTAAAGATTTATAACCAGAATGGACAAAATGCCGCAGAGACATTGCGTGTTTACCGCAGAAACCATGGATTACGGCGAGGCCCGTGCACTGTCAAAGCTGTACGGGACTTGATACATAAATTTGAAGAAACTGGTTGCACATGCGATCGACCTCGGTCCGGACGACATTCCGTTCCTGTGAAAGCTGTTGCAGAAGTCCATTAGACGATAAACACATTACGCACATTAATCTGTTCTAAACATGTTTACGTATCGATTCCAGCGTGTCCAGATGTTGGAAGTGGGAGACTATCAATTACGGCTGGATTTCGCAAATCATTTCTCTATCCGGTACGATGAAGATAGCATCTGGCCTTTACGCATTCTGTGGACAGATGAGGGGCATTTCTAGTTAACTGGTAACGAGATTTCGAAAAATTGTGTGCACTGGGCAGAGAATAATTCACATTATGTGCATGCACGTCCATTACAAGAGGAAAAAGTGACTGTGTGGTGTGGTATAACGAGTACGCTCATCCTCGGCCCTTACTTTTTTGAAGAGGTTACTGCCGGTGATCTGCAAACGTGTACAGTAACGAGTGCTCGCTATCTGGACATGTTAACTCATTACGTGATTCCCGCATTGAAACGGCAAAATGCTCTATCTGAAGTTGTGTGGATGCAAGATGGCGCTCCTCCAAATGTCGGGTCTTCAGTCAAACGTGTCTTACTTCAACAGTTTGGTGACAGAGTTATCTCCCGTCATTTCCCGTTTCCGTGGCCACTAAGGTCTCCTGATCTGACACCAATGGATTTCTGGCTGTGGGGATATCTGAAATCCAAAGTGTATCAGTTTCGTCACCAAACTGCATCTGATTTGAAAGATGCCCTCAAAACTGCGATTCAAGAGATTCCTATTGCGTGCTGTAGTGCTATCCACCATCAGCCGCATGCAAAGTGTCATCGTGTGTGAAGGAGGTCAGGTAGAAAATTTGTGAAACACAATAAATGCTTTATTTTATGCTGCTTCTCTGTTCTTATTGGTTGTCCTCACTTTTAACCTACCGGCGGTGATTTTCATGCTACAGTTGCCGTTCCAACACTATTTAGGGTTTTTCACAATGGAGATCACATTCCAATTTTTACAATGTTTTTCAACATTTAAATTTTGAAAATAGACCCATTACTTAAGTTTAGTGAAAAGCCAAATAAAACAATAAATTCCTTTAAAGAATTTCCAAAAATAAACAAATACAATTTCTTTAAATAAGTTAAAACTTAAGTATGAGTTTAACAAATAAAAAAAAAAAACATCGACAATCACCACCAGTAATTTTAGCATGCGTTGTGTTCAAAGACGCTTACATTAAAATTTTAATAACCAAATAAAATCTCCCCTGAAAAGAACAGGAGCCTTGGTCAATTAATTCACTTATTTGCTAATCACCTTATAAATGAGAAGAATTCCATTATCATGTATATATAAATGTAATTAATTACTCTTAAAATTCTTCAAAGTTTAATTACAAATTAATACAAATCTTAGTAACAGTGGCTTAGATTAATTAAATTTACATCTTCAAATTGGTTATACTTCAACAAATCTTACTATTTTCAAGTCTATATAATATACTTAGACAAAATTTACTTTCTTTCTATTAAAGTCACCTATGGATTTATTAAAATTCATATAGTAAATATACAAAAAAGAAAGCATTTAGTTCACCAATCAATACTTAATTTCTATTAATAACCAACTGCATAATCCGTAATTAATTAAATTATTTTTTTCTTTAGAGTGTTAAATCTTAACGTTTAATCCATAAAAGGGTCAAGTGATCTTAACCAAATCATATTTTTAAATTTTCTCCTCTAAAGATTAACAAGTCTTTCTCAACTTATTTGTCCTTTTCAAGATATAATAAAGAAAGGTGAAGTCTCTTTTCAGTTAAATGAAATGATTACAATTATTCATTACACAACAATAAATACACAAAAATATATAAAATAAAAACTATTGTAAAGGTTAAAATTTAATAAAATTTATTTTGATATAAGTAGCAGAGACAAATCTCCAACGTAAAAAAAAGAACAATGGAATTACTTCCATGTCAATGGTCAAATCAATACAGATGAAATGTAGCACTGTATCAAACAGTCATCGACAATGTATGAATAAGAGTATTTAAAATTATTATAAATTGCAAAATCATTTTATCGATAAATGTTAATAACCAACCAATATGTGGATATGTTTATAGTTCACTTTAAATCCTAGGTAACCAGTTCATAGTGTTGGCCGGAATAGGCTTCCACGAAAAATTAAATTTCGAAAGAACTTACCCAGAGGCAGGGGAACCAAGGTGTACTAGGACATATACATACTCTGAGGAAAGTTCGGGGGGTTTTCTTCTTTCATTGGCACTTTAATGATATTCTGGCCGCTCAGGAGGGTTTCTACCTGACACCCGCGGAAGAATCTCCTCAAACTCCCGCGAAAGGGGCTCCCTTTGGTGATACTTCAGCACGAAGAGGATAACGGCTTAGGGGGGGGGGGTCCTTCTAAAGATTCAATCTTCAGCTTGCAGTCACTTCCACAACATAAACGGGGGCTCCTGCTCTACTCTGTAGATATTTCCGGAATGCTTAAAAGACTCCACGGAAGGGGCTCCTTTTCATTTCATTTCGATGTTGAAAACGTTGACATCAGGTTGCAGGAAATCTGTAGCTCGGAACTTTCTCGAAACCGGTAAAAACGGGGCTAGAGTCTGGGCATAATCCCCAATTAATTTTTACGTCCAACTCCTCCGACGATATCTTTCGATCTCTCTGCTACTTAAAAACTAAAAAACACGCAACCAACAAAAACTGGGGCTACTCTTGCCTCCCACTATCAGGACACTTGTCCAATCACGAACACAAGGGGTGTAACATTCTAGAACCCCTTGCATTCCCACATTGAATACAAAAACCAGATGGCTCCCACTGCAAGCAGTACTTCGAAAACAAACTAAAATGTTCTTCCAGACATCCTGGGAAGCGCGGGACCTCCATGAAAACTCTCAATTCTGGGAAACGCAGCCTGTACTTCTATTTTTATTTTTGTTTACGCAAAAGTTCGTTAACCGCTTCACAGGCGCCTACCGAAAACAACTGGCAAAACACTTAACTCTCCTCCTCTGATCCCGGGAAATATTTCTGTCATGATACCCTGGGAACCTCCGACTAGGCTCAATGAACTTTACTCCTCTTTTAAAACGGATATTTACTGTCTAACAAACTTACTGACTAAATATTGTTATTATTATTTTTAAATAATCCTTAAATTTTGTATATTTACATTTTCCTTAAAAATTCAATTATTTATATTTCTTTCAACCAAAAATTCCAAAATTCGTATGAATTTCCACCTAACACAATACAAAAAACTGGGTGTTGCCATTTGATTTTTTCGAAATTTTCTCTCTGTAACCGTAACTGTTTGAGTGACACTGTTGTTTTCCATATCATTCTTGAGCGCATACCTCAAAATGCCTTTTGCCAAAATTTCATTCAGTTTCTGTGAATGGTATGATAGTTAGGGGCCCAAATGTCGGGATAGCTTTTTTATAATCACCCTGTATATCAAAATTAAGGACAAATATAATTGTGCACATTTACGAGAACTACTGACATTAAGAAGGTGTGTCTTCTGCATATGAATATTTTTATTAAGTGACCGATGCAACTATATTGTGGAAGTTATTTCGTCAATTGTATTATAACGGATCATACATGAATGGCTTGTAAAATTAATTTTACAAGTAAAATTAACTTTTGTAAAATTAATTTTAAAATTAACTTTCTGTTTCGGAACAAATTTAATTTACTTTTAATAAATTTTCGAAGTAAAAAAGAAAGTCAAAAATATATTTATTACATATACAACATAAATAATGATGTTAGATCGAAAATTAGGTATAACATAAAACGAAGGTATACGTATATACCTCTGTTCATAAAAAAAAGTAGAAAAAAAAAACATCAGATGATATCATGGTTTCATCAGCATTTTTTATTATTTAATTGTTAAAAAATAAATTGTTAAAATTGTTAAAGGTTTAGGCACATTCTGAAAACTTCACAAAATGCTGGATTGGTTTCAACCAACCAACCATTTCAACAGACGAACCTTTTTATCCTGAGCAGTATAACAGGAAATATTCAATTTGCGTTACATGTTTAAGATGCTGAAAGCTACGGAATTCACAAAAAGGAGATTTTAAAGGTATGTAAATATCAAATTGTGTAATATCTTTAAAGTGTCAGATTCAATCAAGCACGGAGGCCTAACATATGGCTTTATCCTCTGCAAGCACTGCTTCAGTGAAGTGTCAGGAAACGGATCACAATTTTTTCAATATCTTGAATTTTAATATTTTAAAGTTTATTTAAATTAAGATCGGCAAAATCCAAAATCGGCTGATACAAATCCCCCCCCCCCCCCTCCTAATATTGTGTTTAAATATTTAACTGAAATATGCAGTAGATTTCATAATAGATCATCCTAAATAAATATTTTATTTGATCGGAGTATAAATCATGTAAGATAAATGTGTTGCGAAGTCTGGTAGTTGAGATTCCAAGTAATACACTGGATTTACAAAATTATGTATTCATCTACAGTAAGCTACGATAACAATTATAGGCGATAATGGATTTTTCTAATAGTCTCATATACAAACGTAATTTAGTCTATTCTGGTATTTTTCGAATCGACTAGTCTCGTGTATATAAGGACTACGACGTTTTCGTCCAAATTGTTGAAGTCAAAATAATTTTCAATTACAAACTTGCAAAGGTTTCGATAAATAATTAATTTTTGTAGAAAATGTAATTTTGAAGAGGTGAGGATGCTTTTTATCAATTTTTAGTTACTTTAACATGTTTTTTGATTATTATTATACAGGTAAAATACTTATTAAAAATATACTTAAAAGTTGCTGAAATGAGACAGACATATGCATAAGTTAATATTACATAATTTAATCCCGAGATATTTCGAACACACATGCGTTCATTTTCAAGGGGAAGCGTTGACTGACCACAGAAGTGTCACTCTCACTATGCTGCAACTTAACGGATGTTGTTCAAGGGCTAGTCTATTAATTTGTAGGGGTGGATGAAATATTCGTGCGTTGTGGCGCTGTAGCCTTTGATGTTTTCAAGATATTGAACCATATCTCAGGTATGCTAGTGCGCCCCTCCGGGTGGTCCCGATTCGTTTTCTTCAGTGGGGAAGATGACCGGGAGCAGGGCATTGCGAGATGTTCTTCAACACGACGGAAACAGGTTAAATGGACGAATCGCGGTGCACCGGTAGTAGAGGAGCGTCTGAAAAAGCCGGAGTCGCCGGACAAGCGTAAGGGAGAGTTCTGCCCCCCCCCCTTAAGCGCTGGTTCTCAGAGGCGAAGGAACCAGGCCTATGTCGCGGATTACAGACTCCTCTAGGTAGTGGAAAGCGCCCCATATGCTAATTCTAGTTGCCCGGCCAGGCCCCCTCGCCCTGGTCGGGATGGTGACTCTGAGAAACAGACTAGCAAACGGAGATAGGGCCAGTTCCGCAATTTATCTGGGGATATGACGGAAGCGAGATAGAACTCCGAAAAGCAAGGAGCGTGGTGACTCTGTTATGACGTCTCGTCAGTACGTGATGCGACGTGCAGCAACCCTCGGTACTGGCAGGCGGCAGAGTGTAGATACCGGTACACGTATGACGCACATCCATCGCGTCTCCCACTGCGGCTGGAGTAGTTGTGTGTCGACCTCAATGGTCGGGCAGAAAGAGGATTGCCCCGTTTTTACCAAGAGTGACTCGTGTCCGCGGGTGACCATTCGGTCAACTGCGGCTTGTGTGACATCCTTAGGAGGGGGACTGTTCTTTCTCCAGACTGTCCGATTACGAGAAACAGGACCGGTGGCTCACCGTTTAACGCAGTTGCGATCAGCCTGAAACTCATACCCCAGGTCCAAAAGCAATCCAGGGTGTCTATGCGCTATCGGAGTTTTCTATGCCCGACGAATGGATCAACAGGAGTCTAAGAAATAACTTTCCAGCTACTAACCTCGATCGGGACCGCCTCTTTGGCGCTTATGAAGGCATTTTACCCGTCCTTCAGAGTCCGATAGCGGCATCTAACATAACCTTTCTTATACAAACTCTTTTAGTGTATGTTTTATATGTGTTTCTATTTGGTCTTCTACGGAGTTGAACGCTGTAGGCGTAAGTTCGGAGGGAAAGCCGTCGGAGGATACACGGGAACAGCTAGGGCGTGTCTACGCGACCAGGAATGCATTTCCTCGCCATCTAGTGAGAGGCTCTACCTCCTTCGTCGCCGCCGACGAACTAGTCGTATCCTTTGTAGGAGCTCGATGATCGAAAGCGGTGATAAAGCAAGAGACGTTGAGGAAGCTCGGCATAAGATCTAGAACCCGGTTTCCTCTTTTCGTCTCCTGCTCCAAAACTTTCGAGGGAATCCGGCGTACTCCTCAAGTGCAAATTGGTGGTTACCTAAGAAGGTAGGCATCATTAGGACGCTTATCGCAACGACCTTTGTCGTGAGAATTTTGATTTAAAACCAACACTACGGATCCGATACGTGGACGATGTACTCGTAATTTGGGACCATGATATCCAATCCTTAAATGATTGTTTGAAGAAAGTTAATGAAATCGACAAAAACATTAAATTCCCGTTACAGTTGGAGAAGAAAGGGATTTTACCATATCTGTATATTGAACTATAAAAAATAGAGATGGAGAAACAATAGAAAGAAAAGTATACAGAAAACAGTATAGATATCGCTTATGACAACATCGCTTATGTCAACAATTATCTTTCTAATTATAAAATTGCGGCCTATAGATTTTAAAACGTGCTTTTAATATTTGCACTGGAAAGCACCTACAAAATGAATTGAGTAAAATTAGGCAAATTGCCATAGAAAAAGGATTTCCCCCTCAACACATAAATAAATAAATTAATTAAATAGAACAGAAAAATCCAAAGAATATGGTACATATTAATGATTTTAAATTATGAAAGCTGGATTATGTACCAAAATTATATTAAAGACTAAGATATGCCTTAAAGAAATTCGATATCAACTTGATAGCTAAAAACACCATCAAAGTTAAAACATTTACTTCACAGTAAAAACAAACCGATACCCAATAACGACATCGCAGGAATCTATTCTATCCCATTTAAAAAAAAATACAAAATGATTTATCCTATATAGGCATGTCCACTTGTAAGTTTAAAGAAAGTTTGAAAAACCACATTTCTGACATGAAATTTAACCTACCGCCCATAGCATTATCAAAGTTATATCAACGACAGAATATAAAAATTGATTTTGAAAACGCAAAATTTATAGTACCTATAACGAACTATTATACTGCTAAAATCAGAGAATCATTAGACATTTTGTGTAAAGGAACTAGCGCATGTAATGATGGTTAATCTTTCAGCATACCTGACACATGATTCAATATTTTAAAAATATCAGACTCCAGCGCCTGAACGCACAGATCTTTCTTACACCCCTACAGATTAATAGACTAGTCCATGTTCAAAATCCGTTACGTAACAACACAGTGGTAGCGACACTTCTATTGTCAATCAATGTTTCTCATTGAAAATGAACGCATGTGTGCTCGAAAGATCTCGGGATTAGTATGTTATATCTTATGCATATGTCTGTCTCATTTCAGCACCTTTTATGTATCCTTTTAGTAAGAATTTTATCTCTTTTAACTACAAGTCACTTTATTTAATTTTTTTTTTCTGTTATTAGTATTCTTTCCTCAAATCCTTTAAATTTTAAGAAAATAGTAATAATAACAGAAAAAAAAAGAATTTAAAGTGAAATGATAAATTCGCCTTGTAGTTAAAACAAATAAGTATTTATCAAGAGACTTAACTGCCTGTACATAATGCTAATGTGTTTACGGACGTTACCACTTTATTTCAGAATAAAAATCACATGCTAGTCTGGTATAGGTGTTTTTTTAGCGTTTTGCAGCTGATTGTTCTTGTGATTTGTGCAGTGATGTTAAGATAAGTTTAGTTTAATCCTATGAATAAAATTTGTTAGCAATCATGGAACAATTTAGTGATATATTTGTGAAATTTAAGCAGTTTTAGGTCGCTTTCATTAAAAAAGATCGGACTCAGGCGTTCGGAGGAAAGCAGTACCTGAAAACTTTGGTATATTTTCACCGATCACAACCCCGATACTCCAAAAACAACGACCGTTCAAATGTTGATTTATATATATATATATATATATATATATATATATATATATATATATATATATATATATATATATATCTGAATTTGTCATGCCGTAACTCTCTTATATATGAACCGATTTGGGTGTGACTGAGTATGTGCATTGGACATACCAAGGTCTCGACCGAGTTCTTCGACCAGCTTCCCCCGCTATCTTATTTAAAAATGGTGACCAATTAAAATTTCTTTAATTTATTTAAAATTCAAAATGACGTACAAAAAATTATAAATTGAAAAAAATGTTTCCCTTAAGTGTTAAATCGTAATACAAGGATTACGGAGCATTTTTTGTTTTGGCTTTATCTTACAAAATGGCTGAGATATGAGAGTTTGAAATTCTAGGGTGGTTGACATTTTGAAACAATCTGAGTTTTGTTATGCTGTAACTTTCGTATTTATGAAACGATATGAATGTGACTGATCATGTGTACAGGACATACCAAGGACTCGACCGAGTTCGTTGGTCAGCTTCATCCGCTGTCTTGTTTCAAAATGGCGGCCAGTTAAAAATTTATTTTGTTTAATTCAAAAAGACGTACAAAATCTTATAAACTGAAAAAGTTGTTTCCGTTAAGTATTAGAACTTGATACAAGGATTGCGGAGCATTTTTTGCTTTGGATTTATCTTTAAAAATGGCTGAGATATGAAAGTTTGAAATTCTATGGTGGCTGACATTTTGAAACAATCTCAGTTTTGTTATAATGTAACTCTCATGCTTAAATTCGCATTCAAATTCAGTATTGATGAAATACAGGATTGAATCGTCTATAATCGGATTCCAAGCATTTTGGTTTCGGGTGTTTGAATAAAATGAGTTGAATTTTTAAAAGTCCCTCCGGCCGGGGGGAACCGGGCCGGAGGGTCTTGTACCGGGACCTGTACCGGGAGGAAAATGTAGCTTTCATAGTCCATGTTTTAAAAAATTCAACTCATTTAGCATAATAAGATAAGAATATACATATTAATTTCTCTATTAACACAAGCAAGATCCTTTATTTTATTCAAATAAATTATATTAAAATTTTACAAAATATAAACTCTGTTTACTTATGTCTCGGGATAACAGTAACCGTAAAGAGTGTGTTTTATATTATTATGCAAAACAAATATTTGAAGTTTTCATTTTTCATGAGAAAACATAAGATTTTATTTCTTTTATTTATCAATCTTCATTTATCCGAAACATATTTATATTCATAAATTTTTCTTTAAAATGAAATACAAATGCTTAATAATAAAGTATACAATTCTTAATATTATAAAACAAAAATGTATAGTTATATTTATCTTGTTTCAGGTAATAGGAAATTCGTTATATTGCTTATTTATTTAAAACAGTCAAGAAAAGCAGAATTTCAATGAAATAAACACATATACTAGCTTGAAATTATTCTATAAACAAATCTAATTAGAAAGAGAATGGAAAAATTAACTTCACGTTTGGAATTTTGCCAAACTTCTAAATGCAAATAAAGGACAAATGATATAAATATAATCGTGAAATGTCAGTTTGTTTATGTAAGAGTTAAAAATTCTTATTCTATTTTTATGTATTAAAAGATCTTGGACACACTGTTCATAAAATATCATAATTTAATCTCAGAAATTCAAGTATTATAGTCACACATGCAATCGCCATACGTTAAACAGTGTGCATCTGATTTAATTTTTTTTAAATTCTGACATCTTCGTAATTTTTAGGGTTTCGTTCATCTCACGAAACCCTATTACTCCCGCTCCGTTGTCTGTCCGTCACAGAGCCATTCTCAGAAACTATATAACTTACAGGGTTGAAACTTTGTGTTTATATAGCTGAATACCAGCTATAAAGCTCAAAATATTAAAATTTGAAAAGAATCGTATTATTTTAATAAATAGAGACAAAAAACAAAAATTCTAACAGCCTTTTCCTATTAAATTTAAACATTTTTCGTTATAGAAGTTGCCAAAAATTAAAAATCCACAATGCAATTCTTTCTAAAATAATTAATTTTCTATTGAAAGATTTCCACGTGAAAAATTAAAATGAAATAAAATGTTTCACCAATTGAAAAAAAGAGTAATATGAAATAAAATTGATTGACATCATAGTGGTAATAAAACGGATATTTTCAAAGATTTCTCAATAATACAAGGAGTATGAGTATGTGTATGTATACAAAGCAGATTAATATCATGTCATTAGAGAATAAAAAAGAAAATCTGACGTCATATTGGAAGTTTAACGAATTTTTCAAATGTTTGAGAATAATACAAAGCGAGTATCAATATGAGTAATAGAGAATAGTAAATATATGAGTTTGAGAAACATATTGAATCATGATAAAAATCTGATTATGGAAATATTCGCATATTTTGCGAATTTTTGAAGGTGTACAACATGTTTAATTTTGAAATTATTTTTTTAAATATCGCATGTAGTCCGCATGACAGATATTATTATGACAAAATATAAAAACGGGCTGGATTAAATATTCGAAAAAACTAAAAAAACAGACCGGTAAATTTTTACTTTATAAAAAACATGGCTTTTTTTTTTTTTTTTTTTTTTTTTTTTTTTTTTTTTCTAAATGAATTTTATTTGGATTTATTAATGAAAGGATAAAGTGTTTTGAAAGGAATAATAAACGAAACCCTTTGAGCGATCTTCGATCACACTTACCCTCTTGTTTGTATTTTACGCACGTTTGGTACTTCTATGTGTTCTTAAAATTACCTCCGATAAGTAGATTTCCAACGGAAAAAAATTCATAGGTTTTTTTTTTCAAGTGTAAGAAAAAGTTTTAATGGAAACTCAATATAGTAAGAATTATCCCTTATAAGTAATTAAAAATGTTTCTATGGGGGTGTATATATTGCCGTAAGTTTAATTCATGAAAAAAAAATCTGATAAAAAATTTCCTTTAGATTATATAACTGAATGATTAATATTTAATTATGCAAATTTAATGTTCTCTACTTTTATATATATATATATATATATATATATATATAATAAAGAACTAAAATATTTCATTGTTTGATAATAATATAGTTATTTGTGTTTTCTGCAAAACAGATAGTGAATTCGGTCTCTATTTCGGACTCCGAAACGCTTAAAACATCAAATTTTAAACCGGAATTAAAAACGAGTATAAACTGCTTTGGCAGGCGGAATAAAATAAATCGTTAATAAACAATTGATAATTATGCATCTACTTTCAACGTTATCTACTTTCAAATCATCTACTTCCAAATTACATATAAAATTATAGTTAGTTCCAATACAAAAGAGAAAGATAAAAATTATTAGTTTTAATTACATTTAACTTTATTACCAAATAGTAAACATTCAAATTTCGATTTATTATTACGTTTATTACGCGTTTTCCATTGTTGATTATTTCATAATGCACTATTTATAATGCAAAACGTATTTTTCATCTTCAAAAAATATAAATTTTTCACACATACTTTACATAAAATTTACATTTCTCCACTGCCCTAAAAGCACTTCGTGGCAACTGATTGAACTGATTGAGAACGTTTTAGTCTATGTCACGAGTAAATCGTACGTGTCCTTTTATACAGAATATTAAATGGAGGCATTTTTAATATTGAATGAGAAAGTTTCTTTAACAAAAATGTGCAGATTTGTTGTTCTGATTCATCAAATTTCGATTGATTATTACGTTTATTTCGCGTTTTCTATTGTTGAATATTTCATAATGCACTATTTATAATGCAAAATGTATTTTTCATCTTCAAAAAATATAAATTTTTCTCACATACTTTACATAAACTTTACATTTCTCCACTGCTCTAAAAGCATTTCGTGGCAACTGATTGAACTGAGTGAGAACGTTTCAGTCTATGTTACGGGTAAATCGTACGTGTCCTTATATACAGAATATTAAATGGAGGCAATTTTAATATTGAATGAGAAAGTTTCTTCAACAAAAATGTGCAGATTTGTTGTTCTGATTCAACAACATTGAGGTATAGTAAAATATTTTTCTTTATGTTTTGACTTTAAAAAAATTTATTGGCCCTGTGAAGTGGTATTGCATTTATATTACTCTATCGAATCTCGTGCAACACAGACGTGATCTGCCTTGCCAGATTGAGTTGTATTATTTTTAGAGATGGTGCAAATATTCAAGTATCTTTTTTTAAGAATAATTTTATTGCCGATATTGTATTTGTATAAATACAGTGGCGGACAAAAAACTGCATCACCTAGAAAAATTAACATTTTGTAATGCCAATGAGTTATTTCGTTCAAATAAATTAATCTTAGTTGCTGCAAAGCAAGATAAGATATTCTACACTTCTATTGGATAATATACCCTTATTGCGCCATCAATTTTTTAAAAATAGTGCGGCAAAAGGGAAAAACGGTCATTTGTCTTGTTCTTTAAGTGGTCAAATGATGGCTTCGTATGTTCAATTGACGCAAGAAAAAAAAATGTGTGATACTTGCTTTAGTTAAAGAAGGATATTCGACACGTGTGATCGCTAAAAAAATTGGTTACAATCAATCGACAGTTTGGAGGACGATTAAATTAGAACGTAAACAGGTAATGTTGAGAGAAATGCTGGATCGGGCCGAAAGAATGTGACCCTAAAGTCTGATGATCGATATCTGAAACGGATATATCTGAGTAATCGTCATGCAAGTGCTCCTGATTAAAAAAAAAATTTGAGAAAGTCTGTGGTGTTAATTTAAGCACAAGAAATATCCAAAGACCACTTGTGAAATGCGGTTTGCATGCGTATCGTCCAAAGAAAAAGCCTTTACTTTAAAAAAAAACATGACGCAGAAACGACTTTCTTGGGCAAAAGAGGATGTCTCATGGACAAAGAATCAGTGGGATTCAGTAATGTTTTCGGACGAATCTAAGTTCAACCTAAATAGATCAGACGGTAAGCGGTATGTTCGAAGACGTAAAAGTGAAGCTTATCATTCAGACTGCATATCGCCTACTGTAAAATTCCAAGTCAGTCAATTGGTCTGGGGATGTATATCCAGAAAAGGTGTTAGATGTCTGAAACTTATTACTGGAACTGTGAATGCACCCGTTTATACCGAGATTTTAGAGGAGTGTTTAAAATCAGTTATTAAGGATGATTTTAAAGGTGCTAGAAATTATATTTTTCAACAGGACTATACACCCTGCCATACAGCGAAATTGGTAAATCCAATCAAACGTATTCATGAATTATTTTGTTGCCTAATTTACAAGTTCTAATCTCCATAACATTAAGGATATTGGAAAAGTAATTTTCTCCCAGTTTTCTCCCTTTAGGTGACGGTCTATCGGAAAATAATCTGGCATTAAAGTTTTGGAATGACCTGAGAATATAATTGTTGGCATATAATGGGTACAATAATTGTTGCTCAAAAGCCTGCTACTAAAATAAAACTGCTGGAAAGCATTATTAGGGTCTGATTGCATGAAATTGGCCAGGATTACATTCAGAATGTGATATATTCTCTGCCGGACCACTGCAAGGCTGACATCGCAGCTCTTGGAGGATCTACTAAATACTGAAGTGATATTTATGCATGTATACACATCTAAGTATATATAATATGACTGCAGTTATGTAAAATTTATATTAACTATAGAATTTGTGCATCTATTACTTTGTTCCATTTTTTTTTTAAATATTGCGTTTTTCACTTTTTTCCATTTTCCAAAAAATTATGCGTAAATAATTTATAAATCCCAATAAAATTTAATTTAGATTAATCCTACAACTGTATTTTATCGTACCAATATCATCCTTCCATAATACCTGTACTTGAAAAACATTATTTGCAGCGTTTTCCACTTTTTCGCAGGTGGTGCAGTTTTTTTGTCCGCCACTTATCCTTCTATATTAAAAAAAGTAATCTGGAACTGAGCCAAAAACGATTTAGAAATGGACCAATCACATTCTGCGTAGATATTCCGGGTTATTCTCATCGCTTTTTACGAGGAATTTTTTGAGGAGCTATTACTTTTTTTCTAGCCATCCTACGGATTCGAAAATCACACCACCAGATGCGAAATATAACAAGGTTTTAGAAATTAAAAAAATGATCACGGTCGGACAATAAAAACTCAAAATATTCTTAAAAATCGAGTAAAAAATCTTTTACGGAAAAAGTCATTTTTTTATATTGTTGCCAATTTCTAAATCAGCGCAAAGGATTATGTTTTATCTCAAATAAAAAATGTATTTGCGCGAGACTATTAAAAACAATAATGAAAGTTTAAAATAATAATTAAATGATTACGTGTTTAAAGCAGGAAATAAAGAAAATTACGTCATAAAAATTGTGTTTACACATGAATATTACAAATAAAAAAGATGAATTAAATGAAAAAGTACTATAACCTGATTACAGAAGATAGTCGCCGTTCGTGATATCATCATCATCATCTTTTTAAAACATGATACATTACCAGGTTATAAGAGGCTGTGAAATCTGAATGGGGGTTGGTTAGCGTAGCGAGCAGGGGGCAGAGCCCCCTAGTTTGTATAAATATTTATATCATTAAAATGGAACTGTGTTAATATTAATCGCAAATGTATCAAAAAGAGATGTTTTTGGTTTAAATAGAAATGAAGTTGATTTCAATTGTTGTAAAATAATTTACATTAACATTTTTTTTTAAGTCTTTATAAATACTGACAAAAGAAAATAAACTACTTTTCATTGATTCTGTATAAGTTTATTTGAAATTATACCCTAACATGGACTTCTGGAAAATAATAATGTAAGAACATTTTTGCGAACAACCCTTTATTCTTATACGAAATTATTTTTATGACTTGTATTTATAATTAACCAGTATAACATATCGTTTAATGGATTGTTCAGTTTGAGGTGATAATGGTAACGCAAAAAGTGTTTATCACACTCAGATATATTTACTTTTTTTTAAAACAAACGTTACATTTAATTTTATATTTTCACAATCTCCTAAAATCTTTTTGTTGCACCGAAATTAACCAACATACACATAATACATACATTGAAAACAAATGTGGAAATTGCGGAATGTAAAATTTCAACTGTGTTATGCATGATCCAGATGAAGTAAATATTCGTATACTGCTTGAAACATATAAAAAATAATTAGATCATATACAGCACCGCATACTAAACAAAATTTTGTATACCTTACCGACTATAGACTGTAATTGCTTAAACTTTTAAAAATATATATTATGTCTTTTCTTCTTTCATTGTATCAAATGAATTTGTTTAAAAATATTCTGAAAGTGTTGGAAATTGCTTTATTATTTATACTTGATTCAGATTTCTCTTTCTTGTTTTTAAAATGTGTGTTTTCTGGCGGTACTGCGCAAGGGTTTAGCAAAATGACCTTTATACATTTCAATTCCTTACTTGAAATTTTACAAATATATATAGTTATTTTTTCAACATACTTAAGTACTAAATTAATGTTCAATTTGGTTTTATTTTGAAGCAAACACTTGGCTTTACAAACGAAAACATTTCATGCTAAATTTAATTTTCATCTCAACTTATATGCAGTTGTGATTCCTGTAGAAAAATTCTAAAAGTCGTGAATCTACATGTGGTGGTAAATTACTCATATTTATTATTATTATTATTATTTTGATTGTCTTTACAAAATTAAATCTATTTACATGTATTCAAAATATTTCAAGAAAAAAATGCTACCATTATGAATTAAAAAATTATATATATATAGAGAGAGAAAATAGAGCTACTTACATATACATAAACAAAACAACCATTTTAACGATCATTTAAATAAAAATACATTTTAAGACGTATCTTGTTCTTCTCTAACTAATCCTAATCTTTCTAAACTGAACACGAAGCAACGAAAGGCAACCATTTTATGAAACGAAATTAGCTTGAACTTTAATTCACATCAGTTGAACATTTTCATCATCCGTATTTGAATGATTTTCCAAAAAAATGTGTTCCTCTTGAAAAATAAAAACTGTTTAGAACTAAGAATTATTTTCATACATATGAAATATGACCCACCAAACTGGGATATTAAGTATACATAAATTTGAGTGTCTATTATATTAAAATCTGTCTGTCTGCTTGTATGTCACATATACTCTTCCTGCGATATTTAACGTCGCTCGATGGTACTAACACCAGTTATTCGCATGGAATCTGAGTATGTCATATAAACACTGAAAATTTTGAAAATTAAATTATTTTCGGAGTAGTTAATTTCTTTTTAGTTAATATTTTAACGACATTTTTGGAATGGTGGCAAATAAATTTACTGGATCGTTCTGAGTAAAAGAGGAAAAACAGGAATGTCAGGTAATTAAAGAGATTATTATATTTTTATTGACGTAAATTTTATCATTAAAAAATGAAACGAAAAATTATTTTATAGTTGAAAAGATGTTAAAAACAATATTGTAGTTTAAAAAATCGTGATTAAAAACAGTTCTTTTCGGAAGAAAAATATCGCATGCCGACAATCTGATAACAAATAATTCCATGACATATCATATGTTTTTTTTTTTTTTTTTTTTTTTTTTTTTCAGTTTTGCCCACAACTAAAGTGGTACAACAAAATTTCCTTTGATTAAACTTTAATAATAATAGCCCTTATTTCGAAGAAATTAATTTAAAGTAGATTTACTGTTTTTCAACTATTTCTTAAAGATCGCGATTAAATTTTTCACAAGAGCACTAAAGGTGGAATGGTTTAGATAAAAAATTACATTTTTGTAACTTTTCTTAAAAAAAATTCATAAACAAGAATTCCTTTGATTACGCTCGACCAAATGATGGCGTTTTTGGATTTATTGTTGTAGATAAAATAGAGTGAAGGTCAAAAATAAAGTTATTATATATTTATTCACGTAAATTTCTAATTAAAAGTGGGAAAAATATTTTTTCATTGAAAAGATGGTGAAAAAGATGATTGAAAAGATGGTGATTTGTGATGGATTGAAAAGATGGTGATTCTTAAATTACATTTTCAAAGAATGATATAAGAAATGAAAATTTGTTTACTACACACATTTTAGCTTCAGGAATTAGTTTAATTTAGAAAAATGAGTTCTACATTTTTCATATATGTATATATATATATATATATGAAAAAAATATATATGAAAATATATGTATATGAAAAATATATATATATATATATATTTAAAGGGCAGTAAAATCAGAAGGGTTTAGCATAAAATATGCCATTTTGCCAGCCTTTAGTTTAATTCATATATATAAAATGGTGTCATTTTTATTCTGTCAACTCAAAAAAAAAAAAAAAAAACAGTTAAAGTCATTGCCTAGGTAAAGTTTTATAAAGGAAATTTAAAACCTACATTTTAAATGTCATTTATTATTTGAAATGCTGTATTTAATAAAATTTATATTAAATACTAGCAAGCTACGCCCGCTACGCTGGTCAATTTCACTTAACGAACCTTTAATCAAACAAAATATTGACATTTCATAATTCACTTTTATATTTTAACAGAATAATAAGGATACTATAATTTGTGACTCGTGCTATAGTCAATATACACGTCAGGACACATCGCCCTTATCATTATCTTTTTACGCGTGAAGGTTTCGCTATGGTACTCTATTGTGAAATTTGGTAATTTTAGAAATTCAATAGTTGAAAAATAGCAGAATCATTAGATCATTTTTCTTTAGAAATTGTTCTTAGAGCGCATTTAGATCTTATAAATAACAATCATGCCGAACTTGAAGTTTCTAGCTCCTTCAGCATCGCAAAAATCGCAATTTTAGAACGTTTTTCGCTTCTGCACCCTCCTCGGGGTAGTGGCACCGACATAAAATATAGCCTATGGTGGAGCAGGGATTGTCACCATCCATTTGCCACCATCACTTTTGAAATCGCTTTAGTAGTTCTAGACATTCCATACAAATTGTAATTTAGAATGTTTTTAGAAAATTTTTTGCTTATTTCAGCCTTTTAAATTTCGATTTTTTTTAGATTTTGTTCTTATAGAGCATTTAAATCTTGTAAGTAACGACCATACAAAATGTCAAGTTCCTAACTCCTTCATTATTGAAAATATCATAATTTTGGAACGTTTTTCGCTCCTGCACCCTCTGCGGGCAGTGGCACCGACAAAAAATTTAGCATATGTTGGAGCAGGGACTGTCACCATCCATTTGCCACCATCACTTTTGAAATCGGTTCTGTAGTTTCAGAGATTCCATAGAAATTGTAATTTAGAATGTTTTTAGAACGCTTCTTCCTCATCTCACCCTTTTAAATTGCGAATGTTTTTATAATTTGTTCTTAGAGAGCATTTACATCTTATAAGTAACTACCATACAAAATTTTATACTTCTATCTCTTTCAGTACACAAAAAATCGAAATTTTAGAACGTTTTTCGCTCCTGCACCCCCCTGGGGGTGGTGGCTCCGACATAAAATATAGCCTATGTTGGAGCAGGGATTGTCACCATTAATTTGCCACCATCACTTTTAAAATCGCTTCAGCGGTTCCAGAGATTACCCCCTACAAACAAACAAACAAACAAACAAACAATCTTTACTACTTTATATATTAGTATAGATAAGGGGGAATTAGCCCCTTGTTCCCCCCCTTTATACTTAACCAATCAATCCCGAAAACTAATCAGAGATGCGCCTTAACACAGTGAACCTATAAATAAAATTTGAAGGAAATGGGATAATTCTGCATGAAAAACCCATTTACATAAATTAAGGGGGGTATTAGCCCCCCGTTCCCCCCTTTATACTTAATCAATCAATCCCGAAAACTAATCAGGGAAGCGTCTTAACCCAATGAATCTATAAACAAATTTTGAAGCAAATAGAATAATTCTGCATGAAAAACCATTTATATAAATTAAGGGGGGATTATGCCCCCGTTCCCCCTCTTTATACTTAACCAATCAATCCCGAAAACTAATCAGGGAAGCGCCTTAACACAGTGAACCTATAAACAAAATTTGAAGGAAAACGGAATAATTCTGCAAGAAAAACCCATTTATATAAATTAAGGGGGGATTAGCCCCCCGATCCCCCCCCCTTTATACTTAACTAATCAATCCCGAAAACTAATCAGGGAAGCGCCTTAACACAGTGAACCTATAAACAAAATTTGAAGGAAAACGGAATAATTCTGCATGAAAAACCCATTTATATAAATTAAGGGGGGATTAGCCCCCCGTTCCCCCCTCTGTACTTAACCAATCAATCCCGAAAAGTAATCAGGGAAGCGTCTTAACCCATTGAACCTATAAACAAAATTTGAAGGAAAACGGAATAATTCTGCATGAAAACCCCATTTATATAAATTAAGGGGGGGGAATTAGCCCCCCGATCCCCCCCTTTATATTAACTAATCAATCCCGAAAACTAATCAGGGAAGCGCCTTAACACAGTGAACCTATAAACAAAATTTGAAGGAAAACGGAATAATTCTGCAAGAAAAACCCATTTATATAAATTAAGGGGGGATTAGCCCCCCGGTCCCTCCCTTTATACTTAACTAATCAATCCCGAAAACTAATCAGGGAAGCGCCTTAACTCAGTGAACCTATAAACAAAATTTGAAGGAAAACGGAATAATTCTGCATGAAAAACCCATTTATATAAATTAAGGGGGAATTAGCTCCCCCCCCGTTCCCCCCTTTATACTCAGCCAATCAATCCCGAAAATCATCATGCAAGCGCCTTAACACAGTGAACAAAATTTGAAGGAAAACGGAATAATTCTGCATGAAAAACCCATTTATTCAAATTAAGGGGGGGATTAGCCCCCCGTTCCCCCCTCTATACTTAACCAATCAATCCCGAAAAATAATCAGGGAAGCGTCTTAACCCAATGAACCTATAAAAAAAATTTGAAGGAAAACGGAATAATTCTGCATGAAAAACCCATTTATATAAATTAAGGGGGGGGAATTAGCCCCCCGATCCCCCCCCCTTTATATTAACTAATCAATCCCGAAAACTAATCAGGGAAGCGCCTTAACACAGTGAACCTATAAACAAAATTTGAAGGAAAACGGAATAATTCTGCATGAAAAACCCATTTATATAAATTAAGGGGGGGGATTAGCCCCTTGTCCCCCCCCCTTTATACTTAACCAATCAATCCCGAAAAGTAATCAGGGAAGCGTCTTAACCCAATGAACCTATAAACAAAATTTGAAGGAAAACGGAATAATTCTGCATGAAAAACCCATTTATATAAATTAAGGGGGGGAATTAGCCCCCCGATCCCCCCCCTTTATATTAACTAATCAATCCCGAAAACTAATCAGGGAAGCGCCTTAACACAGTGAACCTATAAACAAAATTTGAAGGAAAACGGAATAATTCTGCAAGAAAAATCCATTTATATAAATTAAGTGGGGATTAGCCCCCCGATCCTCCCTTTATACTTAACTAATCAATCCCGAAAACTAATCAGGGAAGCGCCTTAACTCAATGAACCTATAAACAAAATTTGAAGGAAAACGGAATAATTCTGCATGAAAAAGCCATTTATATAAATTAAGGGGGGATTAGCCCCCCCCGTTCCCTCCTTTATACTCAGCCAATCAATCCCGAAAATTATCATGCAAGCGCCTTAACACAGTGAACAAAATTTGAAGGAAAACGGAATAATTCTGCATGAAAAATCCATTTATATAAATTAAGGGGGGGATTAGCCCCCCGTTCCCCCCTCTATACTTAACCAATCAATCCCGAAAAATAATCAGGGAAGCGTCTTAACCCAATGAACCTATAAAAAAAAATTGAAGGAAAACGGAATAATTCTGCATGAAAAACCCATTTATATAAATTAAGGGGGGGAATTAGCCCCCCGATCCCCCCCCCCCTTTATATTAACTAATCAATCCCGAAAACTAATCAGGGAAGCGCCTTAACACAGTGAACCTATAAACAAAATTTGAAGGAAAACGGAATAATTCTGCATGAAAAACCCATTTATATAAATTAAGGGGGGAGAATGAGCCCCTTGTCCCCCCCTTTATACTTAACCAATCAATCCCGAAAAGTAATCAGGGAAGCGTCTTAACCCAATGAACCTATAAACAAAATTTGAAGGAAAACGGAATAATTCTGCATGAAAAACCCATTTATATAAATTAAGGGGGGGATTAGCCCCCGATCCCCCCCCTTTATACTTAACTAATCAAACCCGTAAACTAATCAGGGAAGCGCCTTAACTCAGTGAACCTATAAACAAAATTTGAAGGGAAACGGAATAATTCTGCATGAAAAACCCATTTATATAAATTAAGGGGGGGGGTGAATTAGAGCCTTGTTCCCCCCCTTTATACTTGACCAATCAATCCCGAAAACTAATCAGGAAAGCGCCTTAACTCAGTGAACCTATAAACAAAATTTGAAGGAAAACGGAATAATTCTGCATGAAAAACCCATTTATATATATTAAGGGGGGGGGGGGGGAATTAGAGCCTTGTTCCCCCCCCTTTATACTTAACCAATCAATCCCGAAAACTAATCAGGGAAGCGCCTTAACACAGTGAACCTATAAACAAAATTTGAAGGAAAACGGATATTTCTATGAAGAGTTATCGCATTACGTACGTACATGCATACATACAGAACCGGCTGCCAAGCTCTCAGGGCTTGACTGCCAGTGTGATAACTGAAAAATCGCAATTTTAGAACGTTTTTTGCTTCTGCACCCCCTGGGGTTAGTGGCACCGACATAAAATATAGCCTATGTTGGAGCAGGGGTTGTCACCATGAATTTGCCACCATCACTTTTGAAATCGGTTCGGTAGTTCCAGAGATTACCCCCTACAAACAAACAAACAAACAAGATTTACTCCTTTATAATATTAGTATAGATTTAAAAAAAATCACATAAAATTAAATTATTTTTATTTCAAATAATCAAACGATCTTATGATATTCAAATGCAACACATAGGCTTGCCTTGCATATAGTGTGTTATATTGAAACCTGAATGTAAGTTTGTATTTCAAACTATACCTCTTAGAATATGGAATTTTGGGCAATGACATTAACAACAGTTATTCGCGTGGATTCAAAGATATCATATAAACTAATAATTCTAATATTTGAGTTTCCGAGATACTAGTCTTTTTTGTAATATTTAAGGACATTTCTGTAATGGTAATAAATAAATTACTTATTTTTTGAAGAAAAATGGGGAAAAGGAGGTCGTTATAGGGATTTTCAGATTCTTACTGACGTCATTTTCTAATTAAAATTAAATATATATATATATATATATATATATATATTAATTTCAATGGATAGTGAAAAAAATAACTTGATTAAATTACAATTTTCAAGATTATTCTCTGTAATGAAAACGTAACTTCAAGTGTTCAAGCTTCGTTAATCAGTTTTTTTTCTTCAAAACAGCAAATCGGCTGTTGATAAATTGAAATAAAAAAAAAAAAAAAAAAAAAAAAATCAAACATAAACAATTTTTTTATCTCTGTATCTGCATTCAATAAAGGATATTAATCATAAAGAAATTTGCGCTCTTTACATTTAACTGTACAATTATTGTACCCGTTTACAGGAAATGAATGAAGAAGCATAGTTTTTCAGCTAATTATTCGTAAAAATGATAGTTAAAAGTTGTCACAAAATCCCTAAAAGCGGAATAATTAAATGGCAAAAATTACTTTTTTAAACATTTATTTTATTTCACACGTCTAAGTATCAATGAGATTTAACGAACGTCATTTTTTTTCACCAGCGTATAAATGACGTCATTTTGTTTTATACATCTTCAAAATTAGAAGCCATATCTTAAAAATAAGTTTTTTTGTGCTTTTTTTGTTTCATTATTTTTCTTAAATACAGATGAAGTTATTGAAAACGAGAATTTTTATCGAGAAAAGTTTCAACATGGTTGGAAACAAGATTTTATATTTGGCAACTAGTATATAATAAAACTAATATAAATATTTTCTATGTTTAAAATAAAATTAGATTTATTTCCCTTCCAAACTATTGATAAATCGCATGCAATTCTAAAGCCACACGTTGTGTTGTCACGCACATGGTATACATGAAATTTCAATAATTTTAAAATAATGTTAATTTGTCATTTAATAAGGTTATGAATTGTAAATTGTGAAATATATTAAGCATGTAAGTCTAATGAAATGGTTCAAAATATGTTGAATGTCATGAAATTTAACATCTTAAAGTGGTTTTAAATTAAGATCTGCAAAATTCAAAATCAGATTATAGGAATCCACCTTCCCGTCCTTCTAAAAAATATTTCTAACTAAAACATTTGACAGATTTGACGAGATATTACTTCACATAAGCATTCTATTTGACAGGTACAGAAATATCTTGGTAAACTAAATCTTACTGCACCAAAGTTACTTGTTTGTTATTTCCATAGTTTTCCTACACTGTGTCTTATGTCAAAACTATTTATTTATTTTTATTTTATTTATTTTTTTTTTTTTTGGGGGGGGGTCACATATTTTAATTTTTATAACAGGACATTTTATTTTTATTATTATTTTTGTGCATTTGTTATGTTCCATGTACTTGAAACATATATTTTCATAACTTTATGTTTGAAATAAGCTTATGTATAAAATAATATTAAAAAAATAATAATAAATCTGCAGAATTAACAACATTGATTCCTAAAACAAAACATTGTGTAATAATAAATTTATCATGCTTACGGTCATAAGACATTTCTTCAATTGTTCCTTTAATAAAGGTAGTTTGAGAAAAATAAAAATAAACAAATCAGATTAAAAACACTCAACTAAAAGTTAATCTTTCAACAAATCTAATTGCACTGTTAAAAAGAGAATCGGAAACTGAATTTCACTTTTGGAATTTTTCCAACATTTCTAATGCAAATAAAGGTCCAATAAGGATGTATGCATGAAGAATATGCATGAAATGTAAGTTTGTTTAAGATAGTTAGAAATTTTTATTCTAGTTTTATGTGTAAAAATGTCTTGGATATATACGATCCCCAAAGTTCGCTAATTTTATTTTATCACTGAAAATAAAGTATTAATAAAGACACAAGCAATAG